>JADMLD010000090.1:2400000-3704783 GCA_017589585.1 Phylloscopus whistleri
CACAGACATATTGTCCAACCTCTTGGAGCAATTTCTAAGAAAACATCTGATCTGGTAACTGGCAACATCAAATTTCTTAGAATAACTTATCCTGGGGCTCACATAACAAACAGAGGCAATCAGAGACATGCATCTCTGCAGTAAGGCGTACTGTACAAGCCAAGCCAAAAGCAAGACACAGTCAGTACTCATCAAGCACTCTGATGCCTTACTACAAATTTAAAAGGTTCAGCAAAACACCTGTGAGATTTATTTGGATATCAACTGGGTACCAGAATGATCATGCCCCAAACAACTGTGCTTGAAGCACTAGACAGGAGGTGTTGATATGTAGCCAAGAAGTGTGAAACAAATGTTGACTTTCTTAAAATGTCAATAATAAATTCTCTCCAATTTCAAGAAAAAACAATTTCACCTCTAGCTCATTCATAGCTCTGGCAAGAACATCTTGTTCAAAATTTAAGTAATGATGTCTCTGAGTTTCTAGTCACAATAATAAACAAATACAATAACAGTTTCTAGTTATTGTATATTTGCTTTTGCTTTATAAATGCCAAAAGCCAAATGTTTAATATAATCTAATTAAATTTGGTATAGTAAAAAAAAAAATCTTGATTAAAATTAGTCCTAAAGACTTACGAATAATGGAAAATAATATGTTTGTGTATAATGATCTCTCTAAAACAAGACTTACATGCAGTGTCCAGAAACTTCACATAAACTTATTTTAAGGCTTCAAAGTGTAATTTCAATCATATTGTAACTGTATTTTTTGCTTCAGTGATGACTGACAAAAATGCAACTCTTTGTTCTTACCCTTTCAACAGAAAACACTTTCACAACAGCAATAATATGTGTAACTTCAATTTGTCATAAATGTTTTTGTCTCTTGATTTTTACAGTTTGAAAACAGAAGAGTGTTAAAAAATTAGTCCTGCTCATTTCAAAATGATGAATGAGTTCCAACATACAGAAAACTTGTTATAACACGTTTTGTGATCAAGATGGATTAAAGTTATATCTGCAACTGTGATTTTATTTGCTTCCAAAACTAGGTTCTGAGCTTTTGTCTATTCTGTATCAATCTTCACAGCTAATCAATTTAGTCATCTCAAATAGTTTGACAGTCCTTCTGAAGTAGAAAATAGATACAAGATTTTGTATTTTAGAATCAAAGTATCATAGAATGGTTTGAGTTGGAAAGGACCTTAAAGATCATCCAATTCCCACAACCTGCCTTGGGCAGAGGTAGCTTACATTAGGCCTGATTGCTCAGAGCCCCATCCAGCCTGGTCTTGAGCACTGCCAGGGATGGAGCATCCACGATTTCTCTGGGCGACTCGTTCCAGTGCCTCACCATTCTCACTGCAAGGATTTTCTTCCTAATACCTGATATAAACCTACTTCCTTTCAGCTTGAAGCCATTGTTTCTTGTCCTGTCACTACATGGCCTTGTCAAGAGTCCCTCTCCATCTTTCTTGTAGACTTCCTTCAGGTACTGGAAGTCCACAATTAGGTCATCCCAAAGCCTTCTCTTCTCCAGGCTGAACAATCCATTAAATGAATTCTCTTAGCCTTTCCAATGAGGTACTCCAGCCTCTCCTATGATGGAGAGGCCTCATTAGGTGGGAATAAAATCATATCAAGGCATAATTTTTGATATACCTTGTAAGTAAAAGACTACACAATACAGACTATGGTGCTACTGCAAGGCCCAGGAAAAGTCATAGTGCTTTCACAGTTCCAGAGTGTTATGTCTTATAAAGTACACTTTCTCCCTTTTAAAATCTAAATTTGTTTATTATTTTACATGTCTTTGAGACTGGCAGGACTAAAGTTATTTTTTAATATAACATTGTAGAGTCATCTGTAGAGTTAGGGTGGCTATTATAATAAAACAGTGCATTATTTTCATAATTGTAAGCAAAATATCATTCATCTGTAGTGTAATATTTCCTCACTTCTATCATGCTTATCAGTGCCACACACACTGATAAGGAGTCTGATACTCCAAGACACCCAAACTCTTCGATTAACACTTAATTTTAAGCATGGATAGCTCTCTGTAAATCAGCTACTTACGGGATTGCTCTTCAGATGAGTTCATCTCATGTTACTGTGAAGAAAGTTTCTGTATTTTACCTAGCTGCATCAAGACTGTTAAAGAAAGGGTTACTGAAAAAACCTCACATTTTGTATCTGGTTCTTTGCTAAGAAAACACCACTCAGTGGTAGAGATCATATGGGTTAGAGCAACCCAGGACAGATTTGCATTTTGTACTTTCAGTGTTCCCTGACAGTGAAGACAAATGAAAGAAGACAAACAGTGATCCAGCACTTGCTTCCTTGAGTCTGTGTAGCCATGACTCTGGACACAGTGAGTGCTCAGGTTTGCCCAGGCACTGAAGCAATTGCAGACCTGCAGCCAGAAACTTTGAGAGTCAACAGGTAGAACTCACCCCAAGACTGACAAGAGACAAGGTAAAGTCTCTTCATGGGCAACTGCCTGGGTCAGCAAACCCGTGGCACAGACAGCCTCAAGAGCTGCCTGTTCAGCTCATCCCTTATTTGCCCTGTGAACCTCTGCCAACCCTGAGATACGGTGCCAGTCGTCATCTGAGAGAAACATCCCATGTCAGAGGTCCCCAGCAGGGCTAGCAAATAACCCCAGGAGGCCATCTCTCTGTTTTCTTCAGTTCCCTCCGTGGAATGGGAGCACTTCTGTTTTGTAAATATTGAGTTTTAGGATCCTTTATGTGACCCTGTCCTCTTTTTCCCATCAAAAGTCATTGTTGCAATCCCTGGACAATGAAGTTATCAGTGAGGGGTCATTGACTAAGAAGAGCTTTAAAAGAGTAACTTGTGCTCAGTGAGGCTATCTCAGTACCTAGTCACTCTTAATTATCCTTAATTGCTCAGCATTGCTGGTGGAAGAAGTCACAGAGGCAGACAGGGCTATGGCAACTTTTGTGACACTGACATAAGAGCATGCTGTGATCAGTGCTGGCAGAGGACAGAAATCTATGGGAAGGCATGAGAGGTGCAGTGAGCAGCAGAAAAATTATCCAGGCAAAACAAGAAGTTGTGGCATATCCATTCTACAAGCTTATAAAGGTATTTGTTTATTCTGTAAGATCGTCTCTAAGGACAGTAATTTAGGGCAATAAGGTATTGTCACTGTCTGATAATATCAAGCATTAAAAGTGTCAGTTTACACAAAAGCACACAATTCTGAGATTTCAATGTTATAAACACTTATAGCACAGCCTTATACAAGATGCAAATAAGGCCTCTTTCATTTCCTTTGAATACTCTGAACTTTTGACAAAAAATAAACCAATAACGGCTAAATATTACTTATGATCGCTACTGGTGTATGATATTCTCTTTTATATAAGTGTACCATACAGTCATTATTTTGACAAAATTCCTCTTTAGAAACAATGAATCTCTTACATAAAGAAGGGGAAAGTGCACATCCTATAGAGGTAATTGCTTTATATAACTTACTGCTGATTAAATATTTACTTTGTTCTCTGAAAGCCCAGTTCATTGTAACTTTGAAAAATAATAGCCACAACCAGTTTTTCTGGTTGAAGAATTTTGTTTTGTGTGTAAATAAAATTAAATTATGCCAATAAAGTTGACACTGCAATTTGCTGGGGAGAAATATGTAGTCAACTATAACAAAGCAGAAAAGTATTGCTCTGGGAAAGGACAAGTTTTATGAGAGGCTAATCAGGGATGGTGGAACACTAGGTTAGCTGATGAAATATGTGGATGATCATAATATACAAGCTGAGGTCTGTATGAGGCTGGTTTAGCCCTCTATTTATTTATTTAGGTTTATTATGTGTGAATTTGTGACACTACAGAGCTGAGGGACCCAAAAAGTCTGCCAGAATTACCTGTAAAAGAAGTGAAACTCAAAGTGAAAGTAATATATCACCACTTTATTTTCTGGGTTTTAGGAGGATAACACTATAACTGTATTAAAAATTAATATGCCCATGACACATGGGTTGGCACTGAGACCAAGAGGTATGGGACAGCCCATATCTTTCCCATGAAATGTCCTTTCCCTCCAGAATAATGCAGTCCCCTTTAGCCTCTGTCCCTGGACCAGACTGACATCCAGATTGCTCCAGGGACAGACAGGGGGACAGTTTGTCAGTAGAGACTATTGATGTTTACAGCCCAAGAAATGTTCACTGGCAATGCTAATGTAGGTATATCCAGAATTACTGGACAAATTATTCCCGGAACACTAATTTTCAAAGCACTTAAAACTGATAGAGAAACTAGGCTAGTTCGTTAAATGTTCTACTACTTTAACTTGCATCAAATTTTGTAAATTGAGATTTGTCAAAGTCACTTCTTGCTTCTTCCTCAGAATGTTGAGATTTTCTTTGCCCCTTCGTTGCCACAACCCTTTGCATCGACTACTTTTTTTTTGTTTGTTTAAATTTTCCCATTTCTAGTGGTCCTTCAAGAGTCTGGGAGAAAAGAGCCAGTGCAGCCAAAGCCAGAGAAAGCAGTAGGGAAACAGCATATATAACTTCATAGATCAGATATCCAAAATAGGCCTAACTTAAAGTTTCATTACTATCCTTTTCTCAAGGATATCTTTAGATATTTCAAAACATGGAAACTTTAGGGCCAAATGCAGTCAAGGACACTTCATATGGATATAGTCCTGGTATATCCCTCCTTTCCTCTTGTCTCCAGAGGCAAGAAATAAAAAGCAGATTATTTATCTGTTTAGGCCTGAGACTGTTTCCCATCTATTGCTTAACTGTTTTTGATTTTTCCTGTGGGTTTTGTGACAAAAACAAATCATTACTGGGATATGGGAATTCTCATTTGTGACGGATCTCATGAAGAAGATTTGTCAGTCCAGTTGAAGTTATTGCTATATTTACCATGTAAATGGTAAAACTGCACAAAATTCTTCATAAAAGAAAACTTTAATAATTGCCATTAGCGTGCCACGGTGTATAAATGAGTAAATAATGTCTGCAAAAAGAGAAACCTGCTTAACAACTTCAGCTTGGTTTGCAGTACTTTTTTGTTGTTGTTCATACAAGACAAACACAATTTTGGACAGTCTTCTCGACAGGAACAAAGTGAAGCCAAGGCTTTTGTAATGGAGCAAATATTAAGAAGACAAAAGCATAAGGGAAAACTTGAGGCTGCAATTTAACTGAGTCAAAAGATTACCTTTATTTTTGTTATTTTTTTAAATAAGCAAGTTGTATCCATTTATGTTTAGATCAGCTTGACATAAAACACCACAAACACTTATGCTAATAGATTAATTCAGGACAAGATGACTTTTCTAACTTTCCTGATGACTTTCAGGGCTGAGCACACCATGAAATAATTGAAAAGCTGTACTTGAGTTGGTAGTATATGAGTATAATCAACAACTCTTGTGAAAATGCTTTTTTCATCAGCAGGCTTTGCAGGAGGATTTATGACAGGGCAAACCATTAGAATTATGTGAAACTCATATTTGCTGATTAGCATGCAGCTTCTCCTTAGATTCTGTGAGGCTGGTTTGCTTGGGGAGCAACCTCAGCATAAAATTGGCAGCAGGTTCCCAGGGGAGCAGATCCCAAATACTGAAATGAGCACAGTTTGTACCCTATTTCATGAACCAAAGTTAATTCTTTATGTATTTTATGTCAAGCCAAATGGTCTTGGCAAAAACTTTGTTGCTGTATGGTTTTAGGTTTCTTTATTCACAAATACTTGGATTTTGTATGGATAGAAAACAGTCTACCATACTCATGAGGTTTTTCTAAAGAGGAAAATTACTTTCTTCACTATGACTTTCTGCACTCTTTTTTACTCATCATGAGAAATGTAAGTCACAAAGCATCAGAGCTTCATTCCAGTTACAATATAATTTTCTTCAGATTTGAGCTTAATTATTATTTCCATAGTTACAGGAAAAACAGTGCTCAGTAAATCTCATTTTAGAATGAAGAAAAACCCCACAAACCCAATTCAGAAGCTATGTGCCATTTTTAAGTGATATATGATAACACCTTTTATCTTGTAGTGCTGGCCTTAGCGCACAAGATGATTGTCACATGCCATGGTTGCTTTAGTCTGCTGGTTGCTGAACAAATTCATATGAGATTCAGCAGCCATGCAGGTAAATTGTTACAATCTGTCTTTCTGGTTTTGGGGGGGTCAAAAGATGTGAAAGCCCTGAGTCATCTAGTTCACCCTTCATTCACTTGGGGAAAGATGATTTATAAGGTGTGTGTGCAAATGACCTGTCTTCTGTCCCCTGACTTCCACTAAGACATGGACTTAAAAAAATTACCAAACAATAAGCTATGAAAAGGACCTATAATGACAGCACATTACTTCCAAGCTGACTGATTTTTTTTGCAGTAAATAAAGGTAGCCTATGTTGCTGTATCTATTGATGAGTTTCTAGAAAGCCAGTGATTGGAAAGCAAATTGACTGAGTTCCTCTAATGGACTGCAGCAGTTAGAGTAAGGAGGCAATGGCAGATGTGGGATTTTGAGAGCTCACAGGAAATTTCAAGTTCAACGCATCAAGAAGAGACTGCTATATCTGAGCTGTCCTTTCCCTGAACCTAGTCATCTAGGTAGTACACTACCCAGTAGTCAGACTTTTACCAAGAGAGATCATCACTTCAACAGCAAAGATACCTTCTTTGGTAACAGGTCTACAATCCTCTAATGCAGCCAAATGGTGTTTTTGCCAAATAACTTTCACTCAGATTTTTAAAATTTTGAAAAGGAGAGAAGAGTAACTCCAACAATTTTTAGCAGTTGAAGCTGAAGAGAGGCTGTTCAGGCAGTTACTTAATAAGGTAGATATAAGATTTACTTTCAAAAAACCAAAAGATCGTCTTCCTGTGATTTGCAAGGGCTGTCTTTTAAGGGAAAGAGCAGCTCCAGCTCACTCAGCTTCACCATGCAAGCAGATGATGGGGTGATCTGTGAACAAGGTGTTCCTGAGGACATGCTCCCTTTCTAGCATTCTGCAAAAGAACATACTTAACTGTGATAGCAGCCTTAGGAGGAGGAGGAGGAGGAGGAGGAGGAGGAGGAGGAGGTGGAGGAGTTTGGGTGCTGGTCCTAGATCTTGTGGAAAAAAGTTTTATATATTGAAAGCACACTCAGACGACATCAAAAGAGAAGAAGCAGATAAAATCTATTTAGATGACACAATCTAAATCTGAAAATAAAATGAAAAGCAAACCTCAGAATTCAATGTCTGAAGATCCTGGGGAGGGAAGAACCAAGAGGGACCTGATTACAGTGCTGGTGTGGTAGAATAAAACAGCATTGATACAGCTTAGCCCTAACCTGGCAATTCTTCTGGGGAAAAAAAACAAAACAAAACAAAACAAAACAAAACAAAAACCACAAACAAACCAACCAACCAACAGCAAAGCAAACCAAACAACCAACCACCACCACCAAAGAAAACAAAAAAAAACCACAAAAAACCCAAAAAACAACCACAACACAAAACAAAACCACCCCCCAAACAAAACCACCTCCCCCACACACACACCCTAATTAAAAATATTTCTAGTCCATTATTTCCCAGGATCAGTGGAGTCTTTTTTGTTCCCTCAAAAATGCTCATTCCATTTGGGAGTATTTGATGAATGAAGATAAGCTTGTGTGCTCCTGTAGCTCCTGTCAGGATCATGCAGTGTTCTGTGCAAACAGAGTGAGATACAGTCTCTGCCTTCAGGGGTTTGCCTGATCTTTAAAGGTGAAGTGTGGAGATTTGGGTTAACAAACAAATAAAAGGAAGAGGAAATACTGAAGGATGATGGCAGCACTGGAGAACTCATGTGCCAGGAAGGTAAAACTGGTTAACATCTACTATGTCTGTAAAATCAGAAGGAACCATGACAGACACCTGTTTTGTCTTCCTTCTTCACAAATGCCACTTCTCTCTGTTCCTACACCGTAAGAAAATATTTTTTCTTGCTGTATTAATCACTGTTGCTGTGGAGGCTGTTAAGCCAGACAGTGTTAATACAAACACACTCCTCTGGAGAGAAGCCAGATGATAATATAAACACGCCCCTTTAGAAAGGGAGTGGTTAGGCCAGACAGAATATAAACACAACCTCCTAAAGGAGAAACCCTGGCAAACAGCTCTCTATGTTATGGTGAAGAAATGTGTTAATCGGTTATCCCCCATTGGTTCTTTTTTACCCCAGCCAATTGGTCTGTTTTGGATCCTTCCCCTGATTAGTCCCTTTTGGAATTCCCAATTCCTCTCCCCATTGGCCAACTGGTGAAACCCCGCCCCTGGCTACCCCATATAATCCCACTTGCTTTGGGCTCTCTGGCTCTTTTCTGCTCCGGACCTGTGGAGTAAAGAAGCTCTCCTGGAGATTGGAAAGCTCCCGTCTCGCTGCTTTTACTCCTGTGTTGTCTGGGGCTTGCAAACACGACTCTGCTGCTCCGGCAGCTCCTCAGAGAGCAAATCACTCTGCACTTGAGGGTGCACTAGAAAGCCAATCACTTTGCACTTGACAGTGCACCAAAGAGCGAAATCACTTTGCACCTAAGGGTGCACAAAGAGCTGAATCACTCTGTGCTGGAGAGTGCCTGTGCCTCTGTTGATCTAGATGTCTTTCTAAAGACGTTTCTAGCGAGGAAGGTCACAGCACCTTCACCACCGGACCAGAGCGTGACATGTTGCAGTGGTTAACTTCAACACTTGGATTAATTACTTGGCTCAGTGTGGAGGATTTCTGTCTAAATCTCTTTTTAGACTAAGTATTTGAATTTTAAAACTTGACTCCCATGCAGAGAATGTTGAGAACATCATGCCAGGTGAAACCCTGAAAGTATTTATTTCCCTAAGCTCTTGTAGCTGCATTTGTGTCCAATGTACACCAGACATTCAGCCGTGTTGAGCACTCATATTGGCTTGAATATATGTACAACACAAAATTATTTCTCCTCTACAAAGTGCATTCTACAAAAATATTTTTCAAGTAGTGTTCATTGGAAGGTAAAGCCTATGACTTAGTTTTTGTTAAAGCAAGTTTGTATTTTTAGGTTATGCATGAAATAGTCTAAGAGACTGATACCTCTTTCCAGGAAATTCTGACAAACTCTTCAAATGCCCCTGGTTGGACGCATGCTGTGATGGAGCTTAGGAAACTTTCAATTTGTTTAAAAGTTTCGAGTATTTAGGGAGTCATTGAGTGAGAAGCAGAAAACTAGGAGTATTATTGAGCTATGATGAAGAACAGTATCTCTTGTAAGTGTGTCTCTCAATATGAGAGTTAAGTGGAGATGAACCTATCACTTTCTTAGCTACTCTTTGATTAAGACTGCATTTATTACATAAGTATTTTACAATAATTACAGGATAAAACTTCCTTTAAAATAGTACAGAGTGTGGATATATGAGTTGGTGTTGTGCTTTATTGTCTTTTTGAAGAAAACTGAAGGGTATTGCTACCCCTTTGTGTTACTTTTCCCAGCTGAGAAAGCAAGATGTGAGTGAGCAGAGTTGGTACAACCCAGGGGGAAACCACTAGCATGTTTTCTGAGAGAGTTGAGATCCTAGAATTAATTTCTCTCCTTTGTCTGGTCAGACAAAATCTGATAAAAGTGTGCAGGTTTTCCTTAGGCATTTGAAAAAAACAAATGAGGAAGAATTTTTGTCCTATGTGTACTACCATATTTTTCCCAGAAATTCTTACTTCACACTGCAACACCTCAGAAGAAAAGATACAGCCTGACTGCTGAGTACACTGTGCACAACTATAAGTGTGCTGTGCACTGCTTTGCTCTTTTCAGAGCAAAGTTCTGGTGCTTGTTGTCTTAGCCCAGAAAAATGGAACTCCAAATCTCTTGCTGGTTTTTCTCTATACAGCTGCATTTTGTATCATAACAATGTTCTGACGCAGCCATTGGAGATATTTCAGGTAAGAGTGGATGGTAATTGTTTACCCTTTTAAGGGCACCTGTTTTGAGAATGAGGGACTCTGGGGAAGTGGGGGCTGGTTTTCCCCCACCTGCACTGCAGATGAGCCTGTGCAAATGCAGGCTCATACCACGTAGGCAGGTTTCTCACAGCAGGATGCAAACCAGCATCTGAAAGGCAGTGTCTGTAGGCTGTCCTCACAGGTGCAGTAATGATTGCTCTAGCAATATTATCCTTCACTGTGCAAAAGCCTTCTTTAACCTCTGCTTTCAAATGGTTTTAAGCTGCTGCCACATGTCAAGCACGTAACAGCTAACACGTTGTTATAAGCACACATGCTAAAGCCATTAAGCTCTGACAGCTTGAGCAATAAGTGCTGTACTTTGGAAGGGAGAGTGATGCTGCTTACTGGTCCTTGCAGGCCTCATTATCCATTATATGCTTATGGCAGAAGTGTTCTGTGTGTGATTACCAGAAAAGAAAAAAGCTCTGCTTAATTCTTTTTTATAATTATTATTGCAGGGTTGTGAAGATAAGGTGATGTTTAGACTCTATAGACAGGGATTTGCTATAAAAATTTGAAGTGCCTCTTAAAGCTTCAGAAATAAATTTCTTCCTTTTTTTTATGGCTATGATGGTATTTTGCAGAAAGTAATGGTCAGGTTTTCAAGTGAGTGTCAATTCCCAGAGAATACAAGGATAACTAGGATAACTCCTTCAAAACAAAAGGAAAACCTACCTAATTCTCATACATCACTTTGTTCCCTATAAAAAATAGGTTTGAAGACTTTATTAAGTTTCATGAGATAGCAAAGGCTCTTTGAAAGGAAGCCATTTAAATGACAGAAAATGTATCATCTGAAGGTTTTGTAGGTATAGGAAAAACCTTGACATATACTTTCTTATGTTAGATAATATAAAATGTTTGTGTGACTATTCCCATCAAAAATATAAAACTTATCACCCTGGTAAGCAATGTTATTTTAAAATCAAAATATTTACAATTAGAAGTCAGAACTTTATTCTTTTGAAAGATCATATCAATCTCTATTATTTTGATAAAACCCATCTCTTTCTTTAACAAAGATCACTTTTACTGAAATCAGTCAGATGCTTTGATTTTTCTGTAGGGGGAATGAGGTCTTTTTGTGTATGTTTGTTGAAGCTTATTTACATGAAAATTTCAAATCACCATCACTGTGATTTAACTTTGGTTTTAGGTATATCTTAGTTGTATTGCAAGGTCACAAACTGTGGAATGTTTAGACATAGAAGCACTTGAAATGAGATATGAAATCTTCTGCCCTGTTGACATTTCTTGGTGTTTTCATTCTTGGTGTTACAGAGTTCGCAAGTAACAGGGTTTTTTTTTTCCAAGTTTCCCATTACGTCTGATAATCAGTACAAATAGTGATGCTGGCCAGATTTAGCTATACAAGTTTCATTTTGAGTTCTATATTCACTCAAACATCCCGTGTATGATTTTACAAGGTTAAAAAAAGAAGTGGATTTTTTTTTTTTTTTTTTGTAACTGAGTGGAGTTTGGCAGTTTCAGGAATTCAGGTCTTAAGAAAAAAAGAATATGAAAAAATAAAATATGGGTGGAGGTTTGAATTCCAGGCTACAGATACGAGGCCTTTTCTAATATGAATACTGAGATCCAGTATATAAGGGATTGAGAGAGGTGACTAAGCAACAAGATGAAATATGTTGTATTTTTTAACCTTTGCTTACTTGAATCTGACTGAAAATAAATCCAATTACATAAAAGATATTTTTTTGGAGAACGAATGGAACACTCAAGCTTCATCTGAAGTTAATCCAGGATTTTTGTCTCTGAACATACAATTCTCAACATCCCTGTAATTCTACCACTAACACATTCTGGCAAACAAGCAAGACTCAACATGAGCTCTCATCCTCAATAAAGAAAAATAATTACCTGTTATTTCCCTAGCTCTTACGGACCTACTTGTAAAAATTGCCCCTTCTTCCATATCTTTAGACCTCACATGAAATTTTCCATCAGTTCACTACATTCTTCTGCTAATCACTGAAATTTCTGATTTTAATTTCAGCCTAAAAGAGATCAAAATATGCAGGAATAACTGCTATGAATGACCAGTTTATTGCAGAGCTAGCTCTTGTGAGTGGGACTGTTCCTGGCAAAGGGAAATTTGGTTAACTGTGTTTGCATAATAATGTAGTAAAATTAGAAGTTTAATTCTAGTCACCCACACTAAATGTCTAGGAACATCAGTTTTTCTGGATAGCTAATGCAGAGACAGTTTACTGTAGAGCACAGTAACAGAGGAACATTGACTCTCTTGCTCTGGAGCGTGTGGAAGGAAAGCACATGTGGAGTTGCATCTGGTTGGAAGATCTGATTCTTGGCACTGTGGGTGTGAGCAAAAGTGGCATTTTCATAGCCCAGCTGAGTTCTTGGGAGCAGCAGACGTCCCCAAAGGACAGACTGCAAGTGGTCTGTCTTGTCCGCTTCACCCTGCAACACAAAGCTGCAGAGGATGAAACCCTCCTTTCCAAGCAGTGGGCCAGAGTCTGGGGAGCAGCTCCTGGAACAGATGAGATGGAGATAAAAGAAAAATAAAAAAAGATGGCACCTTGCAAGCAAGAGCTAGCTGATTGTACCCTTTTCATTAAGACAAAATAATTCAAATTTTCTTCCACCTCTGAGAAGCATTCCACAAGTCCTTCTCCCACTCATCCTGCTGACTCACTTAAGCCATGGAGTGTTTTTTGGAGTAAATATTAACCTGTCCACTGAAACACATCCTCTTAATAGTCTCACTTTCTTAACTGATGCTATTGACAATTACTTTAATGCATTATTTAGTCAAAGCCACTTTCAACAGAATCTTTAACATATTTTGAGAAAATAAATTTCAAAATATAATTTTTGTTTTTTTGATTCTCAACGCTGTAAAATCCCTCTCACTTTGCATTTTGAAGCAATTCCCATGTAACTTATTAGCAATCTATAAGAAACTCCACTAAAATGAAAATAAATAGTCCTCTTAGACACCAAAGGGCATACCTCTCCATTTAGTAACCCTGGTAAGAATGTAGGTAAGTCGAGGGAGCTGCTCTGCTCCAAATTCAAATACATAAATTGGCTGATAATGCTTAAAAACTTCCTTTCCCATCATGGTCACTCCATGACTGAGGATATTGTAACTCGAAGATAGTCCTTAATCCAGGTTAAGTGCTTTTTTACCTTTTTGTTTATGGAAGTGGCTTATGTAAGGAAAGGGGAAGTCTGATTTCAAATCATTCTGCTTCTGATTAGCTCTGCAAAGTCAACAGAAAGATGCAGGGATACTTCATCACAGTCATGACCTTTTCACGTTATTTTTCACTGCTGTCTCAGTGAAGTTGACATTCCAGTTCTAGCACTGGCTACTTGTTCACAGAGTTACACAACACCCGGTTTTATGGACTGGAAGGGGGAAGGGTGGAAGGAGAAGAGATAAAAAACACAAGCCATGGCAAAATAAACAATGTATACATTTCTCCTCAATAAATAATATAAAAAAAATCTGTTGGAGTGATTTTTGGGAAAAAAGGGGTGCCAGAAGGCTTGAGCTGTCTGTTGTGCTCAGGAAAGGGTGGGAAGAGCACAGAAGGATGCCAAAGGAAAGAGAAGAAGGAACGGGACAGTGGTTTGCAATTGTGTTCTCAATGTGACTTTTTTACCTTACAGGGCTGAAGCACCTTTGGGCTTGAGCACATACTCCACTATCTCTGTGAGGGTAGAAATATACTGTCTCTGGTTTCTGTTTCATGGTAGCAGCCCTGAAAGTGGAGCCTGAGTCATCCTCTCAATGCCAGCTATTTCTGCAAGGAACTCACAGGACTCACAGCCAGGAGGTTTGAGGTGAGCTCAGTATGATGTTATCATGAGTCTTATGGTAGCTGGTGTTTTCATTTTAGCCAAAAGTCATGAGTCTATGCCAGTCTTAACTTTCAGCTAAGAGGAAAATTTGCCTCTAGTTGTAGAGAAGGGCTTAAAAATGCAACCTTAGTGGACTTCTCAGGTTTCACATGAAGAAAATAAAAAGACAAAAGAAAATGGCTTTTAAGACAATAATTTCTGGGGTTTTGCTTATTTAGATTGTGTTTGCTTGTAAGTCAATTTCCTTTTTGTTTTGATATCAAGGAGAATTTGCTTTGGAGAGTACCACAGTACAGCATAATACACACCACGTGTGTTTTTTTGCATGACTAACCCATGCATTTAGCATCTTTTATCATGATTTTCTAAAGGCAGGACTACAACTGTGTTGTTGGATGAGATCTATTGTCAGAATTACCCAAAATGACAGAGAACAAAGTCCTGTTGTGCAGCAATCTCCAGTGACCTCATGAGTAATGTTCTGTAATTGCCTTGTTAAAAAAATGCACTTACACAGTCTCTGCTCACAAGATGCTGTGAAGCATGTTTGCCTGAAGAGCCTCATGCTTTACATGAAGTGGTAGAAATTGCTGGTTTTAGAGACTGTGTCAAAAGGACTAAAGAAAATTCACCTCACCAGGAGAAAAAAATCTGTTTATCCTAGGAGTGGGAAAAATCCTTCTAGAATTCTAGGTTGCTGTTGGTGACCTGATTTCAGCTTTTTTATGTTGAAAAAGTGCTTTCTTGAGGAGCTCTGTGGGGTACGTCGCATACGCACAGTCACAAAACAGGCCGACTCCCCTCTCCTCCACCAACTGGAACAGTTAAATAACTGGCCTTTTGTTTTCTGCCTTCTGGAAAACATCCGTAACCTTGTCTCCTGGTACACATTTCTAACCTAAACTATGTGTTCAGTAGTTATTGCAGCAATTGTCAACTTCCTCTAACACTGAAATGGTTGTGAGTAATTCACCTGCTCTTGTGTGAGAGCCAACTGTCATGGACAATATCCAAAGGATTATTTATACACTAAATGCACAACATTGATTTTCCTTTTGTTCTCTCCTTAAAAAATTCAGGAGAGGCAATGCCTGGAAAGGCCTAAGCAAGCATTAAGGGATCATTCCTTTGCCCTACCTCTTTTAAATACTGTGCTGATGTTTTCCCTCAGTAAATGAGTAAAACTGCACTTGTCAAAGTTAGTTTTCATTTCAATCAATACTAGTGTGAAATATGAGAGGAAAATAATTTATTATTTAGTTCCAAAGATTATTTCAGATAGAGACTGTAAAAAGAACAAGGCTCAGTATTTTTAAGATAAGCTCCTGATTGAGGAATCATTTGTTCTTTCTGTGGAAAAAGGATAGATTATGAAATTAATGCCATCTTATACAAGCTAGTCAAGATCACTGACTTTGGCCTTAATAGAAGTTCCTTTGTTTTTTGTAAGTAGTGGGGTTTATTATCCAATGGTCAGAGCTAGAAATCTATTCTTCCCCAAAAAACATCATTCCCAAAGCCTAATGTTTTCTGTGGAAGAAATCTGGCTGGACACCAAACCTTCTTAATATTTGGGTATATGAACCTCAAGAGCCTGGAGGGATACAAAAAGTTAGCACTGGGCAGGGTCAGTGCCACAGAGTGTTATCATTTCCTTGATGTTTGCAGTTCAGCTGTACAGGTGTTGGTAAACGTGAGATTGGACCATGTGTCTGTGAGAGAGTTAAACCCAGGTGCAATTTCAAAATCTTGCCCTGGTGATGTTGGGCAGGAGGAAAGGAATGAGACCCTGGGGCCAGTGGCGCCCGCTTGCAGGCACGCAGAGGTGGAAGTCGGTGTCTGATTCTGAGACAAAATGAATATAACATTTCACACAGGAATGTGTTGCCTTTTTATCTTCTTCCTTACTTACTCTCCTGTGTTCAGTCTAGCCTCAGTCTTTAGTGAAATACTGCAGCCTACCAGCACTCAGTCTGTGTTTAAAAGAGAGACAGTCCTTCGTTAATTGAATATGTGATTGTGCTTTTCTGTAATCAAAGCTAATAAAAGTAGCACTCTTGTAGGAGAAATAAAAATGGCTTTTTAAGACAGAAAGACAGTTATTAGCAAATTTTTAAATTTATGTTTTCCAAAACATATGTAATTCAGTAACATTTCACCATTCTCCTCTTTTGGCTGCCTTGACTACGTTGAAGTCCCACCCATGAGAGGATCTGGGGGAGGACAGATCTACAACCCTTTGTAGCTGGATCGTAAAAAGTCTGCAGACTGCAAGTGATGAATCTTACCATTGTGCACTTGGTTAGAGGAGCCACTTCTTGCATTTTAGGCAATTCATCATTTCATTTTTTTTGTCATTTTCCTTACAAATTGTTATCAGAACTTTCTATGAGCTTTCTGATAATTACTATGTTGGTGTGTACATGTGTGTGTGTTTGTGTTTCAAAGATGCATATATATTGTACATATGGAGAGAAATTCCCATTTTTTCATCGCCTCAGGGCATTACAGTATTTTGGCTCTGATTTTATCCTCCAGCTTTAATGTGCCTATTTCAGAGTACAACTTCAAGCCTTTGTGAGAAGTCCTAGGGGTCAGGTCACCTGTAGAACAGAAAAAATTTGTCAGAATGAATAAAGCTGCCCCCAAACCTCTACCATCATTCTTTCATGCTCCATCAACATTTCAGCCAAGCTGCAGGCACTCTGGTTCACCATTTAGCTCTTTCCAGGGACATTCAATTTTAAGAATAATTAGACATAAGCTTCACAAGACCTGTTTAAACTTTACCATTTGCTTAAGTGATAAAGCCTAAAAGGACAGTTTAATTTTGAATAAAGCATCCAACCTGAACACCTGAACACAACCCTCCTTGGCTAATCTTTGCTTGCTGACATTTATTCTATTGCTGTCTCTCATTCAGCGCCTCCAGCAGCTCCTTGTAGTTCGCAACCATCAGGAAAAAGTTCTGACAGTCAAGCCATTCCCTGTCCTTTTAACATCCCATTATTAATGCTGGTGTCTGTTCCTGATCCCTTTCCAAATTACAAATAAGTTCTTCTAGCTATAAACTATCTAAAATTGTGATTCTCCATGTGTTTCAATGCAATAGGAAACATTCAAACCATCAAGAAACCATCTCCATTCTCTTGATGGAGAAACCATCAAGAGACAAAAACCCATTTAAGCATTTGGAAATGAGTTTGAAGTCTAACAGAAAGAGTTTCTAATATTAGAGAAATCAGAAGTGTATCCTCCAGATCTTCACAATTTTTTCCTGATATTTGCGACTGCGTGTTGGGTGCTGGATAACAGCCAGAAGCATGGGGGTCCACAAGAGGAGAGAGACCACTGTATTGGGAAGTGATCTACTAATTTATATTCTGTTGGTGACTTAATATTTTCATAAGATAGTTTCTTTCTAATATAAACAATAGGTCAGATATGAACTGGGAAAAAGCATAAAAGGCATGAGCTTTTAGAATGAAGACTTTAATTTAATTTGCAATCTGCATTAGAAATGCCTCTTTTGGAAAGTACTCTCAGGAAAGATGAAGAATGGTGATGTATAAGCAGATTCCTGGTGTCCATTGATTTGCCTTCAAATAACTGAATCTCAGTGTTATGAATGTGTTTTTTCATATCTAGAAATAAAGATGCATAGAGATGATCTAATACAGTATCAATATTGTCTATTTTTTTTTTATGCTGTTAAAGGGGACTAAAACGTGCTTATCTTAATTTCTGCCTCTCCTTTTATTTTCTTCTGCTTGATTTTTGTTGTATCTGTGACACGGGATTCAGAAGTTCAACATATCCTGGCTGCATCAGCAACTTATTGTTGTAACCAGTAAAAGCCTTTAATCATGTCTACATTAGCAAGAGGAATGTTCTAACAGGAGAGGCTCTGTATAGCAACACAGATTGTATAAGAAACTTTGTCTGCATTGCAGTCACTTTCCTCCAGACCAATTTAGTATGACCCCATGAGATGATTGCTAATTAGCAACTACAATATATTAAATGTGATCCCAGATTGCAGCTTTCACTTTAGCGTTACCTAAAGGGAACAGTTTGTGCCTCCTGACGCCCTTCTGTTATGCAAACCAAGGTGTAGTGAGAGGACCACTGCAAAATTCACTTGGAAATAATTTTCTGAGCCAAATTAGAACAATTATGTGGATGCACTCTTAAATATCTATGCTGAAGTTCCAAACTTTGCCCTCCAGGAGGATGTACCCAACTCTGCTTTGTCTATCTAGGGGTCTGAAGAGAGATTGTTTGATCTGCTTTCTTCTCCTAATGTAAGATAAACTGTGTTTTTCCTGGTATTTTCCAACTTGCTTGTAAGATGTCCAAAAATGTAAAATTATCACTTCCCACATAATCTATTCTAGTTTGTTCCCTCTTGGATATTACTTGCTTTACAAACACTTCTAATAAAGATTAAGCTGAGGCTTCCTTCTCACTGTTACATTCACTTCTGCTCATCAAATTCACCACAGACACAGATTGTCCTGTTCCTTTTTGAAATAAGCTTCAGTATCCTTGAGACCATACATTGCCTAGAGGGAATTCAATTTGTATATTTGTATATATATGTATGTACAGATGTGTATATATTCATACATTTTTAGCTCAAACAAGAAACAAAATTTATGAGCACTCCCATTCATTCAAGCAAAGATGTGGGAAATAGGAATTATTTTATCCCTTGATAAAATAACTTTGTCTCATAAATTTTAGTAATGTATCAAACCATTAACAAGGCTCTATGATTTCTTTCTGTGCTCATAAGTTTTCTATTGTAGGACTTTTTTTTTAAAGAGCATGCATAGGGTTTTTTATAAAGAGAAGTTTTGGTTTTGTTGGTTTGGTTTTGGTTTTGTTTGGTTGTTTGTTTTGTTGTTGTTGTTGTTGTTTTGGTGGGTTTTTTGTTTGGTTTGTTGTTGTTGTTCTGTTTTTTTTTCTTTAATCTGATCTAGAACCTATCAGACATGTCGAAAACAACATAATGTCTTCTCAGCAACATAACCTCATTCTCAACTTTCTTCATACTGGTGTAGGCACTGGTTTCTGAACCTTTTGATCTTTCTAGTACATTACTCAGAAAATTGCTCCTCCAGAAATTTAGGCTGGGGTACAGAGATGAGCTTAGAATGTTCTGCTGATATAGGAATAGAAGTCTTGGCAAATTTTGTGTGTATCACTGGTAGGCAAAAAGCCTGAAGTTGCTGAGGTGGCATCCCCGAGAATAAATGAGCAGAGGACTCTGTGTTTAGACTCCAGCCCTTTGGTTCCTTTAATTCTTACATGTGAAAGAGAAAGGGGTTTCATGTTGGTTTTAATACTTTAGCCTGTGGGCTGTTGAAATAATTTTTAATTTACTACAAGATGATTCAATAAGTCAGTGTATTATTGACCAGATTTAGTATTCTATATTGTACCTCTAATGTCTCTTAATGAAATTAATTTGTTTTTTCTGGTCTCTGCCAGGAAATGAAGACAAGGGATGAAAAATGTTCTATTTGAAATTTGAATAATTAAAGGAAGATAATTCAGTGAGATGTTCAATTTTTTACATAGCTTGTTGCAAAGAAAGGGAATCCAAAAACTGTCTAACATAAGGAAGTTTTATTGAAGGATTTAGTTTAATCTGTAATCCCCACATTTTTCTAGTCTATTATATGCAATTAGTCCAACTATAGCAATTTCCCAACTGACTTCATTTTTATTTAACTGAATTGCAGACAATACCATGAACTCATATTTCTCAAAAGTAATAAGATTTTTATTTAATACCAAGCCTTACAGAGTTAAGACACTTCACAGATGGCTAAATAACTGGCTAAACCTGCATTATAATTGTGTGCCAAGTGATAACAATAATAAGAGGAAACCCAGTAAGTTGCAGCTGATAATAATTACGGCAGCTAGGAGACCAAATGTTTCCTTACAGAAGGGCTGCCACAAATCTAATACTCCTTTAGCCTCTCTCATGGAAACAAACTTATTGGGATGAGAAACTGGTGTTTTGTGTTGCTGCATTATACTGCAATATCTAAATTTCTGGTGGCAAGAGACCAGTTAACTTAGGAAGGCAAATCCAAGTTGTTAAAAAAAAAAAAAAGTTTTGATATTTTCTTCTCAGTATATGCAATACAGGTATTTCCCTCTCCATTTCCTTTGCCAGGTTTTTGTCAGAAACAAAATAGTCAGTGTTGTAAAAAAAAAAAAAAATATAGTCAGAGTGGTTACTGGAAAACGTGTAGTTATAAGCGTGAGCAAAACTAGTAAATTCAGTGCTATTGCATATGTTGTCATTCATGATAGCTTCAGCCCATGCATCTTGCCAGTTTCATCAGAGCTGCTGAATGGATTTCTGGATTATGATATTTTTATAAACCTTTCATAATTTAAATCACATTGCCTTTACACACCCATTCAACAGTCTTCATACTGCAGTGTATAACTGTGGGTGTAATAATCTCGATTTGACAATGAAATTTTCATTTTGTTGAGGTGTAAACAAGAAGAGAAATTGACTGACTTCTAAAGCATGAATTCTTCTCCATTTCAAAATCACAAACGTTATGACACTTTATTTTTCCACTGGATATAAAAAATAAGCTGAACAACCCTGGTATAGAGCCATAATTGTCAAACTAAGCTCATGTACTAGATACTCATGAAATCACATGTTGGTACTTCTGAGAACCTGTTTTCCAAACAAGTTTTTGAGATATGAAGGTGATAAAAAATACAAACTCTTTTGGGGGAGACACACACTACATCTGAGAACATAGTCAAAGAAAATGATCATGATTTCATGTTTTATATCTCTTTAAAATAAATTTGATAAAATCATCAGAAAACATGAAATGTTTATAGTGGCTCTTGATTTTTTATGTCTTCCTATAAAAATCCAGTTTCTTGGCATCCTTATTTTACTGGGGACAAATATAACGGGTTATTCTTTTTCCCTGTCTGTCTGGAGGGTCTTGTACATACCATCAGAAAGAAACATCAAGGAAAGCACTAATGTAAAATGTCCTTTTTGGCAAAAGGAAAACAAGTTTCTGATTTCCTTGTTCTAATGTGGATTATTACGACTTTTTAAAACCTTT
The DNA here is from genome assembly GCA_017589585.1 of Phylloscopus whistleri. Classification (NCBI taxonomy): domain Eukaryota; kingdom Metazoa; phylum Chordata; class Aves; order Passeriformes; family Phylloscopidae; genus Phylloscopus; species Phylloscopus whistleri. Next base: position 2,420,999 of record JADMLD010000090.1, read on the forward strand.
GATCAATAGAGATCTCCAAAGGAGGTTATGATGGAGGGAACATTGCATGTGTGTTCCATGAGCAAAGACTCCTTAATTCAGAGAGAAAAAAACTTCACTTAGCAGTGTATTCTTCCACTGTGTGAGGGATGGACTATGAACACTGAGCAGTTAATCTTGATGTACCTTTTTATTTTCTCTCATTCTTGCTTTGAATTTAGTAGCTCAGTCACACATCCCCCTCAGTGATCACAAAGCTTCCAGACAGACGTAGCTAGCATGTTTTTTTTCAGTCTTGTAAATATTGTGGCTGAAATACCTCATTTACTAGCAGACCACAGCTTTATTTTTCCAGACAAGTGGCTTTGGATTCCACCCTTTGACTGAAAGCAAGTTCATGAGCTCAGACCAAAAAATTGAAGAACAGAAACATTTTTCCTGTCCCAATAGCTGCTTCTTGTTTTAATCAACAGAACTTTATGACACCAAAGTCCCATCCACCTGTTCTCTAAGACTTTGGGATGGGGAATAATTTATACACATGGGAAAAGTTTTGATTCCACACTAATTGTGGCCTGTATTCTGACTGGAAGACTTGGTGGGTTTTTTTGTTGTTGTTGTGTATGGTTTTTTTTTTTTGTTTTGTTTTGTTTGTTTGTTTGTTGTTTGTTGTTTGTTGTTTTGTTTTTGTTTTGGTTTTTTTGTTGTTGTTTGTGGTTTTTTGTTTGGGGTTTTTGTTTGTTTTGTTTTTAGTGTTTTTGTTTGTTTGTTTGTTTCCTTTGATTTCTTTATTTATTTGGTTTTGAGCAGTCTATGATCCCTTAAATACCAAAAATTCTACATAATTTTCAGTATTAAATTGTGAATTTAAAAAAATATGACAGAAAATACAATGAGATAAGTTGTGTAGAACAAAATGAGATTGAAGTGGAAAGCTGGTGAAGATGACATCAGGGAGTTATCAAAGTCAGAGAAGGGGAAAAATTCATTAGGCCATTTTCCCAGCAAGGCACAGCATGAGACCCTGGCACAAAGGGCAGGGACTGTTCACTGACTTCAACGGATTCACAGCATATCCTTGTTTGGACTGGTTTATTTTTTAATGCACAGAAACAGAAGTGTCTGTGGGAATAGTTACTAAGCATGCTCCCCAAGTACAGGTATAAGTGTCAGCCCAGGAATACTCAATGAATGATTCAGTTTGTGTACCATATCTGCTCACCACAGTGCTGAGCAGCATCTCCCAGCACGCTGCTAAAGGAAAAAGAGAGAGTGCTTTCCTTTTCAAAGTAGAAGAAAGGAAAAATCTCATGGGTTCAGCTTGCAATGCTATTGCTTTTGGCAGGCCTTACCTGACTCACTGTATCTAGTTTTGAGGCACCCTTGAAGAAATTCTGTACTGGCTTGACAAAGAATGTTCTGTTTTCATATGTGACTTAGAATCCTGACCATGGGAACAAGTGAATGCTTACTAGTGATGTGGAGTTTTAGGGTATATGAGAAGTATTAGCTGCTAATTGATATCAGTTTTGGGCAAATTCAGGGCAATTCAAAGGAATTCACCAACCTTTCCAAACATGTTCCTATCAATGGAGGTGGGCTTTGTTAATGCACTTTCACCAGAGGTGTGTGCCTATGTGAGTTTGCTCCAGAGCATGTTAACTTCCAAATACTGTACCTTTGTTTCCATCCCTGTAACAAAAGTGCAACAAATCTACTAGCATGTTTTGTCATTACAAATATTTTGCAAGAAAATAAATCTAACCTTTGAAGCTTTTTCCTGGATTGTGATACTGCCCCCTAAGGGGAAAAGCAGCATCCTTTTCTCTTTTGTCATGGCTGTGATAAGTCTTCTACCACAGCAGAGGAAGTGTTGCCAGTAGGATAATGTATATGCTGGGCCACATGCAGGCAGCTGTCACCACCAGCCTGAAAACTACTACAGATCTAATTAACACAGTAATGGGTTTTCCACTCTCATACCCTCTGAGTGACAGTTTAATAAGGAACACCACAGTGATCCTGTAAATCAGAACCAAACTTCATCTTAACAAGTTACAGCTAAACTGTTCTGTAAATTAATTCTGAGGAATTCAGTATGTAGTGTGTCCAGTGTATAAATATTACCATTTTTCTACATTAACTTATTTTATTAGCTATATTTGAAAATCATTCCATGACTATGTGTTAGCAGTTTAAGAAAGATGCATGTCTTTATGAACCAAATTTTAGGTGAAAAGAATTGAATCTGTATAATTTATAAAATTGTCTAATAACAGGAAACTCTTCCACAAATATAGCTTTGCACTGCAGACAGCTGTAGAGGCAAAAGCCTTTAGATCATCGGTATTCTTCAATTTGGCCTCAATTTATTACTTAATATGTAAATTTAATATCTGTAAAACAGCTCTATTGGAATTAATTGGATCCTGTGCTTCAAATGAAATAACTTGAAAGTAAGTCACAAAGCACAAGCTTGTTGACTTTTGATAAGGTCCATTTATGGTTTTGAGCGAATTAGGACATGATCCAATAAAGCAATTTTGAACATACTTTGAAGTAGAGCAGGTGTTTAAATGCCTCATTGGATCATGATTTTAAGAGCACAGAGGATTAAAAATTATAGTTTGCTTTTAATGAAGATTGAAATTATAATTCTGTGGTACTCTAATTCCAGGATAGAAAAACATTATATTTTTCTCAGTCCTTTGCATCTTTGATATAATTTGTTTTTATTTGTCTTTCATGGATAAGATGTTTAAATGCAGACTTATATGAAATATGAGCCAAAGTAAATCAAACTGTCTCATTCCAATTCCAAAACCTCTAAAGAAAAGACATAACCAAAGACATATATGGTAAAAAAAATCAAAATTAAATGCTTTTAAAAATTGAATATTTGGGAATATTTGAAGTATTTTTGAGGTTGCTGCAGTCACTACACTGTTCCCATGGATCTGACAGTTGTTCCCAAAGTTTTTTTAAATTCTCATATTATACAGGCAGCTTAGTTGACACTTTTAATTCTAGAAATCAATCACTCCTTTGTTATTCTAAGTTCAATAATCAAGTAAGTGAAGGCCTGGACATGTATGTGCTGAAAAAGTATTTAGAGGCAAGATGGTAACACAGGAAGAACAAAAGAATTGGGTAGAAATAAGTGTATTGAGAAAGGATATGAGAGTTACAGGGATGGTTGTTTCAAAAGACTGAATTCTCAGCTATATCTGAGGCTCATATCTGGCCCTAAAATGGAAAAACAAAGACATTGAAATAAAAGTGCCACAAAATACAGAACCAGCTGCTAAAAATCTCACACAGAAATATTTTCTGCAAGTGTAAACCAGAGTAGGTAATGTCATTTTGATCCTCTAAAACCCTTAAAAGAGTAAATATCACTGAAAATTTTAATAACAAACAGAAACAGGGACATAGCTATACCCTGACTGCCCTGCAAGTTCTTCCAATTATTAACAAAGCTGTAGGACATTCATAATGGAGAAAATCTACATATTATTTCAACCAAGAGGAAAGATTTCTGAGGCCACCAGATGAAAATATATCTTGGGTATGGGTGAACATAGCATTGTAACTTCATGACCCTAACAGAGTGCACAAAAAAGACCAGAATGAAAACATCAGCTGGGCAGACTTCAATAAAATCTGAGAATTAGAAGGAAAGGATTTTTAAATGGCTCGTATTAGTGGAATGTGTAAAAGAGATTAGCAAATTGCAAGAATATCAAGGACACTGAGTTGAGAAAACGTAATCTCGTTATCATTTTAATCACAAAGTGAACAGCATAGAAAACAGACCCCAGGTCAAACTACTGAGGATGGGTGCAAAAACGCAGCAGTACAATTAAACTTTGGGTTAGAAAAACAAAGACTGAAAAGGAAAATTGTGGAGAAAATGAATTCCAACAGAAACCAGCTACAAGTAAGTACTCCAGAAGCAGGATCTCATTAGTCTGCTCCTGTAGAGATTGAAAGTGATTGGCATGCGATGCTGGCAATTTCTGAACACTTAATGACTTTTTCCACTCTCGCTAAAAAGCTCATTTGCTATCATAGTTAATATCAGGCATGAAGGATCAAGATTTCAGCCTGGTATAGCAAGGAACAAATTGATACTTGACTTAATCAGATGTTTTCAAACTGCCTTCATCTGACTTTTTTTTTCCTCCGAGCACTGAAAGAATTCATAAATAAAAGCTCAGTGTTTGGTTGCATCTGAGAAGCTATGACAGATGGACATGAAAAAAAATAGCAAAAGGCAAAAGCAGCGCATTGCTTTATAAAGGAGGTTGTTGAAAATTGCAGATATCCTAACTCCCGCTGCTTAAAAAACTTGGATTCAATAAGCAAGAAATCTGTGAACACACTGAGTAAACAGAGGAATGAATAACCACCAGCCTTTGTGTCTCTGGAATGAATCATGCCAAAGTAGCTTCATTTCCTCCTACAAAAGGTAAACGTCTTATATGTATAGGAGGAACATCACATGTCAAATTGCAGTTCCAGTAAGGTTTTCAACACAGGTGCTTTTCCAGGAAGAAATCTAGAAAAGCATTGTTTAGATAAAAATACCACATGCAAATAGAAAGCTCAGCAGTTTCCACTCTCCAAAAGCTTTCTGCAGGATATAAAACTATAAAATATTTGTATGAATGACCTAGAGAAGCAAACAGAAGGTATGCTCATTAAGTGTGAAGGGCCACAAAGGCAAGAAGATTGTAATTATTATCATGAAATTCAAAGAAATCTTGTCAGATTTTAGTTGGCATCAGAAAAAAACCAAGCTATTATTTTAGTGCAAGTTGTTACATACAGGCAGGAATAACCAGGATAGGATATTGACTGAAAAGATGCAAAATGACCTGATTTATAAAGAGAAGAAGGATGAGTGACCTTTTTGCTGTTGAAGAACAGGGGAATGTAGAGAGGGGAAAAAAGCAATTTCCATGCAGAAAATTTGTGCCTATGACATTTGAAGTAGATTTTCTCCGATGTCTAGGTTGCTGTGATAAGGTCTCAGCTGGAATCTTACAGCCATCCTTAGATGCTACAGCAAAAAATCTTTGCTAAAATGAATATTGTTTGGGATGGGTACAGATGTAGAAAGCATGGCAGGTAAATATCAAGAATACTGGTTTTGTTTAACCTGGAGAAAGCAAAAGCAAAATGAGATGTGCATTTCTTCATGTATGTAAAAGAAGATTTAAAATAGAAAAACAATTCTGTCCTATTTCTCTGTGACAGATTGCATTAAAACATTTGGCTTGATTTACAGCTTGTAATTTTAAAAAATGCTTTTAAAATTATTATGAATGCAGAAATACATTGACTGAAGTGATCGTTACAGTCTCTATCACTGGAGGTCAGACCAGCTTCTACATCAATGGATAAACTGGGGGTGGGAGTCTCCACACCTACCTTCAGACACATGTCTAGGCTATTTGGATTCCCCTTTCTGCACTCAACAAAATATAATGGACAAATTTAATTACCAGTTAATCTGGTCTGTTGTAGACCTTTAGTTTAGGATGGGATTAATTTCTCCCCAGGATTGTTCTACTGATGCTTAGGAGATCGTAGACAATGAGACAGATGCAAACATCTGTGCTCCAAATACCAAGACATGATGAATTCCTCTCTTCATTTTTACGATTTTTACAAGGCTTGTCAGTTTGCATGGCTCTGGTACACCTACCATGCCGGTCCATGGGGATGGCTGCAAAAACGCAGCATTACAGTTAAACTGTATTAATGAAGAATTAAGCCTACCAGCATGCTCTGGCTCTGTTTCATGGTGTTCTGTATCATCCCACCATGGACCATTACTGCAGCCAGAGAGGGGAGAGCATATGCCTTTGCTCAGTTTTTGCTCCCATTTGCAGACCAAGATTTGAAATTACTACTGGTGTAAACGTCACACACATGTGACTGAGTCCACAATAAGTCAAAATTCTATAGCTAAAAGGAGAAAGGAGAAAGAACAAACACAATGGAAAAATAAAATCTACTCTCTTTATCTGTCTGTCTGACTTTCTTTCTTTCCTTTTGGTTTACTTAGGGCTTAATAATTACATTTATATCAAAGAAGATTGAGATTAAAAACTCACATTTTTTTGCCTTTTGCAGTTTTCTACAAAAAAAAAATCTATTAACTTCTTTTTTTATAACTTTCTTCAGTAAGTTTTAAATATATTCATGTTCTTTGCCATTTTTATATTACTAAAGTTTGATTGAACATCCATGTATTGGACTTAGGTAGCTGAGAACTCTTGGCATATATTAGAAAATTCAAGATCATTTAAAAAATTGATTGCTATTCAAATGTTCAGACTTTTCGTAGACTTCTTATTACTTCTTGTCAAGAATTTAATGTTTTCTTTGAAGTCCCCCTCCAAATATCCCTTAAATTACGGGGCTTATTCTGTTGAATTGTGCAAATAATTCTCATTAGCACCAGTGGCAATTACATATGCACATCAAAGGAATAAAAGTTTTATTTGCCTAACAAAATTAGGGAAGCTGTTTAGAAATGTAAGCTTAGGAGTGTGTCTTGACTGTGTTTTTCTCTCCTCAATGGTACTATAAGATTTCCCTTACTTTTTGTCATTTTCATATTTAAGGGCAGTTTAAAAGGCTCACATTCAGAGAAATACCATAAAATGCTATTCATATATATATATATACACACACTAACGTTCCTCAGCTCTCCTGAGAGATACTAACAACTCTAAACTGCCCAAGGGTATGAAAGACAAATGAGTTGTGGCCAGAAATGAAGCTATGTCTGTGACCTACACGGCACTCCTAGTCCTAAATTTGGGATTTGCAGAGAAGTGAGGTAGTTGGACTGCAGAGTCAAGCTGGGCATTCTTGCTTGAATCCCTACGTAAGTTAAAAGTATTTAGGATCTTAGTTTCATTTGTGCTTTTACATATCTCCTCATGGTTGACTTCCAGTGTGACTTAGGCACAGTGCCTCTTCATGTTCCTTTGTCATGTTCTGGTGACTCTACTCTTTATCCCTTTTTCTTTCCACTTGGTGCTTATAGCCCCCCACAATGGAAGACATTCATGCCCCTACTGTAGGTACCTACATTTGGTGTAGTTCAGAGCACAGAAAGTTAGAGGTCTTGTTTTCTAAGCTATCAGTGGAATAATTAAGGTAACTGTGACAAATTTTCCCCCGAGGAAGATGAGAGGAGCACAGTGTATAGTCAGTGTCTGCAGAGGTACAGTACCTCAGTTAGACACCTGAAGGTATGGGGTAATTGTATCCTTGCTTCTCTTATTGAAATTCCACCTTAGAAATTAGCCATAGCATGCTCTGAATTTCATCCTCAGGCCAGTTCTTATGCCTTCCAGCTGGAGAATAGCTCTGAAAATCTGGGCAGCTAATGGACTCTCAAAATACGAGATTGATCTCGGCAATACTTGTGCAGCTGTTTATGGCATATAACCTGTGGTGATAGTAAGAGCCTCTGTATCAAACCTGTGAGCTGAATCACAATCAGCTGCTCTAACACAACTGTTCTGGCTTTAGAGTTATATTGGCTGAATTTCCTTTTGTATGAAATATATTTTAAATGAAAGTATAATATAATATCATTTAAAACAAGTAATGGAAAAAATGCTATAGTCCTTGCCAAGTGGTTATTATTATAACTCTTGTCATTGAAAAATTATGTCATTTTATTTCTTTAGTCTGAATTCTTTTACACTAATTTTCAACCATGGGATATTTACTATATCAAATTCCTGTTTCCTGTATGTATGAGAGGTTTTTAAACAACACAAAAATATTTGCTAAGATTTCACAATCAAGGAATGACTTCTCAAATTCTCAAGCATCTTTCCAATCTGTCAACTGTTCTTGTGGCTTGTCCATGAAATTTTCTCAGTTTCCCAGTGACCTCTTTAATTGGTAACATCTGGTCTATATAAAGAATTTCCTAGTGAGATGAAAACACTGACAAATACAGGTACTTTGACTGCTTCTACCTCCACAAATTGTACATGCATTCATACTATTAAAACGTCTTCTTAATGATCCTTTTTCTTTCCTGAAAATTTAACCATTGCAAGGAACCTACTGAGAATAGTCCCAGTCTCCTTCTTCACCTGGGAAAGTTGAGGAAAATAGAGGCAAAGCAGATAGAATATTTTAAGAGTCACTCCTTTGGTCTGACTACTCCAGAGGGATCTTGTGTTCAGATAGGCATCCTGCATGCATCAGGCTAGCAATATCCTACAACCAACACGAGGCCTCAGCCTGTCTGTATCCATAGCTTGCAGCTTGGTTTATTTTTTGTTTGTTGTTTTTTTTTTTTTCCATAGATAATTTGGTTTATTTTCAGCAATAGGAAGGTATAAAGCTGGTTTGACAAGATCTGTTTTCCATAAACTTATGCCTACTAGCACTAACTACATTACTTCCCTTTAAATCTTTATTAATAAATTCTTATTATTGGTTTGTCCACACTTTACTTCAGGATTTATGATAAGCTGACAGGCATAATTAGTTTGATCATCCCAATTGTCTTTTTTCAGTATTGACTGTTCCATGAGCTATTGAAAATCAACATTAGCTAATGGTAATGAGGGATTCTTCCTGAAGTATGTAAGTGGAAGTTTTCCAATTATACTAGAAATCCTCATGTAAATATGTCTAGCTCTTGTAATTGTTGTTAAAACCTCTCAAAATTACTGATGCCATAGAAAATACTTCATCATATGGTATGAATGAAGTACTCTTCTGACATCTTTTATCATAATATCTATTTCTGAATGCTCTAGCCTGTCATGTAATTGAAATGAAAGGGTATAGTTTGCCAAATCTCATTGATCAGCTAGATTTGATCTATCTATCAGTCAAAAGATGAACCCCCTAATCAAGCAAAATCGTATCAAAATAATTCACTTCACTTTTTTTTTTCATGCTCTTTGCAATATATTTTATCCTTAAATCTGTCTGTAGATGTCCTTACGTTTTTCTAGCACATTTATTGGTTTCCTGAGTTAATAGCTTTAGTTTATTGCTATAGACACCCTCTTCCTTTTGTTTGCATTTCTCCTTTAAATTTTATTATAGATGGTTTTGCTTCCAATTTAGTCTTGCTATACTGTGAAATTATTGGATGTCTGTTAAAGTGTTCCAAATGCAATTAAAATTTTAATATTTAGTTACATCCCTCAAATGATTTGACTCAGGATTTATCCTTTACTGAAAACTGTCTTTTTTAGAGGAAGACGAAAATTTTTCATTTTATATTTCTTTCCATACAACAAAACAAAACATATTATGACCTCTTGTACCTCAGCATCAGCTCAGTATAAGGTCTAATGAAGGACTTTTCTTACTCCAGATGCCACTTTGTGATTAAACTCTTGTTTTCCAGGTATTACATAAAAGGTTTCTGAAAATCCCAAAAGTTGAGTGTTGGTGTAAGTGCACATCAAGCAAACTGAAGCTCTTCACAATGGCATTTAATGTAGGAATTTTACAAATAAAGCCTCCGCTTGAATGCTGTGTCTAGCTTTTTTTTTTGTGTTTTTTTTTTTTCTTTTTTTTTGTTTGTTCCTTTATTTGCCTTTTAAATAAATATGATTATTTTAAATAGGCCTAAAGTAGAATATAAAACCTTTTTTAGCATGTGTAATTTTATTTTCCAGATTTTTATTAGCAGGACCCCTACCAGAGAAGTTAAAACTCATCCAGCCGCCAACTTCAAGAAAGTGAATTTTCAAATGTACCCATTCATAATGTATTTATGATCTTGAAGACATAGTAATGCTTCTTATTGTAAAGTAAAACTTTTCTGTTATTTGAAATGAAAGGGCATTATTCTCATGTTGAGGTGTTAATGAACAGTTTCCATTGATATTATGGGTTATTTTAAAAAATTTACCTGTTGAACAGAGTGCATACGATGATAGTAACAGTCCAGTTCTCACAGTAAAGCTCCAATTATTCTCCAGAGAAAAATAATGTTTAAAGGTTATTACATTCTCCACAATCAAGGAAAAGTAAAAATGACAGTACATGATGGAGATGGAAAATAATTTATCTTAGAAAAGGAGTGTAAAACTTTCCTCCCAATCAGGCAGATACACAGACTGTACAGATTGGGCATTGTGGCTGCCCCCCATGCTGAGCCTCCTGCTTTATGCAGTAAAAATGCACAATTTTAAGATAGATGGATGTTCTGTCCTTGGTCAGAAACTGGTGTAGAAAAGAAGTTAGTGGGTAATTGCCCTCACTTCACTTACAGTACTTCTGTAAAGGGAGCAGACACAACAGTGTCCCAGCCTGTGAAGCTCTAGGAAGGTGTGCTGGGATGCCGATGGTGAGGAAGCTTCCATGGGGAAGGAGTAACCCTGAGTCCACCCTCAGGTTATGCCCAGAAGCAGAGTGTAGGGTGAATTCAGATGCCAGCTGAAGCAGAAATCTGCTGTGGTTCTGCTCGTGAAGCTCTGCTGATGCCCACCAGAAATTACCAGCAGGGCTCTGCCTTGGTTTGATGGTGGTAAATGCTGACAGATGGCTTCACTTGTTCTGTCAGCTCTGTGCTAAATCTAATTCCTTTTAAAGGCAGCAGTGCTTTTCCTCTGAGAAAGACAACTTCTATCAACATCTATAGATCCCATGATTACAAGTATGATCATCTGTGTAAGAGAAAGTGTGAACTAGAGATCCATTAGTAAAGAGTGTGTTTTGGGTACACACTTTATTTTCTCTCTAAACCATGCAAGTGTGAATAATTCTGTGCAATGTCATCAGTAATGTGAGTAATTCTGTATTAGTAAAACCACGCACTGCAGTAACAGAGGAAATCTTTAATGATTTTTTTCCAAATTGGTTATTTTTACACCACTCATCCATGAGAAAAAATAATTGCATGGGTAAGAGTTTGAGAGTTAAAAATAGTTTGGGTTTGCAAACAGACTAGAGGGTTATAAAAAGCTACAATACATTATGTTTGCAATTGTATATAAAGAAGTTGCATCAGAATATGTTTGCACGTGTCAGTTTATATTAAGTAATTTGCTTTATCAGTCTTTAGTGCTATCTTGCCACCTACTAATCCTGCACAACTGCAATCCTGTCTTTCATGGGCATCTGTGGATACCAGTTTACAGGACCAACAAGGGTGATAGAAACCTGCAGGTGCAATTTATCCCTGCTCAAACATCAGTAACAAGACAGAAGTGTGCAATAATGTGATCAGCAGGAGTGAACTGAAAACCTCACCCCCAGCAAGAGTGTCACTTGCTCTTGTCTGTCAGGGAATGTTGTTCTCTGCAGAAGGAGCTGGGTGTGGGGTCATGCTGGGGACATCTGCCATCAAACCACTCCCTCCTGCTCCTGCATCTGCAGTTTGAGTAGCCAGCATGGACAAAGAACTTCCCCAAGGGCTTCCATCTCACCACTAATATTACCTTTTATAGATTCTTCAGGGCTACCAACATGCAGAACAATGGAAGAGAGAAATTAACAATAGGTTGATTAATTTTGTCACTTTTTTTTTTTTTTTTTTTTTTTTTTTTTTTTTTTTTTTTTTTTTGTGGATAAGCATTGTAGCTGTCATTATAGCTTAATTTTAAAGACTTAGCCTGGAGTCCTCACTATCCGCTTCCAGGTATTCTCATTGCATTCCAGACAGTACTGATGGACTCTGAGGTATGCACCAATCCTGCTCATTTTCAGGATTAGAGCAGCTCCCCAAATGCTGCCCCCCTGAACACCTTGTCAGAGCTAGTTCCAAGAGCTCAAATACTTTCACTTGTCTACTACAGAGTACAGAAGACCCAAGCCATAAATCACTGACAATATGTCAATAGACTTTATTCCTCTGTCTCCCGTTCTAGATGGATTGGGAAAAGGGATTCATAAATTGGATTCTTCTTTTGAAACACCTAGGATAAATAAGTAAATCTATAGCTTTAAAAATTGTCTATTGCTTTTTTAATATTTTTATAGATGCCTATAAAGCAGAACTGCAGAATGAAAATTAGTATTTCTACAAATTTCTCACTAATAATTATGAAAGAAGTCTTCAATAACCATATAGATTTGGTTATGTTCAGAGAATGACATCAGTAAGGGGAAATTATGTCCAATTTTTCTTTCAGATGTCTTATGAATAACAAAAAAGATCATCTAGTTACCTTTTATTTTCTGTAAAACGATAAATGTGGTATTTTGGATTAGAAATTAGTTAGAATGGATTAGAAAAAATATGATAAACACATTTGCAAAGGTTTTCAATATTTTTTCCAGTCATTTCCATTGTAATTGTGGATTCTTCAAGAACAATAAAACTTTGAAAATTCCCGGGGCTATACTTTTTACTGAAAAATAGTTGTCTTTGTAGTACAAGAAATTAAAAGAGATACAAATAAAAGCAGGATAATTAGGATTCTTATAGCTGGATTCTGAGAGTTGCTGTTGAGGACACTGTTGATATGTGCCTGAAGAATCATCTGCAGTGAGGAAGTTGCAGTAATTTCTAATTCATTTATGAGTGAACAGAGTAATCATACTGATATGAAATTGAAACCCATTAACTCCAGAACTATGTCTGAGAACTATAATCATTACACGAAGTTTAAAAGGAGTCAGGTGTACCTAATGGCATTTAGAAAGCTTTATTCACTAATATCTGAGTATGAAAATAATTGTTATATTTGAAGTCCACCGAAGAATGAAAAATATGGTATTATCTTTTCATTCCTATTGCTCATTATCCTCATGCATGCTTTTTAACCTCTTTGCTTTAAATGTCCTTCAGGAAAATAGTATTCTAACAACCATGAAATCCAGGAATTACACACAAAGATATTTATTGCCAGGTTAGAAGTATGATATTTGACTACAAAATTGCACTTGTATTAGGAGCAGGTACAGAACTTCTGTTTCAGTCAGACACATTACTGGGTTCTTTGCATGTGGCGGGATAAAGTGTAGTGACCATGCTATAGTCATTATGCAGAACATGGAATGATCCTAATATGAATCTCTGGATTATGTCTTAGATTACAATTTTTAATAAATTTTTGAATTCCTGGCCTTGAAGTTTTGTGATTAGAATGCTTTTGTTATTGTGTTTTGCATATGATAATACAGCATATTCTCATGAAAACTGATAAATATAGGATCTAAAAATGACATACTATGAAATTATCTTTCTTACTGACATAGAAACTAAGAGAGTGTGACATGGAGTCCTCCATTGCTGTGATACTAACTGCACAATACTTCAGACTTCAGAACTGGGGATGTTTTCTTCTCTAGAACATAAATTTAGGTTTCATCTAAAATACTAAACAACTAATAGTACCCTGAACTTCAAAACTATCATGTGAGTTTACTTTAACAACAGTGGAAAGGCTAATCACCAAATTAAACACACTGAAAACAACCTATATGTCTATCACTAAAGTCTATCACTTTACAAAAACTGGCATAATAATTGATGTATGTAGTGAAAAAGAAAAGCAGGAGAGAAATCTTGTGGCTTTTGCCACAGTTATAAGCAGGTGCGATTATAAATTTGAAGTGAATTGAAATTGAACAGAACGAAGAGTCAGATGCAAAAAGACAGGCCACGTTTAAAATTAAATCAGTGCAAGATCTCATATGTGTCTTGATGAACAAGTCTACCACTGAAAACTCTGGCAATGAACTTTGTGGGAAAGGAAAAACTCCTGATCTAATTCTCACTTCAGGTGAAACTGTTGAGTCCAGCTGTTAAACACAGAGTGACATCAAAATTCATGATTCTGAATACTGATGGATGCTGGAGCATTTGATTCCGTGATTTATCCAGGCAAAATAATCTAAGATATTCCATTTTTAAAATGCAGTTAGAATTTCACAGATCAATTTTTTTAAAGGCTTTATGGAGGGTATTGTGGGACAGAGGTAAACACCTAAGTCTTACCTTAAGTCTAAATGTCATCACAACAGACTTCTTTGAGGAACTATTCATACTCCCATGCAGCTTGTCAGATTCAGGTTTTTTACCTTAAATACTCATGGATATACAGGCTCTGTCCAATTGCCTCTTTTCCTGACATTACTCTGCCTCTAATCCCATTCTCTACCTCCTATTCTCATTCACTTTTGACTCTCACTTTCTTACATTTTCTCACATATGCATAGTACACAGCTGCATTGAGTGTAACACAGGAAATTCAAATGAAGTTCTGTAGCTGATAAATGGATGCTCTTCTCTCAAGTCCCTGATTTTGTTTATAAGGTAAATGTGAAAAATTGAATGTTAATTTATATTACATTTAGAACCGCATATGACAATAGCAGTGGCATAGCATTTATGGGAATAGTCTGTTTAATTAAGCTTTCAAGTAGCAATGGAAATCAATGTGAAATATGTACTGCCTTTTCATACTGTTTTAAAACTAATTTTTTATTATGTACTTTTTAAAATAATTTTGAGAGGATATTTATCATAATTTCTCATAGTTCCAGCTCATACTTTTCTCACTTTCCCAGACACAAAGACCTCTAGCTGAGTTACAAGTTAAGGAATGAGCTGGAAAACACAAAAAAAATTTTTGTTATAATAGAAGTCAAATGATACAAACTCAAAACTTGCAGAGTTAAGTTCAGTAGAGAAAGCAGTTCTTGGTATGTGTCAAGGGCATGAGACCTTCATGACAAGCCAGTCGTGAATCTTCTAGGGAGGTCAAACACAACTATTTAAATAGTCCTGCTCCCTGAGATCAGAAAGACTTGTGATACAACATTTTATCCACTTGTATGTATTTTATTATTATTATTATTATTATTATTATTATTATTATTATTATTATTTAAGTCAAATAATAATGAAACATAGGATGATTATATTAAATGCTTAAATCTGCTCTGTTCTAACTCTTGTAAGTACAACCCTGCAATAATTAAAATACTTAATTCAGAATTCCAATTGGACCAACCAACTGAAGAGTAAAGTTTAATATATTATTTCATAAGGATTTTTGGTTAGATTATAATCTATATATTTCCATATATAATCAATCATTATGCTGTTGTATCAACTAAAGCCCTGAAGTTTTGTATATCGAATTCAAAGGCTATGAATTTGAAAATCTAGAGGAAGATGCTTTAGTTCTATAAATTAAGAACTTTATCTGCTAATACTATGAGAGAGAATTTCAAATGGAAATTTTCTGAGTCCAAGGTCTAATTTGAGGATGTAAAATTGACACTTTTTCCTTACTTCCAAATCTATAGGAGTGTCTTTTTAGCGAAAAAAAATAGAAAACAATATTGGACTGCTTCCAATCTGGTTACAAAAAATTTCCAATTGCATTATAAATGTTTAAGAGAAGACCTAATCTGGTCATGATGGTTTGGACAAAGACAGTGAAAGATGAAAGACATTTAAGATTGCTCTTTCCACAGAGACAGTTAAAATGTAGCTGTCAAAATTGTGAAAATTGAGTGAATCAACTTGGTGACACATTCCTAAACATGTGAGATTTCCAGACTAATCAACTGCAGCTGGCTATGATTAACCAGTCTTTAATATCAACAAAATACATTGTACTGCAAACTGTCTTTTCAGCTTCATACATCCTAAACTGACAGTAACAATTTTTGAGTTTTAATTGTGATCATAATTATAGTGAACAGTGTAATGAACGCACAATACATCATTTGATGACAATTCCTTTCTAACAATGCCTGAGTTCAGGAAAAGCAAAAAGCCTTGATTCTCATTGTTCTGTTGCACCTGTAGAGCTCTAATACTTAAAATATTCCTTAACAAATTACCTGTACATAAGTTGCCAGTACAAGTTATAATTTTATTGGAATAATGCAGAAAGAGAGATGAGACTTTTATAATTGAAAATGAACTGGAGATATGTAAAAACATGTAGTTACTAACTCTTCTAATGAATCTAGACTACCAAATGACAGTTCATATACAAGCTGCAGTCAATCACCATGTGTGCTCACTATGGCTTTTTACTACTACAAAAATCATGACAGTGACTGAACCACTGATGTGCTTTACCTCCTTTGTGTTTCATTTATCTACATGCATGCAGAAGCAAATAATAACTGTAGTATTTATAAAAGTCCTTCTTTGCCTATTTATTGCTTCTCTCCTTCTTGCTTCTTCATATGGGAAAGGAGCACAGAGGAGACAGGAACATTACTTGAGGGATGTCCATTCTCAACCAAGGAATCTTAAAAAAATTAAGATTGTGCTTTAAGTAGTTTGCAGTACCTCCCTGTCCCTGAAACATAAATACAAGAATAAAAGGCAGCATAATCCAGGCATTTAGGTTTGCGCTAAATGACAAAGAAGACCTGGGCTGTCACCTGGTTGAGGTAGGTGCTTCTTCCCTTCTTTTCAGCACTGGAGAGGCCACAGCTGGACTGAAGTTCAATTTGGGCTCCTCAGCACAGGAGAGATATGAAGCTACAGGAAAGATCCAATGAAGGGCTGTGAATGTGATTAAGAGACTGGAGAATCTCTCCTGTAAGGAAAGGTTGAGAGAGATGGGGCTTTTCGGCTTGGAGAGGAGAGGGCTCAAAGGAAATCTTGTCAGTGTATACAAACACCTGAAGGGAAGTAGTAAATAGGATAGAGCCAGGCACTTTCCAGTGGAGCCCAGTGGCAGACTGAGAGGGCAAAAACTGAAATACAGAAGGCTCCATCTGACCTTCAGGAAACCCAGCTGCTAGGAGAGTGACTGGACACTAGCACAGGTTGTCCAGAGAGATTTCAGAGGTCTCCATCCTTGGAGATATTCAAAAGTAGTCTGAACATGGTCATGGGCAACCAGACCTAGGTCACCCTGCTTGAGCAGGGGGGTTGGAAAATGTGAACTTAAGGGGTCCCGTCCAACCTCAAACATACTCTAAGGCAGGCACAGGCCAACAGTCTGTGCAGCAATTTCTGCCAAACCAACATGTAGCACCATGTAAACTTCTTCTCACATGAAGATATCAAGAGGATTTGTGGAATCCATCAGAAAGGCATTAAAGAGTATTATCCTCTCTATTCTATTAGTCTCTCAAGCAGCTGGTTGCATCTAATACAAATAGAATATGTATTATGCTATTAAGACATCTCTTTTTCTGCATTAAACACATTGTGCATGCATGTAATTTAGTAAATAAGAGTCATTTCCTTTCACAGGATGAGATTAGACAGCTTATTTTTCCTTTTTAATATCAACAGAACAAAGGCTCTTCAGAAAACTAATTGAAATCGGCATAAAACCACTATAATCACTATTCATTTTGCAGAAAAAAAGAAAAGGTACTGCAAAGCAACCTATAAATCTTAGCACGTTCTATAGCATCTGTGTAGTGTATAAGAAAAGGGACATAAATATTCAATAAAATTGTTCCCTAAGATTTATATACAGGGAAAATAATCTCTCTCTCCTCTTAAGGTGCTTGCATCCATGTGTGGTAACAAGTGATTTAAATCAATATCAGCAACCTTAAAGTAAATACAAGCTTTTATATATTTCACATTACTATAAACAAGAAAGCAACAATTTTCTCTTTGTTGCAGAGGTTTTTCTGGAGCAGCATTAGGAAAATTTCCCTGGCTGCATACCTTGAAACAGCTACCACCCAAGCATCTGGCCACATGCTGGTGACACGGAGAGGCTCTGAGAGGAGCTGCAGGGTGTCTTTGCTGTGGGACCTGCATCTGCCTCTCTGCATTTTGCTTAAGTGAAAGCACCTCCCTGGCTCAGACACCTCTGTTTTATTCATCTTTAGTGGAGGCAGCTGCATGCTGAGAAGCCAGGTCAGTAATTACTGCAGCATGGGGAAACTCATTTGAGCCATGCTGATTTCAGGGCAGGATCTGTGCTGGTTACTTTTTTCCCACTCAGTCAATTCTCACTTCTTTTTTTTGGTTTTTCCTTAGACTCAGCTTCTGATTGATTGATCTTCTGCCCATCACTTTCCTGGAAGGAAAACATATCCCAGAAAACATCCCAGCATTGCTACCCAAAAGGAAACAATTTAAATTATTTTTTTCCGTGTTACACTGTGATCTGGCCTAGTGTCCTTTTTTAAGCACCAAAGAAATGGCTATTAGGTTTCTCTTTTTTTTTTCCTGTGTTGTAAGGAAAAGCCAACAGGCACATTTTAGTGTGTAAACATAAACAACCTCAGAGCAGTAGGATAGTAGGAATTTATGTTTCTGCAGGTGTTTTCTAGGTCTGGTAAATTCAGGGTAGTTTGCCCCTTGCTGTGAGAGCCTACCTGCCTTTTTATAGGGTCGGCCAATGAAGTCCTCTGGCTGATTCTTTTGAAGTAAGAGGTGTGATGTAAATTAATCTTCAAGCTGTCTTTGCTGTAACTTTTCTTAGCTATGCCCTCTGTTCTGTCTTTTTCTGACTCCTTCAGTCTTGGCTTCCTGCCTTTTTGGCTCACCTACCTTAAAGTTTTAAGTGACACAAGTCTGAAGGTGCCCTATTCTATATATTCCCATAACAGTCTTCCTTCAGATCTGTTAGTACCTAATGTATTCTATGTGGTATAATTGGGTAAATATCATTTTATAATGGGTAAATATGATAATTATTTTTGTATTACAAATTAATAAATGAATGAATCTGTTGATTGATTACTTGGAAGGTAAGAAAAACCAAACCACAACCATTCTTCTCCTTCAGACAAGAATTTAAGAGGTAAATATACATAGAGTTTAGGAAACTCTATGTATACATGAGTACCCTGATGTTAAGGAAGACTAATTTTGCTTAAAGATATGCAATTTATAACTTTAAATGTTGCTTATTTTTTCTGCGTTTTTTTTTTTTTCCTCTTGAATATAGACAGATAAAAATGGGTATGCAGTTGAAAGCTGTTGTCTACAAAACCTGCATCATTAAAGGAAAGAGGGAGGCATTTCTAAGCTGGCATACTCATCGCTATCTGGGGAGCTCTCAGTGCCAGATCAGTCCCACCAAGAGTTGTTTTCCCCAGGTTGTTCATGTAGGAAGCATAGGTGGGATGATTCATTTGGCCTCTCTTGCCTGACTCATAGACCGTTTAGAATCTTGTGCAAAGTACCTACAATTCTGGGTGAAAACTGAAATTGTTGGGGAGGTTTGTTTTTTTTTGTTTACTCTACTGTGTATAACATTTAATGTCTAGCCTCTTACTCAGTCTGAGTCCAAATATTTAAAGTCAAGGTTCTTTTATAAAAATAGCAAAAAGAATGCAAAATTTTAAAGGATAAAGCTTGCTATACAATTTTATAACATTTGCACTACAGGTAATTGATCTTTATAATCTCTAAATCCGTATATCAGTGCATAAGAGCAGTAAGGATGTTTATCAAATAACTAAATGGAAAATTAGACTAATCATATTTGTTAGTATGGCATAGCTAAGAACACCTGAATTTACAGCATTTGGAGTTTGTTTCCTTTAACCAACAGAGTTTTCTTCTACTAAGACAGAAAACTAAGATATGAAAGGCAACTTTGAAGAAATCATCTGTGACATACCATCAAAATAGATCATAATTTGCATTTGCTTATGAAATAGTCCCATGTGCATTAATCACTTGGAGTCTTTGGCAAGGGTTCCTCGTATCTGTGTTTCATGGAAGATCAGTTCCTGGCAGCTCTGTCTAACTAGGTTCACAGAAATAGCTGACTTGAAAAGTAAAACCCTAGAATATAGAAATAACAGTGAAGAGAATCTATATCCCTGTTCTTTCCCCCTCACCTCATATTTTTTCTTAGATTTTACTGTGAGAACTTCTTTAAAATTTATTTTTCAATGCAAAGAGTTAGAAGTTGATGCAGAAAATACGTGTTACTGATTTTCATCTGTTTTGCTGTGGATTATTATTGCTTTCAATCTTACATATGGTTAGTGGCTAGTGGCATTGCCACTCCTGTTTCAGTCTGTCAGGCAATGGAAGTGAGCCAGATCATTTATAGCTTCATCTGTGGTACACAAAGTAAGAGGCACAGCAATGTTCAAGAAGACAAGTCCATGCTCAGTTTTGAACTGAGACCTATTTATCACTTCAAGAAATTATCTGAAACAAGTAGAATACACGCACAGGAAGCCATAATGTAGATTAACTCCGAAGAGGAACAGTAGCCCACGGCATGATGCTATTGCAAAAGAGCAGATCCTCTCAGAGGTTTTGCGTTCAGGTAAATTTGTCAGATAGGTTTGAAATAAATCACATGGGAAGTTGTGTCTTGTTCACAGTTGCCACACACTCTCAGGTGGGCTACACATGGCAAGTGAAGGCCACTTATATACCCAACCCAGCCAAGTAGTGACATCTCCACCATTACCGTCACCTCATTTCCTATAAGGATTTTGTAATTTACCTCCTTATGTGCTTTCTGGTAGACAGGTCACTCCACCAAGAAAACCAGGTCAGATCATAGGTGTAGCAAGCCAGTTGTCTGGGAGTGTCTGCTAATGTAAGATTAGAGGATAAGAACAGATAATGGAAATATTTAGCTCATTTTATCTTCCCAGCAATCAGTGAGAAAATTTCTAGAAAATTCCTGACCTAGAATTTGAATTCAAGTCATCATATGCAATAGCCACAGCCAAAACTATCTTACACTTGATGTGTTTAAAAACTTTGTGTGAAAATAGTCTCTCTTGTGGGAAAAGAAGGGCTTCCTTTTGATTTCAGTCTGGTACCCAATAATAACACCTAGTTTACAAAAAAACCATAAATAATCAATTTTACCTACATTTACCATAACAGTCACAACTGTATAATTTCTTACATCTCCCTTCTGCTAAACCTTTTTTCCAACCATCAGTTTCAAACTAATCATCCTTGATATAAAAGCATTCCCACACCATAACAATGTGCTAATCTTACTACTCATACTTTTTCCTGTTTTACTATATATATTGATTTGGAGAAATTTCTGTGGAAAATTGAAAACAAGAGATCTATAAATTTTAATTGATAGAAAGAGCATCCTCCAAGAAACAGCATCCATTGAAGAAATTTTCTGTTGCCAGACATTGATCATACTTGAGGTAACTAGAACCTTTGTTCAAATAACAGGTATAGCTAATAGAACGAAGATCTGTAAGAGACACATCATTCCCTGGAGTAGTAGTTAAATATTTCAATGCAGCATTTAAGTTAATTCAACATTTTGGATTACTTAATCTACTTGAGGTTGTCTGAGTGATCTCTACCCTTGAAAAAAATCTGTTTAAAGACAGAGTATCTGAAATTAAAATTTTCTGACAGCTCCAGTGACCAGTTTTGCAAAAATAAATTAGTATTAGTACTGATTAATCTTGCACAGAACTTCTCTGAAAGTAACAGTTACTTTTTTTCCAATTTCTCCGCCTGCAGTTATCTAGATGAGAAACAAGCTAGAAGTCAATCTTTGCTTCAGGAAATATAAGGCAATCACATGTGAAAATGGCCAACATGTGCATTATAGAGTAACAAAGGAAAACTACTACAGAATATGCCAAATGTGACAGTGCCCATCTAGGTATTCGTTATGATAAAATACGGATTCATAAAAAATCAAAATAACTATTCTTTGGAATTAATTTTGCATACGTCTTCTTGACTTCTGAGAAGAAAAAACATAAAAATCAAATAGAAATGGAAAAAAGAGGGTTTTGTAAAAAATAAAGGAAAACCACCTAATTCTTTGTGGATGCTTATCACAACAAAATGAAATTTGAGAAATCTTTCCCTCTGGCAGACACATACTCTTCTGTTGCTTAAAACATTCTTTACTACTACAACAATAAATATGTATATTGGAGTAGATTACTTGCAAAGAATAGAATTTCTATCATATTCTTCTTTATTTTTTTAATTTAATGTTCTCTCCTTGTAGTTAAAAAGAAATTAATTCACATCCTTTTATTTTCAGTATTTATGACCCCATGAATGGCAGTTTTTCAGGTGTTAAGAAATCAGATGTGAGAAAGTAACTGTTTTTCAAGTGAGTCAGCCCTGACAAAGGGCTAAAATTTATAATTGATATGTATGAAGCAAAGTAATAAAATAGGACCCAAAAGCATTTTGACTGCTCTTCTAATTTCCTGGAGTCAGTCCTCTGGAACAAGAGCTTCATAGTTGATATTCTTTTTTCTCATTTCCATATTATCAATATGCTTTTTATTTTGCTATCGCTGAAGAGAAAAACCTTTTTCTGTTCTGTTCTGTCTCACTTTAACCACTAAGGCTATTTCATTTCATTTGCATAAGAACATGAGTCAAGGATATGGAAATTTTTGTGTCTAGCTATTCCTGATTGAATACCGAATTCTTAAATAACACTAAACAATGAGCTACTTTATTAGCAGAACTTCATATTCTCAATTCATGTTGAGAATATGAAGCTTATAACAGCTTCATATTCTCACAGCACTGCTTACTTGGCTTTTTTGGAATAGGAATGCTTTTTAGAAAAAAAATTGGTTTATTGAAAATCAATCATAGAAATACCTTATATGATCACTCAACCTGACTTATCTTAGCCTTCGTCCTGGTATTCAACCCTGCAGTTCTGCTGAGTCCAGAAGCTTGTGATTTGATTGATGTAATCATTCATTTTGAGTGAATGATCCCACAGAGTTTACCTGAAGTTCATATAAACTGCTATGACTTGTCTACAGAATACTCTTGTTTCCTTGGTGACTAAAGAGACCCATTCTTCATAACATGATGACAAAATCCTAATATGCTTAGAAAATTCTACTAATGTCCCAAATGATCTGTTAGATTTTTCTTGTTTCTATGAAACATCATTTCCTTGTAAAATCTTTCTTTTCAGTACCACATAATGTTTTTGCCTTTATCAGAACAAGGAGATATATATACATATATATATAAGCATATATATTTGTATCTATATCAATCTCTTATATGTATTTTTATGTATATCTATAATATTTTGTGTAACTCATGAATACAAAAGATAAAGCAGAAATAAAATAAATAGAAAATAAAGCAGAGATAGAAGAAGACACAGGAATTTTTAAGACATATTTGCAAAGACTAAAGGACTGAAAAAAATTTTATCACTGGCTATCAAAATGCTTTACAGATTAAATTCAATTTAAATATTTTTTTACCAAAAATGAATACCTTAATATTTAAAAATATTAAATTTACCCAAGCGATCTTGAAAGCTCCTTTTAAGGTCTTTACATTCAGTAGTTCTTGCAATGTGAGTGAAAAACAGGGTACTTAGTCAGACGCAAGTTAAAAGGGCACAGCTGCTTTGATGGGAAAGTTTCCAAAATAGTTTTTCAGTACTTCATAGGAACAACCATATTTAAGCATGAAACTTCCAGTTTTCTTGGGCTGACAAAGGCAAAACTTCCTTTTATTGGTTTTTTCTTTTTTTTTTTTTTTCTTTTTTTTTTCTTTCCCCAAATGCTAATGCAATTAAGTAGGGAGGAAGGGTTGGGTCACTGTGATATTCATTTCAGGAATAAAAGTCCCACTGTCTTCAACCAAGCGTGTACTTAACTCCTTGTAACTTGCTTTTAATTTCTCAGTGGAGTAAATCAGTAGCTCACTGATGAAAACCAAGAAAATAACCAGGAAAATATCTGGCAAAAACTTTCACAAAAACCAAACCATGCAGTTTCAAATTATTTTTATCTGACTATATAATTGGCCTCACTTTTGCTCAAAACTCAAAATTCAGCCAATGCTTCCAGGAAATTTGGTCCCATGGCATTTCATTATTTCCAACTATAATAAAAATAACATGATTTTAAAATTATTCTGAAAGCTAGAAATAATCAGCTACGCTGTGAGTTTGTGGTGTAGGTTTGGTTTCATTGTAAGAAAAATTTACATGTTTGTATAAATCCAACTCTGCGAAAAAAATTACTTCACTCAAACATAATCTTGCTTAAGTGACTTGTTAACAGTTAAAAAAACCTGAATTTGGCTGTAGATTTTGGACAGATTAGTTCCATAGGATAAGTGATAGAAAGTAGTACATTGAAAAAACGTGAAAAAAAACTGAAAAGAAAATGGTAACCTATCTTTAAATGTTTCAATTTCAAATGGTTTGTCTTACTTCAGGGAAGACTCAGATGATATATCCAGTGGAAAGGGGAGCAAGATGTCTTTAGACCAGAGAGGCAAACAGATCACTCTCAGGTCTGAATTCCCGATAGGACATTTAGTTTCTTAGTTTAAAATTTGGTTTTCAAAGAGTAACAAATCAGTTTTTTCCACTTGACAAGCTAGTGCTCAAGCCTAACACCTTTACCTTCTGTTGATTTTAAATCCACCAAGTCTTCAGCTTTTCTCTGCATATCTGCCTTTGAGAGCTCTTCACTTCAAGGACTCTTGGCTGTTTTCTTGCCATATGGACCTCATGTACATATCTGCAAAGGCAGTACTGACCCAAGAGCTTATGCAAGGGATTATACACATGCACTGAAGAACCCTACCAGAAGGATGCAGAACTGTGGACTTCTGCTTAATCATGTAGTAAGGGTCCTCTCACTCGCTAGTTCTTCCACAGAGTAATATTTCTGAGATGTAATGCATGGGATCCTAATTAATTTTTTATTTTCTTCCTAAAAAGGAGATTTAGGCTGTGTCCTTTAGGTCTTTACTATGTTGACAAAGATAACGTCAGAAATGGAAGCATTCACCTCTATAGAACTGTCATAAACCCAATTGCAAAGTCGTAGAGAAACTAATAGTCCTGATTATCAGTTTGCAGCTTTAATGATGTTCTTTTAATAATCTCTTTTCATGTAATTAGCTTATATAACAAACATACAGCCCAGGTGGATACTCATAGAACTGATCTTTTAAATCCCATGATATTAAGGTCACAAGTTTTTATATTTTCCTTGATCTGAATTGACGTCTGGTACAGCCACAAACTTTATAAACCCACCAGCATAGGGAATTTTACATCCTGGTTTCCCTAGGGAATCAAACCCTGAATTTCAAACAATTTGAAGGTTTATCCCCATGTTTCAGCCTTACAAGCACTCTGAGAATACACTTTTCATACATTTCAGAAGTACCCATTAGTTTATATAGAAATATCTCTTGTTTAGAGCTCCTGTAACCAATCCCATATTTAAGAGAGCAAAAATATGTGTGCAACTACAAACTATGGACATTCACTCTCATTTTCCTCCCTTAGATACCTCAGCATTCTCAAATATGTTTTAGTCTTAGACCAAATGAGTACTGGATACTTTTCTAATTTTTAAGTGTCTGTCTTTCAGAAAATAAGAATCTTCTTGCTTTCTTTGCCCAGATCCCCTCTTTTCTCACTGACGTTCTCATAGAACAACCTCATTCTTTCCCCTTATGGTTTAGTCAGTAAAGGATAGCAGTAAGAAGGGATTATAATTATGAAATTCTTTCTTGCTGTAAAGATTTTCTCTTATTCCACTATTAGGAAAGTCACTATTAGCGATCAATCATTGTGCTATATAATTTTTTTTTCTACAGCTTTATAAGCCTTGTTGGGAGGCTGTAATACTGACATTTTATTACATAGTTTGTCATGGAGAAAACCAGCTCATTCTGCTAAAACAGCAGAAAATCAGAATGTTTATTTATTCCTTTTTTTGTGAAGCACAAAACATTTGATTTATAGTAGAGGCTTTTGATTTCGGTGTCATTGTTTAGCAAAAATTCAAGGTCAGAGAATATGTTATTTTAAAATGTCTTTTCAGTAAATGCCAATCATTTAGAGATGATTTAATTTTGAGCAGTCTCAAGTAATATTCCTTTGTTTTTCTGTCTTTAAATGCTATCCATGTGAAATGCTTTTCACTGTACTTATCAATTAGTACTTCATTATCAGGAATCAAAATACTATTGGAACTGGAAAACAAAATCAGCAGAAAAAATATAAATTACTACAGGAGTTTAATAATTAGGTTAACATGAGAAGTTTTCAAAACAAGGAGGTGTTGAGAAAAACTACTGAATTTCCTGTTGTTTGTTGCTACTTGATTTTCTTATTTTGTCATCATTTTTCCTCTTTATTTTCCTCTGAAACTGATTTATTGTGTTCATTGCTTCAGCAATCTTTGTTGGTTCATGTAGTTTTCTCTCTTTATAGGGTCAGGTAGTTTGTTTTATTCTTGGCTTTAAAAACATAGAAAGTAAAGCAAATGATGGAAAGAACTGAAGAATCTCATATAAAATAGCAGCCTGAATGGAACATAACCTTGAAATTTGACAGAATAACATTGTATTTTGGCAGGTATTGTGATGTGAGACAGATAAGAACTTGCTCAATTCAAGTAAATTTCTCTGGTTTTTTGCTAAGTGCTAGACTTCACTTTCCAGACCCTTTTCTGGTGTTTAGATTTAATTTTATAGATTATCAAGCTGGATCACTAATGATCATCTAGGAGATATAATGCTGTACTCTTTGTACCATGTTGCCTAAGCCGTTTGGTGCACAACAAAGATTTTATTATTACAGTGTCCATCTTACTGGTCTGAAGAGAAGTGATAGAATCGTCTTTGAATTTGCAGGGACTGCCATGCAGTTAAATCCTCTTTCAAAACATCAGGTCTTGGTATTTTAATTCGGAAAGCTTAAAATGCAAAAAAACGAAACCCCAAAACACTGCAAGTAATTCTTCCTTACCCACAGACATGCCTGAAATCTTCCTGAGGCCCTTCAGTGCATCCTTCCCTCTACAAGTAACTCTCTGACTGTTTGCCTACAAATGCTATTCGACCTCTTCCCTCGAATCGCACGCCTTTGCCTTCTTGGTGGGTGAGGTACATACACAGGACTCTTGCTTCATCTTCCTCAGCCCAGAAATACATTATTTGTATGAATGATCCACAATCAATTACAATTCTGCTTCCTTGTGTATCAATATCAGGCAGCATGACCACGGCACCTCTGACTCCTGAAGGTTAAAGTACAGAGCTGACTGGTGAAAAAATTATTCTATTGGTGGGAATAAAATGGGTTTGTCACTGAATGATTATTTGAATTAAGCAGTTAGGGAAATGTTAAAGACTATTTTACTTTCACACAAGAGCCTAAGTTTTCAACTCTTCCCTCCCCCTCCCTCTTTGAATTACATGAAGACTGATAGTTTTGACAGAGCACAAAACACAAGAGAAAGATAAGGACCTTTAGATCAAAAACAACTTACCCAAACCTAAGACTTGGTTAGTCTCTCCTCATGTCTATCATGGCATCAGGGTTCCTGTTTACTTAGCATAGTTTCTTTAATTTATTTTTTTTTCTTTTAACACTAATCAACCTTATATAAATGCACATTTGCCTAACTGATAACTGCTTTTCTGGAAGATGTAATTATCTGTTTTCAGCATTTCTTTTTGAAAGGCAATGTATCTGAGAATCTTTAATTTCTAATCTATTTCTCTCAGATTTAGAATTACTCAACCACTGATATTTATCACGATATAAGGACCAGATTAGAAAATACCCTGTCTGAAGGTGACTTCTTTCAGTTCTCAAAAAAAGGAACACTTCTATTTTATAACACTAGCTCCCATTTCCATTTGAAGACCTTTACTATCCTGGATTTTATTGCATGCAACTACACAGGTAATAGGACTTGTTAAAAGATATTACAGAGAAAAGTGAGTTACTTTCATTATTTGCTCAGCAAGATAAGTGGAAATACAACATCATATCACTTTTCATAGAGTGTAAAGCATTACCTGTTGCAATTCTTTCATCAACTCGCCCCGCAATTTTCTGAAATGGCATCTTTGTCATTGCAAGGAAGCATTTGCTGTATAAAGACAACTACAGTAAGGACTGCAGGTAGGAAAAAGCAATGAATATTACTCCAAAAAGACTGCATTTCTAATATTTCATCTTTTGGGAAGAAAGAGGCAAAATATGGTCTGTGAAATTTATCTTTATTTTCTTTTAATGTTAACACCAGATTAAGGAAATAATGGCAGATTCTGAACGTAATGCAATTACATAAATTTTCAGGGAAGAACTAATTAAACAGTGAAACAACTTATATGCTTGTAATAGTGCTATCTTCCCTTTTTGATGAGGTAGTGCAACTTTATGAGGAGGCAGGAATCTGCCACTTTTGACAAATGTCAGAGACTTGTTCAGACAAACTAATACATATCTAAACATTTCACCAGAAGTTTAAGAATGGTGCTGTATTTTTAGTCTCCACTACTAATAAGTCTGGATAATAGAGATTCACTACTAGGTACTTGCCAGCCTTCAAGCTGGCCAGCTGGTTTCTAGTCAACTTTTTTAACAAGCTGAAATTGATGAACCTTTAAGGGAAAAAAAAAAAAATAAAATCTCCCACAGCCTCCCTCATGGTCTGTCTGGTCTTCTCTGAGGTACCACTAATGAAAACTTTGCAATGATTATTCAATCACAATAAGATAGAGCTCAAACTTGATATCATTCTCTATTCAACAGCCCTAATAGGAACTTGTTTTAGCCCCCAAATGTGATAATGAATACAGATACATAAAGTATTCTGAAGTCTGATTTCTGGTTGTACTTATTCATGTCTCTTGCAGAAAAAGCCCAGATCATCCATAGTCTCTTTGGAATTCCCATCCCTCCAGAGAACTCTGGGAGGGGCTTTGGTTAGCCACTAGATTTATGGACTTCCCCCACTAGAAATTTTCTCGGTGATCAATAAATTCACCCATCATATTGCTGAGCAGCCATCGTGGTCAACAAGAGCATGCTCTCTGAGAATGTTAAGAATGCTGGATTGACTCCATCAAATTATAGCTGTGTCTTATTTTGACACAAGTACACTTTGACAAAGTGAAAAGTTGTGGATAATATTGTAGGGATTAAGATTTGAACATCTTTGAATCTGTTTTCCTTTCTTGGGGTGGGAGAAGTAAAAGTTTAAACATATTTTTATAACTCTCGCTGTAGGATTTATTAATTTTCTTTTGAACTGAATAGTTTTCTTATCTAAAAAAAAGCTAATTTTTTTTAAAGAATGAAGAAACCCCTAACCTTTTACATGGATAATTAATTATTATTTGCGCTGTAAATGGATACATGGCAACAGCTTCCAGTTTTTCAGTTCAAGTCTAAATGGAGTCAGAAAAAATTAAAATGTGTTGTTATCTTCTGAAAGCTGTATATTGGCAGATGTGAAATGAGCTTTCAGCCTAAAAGCAGAAGTAGTTACATTTGCATTTAGGTATTATGAGTGAAAATTGCAGCAAAGATTCAGCAACACAGACAGCTAGAGTGTTAACCCAGAGTGCCTATCAGGATTTTCCAAGCTGCAGCAAGATCATGAAGCCATGAAAGCACCTTCTATATGATTACATACACGAGTGCTTGTGGTAAAATGTATTTCAGAGCAGATGTATTTAGGGAACGTATTTTCAGGATTTAACAACACCAAAATAAAGTGGTAGAATCTGAATGTCAAAGAAGAGTGGATCATTCATGTTCTTAAGTTGTAGGATATGTTCCTAAGTTGTTGTCTCATTAACAGCAGTTTTCCATAACTTATAGTCACTGAAGATTTCTCCAAGGAATAAAATCTGAGTTTGTGTGGGACCTCCTCTCTATATATTTCGTAAGGATTCTACAGGAAAAGAAAAAGAAATAGCAACTAGAAAAAAAAATGTTTGAAAAACACTATCTACAGCTAAAGTTTAAATACTAGACTTTGAGTCATCTCTCTTTACATTTATAATGACTTTTTCAGGGGAAAGAATCTTCCAGCTAGAACCAGGAGGCTTTCCCCCTTCCTTTGCATAAACAGTTATGTTTGCCAGAAACATGTTCCTATCCATTTTGAAATCAGTTAAGAGAAGTTCAGAGAAAATGAAAAAAAAGTGATCCAAATGTAGATTAACATTTAGAATAAGAAATCTGCTTGAAATACAAGAGGTCTCAGATTAATTATTTCAATATTCTGCTTTCCAAAATGAAAGCAGGGAATGCCACCACTGTATCAGAAGCTTTAGGTATTTATTTTCCCTTTTTTGACTATGACTACCCTACCACAAAATGTTTGGTTAAACAGAAATTCTTCCATTCAGCAAGATAAAAATGAACAAAAATGATTGTGTATTCAAGTTAAATTCTACTGTGTGAATCTGAATGTATATTTAGGGAAAATTAGTTTAGGACATACATGAAAAAATATTTAGAATGACCCCTTAGAAATTACTTTTTATGAAAACTGAAACTGGCTTATTAGTAAAGAAAAAGACCATGACTAAAGGTAGAGGCAACAACACTGGTGTTTTCATGAATAATAAATAGCTTTGTGGCTATTTTAGTGAAAGGGGGAGTATATACATAAATATGAGCACCCATGTGACAGTGACTCATAGAAACAAACTGACACCTAACACGGTCCTGGAGTCTTGCTGGGCTGTGAGCACAGGCACTACCGAGGGCTGGCACTGCCCACGCTCCCTCTCAGGCTCTTGTCTCTGCATCTCTCGAGGTGTTTTGTTCCTTCTTTCTGCCCGTGGAACCACAGCTTTGTTGCAGAAGCAGGTATCTAAACCCACGCTACCCCCTGCTCATCTTTCACATTTCCTACACCAGGCTGTTGCCATGCTTCCTAACCCCAGAATAGCATGTAGGGCTTGGGTAAGGTGAGAATGGCCAGAGCAGAGCTGCAGACTGTGACTTCCTTTTCTGCTCTTACTTTCTGCAATAAACTTTATGGACTTCTGGCTTATACGGGGTTTGCTCCCAGCTGGTTTCAGGTTGACTCAAATTTGGTGCTTTTCTCCTTCTACCCAAAAGGCTCCCTTTCTGGATATGAAGACATTAAGGCATGGGAAATCTACTCCCCTCCACAACTTGTCCAGTGATTAGCCACACTCACTGTTTAAAACAATGTCTTTCAGTTGCCCTGGGCTTGCTCTGCAGCTACTAATCCTTGCACCTCCTCTCTCTCTTGTATCAGTGAGCCCTTCACTTTACAGTGTTTTCTCCCTATAAACTGGCTTATATCCATCTTTCAACTAACTTCTCAGGCTTGTTTTTGCAAGTTTAAACAAAATATGCTCTAAGTACCTTCCTAAGAGACTTCCTATGCCCCTGAACTCATTCCTACATCTCTTTTGGCATCTCTTCAGATTTTTAACAAGCTTTTAAAAATGTTGGGCAAAAATCCTACATAACTTCCCAGTACAGAAGCAAAACCACTTCTTTCCTCCTATTCACTCTCTTTTTCTGTATTTATTTAGGGATTGCATTGGGCCTTTTTGACCCAGCATCACAATGGCAGTTTCAATTGAGTTGTCTATGCAGTGTGAATCCCTACATCACTTTGTCTGACACATTCTTTTCCAGGACACCTATTTTCCTGCCCTATTTGTATGCTTTCCTTTCTTTGTTTTCTTCAATGATGCAAAACTTCTCATTTGGCTGTGTTACAGGTTTTCATTCAAACAAGCAGGGTTTATCACACAATTCAGACTGTTCTGCTAGACCATATAAACCCCAGCAGTGCTGCGATGCAGTAAGCCGTCATATGGTGTTTGATAAGGCCTCTCTAGAGAAACTTCCCTCAGGATGGGCTGGGAAAAGCTGGCTTGCTACCATACTTTCAGACTGGTCCTATGGTCCCACTCACAGAATAAATGAAATACAGCATGCAAATAGCTAGATGAAACAAGGACATGCCACTTCTAGTCAGTCATCAATTTTCTGCACAGATTCCTTCTCTTACATGACATTTCCTTATTTGTCTTCTAAGTTTGAGACAAAAGCTTAGAACAGCAACAAAATCAACAACAAACCTCATTCAATTGTTAGACAAAAAGAGACTCAAGTTGAGGGTGTGGGTAAAGGTACTAATTTTTAAAATATATACACCATCCCTGAAGAAATCTAACAAAACTTTGGATATTCCACAAGCAGGCACAACCCAGGAATAAAATCACCTCAACACTCATAACTAAGTTGTAGGAGTGTGTATAAAGACTAGGTTATTGTCCATAACAATTTAGACAAAATTGTTATTCTCATAGTATATTTTGCACATATTGTGTAATATGTAAATATATACTATTTAAAATATGTGTGCATATTTTAAATACCTACTTGTCGTATGTGCTTTTATACCTAGCACATATTTAAGAAGGCTAACAAAACCCTTGCTCTGGACAACTTTTCGGAGTTTTGCCCAAATCCAAAAAAAACAAATTTCCTTTGAAGCAGGCAAAATTTACCTACTTTTATGAGCAACCCCCCAAATGACATGCATTTCTACGGTGCTACATGTTAGGATTTAGAATTGTAAGGTGTAATTGCAGTTTTTGCTTGTTTAAATTAGGAATAACTGCAGTAAGCCACACAAATTTTAAAATGGTGCACTAACATAAAGCATGAAAAAATTCATTTTAAGTTAGCTTTTTAGTCCTGAGTGACCACCAGCCTTTGACCTCTAGAAAGTTGTATGTTCACAGTACTATTTTTCAGATGCAGAATAAGACTCGGTAAAGAACAGCTATTCTGGAGCAATTGTAATAACAGATATTCTTACTCATGAATAAATTTGCTTCATTCTAGCCTGGATTCACACTCACAGTAAAATTAACACACTCTCCTTTAATTCGAATTGTCTTCCAATATCAGGAAAACCTTTATCCTTAGTAACTATTCTTTAGGACTTCTGGTCCGAAATTGTGTCCACACAGAAACTTCCTTATCCTCATTCCTGTTATTGTACATTTAAGGGGTAAATTTAGTCAATTTTCACAAAGAGTATGTCAGAAATGTGAGATGATAGATGTTTAACCTGTCCCAATATATTTCAGAAATCTGAGAATTTGAATCTGAGTTTGGGCTGGGCTGGGAAATGGCAGAAGCAAGAGAAGAAGCAAGACAAACTTAGAAGTAGCTGAAATACATGGGAGGATGATACATAATTCATGCTTTAACAATTTTCTCTGTCTGCTTTGAACTTCTTTTCAGATATGATGTTGAAATATCATGTATCTCCAGATCATATGTAAAGCAGCACCTCTGTAGATCTTTCAGCTCAAGCTTTAGAAAGACCTTGCCCTCAGGGCATATTGAGTCCACCTAAAACCTCAAATTTTCCCCATAGCCCTGTCAAGGTGAGACTGTGAACCATGAAATATGACTTTGTAAGTGCTCTAATAAGAATCAGAAGTGCAATGGCTTAACTCCTCACCCATGGCCCTAACAAGTAAATAATTCTGTGTTTTGTATCTATGTATTTTGACTTTTTCCTTTCAGTGATAGCTGAGGTTCATTTCTGACAAAGCAGGAAGCAAAAGAAGGTAGCAGAGGAGAAAGTACAGTCAGAAATAATTTTTTGCCAAGTTCTCAATCCTAAGATATAGGTTAATATTTGAATTATTCAATCATTCATTCTCACTTGAAGCTTAGGTATACTTTTCCTGCTTTGTACTAGGAAATTAAATATTATTTTCCCATAAAATTCTCTTAGCATCTCGCTCTCTTTCAGATCTTAAGTTTCAATTTTATTCAGGTTTATGTCCTTTATGTACACCCTCTCATGAAGTAATAGTGTATTTTTATGGCTTTATCATTTTTAATAATGCTGCAGAACATATGTCCTGAATGGAATTACAATGAATTTGAAGGTGAAGCATATGTAAATACACATGTGAGTTTTGTCATTACTTATGACAATGGCCTAAAAGAGCTCTAGTAAAAGGCTTTGGCTCTGCTCTGAGATTGAAAATGTTATTATAAAATATAGCAATGAAATGAAAACCTTGTATGCATAACTGCAGTGTTTATGATTCATTATGTCACATCCATGTACCTGTTGAAAGCAAGGTGAATGTATTAACTTATATGAAAAAAGAGATTTTAAAAATCAGGATTCCTTTTTAGCACAGTTGTCATCTTAATGAATTTCTCCATGACAAATTTGATTTTCCATATATTTCTTCACACATACACTTCCATAATGTAACTGTTATAAGGTAAAATCTGTTTATGTTTCTTTTATGTGTTTTCTGTTGTTCAGGAAATCAAACAAGTAATTTTCAAGGAACATATGCTTGTTTTCTTTCAATATGGAAAAATGCTATCTTTTATCTGTGATATATTGTATGTCTGGAATAACTTATTTAGAAATTTAAATGTTATTGTATTTTTGCAGGCTCATGCCATTTCTATTTTGCATCATATATGTAGTTATAACATCAAAGAATAAAAAGATGACTAAAACTTTTTTTTGTCAACAGCAGTAAATTGACTTTCCTAATAATATAAGACAAATTTTAGAGACTGGGTACTGCTAAATTTTGCATCAAAACCAAGTTTTATATTATTAAGATTTGACACATGGTTTTGACCTGCATTTTGAAGAAAATACTAAGAGCCTCTGTTGTCCACAATATTTTGTAGACATCTTTGTCTGTCAATCCAAGACAAATACACATTCAAAAAATAACTTCAGAGCTAATTATAAATATTTGGGTTTTTTTCCAAGAAATATAATTAAAGGGATCTACAGAAATCATTGTTTTTTTTATTGTTTTTCAACAATTTTCAAGGAGATTGACATCAATTTGCCAATTGTACTAATACTGACTTTTATAATCCTAAAGATACAAACAAAATTTTAAAAAGTATTTAGAGAACTGTCTCCAAAGTATTAATTTAATGTTTTTTAATGTGTTTTTATGATTTCTGAATCAGTTTTGCTCTTTCCCATTAATAGAACTATTTAAAGAAAGATTAAACCTGCATAGCTAGATTATAGAAAATCCACACAGAAGTTTATCTTGTTCTTCCACACCCAAGATTAAGATTAAGGAGCCATCATGCCTGATCTCAAGGATATTCACTTTCCTCAGTTCATGTCTGAAATTTCTTAAAAAAATAAGCAACAGAACTTAATTCCATCCTTTTGTGGCAATGCATATAATTAGTTTATGAAATAATTAAAGATAGGCCATGAATAGCATGGGACAGGAGATGAAATTGAAGAACAGTGGCTAGTTGCATAACAGTAAAGATATGGATTCAGTGGAAAGTTTTGTGTAAGAGTAAGCTGAGGATAGGACTTCAGTAAATTATGGATCTATTTTAACAGCCATGTGTAAAGGGAGAAGACAGCTGTGCTAAAGACAAAAATAGGACTGAAACTTTGATTAGTGCTTGCAAAAAGGGAGAAGGCTGCTTATATGATAGATACACTGAGATGTGTCTCTCTCCACTTCGAGTTGTCATCATTTTGAAAGAAACCACAAAGCTGATATCCTGAGATATGATTTGGACCAAGGGAATTGCTACCATAAGCCCTTGCTGCTGAAGAAGGCTTTTCTGTGGAGTGAGACCAGCACAGAAATACAAAGAGTGAATTATATGGAGAAGCTTCCCCTGAGCCAACTTGCAGTATTACTCATTATTATATGCCTCCTCATCAGGTTCACTGATGACACAGAGTTGGGAAGAGAGGCCAAACAGCCCAGAGGGTTGTGCAGCACTCTAGAAGGACCTCAGCCTGTTGGGAAAATGGGCAGAGCTGAACCATCTGAAGTTCAACAAAGGCACGTGCAGGGTCCTGCACCTGGAGAGGAATAACCCCTGCACCAGCACAGGCTGGGGGCTGAGCTGCTGGAAGGCAGCTCTGTGGAGAAGGACCTGGGGGTCCTGGTGGACAACAAGCTGTCCCTGAGCCAGCAGTGTCCTTGTGGCCAAGAATGCCAATGGTGTCCTGGGATGGATTAGGAAGAGCATTGCCAGCAGCTCAAGGGAGGTGATCCTGCCCCTCCACTCAACTCTGGTGAGGCACCTCTGGAGTGCTGGGTCCAGTTCTGGGATCCTCGGTACAAGAGAGACATGGAGCTCCTGGAACAGGCCAGTGGAGGGATGCAGAGATGATGAGGGGACTAGAACATCTCTCATGAGGAAAGGCTGAGGCAGCTGGGCCTGTTCAGCCTCGAGAGGAGATGACTGAGAGGGGACCTCATCAATGTCTATCAGTATCTAAAGAGAAGGTGCCAAGAAGACGAAGCCAGGCTCTGCTCAGTGGGGCTGAGCAATAGGACAAGAGGCAACAGGCAGAAACTGATGCACAGGAAGTTCCATCTGAATATGAAAAAGAACTTCTTTACTGTGTTGGCAACCAAGCACTAAAAAAGGCTGTCCAGACAGGTTGTGGATTCTCCCTCACTGAAGATTTTCAAGAGCCATCTGAATGTGACCCTGTGCCAGGTGCTTTAGGATGACCCTGCTTAAGCAGGGAGGTTGGACCATATGACCCACTCTGGTCCTTTCCAATCTTATTCAGTCTGTGATTTTGTGATTTTTATGCTCAAATTTTGGAATTCACTTATGAGTCTGCAATATGTTCAGTGGAGCTTGAGGAGAATCTAAACACGTATTTGGAAGAGAGACATTCAGTGGTCTAGTAACCAACCAGGAAAGCCTGGGGAGAGGAAAACAGGGGATGTATAACATTTCCTTCCTTAGGTACTTCAGAGGCAATTTAGGGTTTGTGAACTCTCAATGATACCTCTTAATATTTGTTCCAAAAATGGTTATCTTCTTTGGCTTGATAGGTTATTGTCAAAGTAAGTCTTCCCCAGAAGCTCACTCCAGAATTATAGGAAACGAATTACACAAAGCCCCTGTATTTTGTTGACAGTAGCATCATTTTTTAATTTCTCCATTATTAGGGCACATAACTTCTAGTTTTACTTGTGATGTGTGCTTGAGGATGACAGACTCCTACTACTATCATCATAGTTGTTGCCCTGACCTAAAACATCTGGAACAATATTTCTGGAACTAATTACCTTGCCACACTTTATAAAGTGTTTGAAAGATGTGGTTTACATTCATAAATATTCCTTTTAATAATAAACTGAAAGCTAATCTGTATCCAGTTAGTCTTTGAAGGTAAGAAGCAAGTAATGCTATATCCTTTGGGACACATAAGATTTTCTCATGTCATAAAAGAAGTAATTCTCTGGACTATTCAATTCTGGTACAATCTTTTAATATGCTCACAGCTACAGAATCAGGCTGAGATTGATTGTCTTCTTTTGAAAGTTGTTTGCATAATATTGATTTTAATTTAGAATTGTTTTTCTTGTGTGTAAAGGATATGTATCTTTGGGAAACAAAATTCCATAAAATCCAACCAATTTTCCAGACATAGACATTATGGAGAATTGATTTTATTTATTTATTTTGGTTTGTTGATATTGTTTCATCACAGACTGTTGTTTTTCCCTGCTTTTCTCTTCTGCCCGGCTAGCTCTGCAGGAGAACTGCAACAAGTCTTTCTGGGTCTTAGAAGGGAGGTGAGGTACAGGAGCCTTACCAGAGCTTTCAGGGAGGATTCTCTTGGCAGCATGTAACAGCTAATGGCAGCACGCAGGCAGGAAAGGAAGACACCACACGGCTTTCGAGGTTTATTTGGGGTTTATTTGGGGGTCCCACACCAGGGGGGAGCGGCATGGCTCCCACAGGGGAGAGGGGGAGGGAGGGAGAGAAGGGGGAAGAAGGGAGAGAGAGCAAGAGCAAGAGCAAGAGAGAGGGCAA
Source organism: Phylloscopus whistleri (assembly GCA_017589585.1). Lineage (NCBI taxonomy): Eukaryota > Metazoa > Chordata > Aves > Passeriformes > Phylloscopidae > Phylloscopus > Phylloscopus whistleri. The sequence continues at coordinate 2,458,519 of JADMLD010000090.1, forward strand.
GCAAAGAGAGAGCCAGAGTCCAAGAGACCAGGAGGCCTGCCCCTCCTTGTCTTTAGCTTAAAAAGGATTTTCCAGCCAGGGGGCAGACCCAAGGCTTGGACCAATGGGATACTGAGGGTAGGAGGGGTCGGGTAACAATGGGTTACAATGAATGACAACTTAGGGGGTGGTTTACAACAACTTGGTAATGAACTATACATGTTGGGGGAGGAATGCATATACTTGAGGTTACAGAATATAAATAACATGACTGTTCTTGAAAACAAACGAGAAAAAACATATTATTGAAGATGACAATTTCAGGTTACAAAAGAGAGCAAAAACTTGAATCCTTAATATTAAGAAATTACTCCTATAACCTGGTGAGAAAGAGAGATTAATCCAGATAACTGTTGGCAGAATTACTGACAGATATCTAAAAGAAATAAAAAAAAAAAATATACACAAATTATTTGAATTCAGTGCTTTCTCACTTGAAAATCTGTGAAGCTAGGTGTGTTTGCAAAATGTTGCTGTTTTGATATCTGAAACTGGCATTTGAACATTCATAAGGAGACCAATTCTGTGGTAGTAATTCATGTAATGCTAATCATTAATCATTAAACACAGGCAAGCATTTGTTACATCTTCTTAATACATTTAATTTATTTTAATATATAGTTTTGTAATTTTTTTTTAGTTTGGTTATCCATATATCTGTATCTATTGAAGAAATTATTCAGCAAACGTTAGAATAAATTCTTGCAGATGCTGAACTCTATTTAATAGGATACTCTCAATAAGGAAGAAGAAACAAAAGGAAAACTGGTCTTTGCCTTTAACAGTATAGACCTGTGAGCGCTAAAATGTAGAAATCAAATTCTTCTGTTTCACAGTACAAACAAAACATTTTTTTCTTGTAGTTTCATTGGTTTTAAAGTCATTAAGATTATTACTTTCTGTAGTGATAAAGTTTTTGGGGTCAAATCTGTTCTGAGAAGAGTTCATATGGAATACAAGAATGTGTGTTCCAAATTTACTATTTTATTTTTAATACTTCAGTTTTTATTAATCTCTTTTAAAATAATTTTATTTAATTTAATTTTAAAATTATATTTTTTTAATTTTGTTTCATTTACTAACTTAATTTTAAAACAATAATTTATTTTGCCACAAAGGAAAGAATAGTGTTGCAATGGTGGGAATGACCCAACTCTTCTGGAGTGTCAACTGAAGGAAAGCAAACCCACCAACCTCTGTCAGGTTTTCCTCATTGTCAGCTTGACCTTCAAAAAAAGACACTGTATATAGTTTTGGAAATGTTATTCTGAGAGCTAATTCCTTTTTGTCTGAAAACAGAGGATATTCAAATAAATTTAAAATATCCAATTGTTTCTCTTCAAAAATAATAAAGGCTCTTCCTGGCTTCTCATCTTTTATTCACACTTTCAAATTTATTCCTGCCACTGATCATTGCATGACACCAGCCTCCATCTTATCCCATTGTTTTTATTCAGTGGTTTCTGGACAGATGCAGCTGAGGGGTCATGGCACTGCACAAGAGACCTACAAAGCCTATCACATATTTTTTATTTTGTATCTTGTCAGGACATCTCATCTCTTTGACTCCAGCATTTTTGTTTGTAATGTGTAATAACACACATTACAAACGAAAATACTTCTTACGTTTGCAACAGTATTTATGCTCTGCCAATGAATATTGCAGTGTTGTGCATAAACATTTATTATTCCATGACTGAAACAGCAGAAAATAAAAATAATAGAACCAAGGACTGTATATAGGAGTATCTGTTACACATTTGTTTTTCAAAGTGATCAATGACTTCTTCCTTTCTTTTTGGATACAGGATTCATGAGGGTATCCTGAAATCTGTCCAAGAAATCACATCAACCTGCATTAAATTGCAGCTACAGTAAGCCTCAAGCACTTTTGTAAATGTCAGAATACTCTACTCTTCCAAGATGAGTCTGGAAACAGGAAACATCCTCTGCATCATGACCTGGAATTGGTGTGGGATATCCTTTTACCTTCAGAGGCATGCAGGTGGCAGAAAAAGGAAAGTAAGCATGAGAGATTGTGAGTATTTGATGTTTCTGAGGCCCAGGATAATAATGTGTGATACAGGGACTTCTGAGATCAGGCAGACTAGAGGAGAATTTTGAACATTCCTCCCACTCACAAGCGTATCTGCATGTATTAATAGTAGAGCATGTTTATGTTTCAGTAGAAATAGAAAATATAACTGGCAAAGGAAATAAGAATATGTTTAAAAACTTTGCTTACTTTGCTGTTTTATAAATATTAAACAAAAATTAAGGACTTTTTAAATATCAGAGTTAAAGTCAAAATCATGCATTTAATTAATTTTCCTTATAAGTTGATGTGGCACAATCTTAAGCATTCCAATAACTATTTTCATTATTCCACATGCATATTTCACTAAATCAAAATTCCTCTTATAAGCACTGCCTAAAATCTCCATGATAGAAATTAACTGCTTTATTTTGGCTTCCCCATTCAACACGTCTTTTCTATCTGAACCATCATCTAAATTCTGTCAGTTGTACAATGGGATTTTATGGCACTCATCAGAACAACTGGTGATGGGATTCACACACAGCTCTGTATTTCCCAACATTTATGTGATGTGAAGGCGTCTTTATCCTTAGTGAGGATTTTGAGTTGAATCACAGAGAAATAAAGCATGCTTTCCAAGAAGAGAGTCCTTAGCCAACCACCTTGAAAGGTTTATTGTTGGTGTGCATCCTTGATTTTCTGCATTGAGCAAGACACAGCTGACACTTGTTTCATGGCAAACTCTTGATCCAAAGGCAGTTAAACACATGACATCTGAACTCCAAACCCTTTCCAGCTCCATGACATAGCACAGTCAGCAGTTAAACTCTTGAAAGCTGGAAAGCTTAAGAAAGACTATCTGACTATTTGAGCTAAGATTTTTCAGGTAATCAGAAGTCTCAAGCTGGCTAGAATTCTCTCTTGCGTAAAAGTATGCAAATGTAGAATCAGCTAGATTCTGACCTAAGCCATGTGCAAGCTGGCCTTGACTTACTGCCTGTGGATACAGGGGGCTGACAGAATACACGTCAATGATTTTCCAAAACTGACTGCAGATTTCAGTGATTTGTACCTTTATTCGAAGGCTCACATTTCAGTTAGCTTTAGGCACTCAGGGAAAAAAGTAGGGATTAAAGTACCAGAAATCTCCAGCCAGCCTTGCTGGAGCTCAGACTAGTAAACTCACACAGGTAGTAGCACTGCTGAAGTATCACTGCTCAGTCCTGGGAAGGAGTGAAAAGATTTGTAATGAAAACCCTCTGGAACTCAACCTAAATGTCTGTCTTAGCTCTGCAGGGAGACAGCTGGTCACACTGACAGGGCAACACGTTTCATATCCATGTCTGTGTGAACACACTGCTGCGACACAGACACAGCTTCTGACAGAGATCCTTGAAGGCTGAATCTGCCAACAAGCTCTTTGTTGAGGCTGCTGTTGTCAAATAGTCCAGGGCTGTATGCTGCTGGCTGTGAAAACCCAGCTGGCTGCTGTTGCATGAGTTCCCAGCTTCATGTGCTGCTGTGAAATGATCTTTTCCACAGGAATTTTGCAGATTCGCAACTGGTAATAATTTGATTAGTACTATGTGATCTACAGATGATATCCATTTATGTGGCACTTTCCCCTATATTTTTTATTCATAAAAAATTAAAGAATATTCATAAACATAAATTTACTAGTGCTTTACCTACATTGTAACATTCTTTTCTTCTGCAACACCCCAGTATTCTGCCACAATTCAGCTTTTTAAGTTAGGTTACCCTGGAAATTTATGCAGTCACATCAAGAAACAACAAGAAAATACCTAGACAAATACCAGCAAACCCCAACTGCTGTCCAATAAAATTTGGAATACTTTGTGTGTTGTGTGTTGCAAATACATAATATTAATGCATAATATAATTGATCAAAGGATTCCAAAGATGACAAATGTCTGGGAAACTTTAGTCTGACAGAAGCAGCCAAAAAGAAATGCTGATGCACTACTAGCACAGGACATGGGTTTTACTTGGGAGATTTCAGGAGCTCCTGCTCCCAGCATAGAGTTTATAGAAAGGCAAGAAATGAAGAACATGTAGAAGCAAAAGTAATTCCAAATTAGACACAGTGTCTGGTGAAGCAATGAACCAAGACACAAACACCCACACAGACATTTCAGATGGTAAAAGTGCATCTTGGGCTCTATGGAAACGTCCTGTCAGCTGCTCAGCCCTGCAGTGATGGGAGAGCTCTGCTGCAGCTCACAGGCGACAGGGTGAGCTCGCCACATCCAGCAGGCACGCAGAAATCACTACCCTGAATGTGCACCAGACCACAACTATTTTGCAAACTCATTTCTTGAAGAAAATAGTTACTGATTGTAATTGCCCTACAAAATTACACTCATCATTGGCAGACAATGATTAGCTTTCATTTTGCAGCTTATTTGAAAATTAGTGGCAGACAATGCTTCTTGCTAATTTCCTAGGAGGATGGGGAACATTTTTCATGACCTCTTGCCACAACTGTCTACGTGAGCCAAGAAATAGATGTTATACACTTGGCATTTTATTCATTGCTGAATTTTATCTTCACATTGTCTTTTGGATTTGTGCCTATAGATTTTAAACTCCAGGTCTTGGTTTAAAGCTAAAAATCAATTACCCCTATTTGAACCTACCATAGGAGCTGCACTTTGCTAAGCTCCAAATCAGTGCTACACTGACCTGAGATAATGTGATTCCAGTTCAAAAACTTTGCCTTGTGCAAAACCCTGAAAATGAACCTGGACATGCCATACTCTGCTCACAATGTTGGTGGAGGTTTACTTCAAGTACAGAGGAAAACTCTCTTACAAATGATAGAATTTAATCAGAGAGAATAAATAAAGGTGTTTGTTGTTCTCATTAAGTCTCAAATCTCATCTGCACATTTTATACAGATTTGAGGGTCCATCAACATTGTGCACCTAGATGATTGTATGACAACAGCAGATTTTTTTAACAAAATGTATTGTTCTCTGACTAAGAGACTGATTAAAATAAAAATGTTCCAAAAGATAATTTTAAGAATAATAACCTACCTTATCAGGGCACATAATTTTTGTCTGATAGTTTTGGCAGCCATAATCACAGAAATGTTAATTTTTAAAAGTGTTTTGTTTGTGAATTTTCTAATTCTGTGATTTTTTTTGTCCCGTACAAAAGTGAGATGCTGAACAAAGTTATCAGCTCTGCATTTTCAGGTGTGGGTGGAGTGAAGCTACATCACCTACATCCCTGACCTGCATCACCTTCATCTCAAATATTTGGTACTTCACTGATCCGATTTACACTAGCATTCCTGTTAAACAAGTAGGACATTTGCTTCTTTTCACTGGTACAATTGCAGATAATGATCTTATTCTCTTAAGGCAACTCTGGACACCATCCTGTGGGACTTGACTTAATTTTGGATGATCTACTGAAAGAAATTACCACCACAAACATCATTTTGATTCACAATATTGCTGTTTACGTGGTAATCTGTTATTCTACAGTAGTAACAATTGCAGAATTTATCCTATGACAACTTTGTTGAAGAAAACCTTATGTACAGGGATTTTTATCTTCACAGAAGGAGCAGTGAGACGGTTTCATGAGGTCTCGTGATCTCCCCCAGTATTAAGGCACCTCACATTGCTTTGTGGTGGCTAGTGAGCATTTTATACATATAGGTCCACAAGCTCATCTGTGAAGATAATGTTCTGAGGTAATGTCACAAAATACTGTACTTGCTTTCAAAGTGATCTTCTTGTGGGATCCTTCAGTCTCTGCGAGATTTCATGTACCTTGAAGTGTGCTATCTAGAGCAGCTGAGGCATATTCAGTCATCTTCTGGCTTTTAGATACATAGCTGAGTAAAAAAAAAAAAAAAAGATTTGCACAAAGGAATGCAAACCTACTTTGTTTTTTAACTCCAACCAGACTATGTGTTTGTTGTGATTTCGGGGGTGGGAGGGTGTGGTGGTGAGGTGGTGGAGGTGTTGTTTTTGTTTATTTGCTTGTGTTTTGGGGGGGTTATATGTTTGGTTTTAAATCTTACCTATGTTCTACTGTGAATGAATCAAACTGTATATGGCAAAATTGGGAGTTATTTAGGGGTTTAAACATTTTTGTTCCAAAAGATTTTACTATGACAGAACTGCAGAGCTGCAGATTTTACTAAGACAGAACTTCTTTTAAGTTCTTTAAAAGAAATTGACTATTTAATAACTCCTTTAATGACTACTAATTATTTAAAATAGCTAATATCTTTAAAATATTTATCTTACCCTTTTATTCTTGTGGCAGAATTAGAACATCCTGATGATTCATTCTTATTCATCTGCAGTGGATAATTCAACTGCACCTACTTCCATCAAAATATTATCTGCACTATTGCATTCATTATTATTTCAGCTGGTGTCACAGGTTTCAACAGAGCTTGCTACTCTGCATATTGACTATATTATCCTAAGCCTGTTTCTCATCTTGAGAATGAATGATATTTTGAAATCACAAAGCCAACAAAAAATGAGCAGAGCAGAGTCAGTGCTTTAGTTAGTTAGATTTTAATTTGCTGCATTACACATTTCTTTTCAGTGTTGTTATAGGCAAAACTGGTTCATTCACTCAGGTGCATTTCATTGATTTACAAATAATGGAGTAGCAAAAAGGCAAAGGTAGCAGAAAAAAACAGCATGAAATGGAATCACAGATTTGTTTGCATTGGGAGGGGCCAATTGAGATCAGCCAGTCCAAACCTCCCATGAAGGCAGGGTCACCTTGAGCACCTGACACAGGTGGATTTTGAATGTGTCCAGACAAAGGGACTCCATGACATTCCTGGGAAACCTGTTCCAGTGATCTGCCACCCTCAATGTAAAGAAGTTCTTCCTCATTTTCTTTGGTTTTAGTTTATTGCCGTTGCTCCTTGTCTTGTCCCAGGGCACCACTGAAAAGAGTTTGTCACCATGCTCTTGAAGTCACCTTTGAGATACTTCTATGCATTAATGAGATCCCCTCTCAGCCTTCTCCAGACTAATCAGGCCCAGCTCTCTCCTCCTAAGAGATACTCCAGACCCCAAATCATCTTTGTGGCCTGCACTGGACCCTCTCCTGGAGCTCCTTGATTTTCTTGTACTGAGGAGCCCAGAACTGGACACAGCACCCCAGATGTGGCCTCTGTAGGGTGGAGTAGAGGGGCAGGATCACCTCACTCAGCCTGCTGGCCACACTCTTCCCAATGTACCCCAAGATGCCATTGGCCCTCCTGCTGCAAGGGCACTGCTGGCTCGTGGTCAGCTTTCACCCACCAACACCCCCAGGTCCTTCTCTGCCAAGCTGCTCTCTAGCAGATCGGCCCTCAGCCTGTGCTAGTACTTGGGATTATTCCTCCCCAGGTGCAGGACCCTGCACTGGCTCTTGTTGAACCTCATTAGGTTTTGCCGTGCAAAACCAGGTTAAACCTCACCAGGTTTCACCCAGTTCTCCAGCCTGTCAAGGTCCCATTGAATGGCAGCACAGATTTAGGTGTATCAGCCACTCTATCCAGTTTTGTATCATCAGCAAACCTGCTGAAGATCATTCTTTCCTTTGCCCAGGTCTTTGATAAACAAGTTGAATAAGGCTGGATCCAGCAGTGATCTCTGGGGAATGCCTCTGATTGCAGGTCTCCAACTGGATTCTACTCTGCTGATCATGATCCTGAGCTCTGCCATTCAAACTGTTCTTGATCCTCCTCACTGTCCCTTTCACCTAACCCACATTTCCTAACCTTACCTACAAATAATCAGAGAATACACAGAAGTCAGAGAGGTAGCAGCTGGAATTTAAGAAAAAAATGGGAAATAACATCTGTTGTTCAATCTGAAAGGTATTTAGTCTTTTTCTGTTCTACCTCACAACATATAAAATGTTTATATGTTTGTAATTTTCTTCTCTCTTCTTGCCTATTTCATTTGTTGTTCTATTCGCCTTGTTTTTCCTCCATTCTCTCCCTGGTGGTAGTAAACCTCAATGCAATTATCCAGTAACTATTGGTGTCATTATTTCTACAATTCATAATCTTGCCATTCCTTTGTATTTCATCATATCCCCAGAGCTATGTAATGAAGGGGTCAGAAAAATTCCCTAGCATCAGATTTTTGTCATTCCTGTATTTCAGATTTCAGGAATAAGGACTGCTTCACACCAGGTCACCAATTGAAGTCATTCTCTCAGTAATATTTACAACTTTAAGTCAACTGCTGTTTGCTGATCTCCCTGAGAAGTGACCCTAGTCTACATCAAACCTCTGGTGTCTGAGGCTATATATTAGAACCTTAATTACTGATATTTTCAGCCTTACAGCTAGAAAGAAATAAGTCAGAAAAACTGAGCTATCTTTCCACCTAAACAGAGAGCTGGATCGTTTGCTCTTTTCCCACACAGGTACTGAAGCACACTTGATGGGAGAATATTTGCAAACTAAGGAGTGGCAAATTCACTGTTCAGTTGAGAGAATACTGGATTCACAATTGGATAATACAATCAGGATTCTGACACATACTTGCTTATAAACTGAAAAACTGTACTGCTCTTCTGCGAACATCACTCACTTAAATGCCCAAAATGTTTACCTTCTTTTTTTTACCTTCACTGAATTAATTTTTGAGAGTTCAAATGTTAAAAATGAGGCCCCTTTTTTTGCTTGTTTGTTTGTTTGTTTTTTTGAACCAAGAAATAAAGTAAGTGAGAGGATGTGCTTGTGCACATGATTTCAGTTCACAGTATCTTTCTGAACTTGAGTTTTTTCCACTGAAATTAAGGATCAATGTGGCTGTAATAGCAGAAAAAACAGAACAACATGACTTTTCCTCTTTGTCTTGCTCTGTAGTAGATGGTATCACATTCCTCTTTAGCAGTCAGTGACATTTTATGACTCTAATCTCACCCCATCCTTCCCTGAGGATTTCTGAGAGGATGTAGCCTTTAGATAAATCTTCAGTAATGAACCTAATAAATGCTACTAAGGCAAAAGAACATAACCCTTCCTGTTACTCACATTTTTTCCCTGTAAAAAACTATTTCTAGCAAAGAAAAATTATGGAATGTAAAAAGGAAACATGATCTGGTGAAAGAATATTAGTTTTAAGCTACCATGCAGAGACTGACAAATCCATGATTTGTCATACTGGCAGTGCATCTTTTACTATGAAAACAAGATATGGTGACTGCTCTGAAGAACAAAACTACTGTAACTTTCCTTTTACTTTAATTTCAGAGGTGATACATTTAATACAGAAAATGTGACTCATTAGCAAAGTACCTGTTGGCACAGGTGGTGCCCAATGCAGTGCTCATGCTCACCATTTTGAGGGACCTCAACTTTCTGTGGATAGAAGGCCATGACCTTGTTTTGTCAGAAGTTTTGTCAATCTTTAGATAATAAATGTGTAAAAAACTTCTGTACTGAAAAACAGTAGTCACCTTTGACTATGTATATAAGAAATATGGTTGTTAACAACAGTAAAGTTTAGAAGCACAAAATGATTTACCTCTTGCACAAACAGCAGTAGTTTCATGTCCATGTGGTGTTAGCTATCTGACTTGTTAGCAGCAACGTTCCATGAAATCCGAAGAACAAATGATTTTTCTGAATCAGATTTTCTTTTTTCTTTTTTAAGTTTACAAAGCTAAAAGCTAAAGCACGTACTCTTTAAATTCAGAATCATAACTCGGGGGAAAGAGTTTACTTTGATAGAGTTTCTGTTTCTAGGCAGTGCAAATAACCCTTGCTGCAAAAAAGCAGTTCTTCAACAAAAGGAATATAACCTTAATAGTCTGCTGATTCATACACCCTCCTAGGAGGTGATAGATACCAAGGTCTCTATCTGTTTCAAAGACTTCTCTTACCACTCTCTCACAGATGTCAGTGGCAGCAAACAATACAATTGACTTTTTTTTTTTTTTTTTACAGATCCCAAACTTATCTTTTAGGCATGCTCTTAAAATAAGTCTAGGATTGTCTTGTTCAGAGATTGCCTATTCTTGAAACCCCAGCTGTTCTGAATGTGAAATGCATCCCATGATTTCCAGTGTTATCTCAACTATAGCGAGTGGGAAGGGCACAAAACCAACCAAACAAAAAACAACCCTCCCCCTCCTCCAAAAAAAAAAAAAAAGAGCAAACAAAAAAACCCAAACAGTTTTTACAGCCTTCAAACCTAGGCATTGACAGAGGATCTGAGAGGGAAAAATTCAGCCCTGCTGCTCCTAAATGAAGCAAAATCTCACACTTGAACCTGGCCCTATGTGACTATCTAGCAGGTCACACATGCATTTATCATGAAGTAAGACAGGAACAGAACAGTAATTGTATTTCTGAACTTCTTGTGGGAAACAAGCTATTGTTTTGTGCTCTGCACATAATTCATTCACCAAGACATATTTCTTTGTCTTAATGACTGTTGATTATTTATCCCTCCTAATAAATAATAAACTTGTTTTTAAAAGCTATAACTGAAAGGCCAAGGGCAAAAGGGCATTTGGCATTTCTATGGTGTTTTCTTTTATTCTAGAAATAAATATGGTACAAGTCATTCCCATGGAAGCAATACAGAACTGGAATATTCCTCAGGCAAAATGTGTAGGAATTGGAAATTACTTGATCTAAAAGTCAAAACCACAGTACTAAAAAAATAACAATGGAATAAAAAGCTTTGTCCATATCAAGAAATCCAAAACAGACTGGGATAAAATTTAATACTGTCGAGTAGTGTTTCTATCACTGTCCTGTTTAAAAGCATGTAGAGCCTTGTAGATATCTTTGTTTCTGCCATGACATGATCCCTGACCAACGTAGGCTGGCAGCATAAAACTACATGAGCTTGTGATAAGTTAGCAAAAAACTTCAATATGATATTCTGCAGACAGCTATCATAAGATACAGGTGACATGCAACGTTTCTACTCCATAGAGTTTGTGTCGTTCTTAGCACAAGGTGAAGACAAAATGGAGAGCTCTCACAGGTTAATTCAAGTGCTCAGAAAAAAAAGACAAAAGAGTTAACACAGAAAGATTGTGAAAGCTATATTTGTTCTAAATAATAAGGTTAAAAATGTAATTTTATATTTAAGAGGGCGAAAGAAAGAATAATAGTAAAACCTGATAAAGGAATCCATCGTCATCATTTGCAGAAAAAAAAAGCTTAATATCTTTTTCATGTTTGTTGTGGTACCCAAATCCGCACACAGTACTCGAGGTGAGGCTGCCCCAGTGCAGAGCAGACCAAGACAATTCCCTCCTTGCCTGGCTGAGGATGCTGTGCCTGATGCACCCCAGGACACGGAAAGGGAAACAAACTAAATAAGTAAAAGATTAAACTGTCATTTTATACAAAGTTTCACATGTTTTCACCCTTTGATTTGCCTGTGAGTACCACACCATCACACTAACTCCATAAGGGGGAATAACTATGGACCATGCAGCAAGGCACACATTTTCTAACAGCTTCCCTTTTGTCCATAACGGATGCTAGGATTTTAAGATGATTAAAGTCTGATTAAATACAAAAGAAAAAGCCATGACTTTTATCATAGGTAAACCCATATGAGTTTATAGAGTTTCAGTGGAAGCTGTGGAAGATACGACACAGTAAAATCAAATAAATACTAAAACTAGAAAAATTACTAAAACCAGAAGGGAAAACTATTGTAACTTTTTTTAGTATGTGGGTTTAACTTTCATTTAAAGAAACACTTTTTTCAGAATAGGTTTCTGTAGAATGCATCCTTACCCCATGCTTTGTTTTTAAAACCATTACTGAGCTGTCAAGAGAAAGTCAGCAGCTCCCATCAGCTTACACAAGGAATGATTTTATTGCAACATACGTATCTTTTGGTCAAGATAGTAAAATTCATGAAGAAAGATACAAGAATATGATAATGATTTTTCCCCCAAGATGCATCACACATCTCTAAATTAGAGGGAGAAGAAATTTAAAACAAGTTAATAAAAAGACCCCAAAATTAAATTCACAGACAACACAATAAATTTCTAGGGAATCTGATCCCTGGTCTCTTCTAATGATTAAATAGTTATGAAGTAGTCATATAATAATTTAATACATTTAATATACTCATTCTTCAGTTTCCATTTTCTAGCTCATTGGGACATATGAAATTGCTTCAAGACATTTGTAGGCAGTAAAAAAGGAAGTGTTATCTTAAATTCCTTCACTTTTATCTTGCACCTTAAGGGTAAGTTGTTAAGTAGTTGCTGAAGCATTCTATGAACTCCAATCCTCTTTCTGGTCATTGAACTCCTGCACTTTTATTGAAGGTGTTGATTTTCACACAGCTATCACATGTTCTTTGAACAGGATTGAGGTAAAGTGACTAAAGTGACTTAAAAAAATACTCCAATAAATTGTAAGTGTGTAAATCCCGTGGCATAATTTTGTTGAATATGCACATATTTATAAATACACTTCTCAATTTGAAATTTAAAGGTCAACACAACACAAAGGAAGTCTTAAGTGATGCCTGTCTTCTGTCATACCTTTTTCTTCAAATGAGTAGACCACAAGGGACACTTTGCCATTTGCTTAGAATGTCTTTTAGATAGAAATTTTATTTCTATATAAAATCACTTCTTAAAAAATTACATCAAAGTTTTTGATTGCCCTTTGTGTGAGTGTCCATGCCTGACAGGGAAACACCGTTTACATTATTCAATCAAAGATTCTTTTTAAAAGTATTGGGGAAAAAAAAATCCTAACTTTTGAAAGCATGTCAGTTAAGGGGAAGCAAAAATACAAACAGAACTAAAAAATAACATAAATGAAAATAAATGCCACTGACAACAGAAGATCTCTGTCACTACATACAAGTTCAAATTATGAAGAGGTATCAAATATTTTAAGTATCAGTTTGTTTATATTTCGAGTGGATATTTAACAAGTAAGTTCAGTGAACATATCCTCAAAATACTATATTTTGCTTGAAGCTGCATTTAGAGCATATTTGCTTTCTCATGACAGTAAAATAACACATCTCAAATACCATTTTTGTAAGCATGTCTGCAGGTTGTCAGGAAAAATAACATCAGATCAGAACAACTCTTTATTATAAATTCGTATCTATCTTAGTCAACCAAATCATTGACTACCTGGAAAAACCACAACTGAGCAGTTTAGTGGCATCACTACAGATTCTTACACTGGTTTGCCTCAAGGACTCATCTTAAGTAGGAACTGTAAGGTATCGAAGGAGTGAAAATGAACTGTAGTTCTTCCAGATCTGAAAAATCTTTTTTCACTAGTCTGTAGAAATACCTTAGCCACACACAGAGCACAAAATTTACTTTCATCGTAAGACTGGTGTTGTGTGGAGTTACTCCAAGTCTAAAGTGAGGTATTTGTAACATCTTAGACGGGAGTTTCAAACAACTCTGTGTAACCTTCCCAAAAAAACCCCAGTTTCTATCAGGATATGCAGTCAGTGGGGGTCCTCTTCCAGAGTGTGATTTATTGAGCCACTGTTAAAAAATGGTCCTTGAGAAGGGTGAGTTCTGAAGGAATCAGTTCATGATGAAGCACAGATGACATTATACATGTTGCTTTTCAGATGTTTTCCTGACACCCTAAACATTAAGGACCTGTGCAAAGTTACCGTCCTATTTTTCCTCTTCATAGTGAATACAGGAGGGAGAAATGGTTGTATCAATCACATCACCCTCTTTTAGCTCTCATGCATGCTCATTAGATTTAGGAAGAGAAATTTCTCCTTTTACTATAGGAGAAATTTTGTTAAGGGCAGCTAGAATAACTTGTTTTTTGTGTGATTTTTTAATTTTTTTTTTAACTATCACTTGCAATCTTTCCAGTCAGAGCCTGCTCAAAGTTGATCAGAGGGAGTGTAAACGACTGTTAGAATGGAAATGCATGTGGGCATGAATTATCAGCTAACACTTTAATACAAGGGAGGAATTTTGATTAATATATTTTTTAAAAATTCAAGTAACATTATGCAATTATTTGCATTTCAATCTTTTAATACTAAGTATTTGATTAGCTACTAATTGGTTCACTTGAATCAAAGCTACACTTTGAAAAGATTGTCTGCTTTTTCTTTTCACTCTAAAGTAGATAAGAGCTCTTTGTTATCTTTTGAACTGATTTATCCTGTGAAGCTTCTGCTCTCACTTTGCACAGAAAACTGGCAGACTTGACACTTTAAGAAAGCTTTTCCATTCTTACTGAAGTGCCCTGCTTTCAGCTTTAAGGACCATGAGTGGGTGGGTGATGTCTTCTGTGGTTTGACCATCATATTGATTCAGGCTGTTCAGGCTGTCAGCACTAGAGCTAGATACTAAAACTGCATGTGAAAACCAAAAAAAGATCCTAACAAAATTACTTGACACCCAAATGGAAACCAAGGCTCCCACAGTAGCTGTACCCTGTCTTGATCTCCTGTGCCTCTCACATAATTTCAGTATCAGATAGTAGAAGTCAAGGCATATCTGCAACAGACACAGTAGGGAATGCAGGGCAGAAGTAGCAGCACTAAAAGATGTTTAGGTTTAGCTTTTACTTTTTCTCAGGTTTTAATAGTCATGTCCTCAAACAAGCAAGGAATTGGAGGGCAGAATAGCAGGACTTCAGGGAATCTAAACCATTTTCACATTAATTTTTATCCCTCTCTCTCCTTGTTTGTTTCTAAGTTCATCCATCTTTAGTTGCCTGGGGCCAAATTATAGATATGGAAGTCAGTGAAGGAGTTTGTGAAAAGAAGAAGTAGGGATAGGAGAAGAAAAAGCCTCTGTAATGCTTAAGCCAATTTAAAGACTGTGTTTCCTCAAACCATAAAGCTTCCAAGAATCTCAGACAGACAGAATATGCATTACTTTCAACACCCAGCCAGCCATCCTTTCCTAACCTTGCATTCTCTTCTATGTGCAAAGACCACAGATAAAAGATCTCTCAGATTAAAAATTACTTTTTATTCATTATGTTCTACAGAAAAGCTTTTGGATACAAAATAGTAAGAGAGTTAAGTATCAAAGCAAGTTAGTCAAATTTGAACAGTTATCCAGCTTTATTTTCTGGTTTGTTTTTTAAGTAAGGAAAGAAGTGGATGAACTCTTTGGGGGTAGCTTGTAATTGACAGGAAAAAAAATATTAGAGGGACTCAGAAGTGTACTTCTTCCTAAAGTTGTCATGAAACATAAACCTATAATGCAGGACAATTACATGTTGCTATACTACTGGAGGGTTTTCAGGGAGATGATGGAAATACATGTTCAAACCTGCAAGTGCTAGTTATGGCAAGAGCTGATGCACCATTCTAAGATGTGTAAGGTTTTGTCTGAGAATATAAAACACTACCTCCCTAGAGCAAATTATCACTATTTCCTCAGTGAGATTATTGCCCGGTCAGGTATGCTGACATCATCACACATATTCCCTTCTTCAACATGCTGCTCTCAAGCAAACTTAGTGGGAAAGGACAAAATAAAAATGAACCAAAAGCAGCAATCTCTCTCTTTAAAGAACTCAGACTCACCCAGATATCTTAGATTAAATGAAGGCAGAGGAACTGTCACATGCGGTTTTGCCAGTGATTGTGAGGATGCAGGGACTCCTAGTAACAAGAAGGATGTGATCAGGATGCAGGTATGTGCAGAAGCATCTTATTCTGCTGCAACACAACTGCAACCAGAAATCCTCCATGAACTCTCCTAAAGTGGCACCAGTGCCTCATCAGAGTGCTTGGAAAGGAAGTCAATAGCTTTTGCATGAGCTCCATGTGATTCTCAGAACCTATTCTGGTGCTTGGGTATGGATAAAGTGCACTGAAGGGGAGCTGATACAGATAAGACTGAGGTTGCTTTGCACAGCAAACTCACACCACTCAGAGAGTGCAAGTATGTGCCTTTCCATCTAGAGTTCACAATGGTTGCTATATTTTCTGTGGAGGATAGAGACTTGCAGGTCAGCAGTGGCAAAGAACATTGTTTTTCATTTCTCCACTCCAGCTGAGAGGGAAGTGCTTCATCTGTAGGCAGCTTTCTTTGTGACCCAAGGCTTTTTCATCTAAAGAGTGGACCACTGCAGTGCAGCATTATGAAGTGTGACATGGCAAACTGGGCAAATGGTGGAAACTGCTTGATACAAGAAGTTTAGTGGAAAAAGTGGATAGGTTCATGGTCTTCAATTGCTACTGATTTCTGATCCCCAGATTTTTGGGGGGCATTCACAGTATTCACTGTGAATTCTCTGCTTTGAAAAGTCCTGTTTTCATTTAGGCAGCCTTTTTCTATTGTCATCTTAAGCAGACTGGAGAGCCAAATTAATGAGGAAATTACTAGCTGTTGAGAATTAGGACAGCAGTTAAAATGTCTTAAAATCTGACCTGAAAGAGAAGAACTGTAAAATTGCCTACAAGAAAGGCTGAGAGATTTGTTTGAGAGTGTCTACTACTTTGATTATATCTATGTCATGTTGACTTAGGTGATTATAGCTATAATTATAAAAATATGAAG
The DNA here is from genome assembly GCA_017589585.1 of Phylloscopus whistleri. NCBI lineage: Eukaryota > Metazoa > Chordata > Aves > Passeriformes > Phylloscopidae > Phylloscopus > Phylloscopus whistleri. Next base: position 2,475,122 of record JADMLD010000090.1, read on the forward strand.
TTAATTTTTATAGTGCATGTAAAATCATAAAAAATATTAAATAACAGAGAAAATGGCCTCAGGTTGTCACAGAGGAGGTTAGGATTGGATATTAGGAAAAAATTCTTTATGGAAGGAATTGTGTCAGGCTGCTCAGGGAAGTGATGGAGTAACAGTCTCTGGAAGTGTTCAGAAACCATGTAGATGTAGCACTTAGAGACACAGTTTAGTGGTGAACATGGTAGTGGTGCTGAGTTAACAGCTGGACCTGATGATTTTAAAGGTTATTTCTGACCTTGAAGATTCTATGACTGAAATGTTGTTCTTAAATATCTTTAAGAAAATTATTTTTATTATTGCAATAATTTTTCATTGAAGTGGCATTATTTTTCTAGTATTGTCTCCTAAAAATATATAAAATATACACATGGATGTACTAGTTTTAAAATATTACTTTCTGAAGTATGAATATTGTAATTTTGTTTAGGAAATGTTTAATTTGATATTTTAGCCTGTAGATATGTCTAAAGTATTAATATATGTCACAAACTGAACAGCAGGTTATTGAATCTGATCATTGGTGATTAATCTTAAAATGTCCTTCGGGTCTTAAATTCATTATGTATTCCTAATCTGTCAAGGATATCCAATACTAGATTCAATTTGGGAATACTTGTTATTTCAGATCATACCCACCATTATTCAGCATAACCTTTTCCTTCACGTCCATAAACCACACCTTGGGCACACAATTAAGGATTTGTCCAGAGGCACATAATAATGGTGATTGACAGGGCATGGGCTTAAAGGAAAGAAGAAGAAGCAGTAAAATGGGTATGTGTTGGTTTACCATGCAGTCCAACCAAATCGCACTAAAATAACTCTGTGTCCCTCAGATTGTATTCTATTAGAACAAGTGTCAAAAAACATGTTAAATAAAATGGTTTTAAGAAATGTTAGTCTAATAAACATAACACAGAGACAGCAAGAAAAACAGACATTTCGGTGCAAAATGCTCACCTCTATTAGCACAAATGTTGTTCCTATTCATCAGTGTACATTTCTTTATCTATGTTTCCAAAATTGTTGGCACTCAATTAATGATGCATGAACTTTTGGTTCCTAATACAAACAACTTTTCTAGGTTAGGTTAAAAAAGAAAACAGCCAACAGCAAAACAAAACAACGAATATTTCCCCTTGCTGATGTATGTTGAGGCTTTGGATGCTATATTTAATACATTGTTACCTTTCATTGGCTTTCTAAGAAAATACTGCATCTGTTTCTAATGTTTCTTGTATGCTTATGTGGTCTACATGAAACAATCAGTCAGAAATCATAAAGTTTTCCCTTTCTACTAACATTATTAAACAGAATTATTTTACTTTTACCACCAAGTCTCACAAAAACTTTCTGTGTCCTAATTGCTAATACACTTGGATGCTTTAGAGATATCAAAGAGGGATATTTCTTCTGGTGTAAATCTAATAGACATATAGTGCTGATGAGTTTCTAATTAGGAAACATCTGTTCCTGTGTTTCCAGATCAAATGGATGACTTTGCTTTATTCTGTAGTGATGGCTGATGATTTCCAACTCCCTTAGGACCTGTTCCATAAAGATGTCATCAGGTTTTTAAGGAATCTTCTGGCCTGGATTGTACCAGCTGTGTGATGCTCCCAGTTATTTTCTAGCAAGTTGAAGACCCCCATAAGGACAAGGGCAGTTGATTTGGAAGCATCCCCTAGTTCCTCAAAGAATAAATTACTGGCATCATTGTCCTGGCTAGGAGGTCTGTGTAGACTTTCAGGATGACATCTGCATTATTTGTTTGCCCCTTGGTTCTTACACAGAAGTTCTGAACTGAGCCACTGCCAGCTGTGAGCTCCATACATTCTAACACTTCTCTTGCACACAGTGTCTCCCCTCTGCCTGTTCTGCTCTGCCTACCTCTCCTCAAGAGCCTGTCACCATCTGACAGGGCACTCCAGTCACAGGACTCATCCCACCAGGGTTCACTTACAGCAATTGATGCCTTGGAGTGGCCACCTAGAACAGAGACTAGACAGAGTTAAGAGAATAAAATGAGTGTTTATTAAAGGCTTTCAACAGGTACATCTCAGGCAGTCAAAAGCCTTCCACAGGCTACATCCAAGATGGATGGTAGTCATGGGTTTCTCAGACAGATATAACATTGGTCTGCTTGCATAGCAGGAGTTAATTTTCCAACTAGAGTTTTGGGTAATGAAGTCATATTCCCACACTTGGCTCCTCTCCAACTCACTTTGGTTTATTCTTTTTGGGGCCTGAGGCTGTGAGGTGTCCTTGGTTCTCAAGCCTGGAAGGACTGTTTTGACTGAACAAAATGTGAAGAGAGCTTACTCTCTATATGGAGTTCAGAGTTATACACTAATGTTATACACAGGATCTGAAACATATAAAAGCTAAAAGCTTAAGGAGTCACAATGATGTTAAATCTCTGGGACTGGGACAAAGTCTTGAGCTCCTCTTGTTTGTTCCTCATACTGCACACACCATTGTAGAAACTGAAGAGGTGATTAAAGTGGTGCCTCTTGTGAAGCTCTTTTTTTTTTCTGTTCAAATAACAACACTTTTTTATTATATATGAATACACATTTCATTTGTATATCACTTTCCTGCAGTGTTATTCACTACTATAAATTCAAAAAGGACTAGATGTGTGCGTAATTCACACACTGTTTACAGGCTTTCTGAAGTACAGATACTATATATTGTGGAAATTGCACACACATCTCATTTCTTATGCTTTTTCTAGATTGAAATAACTCACAGTAATGAACACTTGACCTTTGTGCACAGTTTTCTAAAAAACACTACTTTTAAACCCTCAGGATCTTTTCATTGCAGGAGCGTGAAGTCAAATAGAAGCAAAAGTAATGATAAAATTCTCTTCATCAGCATGTCAACATAGTTTCTAAATTAGTTTTTCTTTGCCTTTTCTGTTGATGGAATTTTTATTTCATAAAAATTTATACAGCTATACTTGTGTTAGATATTTCTGTGCCACAGCTGAACAGTCCTAAGTCAGAGGTAAGGTCATTCATTTTTTGGTATTTGAGAAGGTGTGACTCATTTTGCTTCCTTTTGAGGAATCACTTTATTAGTGATAAACCTCCACAACATGGTGTTTTTACCTTTTCTTCATTTTGTTTCATTCTTCTAGGAAAGCATCAGTGATCTCACAAACTTTTCATTTGCTTTTTTTCCGATTATTCATGCAGCAAGTTCCTCAAACACATCTAGCAATAGTTGAAAATTGCATTTGGTTTTATTTATTTTAAATAAAAATAATGTTTTTTCCTCTGAGATTAATAATAGTAGAAATTCTTCAGGAGGAAGATGGAACTGGCAGAGCTAAAATGATCCCTAATATTTATACTTTGATGGAGTTACTTTTAGGCTGACATGACCAAAAAAAAGCACAGTATGGGATATATGAAGTCAATCTAATTTGTCTCAACTAACATATTGTAGCAGGGCAAACATGATTAGGTTTTTGGAAGTACCACATACTGATAAAAGAGGAAGACTTAGAGTCTTGTATGTAGTCAGATCCAAAGAAAAAAGTTCAGTAATTAGTTTATCTACCTTGATTTGAACTAATTAAACTCCAATCTCCATTTCTTTCTATCCCACTGCATTTTTCCCTTCTCTTCCTTTGTTATCCAGGATTGCTCCTACTGCCATGTTATTTTATGCTACTTGCCTCCACTTTTTTCCTAATGCACCTTCTCTATAATGGACCAACCCTCTGACTATACATAACTCCTCTGTCTCAAAGCAGTTACTGCTTCTAATTCTCCAATGACCAATTCTCATTTCTCAGTAGAGAAAAGCTCATTTTAAGTACCCATCACACTTCCATGTTACTCACATATATGACAAGTGAAATATTCTCTTAGAGATGTATAATTTTTCTGCTGCTGGCACTATTTTAATGAAAACTATTCAGAGTTATTCTGTTCATGACCTCCACATGTAAAATGAGCTTTGCCCTGATTTACTGCGTCTGAGGAACTGAGCAGTGTCAGCCAATATATGAGGCCCATGAGACAAGAACACATGCTGTGCATGCCCACTCAAGCCTCGTAGTTATCACTCATGACATATGGGCCACAAAATAAGAGATCTTGACCTCTTTACCATCTCCTTGGGATTCCTGCCAGCTCTCCAAAAGCCAATAGCATTGTGCTGAAGTCTGCTGTGGACTTGCAGCCTTGTATTAAATGGTGCTGTTACCTGGCCATTCAAGAATTAGACCTTGTTCTCTGCCCAGATAAAATGAAACCATCTAGAAGGTACTACAGGCAAAGGAATGCTGAGAGGGCAGAAGATAATCAAAAGAAAAAATTCAGTAGCCACTGTACACATAAAAATGTGTCAGAGCCATGAAGTCAGTGTTCTGACAGATGATTTGAACTTCTCTTGCCCTCCCTCTCATCAGAGTATTCAAAAATGAAGAAAGCAAACTGTATAATATTTCAACAGCATAAACAGCTTCCACTTTCAGGCCTTGTCTATATTAGAGAAAGCGTCATTTGAGCAATCCAGATCACAAAAACAATTCTGAGGATGCTTCATATGCAAAGGCATTCTATGCTCCATTAAACTTATTGCTCATATTTTATCATTTTAAAACTGAAATGAAATGTCTGAAATAAGCTGCAAGTCAAGTCTTGCAAGTGAGAAAATAAAAATGAAAAGTAATTCTCTTATTTTTTATATTCTGTTTCAGGAATCTAACATTAATAGAAGCAAACCGCTTTACTTCAGTCAGCAGCTGAAAGGGCTTCTAAAATGCCAGGACCGTTGTGCAGTAGAGGGAAAGCCAAAAGGAGATGAGGAGAAAGGAAGTTAAAATGTTCTCTCACATTTGTGTAAAATTTCTCTATATTCATACATGTCAATTACAGTTCTTAGTTCCAGATATGTATTTTCACTCTACCTCTGGTGATATTGTCCTAACAGGTCTTTCTAAAATCAGCAAAATTACAGAATTCATGGAAGATTATAGTCCTTTGAACAATCAAATATTGATTTTCCTGCAGGCAAAGGAACAGATTTGTGCTTCATTTGTTAACCTCAGATGACCTAAAGACTCTCAAGATGACTAATGGATCGATTTCCACTAATGCAGAATCTGTCAGTATTACTGTACCCTCTCTAGGTAAGTTTTCTACCTGTGGGATGCTACTGACAGCTGTCAATGCAATCATAAGCCTATGTCTCTTGTGATCTCTGGGTTTTCTCCAAGAATCCCTCAGCTGCAACTAAAGATCCGTCTCCTAAACCTCCTTCCTGTGTCCCAGTCACACCTGAAGGAGCACTGCCCCATTCCTAAGACTCATTAGATTTTTGCAGCCTATATTCTTTTCCTGCCAAAAGAATCCTCAGAGTGACATGCAATGAGGAGAATCTTTAAGTTCCAAGTTTTCTAGTTGCATGTTTGAGCTGAGTTTGAAAGAAGAAATAAAATTGGAAGGTGTCAACAGTAAACCAACCTGAAAAGTTGAATTATATTTCAGACAAGAGAAACTACTACAGTTTCTCAGGACAAGCAATGCTACCCATATGAAAAGTTGTCCGCCAGTTTGGATAGTATTTTTATATCCTAATTCTCGTTTTTTGAAGCTTTATACAATGTAAGAAAAAGTTCATAACCACACTGATGGGGATGAGTATAACTTTGTATTGTTATGACTTACCAATCAGAATTATGACTTACCAGATCATCCAACAGTTTATGTTTTGCAGTTCAGTGTGTGGTCTGTTCATAGGTCTCAGCAAGACCAGAACAAATCAATTTCTTATATTAGAGTGTCTAATGCTTCCTTCACCACATAAATTACCTGAAATAAAGCATGAAATGAATGCAGGAAGCTGCTTACATCCAGAGTAATGTGTTGTAACAGTTATAATGATTTTGCTCCCATTTCATAAATCAGACAACTTCATTGAGGAAGACTAAGAAAGACCTTGAACTCAGAGCTGATTGAGGAGAACCTCACCCCAGGTCCTTTTTTTCACCAGCCTTGGTTATCTTAATTCTGTCAGATCAAGCACAGATCAAGCCAGACCATAAGGTGATGTTGACATCTGGATTTTTTTTGTTGTTTTGTTTTGTTTTTTTGTTTGTTTGGTTGGTTGGTGTTTTTTGGGTTTGGTTTGTTTTGTTTGTTTCGGGTTTTTTTTGGGGGGGGTGGTGTTTTTTTTGGTTTTTTTGTTGTTGTTTTGTTGTTGTTTTGTTGTTGTTTTGTTTTGTTTTGTTTTGTTTTGTTTTGTTTTGGCAGTTGCCTCTGCTGTGTCTGAAGTGTTTGGTCTAATGGCTATTTTCTACACTACTTCTGGCAAAGCCACTGTAATTATGGCTGGGTACAGAGCCACTATTTGCCCCTACCTGTTTCCTGATGGCTGCAACTCAGGGAGCAACAGCATCTCTGCCCCATACAACCTGCAATCTCTTTCCTCCAGGAGAGCAGGGAGAGTGGAACAAAGGCAGAATCTGAGACCTTATTCATCAGTGGAGTTTGGTGCCCTACTTAGTTGTTCAAAGACAGTACTAGCAGTGGAAAATATGTGCGTACAGCCACCATTTGTGCTTTTTTGTTCTTTTACATATTATTGTAAATTGTGTCTTTCTTGATGATTTAATATGCCTCCAAAAAAAAAAAAAATAGACACACACTTCACAGAAAAATAGGAACATTTAGCACATCTGACATATATAAAAGTTCCCTGCTAAGCTAGAGAGTTCATTTAACACTCAGAAATGGCTAATAGGGATGGTTTCTGTAGGAATGGTTTTGCTATAGAATTTATACATAAAACCCACCGAGAAATGGCTCATAACCATATTTTTAAAAATTTATATATTAAATGAAAATTGTGGCAGTTTTCAAATCTGTGACTCAATTATGATTGTTTCTGTAAAATCTATTTTTCAGTTCAAGCAAAAATGAGTGAGCCTCTTTTCCAGTTTCCAAAGTTACTCTACTTTGAATGTATATAACTGTGAATGTGCATGATAATTTATAGTCTGGTTAAAAAAAGTCCATATTTTTTCTATATTTTTCCATATGGGAAAAAAATTAAATAGAATATTGCAAAAGTGATACATGTTGCATGTAACAGTGCTCTTTTTATACTATTCAGTGTTTTATATCTAAGCATCTTAATATGTAAGTAAAATGTTATCTCAGTTTTACAGGTCAGGAAGTGAACAAAAGGAGGTAAACAAGCCAATGTTAGGATCAAGATTGGAAGTCACCGGCCTTGGACTTTGTGTTAATGATCAAATGTTGCTGTATGTGATTTTTATCTCCCAGTTTTCTTAAATCTCTGAAAAAGAAGGTAATACTTGCAAATGAGCACTTTGAATTGCTCAATACCATTTATGTGAGGTAAGATATCTAACACAACAATTACAGAACGGCACCTATCAAGAACAGGGCAGAGCTTGGTCACTTTTCCTTGGTAAATCATAGTACACTGTAAATAGTAATGGCAGCAACTAAAACCTTTTCCTTCTACTCTTGTAGCTTTGTGTTCCAAATTTATTAAAATATGGTGGTAAGTACTGTCTTGCACATTATGTTATTATTTTCCTTAGATACTGTTCCCTTGAAAGGTATCATTTAAGGGGAAATGCTGGACTAAATGCACCCACCTCTGTAGCCGTGGTTCATGCCTGTGATGTTTTGGTTTCTCTGAAACTCTTTCCCAGAGACTTTTCTGTCAACAAGAGAGGTTTTCCTAACTATAACCTATGTTTACATTCCTTTCCCTAGGAGGGACTTATTCTTGATGTCCCTCTAACTTGACCAATGTAATTGAAGAAGTTTGTCTTTCTTCCACCCCTTGGGTTGTTCTTTGTAAAATAGCATAAAAGGGAAGAAATTGCCAGGAAATAAACAGAGTCATTGTCAGCCTTCTGAGTCTGAGTCCATGTCGTTGTAATCTTGAACAGCGTCACACCTCTACATTTTCATGTCTGGAATTAAAATATTCTGGGTTAATGGTGTTATTTGGTTGAGCGTTAGGAAACTGAGAGCAATGCAAAACAAGAGGAGTACAAAACAGTTCAGTTGGAGGCAGTAACTAAGAGTCTGTACAACACTGCAGTGTGTCCTGGCTGCAGAGAGTTTGGAGCTTAGCACCATCTGGGTATGGCTAATTTGCTCGTCTATACCATAAACATCATCACGCACTTCTGTGGGGAAGAAAAAGTGATCACACCCCTGAAAATGTGTCATTTTGCCTCTCTCTCTCTCTCTCCAGTATGAAGGTTGTCAGGATCAGCCCTACAGACACACCCTCTGCTGTCAGCATCCATCCCTTACCCATGTGTCTAAGCTGTGGCTCCAAGATGTGGTGCTGAAAAGCAGAGAAACACAGAACTGGCGTGGTGCTGAAGGACAGTGATGGTGCCAGAGGATACCACAGGGAAAGGAGAGGCAGGGGAGAGTCCCAGTCCACCTGGGCTGATGGGAGCCGAGCGGAGCTGCGCAAAGCTGGGTGGAACAGGGCTGAGCAGCCAAAGCAGTGGTGCTGGTAGCAGCCACATGGAATTGGGTCCAGCACCCAGAATGAGAGCACGGAGTCAAAACCGAAGGAACCCAAGCCCCAGCAGAGCGGAGCGGTGGCACAGTGAGACACAGACACCCCAGCTTTCGGGGGCTTGTCTGTCATTGTTTTCTGTAGTCTCAGGCTCAGGAATGGGAGAAGGAAGTAGCAGGGAGCAGCCTCTGCCCTGTCTTTGACCCAGGGGACCACAGCCTACTGGGAGAGTCTGCCTCCTTGTCTTTTTCCCAGCAGTCATGCAGAACAATACTGAGGTGGTAAACACCTTTTGTGTGTAAAGCATCTTCACTTTTTCTATGCTTTTGTTATTGTATTGCTGCTGTTACTGTGCTTTTTTTATTCTACTGTTTTTTTGCTTTCAGTAAGCTGGAAAAAGGAAAAAATAAGATTAATAATTTTCCAGTGCAATTCCCATTGCCTCTCATCTCCGTAGCCAATATAATGGATAGGAAAATAATTGGATGTAGAAAAAGCAGGAGATAAGTTCGAGATGAACATAGACAAGGACAGAAGCAGTAATGACAGAGTTATGCCAATAAGGCTTTGCTGGGGAAACGATCATTCATTTTCAGTCAATAATAGAGTGCTGCTACTTCTAGGTGTCAATCAATTGAGGAACAAAAGTTTCCAGTTTTAGACAAAAACCATGACTGTCAGAGTAACAGAAAGGACAGTTGCCAGTACTGTAACAGTTTGGCCTTGCCACAGAGCCAAGCAGTTGCCCAGTTCTAATCTCAGTGCAAATTTTTGAGGCTTCCTTCAAAACAAAATGCACATTTTCCATTGTTAATTGTATGGTAGCTCCTCTTATTCAAGCTGCTTATGGCTTTTCACCTTGTTCTCTATATTGCCTTCAGCTGCTAACCATAACCTCTTTACCAGGAAATTTAATCTCTCTTTTGAGATGCTTCACAAATTACTTCTCACCCCTGCTTTCAGTAATGATTGATACAACCTCTACGTGTTTTACTGTCACAGGAAAGGATATTTTTTAGCATAGAACAAAGAGAAACAGAGATGTGCTGTCACAGTCAACATAGAAACTTTATTCCTATTCTCCCATCCCAGCTTTTCTCTGCTGAAAGACTAATTCCTGCATCAGGGTGAACATGGATTTCTGTGAATAAACAGCTTTCCCTCTCCGTCTCTGACCTCTTTTGTAGAGCTCTAGCCCTCTGCAAACAACCAGTGAAACAGACTCTTTAAATCATGGAAGGACAGCATTGGCAAGATTATGCATCAATTGCCAAAAATTGCTAACATCTGCATCTATCAATCTATTAGGTGAAATCCTAGGGTCTCAACGTTGTTTATGGAGTATCTCAGACTCAGGTAAGCTATGGCTATTTCCAATAGTAAATGCATGATCTGTCTTGTTGCCAAAGTCAGTGCTACGAATTTTTTCTTTTATCTGTTTTCACCTATATGTTCTTCAATGTGTAGGATTCAAGGATATGCTGTAGCTGCCTTTCTCCCTAAGAGAGGTAGAAAAACAAAAAATAATTACTGAAAGTCAGTTTCTGCCACATATTTAAGGGGATCAATGAGGGAGAAGTCATGGAAATGAGTCTGCAAGTTTATTGAACAACTACAGTCCTTCGGTGAACCCACTTCTGCAGATGCTTTTCACATTAATTTCTTTGTCTCTAACATATCTAGCCAGCTAGATTCAGCAGGTGTGGGAGGCTGCTCACAGAGAACAAGATAAGGGCATTCGCCTGGGAAAACTGACTCTCACCTCCAGTGGGTAATTGTTATAAAATATTTAAACATGTTCTGACACCTACATAAGTGTTCTAACCCTCGTGCAGGCCTTTTGTTCTTTCTTCATGGACCAATTAATATTCAATTATTTCAATTAGAGTGGAAGAGTTTTTACTCCCTTTAGTCAGAGGAAGAAATTAAACCTTTTTTTATGCATCCTGGCTGAGTGTGTTAACCACAGAAAAGATTGCTTACCATAGCCAGTTCCTCAGGCTGTGCTGCATAAATAGGATCTGAGGACCGCTTCTGGACAATGAAATCCCGATTGGGAAGTATTACTTCTGCCTCTTTGAAGCAGCTGAATTACAAGACCTTGACATTTGATTTCTTTATAATTTCTTTCTCGTTAACTGTGTGGAATTTCCTCTAGAGCCTAGATTTCTAATTAAAGACTAGATTTACAGAGATGTAGCGTGGCTGAGAAGAAAATTATTTAACCCTGGGGACTTTCTTGCCCACAGCCTTTCAAGGACCTCGTCTTTGGTGTGACGTTTTCCTGGGAGTGAGAGCTGGACCCTTGACCTTCAAGGGAACACTCCTAGCTGCATATGTGGCACACATGAGCCAGTGGGTGCCACTATTCCTCCAGGCCATCAGAAATTTTCTGCCCCACACTGACAGCCCAGTTGAGCAACTGTGGAGAAAAGGGCCTCTCAACACAAGCAATCCCCCATTGAGGATGTTGGCACAACAAGTGTAGACTAAAAAATGAGTATTGACAAGACTTGATGGAAATCTTCAATTGCAATTTGTTTCCTACTGCTACAAGCACATGAAGGAAAGTAGTATGAGGAAGGAGAAATGGCCCTGAGGTGTAAGGGTAGTCAAGATAGATGAACACTGATATGTGTAATCAAGATCTGTTCCTGCTCTTCCCCCTGCAGTGGTCTTCCACACAAATGAAGAGCAGGACACACATACATGTCTAGGTCATAAAAAAACTTTATAAAACTCCAAGGTGGGAAAATACATGGCAGTATAAGGCAGTCTTGGGTAATGAGTTCATCAGAAAGACAACTTGTAACACAGCATAGGACAGTGACTAAGCAAGGGGTGTCCTCAGGTGTTCAGGCTAGCACAGCTTAGGTACTGTACAGACAGTCAGCAGATGAGTTAATGATCTATCCTGTGGATGTAAAAATAAATTCTTCCACAATAAAAGTGTCATCATCTAACAGAGTCAGGAGGGCATAAATTGAAATGAAAGAAACAGAAATAAAGGGAAAATAAGAAAGAAAGCATGTTACATGATTTTTTCATGTTCTGTAAAGAGATCAGAGAAGACAAAAGGTTGCCATAGGTTACCATTTCTCCTTCAGTCATTTCCTAGAACTTTATTTTGAAATTCTGTGTATGTAAACTAGTTTTTATAATAACACCATTCGGTAACTCTGTTTTGTAAATAACAGCACATAATGCACTCTGCACTGAAGACAAAATATGAACAGGGCATATGTTCAAATATTTGTGGTATTTCAAATAGGCAAAGAACATGAGAAACCTGACAAGAAGGTTATGTAGACTATACATTTACAAACAAAACATTTTATGTCTCTCCATTAGCAAACATGTTACAACAACATATTAATGGTTTTCAGATTTCTTTTGATTTCCCGCTGTAAAATTGTGCATCTCTGTAACCAGTTATATTGGACAGATCAGAACAACAGGATTCAGTCCCTGTATTGAATTTCTTTAGTCATGTTTTTATTTTTTTAACTAGACAAACCAGATAAATAGGTGCATTTGCCATGAAAGAGGTTTTTCCATTGTATGGTAATAGAAGCTGTCAGTTTTTAGGGTAAGTCCTTTATCTCTCAATGTTCACTTCTACATTTCCTGTAATGAAAAAGTCTGAGTTGTTATTACCTGACAACATTTGACAAGAAAGTACAAACATGAATTACTGAAACAGCATTCAAAGCATCCCATTTATTCAACTTTACTACACACTACTTTCTTATATTTCTGTATCCTTCACTCCCATAATCTGGTTGTTGGAGTAGAAAAATGAGAACTGACAAGTTTCATGGAGTATTTTAAAACTGAATATTTTCATGGAGTATTTCAAAATACAAAGTGGAAGAACAGAAGAAAGAAATGCCATAATTTGTTTACGTAATGAAGACTGGTGGTAACCAGGGTTAAGACAGACCAAGATTCACTTTTCTTCCTGTGACTCATCTCATGCAAGCATAGTGGAGATGACCTAAAATTTATTGGTTCTCCTGCAGTTTAAAACAAAAGCAGTTGTCCAAAGGCTGACAGCACTGTTCAAAGGCTGAGATACAATACATGTGAGAGGGGCCATAAGTATCGCAGTCACTTAGGGAAGAAGTCTGAACTGAGCCAAGGAGGATTTGAGCATCAAAGATATTTGGGAAAACCACTTCTGCTTCTGTTTAGATGAACTCTCATTTACATCAGCAATGGAGGCAGACACCCATGCCTGGGTTTCTTCAGTGTCTTTCTCCATGACACTTCATGAGAACATGAAGTCATTCAGTCTCTTATTAAGTTCCTGCAAAGTGTTACAGCCCTGTTTCAAGTTTCTTTGCGTGTTTATTCACAATACAGGGATGAAAGATCCCAGTTTGCCTAGGTTTTCAGGATGAGAGAATGTAAGGACTCTCTCAGAGGAAACAGAGACAGAGAAGATCTAAGAAAATTATTAAATCATATGTAAGGCAAGTAACCACTAGGAGAAGATGAGCATTTCTTAAATCTGAGATGCTTACAGAAAACCTTATACCTCTAATTGAGTGGTGTGAAAATCAGCAGAAACTATATCAAAACTGTTCAGAAGAAATATTTTTACTGTGGATACTTTAGGGGAAAGACCCTTAATCAGAACACAAAATCTTAAAAAAAAAAAGAAAAAACTGCAATTTAATAAATGATAAAAAGGTTCAACAACTGACTGATATATAGATCATATAAATACAGATTCAGTGGATACCCTAAAAAGATATAGCTGATATAAGCCAATGCTGAATAAAAGAGCACTTTTTTTCATGGTGAAGCTTTTGATAATAGCCTATTCTTCAGTTCTATTCATCTCCCACATCTCCTCTTGGTTTTAATCTAGCTTAGAAGGACTTTCTCATTCTAAGGAAGATAAGTAATAAATGTGCATTGCTATAAACTGAGAATCAAGGAGCAGTATAAAGGTGAGAGGCAGGGGAAAATGTAATTTTTGGCAGACAATAATAAAATAGGTCTGTTAGGAGAAATCCAGAAATATGGGAGGATCTGTTTTCTTAGCATATTAATCAATTGGGTTTATGATTCAGTTTTTTTAACACCAACAGTTTATCAAATTTTAAATAGTCATACATAAAATAATATTTGAGTCTATACCAAGAGCAGTTAAGACTCACAGGTATCACAAAAGTAATGTCCTTTAAGAAACAGAAATATCATTGGTGGAGGGTATATGCTTATTTGAAAAACTAACAAGACCAAAGGACACTGTGAACTTAGTCCTAGGAATCAAGCCAGGTAAAATAAGTAATATTAAACCTGGCTGGAATTCAGAATCTGATCTGAATTATCAAACTGGAAGTCCTTTGGAATGTTTAGAGGAAGGTGTCATTTAGAAGACATTTTAAAAGCAGGCTCATGGGAAGTTAGTTCACAGTATTGAATGCAGTAATTTTGAGAGCATGTGGAACTTTTCAAAACCAAGGGTTGGTGTCCCTACATTTCATACAAAATTCAAGCTGATTAATAAATTGCAGAAACTCCATGTGCCTGTGATCCATGGGAGGTCATAAATCCACCAAACCACTCTTCTACATATCAAGCACAGGAGAATATTGTTTAAAAGTATTCCATCACATGAAACGGTGGAAAATGAAGAATGGAAAAAACACAGGATGGGTCTGTCACTGTACAAAGCCAAGAATTTAATGGATCTATTAACAGACCCTCAAGCAGTGTATTAACAATCTGACACTGAGAAAATGGGCTGGATAAGACGTAAGCATTTTCCTGCTGTTTGTGTTGAGTAGGTGTCTTAATAGTTTTTTGAGATCTTGGTGTTGTAAGACTGATTTTGAAATGTTTATGTACAACTTTGCATATAAAACATGTTTTTAGTAGCAGACTGAACCCCTGTATATGAATCTTACTGGCAACTGGCTCCTTGGGTCCTGTATCTTCATCATGGTCTCTTGCAAATTAATTTCTATCTTTTTCTCTTCTATTCTTCTGAAAAATTAGTCATATATTAGGGCAAAGTTTGGAAGAGTACCTTATTTTTTCACAATGTTTCTTCTGTGGTTACTTAAACAATAAAAACTTTTTTAAAAAAATCATAAGTAGTTGTAGAAATGTGACTTGTAACATAAATCATTTTCATAAACACAAGAATCTATGAAGATACTGATTTTAAAACTTGTATATGTGATATCTGTCCAATTAATCACTTAGAAAGATACCAACAACCATATTTTGGAAGCTAAATACAAACAAGGTATGCAAGTATGATCATATGTGGTGAAAATAAATGGCTTTTTAGAATTATGATAAAAATTTAAACAAGAACCCAATCTCCTCTGAGTTGTGACCAACCATATGATAAATGCTCAGGAGATCAACAATATAAAAATGCCCTTTTCTAATATCAGATTGGATGGTAGAGGTAGGGATTCAAGGGGTGAAATTTGACAGATAAATACTTATTGAATAAAATTTATAAAACCAGTTTTCATCATGTTTTACTTTCTTACCAGGGTATTTGCAGTGATTTAATTTATATTAACGGTACCATTTTTGAAGCAGCAATCTATGATTGGCATGAGAGTGTAGCTTAATTTCACCTGGTGATTTTTCAGATTGAAACAACTCTTCATGAAAAAGCCCCTTTGTAAAGCAGATGTTTTAGTTTGCTTTTCCTAGGTTTGTAATAAAAAGCTTGTGGTAGACAGATGAGTCTGCAGCTGCACAAAAACATTTAGACTCTTGATTACAGTCAATTATTTGCTTTAAGGAAATCTGCAGAATGGGAAGTATAAATGTGATAATTTGAAAATGGATATACTGTGATCATGCCAGTGAAGATTTAAAGTCAAAGGCATCAAATAAGATAATAGAGCTGAGCCAAGTGTGACTAAGTGGGATTGAACATAGTAGAATGACAACCTAATAAATTCAGAAAGTAATAAAAGCTATGATAAACAGAGCAACCAGCCAAATTATAAATAAGACCAACCAATAAGCATTTTTCTAACCAGAATATAATGAGATTTGATTTTTTTTTTTTTTTTTTTTTTTTTAGGTAGGGAATGCCATTGGATGTGACTGAATGGCTTGTGGAGAAGACCTAAGGCATTCTCCTCAAGACAGTGTCAGTACAGCTTAGGGGTATTTAAAGACTTGTAGGAAATGGCCCACATTATATCATTAAAAGAGAGATATTTTAATAGGAGTAGATCTTGTGAGGTATCTTTAATAATGCAAAATTTTAATGTCCTTAATGGCAACTCAGGATGGTAATCAATTTTGGGAAAGAAATCTAGGACATTAAAGACAATAATGATGTGTTCTCCCAAAGACAGACATGTAAGTAGGCCAAGAACAAACAGTGTTTATGTGAAGGAGATCAATGAATGTCAGCAACACCTCAAAAATTCACCCTAAGCTGCATAAAGGACTACTCAAAACTGTAACTATTCTGGAAAACCATGAAAGATAAAAGGGAGGATACTCCTCTTTGTAATAGAAGAATGTGGAAAAACCAGAGGAATTTGTAGTCAGTCGTCTTAGATTAAATAGTCAGAAAATTGTTGAAAGAAATTATTAAATAATCAATTTGTAAATCCTGAGATAATGAAGTAACAAAATAAAACAACTGCCTACCATGAAGCTTTTGAGTCCAAATCAAGCCAAAGCGAATTAATTTTGTTTTCTGTAGGATATATAAGGAGAAAAAAGTTGATCCTAGTGTCCACCTGCAGTTTTCATAAACGGCTCAGGAAGTGTGATAGGGATAAGATCAATGTGATCTGAAACAAAAAGCAGTTAAAATGTACATTTAGTGAACATCTGTTAGTGACTTTCATGCTTGCAGGACCCTCAGGGGATTCTGTTTAATATTTTCACTGAAAGCATGGGAGTTGGTAAACAAGCATGCTTATCAAATTTGCAAATCATACCAGCCTAGGAAGGGTGGTAATCTAGAGGCGAAGATTGAATGGATTTGATTGAATGACCATTTTACTGTTTTTAAGCTGGGAAATGGCTCAAAACCAAGGGACTGAAATTCAGAAAAGGTGATTGTGAATCATTGTAGCCAGAAAGGAGAAATCAGATGCCTAAATGCAAAATTCAAAAACCTGACTAGGCAGCAGTTTAATAAGTGTGGGAGTTATGTAGGACAACAGACCAACAATGATCTACAATATGGTAATATGTTAAGTAAGGCAAGTCTTGTGATATGATATACTAAAAAGAAAATATTTCCTACAAAATGCAGGTCAATGTTTTATCTCTGTTAAATTCTGATTCGATCTAAGCTGGCACTTTGTGCTGCGTTTCATATAGATTTCTTTACCCTAGGATTTTGTCAAGAGGGAAGTAACAGAATACAGGAATGTTTTAATTTAGCTTTATTTAATCTAAAGAAAGGAAGATTGATGATGGTTTTTCAGAATATACAAATCTGTTAGAAGAAAGACTACATTCTCCTTCGTTCCTCCAAAGACAGAATTGACAGTCAGATAGTAAGAAAATTTTCTAAAGGCATAAATTCCTGTTAGTATAGAAATCTGTCAGGTAAATGAGTTATATAGTCCCCTGTGGTAACCCCTGAAGTTACCACAAGGGAGCTTGCCCTGCCATGGAGAGAGCACAGCATATAAGCTGTATGCACAATGGCAGAGCTCCCCACAGGGAAGTCTCCTTAGGAGACTGAGTTTCAAGTTAGGGGGAGAAAAATGTTTCACCCCATGAGCCCTCGAGGCTCTATGTTAATTTGTTACTCCACATTGGTTGTTTCCCCACTTCCTGGTTTTTCCCCTTCCCTGATTGGTGTGTTTTGGATCCTCTCCCCGATTTGTTGTTTTCTCAATCCTCTCTGTGATTGGTCCAAGTTGTTAGCCCCGCCTTTCCTAAACCCTATATAATCCCACACTTTCAGCCCATCGGGGCATTCAGTCATCGGTTCCTGTTGAATAAAGAGCCTTCTGGACTGGACGTCTCCCTCCTGCTTCATTTTAGTGTTGCCTGAGGAGGAGCTGCCAAGGAGAGCTGCCTTGTGCAGCCTCACAAAGAGCTGATAGAGAGAGCTGCCTGAGATAGCTGCCTTGTGCAGCTTCACAAAAGGGGCACAGGCACCACCGAGTGCCTGTGCCCCTCAGAAGCCCGAGACACCCATTCCGGGACGGTCTCGCTGGGGAAGGTCGCGGCACCGGAGTGACCACTAGAGCGGTCACCAGCGGTCGGCGGCAGTCCCCTTCACTAAAGTACTGATGTTTTAAGAAACCCTAGATTTATTTATGTGTACTGCCTCAGCACAGAGGACAGGGGTTTATGACCCACCCCTTTTGGCACGATATGTTTCTATCATCCTCAGACACAGCCTTAAATCCTTACCTTTCCGTTTTTGTACCTCTGCTGTATTGTGAGCTCTGTGCATTAAACCACATTGGGAGAAAAATGTTGCCAATATTAAACAAAATATTAAGAATCTGTTAAATAATTTTCAAAGTATAAATTAAATATGTTTCACTTTATGTTGAATTTCAGTTAATGCTGTTCATTTCCCTCAGTGAATTCACTGGCAATTGCTTCAGCAACATACACAGTGCCTTAGCTCTGGACTAAATATGATTATTACATGAGAGAGAATTTCCTTAACTTTATACTGTTTTTAAGAAACAAAGCCACCACAATGGTTAACCACAAAATATCCACCCTGATGGATTTAACCAGCAAGACAGGTTAAAGTCACTCACAGCTAATCTATATATGCTGAAGTGAATGTGAAACTGGTCAGAGTAAGTTGCTCAAACACTATTGTCTTGATGTAAGATTACTGCTATGAGAACATATTTTCTTGTTTTACACATGACATTGAAATTAAAGTGTAACTGGTATTACGAGTTATTTACCCAAGGATTTATTTCTCAACACCCCATCGTCTGTTCTTTCTTTGGATATTTTAGTCTTTCCTGAATTTGGAGCATTGTTCAGTAATCCTCATCTCTGAACCATGTTCAAAGCTTGAAGGTAATCCTGCTCTAGTCCTGGATCTAATTAATGGGTAGTTGAAGAACTGATCTGATTTTTTTGGAGAAAGGAAAGCAACCACACAAGTAAAACTCTGATCTAACTGTAAACAATTTGCTCCATAGTTCTTCCAAATATTTACAAGTACATTTTCAAACAAGGAGAAAAATATGAGTAAGAAACAAAACAGAAGATAAGAACGCATACACAGATAGAAGACCAAAGAGGTAAAAAGTGTTATCTCTGACATCGCTTTACCCTCCAAGAAGTTAAGGAAAAATGTGTGATCAGGATAATATGATAATTTAGAATTATCTCGTTCACCAGCCTTGTGCTTGTAGGAAGCTTGTAGTAATTTGCCACTGGCACATGGGGTACAAGGAGAAGGTAAGATGGAAGAGAGTGTTCCTTGCAGAAAGGAATTGGTTTATATATTTGTTAAAGCACTACTTTTATGACTGGTGGAGAAGTGTAAAATGAAATCTGACAGGGAGAAACTGAGAGTGAACTCCCTAGTTACTGCAGAACTGGGAAGTAATTCTGCTCCTATTCAGGTAATCAAGATCTGCTGATGTGTTTGAAAAACTTTCTTAAAGAAATTAATGCATCTGTGGGCAAGGGAAAATAATGTCCACATTTCAACAGTTATTTTTCAAAGCAGATGGATGCTCACAACAAAGGAGAGCAGTTTTTCTTTGACTTAAGGAAGAGGTTGAAAACTTTAATTTTCTTCAGTTGGTCATAAAAGTTGGGAGTATGGACAAGTGTTCTACGGTAGGAATTTTCAAGAGTCAGGAAAAAAGTGTAAACCGAAACTGATAACTTTGGGATACTTTGAGCAACATCTCTATGTAATTAGAACAAAGCATACTGAGCATACTAAACAAAGGAGTTTGGTTTCAAAGACAAGAAATATCTAAGGCCAAGCCACTGTTTTTACCAGGACCCAGTATTCCATCCCAATCAGTTAGAGAAATAAGATGAGATAGAGGTTAATTTTATTATGTTTGAGATATAACAGTGGTTCTATTTCCAATTTATTCCAAGGATCAGTGAGGAAGACACCTTGTTTATTGGACTTTGACAGATTTTGAGAGTGGTCATCAAGTGCTCGCATGGAACCAGGTGAACAGCTAGTTTGTGGATCTAAGTGAAAAACTGATTTTCAAGGTGGTGTACAGATCTGTAATACCAGAAGCACAGATAACAATAGAAGTTTATGTTCATGCATTCTGAAAAAAAAAAAGAGTGGGTCTTTTTTTTGGTTTTGTGACCTATTTTTGAGGGCAAGATATTTCAGTATGATGTGGATTCAACATCTTCATTCTCTTCATACTATTTTACTAGCAAATATTGGCCCTAATAAGGAAGGGAGAATGAGAGACTAGGACCTCAAAGTTCACTGCCTTCTGGTACTTCTATAATATTGAAGTCCAGTTAGATCATATTCCCTCTATCTTTTCTTTCTCCTAAAAAACTATGCTATTTTTCTTTTTTTTTTTCCCTCTCTTAATTGTAAACCAAATCTGATTGATAATGTGTTTCCTGTGAGTGATAAAAAGTGTTAAGAAAATTTGTGAGTAGCTTTATCTGCTGTCTTTCTCCTAGATCTCCTAGAGCATTTCTTATAATGGCTTGTTTCAGCAGCTATTTCCACTGGCAGGTAACAAACAGAATGTGGGCAAAAGTAAATTATCTTAATCTTCTGCTTCTGTTTTCATGGGGGGTGGAAATTACCTTTGCTATGTGCTTCTCTTTGTTCTGAAAGAAGAGAATAATGAGAGTAAGGCAGACACTCAAAGATGTTTTTTCAGAGTTGAATGATGTACTTTATCACTTATTGCTGCTGTGAGGTACAGTGCAGTTGCTTTATCCCTGTGGCTTCCATACAGCATTCCACTGTTTTGCAGATGTTCCTACTTGCTTTTTGGAAAGGTAAGTTCTAATTTGTTTTCTGAGCTAAATCAAATTTAAGCTTTTTGTGACTAAAAAACTACAGATGTTAGAGAAAATAACTTTCATACACATTTGTGGGCTATTATCTTTTAGCAAAGCTCTTCTTGTTTCATTTCAGAGTCATTGGGAGGGGTGGATATTCAGCCCTCTCAAGAAAAATACATAATGCCGTATAAGCCTAGGGTAGATATTGGTCTCATCTGGCAGTTGCACTGAGTATGGCTTGAAAGGCATGTTTCCTGGCATGTATACATGGAAAGAGTGAATGAAAAAGACTCAAGGCAATAAAACAAACACCACCTACAGTACTAGCTACAAACTTACCACTAACAGGGTTTCGTACAATACATGGATCATCCTCACCTTATTGTATTTTCCTGACATTTGATAAATTTCTAGTTGAATCACTCCAAATAAGCAGAGAAAAGAACTTTTCATCTTTCTGGTTGACCTAATCTTTAGAGAGATTTCTGGTTTTTTTCTAGTTAGTCTCACAGGATGCCGTGGTCTATGAAAAAATTGTAGCAGCATTTCTAATTGCACAATTTTTTTCCTGATATGTCAAGATGGAAAAATACCAGAATACACCCCCTGGATTTTCATTCATTGAAACTGTTATATGTTTGCAGGATAGATGGACCCAAGCCCAAAATCTAAGGCCAATGCTCTAAGCCCTAGCACAAGCTCTAAGCCCAAACTCCTGCCTAAGCCTTCATTCCCAAGGGCAGACACACAAGTCATAATGACCCAAGTGCTGAGCTCTCCTGTGTATGCATGGCCATCTCAAAGGCCTGACAGAACTCACCTTGGCCAGAGAGTGCCAAAGCAGGACAATGTTGGGCAGGGATTATCACACTGTCTTCAGAGAGCCTTTGCTTTTGAGATTTTCTACATGGTGCTGCTTTTGGGGGTGAAAAGGAGTGACTAGGACTGGTTCTGTGTTTACTTCAGAGCTGGTGCTGTTCTAGCCTCAAAATTACAGATACTGTTGGGCCCATATTTCTGATGTAAGCTTCTGGAGGCAGGTTTTCTTCCAAGAGTGCTTAACTTTGAGACAATCTCAAAACAAAGTCCTGCTGCCAGGACTTTGAGGGTATTTGCTGGTGTTTCTGTCCCTACATAGACTCTCAGGGCTTCCCCCAGCTGCTCACAGCCCAGCACCCCATGTCATCCCCAGAACCATCAGCACCTGCCCCAGAAACAGTGCAGAAGGGTTGGACTCCAGCTCCCCACAGCCCTGTCCTGCCTGGCCATGGACCCCACCAAGTCCTGTCCCCAGGGAGGTGCCCAGTGCCTGGGGCTGCCTTTTTGAAGCAATGGATGCTGAGAGCTGCAGCTGCAGGGCAAAGTTGTCAGTGGACTTCACAGAAAGACATAGCCCTCAGGAGTGACAGCTGTCCAAGCAAATCCTCCAAGCTACCAGGATAAGCCCGAGTACTCTGGCATAAAGCAAACCACCCAGTGGTTTTGTGTCTAGTAGGTTTACTTTGTACTGGGAGAAATGTTGGGCTGGTAAAAAAATAACCTTCTAAATAACCTGTGCCCTGGTGAGTGTCCTGAGTATCAGTGACCAAGCAAGCTGGCTGTTCAGGTGTTGAGCCACTTTCAGTGTTCTTCTGAGCACTAAAACTGTGCGATGGTAGTGTGTAAAGCACAGAAATAGCAGAATAGAGAATGGTGCTTAGGCAGGGAGGGAGAGAGGTAGAAGAGGGTGGGGAGGGCTCGGGTGGTCTTTAGGTAGAGTGAGGAACCATGAATGTATATGGGAGAGGGATTCCTGTAAGTCAAAGACATTCACCTAGCTACCCAGGAGATTAGAAAAGCTTCAGGCTCAGAAGCACCTGAATTACTGCTTCTCAGACTATTACAGACTAATTTCTAAGATTATATATTCGTAATCTTATTTTAGTCTACTGGAGTGGGACATTTTGCTAAAAGAAGTCCCATTCCAGTAGAATTGTTTCAGCTGCAAAACTACTGCTATAAGTCAAATAACTGAAACATGTGGAATGAGCTCTTCTCAAATTAAATAAACAACACTCTGGGTAAATCATGAGAGGAGTAAACATTTTCTCTCTTTATTGCCGTGAAGCACAAGAGCAGAAGCAAGCTTTACAAATATTTAATACAGCTTATAAATAAATTACACCAGCATAAACTAAACACCAGAGCTAGGCAGGGGTGATTTCACTGTGCAAAAACCCACTGAATTTTGCCATAGTCTCACCTTTTGCTACATAAATAAAGGTCTGGTTTTCATATCTTGTTTTCTTTCAACTTTGAACAGAGTTACCAAGGCTTCAGAGGAAAGATGAAATTGACAGAAATGTTTCTGTCTGCCATCCTCTCCTCCCTAGTCCTAAGGAAAAAAAAAATTAAGAATCTGGCAGAAGGAGCAATTGATCTCTAACAATACCGTTATTACTCAGGAAAATCCCTTGCCCTTGAGACAAAGGGCAAGTGCATGAAATGAAATTCTATTACTTAGTGTATCATACTAGAATAGCAAGACTCTTGATAAGTACAGGTAGCACTACAAACCTCAAATAAAGTTTCAGTTTCTTTTTAATTTTCTTATTTCCCCAGTTTAATTGAGAATGAAGAGTTTCCTCCCTTATCTTTATTCCCAGAGGATTCAAGCTTACGTTGCCTCTTACAACTGTTTCAATTGTGCCCCTCCTCTTCTCAGAGGCAGGGCAGCACTGACATCATGGCCACAGAGTTTGTAATCAGATTATATGAACCACAAAAGCATGTTTGTAGATCATGGCAATGATCTGATTTACCAAAGACATATTTGCAGCATGCACATGGAGGTGTGATGCCTGAAACAACTGGAAAGACAACTTAATATTTCATAAGTAGGTTTAAAATGTGTGCACAATGGAGACTGACATCCTCAAAATATTAATGACAATGTTCAAAATTCAAGCAGGTATTACACCATGGCTATATGTTCACTACTTTGAACCAGTTTCACACAGAATTTTCGTCTTCACTTAGATCACCAAATCTGTGTGACCTTTTAAACTGCAGGAACTCATCGCCTCCATTGTAGTAGATGTTTATTTTCATGATTTTTTTAGAACCACTTTCTATTAATAACTATGTATCCATGGCTTCAAATCTGACTGCAGATCTAGGTCTGGGCGGGATTTCACACGCAGCAGTTGGGCTGGCAAGGAAAAACAGCAACTCTGTTGGTATGGCCTCTGTGTTTTGGAAGTCCCCTGTTTCCAGGAACTTGGTGTGTTCAAAGTTCCCAACTTTATTCTGAAGTAATTTCTGACTCATTAATGCCTTTTGGAGAAGCAATAATGGAAAAAAAAAATCTAAAAAACTACAAGAGTGCAAATGCAGGAAGTTCTCCAAGTCATCAACATACATGACAATAAGGTGTCTGCTGTTACTAGAACATTAACTTTTTTATAGCCAGCTCCTGAATTTCAGCTTCTGAAGGAAGATATGGAAACTCAGTAGGTATTTTTATGTACTTCAGTGTTTTGCCTAATTTTGTTCTGATGGCAGTTCACAGTATGACCTCCTCTCCATCCCTGATCGTTTAAGGTCAGACTGGACAGGGCTCTGAGCAACATTTCTGGTTGAAGGCCTGCTGGAGCAAGTCCAGAGGAGGGCTAGGAACAAGATCAGATGGCTGGAGCAGCTCTCCTATGGAGGCAGGCTGAGAAAGTTGGGGTTGTTCAGCCTGGAGAAGAAAAGGCGCCAGGGAGACCTTAGAGAACCTTCCAGTACCTAAAAGGGAGCCTGCAAGAGAAATGGAGAGGGACATTTTACAGGGATATGCAGTGATAGGATAAGAGCTAATGACTTTAAACTGAAAGAGGGCAGATTTAGATTAGATATTAGAATGAAATTCATTATTGTGAGGTTGATGAGGCACAGAAACAGGTTGCCCAGAGAAGCTGTGGATACCCAGTCCCCAGTCCAAAGTGCTCAAGGTGGATGGAGCTTTGAGCAAACTGATATATTGAAAAATGTCCCTGTCCTTGACAGGGATGAAGAACTCAAAGATATTTAAGGTCCCTTCCAAACCAAAGCATTCTATGATTCTATGCTTCTCCAGTAAGATAAAATATTATGCTTCTGAAAAATCCCATATGACGAATTACCTATTGTTTAGCAAAATTATTAACAGAGTTGATGGCAGTACCATTACTGTTAGGGTTTTTTTTTTCTCTTGGGTTTCGAATTGTTTCACTGAGGAAGACAGTGGGTTTTTTTCCATATGGAGGAAATGATGTACGAAGAAGGAAGTGACTTGGCTAATTTTGGAGCTTACATTTTAACTAATTATATTTAAAAGACTATTTTTTTAAATTTTCCTCCCAAATATTTTTTCTCACATTTAAAGGGAGAAGAGTGTTAGAAAAAAAATTCTAGTACAAGACAGATTGCTGTGGCCTGGGTTTAGTTGGATTAAATTATTTCAAAAATATAAAAATACATCTGAATAGGGGTTAAATTTAAGTCAACAAAACAAAAACAGCTTGCACATCACATATAGTGATGCACACACACATAGACATGTAATCTTGTATTTTGGTCTGTAAGACTAGATTTAGCTTTCAGGTAGTCTCAAGTTTCATTGCTGGTAAGTTAGATTATCTAAATTGATTTTTGCCTGCAGCACTCATGATTGCAAATCAGCTCTGACCAGACCTGACCAAAATATTATTCTTATCAAATTTCTCTAAGTGAAGAATTATAACTTTGATAGCTTCAGCCTTAATTCCTAGAAAAGGCTATTACTATCAGGAAACCTGCACTCATTTAGTGTACATTATAGAAAAGGACTTGTCAAGAGGCCAAAAGCTTGGGAAGCAGCTCCTGTGACACAGAGGCTGTGATCTGAGATAAAGTGCCAGAGCAGCAGAGTTTGCAGCAGAGCAGACTCCTGCGTGTGGTTTTCTCCTCTCTTCCAGTGTCTTCTGCAAAGGACACTTCAACTGGGCAGAAGCTGTTGGGGCACAGAACATGTGTCTTACTCCATGTCAGTCACAAGCAGGTTTTGAAGGCTTGACACTTTCTCTGCTCAGACAGGAATGGGTGAGAAGTCCTTTTTGACTGGCTGAGAGAAAGAAAAGGAAGATAAGATGCATCAACTGTAGGATCAGAAAGCAGCTTGTGCTCTTTTAGAAGGATTAATATTTTTCAGATATGTCGAATGACTGCTCACGATTCCCACTGAAATCGCAGGACATGCCTCCCCAAAAATCAACCCTTCCTCTGCCCTTGAAGTTGTGTGCACTGCATATTTGACCTCTCCAACTGACAAAATCTTGACACATTTATTTGAAATAAGTTTCAGTCCTGCCATCCTCCACACTGAGGAATATCTCAGTAACACGTTACAAAAAATACCCCACTTTTTCAATTCAATTTTAAGGTTGCCTTGTGCTTTTCCAAGAGATGGAATTTGGTAACAGAAACTCAGGAAATTAATGAAAGTACAGACCGTGCTTTTCTAGAGCTGGCACTAGGCACAGAGAGCTTCCTGGATACAGGAATGCAGTTGGTACTTTAGCTGTCGCTGTGCTAAGGATTGATTAGCTGATTCAGCCTGGCAGGGATATGACTGTAATCTGAATAGACCTGAGAACTGTTTCAGACAATGAGGCAGAGCTGCAATTATGCTGCTGTTGTGGTAGAGAGTCCCTGTTCTTGGATTTTGGTGTATGACAGTGATAATGCAGGTGAGATCAAGTCTGTGCAGTGTGGAGATGTGGAAGCTGTGTGAGCACCCACAGGGCAGGGCTCTCTCTGCGAGAGAGCGTGCTCTGGGGATAGCAGTGTGCTCTGGGGATAGATAGCAGTACCTGGTCAGAAGCACAGTGATACACTGTAGAAGCAATGAACTACATAGAAATCTGTGAATTGGAGAGGACGGCATGCAAAAATGACCACCCTGATGGTCATTTTTGATGGATGAAAACATATCTATCATTTATTTACAGCAGAAAGTTCAGTGTTCTCTGTTGAACAAATGTATGTTGATGACCGTCCAGAAGAGCTTTTTCTTTAGCAAAATGTATATGGCTTGCTTTGAGCTGTTCAGAAAGGAGTTACATGGATTTGTGTCAGGATATGGTGAGTAGTGACCAGATCCAGCAAGGGAAGGGTTTCCCCAGCACCTACTTCCCGTGCTGTTCAGCTTTCAGATCCCAGTCAATGCAGACGTGTTTCTGCCAGGTCCTGCCTAACCAACCTGATCTCCTTTTATGACCAGGTGACCCGCCTTGTGGGTCTGGGGAAGCATGTGGATGTTGTCCACCTGGACTTCAGCAAAGACTTTGACACCATCCCCCATAGCACACACCTGAAAAATCTGCCAGCCCACAGCTTTGTTGGGTTTAGAACTGGCTGGGTGGTTGTGCCAAGAGAGTGGTGGTGAATGGTGCCATGTCCAGTTGGCAGCCAGTCACCAGTGGTGTCCCCAGGGATCAGTGTTGGGGCCTGTTTAATATATTCATGGATGATCTGGATAAGGGGATTGAGCCTACCATGAGCAGATTTGCCAATGAAACTAAGTTGTGAGGAAGTGTTGATCTGCTGGAGGGTAGGAGGGCTCTGCAGAAGTGTAGAAGGGAGTACAGGTGACCTCACCCCTATAAGTAACAGCTGTGTTAATTGCCCAATACAGCCTGGCCCCTGATGAGTCACAGCTGTAGCCAATAAAGATAAGTGTGATAAAAGGGAGTGGGTCAGCTGGTGAGGGGCTGAGCATGGAGGATCATTGAAGGAGGAGACTCCCAAAGAAGAAGAATCCTGAGGAGAGAGAGCCACTGCTCAGAAGTCAGTCTGGGTCTGCAGCTGGAGCTGTTGTTGGAACCTGCAGTCACAGTCTAGCTGGGTAAAAGCCTGCAGTCAGTGTCTGCAAACCAACACATGCAGTCATAGTTTGGCAGGAAATAACCAGCAGCCAGAGGCTGCAAGGGAAACCTCCAGTAGGAGCTTGCTGCAGCCAGAGTCATTGAATAGTTGGAGTCAGGATGTCTGAGCTGTAAAGAGGAATAAACCAGGACCCTTTTCATGCTGTGATAAACAAGAAGTCTGTGTCTTGACTCATTTCTACCCTCTGACATGAGGGCTGCAGTAACACAGAGGGACCTGCACAAGCTGGATAGATGGGCTGAATTCACCAATATGAGGTTTAACAAAACCTCAGTACCGGGTGCTGCACCTTGGCCACAACAACCCCCTGCAACGCTACAGGCTGGAGAGAGAGTGGCTGGACATAGGCAATAGGCAGAAAGGGACCTGGGGGTGCTGATTAGCAGCAGACTGAGCAATGGGCCACGTGTGCCCACATGGCCAGGAAGACCAACAGCATCCTGGCCTGTATCAGGAATAGTGTGGCCAGCAGGACCAGGGAGGTCATTCTTCCTCTGTGCTCAGCACTGATGAGGCCACACCTTGAGTACTGTATCCAGTGCTGGGACCCCAGTTTAAGAAGGATGTGGAGGTGCTGCAGAATGTCCAGGGAAAGGCTAGAAGACTGGTGAAGGGTCTAGAACACAAGCCCAATGAGGAGCTGATGAGGGAACTTGGATTGTTTAGACTGAAGAAAGAGAGGCTCAGGGAAAACCTTATTTCTCCCCATAGCTCTGCTTTAGGAGGCTGTAGCCAGATGGGGATCAGCCTCTTCTCCCAGGAAACCAGCAACAGTACAAGAGGGCACAGTCATAATAAAGCTGTGCCAGGGAAGTTTTAAGTTGGGCATTAGAAGGAAGTTGCTCACAGAAAGGGTGATTAGACATTGGAATGGACATCCCAGCGAGGTGATAATAGGAAACTGTCCCTGGTGGGGTTTAAGTCTGGATGTGGCACTCAGAGCCATGGTCTGGTTGACATGGGGTTGTTAGTTTGGGTTTCGTGATCTCAAATGTCTTTTCCAACTTAGTCGATCCTGTTATTCTGTCAGGAGCCTGGCACTACAGGGCAAATGCAGTTCTGCCTCGGTGGAGTAATTCGCAAAGAAGGTTTCAATTGCCGGGAGCAGTGAAGACTTGTTAAAAGGTCTGCTGAGTCTTTGGGTATTAAACTAATGTTAAAGAGCAACAGATACTGACAAACATCTGGATTTGAAGGTTTAGTTCACTTTTCAGAGGAAAAGTGTTTTATGATTTAACAATTGCTAGACAAACAAACACATGGCCTTAAGGTTTCTCTTCAAGCTTAGGAAGCAAGAGCTTTCTCCTAATATTTTATTTTTCCTATTCCAGGGAATTTCAGCACAAGTCTAAGAGCATAATAAGTGAAACCTAGAAGTAAAATAGTAGAGTGAAGAAAAATGTCATCCAGAGATTTCAGAATCTAGTAATAATTCAGAATTTAATACTGGTTGCAATAGCAAGCAATGGGCATAGTATGGTCTCTTATTTGTATTGGCAGCAGGTAGTGTGAATTTCATTCTTTTTTTCTTAGTAATTTCTGAAATTTTCTGATGTATATAACTCAATATTTAGCTTTTTCTTGTCATTGGTGCTTTGAAAATGAAAATCACACCCATTTCTATCTCAGGTTTTGAGGTACAGGATCGTGCTAGCTCCCTTTGGCTGCTGCTGGATTTGAAAGTGTGTATCCAGGCCGCCTGTAGGGATTTCATCTGTCTGATATTACTGCACCATGGTTTCCCTATGACTTTATACAGTGCTTGGGCACAGTCAAAGCAGCAACTCTGGAAAAAAATGTAAAGGTATTTTGGAAACATTACAGCTTCTGACTATGAAGCTGTAGATTTCCTCAGTGTTGGAACATGAGGCAATTATTCCCTGGTTATACCTGGAAATGTTTGAAATCCTAAGCTCACTAGTATAAATACTCATGAAAATGAAACTTAATTTTACCTGCCGCCTTGGGGTTCAATACTGGTCATTTACATGAGTTATCCAAGAAAGGAAAAAAGGGTAAAAAAAATTCATCATGTTAATTTAGACCCTCTTTTGGACCCTCTGACATCCATAAGAGACTCTAGTGTTTGGAAATAAAAAGTAGGTTTTCCATTTTCTTGCAAAAAACCTACATGCTTTCAATACCATTCTATTGAATAGCAAAGAAGCTGAGGTGGAAAACTCATGCTAAGTGTCACACTTTTACCAAGTGAGTGAAGTCAGATGAGTTCCTGAAGTACTTCACTTGTGACAAATTAAATCTGAATTACACACAAGTAATTTAATGTATTGCCATGTTTGGCTTCAATAATCAAGACTGACTTCTAGCTTAACATTTCTATTTTAATTTTGATGGGATGTTAGTATTATAAATTAATTGTTTTAAAGAAAATATACCTTTTTCATGTTGTAATAGAAAATTTTCTGGGAAAAATTGTGCCCAGCTAAATCTTGGATTTACATTTGAAGCATCCCATTTTCATTTTTAAGAATGAAAACATTTTGCATATTCGTATGCATTTTTTAATATGTTGAACAATAAATTGTTTGTGTGAATATCTGTAAACTAGATGTCTCTCAAATTCACCTCTATTCTTTTTTCAACCAAAGAAAAATTTTTTCATTGAATATGCAGGGGAGGTAATTTGTACCTTCAAACCATTCGACAGCAGAAACAAAGTGTGAAGGTTTGTTTCCTGTCGCTTGAAAGTAATAGTACCATTCAAAATCAGAATTAGAAGAGCAGAAATAATGACCTTGTTTTCTACTCATGGTTGACTAGGTTTTGGAGAGGCATTCATTTCAGGAAACTAAAATTTGGTTCCTATTACAAGCAATAGCACTAAGAATTGATTACATTTTAACACTTTGAAGATAGAGCATTTTGTATTTTATTCAGCATATGCTTGGGAAGAACAGCATACAACTGCATTAAATAGTCACATAAAATACACTCAAAGCTATCTTGCCCACCAAAATACTTATGATTTGAATTTTAGGTAGACATTCTATTCTTTCTACAATAGCAAAGAATCTGGTTGAATAGAGGGGAAAATAAAGAGCATTTGCACTCAAACTATTGACTGTATTAGAAAACAATTCATTTAATAATGTGTTTATCTGGATGTCTTGCTTTTCTGTCTGATCCAGAGAATCTTCAAGGAAATGACTGCAAATAATAAGGAGTCTAGAGACCACTGAGCTTAAAGGCTTGGGCTTAGGGCTTAATTCCCTGCAGGAGGCTGTTAACTGCAGTGTTAGCTATGACCCCTAGGCCAGGGTTATTGTTCCTGCCTGTGTAGACCCAAACTAGAAACAGATATACAGACAACAAAACTGTGCCTGCAATGCTCCTCAGAAGAACAGAAGGGGGTTGTATCAAACATGCACCTATTTTCAGTTTACATAGAGAGCACCTGCTCAAATGGTGACACTTTCTGTCTATGTGATGATACATTTCTGCGGGGTTTGTCAGACAAAATGACAAAGGGAGAGGTTTGAATCACAACCTTGCTCAAGAGTATGGCTGTCATTTTTAGTTCAACCTGTTCCCAACCAGGTCTGGTATGGCCTCTCCCACCACTCAGTCCTTTCCCAGAAGGAAGGACAGGAATCATAGGATATGCTGAGTTGGGAGGGACCCAGAAGGACCTCAAATTCCAGCTTGTGGCCCTGAACAAGACACCTGAGGCATTGCACCATGTGCCTGAGATCATTTTTCAAACACTCCTTGAACTCTTACAGTCTTGGTGCTGTGGCCACTTCCCTGGGGAACCTGTTCAGTGCCTGGGATGAAGAACCTCTTCCTGATGTCTTCATTCCTACCAGACAAGAACCTAAAAGGTGAAGAAAAGAAGGGCTCAATTTCCAGTGTCAGTAATGCTGGTTCACACCACTTTGCAGCACAAAGGAAGGGTAAATTGGATGTCATCGCATTTAGGTGAAAATAGAAATCGTACTGGTCCCAGATATTTTCTCTACTAATTTCTGGTTTTATGATACGCAGATTGTTGCCCTGGTTTTTCTCTGTTCTTCTCTGTTTTTCCTAAGTTCCTTCAGCCTTATGATTGTTTACTTTTTGTAATGGAGTTTCTCATGGATTTTCACATAAACAACCTATTGTTATCGTAACTGTTCTTTCATGTTCTTCTCGTAAGGAGGAGACTGTTGATGGACTGTTGGGTTGACCAGTGGGGTTGGAGAGGAAGATTTTCTTCCTCCAATCCATGGTCACCATTGGAATTCTATGAATATCAAGGTCTGTAAATAAACCTGCCCTTTTTGCCTTGGACATCTCAGTGTGTGTGTGTCGTTTCTTTTGTGTCGTACTGCAACAGCAGATAGATTTTGGAACTTAAATAAAACTGTAATGCCAGCTGTGGTGTTTGGACTGTGCGATGAGATTTTACATATATTTAGTCAGTCATGTTGGAAATGTGCAGATAGCAATCAATTTATTTTCCACAAGGTATTACTTTTTAAATGGAGGAAATAATGATAGCATTTATATATTTTTCTTGGCAAAGTAATTACATAAAAAATGGGAAGGAAGCATATGGAAGCTGTCTTAGATAGCATTTTTGATTTTTTTTCTCTTCTATGATAAAAATTCTTTTAGGGTGTTATAATTTAATTTTAGTGTGAACACGTTTTTGGAAATGAAAAATGCACTTCTTTAAAATTTCTCATTTCACAATCCTGGTGCTTAATTTTCTTTTCTCCTGATTACAATCAATAGATTTCATGTGACCATCTTGAAATCTAGGAAAGGTTGAAAAAGATGAAGAAAAAAGGAAGAATGAAGAATTGATAAACATTTCTTTGAAACTAACATTTATACTCTCTGGCAACCAAGGCAAGTTATACTCCAGAGAAGTCATGATGCCATAAATGAAGCTTATTTGGGAGTTAAATGTATTAGGAAGTACAGATTTACACATAACAGTTATTTGTAAAACAAAAATCTTTGCATAAATGAACTGATTCCAAAGGCTTGGTGTCCTAAGCTGTATCCTGTATGTCTAAGAGATTGCTGACAGAAAGAAACTGTGTTGAGTGATAAAGAATGGTTATGAATTTTTAAGTAATGCTACCCAAAACTAAACATTTTTGGTTTTTTAACATAGTATTTCCAGCCTTTGTTCATTTGTCTTGGTTTGACAAGACAGGTACCTGCCAGGGAAACTGGGGTTTCCCTTAGAATAGAGAATGTGAACCCCCCCCCCCCCGCCAAATTATAATTTTGCAATTAAGGGCTCTCAGGCAAAGATTTGGGAATAGGAATAACAGTTCTTTACTAGTAATATCAATAATACAAATTTGGTAGAAACACAAAACCTCCCCACCAAACCAGCAAACAAACAAACAACAATTTTGGAAAGCCCTGACAGAGTCAGCTACAACCTGATGCCCTGTTGGTCAGGACGTTGGTAGCAGTCCAAAAAGTCCTCCTGGGGTGGCAGATGTGGTTCTGTTGGAGTGGAGATGATCCTGTAGCCAAAAGGGTCCAGAGGTGGTGAGAGGGAGTCCGGTGATGGTGAGAAGGGTCCTGTCTTCCTCCGGTAATCGGGTGAAGCAAGAGAAATATCCTGTTCCGTAGTCCTAGTTTTATCCAGGTAGGAATGGTTGGCTCCCCCCACTGGGTGGAGCATCTCACAATAGAATGATGGAATGTGAATGTACTATCTCAGAGAGGGTAAATTTTTTTGGGATGTGTGCTTTTAGGGGTGCAATAGGATGATGGAATGTGAATGTACTATCTTGGGGAGGGTAAGTTTTGGGATGTGTGCTTTTAGGGGTGTTTAAATGGTCCATTAGCAGAAAAAAGATAAGAAACAATGCCCTACCTGGTTTTAACAGTTGGGCCATTATCAAAAGGCACCCGCCCCACTCCTTCCAGAGTAAACAAGAGATAAAACAAAACAGCTCCCCAGCTGCTTTCAGCAGATGAAAATAGAATACACATCCTAGGTTCCACAACCCAAGACATCATTTAACAAAACAGAGACAAAGGTCATGCTTCTTTTGAGAGGAAAAATGAGGTATAGTTTTAAACTGTCACTCAAGGTCATTGTTGCATCATAATGCAGACTAATTAATGAGGAAAAGATGTCAAATATTTCCCAACACCCATTCTGCTTATTCTGGAGAGAGAAGGGCAGGATGAATTTGCAAATCCCTAGGCATTCCTTGTGGGTAGTCTAGAAAATTGTATGTGTATGTCGTGTGTGGTTACTACCTAAGACATCCTGCTCTCACTCAAGTCAATGGAAGTTCTGGTAATGATTAGCTATTGATTAATTTTAAAAGGTGAACAATATTTTCGTGTGATCTGAATTAAGAAGTTGCAGAGAAGGGTGAGGGTGCCATAGAATGAGAGTAGCATACTGAAAACTGAAGAGAAGCAGAATTAAATTAAATATGAAGTCAGGGGTCCAACCAGAAATTTTGGAAGGAGCAGTAGCTAATGGGCATGAGACAGAGTAATCAAATACATTTCCTCACAACAAATCATTTATATTGGAGCTGACTAAAAGTAAGCAAAGTCATGAGTACACTTGGTATAACCTATGCCTACCTGGTTCTTAGGGCATGCACAGAAACAATGACCCTGTGGACAAATTTGTTGAAGCTTGATTTTCACCCATGATTTCAGTGTCACAGTGTCCTCATAACTCTGCTGTGGCATTTTTAGACTTGTCCATGGCAGAAAATTCAAAGGCCTGGACCTTATGCTAGATCCTAAGAGAGTGATATACGGTTATATAAAGTGCTGTTGGGTGTAGTGTAAACTCTCATTAGCCAGCAAACAGTGTTTTTCAAAGAAGATGATGTACTAAGTGCTTGCAGTTGAGATGTACTGAGCTAAAGTATTATTTTTCTTGAAACAGTGACTCTGGGTGATGATTAAGGGGAACTTCTATTTTCTAGGTCATTCTTCCTTAGAAGGTAGCATTGGCCAGAGGCTCTGTACCAGGAAATGCCATTTTGCCTTCAACTGTATATAATTTTTAAATATATTTTTGACCCTATTGATCTTTATATGATTTAAAGAAATTCCTGCTTTAACTTTGTGGCATAGCCTTACAACAGAAAACCTGGAGCCCTGTGCTCTAAAGCAGTACAATTCCTGGAAGCCTGATCTTCTGCTGCCAGTACTTTCTGGGAATACTACACATGCTCTACTGACTCACATCACTTCAGATAAGCAAAACCAAAAGACTGCTGGTAGTCTTGCTTTTCCCTTCAGGGCAGAAGTGTTTCTGTACAGCATGCTATCATAAAGGTCAAAGGGAGAAGTAGTGTCAGCCAGCTTGTTTCATATAGTGACCAACAGGAGATTTCATTCTGCATCACATATAAGTTTCTAAAACTAGAGAAGAGTTTTAGGGAAACTTTGGATTTAAAGATTTCATATAAAAACAAAACTGTCATATCTTCTAATAAAAGGGTGACAAGCAGACTAATTTGAGAAAAGAAGATTACTGCTTCCAATTAATTACTGAATAAGAGCTGGTGGAGACAGACTTTCCACTCGGATCATGAGCTAACCCTTTCAACCATTTTTATATTCTAGGGATTATATGCATGATGTACCAGTGGGATCATGGAAAGAATATACAATTCAAATATTGACTTTCCCAATGTATAAAGGGGTGTATTTCTGCAGGGATCACCATCTCCCACAGGAGAACCCAAGAGCTACAGCAGGACCACCTGGATAATCCAGCACCCAAGAGCTATGGTTATGGAGGAATCACAGCTGACTGACAAGAGCTTTTGCTATCGAGGTCCTGCTATTCCTCTCACTTTCAGTTTACATCATGTTTATATCTCCTGACAGCTGTGCACAGTGAGCAGTTACTACAGGCATTATATTTGCAGTTGCTTAGGCTGTGGTTAATAAGGTCTGCAGTTGCATTTATTTCATCTTCACAAGCCATTCAGCAAACAGGGAGTTGTTGGATGTGCAGGATTACAGTGAGGTTTAAAGTTTGCTGAATTCAGTTATTCTTTGTCCTTCTTCCTTTTAATAGCACATGTTCATGTTTGTTTTTCACTGTAAAATGTTTCGTGTTTGTTTTTCACTCTTTTGAACCTTGTGAAAAAAAAAAAACATTTAAATGCATTGCAAAACTGAAAAAAAAATCCTCCTGACTCTTTGACAATATCCTATGGCAAACATAACTCAGACACTAACATTGACAAAAGATTTATTTTAATGACTGAATTTAACTCGGTTCCAGAGATCTAGGGTAGTAATAATAATAACAACAGCAGCAACAACATTAATAATAACGGTAGTGGTACAGTTACTTCCACTCTATATGCAGCATTCTCTTTTTAATTTCAACTTTTTACACCCTGGTAACATTTCTCAAAACCTGATTTCCATTGCACTGACTTCCCATGAAAATAAATGAAGATTAATTTTGTACATCTGAGAAAAAAAAAAAAAGTTAAAGGCTTAAGTAGTTTCAAATATCCATTACTGTTAAGTGACACTGACTATTGTTTTTTTTCCTGCAAGTCATAGTGAATGAAATTAGCCTCTGGCTATGTAGATTAGCTGAAAGCACAGAGTGCCTTAGAGACTATTCTACTGCAGCCCAGCAGAACTGGTTATGTTTATCCTAGAAAATAAATGTCTTTTTGTTATTTCTTATCTGAGTAATGATTAAATTTCCTATTGGAACTGTCCCCTCATTGCATAGACGTGAACTTTTTGTTGTTGTTGTTGCCAAAAGACAACTATCAATGTGTATCAACATCTGTGGCTGGGTGCAGATAAAGGCTAGATAAGTAACACACACAGCTGTTGCATTTAGTGTTAAAGTATTTGTATCATTATGATACACACAGAGTTGATGGTTGCATCTCAATCTCATATTTTTCTACAATGATCAATTAAAATAAATGTTTATTTTGTTTATTACATTGTTGAGAGCTACCCGGCTCTCAACTGAGATTTAATGGGATCTGAATCCCTCTTCACGTTACATTTGTGTAAAAGCAAATGCAATTTACAAAGTACACCTAATGGTATCACACGGTTGTATCTAGTACACAACAGTTTTGTATTATAAGTAAAAAAGGAGCTGTTCTTTACAACCTCTTGATGGTAAAGTGGTCTACATTGCCTACAGATTGCTTATGTGGGAATTAGGGAACTCGAGCTGTGACAGCTTGTGAGGCACGAGAGCTCTAGGAGTTGTGTATGAAATGTGGCCTAAAGGTTTGGGAGAGCCTCTGTATGTGTAACAATATTATCCCTGAGATTCATTTGGGATGTGATCTACCTTGGCAGGGAGAAAGGACAGGAACTTTAACTCTGGGTATTAGGATCAAATTAATCAGTTTGTGTGGTTGACAGAGCTTTGGCAGACCTGTGAAGGATGGCTTTCCACAAGCAGGCAGGTGGACCTCATGTCTGCAGGGCATATTCTCAAGTAGACAGAAGAGAATTGTCTCTCACTAAAAGTCAGTGGGAGAGTGTGAATTTCCTAGTCAACTATCTGGTGCAAGGACCTTATTTCTGTAATGAATGACTCTACCAGCAATTTAGAGACAGAATCTAAAATTTTCCTTTACAATTGGAAATGGTTATTTGCTGCCTCTGCAGAGTGGCCAGGCAGGCACATGACACTGAGGCTGGTGGGAGTTTTCCCACTAGAGGGTAGGGTTCTATGATTCCTCTTTCCTGTAGAACAGCTTTTTCTTCTCTCCCAAATGAACTTGCTGACATGATTTTCCTCTTTGTCAGGTGGAATACACTTATAGCACATAGAAACATCGTGATGTGTTTCTCAATCTGCATTTCTCAGGGCTTTCAACCCCTAACACTATCTTAGATTGCTTTGGCTGTGAGAGAAATAAGTCCCATTTCACTTGTTTAGACATTCACAGCACATGCTGTAATGCCCATCTTATGTATGTGATGTTTCTTACTAGTTGGATGCTGAGAAAAGGACCTTATACATTACTTTGTGGAAAAAAAATCTTATGTCCAATGGTGCTGGCCTGGGCTTATGGCAATTAGAGCACTGTTGTTATAGTCCTGCCACTATACCTGCATCTTATCTAAAGGCTGTGTCTGTTGCCTAAAACATTATAAATTAAACCTATGTATAAAAATCAATAAAGCAGGCATCCTTTTCTATGACCCACAAAGGCTTATCAGCATATTTGCTCACTTGGTAACCAGCGAGAACCAGATACCTTTCTGTGTCTCAGCCATTAATGTCAGCCCCAGTGTTTAGAGACAATAATATGTCAATCAACCTTACATTAAATATCGGTGTGTCTATAGTCAATCATCTTTCTTGTCCTTTAGTCAGATATATTAAGTACAGCTCCTAATAAACAGGAAACGACAAATTTACCATCCATCAGGATCCAGTTAGGAATCAATGGCTGAGATGAAGCTTCATAAGCTGGAGCAAAGCTACAATTATGATTCTTGAATTTTAATTAAGTATATAGCTAATGGTCTACATTAAATGAGTTTTCTTCTTTATAGCAATTGTAGAAATCTGCTACTCTCTTCCAAACAAAGCTCTGAAAATATAGAGCTTAAATAAAGGTATTAATATCTTTCCATTCATCAGATGTTGAATTATTTCTTGAATCTTCTACATCTTCATGTATTGAACTTTGAATACTCAGTTCTACTGGTGATTGAGTCAAAAAATACCTATCAGTGAAATGCTTATTTTAGAATAATATAGCTTTGTCTAAGAGTCTTGCATTTCTACACAAAGCTGAAAAGGCCACTGAGCAAAAGAACCGCTACATCTTGCCAGTAAATTTCATATTGCAAAGATGTTTTTATTCTCATTCTGTAGTTGAATTAGCTGAGCAAAGAGTGGTGAAGCAGAGAGAAAAATACATTTTGTTGATAGGGTTCACAAGTGACACATTTTCTTCATCCTCTAAATTGCCTGTCAAATTAAAGAGCAAGACTGAAAACTTCTGTAATTATCTAAACTATTATCTCTAACAAAGATTTACATGTCTTTCCCACTGTGCTAAAGAAGGGCAGTTTCAAATCATTAAGCTTAAAACCTTCTGAGAGATGCAGTTAACATCCCAGAGCAAGACAGCTAGTTACAAACCATTCTAATAAAAATTTCAAGAAGTCTGAGGTTTACTTAGACTGTGTAGATATTGAATTATTCTGATCTAACCCTTTAAAATCATTACCACTTCCCCTTCCAACCTCATCATAATAAATTGATGGTTCATCAAAGTCAAAATATTTCTTAGTGAAGGGTTTTTTTTTTTCCCCATGGTGTGTATTATACTTAATGTGTATTAAAATACTGATTAGTCAAGCACTGAAATATTAGATATAGATTTAATAAAAACTAAAGGTTTGCAGATATCAGAAGCTAACAGCTGTCACTTTTACCTTTCAGTTATCATAAATACTCTTGAAATAAGTTTTAAGATGCAATCCCCTTCCTATAGCTGGAACATAAATACATTTATTATTTCTATAACTTTGTTGTGGTTACTTCAGAAATTGTAGAACACAGTAGGATTTCTGTAGTGACCTTTATTGGTAATACAAGGTTGTGATTTTTGTAATTTTCAAGCTTTGTCAGACTCAGTTCTTTCTACCTTTACCTTTTTTAAATTCATATTATTTGTGTAATTAAATTATTTACTTGCTGCAACAGAATCAGAACCTGGCAGAATTTTAGGAGTGATTGGTTTATTCAATGTGGATACTGAAATATACCCAGAAGTTGATGGCTCATTAAAAGAAGACCCTGCAGAAGTAACATTCATAAAGAATTATTTATGAAATATTTATGAAGTTCTTTCAGTATCAGTATAGAAAATGTGGGCAAAACTTATTAATAATTCAATTAAAATACTATAAATTTTTTTGTAAATGATGCAATCAAATTCCATGTAAACTTTTTACTATTCTATTAATACCAGATGCCATAGCAACATCCTTGGTAGTTTAGGAGTTAATTGTAAAATGTGGTATTATTAATCTACATACATGAATCATGGTTTTGCAGAGGGTCATTTAATTAATGGGGTGTCAGGAGGAAGAGATATTTTCACTGAAACAATGTTGCAGCACACTGAATCAAGATAGATGTGAATTTTGAATCAGAATTTCATTAATTTTTTCTAGTGACAAAACTAACAAATATTCCTGATTAAAATTAATGATGATTTATTAAGTAAGTGAAGGTTACCTAATTGCAACTTCAGTTTAAACAATGCCTGAATTGCCTAATTAAAAATTGTATGCCTCTTGCTTAAAAGGTAATTGCTTATGAATTACTGCTTTACCACTCTGATTGCTCTTCTCAAAGTTCAGTAAATTACTGAAGCTCAGAAGGCATCAAGAGCACAGCATATGCAGGTGACCCTTCCTTTGCTATTTAAGCACACAAGGAATTGTTTTTGCTGTGAAGAAATGGAAGTGTTTTGCAAACAATGTCATCTCCACGGTTTGCATCATCATCCATGGCTTTGTTTTTGCTAATATAAATATATACACCATGTTATTTCAAACCATGCACACAGAATTTTGAGGTCACTAAAAAGCCCAAAACCAAAAAAATGGGCTGAAGAATATAGCATAGCAAGATAAATACGTAGTTAAATGGTAATCATAGTGCACTGCACAATAAAGGCAATCAAAAAATAAATCTCCAAATGGTTCTAAGCTGATTTGGGCTCAATCAAAACTTTTTTTTTTTTTTTTTTCTATTTCAGTTGAAATGCTTTTTAAATGAATTGTAGATAAGAAGCAATTATTTTTTTCCCCAATCAGAATTACTATCAACATTTCACAAGGAAAAAGAGAGATTTTCAAGAGGGCATACTCCATCCAGAGAGATTGTTTTGTCAAGTGCTTTCTCTCTGCTGTCAGCAGATTTGCAGATCCTTACTTGTATCTCTGGTCATATTTACCAAAATATTTTGTCTTGTCCTGTACTGATACATACATTTGAATTAAAATGGTTCATAGGCAAAAGAGTCATATTAATACTTATCTAACCTGTTCATGTCGTAGCAACAGTTTAAAGTATGAAACTCCAACTATCACATACGCAAACTTATGAAGTGCAGAGATAAAATGTACATATTTTGGTGTTTGGGATTTTTTATTTTCGTGAGGAAACAGGAACACCAAAGTAGTTTGTGAGTTGTTCAATAATGTTTGACCCTTGGGAAACCTTGAGTTTCATTGCAAAATTTCTCACAAAAGTACAACCTGAAGCTAGCCTTACGTCGTGGCTGTGGTGGCCTCAGTAGCTTTGGTGAGCTCTTCAGAGAGATTTCCTTGCCAGTTCATCCACTGCTATGGGAAAATATCCACAGTGAAACACGTTGTGCAATCCCCCCCAAGCAGGGTCAAACTCAGTAATACTGGCAGCTGGTGCTGTGATCTCTGGGCACATGGTGCAACTGGTCAACAAAGACAAATCCATTGTGAATCATTTTGACACCAAGTGCAGTGCTTCATGTTCAGATTTAATGGAAAAAAAGGGAACAGCAACAGTTTTGGTACCCAACCTCCAATGTGCAAGGGTAAGGGGGTAGCAATGTGGGATGCTTGGGATCTTTATTCTGATCATATATTTCTTCTGTACCGTTTAATTCAGAATCCCAGCAGATATGTTTAGATAATACATATCTAGAAATATGGCTGCCCTGACTGCCAAAACAGTAATTTCACTTTACATCTTCACTCTCTGTGTGCTTGTTAAGAAGCTAAACCCTGTAATTCCTTCACTTCCTCTAAGAGAGAGGAGAGCACAGGAAGGAAGTCAGAGAGGAAAAAAAGAGGGAAATAAGAAGTAAGATAAAGATCAAATTAGATTAGGAAAAACATTCCAATGCTGAAAAATTATGAAATTTAGTGGCCAACATGAATCGATCTTTTCCAATAAGCAAAGAAAAATATGCCTTTTTAGAATTTCCAAGAGGTTTTAAAAACACTGTACTCTGGTGTTAAAAGTATACTAGTAACCAAATCCCTTTCCAAGGATTTCATTGGGTTACTTGCTTTCATAACAAGAGTATCCAGCTGACAAAAATGTGGCTCCTATCAGAGCATCCTCTACATTCTCCTCTTCATCATTTGTGTCTATGACCTTGTGACAGACACATAGTGGTATGTGTGTTTCCTAATGCCTGCTGGAATGAAGTTGCCCTTTCCAGTAGCTGTGATTAAAGTCTGATTAATAAGGAAAGATGTTTCTGCCAATAGATGAAGCTCTGGAGATCCAAAGCAAAAGCTGCAGATTCCTCTGTCAGCTCTACTGGACTTAGCACACATAGCACAACTTCCTAATACATCTCTTTAGACTTCCAAAGAGGTTTATATAATCTGACTGTGTAGCCCATGTTCTTTTAAGTAATGATGTCATGCCTATTTATTAATATAAGCTGCAGTGAACATCTCCATGTCAATGGGTACCTTCAAATGAAATTTGTGATCAATTTTATATCTTAGAAAACAATACACAACACTAATGCCATTTGTAATATGATTCTTCAGTGAATGCTATTTGTCTCTTTCACATCCACTTAGTTGCTGTGGTGGGAATAAGGATGGGATTGGAGAGTATCCAGGTCTATCTCCAGTTATATCTCTCTCTATATATCACTTTGGTGTATATACAAAAGTGGAGGACTTAATCTGCCTTCACTGGCTACATAGAAATCAGCAACATATCTCTTCAAAGACACTCTCTGAATAGAGCCACTGTCATAGATCTGGGACAACCATGTCTAATATCACTGTCATTCTTGCACCTAAAACTTTTATTTATTTGAAGTTTCTGGATGGAGGCATAAGTTTTAGATATAGTTACAACTGATCGTCCTCTTAACCATGACTGCTAGGTAGAGTCTTCATCTCACTCCAGAGTAGTGTTGCCTGTGGTCTCTAGACTGTCCACAAAAGCCAAAGTGTGTAGAAGATACTAAAAGGTGCCTCCTAAACCATCAGCCAGGTCCTATCCTCTTTGTTGAAAGGAAATAGTGAAAATGGATTTGGACAGCTAGATGGATTTGGTTTACTCTTAGACACCTTGACAGCTCTGGAATCATAAATTTTGCA
This sequence comes from Phylloscopus whistleri, assembly GCA_017589585.1. Taxonomy (NCBI): domain Eukaryota; kingdom Metazoa; phylum Chordata; class Aves; order Passeriformes; family Phylloscopidae; genus Phylloscopus; species Phylloscopus whistleri. The sequence continues at coordinate 2,517,686 of JADMLD010000090.1, forward strand.
GGGAGACTTTTGTGGCATCCAACTTACTTTGTCCTGTTGGGTAAAGTGAAGGCAAATGGCTTAGAACAACAGTTACAACAACAGTCAGTGGACCTAAAAATCAGACAATGGAGAGGCCAAGAGCCTAGGCAGAGCAAGACTGAAAATGTGTAAAGGCAGACCACAAGGGAAGATGCCGAGGGGGGTCCTAACTCCTAATATTTCCTATATGTACCTTCATGGAGTCCTGCACTTTGCCAACTGTTGGCCTACTTTAACAAAAAGTTCATCAACAGAAGAGGGTCTTGGTTAAGTTCAGTAATTATATGTGTGTCCTCAGAGCAAATAATGGACATTACTGGTATTTAGTATTACTAAAAAGCTTTTTGAAATGTGTGGTTTATAATATCCTAGAGGAATCCACTTGAAAAACATACCACTTTTTACTCTGTATGCTGTATCATCATTGAATGCAAATAAAAATATGCAAGGGTTTAGACCTTGGTTTCCATCTAGATAAGGAAGCTGATAGATGTAAAGACATAAAGATGACAAAGATTGATGGTGGGTAAGTAATGAGTTACTTGTGTGTATATGATATGAAAGATAATGAGATGATTTAAAGTCTATCAGTACAGATTATGAAAACATGCATGCAGGGGTAATGGAAGTTTAATCTTAAAAATTCTACAGATAGGATTAAAATTTTCTCCCCGGCTTGAACCTCGGAAAATAGTGTAAAATAAGAATAACCACTTTTAACTGTCTCATTGCTGTCATCTGAAGTGGCTTTAGAAAATGAAATTGAGAGCTAAAGAACTGAAGTGACTCAAGATACCACTTTAATGTTGCCCTCTGAATACTAGTCACATTATCTGAATCCCAGGCCTTGGTCTATTCTCTGAAAAAAATGTATTTTCTATGCAATTTAGAGGCAGTAAGTGCTTACTTTCTCAGACTATCTGAATGACCTTCTTTCAACTGAACTTGGTAAAGTGGCATGTGTGTCTTGCATGTTCCCTTGCATTTCTTAGACAAAATAAAGAAAAACTGTGACTCTGAGTTTTACTTGCAGGTTTTTTTTTGTGTGCTGAAAAGGAAAGCACAATCATAAACCTGCAGTGAGTGGAAGCAAATACATTTTCCAGTGTGAGTGATTTGGATTTTTTCATTGTATTTTTCTCTTGCACTCTCAAAGCTGCACATTTTATTCTTTAGGGCTTAACCTCTCTGTGTACTAATTAGTCTGAAAGAGAGAGAGAACACACATTTAATTAGTGTTTGCTGTAGCTCTTTTCTCATTTGGTGGGTTCCTGGGTATTATTCAGAAACATGAGGTCAGCCACTAATATTGACAATGTCAAAACCCCCTAACGTAGTGCTGCTGAATACCTTTCTGTCTCTGCTGGCTACAACCTCACTCTATCCTTGCTCAGTACTTAACAAAATATGGGCTAGTCTTCATCACAGTTTATGCTTTCAGGTGTTTCCTCCATAAAAGAAAGAGGATGACAGTATCCTTGTTTAACCCCATGTACATTTCCATATGAAGCCTGTTTTCTGGCACATACAGCACGTATATGACAACACATTCTATCTTTATATACTTATATGCAGTTATATAAAAGATGTTTAAATAGCAAAAGACAATTAAAATCATGTGTGGAAATAAGATCCAAAGTAGGAGTATGGCCTAACTATGAAATCAAGACCCTCCAAAATGTCTATTTTGCATGAGTCAAGTTTGGACATGTTCCTTACAGGTGTACCACAAAGATAATGATGATGTCATAGTAAAATAGGCAATTTTCTTAGGCTTCTTAGTTTTGTTTTGTTTTAATTTTGCATAGAAGCTCTCAAAAACAAAAATGGAAAGAAGAGGCATGTTCACTTTCATTGCATTGCTGGCTTAGTTAGGAAAGCCTTACATACACCAGGAAAACCTTATGGAGCCATGATTCTTCTTTTTGAGTAAAGCTTTTCTCTCAGCACTGTCTTCCCCTCCCAGGTTTATCTGTTTGCTGGAAAATATAGGTGCAGCTATGGATGCTGTAAAGGAGTTAATGACAGCAGGACTACTGGACATGAGACAGAGGAAATCGCAGCTCTTGCTTTCAGAATTTTTTGGATACACTGTAGGGAAAAAGTGACTGACTGAAAATATGACCTTTGGCTGACGACTAGAAACAATGCACCACATGAAACAGTTCTTTGAAACTATAACTGTACTGCCTTTCATATTCAAGTTAACTGAGACATTGCATAATACATTAGGTCATGTAGACAGACCCAAGGTGACAATTTCTTCTAATACACCTGAGTGGAAGTTACCCTTCAACACCATTTCTAGGTAGTCTTCATTCCATTGTTAAAGCAGTAACAGCTCTCCTGTTCTTGAACCAGAAAATCAATATGGGAATTTTTTACTAGGCCTACAATACTGTAATCCCTTTAGAGTACTCTTTTCAGATAAAAGTTTGTAAAGATCATGCTTATGAATGACTGCTTTCAATTACAGAATTAAAACATCAGCATTAGACATTCTGGTTGCTCAAAAAAATGAACAGGTTTCCATTATTTCTCTGAATAATGTAGAAATCCCACTGTAGTCCTACAGGAGAGAGTTTTCTGAATTAAAAGGTGAACAAGAATAGCAGTATCCTAAGATGTTAATAAGAATAATCAATAACTTACATAAGCACATTCTGGGAAATGTTTTGTTTCTATATTGTTTCCCCTGTGTGTGCAACCCTTCTGTTTGCTTTCCAGGTTGGCTGATGTTATAAAATTGATTAGTTTGTTTTCTTGTTTTTGTAAAAGATAAGAAATAATAAATTGAAAACAAACAAACAAGCAGAACCCAAGTAGAAGACATGCAACAGCTGACAACTTCCTTGTCAGGAGGAAGTACACTTCAGAAATAATAGTAAGTATTTGCTTTTCTTTCCAGACACAGTCACAGACCCAAGAAGAGAGACTAATGTTTTTGTTCTCACAGCTCATATGGGCTTACAGAGAAACCAGCATCCACCTATTCAGAGCACATTCGTGGTAAGTCAAACCTCTTAGACTGTCAGACTCTCTTAACATTACATCGTAGTTTGTTTTACAGTGCCCTGTCCTCCCAGAAGAGGCAGAGCACAAGCTCATCCTTTCAGTCCTCCAAGGAGGAACAGCAGAGCTGCCAGATAAAGTCATGAGTCCCTCCTGGAAGTGACACCCCGGGCAGATGGCAGAGCAGATGTGCCAATGTATGCTTCTCTATATCACACTGCCCCCCAGTGCTTTCAGTGGTATTAAAACATCTCATTTTTACCACTGAGGTGAAAATTACCCACTCAAGCAGCCAGTGGGAGGATGATATTGTTTGCTTACCTGGATCTATATCAGACACAGTCTAGACTAAAGCAAAGCAAAGTCTTGTAAGCTGTAAGCACAGCACATTGATGCAGCAAAACTTAAGTGGCCTTGCATGTGCCTTATCACATCCTTTCTGTAGCCCTCCACTCATACTTGCTACTTTGTTCTGAAGGTCCCTGGAGAATTAGGTTTGAGGGAGAGAGAGGAAAATGAGGAAATGAGATTAGGAGTGGGAAAATGTCAACGTGAATTTTGGTTTCCTTTTTCTAGTGCAAGAAATGAAGAATTTGGGACAGATCCCATTCCTACCAAGGCCAGTGACAAATTGTCCATTGACTTTAAAGAGAACATGGCTGATTTGCTTGGGTTTTATTGTTTCCTATTTTCTAACTTCATCTCGTGGCTGGCCAGAAAGTTTGGGTTTGGTTTCAACTCCTGATAATAGCTTTCACACTATTAATTTAATACAGAGAAATCCCTTCCAATCCTATATGCTCATAAAATTCAGGCTGTTTCAAACTGATTGCATCTAGTCTGAAAGCAAATCTCACAGCCAGGAATCAAGCTGTGGTACATTTCTCTGACATATTCCTTCCTTCTATTTTTAAATGGCTTAATTAAGAAGAAAAGGATTTAAAGGGTGATCTAGGACAACTATAGCAATTGCTACCTTACCTTGCTTACCTATATAGTTGGCTTCAAATACAGGTAAGGTCTTATGGTTTTGTGTTCCTGTTTGGGCTGAATTCAAAGTGATAAACATCACCATGTACAGATGAGATTTTGGGGAAAACATCAAAAGAAAAATAGCTTAATTTTGTAGTCAAAGCAAACTACACAAATCTGTTCTGGTTGGTGGGTGGAAGCCAGGAGGTTTTCTGGCAGTCAGGTAAACTGCAAAAGTCCTCATCTACTTCAAGACTAAAGTTAATATAAAAGTAGAAATTTTTACTCAATCTTTTAGATACTTTTCTTGGAGTTACCTAGGTACATGGATAGACACATAGAAGTATAGAGGGACAGACAGACAAAAAGATGAAATTTTGACATGAATACTGAAAATCAGTTATGGGAAGTTAAATGTGCTTAAAAAGTTGTGTGCTTACAGAAGTTAGTTCAGTTTTGAAAATCTGCTGTAATTTAAAAGCCCTCAATACCACTTCTCACTCTATTTTTTTTTGGTTTAGATAACGGCACTAGCAACTCTTACAGCTTTTTAGACTCAATTCTGAGAGAAAATGTCTTTATGTGAGACGACTCTTACTCTTAGTCCTTATATTTCTGCTTACTGGACTGTTCTCAGTTTGCCATCTGTAAAGCAAGGCACCAACTTCCAGTAAATTCCACAGACTGTTCTGAAAATAGGTGAATAGGCACTACTAGTGTCTTCATCTTTACCTCACATTTAGATAATCAGACACTGCTGTGAGCCTCAGGGCATGAAGGCCTAGCAAGCCAAGCTTTTGTTCTTTCAGAACTTGTGGGGTTACTTTGGGCATATTACACAGTAATATTGAGCTTGAAATGAAAAATGCAATCCCAAGTCTTGCCAGCATGGCACAAATGAAACTAAACAAGAGTTCCACTTTCTTTCATCATTTAATCCTTATGTCTAAACTACTAGTGACACAACTGAAGAATGTCAAACAATGACATTCAACTCCTCACATTGTAAATATAAGAGCTGTGTCCTAAGTGTTGACTGGTTATAAAATTTCTCCTGATGAGCACTCTGGTTTTGGAATATAGGGTTAACTTATGAGCATTTGAATAACAGAGAGGTGAGGACTATCAGAACACAGCTAGTCTGTTTTTTGGTAAAATTTTTACATATGAGTGGTCAAACTTTCAACAGTATTTTCACTTGTTCATCTGGTATTGTACTTCTATCTATATGGATAGCAGATTTGAAAGAGGACACAAAAGAAGCATGTCTGAGAAGCAGGTTTACTTAAAGATTTGCATTATGAGAATGAACAGTATCTTCTCTGACATACGGGGAAACTCTGACACACATCTGAGCTTTTTTTTTTTTTTCTTCCTCTCTTTCTACAGGAGTTTGTGGCCACAACATGACTTTTACTGGAGACAATGAACAAAAAATCTGGTAGCAGGTCTTCTGGTTTCACTTCTCAATTAAGATTTCTTTGGGAAGAAAATCCAAAGACTGCTGCTAGTGCCATGGGAGAACACTTGTGTACAGCAACAGCCCAAATCTCTGAGTAGTTCTGTGTCTGTATGTTATTTTGGCCTACATGGCCGATTGTTTCCTTGGATAGGGTCTTAGATTTTTCAAAAGGAATGAAGAAAATCCCACTGGCAAAAAGCATTTACATGTGTTCTTTCTTGAACATCTGGGGCTTCAGGTGAGTGGCTGCAGGTCATTGGTATCAAATAAGTCCTTCAGGCAATCAGCAGAGCAAAGACGCCCACAGTACTGTCCTCCAGTGAGCAGTAATCACTGCTCCACTCTTGTGAAGAAAAATAGGAAAAAGAAAAACAACTCAAGCTCTGAAATACAGAAACAGATGAAGCAAGAAAACAAATCTGCTTGATGAAGGCAAGGAATGTTGGCCACTGTTAACAAGTCACAGGGAGAAGGGAGAAGCAGAGACAAACAACACAAATAAGATTGACATTGAAAAGAAAGAGAGAAATTGCCCTATTTGTCAAATAAAAATAATAAAATAATATGAATGAAAAGAAGCAGATATAATCCTGTAAACATAATGAGGAAGTAGTAAATGAGTAATAAAGTCAGCTACAAAGAGCCAATTGTGTCTTCTGTTCTGATCTGGTGCCTAAAAAGCTTTCCAGGAAAGTACTCAACATTCTCTTATGAAAGCACATAGCAGTTCTGTGAGAGAGGATAATTTATTTACAGGTTATGGTGTTATTTGTACGAGGAGTCTCAGAAAAGCCTTAGATTTTCCATTACTAAAAATGAAATGTAGAGAACATTTTGTTTAATTCTTGCATGTTCTGAAAAGGAGAAGATAGAAAACTGAGAAAATAGAAGTGCCTATGCCAAAATCATAGTATCCAACTTATTTCTATTGCTTTCTTTAAAACACATTATTTGGCTTAAACTTATTTTCATCAATAACAGCCAAGAATGCCACAATTTTAAAAATGTGTGAATTGTTGTCCAAATAGCTTCAAGACTTGATTTTGCCACTTGCACTAGTGTTGAAAATTTTGCAGTCCACAGATGATAACTGGACTTACCAAACCACTGAGAGGTGTGAAAAAAAATGCTGTAAGAATAACCCTAGTAAAATCTTTATTTAAATGGCTTGGGAAAGTATATTATTGTGAAAAGGATCCCAGAATTTTAATTCCCTTTTTCTTAGCACAAAAACTAGCCAATGTGTCCTACATTCAATTCAACATTTTCTTCTAAATTAATTTATTCTGAGCTTCATTTATTTGGTCCTTTGGGGCACAGTCAAAACAAATTGCAAAGCATGGCATTTTAGCCTGGTCATTATGCACAGGTGTTTGTTTTTGTTTTTGTTTTCCAATAATTTGCACTTAAACCAATTGGCATGTCTCCTCATTAAGAGCTTCTTGAAGTTTTAGTTACAAAAACTTTTTGTCTCCTCAAAGAGGGCTTGCCACTAGATACAATTCATCCCACTTCCCTTCTACTCTAGTGGGTGCAGAATGCTCACTGTATACACTCAATTATCACATAGTCTGACTACATGAAAAATCCTATTATCATCAAAGGATATCATATTGCAGCAGGGCAACAGCAGAAAAAATATTTATCCACTGAAAAGAAAATGAGTTCATAAAGGTGGGTGACACAAATCTGTTACCTAATTCCATAAAATTTTCTTGCACTTGATGTTCTCTTTGAAACGTGTGTAGCACTATTTTTCCTATGAAAAATATCTGTAGTAAGAGAGCCATTACTCAGACTCATGCTAGCTAGCTAAGCTTTAACTCACCTCTACAGAAGCCCATAAGGTGCTCTTCTGAAAAAAAAAAAAAAAATGCTGACAGGCTAATTTTTCCATTGCCTTCAGAGAACAAATGTCAGAAGTTAACCTGCTGGTGTATGTTTGTCCATATTAGTTATAAATTCTCTTTTATTTCAATTTGTGAGATACGGGATATGTTATTAGTGACGGAACAAACATATTTAGGTTGAATTGTTAGAGCTGCTGCTTTTGCCTGCAGGAAAACATTCAGTTCAGGTAACAGATGAGAAAGGCCCTTCAGAATTCAAGTAACTGTGGCACCAAGCTGCTTGGGAAGGGCTGGGGATGACACAGAATCTGTCGTATACTGACAGGAACATGCTCTGCTGACCTTCAGTTTTCCCAACCTGAAACTCCTGTCAGCTTGTACAAGTGTATTGGATTTGAGTCCTTATCATGATGGGAGCTTTTTTGTAACCCTTGACAGAAAAAAAAAATTAAAAAAACTTTTCTAAATCTTCTGGAACTGAATCACATTTAAGATTGTGCTCTTTGTATCCTAGAACCTAGAGCTGTTCAGATCTCCAGCCTTTAGTTTCTTCCTGATTCAGAGCACAACTTCATCTCAGTAGAAACAGTTTCTTCACAGACTCCATGGTAGGCTGCAATACCTATATGAAAATAGCAGTAAAAACTAAGGCAGCTAGATATTTTTGTGCTCCATGACCATGCTTCTTGTATGGTCTGTTCCATTGTGAACATGGTCTTAGCTTTTCTACATAAAGTGAGGCTTAACACTAAAATATACCATAGTTGTTTCTGAACTTATGGATGTTTTTGTGCCAGAAAAGACAGGAAAACGGTTATCAATGGGCTATTTTGGCCACATAAAAATCCTGTCTATTATTGTTGCAAAGAAAATAACCCAAGCTACAGATCCATCCCAGAATCACAGAATCACCAGGTAACTCAGGTTAAGAGGGACATCAAGAGGCCTGTAATCCAATCTCCTGCTCAAAGCAGAACCATCTTTTGAGATCAGATCATGCTGATCAGGACTTTATCCAGCTGGGTCTTGAACACCCTCAAAAAATGGAGACATCACAACCTCTCTGAGTGACCACTTGGCCTTCCTCAGGATCCAAATCTGCTCTGAAACCTGCCCAGCAGTGTAGACAAAAGACAGCTGTGCTGATGCTGCCATGTGTTTCATGTACTGCCATTCCATTCACCCCATGTGCTTTCACTGATCAAGGCCATGCTGCTCCTGCAGTGCCAAACAGCTACCTCTCCAGCTATGGAGATAACTCCTCTTCATGTTAATCCAGTCACTGATGGCATCCAAATTCCGGCTCTGATAGCTGTTCCATTGCTCAAAAGAACAACAGGGAAGAAGACGTCCTACCAGGAAAAGCTACGGAGTTTATTTGGCAAAGATTTGAGAGCATATGGGTGAGATGAAAGAAGGCACAGCTGGTTTCAATTTTCTGCAGTGGAATTTAGCATTCAAAAGTATGGCAAACATTGGTAGAAAGCACAATTTCAAACTCCGTTTGGCATCAAACAGATGGATGGCACAGATTTGGGTCAATATACTTGCTTCAAACTCAAAACCCAACTCAAATTTTCATTATCCACCAAAAAAAAAAAAAAAAAAAAAAAGGCAGCCCACCTGCACTTATTTGTTGGTTTTAGTTCTAATCATGGCAATTTATGGAGCTTTCATTTGCTATTAATGTTCATATGCTCTTGCAGACAAGCACTAATACTTCCACTCCACAACAGAAAATTAAATAGATCTAAATTTGAAACCACTGTATTTTCTTAACTGTAAATAAGACTGGAAATATTTTCCTCTCAAGGAATTCGCATAGAAAATATACATTTTGGTTCATAGAATGCTGCTTAAAAGTAGATGAAGGATAGCACCTCAGGGCTTTTTTTTTTTTTTTTTTTTTACAGAATTATGGTTATTGGTGACAGGCATAGAAAGGTTATTTTTGTGTGAATGACTGATTGTTTCCAAGTAACATATTCCACTGCTTGGGAGGATAAAGGCAGTGGGTCTGTGTATGATTCTCTGAGAGCAGACAGATGGAGAAAAGTTTATCTAGTAACTATCTTTATGCCACTGAACTCAGTAAAGTTCATTTGCATCTTTTACAGCTTCCATGAGTATATCTATCTATTTTTTACCTTATTATCTTTTACACAAGCTGCCCAACCTGTATCAGAGAGGGGGGAAAAACATAAATTAAATAATGTTCCTTCAGTACTAGCAAATACAGAAACATACCCTGCAACATCCAATGTGGAGCATCTTCTGGCTGCTGTGGAAGATTTTCACTAATTGAAGAAATACAAATGGTTCTGTGATTGTTCACATCATCTGAATAAAGGATTATGGAAATTCTTGGTAACAATCAACCAGAACTTCCCACAAAAGCCACCTGAGGTGGAGGGAATTTCAAAGAGATGACACCTGCTTTAAGATTTATTGCTCCTAGGTAGGGAGAGGGTATATATTTTCCTTCAAAGTCTTGTTATTCTCAATCTCTATCTTCTCACTTCTGAAAAAACTTCACTTCCTCCCCTCCATTGGGGGTAAATCTCTGTTTGTTTCCACCCAAAGCTTTCCTCTTTGTCAGCACTAGGCCACTTCTCTAGCTGTCAGGTCGATTTTGCTATGGGTTGCTGATAAGTGTGGATTTCCCATAATGCAGATTGATAGTGGAATACAGCACATGCAGCTGCCATTTGTCCAGGGCAGCTGCAATCTCCTGTTCATAGGTAGCAATCCTGCACCATGTCCAGGCTTCAGAGAGTTTTTTTTCCTCACTGGGAAAGCAGCCTGCAGGAGACTGCAATGCCTGGTACCCCAGTTTTGCTACGACTGCTTAGTATTGTCAAATCTCTCTGCTGCCCTGCAAGAGGAAAAAATCATCTTCCACCCTGGAAGTTGCCTCTCAAGCAGGATGAATCCGGGAGAGAAAGAGAGTATGCACAGACACAATTACTATTTGCTCCAGCTTAGTTTTTTTCAGTCAGCTACATATATAAAACTGAAATACACCTAAAATAATATGTGTTGTCTGCAAAAGACCCTCAATGAGTGCAGATGAAAGGTTTGTGCAGAGGCAGAGTACTCCTCATGCCTTGTCATTGATGCAAACTGGGAATGCAGAATGGTGAAATGTGACACTTGTAAAAGTTTTAGTGTTACTAGTGAGTAACATTTCTTGCATTTAAAGAAACGTGCTAACTTTAATAGTTTGTAATTAACTATCTTATTTAACTTTATTTTTATGTTAATGTGTAATTACTCCTATATTTTAAAGCCAAAGAAAAGTTCCAAACATTTTTAGAAAAATCAACCTTATGTAATCAAACATAACATTAACACACATGTTCTTTCATATTATGCATTCAGTGCTCATAGTTATTGTAGGTAATTACCTTGTGGAAGCTTTCTTCAAAACGTATTTTTCCTTTGAGTCCAAGGCACTTTCATTTAAGTGAAATGAAAAACTGGTATGTGAACAAAAGCTGATTTCATTCCTAGCACTGAAAGGGTTAACCACAGCCTTGGAGCAAGAAAAAGGCTTTAAGATGAGTTATGAAGGAGAGTGTGTGGGGGAACACTGGCTCTCTCTTCTGGAGAGTGGGCAGGGTTTGTGTGTACTGCTTCTGACTCAACATTACCTTGTTTGGTTTAGTGCTGGTGAGATCTCCATGTATGAAAAGCCCCTTCAGCTCCTCGTGGTGGTCTAATCCTGGGCCTGGCAGCCCACTGCTGCGCTGGGTCATGGCAGTGGGGGAAAGAAATCTCTGCTTTAAAGACATAACCACAGTCACTTCTCAATTCCAATCTGTGCCTCTGCATGGACTTCAAATAGTGCTGTACAGCCTTCCACAGAGGGAGTGGGAGCAGCCCAAACTGCTTGTGTGCAACTATAAAGATACGGGGGCTTCGGGAACTGCTCTCTCACAAATGCCCACAACTGGCAGATCGAGCAGTGAGAGGCACCACAGACACAGAAAAAATTTAAGTTCTGAATTACTGGTTATTGAGCTGTCTTCTCATCCCTACAGTTTGCAGGGACTCAAGCTGTGTTTAGTAAACTTGACATGTCCCTTTAAAGGAATTATAGTATATAATTACTATAATATAGTATATGGTTACTGTAGTATTTACAACCTGAACCTTTGTTTGCATTTTTTTTTTGTTTCCTTAAAATAGGCCCCTATCTAACTCTTATTTTTATTTTGAAAAGTTAAAACCATGCTAATATCAGTAAATAATTATAGTTTCATTCATACCTCAGAGTAACAGAAATGAAATATATTTCTATGCTCTCTCTTTATCTGTCATCTGCAGATACAGGAGCACATTATTTAATCATTAAGGACATTATGTAAAGTTTTGCATATAACATACATAATTGTATGTACTGTCACTTAATGGATACTGCTGTATGTGAAGCTGAGCACTATTTTCAACCCTTTGTGGCATTTGTCCACTTCTACTGTATTTTCTTTCATCTCAAATACTGCAAAGCAGTTTCCATCTCAGTCATTTGGGATTTAAAAATTAATTATAATTTCCTTCATTTTCTGGGTATTCTGTCATATTTTTGTTTTCATCAGCTCCCTCTAGCAAACCAGGTTCTTCAGCATGTGGAAAATGTCAAGCAGCCCCACAAAACTGAGAAAAAAACTATTCTGCCGAGAATGAGGACCTTGAAACTTGTTGCCATGGCTAGATGTTTATATTTACCCTTACAGAACTGCAATTTTTGATGTGCTGTTAAAAATTTTTCTTTAGTGAAAAAAAAAGAAAAAGTAAATTGGCAGGATTCTGATTTTTTTTAATAATATTTCTCCTCACCCTACTCAAGTAAACTGCAATTTCTGACTCACTGAAAGTTACATTGCTGAAAACTTTTTTGTTTTGTTTTGTGGGGGGGTTGTTTATTTCGGGGTTTTTGAAGAAGTTAAAAGGAAGAAAATTATAGAATGGAGTAAGCAAGTCTTCTAGATAAAATAGAGGTGTGAAAAGAAAAAAATAACCACTATATTTGAAGTTCTATTACTATCTTGGAACATAATTTCTTGAAAGATCAAAGAATATTTTTTTCTCTAGATGTCTTTATATTATCCCCTTATCTAATACTTGAAATGTTTTGTAGTGTAAGTCATACGGTGGGGAATCCAAGACAAAAATCAGTTATTATTTCACTTTGCCTGAAATGATGTTATTTTATTCTACTGGAATCTAAATCAAGTGTCACTGATGGACTCTCTGGGGACCTCTAGGGGAAAGGTCTTATCATTATGAGTTGTAAATAAACTCTAAAGCTTTTTCAGAGGCTTTTTCTTTTCTTCAGTATCTTACTCTTGGCAGATACACGACATTATTTTACTGCCAAATTCCACTTTGCTAAAAACTACTAAGAGAAAAAAATTGCCATCAGAAGCATGTGAAAGACAGAGATTTTCTTTTTACATGTGAAGGCAAGTTAACTTGAAATGGACTCCAGATCAGACAGCTATACTTTCACTGAAAAGTATATACTTTCACCTTTTTTTTCCCACAGACAAAATGTGTTTCCTACAGTAAATTATATCTTGCCTTCTGAATGCTTTAACATGTCATTTTTAAAGAGAAAGAGACCGATTCCATACTCTCTCTGACATACATTTATTACAACTTACATCTAGATTTCGGTACCATTACTAGTTAGCAGTACACAGGGATGTCCATCACTTTCCACAACAGTCAGGCACACAGGGTGGCGGGAAAAGGTTGTCACTGGTGCACTGGTGCTGCCCGTGCAGGTGGGAGAGCTCTGGCTGCCTTGGGGTGTCTTGTCTGCCCTTGGCCCCTTCCCTTCACTGGAATTCAGCCGGTCACTTCAGCAGGTCCCAGAGCTCCAGGAGATTGCAGGAGAACTGACTCCCTCTCAGTGCCAGCTTGTCTTGGTTTGGAAAGACAGGTATCTGCTAGGGAAAGCTGGAGTTTCCCTTAGAATGGAGAATGTAAACCCTCACCCCCTCCAAATTATAATTTTGCAATTCAGGGCTTTCAGGCAAAGATTTAGGAATAGGAACAACAGTTCTTTACTAGGAATATTAACAATACAAATGTAGTAGAAAACAAAACCACCCAACCAAAAAAGCAAGCAAACAAACAACAATCCTAGAAAACCCTGACAGAGTCAGAGCTACAACCTGACACCCTATTTGTCAGGGTGTTGGAAGCAGTCCCAAAGTAAATCCTCCTGGAGTGGCAGATGTGGTTCTGTTGGAGTAGAGATGGTCCTGTAGAAAGGGGTCCAGTGATAATGAGAAAGGGTCCAGTCTTCCTCCAGGAACCGGGTGAAGCCGGATACTTTCTGTTCCTACATCTCAGTTTTTATCCAGGTAGGAATGGTTGGCTCCCCCCACTGGGTGGAGCATCTCACAATAGGGATGATAGAATGGGTTGTGCCCTTAAGTGATCCTTAATGGCCCATCAGCAGAAAATATCCCCTGGAGGGAGGACAGGTGGTGAAAGAGATAAGGAACAATGCCCTACCTGGTTTTAACAGCTGGCCCATTATCAGAAGGCACCCGCCCCCCTCCTGCCAGAGTTACAAGAGATAAAGAAAAAAAAACATCTCCCCAGCTGCTTTCAACAGATGAAATAGAACACACGTTTTTGGTTCCATACCCCAAGACACAGCTGCAGGCGTAAGGGCCCACACAAGCCTCGATGGAATCAGCAACAGCAGCAGAAATGAAGATGAGTTTTTGTAATGGTGCGGCTCAGCCCTCGCCTGCATCTGCATTTTTCACAAGAGCCAAATTGCAATCCACCACACATCCTGAAAGGGGAGCTATGGAAAATACAGAATAATGCTAGAAACAAGGTAGGACCAGGAGCTGCTTTTCAACTTTCTGTTAGTATTGCTCCCACTTCAGCAAGCTGTGTTTGGGTTTTCTGTTCATTCTTTTGCTATGACTGGGATAAATTGTTATTTATTGATATAATCCATTGATTAGCAGAGAGTGTTAATGAAATGTGGATTGGTTTTAGCCTGAAGCAGGTTTTAGCATGTTATGGATTATTTCATCAGCAAAAGATCTATTTTTTTTTTTACTTGTTTCTGGTCTTGATTGGGATTCTTCTGGGGGTTTTTGTCTGTTTTTTTTCCTCTGGCATGCTGTAAATGAATCAAGGGACCATTTTTATATTAACACACTGTTTGTTGTTATATCAATGACAAGCAAATCTGACTGATATTTATTTTAGAGTGAGAAAGACAGGAAAGAAGAAAGCAAACAAAGGAAAATAGATATTGAACATTTGTTTTACAGGAGGAAGGGAAAGTATTTCTCTATATTTTTCCAACTTGAGGTCTGTTTACAAAGGAAATTGAAATATTTGGTGTTCTTGGAAGGTAATGATAACATATTTTCTATACCTTCCTGAAAACTGCAGTAAAATAACTTAGCATTTCAGAAACCAAGGCAAGAGTCACTGTTTTACTGGGGAAGAAAAGTAGAAAAAGAAAGGAAGAAAAAGAGAATATACTCCTAGAAGGCATAGTCTGATAACAGAATATGTGCTAATAAATTGCTAATAGTCCTAAATAAGTGATAATATCTCTAATTATCAGGAAAGAAGCGGAGAAAGGAAAATTTTATTGTAACACATCTGTGTCAGGCAGAGAAATTACTCAGCATTGGATAGCAGGGTTTGCACAGACCCTTCCTGTAGGCCAAAACCTGTCCCTTGGCAGGCAGGAGCAGAAGCTCCCCCATCTCCAGAGATGGGTGACAAACACTGGAACTTCACCTGAAGGCTCCAGCATACATTTTTTTTTTTTATCTTTTAATGAATCTCAATTCTTTTTCCCAGGTGTTTTTGAGGAGCAGTTTCTAAGCCTTTAAATGTGGTACAAACATAGTGACCCCACTTTCAGATGAATGTGCCTGCTTGCTTTAACTATAGGTAAATTTCTTGGAAATTTATAATTTTAATCTTGTTTTTATATTTGTAGGGTTTGTTGCTGATTCTGTAGCTTTGTTTCTAATAAGGTTGCAAGAATTACTTAGTATTCTGTGGATTTCAAGCCACCTTTCAAATTATGGCAAGCTCCACTCCATATTTTTTTTATTGAACTGAATGGAGAAGAGAGAATTTACTTTCTTCCTTTTTTTTAATATATTTTTCCTTATTTTTTTAATAGGAAATATTACTTCATTGCTTTATCTAGTCCTTTAAACTGACTCAAGAAATACGTGCAGGTAATGCCATAGATGCTAAGAGAGGTTAATGTATCATGATGCATTGGAAGAGAAGTATGGTATTGAATTTTTCCCCTGGGAAAAAAGCATCTGATCATGCACCTTGGTAGTGATTCCACCCAGTGGGCTATTCCGAGTCACTGAGATGAAAGCTGTGGAAATATTATTGTGTAGTCTCACACAGCTGTCTGATGTACTGGAAACTTTCTTTGTCATCTCCAGTTAAGGGAGACACATGAGATATGAACAATATTTATATTTCTGCACATACATACATATACATATAAGCATATTTACTTACATATAAGCACACAGATAGTTATAAAGGTGTTTTCTAATATGTAATCCATTCCTTTTTTCATCTTTGTATAAGATTTTGATATAATTTTGATACAAAATCAAGTGTCTGTGCACTGAAAAACCGTCACTGTTGAGCTCAGAGGTGGCTCATAAGCTTCCCCAGGCTGTCAGCAGGATGTGGATGGAAAAGCCTGAGGGCACATGAAATGTCTTTTCTTTGGTTTGCAGCAGATGGGTCCTGCTGGTTTCAGCCAAACACCTGGTGAAGCCTGCACTGGTGCCAGAGGGGCAGGCATAAAGGTGCAAGGAGAAGTGAGGGGTTCCTGTCCTCAGCGATTTTCACTTTGAGCTGAACCTCTTCAGTGACCCTCTCACTGGGTTCTGGATCATCCTCGACTACAAAACTGCCTCATAAGAAGCTGCTCAGCTCTCTGGTCATAATAGGTAACTTCAATTTCAAAGCAATTTCAGGGTCATAGCAAAATACACAGCTGTACACATGCACCAGAAGTCTTCCACAACTCATTCAGTTGTACTTCTGCTCAGTTACTACCAGCTCACATCCATCACAATCATGGCAAGAATGTCAGCCAACACATTTCTGCCCTGAGAATAATCTGAGGGGTTTTTTGCTTTTTTTGTTTGTTGTGGGGATTTTGTTTTGTTTTTGTTTTAATGAAAGCTTGTCATAATAATCCACACATAAGAAGAAATACCTTTGACTTTCACTTGCAGCATGTTTCTTTAATGGAATTGATATCCATTCCAAATATATATTTATCTTGTGTATTGATCCTCCAACTCCAGCTTCTGTTTTATTTGCATGCTTCAAATCCATGGTCATCTAAGAGATTCCTAGATAAAATTGTCAGAATTTAAGATTATCCTGATTAGGCTTAAAAGAGATTAGGGATAAAATAGAAAAACTATTTATAAAAATGTTATACACACACAAACAAACACACATGACTTTGGTTAGTGTAAGGACACACAGAGTTATAAAACCACCCTGCATGGCTGGCATGAGCAATCCACTTCAGTGCTGAAGTCAAAAGGTGAAATGCTTGAACTGAAGTAGAGGAAAGATAAATAAGGATTTGCAAGGATAGGGATGATAGGAATGCCTACATTTTTTTTTATATTTTTCTTTTAGATACAATATTTTTCAAGCTTTTCCAAATGTTGTTTTCCTTATTGTTTGGAATTATGTGTTTAATGTGTCTTTCATAAAAAAACTATATTTTACAGTTGGGAAAACACAATTTCCATAATTTTGCTAAATAAACCTAATGTAGCATTTTAAAATTACAGTAATATATAAGTATACACAACTTGCATTGTCCATAATGGAATTTATGATTAATTCAAATCCATGAATATAGAAGAAAAAAAGACACAGGATAAAAATCTACTGGAAAGAGGATGAGCAAGCCAGATGATGCTAAAATCTATTGCATTTATATTGGAAGATATCCAGATATCCATTAAATATCTGAGGTCCTTTGCTTGCTGCATACAGATTTTTGCCTTTTAAATGGACATCATTCTTTCTCTGTTCCTTAAACTGATGCAGATTATATATATAATCCAGGCTAGCTACTAAAAATAAAATAAATCCAAGAAATAACAAATAAATTTCTTTCTAGAGAAGATAAAGGAGAGAGAATGATCTTAAGTTCAGGAAGAATCTTCCTGAGTCATCTGCTTTTTACCAAGAGAAGTTGACAAATGGGAATTTATGAGCAAAATTTCCCAGTGGAAATTGATCTGTCCTATTCTTCCCCTTTAAATATTATTTTCCTTTTTGTGAGTTCCAGGATGTTAATTCCTGCCTGTGCTTCTCAGATGGCTGTCACACCACTCAGATTGTATAGGCACTTCTGTACAGACTAATGGGTGTTTGGTGGTGAAAGACTTTGTACCCAAACCTTGTACTCCAAATATGTGTGGTGTAGCAATGACAGGGCACTTCAGCAGAAGTCACTTCAGGACTGGGGCCAGCAGTGCACCAGACAAGGTGACATTTTGGGGACAGGAAATGTGCCTTGCTTCAGATATTTATTCATGTCACAGCACAAGTCACCTTGTCTTACCTTCGAGTCTATAGGTGTCCATGTTACATTTCATTTATTTTGTCAGCTATTACCATTTGACACTTATGCAGAGAGGATGAATTTTTATGTCTTTTGTTCAGCATCTTCCCTTACAAATCCTGTGTGTAAGCATCACTTTCTACATGGTCTTTCTGAGAAAAGAGCAATCACAAAAATCTCTTCTATAGCCTTGGATCTCTTCAAGATGATGAAATCTTTACATTTTTAATAGGCTTTTAACTTCATTTTGTGTAAAGTGGAAGGGATTTACTTTTACTTAGAAATGCTCTCTGCTCATTTCATACATTTGTCCACTGAGTGTTGAATAAGTCAGTCACAGCCTCTGCTTTAAAGCAAGCCTGCCTGCAGAATCACTAACCCACCAGGTCATTAGCAATTCAGTGAATCTTTCTGACACATGCAATATAAAAGCCTCAAGGCATTTCAATATCATCTCAGGCAAAAAGTCAACCAAACAAACCACAAACCAAACCCAACTCCACAGTCATTCTTTCCAAATTTCATGTATTCCTACCTGACAATGCCAGGAAAATAAAAAACAGTCAATTCACCTTTCTGCAGAAAAAAAAAAGAGCAATAAGATTTATCTTATATCTAACATGGATTGATTCTGTATCTTTTCCAAAATGTATATATAGCACTCTTATTTTCCAAAAGTCTTAAATAAAGTCCAGTAGAGTGGTAGAACTGAAGAAAAGTGTTCAGATCTATTAGGATTTTAATATAACTTCAGGAAGATATAAAGTTCCTTGAGTTACAGCCTAACATTTCCTAGAGCAAATAGTTTAATAATTATATTATTTTATACAATGTGATCCCTGTGCTCAGACACTTCAAAGTTTCTTACTAAAATAATTTTCACATGCATAAGGAATGCCAGATAATTCTTAGTCTAACCATGGACCAAGGTAAGTCATACCTCTACATATAAGTATGTGTTATGAAATTCTATGACAGGTCCTTTTTTAATATTTTGAAGCTGAACTCTGGAAATTGATAAGATGTGTATGACAGAAAATCAGGAGATAACTTTTCAACCACTGGTATTGGAAAGGTAACATCCTGGGGGAAAAAAATCTGTTTCTCTCAGGTGCATTGGCCTTGTGAAAATGTGAAGAAAAGGGCTAGGTTTAAGCATGAGAATAAATGCAGTTTTGTCAGCAACCCCATCACCAAAGTTTCACCTTCTGCTCTACTTCTCATTGGCTGTGTTTCCCAAGTTCAAGGACCATACATCATGTTAAAGGTCACCTGAGTCAGGGCAGCTCTACCTCCATGTTGACCTAGCTTGTCCAGGGTAAATCAGAAAGTGTTGGGCAGAGCTACTCCACCTCCTTGCCAGGAAGTGGGTACCATTCACACATCTCCCACCCTGAAAAGACATGGCACTTACTTTTTTATTCTCACCTTTCCAAAGGAAGTGCAATTACTCAAGATGGCCAGTTATATCCACAAACTTATATTCTCACGTTCCTCAGTCTTACAAGTTCATTTTTTCCCTTCTCTTTTCTGCACTTTCTATTCCACCAGTAGTTGCACGGATTTTTTTTTGTTTATTTTTAAAGGGATTTTTTCCTGGTTTTTTCCCTTCATTTCTAGAAATACTGCAGAAATATTTAGTTACAATATAGTCATGAAACACAAATTTTGAGTGGTAGAACACTAAGCTGAATAAAACAAAATCTTGCTTTATCTCCCCTATTCAGGGCAACATAGAAGAATTAGAAGTTATAATTTGCCTTAATGCACATTGTAACACAATGTATGATACATAAAAGCTTCTGAAAAGTGGTTTGGCCATCTGCTCCCCCCCTGCCTTAGGCTCTGCTGGACTGGCTTACAAGAACATACTTTTCAAAATGGGCCTTTTTTTTTTCCCTCAACAAGGCAATCATTACTCTTTCACGAAAAACTCTCAGAAGGGGTCGGCTGGAATTTCTCCATCAGCAGACCCAATGAAAGAGCACAGCACAAAACGTTTGTCATACTGTGTGGTGCCCAGAGATACATTGAGAAAACCAGTTGCAATAATAGGCATCACAATAGGAGGTGCTAAAGTTTTGTAATAGAAAGAAAGGACCTATAAAGAGCATGGGTTAACCATGAATTAAAAGACATATTTTTTGCCTATTCTATGTTTAAGATCCAATTAGATTTGGGTCTAGTATGTGGTTACTCTCCCTTTTCTTCTTCTGGATAAAAGATGTGGTAATTTTTCTGAAATAATTAGGGCTAGTCATCACTACAGCACCACGGGTGTGATCAGTGTCCCACGGTGCCCTCCATCCCACATGGAGAACATATCAATATCCAAAGAAAATTAAATATTTCTTCATCCTTAGTATATGTTGGTTTTTTATGGTGTCTTGGCAGTGCTGAGCTTCTGGAAGCCCTCTAAGTATTTCAAACTTTGTGAGAAAATTAGTTTTTAAAATAATCTCTCCTCTATGATTCTGTGCAAAAGCACTGAAAAAGAATATTCTTAAAGTTCTCTTCTATAAAGAAGTATCTAGTATCAAATTCTCTGAACCTGGCTAATTGGATGGTCCAGGAAATATTGGCACAAAGCCTAAACATGCTGTCTCCCCATGGCATCACTGACATGTTGGAACTTTATTTTTTTAATGTGTTAGGAAATTGTGTTGTGGAACAGGTTTCACTTTCCATGAGATTTCTGATGGTATCAGCTGACTTCTAGTATCAATGTTCTTGTGACACTGTGTGGATTACCTAGGGTACTTGGACCACCCCAACTCCACCTCTCAACTCAAATTTGACTGCCCTTGGCCCGTCTCTCAAAGACTCAGGACTTTGTATTCTTACTGTTATTTCTCTGAGGTCATAATCACCAATATTTTTTCTTCTTTATGTAGACCACTGACTCCTATAGGTTTCTAAAATCACTCTGATCTACTCATTGGTTGGATTTATTATTATTATTATTGTTGTTGTTGTTGTTGTTTTGCAGGGAGGGTAGGAGGAAGTGGTGGTGTCTTGCTGGTTTGGGAACAAGTTTTATTTTATGAAAATAAAACAAAATGGAAACAAAAGCTGCTACTGTGTACCTACTCTTTTATGCAGCACTCACCCATCCTTTGCAAGGTTGCCCAAAAATGTACTAAGTCCCAGGGGACAGATTTGTTTTCATTACCATTTTATACCTATGGACTCTGATGGTGCCTCTCTTTAAGATTATGGCAGTACACACACAAGTCAACATGATTATTTCTAAATAATTTTTATGCGATATTTCAGAATAACTTGTGACTATTGCTTGAGTACTTGATTTTCATTGCCTCTTAACACCTGCCATACTGCCTTTGACTCATGCAAGGAAACAAAAGATTTTAAAATTAAATTAATATTCTTTAGAATATCCTTCTTAGTACACAATACGAGATTTTTCAAAATTTCCATGTTTTTGCTCAACAAAACACAGAGTTCTTGTGGTTTTTCATATATTATGTTATTTATTCCTGGAGTGAGATTCCTAAACAGTTGCCATAGTTCCTTTCATTGTGGTGGATCAAACAATCCAAAAATGCAAATGCTATTCAAACCAGGCTCTCTGCAATATTTTCTGAATCCTCCTGGGTGAAAGGCTGTTGTGTGAGTAAGTCTGTCATCATTACCTGTCTCCAAAGTATGGATGCAGAAGATGTTCTTAGCCAGCAGTCTGATTATTCCAAATACCAACATAGTTGACAAATTGAAATGAGATTTGCTACTGGCCTTCTATCAATCAGATTATGAGAATTGCATCCTGTGAGCAAACAATATTGTAGGCAATTTGCATGGAAATTAGGTATTTTAAAGCATTTTAAGCTGCTGTACTATTCATAAGAAAACATAGTACAAAAGGAATGATGGAAAAACACTGTCCCTGCATGAGAATACTTAAGTGTGGTGTTTCAGAGACATATCATGCAGAAACAAGTGATGATTTCCTGACAGGCAAAGATATCAAAGGAAGAATGAGGAAAATTATAGGACTAGGCAATCTAGATATGAGATTAAAATGATTTAACTCTTATATCAGATAGACTAAATTAATAGTGAAGTATTAATATAAAAGCATGTAATTTGAACAACTAGTGTTGTTCTTCAGACAGCAAACTAAAATTAAGAGACTGAGGTATTTGTGTTCTATCTGTCATGACAGGTGTGCTAAAACACATTCCAGATTACTAGAAGAATTGGCTAATGAAATGTCAGTGATCATAGCATCCTTTGAATATTCTGTAACAATAAAGAAAATAAAGAAAATTAAAGAATGGAGCTGTCTTTAGAAACAATAGAAAAGTAGGAGTTTGTGACTTGAAGATAAAATCAGATTAATTTTGACTTCTATAAAAATATTGAAACAAATAGGTAAACTCTGAAAATGTAGGAAAGCAATTAATAGAGTAATGTTCAGTCTGGAGCAGAAAACGACAAATCACATCTGGTAAATCTCAAAAGCAATCTGTGGAAATTATGTTTAGATGGAAGCACTACAGCATGGATCCAGTGACTGGACAAACCTTCCTGACAGAGTAAGAATCAGTGTACCAGAATAGAATGAGTGAGTGCGAGTGAGATTCTCCAGAGGGTAATATTTCATTAATTAGCAGGATGAAAGAATAGAGATTGTACTGACTTGCATTTGTAGATGCAATCTGGAAGTGGCTGCTGAAAGATGATCTCAAATTCAAAATGAGTTTGTCAAACCAGAGACTAAAAGAAAACAAAATTCAACCAGTAGAAGATCCTGTGCTTCTGCAGAAATAGTTGCTCACGCAGGATTGGGAATACCTAGCTAAACAGCAGAAAACATCCTGAGTGTAATAGCAAATCGTATTTAAACACGAACCAACAATATTGTATGCTGCAATATTGTGTTGCAGCAATAAGCAGATCCCATAGAGGGATTTATACACATAAATAGGAGGGAGTACATCTATAGGACAGTAAATAATCCTTTCCTTATATGGCTTTGGGAAGGTCTCAGCTGGAGTACCTTGATCATTTCACCACTGAGACAGACTCAAACCAGATGGAAAGGCATCAATCTGGATGGATAATGGCCATCAGAAGATGGAAAACATTCATCATAAGTCTAGAAAGTCTGATGGCATGAAGAAAGGACAAAGGATCTGGGGAAAGTAAGAACAGACTTTTAAACTTCTAAAATACCCCAGAAAACAGGAAGCATGGGTAAATACTGAAAGGATTTCCTGGGGGAGGTCTAGTACTTACCTATCAGTAGATCTCAGCACTAGATTTCAGCCTTTCTTAGGTCTCTGACTCCAGTTTGACCATAAACTGGCATGCATATTTCTGCTGTCCTCCATGTGTTGGTTCTTATAACACAGAATACAGATATTTATACCTGTATGAATAATTAATTCTCAAAAATTCTTTCAATAATTTCATTCACAGAAAAGCAATTCTCAGAATTAATCACTGTACCTGACAACTACAGGAAGCTCACTTGAGTACCAACCATAATGTTTGGAGTCAGGATTTCATCTACACCTTGGATACCAAGTAGTAAAACTTGGCTACGATGAAAATAGAACGAAATTTCCTTTAATGAATTAGTTCTGTCTTCTCCTGGATTTAAGTTGCTCGTTCTTTAGCCACATAGATAATACTAAAGCAGAAAAAAAAAAATAAAGTATGGAAGAAGGTTTTCCAGTTACTGCTTAACCCCTTGCACAGCTCTCAGCTTACTGGGAGCCAAGTAGGGCAGTCAAGTGATATAAGACAGTTAAGTCTTTGCTATAATTGTTTTCATAACACTGGCGACAGGAACATGACCAATTGATTCTTCCTCTGGTCTGCAATCATACTGGGTACATACCATGGTTAGGTATAATGCTGCAATGAAATGCCATGCATTTTCCAGTTCTGGTCTGTTGGGAATAAACCTTACAAACTCTGATACTTGTAAGAGTCCTCTGTCTACTGATCAGCAAGAAATCTAACATATTCTTTGGCACTTAAGAGAATGCCAGTTTTAGAAAAAAAGCCCAAACATATAGGAACACATACTATAGGGTAAGGTTTAATCAGTAGAAAATGATACAGTTCCATACCCTATAAATACATATTTTATTTAATTAAAGCAGTTTGATAGAATTCTTCATTGCCTTAAAGGTCATAGTCAGATAGCTGATGCTGTGAGAATCTGATGCAAAGCCAAATAGTGCAAAGAAAGCTAGCAGAAAATGATGCATAAAAGTGACTCATGCATCATAAGACATGAGGATAAGGAGTTAAACAAGAAAATAAAACAGGAGAAAATCACAACAATAATGATTCAAAGAAGGGAAAATTGAAATTTTCTGAATGCATTGAACAGATAAAATATCTTTAAGATGAATTTTCTCAAAATGAATAATAGGAAACATTGTTAAATATAACTAGAGAATTTCAGCCTAAAAGTTATCCTGTATCAGAACTTATTTAGGAAAACAAAGCACTGAGTATCTCCCTGTGGCAACCTGTGGCCATTTCTTCACTCTCTCTTGATGTTCTGCTCAGATTTCTGTCTGCAGACCCCTCTAACTGTTATTTACCTCAGCAAAATCTTTAGTTTTGAATATACAACATTTAGAACTATAGATTTACATATCCCTTAACTGTACTAAAAATATTTCAAAATAGACAGGGTTTTGTAAAAGTAAAAAAAAAATTAAAAAATTAATTATTCAGTACTATCCATTTAGGATTTTTTCTGCTTATTTCAGGAACAATTCTCACTTAAATCTTCTGTTGATCATTGAAAGCTTTGGTATCCTTAACCTTTGCAGAGGTTGAAGGTGATGACAACATAATATCCCTGAACTCTCCATGTCATTCAGCAGCACTGTACACATATAGTTTATCTCCTGTCCACCTGACAAATAATTGAAGCTCTATATCATGCTTCAGAGTCATGTGCCAGGGGAAGAAATAATTGACAGTCAATTCTCTAAATGAATTATGTGGGTGCATTTCATAAGCCCATATGGATCAAAAATAAAAATACACTAACTGACAAAACTGGTGAATGGTTTAAAATAGCAGGAAGGGAAAAGATTAAATCTGCATTCCATCACGTATTGCATAGTAACTTATGTTGACACTGGTTTCTCAAGAAATGTCAGAACATTTTCATTTTATCTGACTTTTTCTCAGATATTTTGGCAGAAGTTCTGGAAGAAATTACATCAAGTAAATCTAATTGAACATACTATCATAAAAGTGATATTTTGAGCTCATCTGATGGCCTAGTAGTTGCAATACATTGGACAAACCATCTATATTGAGGATTCAAACTTTATTAAGCACAACACTGTAAAATATTATCAGCATAATAATTCCTCAGCTCTTCAGCAAAGATGGTTGCATGCACTCATAAAATCTTCAGATATAGATGATTTTAGATCACTCAGTGGTGAAAAATGAAGCAACTCCATCTTCTCAACCCCCAAACCTCCCCCCACAGGTTGTCTGAGTATACAAAAACAAGAATGCAAGACAGAGTTTTAGGTTTGCCTTTAATCAAAAGAGCAATTGATTCTTCTGCAGAAAAGGGTGGAAAGTATCCCATTTGCTACCTTCACAGTGGTTTCTACACCCTCAAGTTGGATGTTAACTTGACAGTGGGAAACAGAGCTAGATGGTCCTGATGACAGAGCTGCTACCAAAGGAGACTGCTTCTGCTCCCAGTGGCTAATTCAATTTGGAAACTTCCTGCCTTCTTCTGCTCATTTTTCCAACTTTCCTTGTCATGGGTCTCAATATGTTTAGCTGCTACACTTGAGGAACTACAGAGCATAGAAATATTTGTAGGTGATTTTTCTTAATGCCTGAATATTTCAAGGGGAAAGGGAAGGGGAAGGGGAAGGGGAAGACATGCTTCTTGTTTTGTTTTGATTTCAATTCAAGCATGATTAATTCTTACAGTCAAATTGAAGGCAGTTTTCAAAAGACACATTTCGTGAGTCACTGGATTAATTTCATCAACTTCACTTCGCATTAACTAGATAGTTTATGTCAAAATGTTAAAATAATATTGCTTCACTATGCAAGCCTGATGAAATGCTTCAATTAACCATCTCTGAACCCCTCAAGAGAGCCAGCAAAATAAGGAAGACTAGAGTAAATCTCTCTAGAAATGTGTCATATTCAAATGAAGAATTAGAGGAGCTATATAAAATTAATGACACTTTTTGCATCTCACTTTTGAATGCATTTTATTCTAATGGAGACAGAAAAGAATTAGAAGAAAGTGTTTGGGATTTTGAGTGGTGTGGAAAACAGTTGAGAGGTCTCCTGGTAGTTTTACATGTTTCTCAATAGCTTCTGATTTTCACACCTAGATTCTCTTGATCTTGTGGGAATCACTGTTATATTCTTTTTCAAATGTGTTTCCAGCTTCAAGGTTGAAGAGAAAAAATGTCTAGATACATGAGTAGGTCCAAATGCATCTGCGTATATGGTTACAATGAATGCACCCACTTTAATTTTTTTTCTTTAAATTCCCCAAATCCAAGAAATCTCAGGCTCTTTGAATATTTGGCTCTGAGAACCATTTAGATATTACTGTGATCTTGTTTCTACATTCCTAGTATTTTGTCATATTTTTAAATTCTAAATACATGGAAAATGCATCCTGAAAAATTTAGGTTAATTTCTTGTCTATTACACTTTTGAGAGACTGCTGATCTCATCACATTTTAATTAATGTTGTCTCTTTATTTTAATATGATCAGAAGGGCTCCAGAAGGAATAGATAAATAACGAGGATGGACAGTTTGCTGAGCATCTGCCAATAATTTGATTGCTAACGAGAAATAAAGTAGCACTCGAGAGAAGAATGTGCTTCCAAAGATATTTGAATTGAATTCATGTTTTTCAGGTGCTTACTAGGGAAGATAAATTCTGTTTTCCCTATAAATGTTCCTAGAAGATTTCTAATTTTCATATTTTTTCCCTTAAACTCATTGTGCATGGAAGGAATGGTTTTTGAATCTGCAGTCTGTGATCCTACAGCTGTCTGGTGCAGGCAGAGATGAGCTGCTGCTGGTGGGGTGACTGCATCAAATCAGGTCTTGAGTGCTGCTCTGGTACCTCTTCTTTCTCCCCACAGTTACAGATGTTCGGGATTCTTTTATACTTCCCTTCCTCCTTTGTGTTTCCTCCACGGTGATTTCTGTGCATGCCATTTGCAAGCTCTGTGAACACTCATGTTACCTCAGGCAATTGTTATCCAGGCACCTGTGCCAAGGCTGGGCTTTGTAAGCACCTCCAAAATGATCCTATTTTAAGAGAAAACATGAGAACAGTCCCAGTGATACACATATTCCTCTCTGCTTGAGCAGCCACTTTGCTACCTCTAATTTCCAAATATTGATGGGCTTAGAACAACTATCATGCTTCAGTGACTTACCTCAAGTGTTACTAAAGGGTCCAGGTTTTTTGTTTTCTTTGTCTGTGCAATGTTTTAGTTGATTTCCTAAATGGAGGCATTTAGCATTTGTCTAGTTTAACTTCTGAACAATTTTTTTTAATAGCTGTCAAGGTAATGACTACATAATGTGCATGAAAGGGTATTATCTGGATTGCAATATTCCATAATTATTGTAGTGCTGACAAAAGAAATGGAAATTATATCCCAAAGGATGCTGTGGCTCTACTTGATCATCTTTTGCATGCTCTGGTGGCCTTCCAAAGGCTATTTTGACCACTTTTCTGACAAAACAAAACTTGCTTCCTGGCCTGACAAGGTTTGGCATGGAATGGGTTTCCATGGAACAACCCCTGGTTTCAGAAACATCCAGAGTTGTTCAGAGCTAACACAAATTAAAAGCCATTAATCCCTCTTTACATAAGGAGGTTGACCTTGAGCTAGGTAAATTGAGATTTTATTTAAATTAACTGTTTGGGGAATAATCTGAGCAATGCTATTTCCATTTTTCTCACAAAATTTTATGTAAAACAATGGAGTGTGATGAATATTTGAATTGTTCATTGAAGTGGCAAGAACCCATGAGACCTCTAGTAAATCAGCAGGAACATCATTGCTTACAAGACTTAAAAGACACTTACTTGCTTAGAAGAAGGCATAAAAGTCCAAAGTTATCAGGTTTATACAATCAGTATAAATCTCCGAATGCCTCGTGTAGTGATGCAGAGCTGAATGGAAGAGAACAGATGTACAAAAGTCTCCTTTTAATCCAACCTGTGATTACTTGAGGCTGATCAAAGCCAGAAAATTCCTGAAATTTTGTTTCAGCTATGAATTGTCAGTGCACAGTGATAACCAAAACCAATAACCAGATCATTATGCCCCAAAAGGAAGAGTGTCTCAAAATAGTAGAACTGATTTCTCAAATATTTATATCAAAAGATTTTTTTTCTACATGTAGTAGTGTAAATGTGACTATTTCAACTATCGATTTCCATAAACAAAATTTAATTTATGACATCAATGATAAAATTCTCATTTGTTTCTTCTCAGAATTGTACACAGTATTTTGAAACAACAGTGAAAAATTATCAAACTATCAAATCAATTATGCTTTCACAAATATACTCCTATGTTTCCAAAACAAGACTTCATGCAATGCTTAGTTTGCATAAATAGTTTTTTCCATTAAAAAATAAAAAGGGACATGTTCCAAATTTAAAAACATCTTTCTTTCAGCCTGGACTCATACACTGGTTTAATATGGCAACTACAATGACAACTATATTAGAAGAAAGCAGTAATATTATGTAAGAATCAAAAGCAAAATCTCCCATGCTGTTCTACTTGTGATCCATATTAATAGTTTTTACTCTGTGTATTTGGCTGAATCTGTGCTTACAGTTTATTTATTTCTCCTTGGAAGCATTTTTGCACTTCACCAGTGAAACAGGGGTAATGTCTAACAAAAACAATTGAGCCTGGGTCGCATTCCTCTTCAAAAAGCTTAAGCTAGTGAGTCAAGAATTAAGATATTTACATGGGATTAAATATTTTACAGTATTTTGGGATAATGGGGCATGGTGCAACTTATAGTTGCTGGAAAACAGATCTGTAGATTTTGCCCACCCAAATATTTTATAATTTGCCTACTGGAATAAAAAATAATCTGCTAATGTGTTTTTAACAGACTGCAGAATAAAAATGAGCACAAATTCTATTCAGTATCACAGTAACTTGATCCCTGAAATATGTCCAAAGCTCTTTCTTAAACTAAGCAGGCTTATATGTCATTTGCAGTAGCAGTTAATGTAGTAGTGCATCTGTTACTCTTTCTCACCTAAAAATTATTTCTTTCCTTTCCAGAAGTGTGAAACTATTTTGTTTGAAATTATGATGATCAGTGTAAAACCATCAGATGCTTAGCAACACCAGCAGGAAACGATTTCATGACCTGAATTGCTCCATATAACAGCAAGTCTTAACAGATACAGACATATAACAGAATTTTGTGTTAATTCATTGAATGTATAGTCTCTTTCTTCATTGCAAAACTAAAAACTACCAAGATTTTTTTAATGAAACTAATCTTTAATATCTGTATTTTCTGCAAATTCATCATCAAAAACTCCCAGAGACCCTAGCTATATGATACCTCATTAGCATAATGCTACACCTGAGTTAAGAGCTCATATGAAAATGCCAAAGGCAGAAGTTAGATGCTACTTTGGACAGTGATGAGAACCATTTGGAATTCCAACTTTTGTGGGAGGCAGCATAGAGACGTCTGCTTGAAGCACCAGTCTTCTGGTAGAAATATGGGGACCTCTGGAAGGCCTACAGAAACATTCACTTCCTGTAAAAAAAGATTGCATCACTTTTTTTTTTTTTTTTCTCCAAGACTCAGTGAGAATACACAGTGCCAAAAGTTTCAGTGATAAGAGCCAAAGTAACCCAGCCTGTTTGCAGAAAGGGAAATGAGGAAAGCAGATGACTTACTGCTGAGCATGAATTCTGGTAGCACTAACATTTAGGGAATGACCTTCTAGCAGAGACAAATTTCTTTTCCCAATGCAAAGTGAGGGACACACTCTGCCTGAGGGACACACTCTGCTCCCACAGCACAGATCCCCTTACACTTAGCTGCTGCTTGGCTTTGCTTTCCCACTCTGGTTTGGAGTCTTGCATGGAATGAATAGGATGACTTGGCTTCTGTGCAGCATTAGGAAGATATTTAAGTACCAGCTGGGTGGGAAGAGGGCATTTACTCCATCCACTTGAATCTAAAAGTCAGCAGCCTCACAAAAGCTTTACCTTTGTGAGTCTGAGGTGGTTTCAACAGGCATGCTATAGTTTTCATGACACAGAAACAAAAGGGTAATAAAAGCTCATAAGCACAGAACTTGTGTGAATGAGGCAGAAAAGTACTACAAGGGCTAATGTTAGGATTAGTTTTAATATCAGAGGACATGGGAGAGTTGTGAATAACATATTAACTGAATTTCCAAATGAATGCAAACCAGGGAGTAGATTCTAACACTTGTGTGTATCCATGAAGGAAAACACCCTTATTTAAACTGTTGGAAAAGCCATTGGCTTACCCTGCAGGGATACAGAGGCAGAAAAAGCCAGAAAGGTACCAAGATCATTGTATTCAACAGGAGAAACCATCCAGGCAGTGCATCCTGCTGTGCACTCTTGTGGCAGACTACAAACTGGACCACTTTAATCTGATTTGATCAAGAAAAAGAGGCTAAAAAAACAACTGCTTACTATGCTAATACTTTTCAGTTTGGGAGATTTCTTGGCTGCTCCTTTATTATTGTATTTTCCAGCTTTTGAAACAACATGACATAATCTGATAGAGGAACAGTTGGGATTTCCACAATCCTTTCTGGGTTCTGCAAAGATGTTCATTCTTGTGATTTTAGCATCCTTTCTCCTGCTAAGAAAAGCTCATTCAACAGTAGACAGATTAAAAGTTACAAGTCTGCTTTTCAAATATAACACGATCATCTTTTAAGAAAAAAAAAAAATTCTAAAGGGCATTTAGTCTTTTTCACATGGAGGGAACAGACATCAACTTGCTAAATGTTCATGGCAGAGAAAAATGACTCAATGTTTTCTGCTGCCCTCCTTAGAACAAAACTGATGTTCCTAATCTCTTGTTCTTTGGAGGACATCTGTCTTTAAGTCATAGAGTGCTGGTTTGTTGTCAAATTTTTAGGTTGAATCAATGAATATAAACATATTTACACTTTCCAAAAATTTCCCTTCATTTCATTTTTTTTAGTATTTTCCTGCCATGCAGCAGTCTCGTAATTTTCATTTTATTTTCACCAAGTTTTTAAAAAGTATGAGATTCTTAAACATAATTTTTCTCTGATACAAAGAACTTTCTACAGCTTCTCAGAGAGAGAAGGGTGCATAAGCTGACAGAGAAAATGTTGTATGCCTAAGAGCTTGTAATTCTCTAGCTATATTAGTTGCCCTAATAAAATACAATACTTTTCCCTATGAACATTGCTTCAGGGTAGAGGCTTATTTTTGAGTTTAAACATTTGAATCTCTTCAGAGCTAAGATTTTTAGTAGCCATCTGAACCTAACAAGTATTTACCAGCCCCTTGCTGTACAAGTTCTAATAAAACTTAACATTTTATTGAAATTTAACAGGTCTAGGTGCCTCTGCTCTTGTTGGAACCAGGATGCCTTGAGAGGAATATCCTCTGCAGCTTACACTTGCTTTTTACAGCTGAGCAGATGGTGTTATTTCAATGCAAAAACTAGCCCTCCCTTTAAAATATTTTTGAAACTGCATTAAGGATTTGTTGATGTTGTTGCTAAAATTATATTTACTTGGGTACAATCATATGAAATGCCAACATATAACTGCAGAATCAAATGCAGTGAAAACCAGGATATGCTGGAGGTGCACAACAACAATATTGTCAAACTTGTCATGTTTTTGTTTTCTGTTCAAGTGAGTGCCTCAAAGTATTGTTTCTCCAGTAAAAGGTTAATTAGATGCTATATGGCATCTAATGCTTTTGAATTTTCACTTTGGGGCTGTAATATTTTAAGTTTTTTAGTCTGGTTCTTAGTCATCCTATTTTTTGTCTAGAGCTACCAGTTAAACAGTGAAAAAAGTGACTATGAATATTCATTTAAAAATAAATTTATTCCAATCCTTCTCACAAATCTATTGTATTTGTTTTCCTCTGGTCCCATAGCTGAAATTTATAAGCATGAGTGTTTATGTAAAGACAATTTTGAAATCACTTCATTGAACACACACTGATGATACATCTTGAATTTGAAAGTAAAAATGTCAGGAGTACTTGATCAGTCATCCAAACAGGGATCAGAAACAAAACCCTGGGCCTGTTGAGAACAACCAACATAGACAGGCAATAAAAACTAAAAGGCGAGGAATTAATGGAAATTTAGGACTGAAGGCAGCTAAAATCATGTACAATGTGGAATCAAGAGAAAAAGAATTTTTATAATCAATAATAACTCTTTTCATAAGGTAAACTCAGCATCAGGCTAACATCCAAATAGAATTTAGAATTAGAATTAATTAGAATTTCTGGATAACAGATAAAGGTAACTGAATAATACCCACTTGTGTTATTTGGGAAGTTCACCAAGAACTTTTCAGTTACAGAAGATTTCAGCCATGGCTGTGGCTATTGAGGTGAAGCACAGCTGCAGGGAGAGCACAGCTTGCAGCCATCCCTTCTACGTGGAATTTAAGTCCCCTGTCAGAGAGGTATAAAAGGAGGATCAGAGCACAGAAGGATTGGTTCACCTTCTAAAAGTCTAGCTCAGTAATAAATTGAGATATTAGCAAAAGATTAGGAGTAGTCACATGGAAAAAGAAAAACAAAAATCAAAACTTTTTAAAGAGGCTGATTATTCCTCACATGCTGAGGAAGTGTCCCTAGGTGTAAATATGGCTGGCAGATGCTAAGGCAAACCAAAGAAAAAGGTCCTTTGACCATTAACTCTTAAGTACCTACTATGATTTAGCCTAGACAGTAATATTTTAGATATTCAGAAGAGCAGGTGATAAATAAATGTTAGAGAGCAATGAAGTACTGAATGTTTCAGTTTATTTGGCCTGACAAGATTGCTTGAATGAACCCTTCTGCTCTAAAAACTTTCTACTAAGCTAACATATGTAGGAAATTGTGATTCAAGAAAATCACATTAATTATTAGGAGAAGGAAAATTATGCTATAGAAGATAAATATATATATAATTGTCCTTTTTATCTCATCAGAGAATTAGTTTATCATATCATAAATCTGTATATTTCAAATAAGATTTTTGCTGAAAGATGTAACTTTCCATTTTATATAGAGGGCACTTACTTCTAGTGTCTTTAATTTACAGTCAAGAATATGTTGCAGTGACTCCTTATTTTGAGACTTACTGAGTATTTAAAAGTAAGGATAGACCAGATTTTATACTCATAAGAATATGTTTAGCAGTTCAGGTAGCAGTTTAGAGGGCAATGTCAAACTTGTCATCTCCACAAATCCAGGACCTCCATGTTTCATCTTCTCACTCTCATGGCAGTTCTGTATATTTTTGCTCAGAATTGCTGAAATCTTATGACTTGGTGTAGAATTCATGAAAAGGAGCAAGATCTACACTGGAACCTAAAACTTTCTAGTCGTAAAGAGGTGTCTGAGCCAGGCTACAGACTAGGCTCAGAGGAAAAAACAGCTGGCCTTTTGTAGAAGTTCAACAAAACTGGGGCCAGGAACAGTCCCAAAGAGACTGTACTGATGACTAGTTGGGATGCTTTCCTCACATTGCTGTGGGTTCCATCCAACACAGCATTAGAAGCTCAGGTATCAAACACCATGGTCTGAATTTCACTCTGGAAGCTACTTTAGCACTGATGACCTTTACAGGATTTGGCTATTAATGACCTAGGTTTCTCTTAGTGTAGGGTTTTAATACAAAAAACCTGTAGAAAAAAACCCTTTTCCCTCCTTCTTCTTTCACACATACTGCTGTAAATGAATATATTGCAGTATACACCACTTCATCAGGAAGGCAGTTGTATTCATTAAAGGCAGAAAATGTCCTGCTATTGTGATATTCAATAGATTCACTAAAATCATTCTCCCTGTAGAAAGGGGAGAGAAAAGAAACTCAAACATTTCACAAAGGGATATTAAGTCAAGCTGGTAAGTCTTTTATTCAGCTCTTAATAAGCTTACAGTGATAAGCCTGAATGGGAGAAAGGTATAGCCCAGAACTTCTTAAACCATTTAAATCTTATTAGAAGTATTTTTTTTCAGAGATAGGAAAAGTTTCTGTCACTTACCATTTGGATGATGAGAATAAAAAATCAATTAATTTTAAAAAAAGAAGAGGAAGGAATTAAAAAGGCAGAGGGAAAAGAACAATTTCCCATTCAGAAGAATAACATTTTATTACTCTAAGGTCCATTTCTGAGACATAATTAAAATCTATCAAGCATAAAACATGTGTGAATACTCTGGACTACTAAGTGCAGACACCATGGTGGAATTTTCATTTGCCATTATTAGATTAAGATAACTTTCAAGCAATATAATGGGCATTAAATTACTTAGTGTCAGTTTTACACAGAAATAATAGTATTGTATTACTGAGAACAGTGTTAAATACCTCATAAACATTAAGCAACATTTTTCCCTGTCTTAGTATTAGTTATTCTTCCTGCCTTTATACCAGTACTTAATTTAATTGCCATTCCTTTTAGCAAGAATATGTGGAACAGCAAAATGCAACAAATTTTGTCTCAATTACTTTTGTGGCTTCAGGGGAGAAGGGAAAGAAGGAGTATTGAAGTGATATATGCACATTTTCATTTCTGTGTCCATTTTGTCTGCATTAATGACTTGCTGCTGAAAGTAGGGAAAACCTACTTGTCTGGACAGGCTTAAACAGCTGCTGCTGGGAAGACAGCATATCATGCTCTATTCATGTAAACAGACATGTTCCTTGTCCTTCAGCTTAGAAATTAAATAGATAAAACTAAATATTTCTTGCTGGTTTAGGCAGCAACAGGTCTAATATGGAACAGCAGTGTTGCAAAGTGATAAACCACGGCAGTACACAGCTCCAGTGGTTTCCCCATTGAAAGTATACAGTCAAAAGGTATTTATAGTATGGGGGAATTAAAGCCTGTGGATTATGTGAACTTTGATAGCTGCAATACAGAACTTCAGAACTTATCCTGGCATCAAACATGTTCACACTACAGGATGGGTATGATTTCTGTCCTTTGGAAAATTCCCTAGGTTGGCCCTTTCCTGCAGACAGCCACCTGCTTCCTTTTCCCAGACTATTGTGGAGGTTTAGAATAGCTCCTCTTTTGATGGGAGAGTGAACAGGAAAAGTGAAGTTAAAAGCAGTGCTCTGCTGGGAATACTCAGCTCACAGAAAAGAGTGGTGAGTGACTTATAACTGCCTTGTAGTCCACTCAGGAGAAGGTTTTGTTGCTTTCTTTGAAAGCTCTGCATGGGAAACCTGCTTGGCAAAGGTTCTGGTTCATTTCTGGTGTGAAGGTCTGAAGAGTTCTGGAAGGTGCTGCTGCTGAGGTAAACTGGTATAGCTGGGATAAAAAAAAAAGGACAGTATAATTCAAGGTTATATGACATGTCTCCAGACCTTTTTATTTCTTTTTTTTTTTTTTCCCCAGAGAAGACTGGAGATCAAACAGTAGATCAACCCATGGGATGTCCCTGAGAGGCAATAGGAAAGCCTCATTCAATAGGTCCTATGGGAACAAATATTGAATGGGTTCTAACCTCAGACTAGTGCTATCCAGTTTATGAGAAATTAAGGGTAAAAATGTGCAGCAGCTGAAAATGACAGGTGGCAAGTTAGCTATTCAGTTAGTGTGAAAATATTTCTTTCAACTTCAAGAGAAGTGTAGTGGTTCAGCCAGAAAGCTGGAAGGAGAGCAGGTGTGGGTAACTCAGGTATCTCAGAGGCAGATTGAGCAGTGCTTCATGGTACTCATGACCTAAAACTGCAGCTGCCCAAGTTTGAGTGAAACAGAAGCAAGATTTTATGTAGGAAAGGTGACGACCGAAATTCTGTTCACCTTTTAACTGAGGGAAAACATTTGATTATATTTTGTTGTTTGAGAAATAAGAATAGCAGTGAATGGTACTCTTTAAAAGTAATGTAATTCTGTGTTTACATTACTCTGTTATTCACAGAGATGAAGGACTGGCTACATGGCCTAGAAGGCCTTACTGATTGCAATCAAATCTTTATGAGGCCCCCCAGAAAAGCAAGAGATTGATGAAAAACAGAGTCTGGAAGAATGAAAGGAAGTCGTAGGGCTTCAGCAGGAGTAAAAATAGTCTCTAGCATATCAACTACATCTTGTTAATTTACAATCCTTAAAAACATACATGTTAATTCACATGAATTCTCAAGTAACAATACACATAAAGCATGTCTGGCTGTCATTCCTGTGTGAAGTGTCTATATAATAAAATGAAATAAATAAATGCAAGAAGTGACGGTTTTGCCATAATTTTAGCGCTTGATTTTTGTTTTGTTTTGTTTTGTTTTTTCCTTCTTTTTTTTTTTTTTTTTTTTTTTTTCTCCAGAAAGGGCATACATGGAAATTTATACAGGACAAAAGGCAAATTGGTTGGATTTCTGCAGTAGATTTCCTTTTACTCAAAATCAAGGCTTTAACCCAAATACTTTTTCATGTCTCAGCCTTTTTCATACCATTACTTTAGAGAGCAAAATTTTTAAACTGTCTTAAAATTAATTGAAAAAAACCCTCTGTCTCCAAGAGATTGAAGTGACAGTCTGCTCAGAGTGGAAGAATCATTAAAATTATCTGAAGTCAACAAAGTTAAATGGAAATTAATACATTGAAACAAATGTAATGTGACATCTGATATTTCTAAAATAATTGATTTTCATTTGTTAAACAACTGCAGCTCAGAGTTATGATTCAGAGGAACTCTTACTAGTTTCAAGGAACACAGCTGATGTTGATAGTGTAATACAGAGTATAAAATATACAGCTTGTGGAAAAGCCTTCAAGAGATGCTATATTTGAAGTAAGAGACAGGAAAAGCATCATCAAATTGGTTTTTGCTACTAAATTTTTATACCTCATGGTACATTATGTGTCTACAATTTTTTACTCAAATTTTAAGGTATCAAAATTAATTATTTCCAAAATTATTCAGTGCAGCAACTTTGGGGCAAACAGCCTGAAGATTGTAAGGATTAAATAACTTTTTTGATTCATCTGCCTATACTTCATGATTTATTATAAAATGCTTGGGGTTTGAGCAACTTCCCCTGACATTTAGCCACAAAATCCTTGACATGAGAGGGGAGCAGGGCAAGCAGTAGATGTGAGACACAGCATTCCACCTGAGTGATGTGGAGGTGGGCTGTTTGCCCCCATGTTTTTGCAAAACAATAGGTCTACACCAATTCCAATAACTTCCCTCCTTTCCAAAACAACATCTGGGTCCATATCTCAAAGAGGAGTCTGAGATAGACTGGGTGACAAGCAGTTGTGGCTCCCCAAGTCTTTGGCAGCACATTTGGTAGAGCAGGTGGGACAGGCTGGTGTTCCTGATCCCTAACATCCACACAGTTGGAAAGCTTCTGCCCCATGGCCAGACAGGAATTCGTAGGGGAGTGGTGCTTAACTGTAATAAACCAAGACTAGATCCCCCTAGCCTTTTCTGAAATGGGCATCAGATCCTCGCAGGTATTTAATACCTTACACTGGATCATTACTTTTCTCATTAATTCTGATTTTCATTCTATTTAAGATCCTGAAATTTTGCTTTGGAAAACAGAGAGCGATGACCAGATCCTCCCCTCTGCTTGGGCCTTTCCAGCAGAGCAAATCAACTGGAAAAGTACACTAGCTTCTACTGAGAAATACTTCAATGCCCTGAAGCAGAGGAGTTGGTTACTCTCTCTTTGTGTATTATCCAGCATCTGTCCTCTACAGATACATAAATTATTAATGAGAAAAAAATATACATTGATTTGATATAACTTTACTCATTTCAGTCTTTACTTTTTATAGTATCAGACTGCAGGTCTTTAAGACAACTGTAGACAATTATTTCTGAGGTCTCACCTTTCTCTTTCTTCCTTTTTGCATCACACAGAGCTTGTGGTCAATCATTCACACTTCTCTAATGTTGTGGTAATACCCCTTGAGAAGCAAACACTACATCAAAAAATGTATCTATATGATGCAATTCCTCTTGCCAACATACTCAAGTACAGGGGACCTTTTGGGTCACAGAGGTAATTTCCCTGTTATTTTCAGCTATTACTTAATAATATTTTTTCTTATCTGTAGTGATCAAACTTTGTCTTAAAACAAGATGGTTCCCTCTCTTCTCACTCCCTCTGAAGTGTTTTTACAGAACTCATGACTATCATTATTTGAAACCTTCTTCAAACTCCCTTTTTGCATTTACTGGGATGAGTTATATACATTTAACAATTAACCTCTTTTAAATTGCAACCTCCTTCTATAATAGGTGATACATTATGGTTGCTAATTATCTGAGAACTAAAAAATTATTACATTTTTTATTGGAAGCTTATGTAATCATGCACCATGGCTTAATCTTTCATTTAGTTTCTTTTGGATAATGGAATTAACATAAAATGAGATGAAAAGATGAGCCTCAGGAATGAAGCAATATTAAAATCTATATTTCCAGGTACAACTGAACTCAGGTAAATTCTGACTAGACCTTGGGAATGTGTATGGCCTTTTGTCTTTTTTGAGGGGTTCTCTAAAAAGGTCAAAAATATAAAGTTTATATATCTTTTACATTAGGAATGGTGCAAATAAAGCTATTGTTATAGCATGGGACCCTTTTCTGTATGACAGAGATAAAATTGTTAAGATAGATAACACATTTTTTACTGTTCCTTAGTATTGAAAAAAGGACACTGAAGGCAATATTTTCAAACATTTTTGGTAATGATTCATACACTCCTTTAAAATGGTAGAAAGAGGAATTTCCAGCATCGGCTTCTTCATCTTCTAAGGTAATTTATCTTATATAAGTAATCTGGATAATTGTCAAAATCTATGTAGCATTCTAAGGTGATTTGCATATACACACACTGCTCACATGCATAGAATAGCTGGCTATTTTAAGTCAAGGAAAACTCCACTTTTCAAAGAATGATTCAGCCTTCCATGCCTGGTTTCACACTCAGATTCCTGTGGCATTCGTTTTGACAGCTTTTTACAATGAACTTCAAGATAAGTTGTCAGGGGAAGTTGAAGTCAAAGGCTTTCAGAATCAGCTTTCTGTCAGCTCTTTGTAGTTGTTTTCTTTTTCTTCTATTATGGTTTGCTTGTTTATTTAGTGTGCATTGTTTTTCTAATCAGAAAAGTAGAAAAAAGAGGAAAAAAGCCGTGACATGTCTGTTCACGTATTTTGCTAAGCTTAAGCTGGCTAGGTGGAATTATCTTGTTTTATGGGACAGATGAGCAGCACAAGGACTGTGTTCACACAGCTACAGCAATTACTGGACAGTATTTTGAAACTGCTACATGAAGAGAATCTTTTTCATGTAGTGGTATTTTTAAAATTGATTTTCATTTGGGCTTTTGTTGTTGTTGCTCTTGTATTTGGAAGTTTAGGTGAACTAGTCATTGTCAGTAAACCAGAAGGAAAAAAGAGGCTTTCAGTAAAAAAGGAACAGAAAATGTGTCTAGTTCTTGTATTGGAAAAATGATCTGGGTAATCTCTGTGTTAGAACTTCTCTCTTGAGCACAGATTTCCACCAAGCTGTGGGGACGTTCCATGCCTTGGACTTTAAACCACTTGGGGTCGATACTAATTTTCTTGTAACCAAGAGATTTCTGAGAAAGGCATATGATTATTGGTGCATGAGTACAGTCATTATGAGAACTACAGGTTTAGTCAAATAAAATTGCCTGTTAAAAGGAAAAGTAAGCATGTAACATTCTAATGGGAAAATATAATTAAACAAAAAACGACCTTAATTTAGCAAATCAGCCACAGTAGAGACACAGCAGGAGGTGAGGTTTCATGAGTTGTTGAAAGAAAATTCTCCAACTCAGATTTATTTCTAAATCTACTTTACAGTCCATACTTGTACATCCAAATAATTCTTGGTCAAAGTAAAACTTTTTCTTTATTATATGGAGTATACAACTGTTGCCCAAAAGACAGAGCACACATTAAAACAGACCTTAGCAAAAAATCAATCTGAGGCCATGTTAACATAAGGGGTTTTAAGTAATAAGTAAACTTTTTATTTTATTGTATCTTATTTTACACTGTTTTTCAAAATAGAAAGCACTTATTTAAACATGTTTAAATAAAATGTCAAACATTCAGTTTGATAGAATGACATATAAACAATATTTATATGGTAAACAATGTTTTCTCACCCACACAGATGGCAAAGATGGCCTGTGCAGACAGTAGCATTAACTATGTAAGATTCAATGCATTAGGACTGTTTCATATTAATAGGGGGAAGTTCTGAATGGACACGAATATTCTCACTTTTGGGTAATGGACAAGGAAACTCTGCAGAAAGGTAGAAGGCAAATGTCTTTCAGAAGAGCTTGAATTGTAGGTTGCAATACTTCATGTTATGATTCAGCAGCTATTTTGTATTCCTCTGTGGGAAGACAGAGAGAGATAGTGCTGAAGGCAGTCTTGCCCCCAATGTATTGCAGCTGTGTTAATTACCAGACTGGGAACAGCCTTGCCCTCACAGCTATGGGTGTGATAAAGAGTGAGTGAGCTGCTTGGAGTCAGTTGGAGTCTGCTGGCCATGCTGTGAGGAGGAAGGGACAGGAGGTGGTGTAAGGGACAGAAAGGGTAAGATGTTGTACAAGGGATAGACAGGGTTATGTGGCTGTGCTAGGGATAGGAAGGAAGCTGGATCTGCAGAAGGAAGCGAGAAGAAGGGGAAAAAGAACTGCCCATAGCAGCAGGGAGGGAGCCTCTATGTAGGGAAGCTACATAGAAAAGGCATGAGAGACTTCTAGATAACAAGGTGTTGATGCTTGAAGCCTTTGATGTCAGTTGTACCTTCTCTGTCTTTCCTCTTTGTGCATTTTTCTGTCTCAAACTTTGAATTTACAAAGCTCTTAAGCACACAGGACATGTTTGCATGATTACAGATTACATGTCCATTCTTTTTCTTAGCAATCAAAGGAAATTGATAAGCAGGGTTCCCTGTAGGTCCATCTTATTCTCACAAGTGTACCTCTGAATGTACTTAAGGAAATGCAGGCAGTACAATGACAATAAAAGAATTCTGGATACATTTTTACTGACACTTACCAGTAAGCATATAGTGATATGATAAAAGTAAACTTATGTCTTTAAAATCCATTGAGAAATACTTTGAGCTGTGATAAGAAAATACCAATTGCAGCAAGCAAAATTAGAAAGAATCAAGTTTCATAATCAGATGTATAGTTACTACAGGGCATTTTGTGACAGGTTTCATTTTGTGACAGGTTTCATTTTGTGACTTGGATAAAACAAATGGTTCAATGATTTTCACTTATTGGATGCCTGAGGCTATGTGGTGATATGTATGTTTTATCAAATTTCAGCTTGTACAAGTTTTTAAGGACTTTCATCTAATTTAGAATGTGTCCTATTTGGGGGAAAAAATGAGAGAGTATAGGGGGAAGTAAAATAATTTTAAAATTATTTCAGATTTTTTTTAAGACAGGGCTTAATTTATGCAGTTATGTGTATCACAAAGTTTTCCCAGCTCACTGATTTGCCTTATTATTTTCCAGAGAAGACAAGCAGTTTCTTGTTCAAAAATACCTACTTAATTTTTTTTCGTTCTCTTATATTCCCTTTTTATCTTCTATGTTTTAATTTGGCAAAACCCTAATAATCACCTGAGTTAGTCACCTTGACTTTGCTGCAATAATGTCAGATATTTTAATCAGAAAGAAAAACCTTGACATTTTGTGTAGGAAACAAACAGTAAGCCCCCTGGTCTCTTTAGAATAGCCATCTCTATATTGTACATAAACCTTATTCCAATAAGACTTACTTTGTCTGATCCTTTTGCAGGTTACAGTCACAGTGAAAACAAAATTTATATGAAAGAATGTGATAAAATGATGGCAAAAAAAAGCAGTAGAACAGGACAAGAAAATCTGTTTACACAGTACCTTGTGAAAATGGATCTTCATTCTTCTTTTTGCCTTTGAATGGAATGTATCTTTAAGTCTATTGCCTCTTAGGCTGACATAATCCTAAATAAGGGTAGGCTAGAAATTTAAAACCATATAGAAGATGATTTCCTTTCATTAATCAGATCAGCTTAATACATAGATTATTATTGTATTTAATTATTATGATAGCTGGTCATTAGAATTAGAGATCATGTAAAGCAATAAATCAAGCAAAGGACACTGACCTGAAATAATACTGGCTTGAGTGGAAGTTAAAGTTATTTTTTCAGATTATAGAAGAGAATAATGAGATTTAAGGCCATTTCTTTTTTTCTGGTAGAAAAGAACAGGATTAGCTTTTATTTAAAAGTTTCCATTATTAATAGTTATTGTTTTTATTATTTATAATAAAATTTTAAATTTCTTAACTTATTATGAAGTTGCAATTAGAGTGAGATTTGTGCTCTAGACCCTTCATCAGTTCCATTGCCCCTCTCTGGACACAATCCAGCATCTTCAGGTAGTTCTTGTAATGAGCAACACAAAACTGAACAGAATATTCCAGGTACAGCCTCACCAGTGCCGAGTGCCAGGGGACAATCACTGCCCTGGTCCTGCT
This sequence comes from Phylloscopus whistleri, assembly GCA_017589585.1. NCBI lineage: Eukaryota > Metazoa > Chordata > Aves > Passeriformes > Phylloscopidae > Phylloscopus > Phylloscopus whistleri. Next base: position 2,560,447 of record JADMLD010000090.1, read on the forward strand.
GGCCACACTATTGCTGGTACAGGATGTCACTGGCCTTTTTGGCCACCTGGACACAGCTGGTTCATGTTCAGACACTGTCAACCAGCACCCCCAGGTCCTTTTCTGCTGGTGCTTTCCAGCCACTCTGCCCCCAGGCTTAGCATTTTCAGGTTCCTGTGACCCAAGTGCAGGACTTGGCACCTGGCTTCATTGAACCCCATACCATTGGCCTTGGCCCATTGATCCCACCAGTCCAGATCTCTCTGCAGAACCTTTCTACCCTTCAGCAGAACAGTCCCAGCCAGCTCAGGATTGTCTGCAAACTGATGGATCCCCTCATCCAGACCACTGATATTCAGCAGTGCACAGCCAGTTTCTCCAGAAGAGTGCGGTGAGAAATGGTGTCAAACACTTCACAAATAATGTCTAAATAGTCAACATCAAGCAGTTTTTCCCTCATCCACTAAGCAGGTCACCTGCCATAGGAGTAGATCAGGTTGGTCAAGCAGGACCTGCCTTCCATAAACCCTTGATGGCTGGGTCTGATCCCTGGTTGTTCTTCACATGCCACATCATGGCACACAAGGCTGTCTGCTCCATGACCTTCCCTGGCACTGAGGTCAGACTGACAGGCCTAGAGACCCCAGAATTGTCCTTCTGACTCTTTGTGTAGATGGGTGTCACACTGGCTAATTTCAGTCAACTCTGACATCCCTGTAGTTGGCTAGGACTGCTGGTAAATGATTGGAAGTGACTTGCTGAGCTATTCCACCAGCTCCCTCAGTACCCTTGGGGGTGCTCATGGAATTATTCACCAATCCCCCTTTTTTTTTTTTCCTCTGTTATTAAGAATATAGTGAGTGTGGCTTACTAGTTGGGAGCTAGTTCGTACAATGATTTGTATTTTGGAAAAAGAAAACACTGTCACCCGCTTCTCATTTTCTCTATCAATAACCAAAATGCAGTTGTTTTCATGACCTAGGATACCGTAGTCTGAAAAAGAAGTTATGACTACTGCTCATGCTTGATACCTGTTCTTGTAAAAACGCTTCTCGTTGCAATGAATCACTCACAAGTCTTTCATTAGAAAATCCCACTTGGCCATTAAACAGTACTAATATCTTCCTGTTGTGCTTAAAAATGAATAATTCATATCCTCCATGAGAATAAACTAGAATGATGAATAACAGAGCAGAGCAAATACAGTTATGTCCTGTTTTATATATCTTACTGTATGCTGGCTACGTGTGATTTACTGCCTTCTTTTTTTGTTGGCCAGGGTGAATTTTATTAATGTGTTTGTATATATGTGTGTGTGTGAATAATTATGTATATATGTAAACGGGGTGCATGGATCAAAATAAATGCACTTCAGTGTGTGTTTGTGAACATTTTACACCCACACACATATGCTCAAGAAACTTTAAAAACTTTGAGGAAGTAATGAAATACTTAATAATTTAGATCATGGAATACCTCTCAGCTCTTTTATGCACTGAACTGTCATTTCTCTGAACTGCGTCACAACTATAGGTACAGTTGTTTCTGGTTTCTTGTTTGTTTTGGTTTTTTTTCCCTGCCTAAATTGTTTTCAATTAGAGTTTTTAAACAATCCCCAACACATCTCACACAAAGAGGTGAAACATGGTGAATATAACCTCACATTTCCTGATTAACCATGACTATAATTATTCCGTCATACTTCTTGCCAATTTATTTATTTAAAAAAGCCCAGCAAATAAAAAACAGCAAATAATCCCTTTAGGGACAGAGAGGACCTATCCCACCATTAACCCTAAAAAAATATATTTAAAAATAAAAAAAAAGAAATTAAAAATGTTTCGTTTTGACCAATAAAACATTACTGTTAAACCACATCATTTGCTATGATTCTCCACATCTTGAAGTTGATTAATCCAAGAACAGTGGCCTAAGAAAATATTCTTACAGCAGAAAAAGAATGACTGTGTTTGTTTCGTATCTGACAGCTCATACATTTCCATGCAGAAACCAGAGCCTGGTCCACTATTCCTTCTGCAGAAACTTAGTTCAAACTTTCCTGTTGATTTCAGTTATAACTGATGACGCAGTGTTATTGAAAAAAGAGAAAAATTCATTTGAGAAAAAAGTAAAGCCTTCATTTAGTTCCTAATTTACTCCGTTATACTACTTCTTGTAAACAAGAGAATTAAGTGTTGGTTTAATTAACATAATTTCTGGCCCACAGGATTTGGAAAAAAGAATTAATCCTGCAGGATATAATCGGGTAATAGGGTTTGATAAAACTTCTGCTGCAAGACCAGTTTCCTTGTAACACATCCTTAATTAACGTAAATGTTGCCAAACACCAGTTAAAAAAAGGCAATTCAAGTAGTTTAAGTTAATTAAACAGTGCTGCTGCTCCCGATGTTCTCTTTGCAGAGTGCGCAGGCATTCGCATCCCTCGTGCTTCTCCACTGGGGCTGTTCACAGCCACCCTTGCACCCTGGGGATTTGGACAGGGCAGGATGGGCAGGACGGGCTCCTGCTGAGCAGAGGCCCAGAGGCCCAACATCCCTGGATGCTGCCAGATGTCTGTTGGTCACCATGGCTGGGCACCCTGAACCCCCAAGGAGATGCCTGGCCCCTGCCTGACCCTGGCCTGCAAGGTGGCACAGGAGACACGGGCTCTGCCATCACACACCTGAGCTGTCCTGCCACACTGGAATGAGTTTAATCCTGTTGGAGGGAAGACAAGATCTGATGGTGAAGGAAAGAGAAAGCATCTTTTTCTCGTAGTACCGCCCCTGTGAGTTTGAGTGTGGTTAGAAGCTATGTACTCTTTGGCTAACAGTCTTCCTCTCCTTCACCACGCTGTGGTTTTTTTTGTTGGTGGGTTTTTTTTTGTTGTTGTTTGTTTGGGGTTTTTTTTTGTTTGTTTATTTGGTTTGGTTTGGGGTTTTTTTTGTGGGGTTTTTTTGTTTGGGGTTTTTTGTGATTTTTTTTGGGGGGGGGGTTGTGTGTTTGTTTTTTGGTTGGTTTTTTTGGTTTGGTTTTTTTTTTGGTGGTTTTTTGGTCTGGAAAATTTAATTTTGAAATTGAAAGTAGTTCTGAAAAAATTCTGTTGGCTGGACAAAATACTAATGAGGAAAAATTCTAAAAAGATTATCAGTTGATGGAGAGATCAGCTCAGCTTGATTCAGATGAAAATGTACAGGACGGTGGGAGCACTCAAAGTAAGGACTACACTTTGGTGTGATTAAAACAATTGAAAAACCAAGTCAAGGTGTAAGGACTATTAGCTTCTGCTTTCTGAAATTATAGAATGATTCATAGATACACATGTATATATGTGTATGCCTGTGTTCATATGTATATATATGCATAGGCAGTTTTCTGTCTTCTTTTTGTCTCCCTGTACCTATCTACTTCATTTGGATAAATAATGCTTCAGTGAACAGCACAGTAATCTTAATCTATAACAAATAAGAATCATCTAGAAAGAATCATCCATCCTCCCAAATTAACATTTATTTCTTATTGTAGTGGAGGTTATCCTTCTCCAGTAATTTTGCTGAATGTAATATTTTACCACAGTAACAAACAAATTATAAATGTTGACAGACATTCTTTGTCATCTTAGTACCTTTTTCTCCAATTCTTATTTGACAACCCAATGAGTTATAGTATTTAGATTAATGTTTATGGAAGATCATATTTAATGGCAATGTTTGATAGCCTAATCTGTTTTCTTTTTGACTCAGATGGTTACATTTTTTACTGACTGATGCTTATTTCATATGAATCTTGTCATCCACTGACAAATAAAACAGAAAAGACATTGCAGCCAGAACATATTTCTTAATCTCACAGTAGTAATTAACACAGAGGATACCTAACTGTCTTTGTAGATTCAACAGATAAATGAACCTATCATGGGTGAAAGTGAAGAAATTCCATGCCTTCCTAGTAGATAATTGATCTTTTTTTTCCCATGGACTTGCCTGCAATCAAAACATTTTTTTCCAGGTTACCTTTTAAATGAGAGCTAACATAAAGTGAGAGGTGTCTAGATTTTAATCTCAATTCTGCAGTCAGAAGGTCTTCCAGGAAAAAGATAGGTGTGTAGAACAAAAGGTAATATCAACCCAGAGGATTTGCACTGTGGATATGCCTGTCTGCAGAGAGTTCTGCAAAGCACAAATGCAAGAAAAAACACTTCTTTCTCTGCCATGAAAATATATATTTTATGATTTATGCCTTCATTCACTGAAGACTTTGGCTTGCAGAGCTCTTTCTCTGGTCCAGCCATAGCAGGGTAGACGCCAAGGGAAAGCCACAGCTGTAGCTGTTTTCTCCCCACTCTCTGCAAGTCAGCAACACCTACAGCTCACATCAGTACACAAAGGGTCACTTCAGCATTCTCATAGGAAGCCATGCATCTGGGCAAAATACCAGCACCTAGCTGAGACAGCCTGAAAACCTGTCTTTAATTTGTATGAGTTTTAGAAAATTTTCTCCCTTTCCTCTGCTCCCTGGTTGTTAGCTTCTGCCTGAAGGCTTTAGGAGGGGTCAAGGAGCTGAGATAGTAGTGTAATACAGGGAAAATTTGATGATGGCTCAATGGGTGACTAGAGAGAACTGAAATCACAGGCAGATATTTGAGACCCTGTTACTGGGAAAGTAACAGCTAGTGCTAATTTCATCCGACTTGTAAGTACTGGCCAAGGGCTTAAGGGATCAACAGCTCTAAGAGGCATGGCAGTAAATTGAAGAATAACTGGCATCAGCCCAAAAGTAAGGATGTGTGGTTCTGTGTGAAAATAATAGCTTTAAGAGTAATACAAAAACATAGTTTTCAAAATGATGGTAAATTTGTTTTAGAAGAACATAAAAGAGGAGATAAGAGAAAATTTAACAAGAGTTAAATCCTTATAATGCGGAAAAGATAAAAATTAAACAGAATACAACATAAATACGGATATAATACAGGCTTTAAGTGTAGCACAGATATAATTTGTGGTAACAAGTCTAGGAGAACAGTTCAAAAAATCTATTCCTAACTAATTGCATTTCTGTAGTCTTATGAACAGTTAGGTTTTCCAGTATGAGTTAGGTGCCTATGTTTTTGCTTTTGTGAATGACCACAGGTACTGTTGTTTTTATTGCACTATTAAGCAGTGATTGGATATTTACCTTACACTGAAGTCCACTTGGTGCTGAATATTTTAAGTGCCCATATCTTAAAATCCTGGAAAAAACTCATTCTACTAACATTGTGGAGTTGACACTGACAGGATTGAGGTCACAGAACAACATAGTTCAGTCAGATCAATCTTCTTTAAAACAACGACTGGTGGAAGGAGTGGTATATCTGGTTTGAGTCAGCCCAAAAAGCACAGCAGCCTTGCAGTGCTTCTCCACTTTACACTGTAAGAGAGGCTCAGCTGCTTTCAGCTTTCCTGCCTGTCCACCCTTAACAGCCTCTCAGTCGAAAGAACACACAAACGAAATCTTCTAGCACTGTAAGGCTGGATCTCAATACAGAAGTGATAAATTACTGATTTGCTGTCTAGAATATGCATAACTACAAGTGGCTATGCACCTTGACTGAACCTGAAATATCTGAAGCATGTGGACAACACAGGGCCAGCTGGACTTACCAGCTGCATGTTGGACTTACCAACAATGAAGCGGAGCTAAGTGCTAGGCTGAAGCTTTCTGGACTGCCTGGTTTTCCTCCCACTCAGCTGCTTCTGGGCAGCTGTGCTTCTGCAATAGCTCTCTGACTAGGGGTCTCAGCATAGTGCTCCTGCTTCTGCTCACCTCTGGGTTCTCGTAAGAGAACTGCCTTTAGGATCTTACATCCTTTCACTGGTCTCTAAACCTTGCCCAGTTTCCTTGAGCCATGAACCTGATACATACACAAGCCATGGAGTTAATTTCTATGCTTGGGAAACACAAAGATCTTTTTTCTGTAAATGAAAATCCATATAAAACATCAGGCCTTCTCATAAAAAGTTTTTTAACATAAAAAGCTTTCTATAGAAAATGATTAGTACAATGCATTTTCCTATTGACTATCAAGTTCCAGCTTGTGAATATTTATACTGTACATTCAAAGCTTTTAAAAAATATTAACATTTTTATTGGCTATGTCAATTATAATTTAAAGAAAACCCATTATATCAAGTTCAGAGGCAAGGCTAATTTTTAATAGAGGGTACATAAACTAGAATAACTCATTGAAGCAAGCAGGACAATGAAATTCATGAAAGTGGTTCTTAAAAGTGATTATTTTTCCTCAGATTAGCATAACACATAAGAATAATATCTGGAACAATCAAGAAGACATCTGACATCTTGATGGAACATCATCCACGAGTAGAGGTATTGCTTTCCAGAATTTTAAGTAATAAGAATTTTAATTACAGCAAAAAGTGAGTACGTGGCATTACAGTAGGAATTGATAGTGTTATAATTGAGAAGGAACTCTTTCCTATTTCTTCTAAAATTGCTCATGGGGTTTGAAAAGTAATTCCTTTTTGGATGAAATTTTTCCATTCCATATTTTAGGTTTAAAAAAAAATTCTGAGAAGACCAACACTTTTGCTTTTCCTACATACAAGAAAACCACAAACTGATTCAAAATCAAGTTATTTCAGGTGCTATAGTTTAGTCCTTACTGAGATCAAAAATGTAAATTGTCCAGAACACTAGTGTTTATTTCATGGTCTGTATAACCTTCTTCTAAATGGCAATGTAGCATTTGGGTTCTTCAGTCTTGATTTGATTACTAAAAAGATTATGAGCTTCATCAGGTTTGAAAGAAAAATCTTGCTTGAATAAGTTTAAAGCAAGGTAATTTAATTACGTTAATGAAAATGGTCCATTTTCTTTACATTCTCTGTTTGTTTCTTTCCAAGGAAGAAGTTTAGAATGCAATGAGTTGCAGAGGTTTGAATTGTGCTTAGGCTGTGTGGATTGAGAGAAAACTTTAGCTAGAAGTCATGCCTGGGTGAGAACAGCATTGTACATGAACTCACACTGTCCCTGCTCAGACTCTCTCATTTCAGGACATAACAACTGAGCAGGCAAAAGCACAGCTTGACTCTCAGATCCAAAGTTAAGACAGTAACACGTGGAGTCTCTTTTCTTTTTCTTTCTTTCTTTTTTTTTTTTTAATTTCTTTTTCTAAGTCTGACGGACTTTTTTTTTTCTTGAAAGTATATTTTTGGGTTGTATTTAACTTTACAGAACAACATCTCAGCCCAGGAATAACCCAGAAATCTAACTTCGTCAGTGACACCTTAGGCATTTTTGTGTAATTTGAATGTCTGTATTTGTTTATTAAAAAAAAAAAGTCTTTCTCTATAAGTGTTGGCATTAGAATATCGACAATTAAATAATTTGTAGTTACTTTATCTTCAAATTAAAATGGTATAATTCCCTGACTTTTCGCTGAGACAATCAGCTGCACTGGCTATCAGCTACCTTGAAACTATGGGGATCTCTGTTCTTCTTAGGATACCATACTTGAATACATTCCTCTCTAGATTGCAATGATCCCAACTCATCTATGATGTCAACCTTTGTCATTTCTGAAGCAGTTTTAGAGGTTCGTGGCAACCAAAACCTATGCAGTTAACTTTTAAACATGCACAGAACAGTACAGCAAAGCAGATCAAATCCTCTGAACTAGTGTGAAATTGAGAAGAACTGCACAAATGTTAATATCTATATATCTCTTTCAGCAAACTTGTTGAAGATGTAAGCATTAAATTCTTCAATAACTCTGCAGTACAGCTTACAAAGTGCCATTTTGTGAGAGGGTGAGGGTGACTATTTGTTTTTACCTGACTTTTGTGATAAGTCATGTCAAGTCAAGTCATGGAGTAACATGGGACTGGTAGAGCCAAGAGAATTTCTTAGAGATTTCTTATTCCTTGATATAAAATTTCCAAGATAAAAGATTAACCTGGGTTCAATGAGTAAATACTTAAAATTTTGTTTGTTATTTCTAAATATCTCTTAGATTGCATTATTTTTGTCCCTTCTTTTTAACTATGTTAGGTAGCATCACACCAATTGGCTTTAAAATACACTAAGTTATTTATAAAAACAGTTGAGATCACTTCTTCATTTACCATACCATTTATGTTTTAAAAATCTAGCTTGAAAAAAATCTCTTTAATTAGAGAGGGTAGATGCAAACATATTATTAGTGCTGCAAAATATTTTTTTAGGGATTTATGTACTCACTTCCTATCTGATTTTCAGGGATTAGAACAGTTTAGATAAAAATAAACCAATTATTATAGAGGTTACAGAGATTAATTTATTACTACATTATTTTCATAGCTGAATTACACTGTTGTGATACTTTGTACATATTTAACAACATAGTCCTGTAATGATTATTTTGATTCATCTCAACTTGCACATCCAGTGGTGGGTATTAACTCCTGTCCTTTTGATTCCTTGAGGAACAGTAGCAACAGAAGTCCATTAATCCAAACATGGGGGAAAATAAAAAGGAAGCTCTGAATTAAGCAATATATTTCTAGTCTGGAAAATATAATATGCTAAATTCTGCTTTTATTTACACTGGTTCAATTTCAAAGCTTTTATCTATCCACAAAAAGTAAAATATTTGATTCCTGACACACACTGAAGAAAATGTACTATAGATGTGGATACAGTCAGCTAAGAGCTTTCTTGTAAATATGCTCTTCTCTACAAAGAATGCACTCGTAAATCAATAGTCAAGCTTATGCAAGACAGTAAAGTGAGACTTTCATGCAAAGCAGAAGCCCAAATTAATGTCAAGATGGTAAAGATTAATGTTATAGCACATCAAAACAACTTGACTGAGTCAGGGTTACACGGGAAAAGAAACAAAGTCTTGATAAATTCCTTTGTTAACATTTGAGAAAAGATTTATGAACCATGAACAGTACATAGTATTTTGCTAAGCAAATAGAATAACAAATAGTACAGGAAATCACTGAAGCTTTAAATGGGTGACGGTTTGCAAAAGACAAACACATCAATCTCTGATAAAGAAGCACTTATCTCAGTTATATTTTCCCAAATGTGTGCAAACGTATGTACAGTGTTTTTACAAAGTCTAATATGATGTGTGCGTGCATATGTATGTTTAACAGGGTAAATAGGCAGAGTAGCCTTCCTTAAATCTAACTTCACAGATTTTCTTTTATGCAGTTATTTTAATTATTAAACAGGTAAGTACAGACATATATCACTGATTTTGTTAATTAAAATTTGCATTAGAATTTCTGCCTTATAGCTTGCTTTCACTTTACTTGATTGGATTTCCCTGGGGAGAAAAACAATCAATAGACACATACACATTCCTCAATTAAAATAAGAAACAACAAAACCCAATCAACAACCCAAAAAAAAGAAACCTTCAGGTTATTCTTTAAGAAGGTTTCGTGCTTTTAAGAAATTTTGAAGAATTTTGAAGTTTGTATTAACTTTTATCATAAGCTGTCTTGTCTATGATAACTATGAAAGAAGTCATTCACATTAGTTTAATTTTCCACAGCACAGTTAATATTTGTAGTTATTTTACAGTTTATAAATATTATACATGGAAGTTTTAGATAAGTTGATTTTTTGTTCGCAAACATTATGATCAGTTAAAAAAATTTCCAAACAAAAGACATTATTCTAGAAAGAGGGAATATATAAAAGCATGAGTGGTAAATACATAGAAAATTTCATCAGACTTCAATATTATTCCTTAGATATTAATAAAAATATTTCAATTTTGCTTTTACAAATGCAGGATTTTTTTCTGGAAAGGTATAGTGGATGAGCTGAAAAAATACCCAAGGGTACACTGAGAATGAAAATAAATTCTCTGATTTGAGAGCATGGGGTGTAATGATAGTGTGGTACTTGCAGTCAGAACAATAAAAACATGAATATGGTAGTGCTGCTTAACTTCGAATAAGAAAACTGGTTTTTGGACTCTCTTCCAGAGGTAGCTGTGCTTCAAGAATGTTGCATGCAAAGCACACACCAAATATCTTTCAGGAAAAAAAATCAAAAATTCTCTGACAAAAAAAGGACCTCTTTGTAATTTCTATAAGGAGATCCTCTCAGTCAATCCCCCTTTCTTAAATATGCAATCTATTCTTTTAAAAATTAAAGAACAAAAGATAACAGAAGAAAGTATTGGCCAAGCAGCAATTTACAGTGCTCTAAATTTGTTCACATTTATTTTAATCTCAGCAGAGCAGAATATTTTTATACAGTACATTCTAAGTAGTGAGGGAAGATTGTGATTTATACATTTGCATAACATATGCACACTAAAGTTGTCACAATGGTACACATAATTGATTTGACTGTAGTAATGACTATTTAATTTTTTACATTCACAATACCACTGCCACTAATCTTTTTGCCTTATAGCTGAGACCTGAAGCAATTTTTTAATTTTGAATGTTGGAAAAACCTTACTGCATACACAAGTATAAAATAATTGACGTATGTGAATGTTAATTACACTTTAGGGTGTTGGTTCCCTAAAGACAGAAAATTAACCTTGGTCATGAATTGGAGATAAACTGGACATGGCTGTGAGTATCAACAAAGATGACCAGCGAAGAGAAAAAAAGCCATTAAAAGAGGACAGGATATGGGAGACCAGGGAAAAAAATAGGTTCAGATAATATCAGATTTACTTTGTGGTCCAAAATAGGTAATAACATAGCTATGGTTACTAACGTACTGGTGTCCTGGTCTTCTGGTGTCTCCAGAGGTCAGAAGACATTGATAGAAACATGTAAGAGCATGAGAGATGGTCATCTTCCTGTGTTTGGAGTTTAAAAGACAAATTTGTTTCTCTAATTTCCCATCTGTAAGCTCCTAGAACTGCAATTTGGACCTTTTCTATCTGTCATATATTTAAGCTCAAGGAAGGGCTCCGTTTATTCAGCTGTCAAAATGCTGGAGGTTTTCTGGTTGACAAGAGATGCCTTTTATGCTGATAAGCCTCAGTATATTCTCTGGCATTTCCACTGCTTGCAAAAAGCATGGTTGTTGTAGCATAGGGTCTCTCAGCAGTCAGAGAGCACTGTCCAGCTCCATGGAGGACCTGGGAAAAGACAAAAACCACTCGAAACTGGACTCTCATGTCTGTAGTCCAAACCACAGCAGCAGGGGGGAACATTAGTGCAGGGTGAGCACTGCAGCTACATGAGTGAATTCCTGATTTCTTTTCTCCAGAATTCATGGAACAAGTTTTCTGACCACAGATGGATAAGGGAAAATACTTTCCAGTAATGTATCCAACAGTACCAAAAATTCAGACTCCTGGTTCAAAAGAACATTAAAAGTAGATGCCATTAACAAAACATCACAAAATATGAGAAAATCTTTGAGAGAAATATTAAGAGACAATACTAAAGCAAAATGAGTGGTTTGGGGTCCTTAAAGCATCATTGAAAAAGTGTCAGTAAAAGAAGGTTTTATATATTCTTGCAAAAATATGACAAAGTTTGGTTACAAGGTTCACTCTACTAGTTACTACATGGATGAAATGTACACAAGAACATGAAATTAGGATGAATTTAGAATGATTTATGTGTATACTGGGGTTTAAAATGGGGTAAAGTTTTAAGGGGGAGACCCTCCAATGAGTTGCAAGGTTCAGAGAGGGCCCCCTTGCTTTCTAATTCCTCACAGAATCCAGGTGTGACTGAGTCCAATCCTTGTCCCAGATTTGGTCAATGGTTATGTCTAAGAATTTAATAGAGAAAAGCAAGGGGCAGGGGAGACTGACTGTCCTTTTGAGTCGTGAGGTTCAGAAAGGACCACCTTGCCACCTGAATTCCACGTCAGAGAGAATTCTATCTGTCTCTATTTCCACTTTTATTCCCAGAACTGGTAAGCAGTTTATGTCAAAAGGATTATGACAGCAGTTTATTACTGACTAATTTATAAAGTGGTTTAATAGAATTTACTACAATTATAACAGTGACTTAGCTATGTATTCCTCATCTTTATGCTACGTTTGCTGTAAGGCAGTCAGATCAATACCCACACACACATAGGAATATGTACAAATGTGAACATACTTGTGACAAATTTCCCTCAAGAGTTATTGAAATACTCATGCCAATGCTTTGGCTTTTCTCAGTGAGCAAAGGATGGAGCATCAAGAAGTGAGGGTATCAGCCCAGGTTGGAGAAGCTGTTGGAGAAGGGCTTCTTGTAAGAGGTGGGTGAATATCATGACTTTGGGAATTTAAAGGAGTACAGGGACATTCCTCGTGTTCAGGATTGGATTTGAGAGTATATGGAAACACTCTCAAACTTCTGTGACACCTGTCATCTGGCTGTAGGTAGGATCACTTGGGTTTATGGTACCTGTCATCAGATAGTGGTCCTCTAAGTATTCCACTCTGGAGAGCTGGTGAGCTCTGAGAGCTCTCCCACTCACAGGCAGATACTGTCTGCAGTCCACTGCAGTTCAGGAGAGCTCAAAAAATCTCATTTTTTGAGAGACCTTTGCTGTTAATGGGGTCCCAAGATGATTTGCTTTAGCCAACAGTATTTTTTCCATTCTCAGGTCAGCAACTACCGGAGTTTCCAAAGAAATTGTTTCCAATACCATGAAAAATTGTTTTTCAAAACTCCAGAAATAACAATACTGCTCCCCTTAGGCTACACCTCAGGTAGAGAAAATTATAAGTTTGCCATTGGATGACTGATTATCCCACCTCTTGTTCTTCACTGTAGGAGTTCCTTGTGTGGCCAGTGTCATTCCTCCTTGGCTGTGTAAGGATTCATTTAAAGGATGATTCACCACTCAACTCCTTACACAAAGGCCAGTGAGCAGCCTGAGAAATACAGTTTCAGGAAGGCGCTGAGAACCTCCTTTGTGAGTCTTTCCTCAAAAGACCATTAAGACCATTAAAAATTATTGAAATCTCTGGGAATGTATTTTATCAGTGGATTGAGTAGTCACAAATTATTATTTATGAATTTTAAAGGAAAACAAGCAAGAAAAGCTCTGCTCGGGACTTGAATCTGCAGAAATGTATTTGTGTGTCAAACACGAACAGACTAGGATTATTTTTTTTCACTTATCCTTTGGGAGGAATAAATGATAGGAAGACAAATACCACTGGAACCTAAAAAAGTTTTAAATGGAAATATTTTCAGTCAGCAAAAAGCAGTAAAGACAAAATTCTGGTACAGCCAATTATCTCAAACACCGGAGTATTGCAGCTCATGTCACGTCGCTGTCTAGTTTATCAGCTTCTCTGAAAATGTTCTCTTTCAGCTTCTATTTGCTGACTAATTATCTTCTGTAGTACTAGCCTAAATATATTTTGATGTAGGCACTTGAAATTAATTCTGCTAACTCCCTGATCACAAAGCATAATATGCAGTCTCTCTTCTTTTTCTATCTGTAGTGTTCATGCCATTATAAACCTTCAAACCAAATGACTGTAGAAGAACATCTCATAAATTTTCCATTAGTTTTCTTCTGATATAACAAAAATTTTTAAATTTCAAATATTTGTAGACTAGAAGAACTTCCTTCCCAGATACACGGAGCATTGGGAAATTATACTAGAAAACTACATCCAAATTGCCACAGAGAGAGAAAGGTGACAGGTATGAGGGAATACAAATTTTCCCTGTCACTTATGGAGGGTATGAAACTTCATGAAATGAAACCTCTGCACTTCGTCAGAGGCCCCCACAGTCTTTAAAACTCATAACATTTTTTTCTCTGTTGTGTTTGTCACTGAGAAGCTGAACAAACTATTCTCAGTATCAGGATAAACTGGCTGCCTATAATACTGGAAGACAGAAAATAAAATCCACTTGGTTAAAATGTTCTCTTAAGAGAATGAAAGGTTGGACCACTTTGCTTTCAAGTACAGTTCCATTTAATTATCTGGAGGCAACTTGTCTGCAGACAGACAAAATAAAACAAGATTTGTGCAGTAAAACAGCACGCTGTCTCAGATGAACTGTACACTTTTGCTCATGGCAGTTTTCCCTAATGCTCTGGAAGTCAGAAGAATACCAAAATACAAATTACGTGGTCCTTAGAATAGTGTGATTCAGAATATTAATTACTTAACTAAAGAACTGGAGCTGAATATGACTAAAGCCAGTGGGAGTTCCTCAAATGAGACTAATAAGGTTTGAATTAGATTCTAATTTAATCTCTTTGAACAAATAGTGGGGGTTTTCCGTATTATTTTTTCCTGTTTCTTCATGACTCCTCTTTTTCTTGCCCACACAAAAGTCAACAATAAGACTGTGTGGCTTGAACTTATTATTCACTAGGAAAGAAAAAAACCTGTTAAGGCTTTATTTGAAATTTGGTTTTCATTGTAAAATATGAGAGCTGACTCCTTATGTATATATATCCTCTAAAAAGTCAATATGTATCACAATAGAATTTATTCTTAGAAAGCTCATCAGGAATTTATAATTCGTGACATTACTTCTAAAAAGTATCTAAAGATAGCAACTTTATGGTGATAATGAACTTTGTTCATCAAAGAAAATTATCACCAAATTACCTTATGATAATTTAAAAACTAAAACCAAAACTAAACCAGAGGTCTCCTAATAAGGAGTCACAATGGTTATTATAAAATGTCTGGAAAAGTTGCTGTGGTACCCAAATTGACTAACTCACTAGTTCCTCTAATAACAGTCCAAAATATTACCTGCCTGCTGCAACTACCAGTCCTGTCTTTGGGGCTGGTCATGGGGGTGGTGTCACCTTTCCCTGAAGGGTGATGGAAGAGCTGCTGAGACCAGTCTGTCAACAACTTGATCCGTTCCATGCTGCAGCCCTGTAGGGCTCTGCATCCAGAGCAGGGTGGAGATAACATAAAAGGCCTTTAGCCCCTTTCCTGATTTGGGAAAAGCACCCAGCACTGTGAGGGATCAGAGCACATTGCTTACATTGTCTGCTGGTTTATGAGAACTTCTGAGTGATTCAGGTTAATTTTTTTTAATTATTATTATTATTATTTTAATTTTTTTAATTTTTTTTTTTTTTTGCATTTTGCCCGCATGCCACTTAAATGGATTAATGATACTACATAACTCCTGGGGCACTTCAGCTGCAGTATATCGGTCCTCATAGACAAAACAGGCTTCACAAATTCCATTTTGGTTTCATCTCACCTATTCTCTTTAATATTATCTCCTCTGCATATTAATATGATACTCCTGTGGTGATCCCAATTACACATGTTTAAAAGGTGACTGATAAAAAGAGCCTGTCAGCATCTTTCATATTAATTCCAGTGTTTAAGCACTCATGTGTGTTAGACTTTTTAATTTCATTTGGCTTCGCTGAAGACTAGCAGCTGTCTCTTGTTCCACCTTTCTTCAAAACACATGAGCCCATCTGAACACTAATTAGCAGGCAGGGGCTGAAGGGTGGGCCTGTTTGAAACTCTGACTTCAAAAAGCATCTTCAGGAATGTGCTGAGCACAAATGATATCTAAGGAATCAAGACTCCCCTTGTGGCAAGGGTGGGATTTAAAGGTTCTCAGACTGCAATGTATTTCCATTTGTTTCAATGTAAAGTGTCTTCTAAACCATGAACAAGTGTGGTGATGAATTTCTGATTATTTTGGTTTTGACCAATATGCAAAAAAATATAGTTAACCCTTCTTCCTTAAAGACTGCTAGGACTGCCTTATAAATCTAATGGCTAAATGAAGAGGTTTTCCCCAGATTGCCATTATAACTCTTTCCTAAAATAAACTACAGACAGTTTTAATTAGAGAGCTGGAGACAAGAAAGTAAGACAGAAAAGACAACAGAAACTGGAGTTATAAAATTAGGATGCATAAGGATATAGATTTACACTGGAGTATAAATCTTTTCAAAAGTACATAAAGTTATATATTAAAGTGAATTATGTAATTAAATAACCAGAGATAAGTACAGTAAAATCCAGTGTATAGGAGCACAAACCCTCTGTATTACTAGAAATTCATATTACTGGGAACAGATGCTTCCTCTACAGATATAGAAACATGGAGAAAACATTATTATTAAAATCAAATAGAAAGAGAGAAGTACAAACAAAGATTATTTGAAATAAACAAAGAGGCCATTAGAAGCGTAACTCCACTTTAATAAGGCTTAGAGAAAAAAAATAAAACCTAAAGAGTAACACTCATTTCAGCTACTACTATTCAGTCAAAGCTTAGCAAAGACAAAGAGAATAATTAGGTCTCTAAATGCCACTGAATTCTAATGAAAGAAAAAAGTTAAGTTCAGACTTCATATGTTATGTTATGAAGCAGAGCAAAAGAGTACCCTAGATGATGTCAACAAAGATAATGTCAAACCCCAAAAACTCAGGAGAAAGTAAAATTCAATGAATATTTTATAGTAAAACATCTATGACCATCATAAGGTGTTCAACACTGGGGTGGCTTAATTGATGTGCAAATATTTTAAAATGCTTTGTAGAAGCAAAAATGAATCACTACTCAGACTTTGTCACATTATTGATTTTTTTAGGCACATTTTTTCTCGCTGCCATGCCATATGTGTATAACAATGAACTAGAGATCACTGCCCTTCCAGGCCATGCATTCACAATAGTCTTTGCTGTTAAATGGTACCAAGAGATTCCTGTCCAAAAAACCCAAAACAACCAGGATAGATAATTCAGCCATCAAAGAGCAAGGAAACAGTTGTCTCTACTTTGTGTCCCTTAATGAGACAGGGTGCTGGATTGAGAACCATCAATCAGCATTTTGTTGTTACTTGGTTTTATTGTTAAAAAAAAAGCCTTTGGCTTATTGGCTTATTTCATGAATATTTATGTCTTATTTTATAAACATACATTTATGCTGCTTACACTACTTACAGGTCTGTTTCCTGTGTGCTCTTTGGTAATGAAGTAGATGGCATTTTCTTCCCTGAAATGTCCTTATTGGTCCTTTAATACATGTCCTGTAACACTTCATTTAAATTTCAGACAGTAAAACGGGGGACTGTATTACACTGCCTACTAAGGTTGTTTCAAACAACAATAATTTCCCTGCAATTAGAGAATTTTATAAAAAGTGACTTGCTTTAAAACTGATATGCAGTCACACAATGTTCAACATCCCTTGCCTTCTCTAACTCCCTTGAAATTTGTCTGAGACATCCATCAAACCTGAGACAATTCATCAATTTAGAGACCAAATAAAACCATTTTCTCCCTTCACCAAAAGTTACATGAGCAACTGACTACACAGAAAAACTTCAGATTAAAATCATGCATCAAACAAGCTTTTGTGTGTTGTCTCACAGCCTGAGTAATCCCTGTAGCTAACAAAATTTCAAGAGAATAAACAATTTATTTTCACCTGAGATTAATGAAAATGCAAATTTTTTTTCACATGCTTGGTATTTTCATTAATGCAGTACTATTTAACTGTATTTGAAAGGAAGTCTGAAAACCTGACTGGTTTAAAAGATCTTTGAATTATAAAAACATTTTCGGCATATATACTGGTAAACACGTGATTCTGTATGTGAAAAAAAGCTAATTAAATCTTTAAATTAAATAAATAACCCCACCTAACATCAGTATATAATATTACTAAAATGATACTTGTATTTTCTTCTTTATACAAATGCATATGGCAAGAGCATGAGATACAATATCCTAAGTTTTATATGTTAAATGAGTTTTTCCATTAGCTTTAATACAACCAATGGTGGATGTGATTTACACTTGAGGAATAGGTTTTCCTCAGAATATATTATTTATATTTTTGGCAAGGATGGACTACTTTTAATTCTACTTCAGAGCCTAATACATTTTGAAATTCTGTGGAATCACAGAAAAAATTAGTATTTTTTTTCTAGAAGATACTTGTTTTAATGAAGCCCACCAGAATGTATTATGCAGACAATATATGCATTTGCAAATGTTTTCCTCCTAGCTGTGGAGGATAAAATTTTAATACAATATTTGATTTTATCTCATTCTTATTTGTTTAAGCACTGAATTACTGAGCAGAACACCACCTAATTTCATCCTTCACATAATTTACATTTAGATTTTGATATGGGATTTTCCTTTTGAAAAACCCCATGGAACACTAATAATGCCTTGTACTAGCCTAATAAAAGTTGTAGTAAAGCTGAAAATTAAAACACAGCTTTGGACACGGTAAATCCTATCTATTTATGAGGAACAAGCATTTATGAGCAACTGATCCACTTCATTGTGATTTTACTCCACTGAGATCAAACCAAGTATCCCAAGATCTCAGTTCATTTACCTCAGTCTGAAAATGTTTGAATCTTCACCTTTACTTTTTTGGGGGAAGGAAAGGGAGGGAAAAAAACTGTCTCATTCATTTCTAGAAAGAAGTAACAGAACAAGGCAGGAGGACCAGCTCAGGTCCCAGCTCCAAGAATTGGCATTAGGCAGCCCTCTCACTAAATAACAAAATAACTGTTCTTCAACAAGTGCTAAACCAGCCTGATTGCATGACTTAGGGTACAGCTGAGAAACGGAGAAGCTGAGGAGGCCCTTGAACCCCTTTTTTTCTGGTGTTATATGGGGTAGCAGTTAATTAATAAACGAGAATGGTAATTTCTACAGTGATAAGCACACTTGACTCCTGTATGCTATGTAATATGCATTATATGCTATATGCTATATAATATAGCATATATATGCTATATATCCACTATGAAATAAAAGATGGAGATCTTCATGTCCTCTCATTCCAGGATGGTGGCTGCTCAATGCAGGGTTGGAAAGCTCTAGTCATAAAATCTTCATCATTTAGAGTTGGGCATGATCAAAAGAATCACCATCAGTTGTTGGTGTCTCTATGCCAGGTTCATCTACATCATCTGGATCTAACTACTTCCATACTGAAATAGCTCACTGATCTTTAACTTTGTTGCAAGTGGTTTTACTAACACTGAATTCAACTGCATGTGGTATTAAAACATCCGTTAATTCCTAGAAATTTTTCAGTAACATATTCCCCCAGCTTAATAGATCTTGGTAAACTACACTTATTGTGGATTTGGTTGTTTGGATCAGTGTTTTATCCTCCAGGAGTGAGAATGCCCCAGGCTTTCTGTTCCCCTTCCTCCAGCATCTCAGTGAGGAAGGAAGCATAATTATTTGGTGGTCCAAAGCCATGTACAGGGACACAGATCTTTCAATAGCTCCTCAGTGTGTTTTCCTGGCAGAAAGGAGGGAAAAAACACACCATGCTCTCTAATTTCTCTCTTTTGCTGCCTTCAGTTTCCCACCAGCAGGACCAAACCTCTGCCTTATCCTTGTCTGTGCACTGTGGGGACAGAGAGAAAGTACTTTGGTTGGGCTGCCATCTATGCTTTAGCTGTTTCCTTCATTTGGGTGAGTGAGACTGAATCTTTAAGTCAATGAGGATCAGATGCCTGTGGTGTCACTGCACCTTTCAAAGGAATTAACCAAGTGGTGTTATTAAGAGCTGATAGTAGAATTTCTCACCCCAAAACCACTTTATAAATGTAGTGACTCTAAGTCTGAATGACGAAGTGCACTCTGCTCATGGGTGGGAGTACACTCCATCTAAGGAATAAGGTGAGATGCCTAAATGTGGCACTAACTTAAAATCATAGCGGCACCAACTATTTTGCTCTAAGCCTAGCTCTCTATTTGCTGGTTTTCTTTCCAAAATCACTGCTTTCCATGTGTGACAAGACCTATCAAACTGATTACTCTCTGACAGCAGAGGGACAGCTTGCCGGTTGGGCAGCCGCAAGCACTTAGCTGGCTCTTTTGTCACTCCTGACATCTGACTCAGATGTTCAGGCACTAGGTTTTGATGAGATTTCAGGAAAATGCAGAGTCCAAGCCTGACACATTCAATATGCCATCTCTCATCCAAAACAGACAGAGCAGGAGCTTTTTGCTAAAGCTCTGTTGCAAGGGAATAGTTTGTTTGCCAGCTGTAACACCCTGTCTCTGTGGAAGAGGAGTGTGTGCCAGGTTATTTCGTAACATGGCTATTTTCCCTTCTGTTCACAAATCAGAGGTAAATGATAGAAAGGACCAACAGCCTGTTTTTGTTTTGTTTTTTTTTCCTGCTTTAGAAGCTTTTCTAATGAGCAAGACAATGAGATTTTACTTTTTAGTTTGAATTGTTTTGAAATAAAAATCATGGGTCAGTGCCTTAGCATTTGACAAGAGACATGAGATATCCATATATTCCATATGCACCTCCTCAGAATGTGCAGTTGATTATTCCACTGTTTTCAAAATGGCTTTTTTTCAGCAAGATGTTATTGAAAGGAGATATCCCTCATTACGCTGAAGCTAAATCTCAAAATTATACAGAAAAGAATAGATTCATTCTCCATTAAAAAGAAAAGTAAAAGTTTCTAACTTGAAATATGCCCAGGAAAATACAATAAATCCTATAAACACCTAAAAATATTATTAATTTTAGGCCATAAGTAATATAGCAATAACATCAGGAAACAAAAGTTTTCTATAGCTTAGGCTTGTTAGCATACTGGAACAGAAATACCTACAGGGTGCTGGACAGTCCTGTCACATAAGAAATTACATGGTATCTCACTTAATTTCTGTCTTTGTTTCTTAAGTGTCATAACTGGCTATTTAAGAGGTAATGCTTTCCAGATTAGTGGGCTTGACTCTGCTTCTATATCTGAGTTTGCTCTTCATTAAGTATAATTCAAAGCCAGTCTGCATCCGTTTTTGTGGTTAAAGGTGAGGTTTTTCTCAAATGCAGAGTCTGTACAATATCATCAATATTAATGATTGGTTAATTAATTACATATTATCAAACATCAACATATTAATGAAAAGCCTTTTATACACTAACCATATCTAATAGTGGGGCTGCAAACCACTGTGACCAGCTAGGGGAATTGGTTTTGATTTAGGTCGTATCCAGGATTGTGCTTGAGATGCCTGTTTCAGCAGAAGCTGAAAAGAATCTCTCTGTAGTCCCCCAGCTTACATCTGTTATGTTCTTTCCAGTTGCTTGTATTTCTTTTGTTTCCAGATCTGGAGTTTTCACATCAGATCCTGTTAGTCAAGAATTTCATCTCAGTAGATAAGCTGGAATGCTTTTGGCCTGTTTCCTAAAACACTCAATGACCTACACCTGTGTTGATGCCGCAGGTTAAAATCATTTAAGTGGAATTAAGGTTGCATCCCTGGAGTTTTACACATAGAATTTTTCCTTTTTTGCAGCTAGCAGCTCATAAACCATAAGTAACAAAATATAGTTAGTGACTTCTAAACACAAAAGAATCAATATACCCCGAGTATGAATAATGTAGCCATGAAATTCTGTATTAAATTTTCTCACATGCAGAATCCAAGCAAAACACTCTTTGAAAAGCTTAAAATCTCTCCCTTGAGTAAACACCTACTGTGTGTTTAGCCTAAATTCTATCACTGTTAAGTCTTGTTATCCTTTTGTCAGTCACAGCATTTCATGAGTTAGTTCTCTTGTCCCACACACCTGCATAAAGCACTGTAACCCTGAATTTCAAGCATAGTATTTAAGAGTTGGTTTCAACACCAACTGGCCTGCCAAGAGTATAAACTTACAATAGAAGTGTAAAAATACAGGATGAGAGGATCCTTTCTGTCTGTCTTTCTTTCTTTCTTTCTTTCTTTTTTTCTTGGTGGCAACAGACAAGCTTAGTTTGCTTATTTAATAATTAATTAAAAGTTATTGCAAAAATACTCCAACAGGTGGTCACTGTGACTATGTAGAAAGCAAACAACCACTTAAATCTCCTTAAAGCACTGTTTTCCTATAATTTTGAATGGGTAACTACTGCCTTTTCAGGGAGACATTAATCTCTAGAAGTTAGCCATTTCTGACCTTAATGATCACCCTGTGGCATGCTGATGGTGTAGAGAGTTAGGACTGAAACTGATACGTAAGAACATTTGTTCCCATGTCAGATCATTTGATGTTGTTCATTACATTTAAAATCTTTTGTTTCATAAAGTCTTCACTGGTTTTGTGTTTGCTTTTAAGTACCTCCCATCTCAATTTGAGTGTAGTTACAATTAAATGATAGCAAAAGTAAGAATAGGGTAATTATTGAGGTAAGTTAACAAAGTGGAGTTTAGCTAATTGAAATGAAAATGAGTGGAAATAAAGAAAAAGTAAATTAACTTACCAATTTTGCTTAATTAATGAGGTTTCCAAATGAAGAAGGCACAGTTTGAATTTAGGATATATATTTTTGCAATAAAATAAAATAGTATATTTCCTTCCTACAGATAAAATGAATCTTTACATGGGGCTACTTAATCCAGGAGTGTTTGTGGAGATTAACTATCTATCTGCTAACTTGCTAGGGACATGGTTTAGTGGTAATCATGGCAATGATATGTTAAGGGTTGAAGTAGATGACTTTAGGGGTCTTTTCCAACATAAAAAATTTGTAGATAGTTTAGAAATATTAACATTTAACTGTGCCTTTGAATTAATTTTATGATCAGTATTTTATTTAAGAGAGCATTTACTTTTGAGCACAAGGTTATATTCTCAGTACTGATGGTTTCCTTAGAGTTCTGTGAGCACATCAAGACAAAGATATAAATAAGCACTTCTAATGTTTATCATCCCTCACTGTTCAACAGCATTTTTGGCTTTTACACAGAGTCAGGGGGAAAAAGAAAGTACAAAGGATTTATTTATTTGCTTTCCCTTACTAATTAGAGCCAGTGAGGCCACTGAATGCAATCACCTCCGAACTCTGTGAGAGATGAGAGACTGCATTCTACAGATCAGTAGAATGCTGATCTGCTTGAAATGTTATTTCTGACAGCATTTATGTCAACAGCTTCCAGACAGCCTGTAGTAAATTAATGGAAACCTGGGCACTGGGTCATGTAACTTTTCTGCACTATCATTTATCCTCAGGCTACAGACAATTGTTAGTAAATTCAAAATATTTTTTCCTTTTATATTTGCACTACTTCTAGTTTAATTGGATTCTAGAGCTCTCTTTCACTGACGAGATATTTGCAGGTTACCTCTAAGCTGTATTTTGAATTACATGTATTTTGGTTTCTATTCAAGAGTGTAGCTCTATTACATCATCAGATTTTCAAGTACTGCTCATGTACTGGTCTTGTGTAGCATCTGTAATTTTTTTGCTGAAGAGTTCACAAAAGCCAAAAGAATAACAATTATTCATGCCAAAGCTGATCATATTTTCAGAGTTTACACATAATTTTCTTGAACATATTTTTGATAAATGAATAATATGTCATACTAGGAAGAGACTTTCCAGAACTTATTTCTTTGTTCATAATTTTCTTCTCATAAATCAGGAGTTTCTGTGATAGTATGCTGTGCTATGGGAAATTACGTGAAAGTTATATAAACTAGCACATAAAACTTCCCTGTGACCCACCTTGAAAAGCCATGCACAGCAGTTGACATAATTTTATCAGTAGGAGGTATTGAAAAAAACAAAGGCCGGGAGTATGACTATATTTTTTTTTACAGAGGACTGAAATTATGTATATTACGTCACTGTTCAAACTATATTTAAAGCAGAAACATCTGAGCCATTAATAAGTTTTGAGCAAGCTGAAGAGATATGGGGGAGATTGGTGTGTTGAGGTATGAAGATAGAGCTTGGATCGTGAGGAAGGCAAATGGAGATATTGTTGGTATTCTGGTGAGGATAGTGAAAGGATTTGCTATATTATTGAAGTGTTAATAGTATATTAGGCAGCAGGGATGGAATGACAAAGTTGTACATACACTGAGGTTCCTTCTGTCAGCAGTGGATTTTCTTCAACTCCATGAGGCATGAAGAAAAAAGGAAACAAGCATTAGCCTGTTGTGTCCTATGAGAAGGAGAAAAGGGTTTCTTCTTCTGATTCTTGGTCTTACCCATCCCCATTATGTTTCCTATAAAGTCTAAAATTATAACCTTGAAAATATTGTGAAATAGTTACTTGGAATGACTATGGAGATGGTCTTTCAGGAGATCTCATTGTACTTCATAGTAGAAGCAAGTAATATAGAATCAGCTGCATGTCATGAACAGGAGGAATATATCCCTAACAGCAAGTCATCAGCAGGGAGTCTGGAATCCTGTTCTTTAGCTATAGTTTATCAAACAATTTATCTGGAAGAAGTTATGTCACAGAAATTTAGTATTTTTCAGATTAACTTCTAGAATATGCCTTATAAAGCAGCTTAGATCACCAGAGGGTCTCTATACACTTTGACCTCAACAATAGGGAGGGATTTTAATACAAATACTGTACATTCAAGTCTTCAAATACTATAGAAGGAAAAAAGGGAGAATGCCGAGATCTGTAGGCAGCTCTCCCAGTTTCCCAGGTAGGAGGTAAAAACTTCCATCTCAGAATTAGGAGCATTCCCTTTAACACATTTCTTGATAACTTCATCAGCACCCTGGTCTTGAACTTGAACTCTGCTGAGCTTGACAAGCACTTACACTTCATGTCCCTGCTGTTTGCATTACACATCCATTACAGAATTCAGATGTACTTGACACAACCTTGTTTAGTTTTGGTCCATGGCCAAAATTTTCTAGCAGGTCCACAGAAACACTAAAAAACAGATGTGGAGAAAACAGTGCTTCATCCTTTCCCATCCCTTTATGGCCAGACCATCTTTAGATGATCTTTACTGGTGCTTTTTTAACCTATTCTCAAATGCTTGAAATAATTCTATGCCATCCAAAGCAATTTGTTCTAGTGCATTACTACCTTCATTGTGAAAAAGGTTTTCCTGACATCTAAACTGAATCTTTCTTGCTGTCATTTAGGAGCACTATTTCTTGGTCTGTGCATGATAAAGTTCAAATTGTTCCTTTCCTCTCTGCAGCAGTCTTTTATGTTTTTAGAGGCTACTGTCAGTCTCCTCTACAACCTTATCTCCCCTAGATTTTAAATAACCATTTCATTTTTTTCTTGGTTTTTATGTTTTCTAAACCTTTGATCATTCACTGGATTGTGCCCAATTGATCAATAAGTTTCATGAATCAGGGGGCCTAAAAATGAGCAATGATATTAAGATACAGCTACACTGCTGTTTATACATACTTTTTATCCATTTATATGCCCTTTCCAAAAATGTCAATGTCTGAGTCATAGTCATGTTGTAATCCATTTTACCAGAAGGACTTTTTCTGTAGCACTGCTGCCAAATGAGACATTTCATAGCTTGTAGTTATGCTACGGAGTGCTCATACCAAAATAGAAAACTTTATATTCATCTTCACTGAACTTAATCTTATTTTTTCAGGCCTTTTCTCTTGTTTATCAAGATCCAGTTCAATTCTAGTCCATTAACCCATTCTCTTGAAGTTTCATTTTGCTTGACTGCAGCAGCTAATACTAGAGTCAGTAGGCACTTGTAGAAGTTCAATAGATATGGAAAAAATCCATCTGATAATGATCCCACTTACAAGTTTTCTGACCAGCTTCTGAGAGTTTTATCTAGAACACTTGTCCCCAGGTTGTTTATAAGAAATACCATAGTATTACCACATAAGTAATTGATACCTGTTGCTTCTTCCCTTCTCATGAGACCTATTTCTCTATTATAGCAAGAAATCAGATTGCTTAGATATGATTTGTTGTCAATAAATCTTTGTTGACAGTTGATCATCTTTTTTTCTTCTTGGCACTTGTTTGCTGCTACAGTTTTCCTGAAAATCTAAAGTTAAGTGGTACATTTAAAATTCAGTTTTCACAGACCATACTTTGGCCCAGGGAAATCTTATTTTTTTTTTCTCATTAGTCATCCAGTATCTCACCATAGTCCAGTAACTCTTTAGACTAATTACTACAATCTATTATATAGGATAAGTTTTATTGTATCAAATAATTTTAAAGTCTCTGACTTTCACAGGTGCTCACTAAACCCTTTCCTTATTCTAGGGTAAAGAAGTATATTTTTGTCAATAACAGAACTTGAGTCAGTCACTTGGTTGCAGATCACATTCATTCTTTGAAAACATTGAGGCAAGGGATGTCATCCATCTGTTCACATTCTTTATGCTATTTACAAATAAATTTCTGTCTTTGTTTAACTGTAGCATGACATTTTCCTTCAGCATATAATACAATATACATTTCCCACATCATTTTCCTTTATCACTTACATTGTCTCACTCATTACTTTTTATGTCCCTTACTAGCTTGGTCTTTTTTGTGCCTTGTACCTCCTGATTTTATTCCTTTGTGTTATTACTCTGTAGTCTTCCCCTTGAATCTGACCTAGTTTCTGCTTTCTGTAAACTTCCCACTTAAATCTTGAGGTCCAAGAAGAACCCATTGTTTAGCCAGGCTGATATCCTGCTACACTTCTTTTCTTCCTTTATGATAATTGTGTCCCTACTTCTGCTTCTTTGTTTGCCTGTATCTTATGTCTTAAACTTGCTTGCTATAGTATCCTAAATGCTAAATATGTGAGACAAAAGAATTCTGCCTTCTTGGAAATGTCATAACTTACAGATGCAAAAAATTGCTTTATGAGTACATCCATAATATGCTCTTGTACCTGTTGAATGAATATTAATGACATTCAAGGAAAATCATGTCATAAAAGCATAATTTTCAGTTCTTGTTCTTACTGGTTCAGTCATAAAATTCTTCACCTCGTTGATATAATTTTAATATTATAACCCAAGCCATTGATATAAGCAGTATGTATAAATATTGGTATAATGAAAAAATTTAAGCATCATAAATACAACTTTAAAATACTTTTCTAAAAGGTCTATTTTACTTGACAGAATTTATAGCATCTTCTTGGAATGGAATATACACTGCTCCTCTCCCGTATATATTAAATACAATTCTTGTTCAGAGAATCGTATTGTACAGCTGTGAAAATATCATTACATTTTTACCTCTAGTCTGAATCAGGTGCCATTTAGGAAGGCACTCTGAGTCAGTTATAAGATCTATACCACAGTTTTAATAAATACGGAATTAGTGGTCTTTTCTTGAGTATATTCAGATAGTTCTGCGGCAAATCTCTGTTGGATTCTCAGGATAAATTAATTAAATTTTAAATAATCTGTATTATGGGTGACAAGAATTAATAATTGGCAACTTACTTTCAGGAAATGTTCTGGATACCCCTATAGCTAATGAAACATTAGCTTTTTATTTTGAAGTTCTGACTCTAGGAGCTCTTAATGGAACATTTTAATGGCATGCTAAATGCATTACCAGAAATAAGGCATAAATACTGTTGGATGCTCAGATAAATATTTCTGCTGCTCTCTTAGCATGTTGCATATTGGCATTTAAAGGCTGCACGACCAGAATCTGAATAACTTCAATTAAAACAAGATGCCTGATAAAACCAAGTTTAGAAAGGTCTCAAAACTTAATTTTTTAGTACTCTCCCTAAAAGGAGGTAATAATCTGTACCAGATGTGGTCATCTCAAGTAGCTCTCAATATGCTTGCCATTAATTCTGGTGAACTTAAAAGTACTATATGCTTTAATATGTAGTGAGCCTTGATAAGGCACAACTCTTATTTGCATCTCCTTCCATCTGCTGTTAAGAAGGTAAAGAATAAGTTAATGAAGCAACTAGTCACAAAACCTAGGTCTTGGCTGGACAACAGATTTGCTGAAGAAGGTGTGCAGGAGAGATTTACTTTCAGCTGTATAGTTTGAACAAATAGGAGGAAAGACTTAAAAATTCCGCAGCATGTGGTATTTGTTTGCCTTTGACCTTAGAGTGTAACTCACAAAGGATTGGAACAGTTCTGAGACATTTCTCATTTCTGATGAGCAGAGCTGGTTTTAGGAA
Source organism: Phylloscopus whistleri (assembly GCA_017589585.1). Lineage (NCBI taxonomy): Eukaryota > Metazoa > Chordata > Aves > Passeriformes > Phylloscopidae > Phylloscopus > Phylloscopus whistleri. The sequence goes on from JADMLD010000090.1 coordinate 2,588,268, forward strand.
GGCAGGGGCATCTGCTCCTGTTTACCAAAGGTGACAGATAAGTAGCCACCCACCAGTGAGTTAGACTGAGAAACCCAAGGTTTGTGCCAACTTATACCAGAGAAAACTAAGACACATAGACCCAATGCATGACACAAAACCAAAAATAAGCTATGGAAGATCAGGGACATTCACAACACCCTGTAAGGCAGGTGCTGCTTACCTAGAGGAGAACTGGAAGCAAACCCAGGGAAATAATAATTGCAGTTACTGAAGGAAATCTGAGTTCAATCAAGTTTGAGTCTAGCCCTTCCAAAATTACTGTCCATACAGGAGTCACTCTGCAATTCTTTGTAAATCAAAACTTGAGCTGAGGAATAATTAGCCACATGCTGTTGCCACCATATTCAATTTACAGGAGTCACTGCAAAGCCAGCAACTTAGAGCACAGGAAAAATATACATAGGAGATTTCATCTCTCTGGTTTTCAGAGAACTGATAAAACTTGGAATAATCTTTCATAGGAAAAAGACCTCGGTGTTGGAGACATTCATAGGCTGTATTCAGCTAAAGGAAAGGTAAGTACAGGCCATTTCTTTTCAGAACTGCAAAGATCATTTGGCTGTCATGAGGAAATTCCATTATACACAATTGCATTTCAGTCTTTTCCTACTGTAAGGTAAAAAGAAAGGTCTGAATTTTAAGTAAGATGTCAGAGGTTGTTGATTAAGCCAGTTGTTGTGAAACAGTAAAAGGTCGAGTCATTTAGTTGTAATTCTTACTACCTCAATTTCACATAAAACAAATCTGTTCTCCTTTCTATTACCTATTACACAGCACTTGCCACGCTACTCACCCCACATCGCTCCATCCCTGCAACTTCAGATTTGCTGCACCCTTGCAACAGAGCAGACACGAGGCTCAGGCTGCTTGCTGGGTTGTGTTCATGAGTGATGGATGATTTGTCCAAGGTCCTCTCGAGGAGACTCCAGTCACTGTGGAGCTTCAGTGTCCTCTCCCACACCCTGACTGCTCTGCTGCCTTAATATTTAGCTTTTTATAATGTGCCTTATCCTCTAGCAAGCATTTAAGAAAACCCAAGATACCTGACATCTGCATTTGTTACTGATATTCTTTTACTAGTGATTTTTTTTTTTCTTGGACTTTTCTCTGATACTTTTCTAGAAGAATTTGCCATGCAACATGGAAATATCCCAACCTCATATTTCCCTCAGCACAAACATAAGAATTATTTATTTAATCAGAGAGAAAATGCAAAAATATGTTCTTTTTAGGGTGGGGACAGAAAGGGAAAGATTGAATAAAAAAGGAATTTCAATATCAAGAAGTGCAGTTACTTTCTGACCATCCCTAATCTGTTATTCAAAAAAAGAGCTTTTTTGGAGGTTTACAGCACTGGGGAACAAGTAAAAGAAGGCACTTTAGAAGTAAATGACGGGAATCTGTGATAGTCTGTTAATTGGATCTTTAACAGCAGAAGGAAACAAGTTATCTAGATTATCATCAGGCAAGAAATTGGTGTCACAGACAGAAAACTTCTTGGACTTCATCACTACTATTTAAGCCTGGCTGACAACAGAATCTTCACTAAACAAGACAACTTCAAGGAAATTAAAGTGTTTAACAACCACAGACAACTTGCCCAGAACACTTAAGTGAAATGCCAGCGAAGGCCCTTGACAGAGAAAGGTGTTTGAGTACCTAGTAATCCAATCTCCATTTATTTGCAGAATCAAATAGCACACTAATGCAGAGAGGTAGGAGCCTAGGCACTTTTTTCTCCTTTGTGACCAAAGGAAAAAAAAAAGGTTTGTCTTAAAAAAATCCCTTCAACTTTCCTGGTAGAAAAGGTAATCACTAGTAACTTTTCCAACTTATTGAGTACCATACTTGAAAGACTTAGTTTATTCTGTGTTGTTGACCAGTCTTGCATTCATAATAGAAGACTCCTTAGGTGATAATCCTCAATATCAAGTACATCAAGAAAAGTACCATAGGGCCGGAAGGAATTTTTGATTCATCTGGATTTATCAAGATCATTCCACTCTACTTGGGACTTAAAGTCTTTCCTATAAGGTTTTTTACTTTTCTCCTTCTCACTGAGTTAAAGAAGTTACATGAACTGCCATCCTGCAGGTTCACATATTTGAAGCAGTGTTTATATAGGACACTCAGTGTAGGACTGACTTTTGAAGAAAATGTGCCAATCCCTCTTGCTGAACATGGTCTTCTGTCTTGGTTCTAGACTTCAGGCCAAGACCTTGTACTGGGCAGTATGTCTCTTAATCCTTTACCACGATCCATTTTATATAGAACTGAAAAACATATCAAACTTCATGTAAAAACTACATTTTTTTCTACCTTAAGCTTCTCTCCTTTGATCAGTGATACTCTATATGCTAGTTTCAATTTATTCATAGCCAGCCTAGGCATCTTAGATTTATTATGTTCTATCTTTAATAACTTCAAAGCAAACCTCAATTTTTTCCATCATAAAGAATGGAGAGCCAAGGTATTGAGCCTATCTGCAGATTGGGTCATTTATGTCTGGATTATAACTACATTCATCTTCTGTATATTCACACATAAGCAAATCTTCTTTTTCAAAATCTCTCATTTCCGAAAATGAAAGGCAAAGAATTGGTTGAAATTTTGCCAGTCCCTTTAATAGTTTTATATCACAAACACTTCTCTCTAAAATTGTCACTGAAGCAAATAATTTAGTGAAAAAAAATTAAAAATTGCTTAATACATGGGCAAGTATTGGGTTTTTTAAGACAAAAAAATACCCAAACAAAGAAAACTTAAAAAACCTGGGTATTTAGATGGGTAGACAAGTAATATTTTCTGGTTGGCATAATACATAGTAAGTACTGTGTCATTTTGGTTCAGTCAATGAACTAGAAAATTCGAAATCTGTTGAGAAATGTAAGAGAGGAAGCTACATAAATCAACAGTGAAAGAAAAACCTTTTAGATTTTATTATTAAGATAACACAGTACTTGAATCTGAAACCCTGTTATTGAATTTGTTATTGAAATCTCCATATTAATTAACCTTCAGTTATTGTTATTTCTTTAGTACATCATGAAGAACAGGAGATCCTTGTTTTTGTCTTACTCAATTTTCAATAATTAATATATCCACAGTGGGCAATAATTTATGTTTTTATTGTTCTCTCCTAATTTGCATTTGTATTTAGAGCTCATGTCATTGTAGGATATTCTGCACAAGGTAAGATATTTTCAGGCTATTATTCAGAAGCATATTAATTATGAACATCTATCTTTTTATAAAATTGTCTGATACCCTTGAGATAAGTGCTTATTGTTTCCTGAAAATGCAGCTCCTCTAAGGTCACCAAGTTCACTTCAAATCTTTAGAAACAGAAAGGATGAAGCATGCTGTTGAGAAGCAGTAGTAAACTCTGTGTGTATCCAAAGGAGATGATTTAGAGATCTCTGTGAAAGGGTCATAAACAGTGTTCTTAGCCTATGGTTTGGAGATGTATCAGCATTTCCTATCCAGTGTATGTATAAACAGTAATAACCGGGGAAGTCAGCAGCAAAAGGAATAGCCAGGGAGAGAGAGCTTAGAATGATTTATGATATGCTGATGATAAAGGTTGTCTGGAAGTCATAACACCAATAGGTCACGGTGCAGCTGTACTGCAGTGACTGAGAAACAGCTGAGATTGCACTGTAGCTAGATTTGTAATGGAAAACATTGGTGTGACTCTGGAATATGAGAGCGGGGAAGACTCTGGAGGAGGCAGCAGAGATTTTAAAGATCCTCCTTTCATCTTTGTCACATGCTGGTTTACAAGTTTTTGATTTTAGCAGGTAGATAGGAGCACTTAACTCTCCAAGGAATTTTTCTTGCCTGATCTTGAGCGTTGTGATAAAAGAATCACTGTTCTTTTAGTGTTGTGACAAAAGAATCACTCTTCTTTTATCCCTTTAGGATTACACTAGTGAAATGAAGCATACATGAAACTTTAACTAAAGTCTAGGCAGAATCTAACATTGATTTTCTTGTGACTTTTCACATTTTTAGAGATCGTGAAAAAAAACCAACAAAACAAGCAAACGAACAAACATTTTAAAAGGCCTGAGCCTCTTTATGAGCAGATCTGTCTGCACATACTGTACTTAGAGTGTTAAATGCATGCTGTAGCATGCCAGGACCAATTATTTTAGAATCTGCAGTAGATGTTTGCTAATTCTGACCTCTAAATAGAGCATACACCTGTTGAAGGCTGTGCCTGTCTCACATGCTGAGATACACTGTTCCTCCTAGTGCATTCATCCCCAAGATTTTTTTCAATGAATGCTGGAACAGACTGTGTAATAACTGGTGGAGGTAGGCAGGGGATGGGAAATGGAACACAAAAATTAGTACATGCCTGAGGGTCTCATTTAATATCCACCTGTGACCTGACCAAGACACTCAGTCAGATCTAGGAATGAGGCAGTACTTAGCTGAATTTCTTCCTGCTCATTTGTCACACAGGAGAATCTGCTGCACAAATACTTTAAACAAAGCCTGCCTTGTGGTCTAGTTCTTTAGTTATCATTGAGAAGTAGCTAACACTTGGGGGTTTGTTTAGGTTATTGACCAAAATAGAGGAAATCACTCTACCATTTGTTTGGAGCATTTCTATATCAAGCATGGAATGAGTCTTGGTATCTAGTAAAACTAGGGTTGCCTAAAGGGAAACAGAATGAATAAATTAAAGTACAAAGATGTTTGAATCGGGCTCCTTTTGGTGTGCTTTCTAGCCTGAACACCCTTGGCTGTGCAAGGTATGAGCACTAACCATGCCCTCCTTAGCAATGATGGTGATTTAAGTCCACTTGGCTCAGACTGCTCTCAAAAGCCACCACTGTAAGCCACCCTTCCCCAGTCACCATGCCCTACTACTGAGGATGTCAAGCAGTTAGTCCTTTGCCTTATGCCCAGGCTCACATCAAAACTGCCAACCCCTGGTGCAAAGACTGTCCATCTGCTACTTTTCCTTGTGCATCTGTCCTACCCAGAGCTGCTTGAAATCTGTTAGCATGTTCTCATGGACAGAGCTTCCATCACATCCATCCTTAATGTCTGCACTTGTAACAGACCACCACACATCTGTTTTAAGGGCCAAAAATCACAATGGAAATTTTTTGGCACAAACATGTCATATGGCCTTTGAAGGAACTTCCAGGACACCTGTGGTGGAGAAAAACACAAAACATAGCTCTTCTGCCTGTCAGTCATATTTTTCCATGCATCCATACTTCCTCTCATCCTAGAAATGGCATAAAAAATCAGATTAGTGACTTAGATGACATATTTATATACAGCAATATGTGAAAAAAATCTGTTTACATTTTTTCTTTTCTGCTATAAAGACTGAAATCTAATAATGAGCACTCACAACTTCTGTTATCTTGATCACTGATGATGTGTGAAATATGTCTAGTAGGTATTCTCAGATTGGAAATAAAGAGGATATTTAAGTTGTCTAATTAGCCATAGTATACAATATTCACATATTCTAATAAATAATTTGTGGAAGGTTTTCATGTTTGCTTCTTAAGCATATAATTACAAAATTGTATAACCCACTCTGAAAGTAATGTCTTGTGTCATAATGAACTGTTTTTTTCCTGTCAATGGCAGCCTTCTTATCAAATAATAGTAACAAAAAATTGTATAGTGATACTGATGTCTTCTTTATTACATGTCTTGAGACATGAGAACCAATGAACTCTTCATTGTTGAGGAGCATTACACCAAAACTTACATTAAACCACGTGTAAAGAACACGGGCGATTGTGGGTACAGCGCCATCAAAATCAAGTTCATTTAGTTGGTTTCACCACAGGACAGAAGAAATGGTTGCACCTAAGTTCCTGAGTTTTTTGCCAGAAATGAAACTCTTTTGTGCACTTTTGTAAATGTTGACAACATAAGAGGTTGGGATAGCAACAAAGCACAGCACTTTATCGCCTTTCTGAAAGTCTTCCGGGAGGTATTAAGGAAAAAGTATGCACTGATATATGCAATTTCTTAACAGATAATTTTCATTACTGGTTTATTTAGTAGGTATTCACCTCTTCTTTCCCCCATGCATGTTTGGTTTTCCCCCCATGATGCACAATTTGCTCTTTACTGTAGAGTTCCAGAAGAACCCACAGCTTTAAAGTACAGCATATTTTCTGTTGTATTTGATCTCACACTGAGGAACAATCCACATGGAAGCTTAGCTGACTTTCCAGGAGATGTTCCCCTTGAAGAAACAGGTGAGGTAGAGGAAAACACAGCCAACACAATATTCATCATGCATTGCTAAAATATGTTTCATTGTTTGCAGTTAGATCTTGATTTTTACCTTCCACAAATTAAGCTGTGGTAGAAAAAGAGCTAATACTCTTCAACAGTGTTTCTCACTTGTGCTGATACAGAAATCCATGTATTTGGAGGATCATTGAGTACTGTAGGACAGTTATAAGAGAAATATTGGCAGGATAAACTCAAAAGCTAGGCTATTGCAGAATTCCAAAGTCCCTTTAGTTGGATGCTTGAAGTGGGAAAGCCACTTAATGCCAGCTTGTATCTAATAGTAACAGAATTGTATTATGTGGTTGCTTCAGTTAATGGAGGCCTGGACCCAACAATCTGGGATTGCTCTTGATTTAGTGCTAGTTTTGAAGCAGAAAAGTCATTTATCTCCTGATTATTCTGCCAGCTCTTTCTGGACCTAGCAGTAGAAAGAAAATGGCAGCCCAAACTTCTTCCATCATCATATCCTCACAACTGACTCATCTGGAAAAGACCTGCCATTCATAAATCTCAGGTGAATTAGGTTCTTTCAATACATTCAGTATAAACCCCTAATTTCTGATTCTCCTGAGCTGTACATATGTTTAGTAGAAAGTGTCTTCTTATCTGGAATTGTCTGTATTATAAACAGTTATATGCTCTCACTTTCTTTGCTACATGCTTCACCTAAAGAATTAATCTGAAGCCACATAGCAGAATATTCCTTTGTTCTTAACTTTCCAATAACGAAGTGAAAAACTGATGTCAGGTTCTAAAAGGTTATTTAGTTTATTCTCGTTTTTCCTAGCCATTTTTAATACTTTGAATGTTTTATTAGAAAACTACTACATTTCCAAGAAGAATAATTAAATGGGTTAAATTAAAAGCCGTCATTTAGAGTGGAGAAAAAGCAGACTACATTTTTCTGATTAATTTTCTCTGCATTTGCATTCTACGATACAAAAAGAAAATATTAAAGTAAAACATGCACCTCCCAGCATCAATATACACCCTTCCCATTTTCTGTGCATATAAGGAATATATATTCTGTGCATATAACATAAACTGATTTAAGACCTTTAAGTAAGGCCTCTGTACTTCAAGTAGTTGTCAAAAGTTAAAATGTTAGGAATTTTTAGGAAAGCAAATAAAAAAAATTAAGAAAATGTCCATATATGTGTCCACATGTTTAGTACTGGATGCAGTTCTGCTCCTTGATTGTCAGTAAGGATATTTGAAAAATGAAAATGAAAGAGGAAAGAAGATAAAGGAGGAATTATGACAAGTAATGAGGAATGATACCACTTACAATGAATGACAAAACAAAGATTTACTCTGATTTAGTAAATACTGCTTTTATATTTTTCCCTAATTTACTTATTTCTCTGGTTTGCTACTTTTGCACATCTAATAATTTTATTTTAAAAGAATAATAGTTATATACTGATCATTATATTTACTGCTTGACTGCTCACACTCACCTATTTGCCAGCAGCAAGATTAATGAAACATATAGTCCAGAAATCTGTCTTGAATGCTGACATAAGATAGGGAAAAGAAAATGTATAATGCAAACCTCAGTCCATAGTTTTATTTATATAATAAGGATATGAAGAATGTATTAGGGCACTGAGACATTATGATAATGTACGTTGATGTCTGACTAGACTTTCAGTCAAATTCTAAATCTACATACAGTTGCATTTGTTTATCTTCATCTTTTCTGGAAGCCACAAAGGACTTTGTGGTTTTTGTGGCCTTTGAGAGAAGATCTCACAAAATGTTAAATGTTCATAATGTCAGTTTTTAACATAAAATTTTCCCAGCTTAAACGTTAGGATGGGATGATCATCTGATCTTCTCAGACTGCTAAATATGAGGAAAAAAAATATGGAGAAAAGTTTATTCTTCAGTGAAACAGGGAGATCTCTTTCTTTTATTTCCCTTATATTTATGGCACAGACATACCACATAATCAAGAGTTTGATGAGTTTCCAGGGATCTAATAAAATATAATACAATTATATTACAATCAAAACACCTGAATGAAATAAAACATTTGAATATTACCCATAAAGTTATCTTCTGTGTTCAAAGTGAAATATGATCTTAGAATTTCAGGGAGATATGTTTTGGGGTTTTTTGAAAAAGTCTTGTGCACCTGTCATTCTTCAAATTCATATGACTGTTCAACTGTTTTGCACAATGAAGCATATAATTAGCACTAAAATTGACTTTACAACTGGTTTTCAGAATTCTTCAGTTCAACACAGTGTGGGTAAGGAAAAACGAAAAAAAATCTCTATGAATTAAGTCAAAATGGAGAAGAAAGATTCATAAGGAAAGGATGTATACCTTTGCTATGCTGGCTGAATCAATTGGAAGAATTAAGCTGTTTGAAAGACATGGGAGAATTTAATGAAGAAATAGGCCATCATATTTTTCCATTTTTGTTTCTTGTTTTCTTCCCCTCTCTTTCATTTTGCTACAGGAGATAAAATTTTCTTCAGACATGTTGCCCTCCTCACATCCTTTGATCCTTACTGTTACCACTGCATTCCTTCTACAACTAACACCTGCTTCCTAATACAATTCAGAGAAGCTAAGAAATTAAAGGAACAAAAGCTTATGGTTTGCATACATCCTTCTTTTCAGAATTGACCTATTTGAAAGGCTTTTAGAAGGACTTCTTTAACTCATATTCTGAGTCCTACCCTGGGTCTCCTGTTGTACCAATACACTTGTAGTTGTCTTTGGGATTTATCATTTTATGTGGGCCCATCCTTGAGGACTCATTAAGTGTTGACTTTTATTGTCATGCCTTAATCCCTGGTTTGTGTATGTTTGCAACAGAAGCAGTTTTGATTAGGAAATTAAAAATTGTATTATTTCCTAAAAGGCAAAACCTCCTGCTGTGTTCTCTGCAACATCTTATTTAATTTTTCACTTGTTGGACATTAACATTGTGGTGTAAATAGCAGTGTTTTAGTATCGCAGAAGATCTGTAACAGTAATTTATCAACTGCTTATATAAGAAATCTTAATTGCAGTCTAAAAGTAGAAAATTCCCTCCCCTTTCATGAATAATATAAACACATTGTCAGTCAAGGCTGTCTATTTATCAGTACAATATTTTGAAATGTTTATACACTCCTTTTTGTTTCAGTACAATCTTGAAAAAATGTTATAGGATCAGAAGGAAAACATAGTAGGTTATTATCAGTAGTGAAAATTTATTTTAAAGCAGATTATTCTAAGAAGCATTGTCATGTTCTGTCAATTTTATTCCTGTCTCCATAAAGCCTTCCCTAAACATTTATAGTACCATGAGAAAAGTAATTTTTATTGGTTTTTGTGTATATCTAAAAGTCAGGTTTTATTAGAAGCTGGAGAGCCTTTTTTTTTTCTTGCTCATATTTAAAAGGGATATATTTTCTGATTTGCCTTTTTTTCTCAGCATTGTTTTTAGAATGGAGGTAGGACTTTTTTCTGAAGTACAGCATCTTGGTAAGCAGGAACCTACTCAGTTCTCACATTAGGCCACCTGGTACGAGGGAAATTTATTTATTTTATTGTCTTTATTTTAAAAAGATGATCCTCAGCCCAGTTGTCCAGCCAGATAGCTCCACTGTCCCCTGAGACTGCCTTTTGCGCTAAGGGTTGACATTTCTAAGGTTTCTATTCTTCACATCTGGAGGAAAGCCCTCAAACATCATTCAGTCACCATATGCCTCACCAGCAACAAGACTGATGGATTGGTAAGTAAATTATGTGGTTTCCAGTTATCTAAAAGGCACAGTGCCTGGTCCTACATCAAATCATCACATCTCAGTGCTGGCATAGTTAGTAACTGCACTGCAGATCACTGCATGAAGAAAATTCTGCTGCGTGAGTATTCTTGAAGCTTACTTTCTCTAACTTTTTCTTTTATTTTATAAGTTGAAACATCATGGCACTTCCATTACAATGTAATAAATATACTGTAATCTGTTTAATTATACACATTGAATATACATGGACTATTTTAGAGGAAAAGCTATTCATCTGTTTCCCAGTGTACTCCATTTGCAATGTATTTTCAAAGTTTTCTCCATAAAAAGTTAAAAAGTCTCAAATGTATTTCTTTACAAATACAGGTGAAAATAAATCTTATGTCTGACTACATGATATTCCATCCTGTTACTCAGACTTCTTGAGCTCATTCACTGGGTGGAGGAGTCCCTGCTTTCCAAGATATCAGCTTTAGAAGAATCACAGTTTGAGGCAGAGGTCACAGAATTGTCACATATTTTGCCTCATAGGTAGGTGAAGAGTGCTTGGCTCTGTTTGCACTCTGACTTCCTATCCTGATATTGTAAACCTCCATTCATCTGTTGTTACTGAAACATCCTTAATAAATGACTAATGGTGAAACAGGTCTTCTAGAAACTGAATCATCCTAGTAAGTAGAAACAAGCTTTTCTCCTTCCAGTGCAGCCAATGATGCAAGCAGAATGGCAAGCATCTCTAACTGTTCAGCTAAAACACATCCCATAAAACAAAGCCCTTGTAAATAAAACAAATATTTATTTCTGACCAGTAGAGGCAGGTAATTTCTCTAACATATGCACATTCACCGACAATTTTGTTGCTGTTTCAAGTAGTACAGCAAATTCAGACTCAGCCAGCAACTACAGTATGGCCATATATTGAGAAAACTGCCACAGAGTTTCCAACTTAGCTTATCCAATCCAATCTCTCATTTCTAGAGGTTAGTACTAAAAGCTTTATAGAAAGACATAACCAATGATGCGTGAACATATGCCCCCACATTACATTTCCTTCTAAAACTAATAAACTTGGACATAAAGCTTTAGGCATAAGAGTTGATATTTTTTAAATGTTCTACTTTTAACTTTTGCATCTCAATATAATCTAGTCATCCATTGAGTGTGCCCTTTGGGAGACTAGATAAGGATCTTATCAGTCACAAAGTACCTGGTAAATCTCTACTGTGAAAAATAAAACAAGAAAACGAAATTGTAACTCCTGCGTGTTTTGCATTGTTTTCCTTTTTTTGTCGTACTTTTGTTTAACTCAATAGTCTTAGAAAAGATAGATGAGTAAGAAACTACTATACTGAATTTTCTTTTCCTAAGGCTGCTCAATGCCTTTTCTTTTTTTTTTTTTTTTGTCCCCACCTATGGGATAGAACAATATTTTTTTGACAACAAGCATTAATTCCAATTCCAATGTTGTCTTTGAAGTACACTGTCACTAACACTGCACTGAATATGTAACAATATCATATCTTCCTAACTATTAAATTGAAAATCATTTTGCTAAGGACTCAATAATATAATCTATAAAATCTACAGCTACAGCATATAAATTCAGATGTTTTTTCACAGCCACTGGAGATTTGTCAATGTAGTTCCATAGCCATTCAACACAGTGCATATAGAGAACTCTTGTTTGAATTAAAGGCTATCTGAAACTCATCAACTTTTCTTGCAGAACTTTTTACCAAATACTTTTTTTAATATGCCTAAGCATCTGGGTGTCAGCCACCTCAAACCTGTAGTCAGCCCCAAATAACTATTGTTGAGAAACAACTCAGTTAAAAGACATTAATTGCAAAGATATTATAGTTTGGTTTTAATCCAAAATTTGATAAAAAAAAGTATAAGACTTGCTGAAGAAATCCAGGTAGCTGCCAAAGAAGATATCTTGATGTATTAAGGAAATTTTGATTGGGCTGTTAAGTTGAGGAGACTGCTAACACAACAAAGACACATCTATTTATCACTGGCAGGGGGAGAACACTGATCTGCAAAAGAAGAGAATGGACTGAGTTTCAAGAACAAAATATTAAATAGATCTACAGATTGGAACACTTTCAAGACAAATCTGGCAATAAAACTGAACAAGCTTTCCTTAGAAATAAAAGATGGTGTGTCCAAAGCCTGAAATCCGTGGTTAACACCTTGTGAATGAAGAATCTTTGCCACAGGAGAAGATTAACGTTTGTGAGTGAAATATGTATGTCAGGTCAAGTGTAAGGATGACTGAACTGTTGAGTTTCAAGTGGATGAGGAAATTGAAATACAAGGTGTCCAAACAGTGTTATAATTGCTGCTCTTTAGGTAAAAACAGTAGAACAGAACATTAACTTCTGATACTCCCATGAAAGCAAAATCTGTGTATTGGACAAAATCTGAAGCGATGGATAAATAAATGCTGGTTTCTTGATCACTGTTGTCTAGAAATTAAAATTAATCTTGATCCTCCCAATAAACAGTCCCTAAAAGAATAAGTTCATAAGCTTTGTCTGCACTTGTAAGATGTCATAAATGTTAGCAGAGTCTGTAACACATCATTTAATATATTTTAAGAGCACATGAAACAGCAAAAGAAATACTGCAGGTATATCGTGTTCAAAGGGCTCGACCTCACTGCACTTACAATAAATCAAGAGGAATGCCTTTCAGATTATCAGCTGAATTGGTTTAAAGCAACGTGAGATTAGAATCATGCCTCTGTTATTAAAAGAGAAATCTCTTTTTGCGCTACATGGTACTGGAACAAATTCAGCAATTACCACATCTCAGTGCTGTAAGAAAGAGAGAGGTAAATTAGACACTGGTTAAAAGAGAATGTCACAGAAGACATGAAAATATGTCCTAGAAGCAACATGAAAGATGGATTATAAGGAAAAAGAAGTTCCCAGCAGACACATATGAAAGAAAATACTGAAAGAGAGGGATGAGTATCCTCTCTTAGGTGGATATGATATAAAATGAATATCAAATTGGCCTGAGGTGAGATCTAAGCATGAAAGTAGATGTTCGTTATCCACCCATAGAGTCTGAAAATCTATCGAGGGCATCTGATACAGACTCTCCCTGCTTCAAGTGGTCTGTGATCAAATGGTTTGCTAGCTCCAAGAGCATGGCAGAGCCTTTCATCTCCATCTCATGTCATGCTGCTTCTTGTCTTTGCACCAAAGGGCATCACACCCAAACATCCAACTTCTCACATCATTCTAATACCAGGAATGCCTTTGTCCTAGATACAAATAATATTAAAATCTTCCCTGTGAAAGTATCAACTGGGGTAATGATGTACTAGGAAAAATCTGAACACTCTATTGGCACAATTAGGAAGAGGAGAGTGTGGAGAGGAGTCTCAAAAATTAGATTGAGAGCAGCACTAGAAGATCTGCAGTCTTGAGAGAGGAGAGGCAGAGGGAAGGGAAAAGGAAAGCTTTGCTTGTTCTGAATTTTAGAAAATTATTCTATTTTCTGCATGTGAGAATCCAGCAGTTATTGATTCATTGACTATACATGTGGAACTCAAAAAATACAAAGTGCTGAGCTTATGAAATGGAAGCAGAGAAAAAGCTAATGAGCTAAAGGTAAATGGGGAAAAAGGTTCAGCAAAGAGGCACAGGATGAAGTTCAAGGACAAGACGATCAAAGACTGTTCTTAAAAAATTATAGGAAAGATTTTGGCAGTGAAATCATTCTTGAGTCATAGAATAAGGAATGGATGAATAAGTAAAAATAATTGTGTGGAAAGAAAATAACAGAACGTGACATAGAGCAGACACAAAAGGATAAACAGGAAAAATTAAAATTAAAAGAGGCCAAGCTGGTAAGAGAAGAATATGAAAAATGGGGCTCAAATCAACCAACAGACACAGGTAAAGCTCAAATTCTAAAGAACATCTTTAATTTTTATATAGCATGAGGTTATCAAGCTATATACTCCCTTGAAGATGACAAATACATATATATGACTTGCATAAATTCAGGTTTTATGCCTTTACGGTAAGTATTTCTTTGTAGCATCTACTGTCTATTATTAATAATTTTGCATACAAGTTATTTTAATTTTACATCAACTTGAAGTGCCTTTGTACTTTGTCTTTAGAATAACAGCAAAACCTAGACTAGTAGAGTACAAATATAGACCTACTATATGAATTATTTCTTTCCTAATCATTGCATCTTGTAACCACTGATTTGTTTTGATGCAAATCAAAATATAAACATTTATCTTTAAAAAAAGTATCCATGTGAGCTGCAGATGATCTGCCTATAAAATAAATGCAAGTGCTTAATTTTCAAATATTGATATCTCTTATCAAAAAGGAATTGAAATGTATACCTGCAAAATGCTTTGGGAAACAAGAGGTGTACAAATATAAACAAAGGGATCCCAAGATTAGTCCACTGACCAGTATTTCATTTGTAACATCTAATCATCATCTAATCAGATGACATAATTAGAACGAATCCTTATGGACTTAAAATCTATGTCTGTCCAAATACTTAATTGATAATCATGCAATCACATGTCTGTGGGGAGTATTTCTTTCTACTCTGCTAAATGGGTAATTTTATATGTTATTGCAGATCATGACTATTGGTATCAGTTCTACTTTTCCAGTTTAGCTAATGCAATTAGGTACAATATTAGTAATATACACTATTGTTTTCATACTATTAGGCAATTATCCACAGAATTTTCTGACAAGCAGTTTCACTGACTAATTATTTGTGGTACAAAGAGTGTACATATTTTTATTTTTATTAAATTTAATGTGGTTTTATTTAATTTGGACTAGTTCCATTCTAGTATTCAATGCCAATTCAACGTAGGTAACAAGATACATATGTAAATTGAACTACATAATGTCTAGAAATTCTCTAATTTAGCTAAAGTCTATGAATAAATTATAGACTTTATAGTCCATCATTTATTAAATCTGCACATTCTGTAATTAACTAAAAGGTTTGCAAAAGTTAGAGAATATAGCAGTCTGTGGCAACGATGTTCTCATCACACTGTACTCTATATACACATGTATGTGAACACCCGTGTATAGAATATGTATATATAGAGATAAATTTGTCACATATATGCATATAGAGTATCTAAAATACCATATTATTATGAATTGGAGGGGTTTGCAGAAATACCCTTCTGTTTTCAAATGACTCATGGGAAATTACTGTGGCTGTTATAATAATCTGATGAAGAACAGATAGAAATCTTCTACCATTTTATGATAACATTATATATACACATGTTTATATATACACATATATATATATGCACAAGCACACAATGCATGAATATATACTTGGAACTCTTAAACACATTCTGTGCATGATAAAAATAAGTAGGATACTGAATATGATCATCATTTCCCATTATTTCATTCTCCTTGCTTTGATAGAACTTATTCCAGTCAGTGCTGTGCTCAGAATTTTTAGTTATAAAGCAGATCCCACAGCAAATGGATTGGAAGAAAAGATCAAAAATTGAGAATGTTACAATTAGGCTTGATTTAAAACTCTCGGTTTAACAAGATCATAGCTCAAAACAGCTAAACCATTTAATGAAGCCCAGAGGGGATTTGCGTTGTGCATTGCATATAAAACCTCTGTATCAGACACACATGCAACAAATGTGTGCAGTAAAAGTAAAAAACATTCAATGACAATACATAATCTCTCTTTTATTCTCCTTCAGAGTCCAAGGCCTTTCATGTGAATCCTGATTTCATTCTCTCCATTTTATGTTTTTCTCCTTCTTACATCCAAATGTAAAGGTTGTGCTGAGTGTTAGTCATGTGATCAACAGAATAATAAAGGAAAACCCTGGATCATTCACCAAGTCCAAGTGTCCAGTGCCATGGATGTACTCTGTCAATTTTATTTCTCTATTTCCTGTGTATGACTAAAATTTTTTGCCAGAGAAAAAACTTTGCCACACACTCTTAGACTTTCATTCTCATTCTGAAAGTCTTCATATGACCCTTAAGTAATATGTACCGATTAAAAATTTATTTCAAATACAGGATGTTTCTTTTCAAAGTCTACGAAAATCTACCAAAGGTTAATAAAGAATGGAAATGAGCATTCAAATATTTTTTAATAATAAAAGCCTTATTTGATCACTGAAATTATGTCCAAGTAGTAGCTTCAAGCATTACTTCACCTGTGGGAAATATAGCAAACATTCTTTTGAAAGCAGTTAATTTTGTAACAAAAGCAGCTTGTATGAGTTTTGCATAAAATAATTTTTATGCCAGTACTGCTGCATCTGCTTATCCTTTAAAGTTCACTTTTCAAATTAATCCCCAGCAAAGGACTTGATTTCCTCTTTTGTTTTCTTCAAACCAAGCATTTCACTTGAATATTTTTGGGTGCTGCTTTGTTGCATTGTATACAACAGTACTGTAATATTGCTGCTTTTCTGCAAGAACTAACATGCTTTTGCCTCTTTTCCTTCCTTTTTTGTTATTTAAATAAATACAGCTCGTAGAAAGTGTAATATAGGATATGTTACATGTCCTGTTTTATCTGATTTGAATAGATGTAATAGGAGTATTTAATATGAGTACAGATTCAATAATTTCAGTGGTAAATGAGCACCAGCACAGGTTGCCCAGAGAGGCTGTAGAGTCTTTGTTCCTGGAGATACTCAAAACCAGAAGAGATGTCCTTCTCTGAATGAGTGGAGGGGCTGGACCAAGCACTCTCCAGAGGTGCCTTCCCACCTCAGTCCTTCTCTGATACTCTGTACTCTACCACAGCTTTCCTCTTGTGCCAAAAGCCCCAAGACTCCCTGATGCAGTAGGCTCACTGGGCACCTTTTGTGTGGCTGTTACAAACACAGTCGAGAACCATCCAAAACCATCAGCAAGATGAAAGTGGTAGGAAGAAAAAAGGCAATAAGAGAGAGAGACAGCACGTATATGTTGATTTTACAACTGAAATCCTCAATAAAACATAAATCCAAAGTAGTCACATTTTTTTTAAATTCTACTGAATTTTATATGCTCAGTATAACAGGAGCCTGTGCTCAACATCTGGACACCTGATTTGAGAGTGTGGATACTTCTCTGCTGCTTTAAACAGGGTTTTCTTAGCCTTCTGGAGACTATGCTGTCATGCAGACAAAACAAATTCATTCTTTTCAGATGAAGAAATTCCCCTCGTGCCCCCTTTTCTGGTAAGAGAAAGGCTGAATGAGAAAACACAACAGTAAATTAGAGAAGAGGCAGAACAAGTCTCCTGCCCTGCAGCCCACTCTGACACCAACATTAAGTGAACGCTGGGTGTGATAAACAGCAGCATTCCCAAGAGATATAAAGAAAAAGTATACAGACATGAAGACACAGCTAAAAGATTTTTAAATAATTATAACGTAATAGTTCAGAGTCCTCAGTGAAAGTGAAGAGCCTATTTTGCTATGTGGTACATGAACTTGTACAAATATACATCTCCTACTTCAAAGTGTCCTATTTGTGAGATGTACTGCACTTATGACAAGTTCCAGACTTGAAATGTGTTATTTCTCCTCTTATCATTTCTCAGCCTGTTTCTGGAATAAATTGGCAGATCTCTGAAGAAGAAAGAAAAGTACACCTATAAACCAAGCACCCTGGTAAAAATCGTTGTCCAGAAAACTGTTTTCCCCTTTTCTGATGTTCGGGATGGCTGCATGTATACTACAAAATTACCTATCTTCTGCTTGGCTTCATTTGAATTGAAAGGTAGAAGGAGAGATTTTTCCCACTCTGTTGGGTTTAGCTGCCCCTAAGAGTGAGAGTGCTGGAAATGGGCATGGTAATTAAAATATATCAGAAATAAGTAGCTAATGTTTTCTTAGCAGTTTTCTTGTAAAGGTAGTATGTCTCATTAGAACACAGCTCTGTGCACATGTGTGTGCATGTATGGAAAGCTGAGTGAATCCTTAGAATATAAGAGAAGCAGTCCAGATGTGTGATTTTAATCCGTAATGGAATTTGCCCAAATGTAGAAGCATTGCCCAAAAAGACAGTGGATTTGTTGTACTGGAGAAATAATTATTGAGTCTCTAAAATAACTGGGTTCAAGAGACCACATAACCCACAGAAGTGTAGGGTGAGGGAAATCTGGGATCATAGAGACCACCCTTTGCACTGCTCTCTGTCACACCTCTGGAGAAAGTGCTGTTGGATGATCCCTGACAGGCATTTCTCTAAACTGTTCTTGAGAACCCCCACTTAACTACATATCCATATACATTTTCTTACAGCCAAACCAAATTCAGTATCAGTGAAATGTGACTCCATCCATGGGTGGGATAAGGACCTCCCAATTTTGATTACTATGCCCTCTTAATCCCAGAATAAAAATTAAAATCTAAATGCTAAAAAAAATCAAGAAAGATCCTGTTAAACTGTAATGAGAATGGTTGAACAGGACTAAAGGGTGTCCAGGATGCAGTTGTATGATGCAGAAACAGCAGTAACATGCACAGATGTGTCAAGTGTGCTGGGAGCAATGTCAGTGAATGTGAGAATGAAACAATTTCCTTCTAAGGACATACAAGGCAGGAGGCCAATGAGGCCACTTTGCTTAGAGAAATGGACACAGAACACAATTTCCACTTTATTTTCTTAGTAAAATTTCAAGTGTCCTTTCTGTTTCTCCCAGCAGGTAAGTGCCATAACATCTTTCCCGGGCTTTGGCTTAGGCCTTATTTGCCGGGTGTCTCAAAACTGAAGGATATCTCTGAGAGAGAAACATTAAATGAGATTCTCTTGGCTTACTTTGTCCCTTTTCTTTTTCCTACGGTAATCCAAAAATTTCTGTTTTCTTCAGAAATCTTCCCAAAAGAAAGGACTCCTTTTATAATATGAAATCATCAGAGAATACTCATTACTCATTTTTTTTCCAGAAAAGTAAAGATCCTCAACAAATTCCATATTCCTTTCTTTGCATTAAATAAGGAAAGGCAGCTTTTAGTCACATCCATTGATACAGGAGAGCTTTGAAGAATTACTACTTTGCTATTTCAAGTTCTTCTACTAAAGTAATTATGTAGGACAGACCTCACAGCCACAAGAAGATCCAGAGCAGATTTATTAGCTGTGCCAGCTCATTCTTACTTCAGTGAGTTTCTTTCAGCACTAGAAATTAATTATTTTAGGTATTTAAGTTATTTTAAGTGCATTAGTCCTTTAGGTGAATGAAAAATTAGTGTTAATCCCTTACAATGAAAGAAAACATACAATCTGATCTACCTATATTGGACTGATTGTTTCAATTTTGAAGATATTTTCACTAGGCCTTAGTAGTTCATATTTTATCTTTACAGGATAAGTATAGATACAGTCATTCAGTTCCAATGGAACCTTTAAATATTCAGCAAAACAAGACTAGACTACAATACCATGGTACAGAATTTTCAGCTTGTTTAACTACAGCGAGCAACAGTACAGGATGTATCACTCCTTATCATGCAAGGAAAATCCCAGTTTTGGAGTTGGCTATAATTAATTTCACAATTTAATCAGATTACTTTTAGTGAAGTTTATATTTTATAAACTTACCAAAGATAATGATATGCATGTTTTGTTTAGCACAATTACACCAGAAGAAGGATGTTTTACCTTTTTTAACCTTCAGGCTCCGAAGGTGTAAAATTTAGATTCTGGTTACTATGCATTAACAAGAATTAGCTAACAATATGCCTCACAACTGAACCAATATGTTAATGAAATACACCTCTAGGTCTCGTCACCACAGTTTAGGTTAGTTTGTCCTAATTAACAGCCTGGTTGGTAATCAAAACATTAGAAAGTAATGAGAATGCATTTAGTATGTGCCCTCCATCCCATTTTTCTTATTACAGCATTAGTGTAATTATTACAGATCTGTCCATGCTTCCTTATGCTGCGAATATGAACATCTATGCCCTTGAAAACTTGAGATTTGGGCCCTGACAAACAGGAGTGGCCCTTTCATAGGCCTAAGCAACTGATCCCCCGCTTAAACTAAGAAGCATTAAGGTACTTTGTCAAGGTAACAGATGCAGTCCTTCCAAGTGCACACATTTTACAGGCCTTTTAACTTTGCTGGAGTGGATTAACTGTGAAAACATAGTCAACTGAAGTCATTGGGTCTGTGCAATTTTGTGTGAATAAATACTTCCTGTCAAAAAAAAAAGCACTGATACTTTTTCTTTCACGGCATATAAAGGTGGTGAAATTGTTATATCCATTTCCCTGAGAATGCAGTTACGATATTGATTTTCTTGTTTCCTACCAAAGTATTGTTCAAATTTATTATGAAGCAATATTTCCTTTGAAGAAATGGACTACATAAACCAGCAGGTTTTTCCAGTGTGAGATTTGCACTAAATATATTGGTTAACACAAAAGCTCTGAAAATGGGGTGAGGAGCACTTCGTCTGAAGAGAGCTGGGAACACCACGACACAGAGCTCCTTTATGTTTCCATCTGGCTCTAAATGACATGCCTTTGCTCATTATTTTTTTTCTGCATGTGAGCACAACAAATTAGGCAATGCACAGAAAGTATGAACCTTGCCCCAAACATTGTGCAGCTCTGAAGAGAAATACCAAATATATGCTCATAATACTAATTTTCCATTAAATTTGATGTTTTAGGTGCTAAAGTATATCCATGTTATTATTAAGATCATTACATTATTTTTAAGACTACTATTCGTGTCCATGTCCATACTTTGCTACTCCAGGGGGTGTTGCAGAGCAATGTAGCAAATATCTCAATGCTATTTAGAAAATGGAGACAAAATGAGTGATTCTATCTGCATTTTCCAACAATGTAAATGTTCAAAGTGCTTAATACTGGCAAGATGGTAATATAGTTTTTCAACAATGAAATATTATTGTTCTTAGTTCATGACTGGTAAAGTCAAGGCCACATAATATTCCCCCTCCAAAACAGGATATGCAAAGAAATTAGTGAGACATCACATCATAATCAAAGAAATACAGCTATTGTAAATAATTAAACTTTGTTGCTTTAAAAGAGAAGGACAGCAGAGATGAACAAGACACAAGCACAAGACCATGTGGACAAGGAGGATGAGAGAACCTCAACTCCTAAAACTAATGTCATTTATTCTGATCAGCTGAACTGAAAATCAGGGGACAGTAGATCTTGTGTCAGCATATTGTGGCTTTTGCTCTAACACAGGAAGCAAAGAGGAGGCAGAATAGGTTTTTTTACTGTAGCTTCACAGTTCCTTAAAGAGCACCAGGAAAAAACCCAAAACATCCCAGTTGTTGTCATCCTCTTTAAATACGGCATCATTCAATAATGGGAACCACTTAACTGTGTTCTGCTCTTTGCTTTGACAAGCAACACTGGAAAGATTTCACGCTACATTAAAATCAGCTCTTACTTCTGTCTTCCCTGCTTTTGCTTTGGTTTATCATTGCTGGTTCTAATACCAGTAATGGCATTATTCCATTAAAAAAAAAAAAAAAAAAAAAAGTGGAGCCTACTTTTCACAAAGCTTTTTGGTTGTTTTACATAGACAACATTGTAGTAAGTTACTCCTCTTAGAGTGACTGTATTTTTAATTTACTTGTATACCTGCTTGGTCTTCTCTACTAAACTTTCTTTACCTCTTTCTTTTCTTCATTTCAAAGCTCAGCAACACTGATCAGCTGGTACATCTATAAAATCTATAAAACATATATACAATTCTCTAAATTTTTAATACAAAATTCATATATATATTGAAAAGGTTTTGTGTATATATATATAAAATAACTATATTTTCGAGTCTCAAAATTTGCTCTATGTCTAAATTTTATATGATGAAATTCATTATTATTCCAATGGCCAGAGTCACATTTAATTGACACAAAAGTTTTCCTCTTTCCTTCCAAAAAAGGAAGATAATTCTGTCAGCAGTATTCATTAAAGTATATCTGATGAAATTATCTCAAATAGTATTTACTTTATTATTCAATCTCAGCCTCTTGAAATTAACATTTTTTATTTATTTATTCAAGGCACTCAAACCTCACCATGAATTATTCATTACCTGAAGTGGAAATTAAAACATTATTTTTTTTTCCTTCTACTCTATAACACAAAGGTTACATGGTCCAAATGGCTTCAAATCTCAATCAGTTTAAATATGAGTGGTTTCAATCTGCTTGCAAATTGAGATCAGGCTTTCTATAGTACAATCTGGAGGTAATATTATTTCATAATTATTGTCCATGATGGCAAATCAGATAAGCCTCAAAGTGGTATTTCCATTAAAATTAATTAAGACCTACATTTTAAAAATATTGAACTTTAAGAATAGTTTTTACTTTTCTCTTTTGTTTACTTTTTCTTCCCTCAGTCTCCTCTCCTTTTTTTTTCTTTTTCTATATCATGTTTTCAAGGCGAACAGAGTAACAGAAATTAAAAAGGAAAGAAAAACCACTAAACCTTTGAAAAAAAGAAGCATGTTGGCTGATTTTATTAAACATCAGTTCCAATGGGGGAAAGAGGTTTGCTTTTCTCAGTTTTTATTGACAAAACTCTTTGATTCCTTAAAAACCAATCATCATTTAAAAATAATTTTAATAAAATTATTGATGTCCCTATTTGTCTTGTATCTTGGAAAAAATAATTGTGGATATCCTCAGACGGAGGCATTTTTAGAGAGTGCCTTTGTACACATTGTTGGCAGGCACAGAAGAACATTTATTTTTAGAAGCATGGTCACAGCATCTCAGATATAAAAGTTTATCATGAATGCAGGGGAGGACACATTATTTTCATCAAAGCAGTATGAGCAACCTTATACTGAATTACTGTAGCATGTCTAACTTGTGAGCAGAAATCCACATGTACAGCAGATGTTCTTGGGGATAAAAGGACATATTTACATATATTTACACATCCATTAAAGGAGAACCTGCTTCCACATGCTGAGATATCTGATTTGTGTTCTTTTAATTTTCCAAACCAGAAAAGTTGTGAGTGGAATAATCATGTAGTGTTCACTTTACTATTCTCTTTTCTGGATATATAGACAAAAAATTTCATTGAATTTTTAGTGCAACACTTTTTTTTTTCTATTTTGATTGTGATAGCATTCAGATGCCCAGTTGACAGGATGAACTTCATTTAAAAAATATTTTTAGAAGGGCTATGTATGTCCCTCATGTGGAACAGGACACCTTGCTCTAGACGAGGCTGTTCAGACCTCCACCCAACCTGGCCTTAAACACTTCCAGGGATGCAGCATCCACAACCTCTCTGGGGAACAGGTTCCTCACCACTCTCACAGTACAGTTTTCTTAATACCTAATCTAAACCTATATTCTTGCTGCATATAAGAGACTGAAATGGGTAATGGCATTGTTAAGATCCCTGAAGGACTTCGTCCATTTTGGCAAAACTGTATAAAGAAGCTGTGACCACTGAAGCCCTCGGACTCATTTGCTGAGGCCAGGTTTGCATACAGAGCCCCTCAACTGAGGGGAAAGAAAGTGAGTTTTTGAGGGTGTGATGGCATAACCTCTGATCAGCTTAAGACATTTCACTTAACACAAACTGTCTCGGTTGCAAAACTTCCCCCTCCTCGCCTTGTGAAGGCCACATACCTAGGGGACATTTACTTGAGAGACAGTCAAGGGGGTGCCACAAACCATCCAAGAGCCCCAAAGTGCCACTCAGACTGATTCCTGAGGCCTTGCATCAGATGACTGCATGTGATCCGAGTTTTGCAACAGATCCAGGGCCTGTTACAAGAGACTGTAATATTTCCCACACACACTGCAGGGGAGATATCTGGGTGTTCTCAACTGTCCTGAACATCTACTAATCCATTGAACTCTATGTTTCATGAGACCCTCACCACTGAGAAGAACAGAAGAGGACTAAATGGACACCATCATAATCCATGGAGTGGTGATATTTTTCTACTTACTCTACCTTTCCATCACTCTCTTTCCCTCCTCGCTCCCTGTTTTCTATTTCTTTCTTTCTATCTCTGTCTCTCTCTCTCCCTCACGTTTACTCTTAAGTAAAATCCATATTGTTGACTTCAGTATATGGCCTCATCTCCCCTTAATTTGGGAAGAGACATCTCTCTAACCGTTGTAATAATTTGATAACGCTGACTGAATTTTTCCTCCTTTGAAAACAGACAGGCAGTGGCTGTCTGGAGTCAAAGCTTTTTAAGTCAGAATATTGCTGATCCCACTTGCTGCTGTTCCACAAGTTTTCCATGCAAGTACTGCTGAAAGCTGTTTGAGAGCTTCCACTGAGTTTTCCAGTAGCTTCATTATGGTAATTGGAATCAGGAGTTATTTATTCCTGCCCACACTGGTTTTGTATAGGACAGAGATAAATGATACTGCTGGAGAAAGTTGTTCCCTGGCAAATCAATTGAACTGTGCAACAAAAAGCCATCTGACTTTGCACTTTAAAATGCTGGGCCATTGGTATTCAGACTGCATAAAACTTCATGATATTGTAATGGTTTTTGATGCCTAAATCATTCCAGGTCAATTCATATCATTTTCCTTTATCAATCACTGCATGTGAGGATTAGATATTGTACATGTTAATTCTTTTCATGTACCAATGCATGAAAATGGACGTTTTTGGATGAAATTTTTGGGACTAATTGGGACATCAAGGATATTTAGGAACAAGGGTGTTATCCTGCATGTCATTCTGGCAACCAAAACAATGTGTAAAAAGTACTAAGAAGCAAAATGCCAAGAGCCATGAAGAGGTAATAGAGATTAGGTGCATTTACAATGGAGTCAGTCAATGTTACACCACCCTGCTCAAGCTGACCATGAAGGCCATCTTGCCTCTTCCACAGCAACGCTAGTATTGAGGGCAAACCTTCTGAGATGAGCACAAAACTATGAGTCTACTCTAGCCAAATTTTTGTGCTTTTGATTACTTCAGTGATTATTCAGAATAAAAGGAAAAAAATGGCTTGAAAAAAGAGAAGGTTAAATTTTTGACTAAAATAAGAGTGACTTAATGTCTCAGGAAGAGGTTTTCTCATTCTGGTACGGTCCTCACGATGAAGCTCGTCAATTGTCATTTCAGGAAAGATAAATGAGATACATTATGACTTCACTGTTCCTATATGAGTCTATCCATGCCATACTCAGTTAGTGTATTCTGTTTATTCTTGATTCATTGCATCCTGGATATGACCCTGTAAAATAACTTTATTTTTCTAAAATTCATCAACTTTTCTTAGTGTTTTGACATTATTCTGCAATCTCTCTTGGGCTTCTCTGCAGGCAGAAATCTCGACCTTTTGCATGAATACTGTATATTTATTTTTCTTGTTTGCAACCAGGAACGCCTTAAAAGTTTCATTACACAATATTTTAAAGATTAATTTAAAACCATTAATCTGTCTGAATTTTATTTTAGACTTTTCCTTTAATGATAAGGCAAACTGAGCTGAGTGGTATTTCTTCTTCATGGCTTTCTGTGACCTATATGGGCCAGAGCAATATATTTAAGAACCATCTGGGGTAACATGGACTTTTGTTAATTTCTGAGAAAATATTAATAGTTTTCTCAGACTTACAGAATGAAAAATTCATATTTTCAGCCTATTCCCCTACAGGTGCATTCTTTTTCTAGTGTTCCTCAGACTTGTAAGAATGAATTGGTTGTTATTGCTACTGCTGCTTCTTTCTTATTATTATTTTTCTTCTTCTTCTTTCTTCTTTTTTCTTCTTTCTTTCTCTTCTTCTTTCTTCTTCTTCTTTTCTCTTCTTCTTATTTACAGTTTAAATAGTAAATTCTTATTTATTTCCTAACAGAAGCCATGAAAAAGGTTAAAAAAAGGGTTTTTTTTCTAGGATATCAGACAATACCATCATTCCAGCAGAACCCAAAGACAACACACAGCAGAGAACATAAAGAAACTGTGTTTTTGTCTCTGAGACTGTTTTGAAATACCTGTAGTAGTGATTGCCTTTGTGAGTCAAAATAATAATTAAAATCATTATGAAGACAGTGCTTGTAGATTTTTTTCTTATAAACAAAGCTCTGGTGCCAGTTGCTGTAGAAATACAGTGGGAGACAGACAGCTTCTCTAACAGAGCTACACATAACTATGCCACTTACATAGATGTGGCACAGAATAGTACCAAAAGATGCTACAGGCTTCTTCACAGTGCTGCAGATAGGTGAAATACCTGCAAAATTTCCTGCTGCTCATTCAATAATGAATTATTTGGAGTGGGATGGAATTTAGACATTCAAACATAAATTGGTTACCTTAAAAAACACTCTGCTTTCAACTGCTAGTAAGCAAAATCCATCAGTGCTTTGTTGCTCTTCAGATATATTGGTTTAAATTGCACTTAAATTGTCTTAACTAAACAGAAAATCCCAAACCCCAATACCACAGTGGGATCCAGAAACAAGACATACCACTGCCAAAATCATTTTTAGGAGCTCAATCCAGCAAGAAAGTGTCCAATTACATTCAATGTATCACAGATTCCTGTCCAGTTATCACTTTGGAAATGTTACCTGAAGGATGGAGTGGGGGGTAGGGATGTAACATTCCTTTTTCTGTGATAGCCTCATGGCTGGAGTGCTCCCCGAGGGACAGCAAGTGCTTGATTCCCTTTTCTTCCTGTGAAGTTCAGTTCACGCACACAGACCTGCCTCAGGAGCAAAACAGGGAGGTCCTGTGCCTGACATCATCATTCTGATAACACATTGTGAGGAAGTGGCAGAGGGAGTAAGACTTTAACTCTGGTTCAAGTACTTTTCCAAATAAATATATAAAACAAAGATGTCAGAATACTTAGCTGTAATAAAACACAAAGGGCCACTGTGTACTGAAATCCCTCTTTAAAAGAGAAAATCATGAGCAGTTTACCTAGATTAAAACATGCTTATGTAATATCATCTGTCCCAAGGAACTGGCAAAAGTAATTCAGTTGAAGCTATTTATTTCAACATCTGATTGCCAATTCCAACTAAGGTTGGGAAGGAACAAGAAAATATCCCCTAAGACTAGTACCATCCCAACAGTTTAGGAGTCTGACAAAGCAGTGATTGGCACATGGCTGAGTGGCACCTGGAAATCTTGCAAACCTTCCATGCAGTGCCATGGGGAAGAGCTCAGGGGACAATGACAGCAATTAATTTATCACCATCTTATATTCATGCTCTGCAATCAGCTATGGTTATGTTTTGTTTTGATGGTTGTTTGGGGTTTTTTCTGTTCATTTTACGTTTTATTTCCCAACTGTAGTGTCAGAATACGTCCTGCATAACTGACACTAAAATTATTTGTCTTGGGATTTGAATTGGCAAGTACCAGAATCACTGGGCCAGAAATGCCTACAATGTATGTTCTTTGCCCAAGAAAGAGTAACAGATGCTCATCTGCAATGGAGTAACTAGAGCATGACACTGTATAAAATATATTAAACAGCACAAAATATGGGAAATTTTCAGGTCTTGATTAGGCCAGTTGCCTCCTCTTTGCAAAATAAGTATACTCAGGAATGAAACTTTATTTAGAAGAAATATTTAAATTATTGGCTGACTAGATTATTTCCATTTCTATACTTTTTAGCCTATCATTTGTCTTAAACTCATTTAATATTATTTGAATAATCTCCATAATACTTTGCTAATGCAGCATTGTCCCAAAGCTACATGACTCCATGTTCAGAGACTTTTGAACCAACATTTCCAATATTTTTGTCCTAAAATCAGGTAGCTAACACATGGGTTTGAGGAGTTATTGACCAATTCCAATATTTTCTGAATGCATATAAAGTGTTATTCAAGTCAATTAGAACTTCTGACATTCAGCTGCTGTAAAATCAGGACTCGTTTTGTAGTGAAGGGTCAAGGAAATTTTCTTTTTTCACATGACAACAGTTGTTACCAAATACTTTCCTCCTGGAACATTATAAGGCTTTGTTCCTTGCCTAAGCCTTGTAAGGTAACTAAATATAGTATTTAAAACAGGTATGTATATAAATAAAAATGTGTATTTCTTGATGTCTTTTTGTGTGAAATTTAGTGATCTTCAAACATCACAAGATTTTCCCCAGACCCAGATTATCAACAAGCTTTTAGGTTTTTTGGTTGGGTTTTTTTGGTGTGTTAGCAGAGAAGCAAAAAGTTTTACATCACAGACCTATTTCACCTTTTCGTGTAGTTCTAAAACAAATTCAATATGTCACAGAAAAAAAAGTTATAGAGATAGAAAAAAAAATGCTAACCTAGTTAGATCTCAGGCAAGATGCCTTGCAAGTCCTTAGTCACCCCAGAAGGTTTTTTTATGATTGATAGGACTGTCAGGCCTGAGGAAAAATATCAGTGCATCACTAGGTATTAAATTTAATGAAAGACACAACAATGTTTCATCAGAGCACAGGAATTTCTAGAGTCCATCAACTTTATAGTGGAAGCCACAGGTGATTCCCTACAGTTCACAAGGTGAATTAACAAACTCAGTTTAACTGTGTTAGTTTCTAGTGAGGGCAGATTTTGAAAGCAAGGATAATGACTTTCACATGCAACAATCACTTCTCACATGCAACAATCCCCAGATAATCCAATGCTTTGTTTTATTAAGTGTAAACTGTAAACTGGCCTGACCCTTCCGGTTAGTTCTTCTAAAAACAGCAAACTGTAACATTTCTCTGTGCCTTACTAATGATGTGCAACACGATCAGAATCACAAAGCAGCACAGTTAGCAGTCAGAACAAGAGACAGGGCATGTAGTGTTCTGAATGCCTTTGCAGCTCTGTGAAAGCTTTCTTTAAAGAGATATTAGATACCAGATGATATGTTTTCTTCTCTTTTTTTGGTGTTCTTTTTGTTGTTTTGGTGTGGGGTTTTTTTGTTTTGTTTTGTTTTGTCTTGTTTTGTTAGATTTTGTTTGGGGTTTGGTTGTTTTGGTTTTGGCTTTGTTCTAGGTGGGATTTTTTTGTTTTGTTTGTTTGGGGGTTTGGGGGTTGGTTGGTTGGTTGGTTGGGTTTTTTTGTTTAAATACAAAATTATCCATAATGATTCTAGTAATTGTGACTGACTTTGGCCTGGAAAGTCCAAGGGAAATAAACAGAAAAATCTATTCAATTTTCTGTCTAATATCTGTCATATCTTCTGCAGTGAAATGATTTACAGGAAATACAGGCTTTGGATATTTCTTTGGAAAATGTCCTGACTTTTTAGTGAAAAAGTGGGATAAAGGAACAAGGTCAATATCTCTAAGAAAGGAAACAGGCTCTATAGGAGGATGGACTATATATTACCCCAGCCCATATGGAGAAAGAAACTCATGAAAGAAATAACAAACTGCCCAACAATTTAGCCTGGATTCTCTTTGGATGTCCTCTGCAGCACTCCCTCCTCTCAGGTGGTAGGAGTCCTGGAGTGCAGTGGTGAGAGGGATACTCCTCATACATGAACTTCTTTTGTTCCACACTGCAGATGTCATGAATGTTTGCTCTTCAAACCAGAAAAACAGAATAATGGGATTTAGCAAAACAATTTTCTTGATATCCATTCAATACAGGCTAGCATCAAGACTGTGTCTTGAAAAAAACTTTCCTCATCATAAAAGAGCTTGTAGCAGGAGTGTAAGATTACTTCTGTGTGTTGACCCCTCCAAAGGTCTCCTTTGGAAAAGACTAAACAATTTTCCTCTCTGTTTTTAATAAGGAAAGCTAACAAATTAAGCAATAATTCATGACAAAAATACAGTGAAATAAATCTCAGGCTCAATGAAAGCAAAACTCTCAAAAAGTAGATAATATAGAAGTACTGAGTCAAAGACAGAAAAATAAAAAATGGTGGGGAAAAAAGAGAAAGAAAACTTTCAAGTTAAAACTGAAACTACTATATCACAGGTGCATTTCTATCTGAGTGTTTAACATGCATTTTGTGTCTGAGAAAAAGAAGGTTAGGTCTCAGAAGAGCCTTGGTGGTCTTGAGAATCACACACAAACACTAACTACACCACAGCAAATGATTCAAAGGTCAAAATCCATACATGGCTGTGTCAAATCTTAAAACAAATCAAAGGTTATATTCATAATGCACAAGGAAGCAATAAAACATGATTTTCCTGCTTATAAATCAAACACATCTTTTGCAGTTTCTACTGCATAACATCTAACACAAAATATACATTTTAGCATTACCCACCTTAGGATGTTCAAAAGGATCTTGCCTGCTGATTTTCCATATAGGAATCACAGGTCTTCAGACAAACTGCAGGTATAAGACACAAATCATTAAAAACATAATTTTAGAGTTTGCATCTCTGCTTGAAATAGTTGGTAGAAAAAGAAACAAGCAATAAAATTATCAAAAGAGAATTCTAAAAAGCTGGACAAACCTGCTTTAAAGTTAGGGGAAAAGAAATAGGTTTTAACACTTTGCTTTGCTTTCAAGAGACTGCAACACTACTGCCACACACTGTCAAGTTGAAATGGTACTTCAGCAAATGAAGTAAATCATCAGTGAATACATGAAGCTTCTGAGAAGCTTTTTTTTCTCCCCTCTCCCTGTCTTCTGCTGAAGAAGAAAGAATAACAGAGCAGAAGTACTTCAGGCCAGTTTAAGAATTCTGTGTGCAACTAGAGTAATAATCTCCACATTTCTGCTCTAGTCAATGCACAAACCATATGGTATTTTCTCTCTTTGTTTTTCATGTTTCAGAAACCATTCCTCCCTAGCCTTTTGCCATGAGCCAGACAGGAGTGACTCATATGTTCTGGGATTTAAAAGGCACATTCTGTAAGCATAGTTAGTGAGTCTTACCTGCCAAAAATAAAGCTCCCCTAAGTTTCTTCAGAGATGAGTTGTCCAGTCTCCCTTAATACCCTGACTTCAAACACAGAATTGGGATTTAGTGTTTTATCTTTCTTTTGTTTGAAATTCTTTGTTTTAAACTTCTTGAACTTCTGAACTTCTGTCAAAATGAAACAGCTGTGTTAGGCCTGACACCCACTATACAGAAGCAGGAAAATTAGGAGGAGATCAATGCCATAGCTGTAAATGGCACTCAGGATGTGAAGAAGTAAATATACAATTGGTCACTTTTATTGACAGTGGGAGAAAGTATGTTTTAAGACATTCAATACTGTGGTCCCTGTACATTGTTTCCATAACTATTAGGTAATTGCCTCTTACTGCAAGCTCAGAAGAAGAAGACATCAGAATTTCTCTTAATGTGGCATCAAGAAAGAAAACATTGGGCCTGACACAGAATTTTTAATGTCCTCTGTCCTGAGCCTTGAAACTCCTTTAAACATAAACAGAAGTCTTTTTTTTTTTTTTTTTTTTTTTTAGTGCCTTGTTGTGTAGCTCTCAAAAATGTGTCAGATGAGATAGCTGGAATATAATCTCTTCTGGGCACACTGAATTTTACCCTGTGTAATTCAGCACCCACTTCAGAGTATGCAAATGGGTTGTGTGAGAGAAAGAACGTGTAAGCCTGAGTACAATCTAAAGGAGACAACAAAAGGCGTTACTTGGCAAAGGAGCACAGAAAGGAAAGACATTTATAGCATCAAAACTAATAAATGTTTGCAGTGAGAAAAAGGTACTCAAAGCTCCACTTCAGGACAACAATGCCACATGTTTATATTTCAGCTAATTTGCTGAAAGACATGTGAAGTCTTATCCACTTTCTTCTACGCTGGGGAAGAAATTCTGTCATGAACAGAATGATTGCGACATTAAACTTATTCAGACTTACCATGACTTATGTGGAGGATTCTTTCTAATACTTATGTAAGCATCTATTCCTATTAAAGAGAAATATGTTCTTGTACTAGTTCAGGGGAAGAAGTGCAAAAAAATATTATATATAAGAATAGCACCTGGTATTTTTAGGATAAAGTCAGTGCAAATTTATTTCTCCTGCTCACCTGAGATCCTTTTCCCTTCAAAGCTGACCTGAATACTAAGTTCAGCAACAGGAAAATTTCAGAAACAGTAGGTGTTTCCTTAATTGACCTCTGCTGAGTACTCACAGCTCACTGCACAAGCAGCTATTTGCTCGCTTATTTTTCTATTTATTTTTCTCAAGTAACCTTTCTTTCTAGGAACATCTAAAGATTATTTTGTCCCAGAAAAGTTGCTTCTGTGCAGTGACTTGTGCAAAGATGATGCCATACAGAAATCAGCAAATGATAATTCTTTACTCCTTTGGCTTAGCATCCTCTGGGAACCCAGAAATGGAAGAAATGTCAACAGAGGAGAGCACTGGCACTACTTCTCTGTGGCAATCCTATTTCTTTGGACACCACATGAGAAGATGCTACTGTTGAAACATATCTTTTGCATATGGGAAGTATTTGGTCATGTCCATCCAATTTCTCCAATCTCTCATAAGCAGCTTTACAAAGGGAGTATGTAAGTTGCCTTTCTGTTGGTAGAGAAAAGGTCCACTGAACTGGCACATAAGCCCATGCTGGGGCTCAGCATCACTGCATACATGCTGAATGACTTCACTTCAAAGTCTGAAGCATACTGGACCTCATTTTAGTGAGAAAGACTGCATTTTTTGGTTCTCATTTGCAATAATTTGGAACAATATTTTGTGATTTTCCTTGTAAGTTTAGGCATTGCAATGCATCATCTCTTTAATCTCAGGATGAATCCAGCTCACCTCAGTACCACTCAGCTGGAAACCTGACATAACAAAATACGTAAACTGCCTTTGTTCAAATTTAGATTTAAATTCAAGTCATGGCATTTCTAAGTTTAAAAGTGTATGTAAAGTATGTAAGTCAAGTACGTAATAATAGTACAAAATCTAACCATTAGTTAACTTTTTAACAATGCCTCCAGTGTGAGAATTAATGCAGTTAAATTGAGTATGCTAAAAAAAGCCAAGAGAGCAAAAAAAAAAAAGCAAAGAAACTGCAGCCTTACGAAGATTCTTCATTCTGTTGTAACATAAAGGAATTTAGGGCTTTGGATTTGAGGTGAGAATATAAAGTATATTTTTTATGTGCTATTGCAAAACTCACAAATATTCCTGCACTTTTGCACAGCATTTGAAGAAATATTTATGAAATGTCAAGTGTATTCACATAAAAATGTCACAGGACTTCTGAGAACCAATGATACTCCGTATTGTCTGATTTCTTCTGGCCAGCATTTAAACATTCTAAAACCACGTCTATTCACGGTAGAAAACAAACATGATCTTAAATTTTGAGTGATGGAAGGTGTCAAGATGAAAATTAAGGACAAGGTTCTGTCTCTGAGTATTAACTCTCCCGAGAACATCATTAAATTCTCTGAAAAGAGCAGAGCCAATACCTTTTTCAGATGTACTGTAAAACATATTTAAGCTTAGATTTTAATGTCAGCAGCTTTGGAAGCATGAAGTCCCATTAAACAGAACTCTCCAAGAATTCCACTTTCCTCTCCCACAGTAAAGATGCCTGCTAACACAGCTGTGCCTCATTCTCTCAGCTAAAGGACACGGGATGCCATCACATGTATTGCACTTCTCCAAGCAGCCTGACTACAGCATCTCAGCATCGCATCGAAGAAACCACCTAAGAAACAGGTGAAAGGAAAAAAAAAAAGTGTAACTTATTTTACCTCCTTACCTTGTGTGGAATCCTTGCTGAAGTGAAATTTTCCAGATATGTGGCACATCTCAGGGCCTGTAAATTTATGGGCAGTGTCTTGCAACAATTTCAGTACACATTATTACTTCAAAATTTTGCTAAATGATGTAATTTTCTTCACCAAAGATAATTCACCCATATGATTACAACACATACTCGATGAAAAATAAGGCTTTTTGATACAGCATGGTTTTTATGAGTTATTAAAATAACATGTTCCCAAGATGACCTGGCAAAGATATAAAAATTTTCCATAACTGATTCAAATTTAAGCGCACCTTTCCACAAATATTTGCTGATTACTCTTAGTTTCACCATAGACTTTTAAAACAATCCTTAGTTTTAGATTATGTTATTGAGCTTGCACTCTTTTTCTTCCTTGTTAAATTTGTCAGTACATTTTCCTCACTAGTAACATTGCTGGCACTAACTGTCATCAATTTCCTTATCCTTAGGGCCTTGGCATGATCACTGCTAATAATTCAACCAGTATGGCTTGACAAGAAAACACTGCTAGCAAACAATAAAGCACTGCAGAAGGATGCCACTGACACTACAATTACAACTTGTAAACAAATCCACAAGACAAGTATTCCTGCCTTTTCTCTGTTTCCTCCTGGTATTTTAGGAAATGTCAGGAATACTGGCAGAAATAGTGTTTTCATCACATATTAGACTAGTCATAATCTGAAATTTGTAATCATGGTTATTTACAATACAGTCTGATAACAGAATGGAAACAAAAAAAAAAGTGAGTTATGTGCCCAATGAAGACTACGTAACCCAGCTCAGATACTCACAACTCTCTCCTCTCACTTGGTTTGCAATCCACATCTTAATCTCCCAGAGGTAATAAACAGCCTTCCTTTTTTTTTTTTTTTTTTTTTTTTTTTTTTTTACTGTAGAGTGCTAGCAATCAGATCATTACTTCCTGATAACAGTCAAGGAAAATGGTGAAATTTATAAAGCCTTCAGGTATGAATTTAAGCAATTACCATTGTATTAACAGCTACAAATATGATTTGGAAAAAGACTCTAAAGATATTCTCTGCTGTCAAAAGCCATTTTTTTAGTCTTTCTTTTAGCTGTCTGTAATAACCTAACTGAAAAGAAGAGATTGAATGCCTTGGTCCCAAAAGGATAAGTTAGGACACCCTTTTCCTATAATATGGCAAAATGAAAGCACAGTGACCACACTTATGCAACCTTCAGAAATGGGAACTTACCTCTTATTATTGTGGTGCTGACAGCTTATATTTGAAGTAGTCCCAAGACAATTTCTTTTTATTCTTACTCTCACCTAATCATGGGGATAAGTTCCTGGGTATTCATTTTAAAATGCTGTAATAACTCCATAACAGTAAACATTCACTTTGGAAGGATGCAGGAATTTTTTTTTTCCTTTCCTTAGAAAAAGCTGAGTTATTGGTGGAAAACCACTGAAAGCTCATATATTTTTCTCCAAAAATCATAATACTTTAAGCTTCAAATTACTGCCATTAACACCTCCTGCTCCTTTCTCTGGACAGGCCCTTGTGGTATCTGCTGCTGCTCAGTGTTTCTGACCTTTTGCTTAGGAAAGTGACACACTAGAACAGTGAAGTTTTGGCCTTAGACAAGGGTGCACTGAGGCATAGATGACCTCTGTTTCACAGACATCCACATGGTTGCATGAGGGTCTAGCTCTGGGATTTTTTTTCTTTTTAAAAAAGAAAAATGAAGTTATTTGCAGAACTATAACACAAAAATAAATAAATCAATAAATAAATAGAAAGAACATAAATAAATAAATAGATCTTTTCCTCCTGACCCTATATCTCCCAGCCCTAACCAGTTTGGAACCTCCATGGGTTGCAGGGAGATGACCTGAATCATTATGGTCTTCTCCACTGGACTGCAAGGGAATCCCTACTGCAGAGCCAGGAGCCCCTCCACTGCCTCCTCCCACTTTAACCTTGGCATCTGCAGGGCTTTTTGTTCATATTTTCTCATCCCTTTCTTACAGATGCTCTGCAGAGCATTCTTACCCTCTCCTAAACACGTTCTCACAGAGACTCTGCCACCAGCAGCAGTCACTACCTCAGCTGTGTCCCGTAGCACATCCATCCTGGAGCCAGTTCGAAACTGCCATCGGCCACTAAAGGACCCACCCCCGTTGTTGCCCCACCACATCCCAAAAAAATTACATCTCTGAATTAATTAAAAAACAGCTCTTACCCCACTCTACATGCTGGCTATGGATTTACACAGAATCATGTGCAGAACAGGTGTCAAAAGTCATCAAATAAGAGCAGGATATCACATCTGGGAATAGACGGGCTACCAATACCCAAACATTTGGGAAAATACTTTGTGTCTTACTCTCAAAACATTCCTAAAATCTCTAAGATTAAAAACTCACAGAAGAATTTAAAAAAAAATCATCATGTTACTTCTGCATTTTGTTCTATTGGCAGGTATTCCTTGAGTAAATACAAAATGTTCTCCTTACCATTTTCTATTTACTCTACATGATTTGCTTAAAATCTTTCCCATTATATATTTACGTATCTGTCTTTTTGTTTGTTTGTTTTTCTGCTCCTTTGCCAGTTGTCAGTGTTATATTAAGCTGATGGTGTGGAAAATTCTGGATAATTAACTTTGGACAACATCACATTTGCTGCTGAGTGATGGTGGACATGTAAAGAAGCTTCAAAAACAGAAGGAAGCAACACAGAGATAGTCAGAGTCTCTGCAAAGGAAAGATTAGGACTGCTCTCCTTGAGGCAAGGAAAGCTGGGCTGCAGGCTGTGAAACTTTCTGATTTAGAAATGGCAGAAAGGAGCTGGTGGGTTTGGGCTTGTACCCAGGTTTTCTCTCACAGAGAGGCTTGGATATATCGGGTGGGACTGGGTTCTTGGTCAGCTTTTATGTCTGGTCACTTTAAGCCTATGTTATACAGCAAAGTGAACAGCCTTCCAAAGAGACTTTGTTAGCATTCTTCTTGTCCTCAGTACAGCATGTTATAAATTCTCACCAGCATAGGCACAAATCCACAAATCCACATTCTGTGGATTACACAGCCGCTAGATTGGGGGACAGTATGGTTTATATCTAGAGCTGTATATTTACGAGAGGTTTATATGAGCGTGTGTAAACTGCTTATGTGTAAGACTTGTGCTGCTGTTTCACTCTACTAAACCTTAGAAAAGACTGCAACAGAAACTTTTTTTCTTGATATCATATAAAATAATTGTGAATAAAATTCTTACAATGCAAATTTACTTGCCAATTTAAATAATAGCCATAAGTAGATTGAAATATTCAATGTAGCTTTGGAATCTCCCTACCAAAAAATGAAAAATGTTTAATATACTTTTCAGAAAGAGGTGGACACAAGTTAATAATTTTTCCGTTGCTTGAAAGATCTGTTGAAAATAAATAGAATATGTGAAATAAATGACAATTCAGATAACTGCCTATTTTTAGTCTTCTGCTATTTCTCTAAAGTCAGTTGTATAGCAGTACCATCTTTGTTTCGCAGTTTCTGCATTCCTGCTGCTTAATCTCCACCTGTAATCATGAAAACTCCCTCTGTAGCAAGAAAACACGTTGTGAAAAATGTAAGGCTACAGTTTAAAGGAAAGGACAAAAAATACTTTAAAAAAAAGCTGTTTTTAACAGAAAAAGAAAATAGCTGTTAATAACATAGCTGAAAGACAAAAATCTCTGGAGAGTATTCAGGCACAGTTCAAAACCTTCAAAAAGCAAATTATTCCACTGTGACTGGATGACTTCTATTAATCTAATCTTGGTGTACCTCATAACGATGGAGATGGGTACAGATTTCATTGTTTGTATTAAATTAAATTGGTCCTCAATTTCTGCAGGAGGATTTTGCACTAAAAGGAAGAAATCTTTTGTCTGTGTCCTAGAAAAGGAACAGACTTTCTGACATTTTGATCTCTGATTTTTTTC
This sequence comes from Phylloscopus whistleri, assembly GCA_017589585.1. Classification (NCBI taxonomy): domain Eukaryota; kingdom Metazoa; phylum Chordata; class Aves; order Passeriformes; family Phylloscopidae; genus Phylloscopus; species Phylloscopus whistleri. The sequence goes on from JADMLD010000090.1 coordinate 2,625,976, forward strand.
ACTGTGTCTTTAATGATTTGCACTGTAAAATTTCAGCCATGACCTGCCCAGTGCTTCTGTGATTGACCTCCTTAGCTCTCCAAATTCAGGTCTTCCACAGACTTTTGAAGACCAAAAGAGAAAGAAAACAGTAGAGCACTGCAGGGTCTGGGGCAGCACTCCAGAGGTCAGCAGCATCTCTCACTTACATCTATCTATCTGAAAACTCAGAGGAGTGTTTTAGCAGTGATATGAAAATGAATTTACAGCTGAAAAGATCACCTCCTTGACATCCTCTTTGTGAACTCAGGTGAAAGAGAAATTTCAGTGCCTACAGAGACCAGCGCTTCTGCGAGACCATAGCGGTAACTGCAGAATGATTTCATTAGCGCCCTGAGGCCCCCTCACCTACCTGCTTTGGAATCCACCTTTGAGCAGGGGCACGGTCAGCCTGGCCTGGGTTTAACACTGCTTAGAGGAAATCCCTCTGTTTAACACATGAAATCTGCTTCAAAATGTCTCTGTGAGAGGTACTGACAGCAGGTTGGAGAATAATGGAAGGGAAGAAAAATGACAAAAGCACGCTTTAATAGGGCTTGTTAAATATGTTTAACATACAGACATAGCAGTTCTAGGTAACTCATTGTCCAATATTTGTAATGCGTAAACTGCTCTGCTTAGGACCCTCTTTTGGCTGAGCACTCCATTGAATTGGGAGTGCTGGTTCATACTAGGTCATGGCAGCTCTTATGCCTCCTCCTCAACCCTTCCTGGGTTTAACAGGAACATACTCTACCTAAACTATGACAGGTCTCAGAGTGTAAAAAGTACAGATGAGCCCTACCTTGCAATTTCATTGTGGTTCTTTAGGAGTTCATCCTTGTTCTTGATCTGACGACTCCTGTCACTAAGGATGAGTATGGCAGTTTTCCCCAAGATACGACATGCTGAAGATCAGCTCACAAGAGGCATACAGATTTTAGTCTTCCATCAGAAATACGGTCACTTAAAGCATACCCAACAGTCTTAAGACTTCTTTTGTCCATTAAAATATATTGTGAAAAGCAGCATTTTTAAAGGAAAAAAAAGAAATATGCCTTCAACCTTGTAACTGAGACTGCTAACTTTTAAAGTGTCACAAAGAATCAGAGTAAGATCTTCAGTGTAGAAAAAAGTGATAATTTTTGGTATCTGGATCATATACTTTCTCTATCTGCTAGAACATTATGAGAATGTAAAATAACTAACTTCATGACCTGACATGTTTCTTGTGGATTTTTTCCTCCCCATTTCTGGTATATCTATCTTCTCATACATATCTAGAGGATCAAGAGTTTTCTGTCTCATTATGTATGTAATTCAGTGAGAAAATGACTTTCTTTTCAGTGTTTTTCTTCATTAATCAGATCAGAAAACAGAACACTCTTAGGCAGGCAGAAAATCAAATTATTTTTGGAGGGTTTATGTTTAAGGACTGAGACTATGGATGTTTTCAGAAAGTAACATCTCAGAGAATAATCTTCTACACAAAGGCTTTGTAGCATCTCCATATAAAAGCAAACTGACAGTTCAAAAAAAACTCCAAATCAAAACAAAAAGAACTCCCTAATGTAATCTTGAGTTTACTCAATCAGACAAAATTGTGCTCTTGAAGGATGCTTTGACAAACTGAATGAGAAATTCCAGGACCACTAGATCTACCTCTATGTATACAGTATATATTTGATTATCAGCAGTAAAATATTTTATGCAAAGGTTAACAATTAATCTATAAAAAGTTCCTGAATAAACTTCACAAGCTTGCCTAAGTGTTTCCCCTTCCTATTTTTCATGATCAATCCTTTCCTTGATTAGCATCTTGTCTCATTTGCTGCTGGCTTTCCATTGTTTATGTGTTTTTAAAGATTTTTCTATCCAGTAGTCTTCCTCAATTACATTTTTAATATTGTCAGGAAAGCATGATTCAAGCATGATTCTGTGCTTGTTCACCTTACCACAAACATCTGTCTCTGTAACCCCAGATACCTCATAGCTTTGAAGGTCATGGTCTTGTCAGACAAAAGATAGTCTGAAAAGCAGTATAGAAATAAGTACTTCAGAGCAACCTATTGAAGGATGATTTTTATGTGAGAGGTGGATATGCATAATTCTTAATAGGAGAAAACAGATCCTTTTAAATATCCTTATTAAAGTTCTAAACTGCATCCCCAAAAATAACATTGATCTTATTTAGGTCTTTTAGATCTTTGGTTGAGGTAAATTACTGCCTGCCCTTATGAACTTGTGGACCTTGGCACTTTATCCCTGATGACTCTGGCTCACTTTGCTACAGAGCATAAGGCACATGGTTTTAATATTCTTGCTGATCAAACAGAAACTGAGGCAATTCAGAATGACTAGTAACCTTTACCTTTTTAACTCTATAGGTTTTCTCTTCTGTGTATCTGACAGGGGAAGATCTGAACACTGCTTCAAACACAAAACCTCTTTTCAGATGCATTTACTACAGGGAAGGTACAGTGTTTCCCTGAAAAATTCAATTCAATCTATTATAATCTGTTTTATAACAGTTACAGAAAACCTCCTTCCACTCAATTTTTATTTTATTTTTGGTACAGAGGTAAAAAAAATAACTATTACTACGCAGCTAATAATTGGCTCCTATTTCCCTTCCTTGATAGCAATCATCTGCTCTGTTTTCAAGGTTCTCATTTGCCACGTACCCTTATATGTGCATGTCTAAGAAGCTTTCCCATGAGAAAAAAAAATTGCAGTTTTGAAAGCAAATAAACTGTCAAAAAAAAAGGAAGACTCGTCCAAAGCCTATAGGCAATATTTTTCCCCCAAGCAAAAACTTACTCTGCCTCACAACATATCTCACACCACCTGACAGGAATCTTTCCACTATGAGGTGTCTAATCCCACTCGGAGTATAACAGAACACCAGGAGAAGAGGAAGGAGTTTACTACAAGTGCATAAATCACAAGCTAAATCACAAACTGCTTTAGGCTTCAGCAGATAAGTTTAATTATTCCTTTACAGTTAATTTGAAAACTTATGCACTTCATTCAGGCTGAAAACTGATGTATATTTTCGCAGGTAAACTTCTGTCTTCAGTCAGAACAATCACAATCACAGTTAGGAGCTGGAGCACCTGACCTTCAGACATCCATTGTGTGATGGTTAAATAGGGTTCAGCTTGTAGCAGCAGTATAATTAATTGACTGTGATCTAGGCAATCTGCTCAGTTGTTATTGTTCTGTAAAAGTATTTGTTGTGGGCATCACACAACAACTGACGAGCTAGTGTCGGAAGCTCCTAATCAGTAACTAGGGTTAGTAACTAGTTAGTAAAATAGTAGCATAAAATAACACCATTGATGATATGTTATTTTATATGAAGTGAAAGAGTTGACAGGGTAAAAGAGACACAGAATATTTTGACTTAATCCTCATTTCTTGAGATAGTAATTATGGACAAAAGAATTAAAAACCTACTCCGTGGCACATTACATAACAATACAAACCACTCTGTAAAGTAGAGCATCCAGTAATATAGCTGGTCCTGAGCTGAACTCAGTACATTCGGAGTGCCTCCAATTACTCTTTTGCAGGGATAAGAACACATTTGAAAAAAATTGTTCTAATGCAAGGATGTAGATTTCCTAAATTCCAATCCAAGGACATTGAGAGGTACCAGTATGTTTTCTAATACGCTCCTTTAGTCAGCAAGAGTAACAGTGAAAGCTTTAATTAATTCATAACTACATAGCTAATTGCCCCCACAACTGCTGCAGTCAAACTACCTTTTTTTTGCTGGTGCCAAGCACAGGGTTGGGAAAGTACTCTCATATTTACAAATTTTCATCTCAACTTGTCAGGGAACCTTTACTTCTGTTTTCATTCCAGATAAATCTCCTAAATTTTCAGCATATTTTGCCATTCTGAATTTTTTCCTGCATAGATTGATCTGAATTCTGGTCTCCATCTTTTTGTTTCTGTTGCTGTTGTCATTTTCATTTTTTTTTTCCTCCCAGAAGTGCTTGGCTCATGGCTTGAAAACCTAGAGTCTATAAATGGCCTTGAAAAATAAGCACCAGTGAACTGCTTTGGCTTTTTCTATGTAGTGTGACAGGACACTTAAATTATGGAGTATTAGCTAGTCTTCCTCTCTAGATGATTAAAGCTTTTAAGGTAACAATAAAGAATGAATCACAGACAGAGAGAGATGAATATCCATGGAGTTTGTGAAAAGATAAGCCTGTTTCCACTGTTGGAAACAAAGGCCTATTTATTTTCATGGCAGCTCACAGCGAGGGCAAGAGCTGGCTGACCTTCTGTTCCCTGAATGATGTTAAATAACGCCTCATGTACTGCTACCTCATACAGGTGGGAATTTCGACTTTCCTATGTTGCTAACTTCTCACCAATCATCTGCACTTCCCTCTAAATTTGTGCTGTTTTTTACATTGATTCGAAGTCTGTCTAACTTTGTCTAACAAGTATGTCTAGTTGGGTCTAACTCCACAACTCCTCCTTATTTGAGAAGTTGCATAAGTCTCAGGAATATGGAGCCCAGCTACAGGCTTTACAGATTACTGATACCAAAAGAATACATCACTTTGTAGCATATAAACAATTTCTGTTACTTTCTAGAATAGTACAGTACAGTATTAAATGTATAGAAAATCCTGTTGTCTGAAAACTATCTACTGGTTCTATTTTTTTATAATATGCAGCTAATAAAAATTCCAAAGAAAATTCACATGGATCACACAGTTTAAGGTTATACAAGCCCTTGCTGGAATATTGGGTAGTTAATTTATATAAATACTAAATTTCTATTATTTAATATCTTCTACTGCACATATTATAACTGAGCATTAGTCGCAATTATTTATACCTTGACCATGCAGAAGGATCTTTTTAAAAGAAACTACTTCATTAAGGAAACACGTGAAAAAAACTCATTTTCTGTGGCAAAATGGGACCAATTATCCTGAGGAATAGAGTAGAGTTCATCCGAGTAGTCTCCTTATGTCCGATTGCTGTTATTTGATTTTGGCCCATTTACTCAACATTGCTCCTCTCCTACAGCCAGAGATTTCTATTTCCTCCTCTTCAATATGAGGTTACTGATGCATTTGAGATGCCTGTTAACAGATGCTACTTCATGGCAGTGTTGCCTGAACCTCAAAATTGGCAGTAGTCCTGTTCCTTTATTCTCAGGGACTTAGAGAGACCCCAGAAAACAGAGGTTGGACCTCCACTGTCCAGCTCCTGCAAACCTTGGCCCTCAGACCAGCAAGTGTGACAGAGATGGAGATGAGTGCATTTAACCTTGATGGCACCATTCCCCACACAGCCTGAACAACCCCTTGCCCAAGGTACTGCTTCCCACAGCCTCCCTGTCCAGCAGCACTCCATCCCATGGGACAAGAGCCTCCAGCATCATACATCTGGACTCCCAGCCTCCAGATATACAGTAACACTGGACTCAAACTGGAAACAGGACATCTCCATGCCCTTTTGCTCATGTAGTAGCTACTTCTCTCCCATTTGGAGTGCAGATTATCATTGGAAGACCAATCAGTTTTCCACCTGCTTGCTTGCAGCAGGGGTTTTCCCTCCCCATTAGATAATGTGTCTTTCTGTGAAAACAGTCCATTGGGCTCAGTGTCACACCAGCAGAGAATCCCTCTGGACCATCCCTCTGGATGCTATTCCTTCCTGGCAGGTGGAAATGAAGGTGAATGTGCTGGGACTTATTCACCAAGCAAAATGACATTTATAATGTAATGGGGATAAATTCCCAAACTGTCAAAACCTACTCAGAAAAGTCCTGTTACACTTCTTTAGGTGAGTGAGAGGAATTTTAGCATCTAGGGAATATCCCAGTGAAAAGGAATGACAGTTTCTATTGTATTATATTTTAGAAAGCTTTAGTTGCTCCTCCTGCCCCTCTCCAGCTGGTGGTCCTGCCCTCTTGCTGATTCCTCTGCCTGAGACCTAAATGCAGGCAGCTTTCACTTACTTTTCTTACAGCAGGATAGGGCTTTATAGTGAACTTCAGTGACTACTGGAAGAAAAAATAAGTATTTTGCCTTGACAAGCTAACATTCAACACCCTGACAGGTGCAGTTTTAAAGATATGATTCAATGGGCAAGTACCGAGGATGAAATTCCACCCTACTTGCCTTTAGTAATGCCTTACTTCAGACTCTTTGCTTGCATTGCTGCAGGACAATCTGTGCCTGTTTTGATCTATTTTCATCAGTGAATAAGTAACTGATATTTTCTAGGAGTCATACACTTGGCAAATATACATATATATATATGCCAAATACACTCTTTTTTATATATCTAAAAACAGCTTTTTATCATATTCTCTAACACATTTTGTGTAAAATCTTTGTAACAGCTGATTCATTTTTCTTTGCTTAAAAAAGATTAACCAGCAACAATTCCAAACACAGAAAAGTATATCCACAGCAAAAAAGACTTAGCATGTGGTTGAATACTGTCCCAGCCAGTGCTTTTATGGAGCACAGACCACCATTCCAGGGATTCTAGAAAGCCTGAGCAGTATAACAGCAGGGTCTTTGTTCTTTCTTCCTAAGCACATGAAAAACACCAAGGTCTTGCCTGTCTCCCATTCCATAGGCTATGGCCAAATAGTATGTTGAACCGAAGCCAGGCTTCAGGGTAAGACTGCATTATTGCCATCAGATCCAACTCGCTTTCATTGTGTTTGCTTTCATATTGTCTGATTAGTGGCTGCAGAAGAGAAAGAAGAGAGAGAAATACAGCTCTTTTTGCGGTCTAGTGCCGAGATGTTCTTCTCATTAGTCTCTTGTTCTTCTCATTTTATCTCTCTCATTCCTTATTGTAGCAACCCCAATTCTCACATTGCAGTGAATTGCATCTCACCCAAGAGCCAGCAGTGTGCCCTTGTGGCCAAGAAGGCCCATGGTATCCTGGGGTACATTAGGAAAAGCATTGCCAACAGGAAAAGGAAGATGATCCTGCCCCTCTCCTCAGCCCTGGTGAGGCCATATTGATAGCGCTTTGTCCAGTTTTGGACTCCTCACTACAGAAGAGACATGGAGCTTCTGAAGCAGGTCCAGCAGAGTGCTGTAGAGTTCATCAAGGGGCTGGATCTTCTCTCTTATGAGGAAAGGCCAAGGGAGCTGGGTCCGATCAGACTTGAGAAGAGATGACTGAGAGGGGACCTCATCAGCGTCTATCAGTATCTAAAGAGAGGAAGCCAAGAAGATGAATCCAGGCTCTTCTTGGTGGTACCAACCAATAGCACAAGAGGCAATGAGCAGAAATTGATGCACAGGAAGTTTTACCCGAATTTGAGGAAGAACTTCTTTACTGTATGGGCAACCACACACTGAACAAATTTTCATTCCCTCCTGGAGATGTTCAAGAACTGTCTGGATACAGTCCTGTGCCGGGTGCTCTAGGATGACCCTGCTTGAGCAAGTAGGTTGGACCAGATGATCCCCTGTGGTCCCTTCCAACCTGACCCATTCGGAGAGATACCATGATTCATTCTGCAACTATTCCCACTGATATAAATTAAACCATTTTAGAGAAACATTAAAGTTAAGGGGGGGGGGGGGAGGGGGAAGAAAAAGAACTGCACCTGGTAGATGTTAATCTTGTTGTTTGAGTAGAAGCCTTTCTGATAATTTATTAATAATCAGGAAGGTGCAAGAATCATATGCAATGGAATAGTTGTTCAAGATTGGGAGAATGATGATTTGCAAGACTTTGTTCCTCTGGCAGGTGAATAAGGAAATAAACAGAAGATATCCTCAAAGAATCTTACGGGCCTGGTTATGTAATAGTATCAATTATCAAGGGTTTTTTACAGAAACGAGGAATTCAGGCACAAAAACAACGAATTTTCCTCTTACATTTTCTTAAATGATTTTTTTCTATGAACCACAGATGCAATATTCGCAAACTCATACCCTTCCAAAAATGGATATTGGGGGCATCCTTTAGAGATGAAAATAGGTAATATTCCCAGAGAAGCTGCAAGTTATCATTGAAGCCACCCACAAGCTGTCAACATACTGCTAGCAATTTTTTCTTCAAACTAATTAACACCTTAGTCAAGGTGTATTTGCTTTTATCTCTTGACTTACCTGACATTTTTTTATGATTTAAGTCGGAAGTTTGAAGAAATTCCACAGTGAAAAACTATATGGGCAGGATGATCATGTGGAACAGAACCATTCTCTCCAAGAACGGCATTAATTTTTCCCACAACTGGATTTACTGAGGAAACAATGACAGCCACATGAACCTGAATCTTGTTTAGTTTCTCTATTTCAGTACTGCCTTCTCACAACATTTTCGGATGAAACTGTTCACCCCCAAAATGTTGCAGCTACTATTGTTTCATCAGAGAGAGTATGAAGTGTGTTTTTGTCTAAAATAGCATAGTTACTGAAGGCTCTTTATTCTACTGTTGGTCCTCTTCTGAGCAATATTGTTCACAGAGGATTTAGGACTACTGCTTACTATAATACCTCTGGGGTATTGCAAGGATCCAAGGCCTAACGCCCTCCCCCTGGCTCTGGATGGATTTTCTTAAGCGAATCCACCAACTCCTCTTAGCTGCTTCTGAGGTCAGAAGACTAAAACTTACAGAGGGAAGGTTTGAAAATTCAGCTCTGATAGATAACACATGTGACATCTTCCTGGGCCATCTCCTTTAGAATATACAAGAAGAGAGCTGTCATACCTAGATAATGTAGCAATTATCTTAAGTCTTGTAGTTCTCCATTTGAATAGCAGCAATGCAAGGGGGAAGGGAATAAATTCCATCTATTTTTTTTTCATTGAGAAAGCAACAGTTACTGCATTCTGCAATGGATAGAGAGAAGTCAGTAAAAAGCAGATAAACCTCTCACCGTGTCAGACGATTGCATATAACAAGTCTCAATAGAAAAATCAGAGCATAACCTGATTGTTCCTTGTCTTGATAAATACAAGACTATGAAAACCAGGAAGATGACTCCTCATACATCTTGAGTCTTCATATGGATGTTCAGTCAGTCCAGTTCAGTTCTCCCCAGCCTGTGCTTCAGTGTGTGAAGTGGGAATCCTGCAGCCATTCACTAGCCTGGGGAAAACAAAGTATATTTCCTCAAAAGAGTGCTCTTCACAAGCTTCAGGAGGTACTGCTGAGGCTGTATTCCACACTTGCTTGGCAGTGATATGGTCTCCAGCACTGCATCTATCAAACATTAATGAACTCATCTTCAGAAACCTTTTGTAAGGCAGGGAAACATTATCTCCCTTTTACAGTTGGAGAAGTGAGCCACAGCAAGATGTGAGTGATTTGCCTAGAGGAAATCTGTAGCCAAGCCAGAAACTGAACCCAGACCTTTCAAATTTCAGACCACCATTCTCGGAGCATAGAGTTCTAGTATGATATTCTGGCAGTTTTTGGATTTGCAACAGAAGATTTCTCTAGAACTATTTTTTTTCCCTTTCTTAACTGGATCTTGACTGATTAGAACAGTCTTTCACTAGGTCCATGATGCTTTCTGGTGTCTATACAAATGAAAGGGGTATAGCAGAGAAAAAAAAAAAAATTGGAATTTTACTCTTGTTTACAACTTTCGAGTCCTGTCATTATTATATGTCTAGTTTGGAGCCATTAGCCATTCATTATCATTATTTCTAACACAGTACCCAAATGTGAAGTTCTGTTTTGATAAAATCTCTGCATCTCTTTTTATGACTCCTGAAAGTAAAAATGGTACCGATGTTGACATCATGCGATGTGTTGAGCACAGAAAACGTTGTCAATTGAAGTAAACTTTGTTTTATAGGCTTTAGAAATGCAGCTTAAATAATTTCAAACCCTTTTTTCACTTTTGCATGCTAAATTATATATTCCTTTTTTTTTCCATAAAAAACCTGGAGTTTTACCTGGATACTCAGCCAAATAGCAAGGACAACTAACATTGGTATATTTTAGGGTCATGCTCAGTCAGACATTTAAAGGGCTCCTTGTTAGGGAGAGGAATCAGACTCCTCAAAAGCTGCCAGTGTCACCTTTCTGTGAAACAGTCCTTCCACTTCACAACAGAGAGATGCAAAGCATCACAGCAAATAAAACAGATGCTCAGGGTTGGTGTTTAATTATCCCCATGACAGCAGCAGGCTCTTTCTGTCTCAAAGAATTCCCTTCTTCATACTGTTACTTGTCACCATAGGTGAATAAAAATCCAGACTGGACAAACCACAGAGACAAGGGGTCAGTGTAGGTTCTTGGAGATATTTGTGGACCTGGAAGAGTGAGAGAACACTGGTTATTGTTTAGCATGGTAACTTTTAAAATCAGAAAGGAAGGTGGGTACACTGATATTATCTAAAATTTGAGGATTCTTTTCTTGAAGATCAATGTGCTGACTAGATGTCATTTATGATAAATTTTGATCTAACTTTGTCAAACATGTAAAAGAAGTGTGTGGGTTATCAGCTGACTGTTACCCTGAAATCAGTCCGTGGTATACTGGAGTACTTGAAAAAGAACAGCAAAATATGTAACAAAGGTCATAAAAATGCACCACTTTTAATAGAAAAGGCAGTAAGATTTCACATTTACCTTTGATATTTAGGATGAAACAGTAAAGACATTCCTGTAATTCCAATAGCACATACAAAACCCAAAGGCTATAATTCTAATTAATTCAATCACTCTGTCTCTGCTTACTGCTGCTGCTTTTCAGCTACCACTGCGAAGTTATGTGCATTTCAAATGAATATTTCATTTTCTCAACTGGTTGTTGGCACAAGGTATGTAATAGCTATTAGCAATATTACTGAATATGAGACAGTTAACAAGGTCTTTTGCCTTAGCAAAACACATCTTGATGGTAGAAAAAGAAACTTCAGCAACTAATTTCTGTCAAATGAGTGATATTTCTATTTTAATTTTATTTGAAAGATCAAAGAAAGAACGCAGTATAAAGTACTCAATGGATACCATCTGAAGTTGTCTTAGTATCAATATTATCTTACAATCAGTATCTCATGTGATTCAAAGCTGTATAATCAGGCTACAAATCAAGAAAAGGATAAAAAAGTAAAATCAAAATGTAGATCTAGAGATTCTCTCCTGCTACTCAGCTTCTGCTATGGTTGACACTATTCAGAAAAAAGTAAAAAATTTTCCTTCCTTCCAGAAAGCAGGACAGAAAGGAAATGAGCCTATTTGCCAAGTAGAGATATGAATAAATAGGTAGAATCAGCACAGTCATTTGTTTAGAATTGACATAGGTGGAGCAACCAGTTCCCTGAAGTCTCTAATGCCAAATATATACTGGGCTGACTACAGTTAGTAAAGTTAGTAATATAAATATTCAAAATATTCAAATTCCTCAAATTATATATAGCTATAACCCATATACTATCTATAACCACCTAAGTTCAAAGATCCTTTTTATTGATGTATATTTCATACAGTTTCATAAGCCTTAAAACTGATCCTAATATTTGATACATATATATGAGTATGATTCTCTTGAAGCTACAGCTCTTGGCTTGGTATAAGATTGGGCTCAAAAAGGAATTTTCATCATCTCAACATTTTAATAAAAATCCAGTATACCTAAGGGCAAATTTTAAACTGCTCAAATTAACATATTGTGCAGCTACTATAGATGATAAGCTGACATATGTGCATCCTTACCAGGATGCAGAGACAGTAGTCCAGGGTGAGGGACACAGTAACTGTAGCTAGAATTTTGGAAAACCAGATTGACCCTGACCTTGGCTGTCCAATCAGCCACCCAAATTTTCTTTCAAGAATAGTTTGAGCCTATTCCTAACAACACCCTCTGTAATTATAAGGTTTTCTCAGTTTAACTGATTACCAGCTCTTCAGAATTTACAGATTTAAACTAAGGAAAATCTGTCCTAATTTTTGCAATATGTGTAGTCCAATGTTCCCTTTGAAATATCCAACATGAAGAGATGTATATCACCTGGAAAGAAATTTCAGTCACATTTAAATGACATTGGAAACAGTGAGAGCATAGAGTTCTAGTATGATAGAACTCTATAGATATAATATATATATATATATAGATAGAACTCAAAATGCTCCTGTTATTCTCAACACATTGTTAAGAAGCACTGACGATGTGCTTTATTTACATATGGCATTTCTTTAATGTATTTTTCATTCTCTTGATCCACTGGCAAGAACTTGGGCTGGAGTTATGATATTTTGCATATATAAATGCTGGGAAAATGATTTTTATAATGCTTCTCTCTGTATGTTTTTGTGTCAAAAGTATGGGACAATTCACTGCGTTTTCAACAACAAGCTCATTGTGGATGTCATTCAAAATAACAAAACTGCTCTCTTGTTTTACTGTTTAGTGATTGTATCTCCAGTGTTTCCTCCTATAGACTGCATTAAAAGATTCTGCAAGGAAACTGATGGAATACAAGTACCTCTTCTATGCATGAGCACTGCATTTTCTAACAGAGGAATATTACTAACATGCAAAAAATAACCAGTCAAAAGTTGAGAAAAATCAGGATTAAGAATGCATATTTAATATCAAATGATATTAAATGTATCATTTAATATTAAATATAAAATGATATTTAATATAATTTGATATTTAATATATTTTTTCTTGCAGCAAAGATTAATTATAGTGATTAATTACAGTATCACACAATGCCTAAGTCTTGTTTTGCACTGCCATGCGTATGAGGACAAGTGCAAAATCATTGATTTATAGAGTTAATGAAAGTTTAGGATAAATTTGTGAGTTAATTTAACCAGAAACAAAATTTAGTAATCCAAATCCTCACTGAGATATTCTGGTTTTAATCTACAAAGGGCATGTTTTAGTTGTAAGTCATGACAAAATATGAATTTTACTCCCAAAATTTAGTATTTGTCAAGTCTATCAAGTCATTGAAAGCACAGACATAAAGACAGTCAAATACAACATTGGGTCTGGAAACCATCAGCTCCTGCATCACTTTTCTTTCTTCATATATGTAGGAGGTGGAATTAGAAGACCAAAGGGAGAAAGGAGAGAGAGCTGGATAATTTTTTATTTCATTGTTATTAGCTATCAAAATGGCCTGTCATGCTCTGATCTCTATAAATGCAGATTTGCCATCTGGATATGCAGTGAAGGCTATGCTAAATGGGTCTGGCCCTTATGCTTTTCTGAAATTTGAAGCAGTCAGGATGGTCTAAGATGTAAGGGGCCCAAAAAATCACAGAATACAAATTCACTGTTTTCTCATCTGTTGCCTGAATTGAAGCAGAATTCTGAAGGCTGCGTTTGTGTTTGCTATTTATAGATATGAAAACATTATTAAAGGACATTTCTGCTATGTTGAGGTCACGTCATGCTGGGTCTCTAAAACAAGTATTTGACAAGGTATAAATCAAGTCATTAATTTAAACCAAAACATTATCTAAATGGCATCAAGCACAGAAATATGAGCGAAAACTCCTGGACTCTCTCTCTGATACCTGTTAGGCATGGGTTGTGTTAGCTTCTCCTTGAATGAAAATCAGTGCTTTGGCTGTTTTTGCATTGACATTGGGCTTGCTCTAAGAGGAAAGTCGAGCACATGAATGAGCACATGCAAAATGGCAATTTGAAGTTATTAGGCCTGGTTTTGCATGTTTCTGTGTTTGTTGGTCTGGCAAATTTGTTGTTCTGTTGACAAATTTTACGGAAGACTTCTAAATGCAAAAGGTTCTGGACACAGAATTTTGATTTCTGGTAAATTTCAAGCAAATATTTTACACAAATTGAAGAGCTCTGAAAAATCCTCTTTTCTTGCACATTCATGTTTTTGAGCCATATATTCAGTTGCAAAACCAAATGATTGAGCACTCTGGAATAATTTCAGAATGTGGACTGAATTAATTTTAGAGATGACAATAAAAAGAAAAAGAGATGTTACTGAAAGTAACAGAATAAGAAAACACTGAAGAATAGGGAATGTTTTGTTTCAGAAGGTTTTTTTTTATGTGATGCATTAAGCAAAAAAAATATTACATTACCCATGCATTTGGAAACATCCAGGACCACAGGAAGAGTGTGCAAAAGAGTCATTAATTACATCACAGTCAGCATACCTTTATCATCTAGCACTTAAAACTGTCTAAACACATATGTCCTGTCTTCCCCAGACCCTGATTTATTACATATATATTCAGATGGTAGTTTGTCAGCTTCTGTTCAGCATGGGGAAAGAAGGCTTTGGGGGAACTACCGTGGCCTTCCAGTACCTTAAGCAGGCTTATAAAACGGAGGGCTAAAGACTTTTATACAGGCAAATAGTGACAGGAAAAGTGACAATGGTTTCAAACTGAAAGAGGAGAGGTTTAGTTTAGATGTCAGGAAGAAATTCTTTGCTCAGAGGGTGGTGACACACTGGAGCAGGTTGCCAGAGAAGCTGTAGATGCTCCACTGATGAAAGTGCTCAAGATCTGGATGGGGCCCAGAGAAACCTAAACTAGTGACTGGCACCCCTTTCCATGGCAGAGGGATTGGAACTAGATGATCTTTAAGGTCCTTCCAACCCTAAACATTTTATGATTCTATTATTCTGTGATTCTAGGGTACCGTGAGTTTCAGCTGATGTTTGTGAACTATGGATTCCTGAACTCTGAAGTGATAGAATCTTTAAGGTTTGAAAGGGACCATCAAGTCCAACCAACAACATAAATACCACGTTCACAATCAAACCATGTCCTCAAGTGCCACAGCCACAGGTGTTTTGAATACTTCCAGGGATGGTGACTCCATCACTTCCCTGGGCAGTCTGTTCCAATGCTTTACAACCTTTTCTGTGAAAAAAGTTCCTACTATCCAGTCTAAACCTCTCCTGGTACAACTTGAGGCCACTTTCTCTCATCCTGTTGCTTGTTACCTGGGAAAAGAGACTGACACCCACCTGGCTACACTTCTTCCAGGGTGTTGTTGGGGGCCATAAGGTCACCCCTGAGCCTCTTTTTCTTCAGATTAAACAACCCCAGATTCCTCAGTCACTCCTCATCAGACCTGTGCTCCAGACCCTTCCCCAGCTCTGCTACCCTTCTCTGGACTCGCTCCAACACCTCAATGTCCTTCTTGTAGTGAGGGGCCAAAAACTGGACATGGGAGTTGAAATGCAGTCTCATCAACTATTCTAATTAATACAGTGAAAAGTATCTCCCCTTAAATACATGTGCTGGTTCTGTCTTGATCCTGCAGACACAGAAGAAGTAGTCTGAGTCTACCCTCTGCAGATGGTTCTTTATTTTAGACACAACCTGTGACACGTGGTCAGAAGGTCAAGGAAGGTTTACTGCCAATTTTTTATTAAATTTTCAACATGACTGTTTTTTACCTTTGATTTTCTAAAGTTGGAACTGAGATTCACTGAAATTTATAGTTTCTCAATGCAGTGTGTATTATTAATGATCATAATAATAATAATGTATGCATATAAACATCTATATAAAATCCTAACACTTTAGACCATCAGAATTTGAAATTCTGCACTAGTCTGCCTCCAGCACACACCCCATCACTCTCAGTCCTCCTGATCCCCAGGTTGCACAGCTCCTGCAGCTTGGCAGGGCAGCACACAGCAGCTCCTGCACCTCTGCTGCCTTGGACTGACCCATCTTCTCTGTCTTCATTGTTGCTTTTGTAAATCACATTCCCAATATCATCTGGGGATTTTTACATCCCCTTAGCTTAGCTTCCTTTACTTTATTCCACATATCTTTCTTTTCTTTTTTTTTTTTTTTTTTTTTTTTTGTGTGTGTTTTTACAGATATCAAAATGCCCTATTACTCTTCTCACCTTCCCATTTGCCTCAGAGACACAGCTGCACCCAGATCTCCCTTGCACCCTCTCTTCTCTTTCTCTATCTTCTCTACATATGGATCCATGGAGAGACATACCAGGCCCCAAGTGTAAAACAGGAGATAATCTGTGATAAAAAACTGTGATAATCTCTCACAGGCAAACAGGCTACATATGAGAAACAAGGAAGCCAACTGACACATATTTACAAATCAGATACATATTTCCCTCATTAATTTATGGGCTAACTTTTCACTCTGAGGGTCTTGCTCCAAGGACTGTTTCACAGTGGTCATAGATTTTGTGACAAGAACAGCTTGCCTTACCACAGGTGGACCCATTCCTGCATGCCTGCACTGAATACCTTCTGGTCTTTACCTCATCACAGGGTATTTTTCACCCTTTGTAACCCATATTAGCACAGACCCAGTTTATCTATAGTTGCCATTCCACCTTCTTTCTCATATCTGTAAATTTGCTCTAGTTGCTTTCCCTGAAGACTTTATTTTCCAGTTTTGTTTTAGGCGCTTTCCAATACAGTTCATAATCATCAAAAGCCGTTTTTTGTTTGCTTTTTTTTTTTCAAATCTGCATGGATTCCTCTTCACCAAACCACCAGAACCTGATCATCTTCATCCATCTGGAACTGTCAGTTGTCTTAGTACTACCAGAAGCACTCTTTCTTAAAATAATATTCTCTGTTGGTACTCATGACACTGATTTTCATTCCTTTCTTCTCTCTCCAACTGTTTCTTTGGCACAGTCTTTAGAAATCCTCCTCTGTCTTGCCATCATTTCCATTGACAGTTTATGTTTTTTCATGTCTTCTGCTTCTATAATTTAGTTTTGTAATGTCCAACTACAAAAAAAAAAAAAAAAAAAAAAAAAAACCAAACCAAACCAAACCAAAAAAAAAAAAAACAAAACAAAAAAAAAAAAAAAAAAAAAAAAAAAAAAAAAAAAAAAAAAAAAAAAAAAACAAAACAAAACAACAAGATCAAAGATCAAAGCACAAACAAAAAAAAAGACTCCAGAATCCCACTCTAATTCTATCTCTGATATATGATCTTGGGTTTTTATCTCTCGTCTTAAACTTACCATTGCAAAAACAGACCTCTGCATTGGCCCCATCAAATTGCGTACTGAAGTATGTTTTTGAATTTGACAATCACCAAGATAAAAAGACAGAAAAATTAAGACACGTGTCTATGAGAAATAGGCCAGCTAGGCTTCCTTTTTGCAGAGTACTTTAAATCAAACAGTTTAGAGAAACAAGTAATTTATATCTTGTTGCAAGACATACTGATGACTGCCAGTAGAAGGAGGAGATGGAAAAATAATCAGCTGCATCCTGTGCAGAGTATTTTGAACTTCTGAGTGATCTCAAGCCATGTACTCCATTAGTAATCACAGTGTGGGGTGCTGTGAATTTATACAGGGCAATTCAGGAGGTTGCTGTCCCATCTGTCCACACTACATTCCTGCCAAGTACCCCTGACAGAAAAAAATGGAAATATATAAGCAGTTGCCATGTGATTTTTAACCACAAGAAAGGCTTTAATCACAACAGTACAACAGGTTGAACTCAGTGAGCAAGGCACACTAACACATCTGCTTCTTCCTTACTATCCAAAATATCCCTAACAGGTTGTGAGGAGAAAATTGAGCTACTAGGGGAAAAGGATTGCTTTAAGTCACAGTTGCTTTTTGCCTTCCTGAAGCTGAGTCAGAATATCACCATTTCTTCCTTTCACAGTCCTCTCCACTACCCTCAAGGCATCAGTGTGGCTACCTGGATCAATGCCAGGACAAACATATCAAAAGGGGAGCCCACACATACAGTTTTACAGAATGTTTCACTGCCTGATGTCCATCAAGAGGAGGAAAGAGTCTGCACTCAAATACCTCACTTAGTGATACACAGCACTTTGAGTCTATTCTGTGTTCTCTGACCCAAGACAACCCAAGCAAATCTGCACCCTGGCCGATGTACCAGGAGCAGGATGCTCTGCTGCCAGCCCTCACAACACCCACAGAGACACCACTAGACTATTAGTACATAAACTAATTATTAAAGATCTATCTTTTACGCAGCTTAAGAACAGCAATGACTTGTACACAGTGCTAATTAAACTTAATTTCTTCATGTGTTTGCAGGCATTAGTGCTCATTGCTGAGGAATCCATTATTTATCTACTAAAACAGTCCTCCTGTTCTTGGCGCAGAGTAGCACCAGATGACAGGTTAATTTTTGTACATTTAAATTTCGGTGAGGGCGGTGTAAGCATGGAAATTAATTTCAGCAAGGCAGCAAAACAATAGGAAATGCACCTGCATAGCAATGTCCTTTACTCTTTTGACTAATAAGAACTCATAATTTTATGGAATAAAATCCATGGTTGAAGTCATTCCTGATATGTTATGTGATAAAAGCTCATCTGCAAGCCCATAAAGCAGTACAGAGGCACAACTGTCAAAAAGTCCCTGGACTCTTTCGTTAAACATTTTGTTATGCAGCAGCTCGTCCCTGCCCTCCTGACACAGTAGTTCAGCTTGGTAGAAATATCTTGTGCTTCTTGAGTGCTGATGAGACACAGATTTCCCAGAGAAGGATGCAAGAGCCTGAGACAGACCAGTGACCCAGTAGAAGGAGAGCCCTGCTTCAGATTCTGTATCTCCAAGAGACATGGGTTGATCCCTTAGAAGCCTTTGGGCTGTGACTTCCAAGAGAGTGTGAAGACTGATCACAAATGCAGAGAAAAAAAATCTCCGAGTGGAGCATGGCCATGTTTAGGTAT
Organism: Phylloscopus whistleri; assembly: GCA_017589585.1. Classification (NCBI taxonomy): domain Eukaryota; kingdom Metazoa; phylum Chordata; class Aves; order Passeriformes; family Phylloscopidae; genus Phylloscopus; species Phylloscopus whistleri. The sequence continues at coordinate 2,644,631 of JADMLD010000090.1, forward strand.
TTGCTAACCTGGCTAGTCCTTCATTTAAGCCAGTGGAATAAAGCAATAACTCAACATGGGCAAAGTGAAGTGCCAAGAACAGTAAACGAAGGCAACTGATAAATGATGTGTTGGAAGAAGGAAGACACTCCTGTGGAGAACAAGGCCAACAGTGTGGCTGAAAAGGGGATCTTAAAGCTGGTGTTGGTTTTGAACAATATTTGCATTTGCTTTCTCCAAACATGTGTCATTTTGAGAAATTGAAGTGTGCTGTTTATTCTCAGCATTCCCCTTTGATTCATTTTCATTGCATCACATGGTAATAATTTGATATTGCAGAGCTCCTCAAACAGATCACACAGTTCAAATTATGAATTTAAAAGCAGAAAGCTGACACTGAAATCAGTTTGCTGCACTTCCTGGAACTTAAAGAACTTTTCAGAATTGTTTTAGTTTTTCAAATTTTTTTCTAGCTAGGAAAATGAACATTTAAGTGCCAATGCAAAGGAAAGCATTTTGAAGTTCAAGGGCTTTTTGATAAATGACAGAAGATATAAATTACTTAAAGCTATTATTGCATTTCCCCTGCAGTCCAGTGCTGTTTATACTAAAGAGATAATTGTCACTAGGAATGCATAAAACCCACTGTGTTTGATTCCCAGTGGGAGAAATCGAACATGCTTAAAAAACAACATTAAGAAAAACCTGACCAACTGTGTTTGCATAACAAATGCTTGGAAGCTATTTTACTTGCAAATAACCTAATGTGTGACGCCTTTAAAATGTTGAAAAGAATTTCGTATACAACTATCTGGTAAAAGACAGAAACATAAAACACACGATTATTGCTAAAAGACACTGAGGAATCAAATAATCCAACAGTCAAGTTGCCATGCTGTGACTGCATTTCTTGTTGGAAGACACAAGACGTGACATGTGAGCTTTGACTTCTTCCAGGTATCAAATATTCTCTTTGTAACAATTATTTGTTAATCTTCTCTATTACCAAAGTATAAAAGTTTTGACATATTGCGACTCATTTTTCCCCCATAAATCATCCTGAATGCTCCTATCATCTTTGCCTAAAACCGTTGAATAATATCTGTTGAATGATATTTCTGTGGGACAGAACTATTAAGGGATTTTCTTAGTACATGACAAAGATTTTGAATTGTGGATGGGAGTCTGCAGAATTTAACCTAAATGATAATTATTAAAGAAAATTAATAGTCCTAAAGAAAAAAAAATTTAAAAAGGCAAGTTGAGTAATTTACTCACACGTATGAGTGGCATTTTTATGCCTTTTTATGATGGATTTATGATATGGATCATTAGTTTTTCCACATAACAAGAATTAATGTGTTACTTAAAGAAACAACATTAATATCACTGGCTGAGATTTTGTTCAGACAAGAATACTGCAGCTTCTTGGTCAGTCTGTGCAAAAAGTTACATACTTTATATCAAGATGAATTTTCTAGTGTGTTAGGGTTTCTAGACCGTTTCAGAATTATCTTTTAATTCTTTCTTTGGGAAATGCCTTTCTGAATTTTTTTTAAATGAAATTAAGATTAATGAAGATAAGGAGAGGAATTTAAGGCCAACTATACTAAATTCAGTAGCTGAATTCTGAGGAATTATGTGCATCATGTAATTCTTCTTTCCATTGACATTAACAGTCAAACCTTCTGGATGACTTAGCATTTAAAAAAATAATTTAAAAAAAATTATGCAAAAGCCCATAAATTAATGCAAAAGCAGCTTTATGATCCCTCACATGGACAGTCAGACACCAGGTGAAAGACTGCCATTAAAATTTTCACAAGTATTATACAGACGTGTATCATGTTGGACAAGAATGAAGCAAACTCCCTAAGGAAATGCATTATTATCAATGTTGAAGGCTACATGAAAGATTATGAAATTTTCTTCTTTCCTTTTATACTTGCATCAATAACCCAGATTAAGATGCCATGTCCTGATTCAGTCCCAGCAATATATCTAAATGCTGCCTTTATGTGTAATAACTTATTTCCATATTTGGCAGAAACTCTCAATAGTGTTCTTGTCTGCAGCTTCAGATCTCAGTACAGTAGTGCCATGAGATCTAAGCTGCAGAATTTAAACTTCCATCTTTGTACACAGGTCTTGAACAAGAGATTACTTCATCCTTAAAATGTCACAGTTCTGGCTGTAGTACACATTCAAAAAAGGATATGCTAGCTAGATGGTTCTCTAAACCAGCAGAATTTACTCTAAACCAGTGCATCCTAGGAGCTGATCTAGTCCAACAAGTTCTCAGAATTGTTCCCACTTCTGAGAGTTACTGAGGCACACAAGTCTGAGTAACTGATTTATGAAGAGTTGGAGTCCTCCTCTACTTAATGAAAATGAGAAATAGTGAAAGGTGATTACAGGAGTAAAGGAAGTCTCATACTTGAGAAATGTGTTATACAAGGAACAACCGAAAAAGGTGATAACAATATTTTCCCCCTGCAGCTTCCAAGCCTTGCCAGTCTCTTTCTAAAATTTGATAGGAAGTACAAAAAGCAGGGCGGCCAGTAAACCTTTGACTCTTCTCACCTCTCCCTTACAGCCTTTTTAGCTACCCATTTTGCTCCCACTTATTTCTCTCAGCTGTTCTGTCTCACTGCTTTACAGAGAGCAAACTGAAAGGAGTCCAAGACGGGAAAATTAAATAGCATCTCTGCAGAACTTTAGGGCAGCTCTGACTGCTGACAAAACAGTTTTGCATGAGGAACAGGAAAATAAAGCAAGCTAGCGTGTTTTATTCTTTTCCTATAATCCTTTTGAAATAGAGAAATTATCTCTGAATTTCAAACAAAAAAATAAAAAAGATGGATTACTTTCATACTCATTTTAAGAGGGCAAGGACATAAAAAAGTATCCACATGGATTGAAGCCATAAAACTTTACAGAAACTTGCTGTCAAATGAAGAAAAATTACCTTATTTGGCATAAGATAAACAAATTTCTAACCATGAGAAAATTCACAGTAAAAATCTAGGAAACATTAAGAAATACCTATAATTCTTTGAATATTCTTGCCTGATTTTTTCCACTTTTCCTCTGGCTTAATCTGTTTAATTTAAGCAATTGAATAATCACCTTATTTTCTTTGTTTTATTAAGTTGAGGAAAACAGGTGAGATTTTCCCTCCCTAGATGATGTATTCCCCAGGCTTTCTGAACCTTCACATGTTCCTCTTACAGAAAAAAAAAAAAAAAAATCATCATCTGCAAAGAATGAGCCTCTCACAAGGCAACAGCCAAAAACAGACTTGAAAATTTTGCTGACAGAGTGAGAATTAAGTATTTCTGACCTTCAGGCTGCCTGTCATGATAAGTCTAGCAATACTTTTAAGCATCAGATATGCCCCATCAGAAATGTCATTTGTTCTGTGAGAGATACTTCTATTAGTCCCTTAAATTTATACCAAATATTGCATTGACTAAAAAGTACTTTTTTTCATGCAAAACATTAATTACTTACTAATTAATTACAAAGGTTTCCTATTGTCCTTCAGGTTCTTGACAGAGCATTTTAATACTGTGGGACTAATTTTTGTTTCCTTCCAGCTGACTAGAACGTGAATCTAAAGTGCCTTCTAGCTACATAAAAGAGTGTTTACTGCACTAGTACACATTTATAAGAGTAGCAGTTAATTAAATGTCTGAAAGACTTTTTGTTTCCCTTGCTTGTTCTGCATAAACTCTCTCCATCAGACAAGCACATTCTTTAAACCACTCTGTACTTGTAGAACCATTTATGTATTTTAACTTTTTCAAGCAGTATAAAAAAGTGAGATACCCTTAAAAGCTTTAACATCAAAATTTTTTCAATAAGCTCTAAATTTGCTTTTAGAATTATTTTATTCTTTGGATTGATTTTATCAATAAAGAATCTAGAATGCTTGTCAGAAGCAGAAATATATTATAAAATTGTTTGGAATAGCACACATGGGTGATATTAATGCGGCTTTATTACATTTTAAATGTTTGGGTTTTGTCCACTTGGCTACTATGCCATACAGTGATTGCAAACTGAAGTGTCATAATTTCATTAAGATTTGATTTTTGCCTATAATGCCTTCCTTTTCTTCTTGGGTTATTTATTAATAAATGTCTCTATAGCTACCCTTTTCAGGGATAATGCAGACATAGAACTACTACAGCTGAGTTTGAAACACAGAATCAAATTTGGGCCTTCAGCAGACAAGAGTATGTTTCAGGTCAGGTCTGATCTAGATTTAAATCTTTTATTGCAAGTCACAACAAGAATACTTATGTTTAAAAATAGCAGACTTTTAACTGAATGTGTTTCAAATAAACCATACTTTAGATATAAGACAGTAAGAAAGTATTTATTTTCTTCTTCTTAAAGACTTTCCAAATTCCAAGTGGAAAGTCTAACTTTTCTTTAGCAAATATGATAAAAAAATGTAGGGGGAACAAAAGAAAAAGGAGTGTATGATTAAATGTATGTCCCACTTTCCTCTATGCCCAGTGCAATTCTTTCATAAGATCTGCACCTACCCAATCATCTTTTCCCTTTGGCCCTACCTCCCCAGTTCACTCTTGAGAGCGTTGGGGAAGACAAAACATTACAACTTTTACAAAGATTAAGAGGTACACCTGCTTCTGTGATTCAAAAACCACAGGTTCAGCAGAGTCATAGATGGAAATTACATCAGCCCTAGAGAACTTTTCTTGTTTTTCCCATTTTGGCTTTTAGACATCTCCTATTTTTTTTTCTTCCAGGAACTTCTCATATATAGAATATGCATCAAATGTCTCTGACTGGAAAATAAATTATTCAGGCTCATTCAGCTTAGCACATAACAGCTGAAGAGTGAACCTGTTCAGAGGAATGTTTGCAAAGACAGATTACTGCTGGATAACAAATTCCAAATATTTCATATATCATGTGTAAAGCAACCATAACAGTCTGCAAATTCAGTGAAGTCATTGTGTAGTCAAAGAAAACCATATTCAAATTTGCCGTAACTATTTGCAAGAATATGACATGTTTTTTGGTTGCAGCTTCATGCTGAGAAATCCAGTAAACAACATGGTGTCTTCAAACCAGCAAATGTGTTTCCACTGAGTTTAAAATTACGGATCAAAGTTCCAGCTTGAAAGAAGGACACGTCTATTAGATAAGCGGCTCACATAATGAAACGGCGTTTCTTTGAATAAATGAATTTCTAAAAGTGTCAGTGGCATCTATCAGTCAGACAGGTTGGTTAGTTAAATATTCATAGGAACTCTGCAGTAATCCTTAAACTCCTTAAGCCTTTTGAATTTTCAGTAGGTCAGCTCTCCATTCAGATTTGCTGGCAGCACTGACTTCTTCATAATGGCAATAAATCATGCCATTGGTAAGTTTTCATTATTTACCTTAAATACTGCAAATTTTCACTTTCTCCTAAAACATGTAATGAATTAATTACTAAGTCTGGTAACCTTGCACACAGTATATTTTGACTTCTACACTAATTCACAGAAGTAGTGTCAGATACATCTATTTCAGACCATAAAATAATAATAATTAGGTTATTATGAATAAATTTACAATACACCAAAGAGTAGAAAAATAACTCCCAAGACTTTAAAGAAAAATCTTAATATTAATGGTTTTTTATAAATATTATAACTCCTCAGAAAGCCCTATGCCATCCTGCTGGAACCCAAATGACTTTATTATAAATTACTGATTTGAATAGGTGAACATTAGAGTAGAAAATACAAAGGCCTGAGTAGTTTATTTCTAAAAGTGAACGTGAAAGACATTGATGATTAAGACAGACTTGCATTGGAAAACAGTGTCTTGTTAAATATGTGCAACAGTTTATATTAGGAAGTCTGGTTTTAATTTGCTTATAATGTCTCCATAATTTAGTTATAGGTTTAACTTTCATACAATGGAGTCTGAATTTGTCTGAAAATTTTCAGCATGAAAAAACCCCACACAGAAAATAACACTGTGGCAAATGTTGTGGTTTGTGTTATATTAAAAATTGAAACATAACAGTTCTGATATTCACTTCATTTACAATTTAAAGCAACCTATTCAAACTTGCCAGAAGAGCTGTTTGACATTGCAGGTATGTGTGCTGTTTTTCTTCCTGTTCCAGTAGGCTTTTCAAATAAGGAAAAGTACAGATCGCTTAGGTTACTGTACAGTCAGGAGATGGGCTTCATGTCCCCACATAACAAAGTTTCTCTAGGCTCTTGCTAGCCATGACCAGTAAATTAAATATGCTCCTAAATATTTTCTGCAAATGAACGTATGCCAGAGAACTGCAGAACAGATGAACAAAAGCTCAGATGATCAGACACCATCCTTGAATTAACAGAAAGGAGTTACACCTGATCACTTACACCTTTTGTATCACTTCTGATGCCTTAAGTTTTAGCTTTCATATTTTCAGATTCTGTGCTGCCTAGAGATGTAGTTCTCACCCTCATATTAAGTGCTAGTGAGCTCTCTTCACAGAGTTGGGAGACAAAGCAAATCCTTTTCCTGATGAAGACCAAGGCAACTTTCAGCCCAAGAGCATATACAATGGTGGACTGAAGAGAAAAACAAGAAGGATGAGACCTCACAACCTGAAGCTGTAATTGGACGATTAAACCCCAATACACAAATGGACCAAAACTTATAAAAATGTAAGATCTTGTGGCTGGTCAGCCATTTTTTGTGACCATTCTTTGTCCACCCTGGATGTAGCCTTGGTCAGGCTCCTGTCCTGCCCAAGGTGGATCCTGGAGGCCTTTCAATAAATACCTACTTTATTCTCTAGCTCTGCCCAGGCTCTGTTTCAGGTCAGCCTGATAAGGCATCACTTCCTTGGCCATGATGGAGTCTCTCCCAGACACACAGCTTTCATTCTGGCAGAACTTAAAGGAAGTTAATTGGCCAACAGAAAGAATCTGGGGTGTACAAGACTCTAAATGTTCTCAAAACACTTTTATCCCACCTAGTTACACCCCAATTTCCTAGAAGAAATTTTAAAGGGGTTTCAGTACTTTGACACTACTGGGTTGAGCTTACAAGAAGACAACTAATTTCTCAGGAAGCTGAATTGCAAACTTTAGAGAATAAAGTTATCAGCAAATTTTAAATCAACATCCAATTAAAGTAAGGCAGGTGGGGCTTTTGGTGTGCCAGTGGCTAGGTAGCCACTTTGGAGCTGGACTAGAGGCTCCAGTGGGTGGGCTGTGGAGCACTGCACTCCCCCACCTTCACTGAACTTGCCCTGCCCCTCTCCAACCACACACTTAATTATTTGGAGCCAGCAATTGTTTCTCTGGTCCCATACACTCCTGTAGAGAAGTGATTTCTGTACAGTAAAAATCAACAATTTTATACAGATTTCTAGAAGTGTGATCATGTTTAAAGTATTTTGTAGTAATGGATGCTAAGCAACTGCATCTTTCGAAAACCACTGTTTCCATTTCCTAGCCCTAGGAAATTTGACTAAGGAAACTTTCCCTCTTCCTTCCTCCAGCTTCAAGCACTGCTTCTGAGGAAGACAGATTCCTGTCCTGCTGTCGGGACAAACTAAGCTGTCACCTAAAATTCCATACAGCCATGATCCTATTATTTCCCTCTCCTAAGAGTCATTTAAACTTTTCTGCTTAATAATAACTTCATGCATAACAACACCCCTGATACCAGTGTTGTGGTCTGGATATCCCTTATAATTGTATGTAAATCTAAGAGATAAGTATGCAAGACATAGCCTCTGACATAAAACTCTAAAGAATTTCTATGCATCCCTATATCTAAATAAGGGAATCTCCTTTGCTTTTCTGAAACCTTAGATAAAGATGACTTTCAAAGTAGAAACACTTTTCACATTGACAATGGAATGATGAAGAGCCTCATAAAACAAAAAGAAAAAAACCCACCTGAAAACCTACACCACACTTCACTTGCTTTTTAATCTCTTCTTCTTTGAGAGAGTTTTGGCTGGCTGCAATTTGCTTTCTCCTTGTGTCCTGCAGGGGACAGCAGATTTGTAGATGAACTTATTAGGCAGACAGAGATGCTTCTCTCATTCCTCTCATTTTTCTCTGCCACCTCAAGTGAAGCAGAAGTCACTCTCAGTGGCAGTGTTGTCACTGCTGGCTGTGGCCCTAATGATAAATCCTTTTGCACAAGTCCCTTGTGTTTCTAACCCATCCCCACAGGACCTATTCAGCCACACTTGTCTTAGTCTGCAGTATTTTTCAGAACCTGAAGCATTAATCCTGAAATCTATAATTTTTTTTCATATTATAGTAATAATTAAAAAAACTAGAGATAAGAGAAAACTCTTAATTCTGAAGGAGAAAAGAATAGTAGCTGTAGCTGTCAGGAGATCCATTTCCTTTCTCCAGTTTCTGACAGTTAAAGTCACCGTTGAGTTCTCTAGAATATGATATAACAGAGAACACCTTTCCAAAAGCACATTATCATTTTCTGTAGCACTCAGCAACAATACCAGTGGGACATAAAGTTTATTTGGCAGAAAGATGTGTAATGCAATTTACTTTCACATTGCATTCTGTCTTTAAGATCTAACTTCCTCCTTCTGGCTCCTTGGACCAGACCATAGATCATTCTACATTCTGAAAAATATAAACAAACACCTTTCAGGAGCTGCCTTTAGGGATGTATAGATGCCAATATATCTCCAAATAACCTTCTGTAGTAATTGTCAGTAGTAGTCACTGACAGTATTTGCTGTCAGGTGCTGTGCTAGTTGCATTTGTTCATGATACAACATGGCTGAAGTAAACATGAAAAATTTCATTTAAGCACCATGCATCCTTTAAGTCTTGAAGGAATATTTCCCACAGCAGTTTGTGAAGTTCCGTAGTACCAATTTCTTTGCCTCCATGATGGTTTTAGGGTGTCTAAGACAATATTTATAGGGAGCAATACTATCCTTCATCAACTGAAATAGTGGATAAATCTGTCTTCTTCACTGTTTTATTAATCGATATTCTGCCAGTTCTCCTATTCAGCTATAACTTTTTTACATCATCATCTGTTTTTGAGTCTGGAATTGCTTTTCCCTGCACAGTACTTCAGTTCAATACCCATGAGTATTTGGAACAAGGATGGTCCTTTTACAGTTATCATCCATGTTTGCAATGAGAATATATTTACAATATGTATACATACATACAATTATCTTCACAAGTTCTGCCTGGAGAGTGAGAGATTTATACACAATTGATTACTCAGAAATGTTTATACTAGAGTGATCTTCAAATAAACTATCCAGGGCTTAAAAACAAAACAAACAAATCCCATTTACTGTATCACTGTATCCTCTAACCTGGGGCCAGAAGAAAAGGCAGAACTTTAAAGACAGCCCTCAGTGGTGTGATGAGGTAAATCGCTCACTGGGAATTGTGTTTCTCATTAATTACAGAAATTACTCAGAATGCAAATTATTCCCCAAAAAAGGGAAGTAATTATTTATTCATGTTTGCTTACTCTCTTCTGTGAGTAGATGTACCTAAACAGAAGAAGTTTTCTTCCATAAATACAGATGCTTGAGAATTGGATGTTCGCCTTTACTAATTATAGAAGCATGGAATAGTTTGAGTTGGAAGGGACCTTTAAATGTCATCTAGTCCAACGTCTGCTGAAATCATCAGGAACATCTTCAGCTAAGAGCGAGACACAGCAATGGGTCTCAAGATAGGCCCCAGAGCAGGCTGCAGGAATTGCCATGTAGAAATAATTATCCCTCTCCCGTGGCTACATGCAGGTTAATTGGAGTCTAAATAAGGGCAGAATGAGGCTGGATGATGATGTCTTTGTTCATTTCTGTGTATCCAGAAATGCTTTGACTGTACAGAAGGAGAGCAGTGAGCACATTCCTGCCCACAGGGACATGCAATCAAACTTCAGAATTGGTTTCAATAATCGTCTGTAAGAACACAACCAACTTAGCTCTGTCACCCACTCAAAACTGCAAAGAAAAAAGCATCTGTGCAGATTCACAGAATGTTCTTAATTGCTATTAAAAATCTTCCGATAATCGCTCAATCAAATGAGGGACTACATATATATAAAATTGTAGCTCACAAATTTAAAAACAAAAAACAAACCACACCAAAACAAAACAAAAAAACTGTCTCTGTTTGGAAATTTTAGTCAGGAATTGTACTTTACATCTGTAAATTGTACTTCTGCTTAAAAAAAAATTAACTTTTCAATCATGATAATTTTTTTTCTAAAAGATCTGGGAAAGGATTTGCTTTTTTCTGCTTGTTTATCACCTACAAAAAGATGCTGTCTGGTTTGTTTATCAGTCTTTGCACATGCTTTTCCATCATCTTCAAGAAATACAAGTGATACCATGCCCCAAACTTACTTTTCTGATGCCCCACTAAAGAAAATCTCTGAAGGTCATGTAATGAACTAACCAGTCACTACATGAAAACCATCCGTGCAATGTGCAGCCCATCATCAACTACATACTTATAAAATCATACTGCTTGCTTTCTTCTAACGACTCATTTTTGAGGTGCTAATATTGGTGCTTACAATATTACTGATAACAGTATAACAAGTGACACATATTTTAATGGGGTAATTTTATCTTGTCAGTATGGTTTCTTTTCAATGTTTGTGTCTTACCTCCAGAACTACCTCCAAATACTCTTTTATGAGACAATAATTCTGTTAATCATCTACATAACTTTAACATTTTGAGAACAGACAGGCTAAGACTGAAGATATCAAATACAGCAGCAAAATAATTTCTAAAAATCTAGCTTTTCAGGGCTTCCAAGTAAGTCCTATCACAATTGTTTAAAAAAATAAAAAATGTTTTTCAGAACTTCAGATCCTTTTAAATATAGAAAATATAAATTTTGCCACCATATTTTTACCTGTTTACCACCATATCTTGGTGAGTGAAAATAATTAAATGACAGCTGTCTTTCCCTCTTTTTGGTAATTAGGCTGTTGATACTGTGGGAGGGGGGAAAAAAAAAAAACAACACCCTATTTGCTATAGAAAATTTTCTCAATTATGAACCCCTTGAACATCTTTTGGACAGATAATTCCCCTAACAAAGGCTTAAAACCACATTGAAGGTAGGGTTCCAGAGTCAGCAAGGATTCAGACTATGAAATATTCCACATCTGGTTCTGAGGCTTTTTTTTTCCCAGCTTACCTGTTAGCTGTGATGAAGAAACTATGCAACCGACATTCAACTTTCTCATGCAAATTTTGTGTGAACAAATGTGAATAATACAGAAATTGTCCAATCTTGTGAGATTCAGTGATGATCAATTACTCCCAGGAAGATAGTATCCTTTGAGAAGTGTCACTGTTAGAGCTGCATAATAATTCCATTTTTAAAGGTAGATGAAAAATATTCAAGCTCCGTTGGGCTCTATTTTAAATAAATTTATTCCCTTTACAGGAATAAGAGTCAGTTAAAAGTTATGAGTAAAGACAGAAAAACGGGTTTGAATACATCCAATCCCCTTCTAGGCTTGTTTTCTGTATTTCATGTAGAAGTACACAAATCTTAATTTAAAGTAAGTGACAAGCACATGACTTAAATATTTTCCCTGGGGGAAATGTCAATGTTTCTTGCTTTGCAAAGCACTTAGGGCTAGCCTGTGTTTCTACTTAAAAATAAATAAATAAATAAATAAAAAGCGGAATTTAAACACATTCTCAAAGTTAAGTACTTGCTTGAGTGCTTCCCTGAATTGAAGCCAAAATGAAGGATATAAAAAAACTAATAAAGAGGATAAAGGAGGAACCAGAATGATTTGAAATCCATCTAGCATGCACTCCTGGAGATTTTGCGAAGCCTCAGTTTAATACCTATGTATTTCTGACACCAATATAGTAAAAATAAATCTGTGAAAGCACAAAATAAGTCTGTGAAAGCTCAGAAAATTAAAGTTTAAGGCATAAAGCCAGCATGTGAACAATAGCTTACTTCATACCCCAGAAACCCAAATCTGACTTAGCTGGGCTAGAAAAATCAGAGTACAATGAGGAAAAAGGTTGAATAGGAGTTTTCACAAAAGGCATTAGAAAGAGAGATTATATACAGTGATGTCGTAATTAATGAAATGGAGCATTTCTATTTGTTTCATGGAACAAGTCATCTGATGAAGAAGCACAACCATGTGTGGTTAGTGATGGCTGATTTAGAGACCTGTACCAATTGGTGTTAGTTTATGTAATCCTGCTTATGTGGCATAATTCACAATTTAATTTATTTTTTTTCAGCTAGGACATGTGCTGTCATTTGAAATTAGGCCTGTCCAATCTGAAAAGTTTGAAGCAGATGGAAGCAGCATCCATCTTCACCCGATTTCTGATACCAGCTTAAACAGAAGAATTTTTTTCTCTCAAAGGAATATGCTGCCCTGATGCTGCCTCACAGCAGGCCAGACACCACAGACAGCAGGCTCTATAATTAAAGTTTCACTTTAATTCCTTTCACTTCCATCCCCATTGGATTTCCTAATGCCTGACCTCACATGGCAGAATTTCACAAATTCTGTTTCTTCTGAAATGTTAGAAAGGTACAACATCTGCTATCAGCCATGAAAGTTGGGGAGGTTGTTTGTCTTGGAAAGAGTACAAACACACACCTTTCTTCAAAAGCTGAATTCGGCTTCCAATCTGAGGCTTAAGGTAAAATTTAGGCAGCCTGGTAGAACTTTTTAATGCTTCCTCAGAAATCAACACAGAGCATCTGTGTTTCTTGGTGTATGTCATAAAGTTAGTTCTGTCAACTATTTATTCTGAATTACACTAGCAATTAAGAACACTCCAGTGCAGATGGCTGTCTTCAAGGTACAACCCCACCCCTAAATGTAGCACCTTCAAGATGGTGGTAGACATAATAGCAAGACCAAAAATCCAGAAGGAAAATGTTGTGAAAATTAGTATATCACCAGGTAACAGAAAAGTCATGGTATTTTTCCTCTCTCTAGGAGAATAAGAAAACCTTTTGGACTCACTGTTTTTCCAAGTGCAGATCCAGCAACTCTGGTTGTACCTCTGCTGTATTGCTGTCACATGGCCTCGACCTTACCACAATCCTCTCTGAGTTAGGAAAAGCCTTTCTGATTTGAGCCAAAGACATGCTATTTTTAATGCAGATGTAAACAATTTCATCTAAAACTGTTAGCTATGCTTGCACACTTTGGAGTGCTGCATGAGGAGCCCTTTGGAGGCTCAAGGCAGAGGGTACTGCCTGAGGCAAGGCTCAGAGCCTGGCGTCCAATGCCTTGGTGCACAGAGAGATAATCAACAGCATCCATGGACATGTTCTCTTGACAGATATGTGGCTCAAAATACTCCACAAGTGGAAAAACTGCTACATTAGGACAAAAAATCACACTCCACAGCTGTACCATTTTCCCACTGCCCAGTAGACACAGGGAAGTGTGGACTGCATGGGTAAGCAAGCTGCAGCTGAGACTGAGACCCTAAGGGTCTGCCTTACCATGGGGCTAAAGGCACAGACACCTAATTAGGTTGTCTAATCTTGGTGAGTTACCTCTGTGTGAAAAATTCAGTGTTACAATCAATCACAGCAGCAATGTCTTTGCCCAGCTGAGAAAAGCTCATTTTATGCCAGGAAACTACTGCTAAACATGACATGAAGCCCCAAGCATAAGGGAGCACACCACACTTTGATTTCAATAGACATCTACCCCACATTAATAGGGGAAAAGGCAGCTTTAACTACAGCGTAGTTATGCCAATAATAAAAGATCATTCCATCTTGATAAAATTTATAGTAGATGACAATGCACACTAGAGCAAATTTTGTCTTGTGTCTTCAAATTTACTGGTGCTGTACACTGTATTATAACAAGTTCATGCATATAAATGATCTCATTCAAGAGATTTATAAGGAAGACTAACAGTTTACAATTTTTTTAAACAATATAAGAAATACCTTCCTTGCCACATACTTTCACCAAAATATTTATAGAAATCTTTCTTGCCACAAACATAATCTTTTATCCACATTGTCTGTAAACAAAACAGCTTTAAGGACATGTCTCTCTCTGCAAATAAACTAGCTATCTCCTGGTGCAAGTCAGAGAAATTATCATGAAATAAATACAGTGCTGGTCTCTTGATTTTAGGGAAAGCTGAGTGAATTGATTTCAAGAATCTACTTGTGAGATACAGTAGGGAAGCTGGGAAAAACACATTGAATAGCAATAGAAAAAGACTTTTCTTGTGCTCCCTGAATATATGTCATACCTCCACAATAGGATAGGTTTCTGTAATGCATGCCACGAGAGCTTGGCTTTTTTGTAGTTTCTCATTCTGTAAGAGAATGTACAAGAGAAATAGAACTTCTCTTCAGTTTTTTTCCCTGCTTTTTTGATTTATGCAAATTCCTTTTCATGGTCTTCCTTTGTAGCAAGAGAGGAGTGACCACTCTTAAGATCTACCCAGATACCATCTCTCCACCTCTTGGACAGTGTAGCCTTTCCTTCTCACCCTTCTCCTGCTGATAAAGACATGCAACTTGAAGATGTGAAGCCCATGTCAGTGAGACAGAAAATCAAGAGGTTTTACAGACTCCACGGTGGAAAGAAGCTTTGCTTTAACAGGATTGCTTTCTTATTGTAAAAAAGCAAAGGAGCTCTTTGGAAGGAGCTTGAGCCTCGAAGAAAGGCTCAAGTGAAAAGTTTCATGCTGCAGCCCATGCTTTCTTATGGGTCTAGGCATAAGTATCTGTGATACTGAGACATATATATATAGATGAGTATTTTGTATATATATTTATGAGTGATATACACATATATATTTATGAGTATATATATTTATGAGTGATATATATGAGTATTTTGTATACCAGCAATTTTTATGACTGCATGTCCCAGGCTGTGATATAAAAATATTTCAGTGTGTACATATTCATTATTTCTTTTCCTTACTGCCACTTTTCAGTTGATTTTGAAATAAAGCAAGCTGAGCAGAGCCAAGATCAACCTTAGCTCAGCATACTAAGAACTGCAATATTTCTTTTCCTCACCATATGTTACTGCAATCCAAGGATATAAAGTATAAACTTAAAGAATTTTCCTCAAAAATAAATTGTAAATTTCCTCACAAAAGCGACAGCTTCCACAGGTCTCTTGTGCTCTGCTTGAGAAAAATGATACAAAGTCATTGCAGCAAGTGTACTAAGATAGTAAAAATGACTCCACATGCCCAGTGCCTCTCCTTTAACTTGTGTGTCAGCTCTGCAGCTGAATCTGATACCTTGGTAAAACCACCAGCACAGATCAGCTGTATCAAGAGTGGTGGCAGGGTTGAAAAAGAAAGGAGGAGTTTATTAAATAAATAAGCTCTCTAAATATTGCTCTTCTTTGGGAGCACTTGTAGAATTCAATGGACACCACAGAGAGAAGGTAGGTAGAGGAGAGACTTACATTTGGAAATGAAAACACAACAGAGTTTTCTTGGCCTTGTGGTGGAACAGGAGCCAAAAAGTAAGAACAGTTCCACTGAACTACTTGGAGAGTAAAAATACTGCTATGCTGTAATGTTTCCCCATTTCATTGTTTCCTCAATAAGAGCTAAAGAAGATATTCTATTCCTCTGGCTATTAAAAAATACTACCTAGGAACTGGATGGTAAGACAGAAAAGGAGATAGATATGACTAGGGCAATGAAGAGCACAGCTATAGCAAAACAACTTCAGCATCATTTTGACATAAAACAATAACAATCTTCCCTTAGGCATCAGGTCAACAGTCATCCCTAGGTATAATTGTACTTGTTACAAAAAAGCCCAATATTTTTACTTCAGCTTTAATTATTTTCACAATATATCATTATTTGCTGAGACTGTCAAGCCTTTCATAGGGATTACAAGTGGTTAATAAATCCGTCCAGACTAAAACAGATTTAAAGCATGGAGCTAAATAATTCAGCATACTTGATTTCCAGGTGACTTACATAAATTGATTTAAAAGAGTCTCAAAATGAAAAGTTGTAAGAAAAAATTAATTAAGTGAACTATTATAATTATCAGAAAGTATCAGATTACATCCTCATACATAATGTGACTATGTGAATATACATTGTCCTACATGCAGTGAGCTGGAATTTCAATGTTTTTTGGCCCCTGGACAAGCTGCGGAATGTATGAGATCAGGTGAAATAGATGTAGTAGAGGAAGAGAACAAATATGAATTTTGCAGTGCTTTTACTTTTAAATTATGCAAGTCTTTGCTGTTAAGCATCCGAAATTCATTATTTCCACCATATTCTAAAATTACTAATTGCTTATGGGTATACATCTAGAATATTTAAGAAGGTATGCTTGCATGATTCACAGAGATGGCGCAGAGAGTTCATGTGAGGTTCAAGGATGACCTAAAATCAGAGGACTTTCTTTTCCTACCTTCACTGCAACCATTACCCTGGTGTGCTTTTCTGGTTCAGCCTAAACCTCCTTTTTTTAATCCACAACCACTCGGGCTGTATATTAAATCTGTTGTAAGTCTGACAGACTTTTGCGATGGGAACCACCTGTTTCACTTCTGGCAAAGGAATTTCTTTAGTCAGGTTCTCCCTAAAGCACTCATGGACCAAGACATCCCTAGACTGTCACCAAAGGACTCAGACATTTAGTGCCTGGATGGCTGCCAGCCACTTTTGAAAGAAAAAGTGGCATCATTTGAGCTAGTGAAAAATGGCTAGGGTTTTTTCCTCTTAAAATATTTTATATATTTAATAAATATATAAATACTGTAATATGTGCTTTCAATCATTTTCTCTGTATGAAGTAAAAATTTACTTCAGCAGGGAATTTGAGAGGAAAGTGACAAACACCTCTGAGGAAAAAATAGAAGAATATTAAATTTATGTGCAAACAGCTAACCAGGATTTTACAGACAATTAATAATGTCTAATCAGAACTTAGTGTACTAAAAGAAATAAAAACTTTAAATCCTGCCATTTTTCCATTTAAATTAAACATAGAAGCCCTTCTGGGCCTTACAGCAATTAAAACCCTCACCTGAATTCATCTTACTGCAACAGGACTTGGGGGATTGATTTTCAAGGAGATGGCATTGGTCATTGCTGCTTTTAAATGTCAGCTCTGCTTGTTAAAGCAGAAAATAAATGAAAATATGTAGTATCTCTATCACACTTTTTTTTTAGTCATTTTGGATTTTTTTGCTTCACTTCAAAACTGGAAATATTCTTACAAGCAGAGATAACAGACTGAATTCCTGCAAGCAAAACAAGGGGTGAGTAATAATGCATTAAGGTACTCCTCAGTTTAGCTCTTTCCTCCACTCACAATGTGACAGCATCAAAAATATTTTCATATGGTTGTCTTTTAGATCTTTACAATATGGATTGATCACAACACCCTGAACTTTAGGGTTTAGTCAAAGTCACTGTTGTATAATTACACCATCCTCTCTTTGCTTTACAGATTAGAGACACCTACTACACTTCTTTCACATAGTAAATGGACATTACAATGCCAGGCTGATTATCCAGTCTGGCTCCTGAGTCTCTTTTTCACACATGGGGGCTCCTCTTCCTCCCTGACAGACTGGCCCTGAGCAAGGTGTGCAGGTGCTGTCTGGATACCCAGGGAGCAAAGTACTGGCCAATTTCAGGAAAATACTTTTGAAATCCATTGTCTGGAAACATTTTCTCTAGAAACTGCAGAAGCTGAACATTGTGAGAAACAAACCCAAAATTAAAGTGAGGGTGGATGAACAGAATTCATTGTAATCTAGTAACTGTGCAAGTATTTTGGCTACCTTCATTCTATCTGTCAATCATCATGCCATCTGAATAAAAACAAGCAATTATATAACCTCCAAAGAAGGAAAACATGTTTGACAGTCTACACTAGCTTCAGAGGCCAGTATTACATGGTATTTCCATTTCTGGTATGATATTCAATTCATATCTATAAACTTCCTTAGCCTCTGAAGTATATAATTTAGTAGGATCAATTTGGGGTATTTGAATCCACATTTGTATGACCATTTTGCCCTGCCAGGCAGCTGCTGGTTTAGACAACTTCCAGGTGTCAATAGCACAAGCTGCACGTGGTCACCAATAGCTGGCTGTGCTGTACAGTTTGCTTGTTTCTATAACATTGTAGTTTCATAGAAAGAAAGAATCTCAAACACCTATTTGCATGACTTTCTGCTCTTGGATGAAGTTTCTAGGTTAATTATTAATGATTTTAAGGAGGCATTAGTACTATTCATTGAAATAGAATGATAAGCTGATGATGAGTTTGAACCAAGAAAACTGACCTGGCTGATCCCTCAGCCAAAGAGCTTAGGGTGTTTATCTGCACTTCCCCCTCTGTTTTGGAACACAAGGTGTGGGTCTTTGCCCCAGTCCAAAGCACTAACCTGCTGAGAAATGAACTGAACTTGCACTGTGGCAAAATTTATGATGGCATATCTCCTAAAGAATCTCCCCTTGGCAATATCTCTCAGAGCTCTGCTAGAAAGGAGGCAGATAATGAAGGTCTTAGTTTAATTCCTGTACCTTCCACAGGTCATAAAACTCCTGCGCAAAACGACTTCTATCACTCCTTATATCATTTTAACATGACATAATGCAGCAGGAGAACTAATAGTTCTGGAGGTCACTGTAATTATGATGGAGATTTGGATTGTAGTGTCAGGAAGTCTTTAAGATTTGTGATTGTTAGGGAAATAGGGACAGCATTATGTAGAGATTTGCTTGTCCTCTTAAGTTATAAAGAGGCCCTGGACAAATTGTAACATTTCAGAGAAGAAGCTAGGACAAGTGAATGAGAAGGGGGAAGGATAAAGAAAAAATGTTTTATTATTAATGCTTGCTCTCCTGATTCCAGAAGAAAGTTACTTCCACAGAAATAAAAATGAACACATTATAAGGCGAACAGAGAGGTTCACCTGTTACTGGGCAACAGAGAGGCAGCCAGTGCGTGCATTGACAGCTGCTGTCCCAGGTAACATCCATCAGGAGACAAAGCAGAGCATTTTAGCTTGCTGCAGCATCCCGTGCTCCACAGGCAGGCACCACACTGTGCCTGAGAGTGTGAAAGCCAGGTGGCCACCACCAAGATGGTCAGCTTGGCCACCACAGGTTACCAGCCCTCTCTTTAGCCAACACAAATGAATTATTAGGTTCCCCACTTCAGTAGAACCTACCATAAGTTGGTAATTGTTTTTGCTACATGGACTGTTAAGGGAACTAAGGAAAAACCTGCAGCAGGAAAGAGGAAGTAACGCCTCATAACATTAGGTCCTGCAGCACATCAAGTGCTCTCTATTTCTGAAAGAGATTGATGCCCCCCATTTAATCAACTCTCTTGAAACTGCAACATTTTGCTTTGCAGGAGATCTCATAAGCTGCTCTCCCCAAGTAAAATGTTCCTGTTGATATTTCTCTGAAATGCATCAAAGAGCAAACACACCCATTTTTTACCAGGGTTTAGTGTAAAGCCCTCACTCAGCTTAACTATGGAAAACCAAAAGAGAACAGAAAGCAAAACCGAAAACAAATGAACCTCTCTTATGCATGACTTTTTGCATACCCCGTTATTAGGATAATTAATAATAAAATGTCGACAAAATCATTCACAAATTTTATACAGCAAAAGGTAGGTTCGTTTATTTGCATACATTACATAGTAATACCAGCAGTAACTGCATTCTTCTTAGTAAAAATAAGCATCAGATTTTAAGTTTACAAAGCCAAATAATGAGTCACTGTTCATCACAGAGCTAGAAGCAAGATCAGTTGCCCTTTGCTGCCTGTTGGCTGCCATCAAAACATTAATTCATGCAACTTAAATGTTTACAAACCCAACAGCTGCACAATCAACCTTACGGCAGAACTTCTGAAAGCAATTTCTAAAGTTTTTGTTTATTTTCCAAAGAACTGTTTCATTGCAGCCCTCTCTTACAGAGAGTAATTTTCAGCCTTTTATGATTTCTAAGCATCAGGCAGTCCTTTCGTGTCTGGAATTTGTCTCAATTACTGATCTGATCTCAAGCTCACTAGGTCATCTCACCCTCTGTTTTCACTAATCAGCTAGAACAAAGCAAAAAATAAAACAAGGGATTTAATATTCTTGTCTGCATGCCTATAAAAATAGCAACCCGTATCAGTATCATTGTTATCTTAGTGTCAACTATGAGACAACCAGACTTTCTCTATTTGCCAGCTTGACAGGGCCTGTTTAAGAGTGTGACTACTTCCTAAATGTCCATGGTAGGACCCATCTAACCACGATGGTCCTGAGTACATTATAAAATTGGGGCTATGAACTTTTCAGATATAGAGACAGCAGGGCTCTTAAGCATGTACTTCCTGTAAATGTGAGAACTAAACAAAAAGATCCATCTAACCGGAAAAAATAATCATAAAATCTCTTCTATTACTCAGGTGTCTGATAGAAAAGATGACAATACTGCTCTGAGTAATAGTGTCTATGAAGTTCCTGTTCTGGAGATTTGCTTTGCAGCAGTTCTAGGCTCTTCTGCTTGCCTGAATCTAATACCATCCATTGCATTTTTCTGCAAAATTTGGCAATGTTGTCTTTGTTAGGTCTTCCCTGGGTGGAAATAAGTTAGTATCAAAGAGATGACAATTTAAAAAACAATTGTAGGCACACTTTTGCATGATGATTGAAACCACATTGTTTGCCTTTATTTCTGCTTCAGCAGGGTTGTGAATCCCAAGCAGAGGCCAGCAGCTGGCATGGGGCAGATGACAGCCAGACATCAGAAGGCTTGATGAGCCAGTGCACACACACAGTCCTCAGGCCAATATGCCAGCTAAAGATGCTAAAGCTCTTGACTGACCTCAGTTGGAAGACACTTCTCAGTCACATCTGCTGACCAGCCTCTCTGAGGCAATCAGTCCATAGTCTGTTTTTGTCAAAATTACTTAAGTTGCTTTAAGCAGTCAAAACACAGCATGCCTGCAAGTGAAGTCATTTGAATTGGAGCAAACCGAAGCCAGCACACAAGAATCTCTGCTGGCAGGTGAGGTAATAGAGATTTCTGAAGAGAAAACCTAAGGCAATAACAAAAACAATAATATTGTCACAGGTTTTACTTTACCTAATCAGTTGTAAATAACCACAAATAATCACAAATTGCCTTTAAAGTGTAAAGAGTGCAGGAGACTGAAGCTGTGACTGAGGTGACAACTTTGCCTCAACGTGTCACAGAGATCAGTACTTTCAGATCAGCTAACCCTTTCCCAGTCACATTTTTAGTACCCATTAAATCAGAATTTCAGGGACTGGAGCAGCACTTTGATATCTTAGTTGCCTCATGCTAGGGAAACTTGCCCACACAGCACAGAAAGGGCAGGAGTTGTGGCCTGAAAATACCATAGCAAATCCAGGATGAAACTCCTGGCTGTACATCAGGCTCCTGGTTGCTTGCAGAAAAAATGGTGAAGGACATCCCTGTGCATGGCTAGTGGCTGGACACTTGCTACAGCAATTATGTTCAAGAGTAGTTTAGTTTTAAGTAACTGTAGCAGCCTCTGAACAGTCAGTCTGTCATATCAAATTAACTACAGAGCTAGTATAGGCTTTGTGATGCTTGACAATGTTTGCTTTTCTTTATTCTACTTTAAAAAATAATAATCATAAAAGCCCCTGCACTGGCCCAGTTTCTCTTGTAACTCCTGCCTGTCCTGTTGCTCTGACAACATAAACCAGCTGTACTCTCTGATGGAGCACAGAGCAGCCAGAGCATATCAATGAATCTGATCCCAGGACTTGGTCTGCTCCCAGTAAGGTATTTTCTCTTTGCCAAGACTAACTCAGCCATAAATACAGAATATAATCATTCTTTGTGTGCTGTGAAACTTTTTGATCACATCTGCAACCAGGAAAACCATTCTCTTTTCTTCACAGTAATCATTGAACTCCATATGTCTGAATTCTCCCATCTGCCACATAGTAATGTGATTACTGAAGACACACTTGACGTTAATATCATGAAAAAATAGTAAAAAATCATAGCTAAAGCATTTTTCAGCTGGTGGGGTCAAGGATATCAAGGTTTCTATAGCCTGACTGTATTTCTGAAGCATAAAGATCTGAAAAACAGCTTTCTTTACCTCTTTGCATTTATACATATATATATATATATATATGTATATTCTAATATACAAAATAAAATTAGCATTAATATTTTGTTTACCTGCAGTCTTTGGACCTTTTTCAGTAATGACTGACAGCTACTCTAACATAGCTCTAACATAGTCAACAAATGTTTTCTTCTGCTCAGAAAGCATCCAACTGAATTACACATGCTTCACTTGGGTCACCATCCATTTTGGATCCCTGTCCCCGTCTCTCATCCCTCTTTCCTACCATTTCAGTTACCATCTCACCTTGCCATCATCTCTGTCCTTTCTTTCCACCTGTATCTGGTTTTCTCCTCTTCCTGGGGGCTCAGGACACTACATCCCTTTTTTCAAAGCAGCAACCTTCTACGAGGCAAGATTTCAGCTGTGGTGGTGCTGGACACTTCTTCCTGTTTGTTTCCATTAGCTTCAACCTGTCCCTCCATTTCCCACAGGAAGCAACAGCTCCCTTTGCTGCTGGGTGACACTAGGGTTTCCAAAATGCTGTGGAAAGACAGCTGTTTAAAGGGCTGCTAATATGTAATGGATTTAAGAATGTAACTCCTCAGAATGACTTTGAAATTCCTGCTATGGGATAGCCTTATGCCTTCAACAGCAGTGCAGGTTGTTTGACCTGCATTCTGGCTCAGCCTTTTACAGTGGCATGACCTCTTGCTCAAGCCTAACTGCTGCATAGATCATGCTAAGTAATTTAAGGAAAGGTAAACTCACAAGCTGAAGGGATCCTGTAAAATACTTGACACAAACTGCTTCACCATTTTCTATTAGCAAAGCAAAAGCCAAGTAAATATTTAAAGATATTAAACTTACTGAAACAGAGAAACACACAGCCTGCTGGGAGAACCAGCACGCCCCAGTGTGATTTTGCTGCCAGCCATGCAATGGCTGTCCATGGAGCATCTGGATCCAGCCCTGGCTCTGCACAGAAA
Source organism: Phylloscopus whistleri (assembly GCA_017589585.1). NCBI lineage: Eukaryota > Metazoa > Chordata > Aves > Passeriformes > Phylloscopidae > Phylloscopus > Phylloscopus whistleri. The sequence continues at coordinate 2,667,731 of JADMLD010000090.1, forward strand.
AGACATAAATTGTGAAGGAGCCCAAGCATAACTGAAAACAGTGAGATTTGTTTGCACTTTTTCCACATTAAATAAACTCTGCTTCTAAACCCAGGAGTGAAGCCTGGGGACACTTACCATTTGAGCATTACCAGATGGGAAGCAGCAGACATGCTTTCTAGCAGGTAAGTCTTAGCTCAGGGGTCTCTTCATATTGTAGGCATGCCTCCACAGGGTTTCTGATAAGTTATTGCTCAAAATAATTATTTCTTTACCATTTTTTGCTTAGGATCCCAGACCACATCAACGCTCAGCCACATCTTCCTCTACTAGACGCTGACACACACAGAAGAGATGGGGTCATAGATCCTTTTTCCCTATGGAATAAGGCTCTTGAATCCTAGCCTGATCTAGCACAGCATGTCACTGGCTCAAATTAACTGTCCACAGCAAACAGTGCCTGAGACATCTGGCCATCTGGCCACTGCCACCAGCAAGTGCAATTAGCTCCTTTTTTTCTCATTTATCCTCTCTGGAGACCATCAGCATATTCATAGAGGAGGCGAGTGGCACTTCTTGCATTCCAGGAGTCCTTCTACATCCTACCTCTGTTACACCTACTGCAAATCTATAAAGGAAGGAATTATTTTCACAATTAATATTACTGTGAAAATCAAGAGGAAATAAAAGAAGAAAATTAAAATATGAATTACATCAATTGCCAATAAAAAAACTAAGAAAATATGTCTGCTTCCTCTGAAGAATGCCATTTCTTTGCTTTAAAGCTGCCTGATGCACATTTTCCTCACTACCAGGCACATTTTTCAACAAAACAATGAATATTTCTTATTGCTGTCAACCTTAATCCAGTGATCTGGACTCAGAATCACAGACATTTGATAAAATATATTTTATTGTATTAAATACATTCTGTATCACTTAACAACACAAAATTCTTGTAAGTTTCTTCCCTTTAATTATATGTACCCAACACCTATCTCAATCACCTCGTCAAGTTTCAATAACTTATCAAGTTTCACATCCCATGTCTTTATGCATCTTAGGAAGATACACATTGTGCTTGGTCTTTCATGGTGTCTCTGCTATCAGGAAGAGCATAGCTGGAATCTCAGTTTGCTCAGATATACCCAGATTTGGTATTTGTAAAGATGTCTTTGATCACCTTTCCTCTAGGTCATCATGTAAAAGGCTTTTTGTGCATGCATAAGAAAGGCAATCCTTTCTTGTGCATCCACAAGCAATGGCCATCTTCAAAAATCACTTTCCTGAGACAGATAGGCTAGAAGTGCCAAGTGGGGTGGGATTCTCATGAAGAGGTGATAAAATAAGGCCTATGCAAGAAATTTAATGTTCAGAGAACAGGCAAAAATCTTACATAGAGATTATGATTACTCCAATGACTTGCAATTAGTCACAGAGTGTTGTAATACTGTTCCTGTTCACAGAGACTGAATCCCAAGCCAGTTAAATTAATGGACACACTTCACATTAAGACCAGACAGTCCTTACTTGTGGGTGCTTTAGACTGCGCTCCAGTTAAAACCCTTCTACATCCAGCATTCAATAAATAGTGAGATTCAATGACAGATTATATCTCCATCATTATTTTGATAAAGACAAATTAATAAACCTCTTATTGAGACATTCAGCACAGCTCCTGTGTGGTCTTGCATTAGGAAGAGGAGATGGTTATAGTCTTATCTTGATCTGTTGTATGGTATTCCCAGAAACCAAGATGTTCAGACAGGTTTACTTCTCCTAAAATGTTACAGATAACTCCAAAATTTCAAATGTCTATGAAGAAAATGCAAACCAGAAAAGGGGAAACAGTTCTTCACAACCTTTCACCAAAGGTACTAAATGAGGTGAACCGGCCTTTGTGTAAATGTTATTCAATACAAAAAACCTATACCAACAAAACTTATTCATATTATTATTTATGTTTTGTGTGACCTTTCTTTTGTCATTAAACACTCCAAAGACAGCCTTCAATAGAGACAGCCCAAGTATGAGCTGATATACAGCTGACTACCTCCAGAGACAGCTGCTTTCCTGAGCTCCTGACATCAGTGCAAATTTTCAACATGCATCTGTCAGAAAAAAAAAAAAAAAAAAAATCCAGACACAACACAGTCTTCAAGAAATGCACTGGCATCTATTTAATCTGAAGTTATTTTGCCCATTATGTGTTTTCATAGATATGCATACAAAAGAAATTTTGCCATATTGCCCTAAGAGTAAAATAAATCTGGGCTGTTCCTCCTCATTTATATGATTAGCCATTAGCATTCAGTAAAATTTAGTTGTTGAACCTGTCTGAAAAACAAGGAAGCATTTTCTTATCATACCTGTCAGTGTGAACACAGACCTTCAATATGCTGTATTTATTTCAAACTATATTCTATTCCACATCTTCTAAACTTCTCCAAAATCTGGCTTGAGTTTCTGACAAAAGAACACAATTGTGAAAGTTATTAAAAAAAAAAAAAAATAAACATTCTTTCTTCTTTTTTGCAGTACCTTTCAATGTTTTTGGCAGGTTAGGGATAGTAGAATTAGGGTCACCTCACTTTTTGCAGCTTGTTTCTGGCATGCTTGTTTTAACACTCTGTGATGACCTTTTCATCAGATAGAAAACAGTTCTGAGATTAGACCTGAAAAAAATAGTAGAAAAATCAACAAAAATCTAAACATAATCTGTCTTCATTGTGTTATAAAGTAGCCAAATATTTTTTTCTTATTCTGTTGCTATTTTCTCTTCTAGTGTTTATAAAACCTTTATCTGTCTAGCTTACTAAAAATATTTTGTTTTGTTTTGTTTTGTTAAATGACTAAAGTGAATTTTTATTATGAAATGCACTTTTAGTAAAACGGTTCAAAACTGTGGAAATGTGAATTATCTCGTCATGGTATATTCTCTGGGAACGAGTTATTGTTGAGTGCTAACACTTGTGCAGCTTCCACAGTTCATAGAGTTTAGTGCATTCAGCTGTCTCTGTACATAACTATCACAAAAGGATTATTAAGCAAAAGGAAATGAAAGTAACTTCTAATACAAAGGCTGCCTCCTAGTTTAAATGTTTTCCTTTGATGTAATTTTGTTTTTCGCTTGCTTTGCCCACTGCTGTATCAAAGTAAATAATGCAATTACATTCTGAAGCTCAGAAACTCGTAGAGGACAGACTCTTTACCCAAATAAATGGTTCTGTTGAACAGCTAATCCATTAAAGAAATGCCATGAAGCCTTTTGTTTGTTGTAGATTTTAACAATATCATTGTACAGGTCTCATTGGCTTAATGCACAAGTATCTGATAGGCTACTCTTGGCCAGTCCAAATACTGGTACTATAATTTAAATGGTGCCTAGTTTTTATACTAGGATACAAATTCTGTAAGGGCTTGCAAGTGCTGCCAAGCTCACAAAGAGGGGAAGGTAAAACTCTACAGCACAGAGTATGACAAGCTACCATGGTAACATAGGGCAAAAACCTGTAAAAAACTGATTTGAGTCCTTGAATATCTAAGATCCAATCATGAAAAAATGTAAGGGCATTTTCAGTAGCTCATATTTTTAAATTCAGTTATTTATCCTATTTTCATTTTAGTTTTAAAATTTGAATTGAAATCAAATATTTAAACTTTCAGTATTGATAATTATAAACCAAATAATTAGAATAAAGCTTAGAGGAGGTCCATATAGGTTGAATATTTGGGTAAGTCTACCTAATGGTAAGCTCTCTGAATCTGTGGAAATTCTCTGAATCTATGGAATATTTTTCCAATGTGAAATGAATCCAGGTCTGCCTTATGGCATATTTTAACTCAATAAGATAGCATAAATCCTATTCTGAAGCTTTCCAAATAGTGAATGAGTGAATATATAGCTCATGAAAAAAGTGCTTGGCAGAGATTTATGGTGTCTAATCTTTTTTATAGTCTTTTTTTACAGTGAATATATTATAAAAAAAAATTACTTCAGCCTGTATCCAGGATTCAACTTCTGGTAACAGCATTTTTATATTCACAGAAGGAAAAAGGAAAGTAATTATCCCCAATAAATAATAGTTATTGCATTTGAAGTTTGTATTTACCAAAACAGGAGTGGAGAATTTGGGGGTTTAAGGGTCACATATTACAACAAAGTGCTCCCAATACCGTTTGCTCATCTGTGTGAAGAAACAGGGAGATTTACATATGATGATGCATCTGGTGGATTTACACTGAAAAAAACCAGCAGAGTGTTCCCTTAAAGCAATCTCTGAGCTGCAGATACAGAGGTAGGACTCAGTAATTACATTTAATTTAATTCAGACTGGTTTATGAGTCAATTACTCACAAATCCAGCAATGAGAAATTGAGGAGATTTGAAAGAAAATAATTCCACAAATCTGTGCTTTTTTTCTCTGATTATGAAGTATAGGGGATCAAAGTACTAAATTGATATAAATTATCATAACTTAATTGAAATTAATGGTTTTATGCCCATTGCATCATTTGAGACCAAAGGAGCCGGCAATGCATTGGAAGCAGCTAAGTTTGCATAAAAAGCATCGTTTTATTAATACATTTTCAACACATAAATCAGAACACTCCTTCTTGGTTATATGGAACACAAATCAAGTTACTGAAACATACAGAGGTCTTACTGAGAACAATTTGAACAAGGTTAATTTTCTTGACAGTTTAAATATAATTGTTCCAGTTTATAGAGGCAAGAAAATATTTACCATAATCTCAGTTCCTGTAATGCCTGTGACTCTGTTAATATTCAGCATTCATGGGGATGGCTCTGCTTGTTTCAAAATTTAGTGAGTGTTTAGCTGAGTTCATTTCTATTCACTGTGTGGTTACACAGAACATACTGAAATGCACTTCCTACAGTCTTCTAACAAGGACAGTGCACAGTTTAGCAGTGATTTTAGCCAACAGGAGTCTGATACACAAGGGGTGAGTTCTTAATTCAGATGCTGGCTCAGATTTTTCATTTCTGAAATGACTTTGTCCTCTCAGGGTTGTCCCAAAGGAGAGATCTGAGAAAAGTCCTGCATATTGCAGGGAATATTCTTTAACAGCCTAATTGCTGATACTGAAAACTTGACTTTTTGCCCTTCTGTGGATGAGCCTAAAGAAATGCTCACTTAGCCCTGTCATTTATCTAGCAATGCCTTTGCCAGAGGAATAGTCTCCTCTGCCCTGTACAACAGTGAGAAGTATAAATAAAAACATATTTCAGCAGACATTTTACTCCCCGTTTAGGATCACTATAGCTCAAGACTACATGCCAACCTAACATTAACCAAATTTCAAATTTCCAGTCCCGGAGATCTGCATTTCAGAAATCGCTCTTTGCATAGACAGGATCAAGAATATCAAATGTTTGCACACAATAAAATAATACTTTTGTTTCAAATACATTGAAAAACTTCATTTCAAAAGTGCTGAGCAAAAGAAAGCTTCAAATTCAGTCTAGGGCAGATGCACAGGATTTAATTTTAAGTACGTTAAATTGCAATGGCTTTCAGGAGATGAAGTGCAAGCCACCTCATCAAACTCTCTCTCCATTTTTGTGCTCATCTCAGAGCATATAGCACAACACTGTTCAGGGGGGAATTCTTCATTGTGTTCTGGGCTGTATAGTCCCCTGAGCAGTTCAGCTCCCAGGGAAGAATCCACTCCCAAACAACACCCTGGGAATTGCTAGGAAATACCATTTAATTTAAGCATTTCCAATTAGCTAGCCAATTCAAAGTTTTTGGAACTGGGCTAAAACAAAACAGGCCTTTTTATTTTCTCAGTGTAAAGACCCGAGAAAACTTTAGACTTTAACAAAACAGGAGTTTCATTTTCTGGCTTTATTTTTAAGAGATAGAGTAACAATCTCTACTTTCTTCCTACCCATATTTAGACATTCAATTTTGTTGTGGAAAGTAGAATCCTGCTATACATTTAAAGAATAACATATTTCAAAATTGCCCTTTATTTTTCCCATTTGACATCTGAAAAAATGCAATGAAAAAGCAAAGCAAGTCAGGCATTCAACTTCATACAGAAGTGTTTGTACAAACAACATGCTAGAAAAAATTTGGCCTCTGTGATAAAAAGCTCATTCATTTCCATTAAACATATTTTTAGAGTACAATTCTATTTTTTGTACCACTTTAATGACTATTGTTATTTTGCCTCTGAACATATCAACCATTTCCTGTGTTGTAAGAAAAAACAAAGGAAGGCTTAAGTCTGAGGGCACCTATTCCAGTCAGCGAGAGGTCTACAAAACAACCAGGCAGTCCCCGAACTCCAAGCTGCACTTGAAAGCTTGGACTGCTCTAGGTAGGGTTTTTTTTTTTTTGACAAGATAAAAAGCAACTGTTTTGTTGTTGTTGTTGCTGCATTTTGATTTCTCCTGCATTGTCCATTACCATCTTTGGTGCATTTATCTGTACTACCTCACTTCTGCTTAGATAAAGACAACTTGGTGTCATGTTTGTTCATCATCATAACCTGTTGCTGTTGTGGTTTGTGTGTCTCCCTTTTCACCAGGTTCAGCAAATCCTTCCCACTTGGGAAAACTGAAGTTACAGGAGGTTTCTAACTCTTCCCATGGAACATTGAGCTTGAAGAGGGAAAAGTATTTTCCACTCCATTCTGACAGGCAGAAGTATTGTAGATACTTTCATTGGTAAATGCATTTAAATTAATATGAAGCATCCAGCTCTATCTCAAGAAAAATTCACAGTCTTTAATAAACAATTACTTGCTCCTGAATCACTTTACAAATGATTCACTTTACAAATTTAGCTTTCTGTAAGAATGAAAAATTAGGACTATGCACCAGTTTTCAGAATGAGTCAGAAGGAAAGTAGATAGCTCAAAACAGCTTATGCAACTTAATAACACATTAAATAAAAACTTGGGTTTCTAGATCAGACTTGTCTTTTCACAATACTGGTCTTCTGCTAGATCTAGCTTTAACAGACAAAATTTGGAAGGAGAGCTTCACTGTTTGTTCCCATCCTAGAACACACATTGTAAGATGCATAGTAATACCAGCATCCTTTAATCATTTAGGCACTGCTACTTGTGATCTTGAAGCTCTTCAAATTATGTGTGGATTTGATAGCCCTGTGTTTTCAGCTGGAGACATTGCAATAAAACTTAGTCTTTACCTGTTAACCACAGAACTACATTTATGACCCCGATCTTCTAACTTCCTCTGGTCCAAATTCTTACTCCCTGTCATTTCCTGCTTTCAGTAATACAAATGTGTTACTTTAAAAAACTTGTTTGTTTAACAAATGTTATTTTTGTATGAAATTGCTGTAAGTACTTCTACATTTTAATTATTTCTAGCTTATGTCTATATGCATGGACAGGTAGTTAAGACAGTTATGACAGTTAATTTTTATACTGAATGAAAATAACTTTTTTTTTCTGTTTCACTTTTAAATTTCTTACATTTGATAGAAGAAAATAACAGCAGTTTTCTCACGCTTCTGAAAATAAACAATTTTGGATGACATTTCATATTACAAAAGAAGTTACAAAATTGATGAACATTCTTGCAGTTATTGCCAACTTTTCTGCTGGAAAAATAAAAAGAGAGAGAATTTTTGAACAGATTCAGTATTTTTGTCTCTATTTAGATTACAGTGGGTGTAGAGTAATAATAAACCAAAGTGATAAAAAGACAAAAGTAGGGCACAGCAATAAAATGAGGACAACACAAGAAGTACATGGCAATTTTTTAAATGGCCCTAAATTAAAATTTGGGTTTCTATTACTCTATTGAACATATCTGCACATGTTTCATTAACAGTAAAATGCAATCTGATTGCTTTACATTATATAAAATATTAATTCATACCTATACCTCTGATCTTCTATTGAATGAGTTATATTCCTCAGCTACTGCCCTTAGACACACCCAGTCAAGTTATCAGGACTAATGTATGTGTACTTTCATTTTATAAGGTGTTACCATTATGGTAAATTAATATATTTGTGAAAATAACTCTATAACTTCCACAAGAGAAGATACATTCCTATACTGAATGTCTTTTCAACCTCCTGAATGTCTTTGGCAGTAGGGCAGGAGCAGACATGCTTCTCTGTGTGATTATCTTCTCAATTATATCAAAAAGATAAATAAAACCAGCTCCATTGGCTCTGGGGTCCAAATATACGTTCCTGAGCATCAGGGAAGCTTGCTTTGGTTTAAATCACCCTGCATCTCACTTTAGGTTCTGTCCAATATAAAACCAGCATATCAGAGTCCACTAGTAGATAGGGAAAATTACAATACTGTAAAATATAGTGGGGCAAAACACAGTAAGAGGAGCTGGGATGGTCATAGGGTGGATTTGTTACGGCTGGAAACGGCATGGGTGTAACAGAAAGCAGCATGTGAAGGAGGCTATGCAAAACTGCAGGATCCTCCTTATTGTGAATAATCACCACAATTTCCACCTTCCAACAATGAAGGGACAGAGAGAGCCAAGAACTCTCACCTTCTCCAAGCACCTACAACCTGATCCCCAGCCCTGCCTCAGACACCCCTTCCTGCCAAAGAGCTCCAAACAAAGAGCTTCAAAAGCCACTTCAGACACTTGCCCCTATCCCCTCTCTGATCCCTTCCTTTAGGTTTATATCCCTTCCTTTAGGTTTATTCTGTAGTCTTCAGCATATATTTGATAATGTACAGAGCACTAAATTTGTTACGAAAGAATTACAAAGGCTTATTATGCTTCTCTCTGTCTTTAACACTTTGGAAAAACTGGGTGCCCATCTGCTTGTAAGAATGGCTCAAGAATTTCAAAAAATATATCAAATGTTCTTTATATACCTTACTGCCTATTGCTGTCACACAGATAGTACCTTTAATGAGATGGCCACAAAGTACTTCCCAAAAGGAGGAAGAATTTTATAGTCAAAGTTAAAAGGAGAGCTGTTTCAATTTCCTTCCTGTGTGTTCTGTTCTGGTGTGCCAGCAAGGTAAAAATTTACTGTGTACAACTGCAACACAAAAGGAACTTTGCTTCAGTAAAAGCACTAGAATCTGAAGCCCAGAATGAAAGCAGGAACTAATACAGAGTTAAAGTGTGTTCACAGGTAATATATGGCATGGAAACATCTGTTAGCCTCAGGAAAATGCAATTGATAAAAATTACAGTGAAAGCCCCATAGAATTATCACAACTCTCTATGTAGTCTTAAATAACAGCTCATGAAGCAGAGCTTATTTTACAAGCAAACATTATTATTAGCACATAGGATTACACAGTATCACAGACTGCCAGATAAATAAGTACTTTCATTGGCACAGGGGTGTGCAGCCAAACTTCGTGGACCATGTGGATTTTTGGATGTGCTGCCCACGGAAAGCCTACGTGGATGCAAATAGTCAGAACACTGCAGTAAATAAGGGCACCCATCTTGTTATCAGCCCTGGTTGGGATTCCTGGGTATCCATCATAAACTAGATTACTATGCAAACAAATAGGCTACCACAAAGAGCAGGAAGTCTGGCATATACTGAAAGCAGACATCATGAGTGTTAAGAAAATGACAGAAATTACTTAGCTGCTAATCAAACATATTCACTAAACAATAGGCTTGTCCATCTGCTGCAAAGCCCATCAACAGAGGAAATTAATGGCTAGAAGAATTGAGAGTATTCAAAGTATTCAGTCTAAAGCACTAAAGGGGAAAATCTATAATCTTTGTTGCGGGCAAATGCTACTCATTCTGATTTTAAAACTGCTGAAACAGACACTTATATGTAATAAAAAAGAGAAAAAGAAAAAAAAAGAAAAATAAAAGTAAAAAAGGAAGAAAAAAACCCCCACAAAACAAAACAACAAAAAAAAACACAACTGAAAAACCCCACCATCAAGGAAGTAGAATGTGGTGCACTGTTCATGTCATGTTATCTATTATAAAGTAAAATCTATACCAAAATTGTTAGATAATTTTGAAGTCCCTCTTTATTGGGTGTACCCTTCACTATTTAGTTAAACATGTCACTCGTGATTAAACAAGTCCTGAATTGTGAATTCTACAAAATTCCATTAATTTTATTTTTCAAATATGCTTCTAGGCAATGTGTCCTTTTTACATCACTCGTTTGCCTTTATACCTTCTAACTACTTCACACCAAGTAGGAACCAGATATCTTCGTCTGCAGACATTACAAGTCACCTTTACATATATATTATCATTTAAGCCATTCCACTGAGCTAGTCCCAAGTTTTCTCATGTGCTGAGTTATTATCTAAAGACCACTGGGAGAACTTTGCAGCAGCAGGTATTAAGCAGATGTAGACTGGCAGAGCTCCCCGCCATGATTCATCTCAGCTGAACCTCTCTTCATGTGTGCTTAAAATAGATTCAAAAATCTGAAAACACATACTGAATGCTTTCTTAAAATGTGACTGCACTTTTGATCCCATTGAAGTAGAAGCTTATCTGATCCTTCTGAATCTGCATAACAAGTTTCCTCATTAAGCTTCCAGCTCTGAAAACATCATCAGTGTTATCATTAGGAGCACAGCCTTTCTCACAGTACTTAGGAACTTGCTTTGCTAAAATCAGGAAGGGAGGTACTATGAAAGTGGAAAATAACACAAAATAAGGAAAGTGACTCACAATATATTGAGTTCTTAAAAGGTCTTAGATGAAATGATAATAATAATAACCTTCACTCTCCAATAACAGAACCAAACCTTTTCTTTAGCCTCAGACTGAATTTATTTCATGTCAACTGGCTTCTGACTCACTGAAACATGCTTCCTCTGCTCTAATATGTACTGCCTGATGACTTTGCTGTACTATGGAAACATATGCCTCCCTGTAGAATTTTCCAGAGCTGTTTGAGTAAAAATATTAGTCAAAGGAGACTTCAGTCTTCCTTTTTTTTTTTTTTTTTTTTTTTTTGTTTTCCCTCATATGCTGCAATGGACATCTCATTTGAACTTGAGCAGTGTGAGTTAAAGGCTACTTGATTGTCTTGTTTTCATGGACAACTGGGTTAGAAGGATCCATCAATAGGGTCTTCAGCATCTTTTGATAGATATGTTAGCAATGTTAAAGACACAAAGAGAGCAGGTAGCTAGATATCACAAAAATATAGATAAATACAGAGGTTTTAAATCTATCGTGTCACACAGGGTTGGTTTTTCATTTGGTTTTGGTTTGCTTTTTCTTAACTGGTCACTTACAGTACTTTGTTGGAGTGTTACAAGATTTCCTGTGGTGTTTATTCTAACTGTAATGGAGCTCTCTCACAAGGACACTTAATGTGCAGACCTTGAGAAAAATCTATTATAAGACATAACCAATGTACTGAAGCCAGCACCTGAGGTGAATGCTCTCCCTCCTGTCACTGCTGCAACTTCTATCTGTGTCTTCACAATGAGGCCAGACCCAGGCAGCCAGTCTTGGATCAGTAGTTTCCAAGATTTCTTTTCTCAGATCTCCTCCATGGGAAGAGACTTTACACCTTATCTACCATGTTATTTGTTCTTTCAAACACCACAATGACCTAACTTTCACAAATTATTAAGGAATTCAGAAGTCCTTTTTGTTTGTTTGTTTGTTTTCTGAGTAATTGCAACTTACTACTCTTACAGAATTTTAAATAGATAGCAGATCATTTAAGTACAAGCATAACTTTAAGCACAAGTCATTGCCTGGGTCTAAAGGAACTACTAGAAGATATAAATACCTATGTTGAGTGCCCTGAGGATTCAGGAGTTTTGACTTCATGCCTGGAAGTAAATAGACATTGCCTTCTCAGCTGGCAAGGATAAATCCACAGCTGCTTAGACACAGCCAGGAGGAAACAGGAGGTACAAGGGTACATATTTGAACTCCTATCCTTCTCTCTCAGAAGGGGTCCTGACCCAAAATCAGATATCACACGCACGGGAAACAGCCATGAAGTTCCAAGGCTCTGCTGATCCCTCTGTGGCTCTGCAAGGTTCCAGACAAGCCTCACCCACCTACACACAGGGAAGAAAAGGGTTTGCATGATGTTACACAGCCATCAGAGGAGAGCCAGGTGACAACCAGCAAGAGCTAAGCCTGCAGCACCTACTACAAGAGCCCCGGGTCAGTAACAAGGGCTCCTAGACACCACTGTAACACACACACTGAAATCTGTATCTCAGCACAGAAGGCCAAAGTGTGGCTGTGCATTTTCCCATGGCAAACTTAGCTGTATCTTTCAGAGCAGTGCAGAACCTACACTAATCTGGAAAGCAGCAAAACATAGGAAACACAAAAGTGCCTGCACTTCTCACATTTCTCTGAAAAATTCCATCAATCATTCCACTGCCTAAGCCTTAAGGATTTGCTGCTGGCTAAGAAAAACATTCTAAGGTGAGGTGATGACTATAAAGGGAAAAGATCCTAAGTAGGAGAGAAAAAAAATGCATTTAGAAACTACAAACAACTTTCAACTTGTGCCTTTTGGATGAGAGATATTCCTCCCCTGAGCCTCAAAGTCTTTATGAGTTAGAGCCAGGACATGAAAAATATATTCTCTCCTCCAGTTTCCATCTGTAAGTCATCACAAGAGATCTGCAGATCAATTCCAGCTAAAAAAGATGCCCTTCAGGTTTTGGGACAGATCCTCTGAAAGATCCAGACCCTAAGGTTTCTGCAATGACTATAAAAACTTCAGAAGGGATATGCAAGCAAGGAGAATTGGTAGGTTAGCCCTGCATGTTAGAAAGCTAGAGCTTTCTGATGAGGATGATGAAGTTCATTGTTTATGGATCAAAGAGGAGGAAGGCCAATAAGGCAGGTAAGAGTTTGTTATAGACCACCCAACCAGGTGAACAGGCAGATGAAATGCTCTCTAAGAAGCTGCAATAAGTCTCACAATTGCCAGTCCTTTTTCTAGCGGGGGATTGCCAGATGAGTGCTGGAAATACCACACAGCAGAGAGGAAACACTGGGGCATTCCTGGAGTATGTGAGAGAGAACATCCTGACACAGCTGGTGAGTGACACAACTAGGGAAGAAGTCCCACTGGACCTGTTGCTTGTGAAGAGAAAAGGACTGGCAGGTGACAGGACAGTTGAGGCTGTCTTGGACACAGCTACTACAGAATGGTAAGAGATTCTTGGAAAAGAAGAGTCAGCAGAACTGTTCATTTGGACTTCTGTAGGGCAGAGTTTGGCCTGTGTAGGAAGTTGGTTGACAGAGTCCCTTGCTCCCAAGTTGCACCAGAGGAGGTTTAGATTGGATATTAGGAAAATTTTCTTCACCAAAGGACTTGTCAAGCATTGAAACAGGCTGCCCAGGGAAGTGTTAAATCATCATCTCTGAAGGTATTTAAAAAATGTGTAGGTGTGACACTTGGGGACATGGTTCAGTGCAGGACTTATCATTGTTGAATCAGTGATTGTAACTGATGATCTTAAGGGTCTTTTCCAAGAGAAACAGCCCTATGATATTGTGAGGAGAATAGAAGGTGACAATATCTGCCACACCGTTTGCACAACTCACTTCAGCAGTCACAATCCAGAGTTCAGTTTGTCTTCCACTTCTGCAGCCTCAGAAGGAGGAGGAAGATGGACCATACAGAGAGCCCAGACTGTAACAGACTTCCCAGATTCATCTCACCCTTCCTCTCCATAGAAGTGTAAATCATTTTCAGTGATCAATAACGTTCTAACTTTACATCTGGACCTTAATTTTAGTGCTATAAATAGGATAAGTACTTTCTTTTTTAATACAGTTAACAGTCTTTAGATAAAAGTACTACTTCTAAGGTAGATGACTAAAGAGAGTGGAAAAGTACTAACAAGTAACTGAAATCTGTAATAAAATAGTAATTGTTACAAATTTTCATACATAAACTAACCCACACTAATGAAGGATGGATAACATATGTTTGTCCTCAAAGGCACAGGCTTTGTTTAAAGCAGAATAGGGAACAGAAGAAAATTGGCTGTTCTCATTATGGCATCACATTTACTTTGTGAAAAAGACACAAAAATCCTTATCTATCCCCAAAAAAAAATTAAAAAGAAAAAGGATTATGTAACATATTCTGAGTAGTAATAAAAACGGCCATTTATTATATTTCACTTTTCATCAATAGGTTACAGGGTCAGCCTTGCTTTTCCAGAAGAGAAAATAAGGCACAAATGGTGAAGTGATTGCCCAGAGCAATCAATCAGGCCAACACAGATTTGGAAATAAATCCAAGTTTCCTGAATCCCAGCCCAGTGTTCTATCCTTAGCAGTAAATGACTAGATGTCTTAGCCACCAAAGGACAACTTTATCCAATCATTCACATGTCTCTGAAAACAAAGGCCCTCTGGAAAGCACTAGGTATTTACTGTTTGTGGTCTCTGCAGTGTCTGACACTTCAAGTGTTTGTAAGGACATTTTTGATGCAAATTAGTGATAACCAAGAGAGAAATGGCTGGCCTCCATAACTAGCTGTAGCAAAATTTGCCACTCAGATGCTTTCCTACATATTAATACGCTTTTGAAGTTTTCACTCTGGAGGCTTGTTCTCATAAGGCTTAGTTATCTAAGTTATCATTCTTTCATTGGCAACATTTTAATTCAATAATTCTTTACATGGAAAAACAGATTTGAAAAATGAAGCATCTATGTGAGATATACAAATTAACTTGCACATGTAAAATACAAATCTGAGGCTCCTTGAGAAGAGGTTATAGCAGCAGTATGATTTCGAATATAGCACCAATGAAACTTTTGGAAAACTATCCTTCCTTTCTTCATGAAAAGGTAACTTTTAGGCAGATGTCTATACATTTTTAAAGTCTGGAGACTAAATTTCTTTACAGAGTAATTACTAGATAACAAAAGTATAATCACTGCCTGGACCATTAAACTTTGGCAAAGGTGACTGAGATAATCTCCGGGGAACCAAGAACTCGTTTAGAGCAGGGATATTAAGGAGCAGTAATTAACTAACACAGTGGGAGTGGGAGTCCCAAGAGAGAACATGTTACAATGACGATTTTTATTGCACATCTCAATTACTTCTTACTATACACTTTAGCTTTCTGCACCAGAATTCTACCTCTTTTTCAGACCTTCAGAAGCCTGAAGCACTCCACAGATGTCCTGAGCCCCTTTCTCTGGCCCTGAGACCAGGTGGCACAGTATAATCATATCCACCCTGGAATGGTAAACTTGTCCTAGAAGTAGGATGGCCATATCCAAACTGCCCAGAATTAATACTTTGTCCTATATTAATTCTCAAACTATTCCAGGAATTACCTGGAAGGCTGCTTATGCACCATGGCTGTGCATGGGAACTTTGATCAGTTTAACAGTGCAGGCAGCGTAATTCTGCCCCTCTGCCTTTACCCTGGCACTGTTTATTTAGCAGATAAAACAGAGCAAATAATGAACTCCTAGCAAAAAAAAGATGCTTGTCAGGTGTGATGGACAAACAAAGAATGGACAAAGGATGAACAAAGAAGAGTGACACACGGAGAGGGAAGATAGGGCTAAGGTTCCTAACTGGGAAGTAGGGAGCTACCAGTGTTGTAGATAAATGTGAGCAATGTGGGACGCAAGAAGAGAGGAGGCAGCAACAACCAAGTTACAAAAGGCTGAAGGGTAGAGACAGTGGAAGGTATGAAGCAGCATCTGTGTTTTAAAGCTGCTAGGCAAGAGGAAACTGAAGTTCACGTCAGCCCTGGGCAAGGGCTCGGTTGAAGACAATTCTGAGATCCAAGAAATGTGGTGCTGTTCTGGGTAAGAAGGAAGGAAGGAGCAGGGAGGGCTAAGGACACAAGGTACACTTCATTACGGTTACACATCACTAAGCTGGATCCCCAGAAAGTAGAGGCAAGCACACATCCTGATGAAATTCATCTGTCTAGACTTAGATACCTGAATATCTGGATATTCAGGATAGAGAGTCTCCCAGATATTGCCAGCTGGGAAGAAAGCCTGCAGTTTGTCTTCCAGATCATCCAGGATGAACATCCAACAGTCAGAAAAGAGCCACAGAGGTTGAACAAGAAGCTGTCTAAAGGTGAATGGATGGAGAACCACCCCAGAAACACACAATAAACTGATCAGCCTTGTCCTACTGATGTGCTGGCAAGTCACAGCTTCAATGCATCCAAGCTCAGGAGTCAATAGTGGGTGCTAAATTCATTCAAGATGCCCTCTTCGCCAAGCATTTGTAATTAGAAGGACTGCAATCCTGCAAGACCAAGATCACAGAAGCTAACAAGAACCCCAAAAAGCCTCTGAGAAACGGGTTGAGAGACCCTCCACTCAATCATCATCTAAAGGGCTATAGAGAAAGGCCACAATGGTTGTTATAGCAGAATAGCCAGCAGGATCTGGCAACCAAAAAAAGTGCCTGGGAAACTATTCTGTTCCTTATGGGAGCAGTCAAACCAGAAAAAATGTACAGACCACAGAAAACAGTCACTCTCACACATGACAGCACAGAAGTGCTTTGACATTTAGATATGATTTGCATGCTGTATTCATCTAGAAAACTGAATCTTCAGAGGCACACAGCTCTTACATCTAAATGAGCAAGTTCATTAATGTCAGCATCTTGGTACACAATCACTGCATAACGACTGGAAGACAGTCTGGGGTTTCTGATGAGTCAGGGACCATTTCCCCCAGGCCATCTGGATGCAGGCCTTCTGTTTTGAACATTTCAACCGTATAGGCACAGTCAAAACATTCTGGTTTCAAGGGCAAAGAATGGGTTCTGGTTCTAGCCAGTGTTCTATTCCAGATGTATCCATTCTCGGATGAATGGAAGTTTTGCTATCAGCAATTTTGCTGTTTCTTAACAGCAGTCTAAAGTAGGCAAACTTCATAGTGGTGGCTAAAGTTGTCATTTTGAAGCGTGATGTGGGTAGCAATATAATACATTCCGTTGGCCAACAGCTGATGTTTTGCAGTCCTGTGAGTACTGTAATGCATACATAAATATTTTTGGGAAAAAATACATTATAACATTTAGCTTTACCTGGCAAATTATGGTGTAATCTAGTGTGTGTTTTACTCTGTTTCCCCATACTGACTGACAGTCACATGGACAGGCAGCATGTTGGGAATTTCGTTTGTCAAGAATGTTCCTAGGGAAAATGATCTTAAGGACTGAGAAACTCCTGGAAGCTTTTCATGCACTGAGGTGCCAAAAGAAAACAGGAGATTTGAAAGCTGAATCCTGAAAGTGTTTGTGCTGGCAGTCAGCATATGACTCAAAGTTTGCTGTTGTCTTTTCTCTCAACATAGAGACGCAGCCCTGTAAGGATTTAAAGAGCACAGCTGCCCATCTCAAACACTCTTAAGGCCAGAAGAACTTTGTAATAAGACAAGCACACAATGGAGCAACAGGATGGTGCTAACTCTAGGGCTGGCAGAGGCGAGATCTGGTTAGTACATCCTGTGTAATGCATCCTCACAAAAACTCCCCCATGGCAAACTATGTAAAGAAGCAACTGCTCGTGTGCATATTACCATTCAAACAAAGATCACTGCAAATGATGGGACAGAGGGCATCTGTGACCACCACTGAAACTCACCGCACAAATACAACTTGAAATTTGGACTGTAAGTTGAGCCACCACAATGGGAATTTGAGATAAAGGTAAAGGTGGTACTACTGTCCAGATGTTATCTCAGGCCTAGGAGGAGGTTAACAAAGATGGGGGAAAGGGATGCAGAGGCACCTCCCACCAGTCAGATCACAACAAGCCCTCAAGCTCTACTAAACTAGAAATGCCTACCAGGTCACTGTAATACTTGCCTCTAATACATGCACCCTTTCGTACAGTTATTGACCAACTACAGCCACCAGTAATGATAGGAATAGCTGTGGCCTGATGCTGCCACATCTAAATGAATATATTTAGAGATATTTTAATAAATATTGAAAAAAATCTTGATGGTGATAATGTTACTGAGGCTGGAGTGTGCTGCAGTGTACAAGTAAACATGAGAGTTACAGTATTGCTCCTGCTTATCAAAGCTTTAAGTCTTCAAGGGCTTTGCTCTCTGGTAGCTGTTTTCCACATTATTCAGTATCAATCATTTTTCTAGAGAGGAACAGACACCCTGTCCTTTCATGCACAACTCTGTTCTGCTTTGAAGTGTTTCACAGTCTCTACTTACCCTCTGGAAAAAAAAAAAAAAGATTTAAAAAACCCGATACATGTTCTAATGCCATTGAATGCACCAGTATTTCTTTGTGCTTATAAACATCTGCAGCTAAAAAATTAGAGATTGACCTAAACTTCTCTTCAGAAGCTGGGAAAAACTAGGGTTAATCCAAGTCTTACAATAAAAAATGTATCCCTCCTTACCCTTTAGGAAAATAAGGGGATTTGGATCAAGGAACTCATTTGTATGATATATTTTGGTCTAAGAAAAGCATTATTATTTATACTGAGATAATGGTAATAAAGAAGCTTTCAGGTGGCCAAGGAAGGATTTTATGACTCCAAGGCTTATTTATAATAATTATTATTTATTGCCACTTTAAAAAGCTTTTACACCATTACCATGCCTGATTTTTCTAAAGGATCAACAAAATCATAAATATTTTCTGCCCTTTAATTTACATTTAGGATGAAGTAACTCTGAGGATGCAGATACTATCTCAGCATCCTTGCTCTCCCTGACCCCACTCCTTCCCATGCCATCATTGCATATGCCCAGGAAGAGTTTCCTCACTGCAGAGTGCTTTGGTGACACAGAAATGGAGAAGTGTATTAGGGAAACGAGGGAGGCAAGTCAGGGAATGGGCTGCAGTGTTTTGACCTGGATACAATAAGCACCTACACATGAAATGAAACAGCAGTCCTGAGAAAGTACTTTAGTCTGATTTCAAGTTTGTGTGGGTTTCAACTTGCTCCATTCCAGGAATTTACATACCAAAAGATTGTACCTGATTTATATAGGGAAGGCTAGTTAGGCCTCTTTATATTTTAAAAAATAAACCAATGTTGTATTTACTGCCACTTCATGGTTTAACAAGTAGTTAAATCCTTACCTATGTTTCTACAGACATTTTTTTTTTTTTTTTTGCTTCAATGGTACATCTTTCTCTGGAGTGGGAGGATGATCCAGCTTTGTCTTTTGTGCTACACCTCATATGACCAGCCTGAAGACTGATTTGTATGTACAGGATTAAAATATTCTGGTCCAAATCCATTCCCTAACAGTCAATTGAGATAGGAGAGATAGGCTAAATATCTGCTCACCAGATGGCAGATCTTTTTTTCTTACTATTTGCATTCAAAATACAACCTCAATGAAGGATACTTCTGCCTACCAATTGTATGGCCATCCACAGATCAAAGGCAGCGCTGCTATTAGCCACAACATAACAGACAGACCTTTCTATACATAAAATGAATTTTCTGCTCAAAACAGGAATCAAATCGAAATAGCAGTGTCAGAACAGACCAATAACTCCATACTAAGACACCAAAAAACCATACTAATAGCAGGGAGAGAATAAACCCCTCTAAATTCAGAAACTATTTTATCTCCTCTCTGACTCACTGATATCTTTTTTTCAGGTTATCTATTTGCATTTATGACCAGAAATTAAAAAACCATGAGAATTAACTGGGAAAATAGGCCTGCAAAGGATCAGGTGAGTCACCATGCCTTGTCTTCCATAATCAAAAGTTATTTTATCATAGTATTTAAGTCCAGATAATTCCAGAAGGATAGCCATTTCCCCCACACACACACCCAAGGATGATGGGATTCATATCCACAGCATGTGAGTCAAGGCCTTTAGTGACTGCAATGCACCAAGGAAGGAGATTGAGAGGCTGGAATAAGGACTGCTGCTGGCTGTGGATCCACAAGAGGACAGCTCTTGAGACTGCAGAGTGAGATGAGGCTTCACCTCCTTTCTAGCTTCGTGCTTCTTCCAAACAGGGAGAAAAAATAAAGAAACCTGATAAAAGAAATTTTATGTCCTCTTGTGCACAGAAAATTACTTCTACCACTGGTAGAAAGTAGCAACCACTAGTGGTCTTAAATTGGAACAAGCATTTCATCACTGCTCATTGGGATGGATTTTGCACCAACTAACTATGAACTATAGCAGTTTACCACACAATCACACCAAAAAAAAACCCCAAAACCAACAATAAAAGAACCCACTAAAAACACAAATGAAAAAACCCAAACCAAACCACAACCCCTCCAAAAAATATAAAATAAAAGAAACCCCAAAACCAAAACAATGAATCCTGAAAAACTCCAGGTATTTTACGGGTATTCTCAGTGCTGGGGGACTCGTTTTCTCTTTTCTCTTTTCTTTTGTGCTGCAGTTCATATGGCACCTTGTTTTGCAGAATCTGTGGTAATGATCAGAAGCCAAGCATCTTTCTTGATTGGGAAGAGGTTTGAACCCATAAATTATTAAGAGGTAAGCAGAAATGTATAGATGGTATTCAGACATGAGGGTGAGCCCCTGGGCATGCAGTACACTATGGAAGAACAAAGAAAAGCCATGAACTTCTCCCTTCCATGCTGCTGTCTCCTGGGTTTTCCCACAGTTGCTGGAGAGCCTCAGGTAACTCCAGGGGTATATTGAAAGTATTTGGAGTTCCTGTAGTGAATTTATCCTCAATATCCTGGACACTTGGAGAGAGCAACCATGCCAGAATGAGAATATTTTCTCCTGAATAAAAAGAAATCAGAAGTAAAACACTCTAACCTGAAGCTCTCTGAGTATACCCTGGCTCCGTATGCCTGGAGTGCCTCACCTTACTGCTGGGAAACTCCTATAGTTCCCTGAACTCAAAAATTACTCCAGGGGTAATCCTGCAGAGTTAGAGCTACATTTACAGCATATGCCACACAAAACATTAAGAGTTAGAAACTTGCCTTTATTTCTACGTTTCATGGGTTTCTGCATGAAGATTTTGAGGGGGGAAGTCATTTGGTTTTGAAGGAGTGGAATGAAGCAGGGCCACAGATCCCTACCCCAGCTAATTTTTAATGATATGCTAAATCCAGTTCTTGTTCATTCTGCAGTCCCAGCCCGAACTGAGAAGGATTACAGGTGGGTGGCACCAGATTGCTGAATTCATACTGCAGAATATAATAACAATATCCACTCGTATCCTAATGAATTCCCATTTATACAGTGTTCTAATTCCGAGAACTCACAAAATAATAACATACACACAGCTCCCCTTCAATTTGTGCAAAATCCCCTGAAAGGTGTGCAACATAAATATGCAAATATGGCAGGCAATACAATGACACCACTGAGTGAAAACAAGCAAATTAACATAGTCTTTAGCAAATCCTCTTACTTGGGCAAATCCTATTCTTTCAGACAAAGAAAATCCCTCTCTTTTTTTTTTTTTTTTTTGTTTTTTTAAATAAAGAACTATCTCCGAAAACAAAATGCCTCTGCAGGCATAAGCACAGGATTTCTTTTTAGCAATCACAACTAAATTTTTAGAGCATTTTCTATTCCACCACATGTCCCAATATATCTCCTGGCTGTTTTGCAAGCACCTGAGGGCTGAAGAGAGAGTCACACTTCCAAGCCTATAAATTGCTTTTTCTTTCAACTCAACCGGGTTATGATTTGCTTGAACAGAAAATTGCCCAGCTCAGAAAGAAAAGGAAAAAAAAAAAATAAAGAGACCCTTAGCAGACTCAGAGGACGAAGAAGAGACAGCAAAGAAAAGGTTCTTTCTAATAATAAAGCCCTGGGTTGGGAGAAAAAAAAAAAAAATAAAATAATAAAAAAAAAAAAGCCGTTTTCACCAGCTAAGACTGCAGCACAGTGTTTCTGTCTTGAGGCAAAGCCAAGGGGATCCATTTTTACCAGGCTTTCCTAAGGGCTGAAACTGGGGATGCTTCAAGGACAGATCCAAAACAAGATAAAGCAGAGAGCACACAGAACCTGGGAATACGACTCTTATTTGAAATAAGTGATAAAATGTATCCAGGCTCCATTTCAGCGTGATCTCCTGAGCAGAAATATGAGCAGGTACACCATGGAAAAGGACTGGTGGTAAATGCCAGACTTCCAGAGAGCACTGGACTTGCTGTGCCTGCCCCAGCCCAGCTAAGCCTGTGTCTGCACTGACAATTGAGTTGCTCTCAGAAGCCACCTGGCAGTACCTCTGCCACCAGCAGATAACCAAATAGGTAAAAAGAGCTGAATCATTCCCAAATAACCAACTTCCCCTTCTTCCTCCCATGCAGCAATCCACCTAAAACCAGGATAAGGATAGAAGGCAGTGAGGCTCAGTAAAGCTTAATTACCTTTTTCATTCCCAGCTCTCAAAATATATACATCTAAAGCCTGTAACACTTGATAGAAATCTTTCAACCACAGATTTTATGATACACTTCCCAAAGACTTATGCCAGTTTATTCTTAAGCATACACACCTAGAAAAGACACACATTTGAATTCTCTAGAAATTATTGGAGGGTTTTTTCTACTTCTTGACCTATTTTACTCATGTTTAAAGTTTAAACTTATTCAAACACCCAGCCTTTGCAAATGTTTGGTTTAAAACAAATAATATTGCTTCGAACCTGTTATAAAAAACCTTTTTGACAACAAGCAAATCAGAGAGCAAGCTGGAAAATTACAGAGATTTTTTTTTTCTTTTTTTCTTTTCTTTTTTTTTTTTTTTCCCAAAATGCCTATTCTGGTGGCTGGGTTTTTTTAAGAAAGACCAGAATTAAGACCTAAAATTTAAAAAAAAATCTTTCACAGATCTAACTTATGAAACTTTATTTACAAGAACCTAGGAGGAAATGTGACAGTTCTGCCATATTTGCTGGTTCTGTAGATCTGAAAGCCAAAAATAACTTGCATTGCTATGGCAAAATGTTTCATTAGGCCTTCACCAACCAGGCTGACATGTACAGCAGAAGAACTAAGAAAGCAAGACATAGCTCAGGTCCCAAATGATTTAATCTGCAAGGCCAGATATCAGACCTACTTTGTGTGTTCTTCAATCTGTAAAAATGAGACTGTAAGTTAATATATACACATATATATATAAATATATATATATAATGTAAATTTTATAGAAGGTATTAGATGATCTAAAGCAATAGTATTTATCAAAAAATTACTATCTATGAAAAATAAAAAGGAATACTACTATAAAGAGAGATGTGGTGGGAAACAGGTGGTTTGTGTGCTGAAGATTGTCATAGGTAGAGGACCACACACAGATGTATTTGTACAAAACATACCAGACTGGCTGCATGTTTAGCATATCTTGGTGAATCAGACCATGGCAAGCCTGGAGCATGTGTCCCAGCAGAGACAGAGGGCTGCAGTGACTGGAAGGAGGGGGTGACAAAGGGCAGGAGCTGGCAGGCAGCAAACAAATGCTGCTGACAAAGACGTTTACAGCCAAGGCAGGTGATTGGCATTAGGTGAACACTGAGGAACAGTGCTGAATTTTTTTGGATGCCTTCTTTGCAGTATTTGCTTTTTCTTCACAAAACTTTTTGGACTTGATGATTTCTTCTTGGCGGTAATGGGTTGGTTTTTTCTCCCTTGAGCAATGTGTTTCAATACTTGGTTAATTAGATTTTTCCTAATTTGCATGGTGCACACTGAAGATAAAAAAAGACAGAAGAAATATTGCCTCTAAAAAGAAAACAGAAAGAGAGAAAGGAAAGATGTGCAAAAAGAAAAGAGAGACAGTTTCACTGCCAGCACTGAAAATGAATGACATCTGGAAAATCTATTTATACCTTGTTGTTTAAGGGTTTAAATTATCTTCAATATTTTCAAACCAGCAGTACACACATTTTGGTGAGAAACTCCTACTTAAAAAGTTATTTTGTCTCATATTGTAAAAAATGCTCAGAAGGGAGCATACATTTTATTAAAAATATGGCTGTGCCCTTCACTTTCCAAGTCAAAGAGAACAGTGCTCAGAATCTCCCAGTAGTGAGATCAGTGTAGCTTTACTTATTTCAGTACAGTCAAAACCTGACAGCAGGATAAAAATGTATTAGGTACTAATACTAATAAATCTAGGTAGGAAAATCTGAAAAGAACATAAATATTTTGTTTATATTTTTTACCATTGCACTCAAATCTCACATTGGTTACAAGTACTCTCCTTTATTATGTTAAATTTTGCTGGTTTGGAAATTACATTTTATTTTTCCTGGCTTAGGAACAAGGCTCAAAAAGAGAAAGAATTTTAACTTTGATCTTGCTTTTCACAGTGCCATTCTTTTTTTCTCATATATCATGCACTCTTTCCTTCATGTCCTCTGAAGATTTTCTGAAGTCCGGAGATATTCTGGTTTAACATTTTTATTCCCACATGTAGTAAACCTCTAAATTGAACTGAACTAGCTTTTTTGACAAAGACTTCACAGAACATAAATATATTCAATGGTAACATTTCTGCTTGAGTTAATCTTGCCCTTCCAATAAGTACTATTTTGCTTAGTAAAGTCAATTCTAAACTAAGTTAGCTAATTTAAATGAAAGCAGAATAATAAAATATATATTTTGTTCAGGTTGATAGATTCATATTTACTTGAAATACCTAAAAAGCTTAAATGTGATACAGCTGGCTCATATCTAGTTAAACATTAGGAGATTTTTTGTAGAAAAAACTACTTACAAGATAATAATTTTATAGGAGAGACTTTAATGCAATACAAGGAGAATTATTATAAGTAAAGATAGAAAAAT
Source organism: Phylloscopus whistleri (assembly GCA_017589585.1). Lineage (NCBI taxonomy): Eukaryota > Metazoa > Chordata > Aves > Passeriformes > Phylloscopidae > Phylloscopus > Phylloscopus whistleri. The sequence continues at coordinate 2,692,439 of JADMLD010000090.1, forward strand.
AATAAATTTGGATTATGCAGTACATAAAGAAAAATCTTTCTGCTGACAAGTACTAGTAATTTTCACACTATTTGCTTGACTGTCCATCAAACACAGCAATCAGTAGTGGGTAAAGGAGGAATTCATGCTCACATACAGAAGGAATTCTTTCTGGCTTTCAGTCAAAAAAAGTAAAAGTTGTATGATGTATCTGGTCAACCACGTGTTTCCCAGGTAACCTATCCTTTCTTCTCATTCAGTTCTCTTTCACACAGATGAAAAGCATTACCACCTGGTGCTTTTTCACTGGAAATCCCAACCACAATCAACCCATGTGGTTACAAACATCTATGCAATAAGTATCTGGTGTTGTACAACTCCACAAGTGCTGCTGTAAGCAACAGAGGGAGTCTTGCATGAACAGTTCTTTCCTAAACAAAGAAATCCTTATCATATACTTAAAAAGGTCTCATTCCTCAGGCAAACTCTCTATTGCCTTTTCCAAGTCTGTGGCACTTGACCTCAGTGCCTACTCTTACTTTTTATTAGCATGCCAAATTATTCTATGTCCCTAACATCCTCTTCCTTTTCCATAAGGAAACATGTGGAATATGAAGGAAAAAAAAAATCCCACATAATCAAAAACCTAAGGAAAAAGAAAAGGATCAAAGAACTAATTGCACATGAGAGCTTCCAGCAGGGAGAAGAAAAAAAAAAAAAAAAAAAAAAAAAAAAAAAAAAAAAAAAAAAAAAACCACCACCGCACACACATATTCTATCTATCAGAAATATTAAAAGAAGCCCAATTACCAACATCCTTTACCAAACAGTACTTTGTTTAGAGAAGTGCACAGTAAAAGAAATTGCATTTCCAGATGTTCATGCAGGAAATTCTAATTGTTTTTCTTTAAATAAAGAAGGCTATTTGGGCAACAGAAACCAGTGCTTGGTTCCAAAATAGGAACACTTACCTTTGTAACAATGCCAAAAACAGGGTTTGCACTTTTTTATTTGAGGTCTTTTAGAAAACAAGGGACACTGCCATTTGCCCCAAGGATTGTATAGAATTTAACAGCTGCCAGGCTGCACAAATAACAGAAAATTTCCTGCTGGCATATGTTTTATATTTGCAATGTCACTGTTACTTGTCACATCTGGCCAATGTCAAAAATGCCTATTTCTGATACCCCTTGAAAACCAACCAGCTGTGATGCAATATGTAAAGCATCTATAAAATGACTAAACTTCATTAAACAAGAGTGGTAAGGAATTCTGTGATACACGCATACACTTATTAATAGAGAGAACAGAACAGATGCCAGCTTCTTCAAGGGGAATGGACAAAAGTACAGCCCAAAAGAAAAACAAAGGAGCTAAACAGAATATTGCTAGAGCGTGTGAAGTATCAGTGAAATCTAAGCTATATATCTGCCTACTCTTCACCAATTTCCATAGCTTCCAGTTCAGATGACCTGCTCCAGTTGGCAGCTGCTCTAATCCAAGGGCTGCTCCTAAATGCTTCAGTGGGAATTATGATACAGCACCATGTGAAATAATCCAGGGGTTACTTCCCTGTCACCATAATCTTGGGTATACCAGCATAAGTGCATTTCTTTCTGATCCCACCATATTCTGTGAAAATTAGCTGAGTTTAAAATAAGCTGTTCTACCATTCCAAGTGTTCTAATTACCTGTATTATTCTCACTGACCCCTAGACTCTTAAATTCATTCATCTGTACAGTACTTTGACTTAATTTTTAATCCTTAGTAAATCATTTCTTGATAATAAGTGGATTTACCAATTTGAAAATATTATGGCTAAGAGTTAAATTTGTGTACTATAGAAGAAATATTGTACAAGATATCCTTATGGAATTCCCTATATTTACAACTGTTTACAAAGGGAATAGGTATCCTTCTGTTGATGCCAGTGTGTCACATTCTTTGAGGACAAAATACACTATTATTTACATAAAACATTGACAATATCAAAGCCAGAATTATTCAAGCAAACCTTCTATTTCACAGCTGAAAACAGAAAGATAAGGTCCAATCTGAATCAGTCATTGACGACCCTCATAAATGTAGGTGCTATTGTTTTTCCTAGCTGATCCATTCCCCACAGGAGGCAGAGCAGCCCTTCAGCCCAGTAATCACAGAATTATAGAATTGTTAAGATTAAAAGACCTCCAAGATCATCAAGTCCAACCATTAACCCAGCACTGTCAAGTCAAATACTAAACCATGTCCTTATTGTCACTAAATGTCACTATGCCACCAAATCATATAATGCAGCTCATGCCTCAGGCTGCGCCCAGGGTTTGCTGAGACTCCTCCTTGAGGTTTGCTCCTTGTCCCTCCCTGCACTGCCAAGTTCTGCCTGTGGCTTCACTGCTGCTTGGCTTAGCTGTAAAAGCCATTCTTTGTAGGAGAATAGCACCTAACAAACTCACCATACAGACCAGGACTTTCAGAGCAATGAAGAAATAATAGGATGCAAAAACCTGTAAGAAAAAAAATATAAAAATTACCCCCAGCAGATTCTAGAATGAATAAGAGGAAAGCATTCACTTTAACACCATCTTCCTCTTGGCAAAGGGCTCAGGATGCTGATTTCCCACTGAACTCCTCCAAAGAGACCTCACCATCAACCTTAGAACACAAAGGGCAGTGCTATGAGGAAAATAACATCTGGGAAAGGGTTAAATACCACAAAATGTGCATAACTATTTTAACTTATATTTTATTGTTGAGACCTTTTCTCTGCAGTATCATCCTTTTGGGTTTTTTTTTTCCACTTAGATCTGCATTAACTATAGTTATTTCATTAGAATATTTAGGTTTCAGTTATATAAATTCTTAGCCTTAAAAGCAACAAATATTCTTCTTCTTTGAATGTAAAAGCAGGCACAAGAGGTTTTCCAACTCAGATAGACATTAACTGAAATTCACTTCTTTACATCTGTTGGCTTGGGTAACGGGTTGGGATCTGTAAAGTAGGATTGCATTGAACAACCATTTTCAACACAGTGATCAACTGGAACCAGAAACCTATTTCCAGCTAATTCCAATATGGTATTACAGAAATCTCAAACTAAAATAAGTATACAAATCAAATGGTTCAAAGAAATGCAGTTGAATAGTGTGAGTCAGCCAGCCAGCTCCAAACTTCACAGCTTAAGCCTTCACTCCAGGTACTTAAAGTCATCATTTATAAGCTTCTGGTTATCCACACCAAGCAGAGCAAGCATAGCTAGGCTGAATCACTTAGCTGATTGTTAAAATTGTTATTTTTATTGATAGGCAGTGTGCTGGCATGAAAAAGCACAATGCTCTTAACATTACAGCATATTGGAAAGTGTTTTCATTGATAGGCAGTAGGTAATTTCGAGTAAAATCAGCTTTCTCTGAAGTGAACATAAACCATGAACTTTCCTCATCACCTTTTCAATCTCCTCCAGATAAATCCTGAACTTTATTTGCATACCACAATTGAATTGAAGACAAGTCCCTTTTTCATATCAAAACATATATCTCCTGGGAGCAATCAAGGAGCAATCGATTACAAAGATTAGTGTTAGTTTATCTGCTACATGACATGACTCCTTACACAAACTTATTGACCGACACTTGAGATCAATACAAGCTTTCTTCTTCCTCTCTCTGTAATTTGCAAGAGAGATTAGCAAGGAAAGATTCCCATAGAAATTGGTTAGTAAAATAGCAGGCAGAATGCAGTTGCACTCTTCCTTAACTATAATCTTTATTAAAAAAAAAAAAAAAAACCTTTCAACAGGGGAGCCTTAAAATACAAATCCACTTATGGCAAAGGAAAACCTCAAGGTCTGCTCTTCCAGCAAAGGTCACAGTCACCCCCTATTCAAACCATGGCAGCCAGGATTTGACCTGTTGGCTTGAGCTTAAACCAGACAATGTGGTATTAAACAAAAAAAAAAAAAAAACAAAAAAAAAAAAAAAAAAAAAAAAAAAAAAAAAAAAAAAAAAAACCAGACTGACTCTAAATCAAAGCTCAGAAATTCCCTCCTGGATACCATTGACATTCTGTTTTGTTGCAGCCTCCAGTTTCCAAAACAAAGAGGGATCATGGCACCTGCCAGCTGTGTAGCATATCACACCTGATGAATTTACCTGACGGCAGCTCAGCAGGCTTGTCCAAGGGATACCTGCCCCACGCACCCCCAGAGACCCTGCAGGTGTCTGCCAGCCACACCTGCACCTCTGCTCCCTTACCATGAGGGACCCTTCTCACACTCTGCTGCAGCTACATCAGATCCTGCAGCATAAAGGGGGACTGCACAGCTCCCACAGCCAGCCCTGACCACCTTCCAGTCCTGAAAAGAGGGAATCAAGCATAGATGTGGAAATTCTGGGGATGGCAGGCAGCAAAGGTGAATAGAAGGCCAAAAAATGATCCTATCTGCCTTGCAGTGAAATCAGTAGAGGTCAATTCCTCTGTCCTTGTCATGCTACAATGGAATAAAATAATCAGCAGCACATCGGGGGTTTTATGGTAATGTCATGATCTGCAGCTATTTTAAGGTCACTAAGATAACCATTAGACTGGACAAAGTTTAATTATTAAGTGTAACGGTATAAACTACACTGAAGGCACTTTTGTTTGAACATAAGGGCAAAATTCAGTCTGTGAAACCTGTTTAACTGTGACCTTCAGTTATGAGCTTGAGGTTTATCTGCTTGAATTTTCAAGAGTGCAAATGTTGAAAAACTAACAATTACATTGTGAAGAGCAAAGACACCCCTGTAAGAGAGGAAACACATGCTAATGAAACAGAGGGGAGAAAACCCTAGCAGATTCTTCACTAGCAGAAGAACATAGTTGCATTGATCTCTATAATCTCTTTTGTTCAACTGCAGCCATTTACATCAGCTTCATAAACTGCCAATATCATTAACACCTCTTAATGTCTTGAAGGGTGATTGATTTTAATGCAACTTGTAAGTACGAAGAACTGCACAAGCCAAGGTGTTCATTGTGGCATCTGACCTTAGATCTGTTTTCAGGATTTGATGAATCAAAGATCACTGTGCAATGCATCCATCTACAATCTGCCAGTCTTAATCTCAGAGATGTTGGCAGTCAAATAGTACACAATTAAAAATTACTAATTATAGATACACTGGTGATTTGGTGTCAATGTCATCATACGTACTCTTTTGAAGAGAATTCCACAGAAGCATTTTTAGAGCACAAAGGCTGTAGAATGAGGGAGCTGTGTGATATACATAGAAAGAAAAGAATGCAATTAAAGTTTTAGAAAGGAATATAAGTGCTCACTGCATACCGTTAGGATTTACAAAGACAGCTAAACATCTTCACAACTGACTCAGATGTGTGACTTCCAATGATTTTCAGTACCTTTTAATTATCTCCATAACATTAATCTCATAATCCACATCTTAAAATATTACAAAAATTCCAGGCAAGTTGGTTTATTGCATGTAGGTTTTGTCATTCTTTTTTATTGTTTTAGGATTAATTTTCCTTCTTATTTCTAGGATTATTACAATACAAACAATCCTATGTTATATTTCTCCTGTGATAAGACTTCTGAGACATTTCTTACAGGTGGGGATTCTGTTTATGTGAGAGATGTCACAAACACAGGACATTGTTTAATAACCCCTTGCTCTATAAAATTATCATTACATCAGCTTTCAAGTGTACTCAAAAAATAAGTGAATATTTTTTAAGAGAAAAATAAAATTAATGGGTGACATTTGTCCTCAAGGATTTTCAACGCCTTATGAAAATGTCTTCTGTGTTCCACTAGTCTTCACTACCAATGTGCATCTTGATGAGAAAGAAAACGTGCACAGGACATCCATGATGAGGATTAAATATTCTCAACCCAAACCATTGGAATTTATTTCAGAAGCTTAAATGACAGACATTTAAATGACGTGAGGATTGAAAGATGAAAATTACCTGATCAGTAGTCTGCATTTTAAGGTCAAACTTAAAGGTTCTGCGGTAAGCCAGACTGAGTTTTTGCCAGGCAATGTCTCAAGTCTTTCACACCAGATCATTCTGCTTCTCAGCCAGTGGAAAGAAAATAATCTAATTCATACCCTTCAGCACATTTCATTTCAAATTGACTGGTGATTAACTAGTGAAATATGTACACAAACCAGCCCATATGGGCACCATGATTTTTACAGCATTAACTGCTTCCCCAATCCAATTTATTTATACTAAATGAGAATTTATTCATCCTCAAGAGCTTATTACCATGTGAACAAATAAAATGATGCATTAATTAACCCAAACACTGTAAGGATTTCCAGATTGCTGTTTATGGTCTAGCTAGAATTAATTTTCTGAGCAGAGACTTGTTAATAACAGATTATCTATAAATAAGATCACAAGTTTAAATAGGAGAGAGTTTCCCCAACATACAAAGTTTCAAAAAGATGGAAATATAAATTCCACGTGCACAAATGTCAAATATGATCAGTACCTTGCAGTTCTGGCATCCACTCAGTATTTGTGTTATTTAAACAAAACAGACATCTTAATTAACTACCTCTGGTTTCCATAACACAAGTAAACCTTGGGTATTATAAAATGTGAACATAATGCACACCAACATACTGCTGGCTGTTTCAGAGACCACAGAATCTGGCATGAGACTGTTCCCAGGCACACAGGTTTAAAAGGACCTATGCCTCTCTCGGGAATCAGCAGAGACCTAGCCAAGATCTCCTAGCCCATAATGTACAGGGAAGGAAAATAAAGGTTTCAACTCCAAATAGGACAGGGTTTACCAGAAAATGCATTCTGCTTTTGGAATATAGACCCACACTCAGTATCCATTACTGCATATCCCTATCTCTCAATCTGCACAAGTCCTGCTGGACAGCGGCATTCTGCACAAGGTCACTCTGCCTCCCAGGCTTTCTTTGCAATACCATTCTATTTTTCTTATCATGCTTGGGGTGTTTTTGGTTTTGTTTTGGTTTGGCTTTTTGTTTGTTGTTTTTTGTTGTTGTTGGGGTTTTTTTGTTGTTTTGTTTTTGTTTTTTAGTTTATAAAAAGGTTTCTCTAGAATTTATGAAAGCCAGAAGAATATTCTGAAATACCAGTCAAGGAAAAGTTGACTTCTCTTACCAGGCCTTCCAAAGAGCACAGTGCTGGATATTAAGGAGCATTGTGAGAATAATTATGTTTTTAATCAAAGAGAATTTGAACATTTTTCAGCTACCTGTAAAAAAAAAACCAAACCAAATCTCTTGAGTTTGTTTTAACCTTTAAAAATAATTAAATTAATTCCCAAAGGTAAAATTTTCATTTCAAATCAAACATTTGAAACCTTATTAACTTCAAAATTGAAACATTACAGCTAGTTTTCTTCCCCTTTGCCTACCCTAAAAACTCGATGACATGAACCCCAGCTCACTAAATGCAAATTTGTGCTTCTTTATTAGGAAAGTGACACCTTCACTCAGTGCCACTGCCAATTTCCTTGAAAATCTAGTTTTAAACATTATATAAGGAGCTGCTGAATGCTGAGCTCCACGGTGTGGGCTGAGCAGCTGAGAATCTTCCCCCGCGTACACAGAGGTGTCTGTGTATCATATGCCTGCTTTAATCCAAACCTCCTGGTTCCCTGCCTCTCCCTCTCTCGAGCCTTATTAGTAGAACTTTTAAATCAGCTTCAGCATTACCTGCCAGCCAAGTTTCCGTGCATGGGTTTTTTCCTCATTCAGCCTGTCAAGAAAAAAGGAGGCACTATTGAGAACTTCTGGGCTGATTTGAATATTCAAATCCATCATGCTTGGAGGAGCTTAAAAGTAGGGGGAAAATAGTTGACTCTGCTTTATATTTATCGCTAAAAGGAGTGGGACAGATTCTAAGAGAATAATGTGAACAACAGAATTAATATCATTCAAATAACTAAAGTGAGAGTGGTGCTCAATCCCCTTAATCAAAATACCCATAGTTTGGCACAAATTCCAAAGGAGGCAAAGGCCTGAGGCATAGTCAGGCCAAGAACTCCTCCAGAAATCCCACAAATTGACCCAGTGAGCATGAGTGTGTGTGAACTTAGAACACTGTGTGACCAGCACATGAATAGCAGACTCTTTTTCTAAGACTCACAAAGAAAATTGTCAGTAAAAGGAGTCTAAAGCATACCCTTCCCATGCAATTTAATTACTTCTCAAGCACTTTATCCCAAAAATATGACAGCTTTAGTGAGCCTTCTTTGAGGTCTCCCTACACAGGAGTGTAGATGCATGGCTGTGGTCTTCCTCACTTCTGGGACAATTCTCCAGTTTTTAAATTCCTCATCTGAGACCAAGAGATCCTTCCTCACCCAAGACATCCACCCTCACCGCTTATTCACAACAGATCCTTGCTGATAACACGTGAAATCAACACCAATGAAATTCAGACATTTCTTCCATTGCGTAGATATAAACCTTTCTCCAAGTCTCAGACTAAGATTAGACCAAGCTTCATTTAAACTCCATCAGAGGTTCAGAAAGTAAGTGGGTCTACTCTGAGTCTCATGACTCAGAGGGTGGCCCTTACCCTTTAGCATCTTCAGTCTCTGTGTAATTCATTCTAAATCAATTACTGAATTTTCCTTTGTGTGTTTCACTCATGTAGTACCCAACAAAGTGAACCTTGCCATGGAACTTTGTCAAGTCTCACTTGTACAAGTTCATATTAAAATTACTTTTGCTAATACCATTGATGGCAATCCTTTGAGTGTCCCTATATGTCTTAGTCACATTATGGAGAACACTTCACTGAAAGGAGAAATAAAACTCAACAAAATTTGCAAAGATCCTTTTTGTCAATAGTTACTCAAAACAGCATTTAGCCTTTTGGAGGAAAGCTTTTATGCCTATTATTCCATTGTTAACTACTTGGCTGCAGTTTTTGCAGCTGTTCTAACACCTTTATTAAGCACTCAAATGGCAGTTGGATGTCATACAAGCTCAGCATCTTCATACCAAAATCCACCCCTGATATTTCCTTCCCAGCTCTCAGGGATTTCTGTAAGTCATAGAAAGTGTATAAGATTCCCATCAGATTTTAATGTTCCAAGGAGGTGGCAAGCTGTGAAAACTAGGAAATACTAATTCTGAAGCGAGTGTCCCACAGAGGAGTAAGCACTGTCATGTAGCACCCGTGGTGAATGTCACTAACGGGATGGGTGGCAGTGCCTGGATTTTGCACATCTCACCATGCACTGCCAGTGCTAAAGAGGTTTGGAGGTCACTGCTGCACAACTAAGTGCCTGTGTTCAATTAGACATTTTTCAGTAACAGGGAGACAGACAGGTGGAATGAGTTGATTTAATTTTAAAATCATCCCCCCCCCACCCCGTGTGTTTTTATGACTGGTATTTTCATAGGGCCTTGCTTCCAGTGAGAAAAATGGATAGAGCTGGCATCTGTCTGGAAAGCAGAAGACTGGAAAAAATCATGTGTAACTTGTCTGAAAGTTTTTTAGATACTGGCAGATTTGAAAGAAAGGAGAAACCAGCTTAGTAAGCACTAAAATGACAAAGCGTGTTAACACTAACAAGTCTCACAGCCCACTAAGAGAAGATCTAAAGGCAGAAAGAAGTCAGTGTCAAATCTCTAGGATCCTGTTGTCCATTCTTCACACATTTGCCACATTTCTGGGGCAAGGGAATTACTTCTGATTAGTTTTAATCTGTCTCTATTGGCTGAAACTCATTATTGGGACATTTCTAGTTTAATTTAATAAAAAGAAATCTAACTTTAAGACTGTGAAATGATTCTCTGATACGAGACAAAATACCACAAATGGGGGGAAATGTGGAATTTTTTTGTCCGAAATGCATTTTTGTTCAAATTAAAATGCTTATGGAGAACCACTGAAAACTTTCTGAGTTCTGCTGCTAAACTATTGTGAAAAATGATTGTGAATTCCCTAACATCAAATCAGTTTCAGTTTCCTCTTACATCACCACTGTTCTCTTGCTGCATGACAGAAAATAATTGTCAAACTGCAACCCTTTCCTACTTTTGCTGGTAAAGAATCTTTCTGAACTATAGTGGTGTCAGGAGGATAGTAGTACCTGATTAGCTCTCTTTCAACCTGGTGGCTATTTCTTAGTAATAATTTAATCACTTTCCTACTAAAACTGTAATTTTTAAAGGCCTTAAGCAGGTAGGAGATACAGCAACTCTGAACTGGCATTGCTTCACTGAACCAAGGCCAGATAAGAAGCTTGTCCAACAACGCCTGAGGATGTTGTCCAAGGAGTCCACCTATTCCCCAGAGTGGTACTGAATAACATTAAACATTTATATATTTTCTGTTGCAAATGAGTGGCAATCCTGTGGGAAATTATTTCATAGATCTATGAAGAGTCAATTTATTGCATCCCTTGGGCAGAACACTAACAGCTGCTATCAAAATATGATGGCTCTCAAAAACGGCAGGCACAAAACTGGTCTCTGTTTACAGTTGTTCTGTTTGAGAATTGTTGGCAACTAATCTATACTACATAATAAAATGTATGTATCAGGTATCAAGCGCCTCAGGAGCAGGCCCACAGAAAGACACAGAGGAGAAGACTACATGATTACTGTTGGGTCTTCTGGCAGATTTGATTTGTGGTGGCACTTTTGCCGTTTTACAGTAAATAAACTACCTCAATACCACCACAGACTGAGTGCTTTTGATAGCAGTACCCATCCATAAGGCATGCACAGTTCCCAGAGCTTCAGGTCTTCATGGTTACATCCTGTGGGAGGGAATGCAGATGCACCTTTCCCAAGAGAAAACTAAGTGGTGTACTAGCAGGTATCTCTAACAATGGCTGCAAACCTTACAAGAATAACAAGAACTGGCTTCTAACTGGAGATTTTGCAGATGCACCAATCTTGATAGGTTCCATCTGTGCTTCTGTGCATGAGTTCCTCTACTTCCCTACCCAGAAGCTGAAATAATAAGATAGAATGCAAGTAAAAGAACAAAGATATTAAGTAATCAAAGAGGACAAAACATCTTTTGACCTGTTATGTTTGATAATTAACCTATATTGCTAATAAACGGCTGAGTTGTCTCCCTGGCAATACATTTTGGAAGAAAATTGCTGGCCGTGTAGGCACCTGTACAAATATTAACAGCCAGCAAGAGGGGGACAGGCAATTCCTATGCACTCAGTATAGGCAATTACTTGCATGAAGAGGGCTTGGCAATTTGATCCATAAAAAGGAAAAATAATTCATATACTAAAGTAAGGAACTCTCAAGATCTCCTGTAGAGATGTTCTACTGCATTCTGATTTCATTTGCACCAGTAAAAATTGTTCAGTTGGGATCAGCAGTAGGACCCATAAAGGCCCTAATGATAATTTCATGTGGGGTTTTTTTGTTTAAAAGATTGTTCTCCTTTGTTGTGCAATATTTTGCTCTAAGAGGATCTGAATCCGTAGCTCCAGGACTGCAGGGACAATAAACCACAGATGCAACCTGTGTTGTCTGCGCTGTCTGTCTACGTTGTACAAATGCTGTGAGTCTGGCATCCCTCCGAGGTCTGAGTAATGGCTTCCCAAGTGCCCAGAGAGGACAACCAGACTTAAAAAGTCTCAGTCTCTGCTAGAAAGAGCTGTTCTGTCACTGTGTTTGAAATCCCTAACCTGCATATCACAGTCACGCCTGGAAGTGACAGTCTTTGCTGCTTGCATAGATACTCCCTGCCTGGAGAACCGTGTCCAGCTGTGGGGTCCACAGCAGAAGGAAGGTATGGACCTGTTGGAGCAGGCCCAGAAGAGAGGCACAAAAATTAACAGCTGGATAGAACATCTCTCCTGTGATTGAAGTCTGAAAGAGTTGGGGTTGTTCAGCTGGGAGAAGAGGAGGCTCCAGGAAGGCCTTATTGAGGCTTTTCAGTACTTAAAAGGGGCTATGGAAGCTGGAGACAAGCTTTGCAGCAGGGCTGTTGTGATAGGATGAGGGGTACTGCCTATATCATGGTATTTTCATGTGGATAGCATTGATCTGAACACGAGGGCTTAGTGCTTGTTATACCATCCCCAGCAGAACTTGACACCTATCCCCAATCTATTCTTTTGCCTTTTGACATTTCCAATCAATATTTGCCTTGTTTGTTAGCCTGCTGCCATTGCAGCTCTTCCATTACAAATCTATCCATTAAAGAAACACTATTAGAAAAGATTTGCTGTAAATCTTACTTGTCCTAACAACAATCCATAGAACAGAAAACCCAGGCTGTTATAACACCACACGGCATGGATGTTTCCCCTTTTAATTTAACAAACTTTAAAGAGTAAGACTGATGAGATCTCTTTTTTCCCCTTTTAGTCATCTTTCTTCAAAGATCTTAGGTAGCAGCGTAGAGGTGCTGAAACTTCTGTCCAGTGTATGCCTCACATCCTCTCATAGCAGCATTCAAGAAAACAGCACTGCAAATTTTCAGCCAGTGACCAGATGTGTGCTTGTCCCAGAGCCAACAGGCACTCCTGACAGCCATTCATGCCGTGCAGTTATCTAATGAGCTGGAAGTTCATCTCTAAATGGTTCATCTGCACTGTGACCAGGGGGAGGCTGGTGCATTGGGTCATGTTGCCAGGAGCCACAGAGGAAAGAGGGTGGAAAGGAATCAGCCATCAGGCCACTGAACTATTTGCACAGGCTGCATTTGGCCCGTGGCAGAGGTCAGCTGCTCTTTCTTGCAGCAGAATTTGCAAGGAGAGAACATGTGAGTTCTCACACGCAATATCCTCCTGTTAGTGTGAATGTTTATCATTCTCAGCTCAAAACTGAAACTGTGAATGCAATCCCATCACACTACTGAAACCCTCTGGATCAACAAATCACTCCTGCCAACAAAGTGTAAAATTCTGCTTTATAACAAAGCAGAATGGTTAAAAGAAGCAGAAAGGGATCAGCAATCACAGAGTTAAATATAATAGAGTAGGTAAATTCGAAATGTAGTAAACTCAACAGTGAACTAAATCCCCTTCACCTCCTCCATTCCTTCCCAGACAGGTGAAAAGAAGGGCATACAGCCATTTCTTCCTGTAAGAACAAAAATGCTTAAAATGGTGCATCGAAATTGCAGTGCAACAGTATTAAGAGTTCAGGAGAGCGTCGCTGTGTACAGAAAGAACTAATAAATCCTGAGGTCTGACATAAACTGTGTAAGAACCAAACGTCTAAGCACTAGAAACAGATTGAGAATTTCTGCTGTGAGCTTCAGCCTTAGCAATTGGAAACAATGGAAGAGGAAAAGAATCTCTGTGTAGTTGTCAGGCACAAAAAAATAATAAATCTTTGGCATGACACATGCTTGGAAAGATCAGTTCAAGAACCCATTTCAAATACATACAGGAAAGAGGTACCCCAAGCAGAAAACTAGTGTTATAAAATTAATAGATAGATAGTGGCTTTAAAATCACACTAAAAATATTGAAGTATTTCCAAATCGCTTATATTTGGAATACTTTTTCAATGAAATTTGTGAAAACAAAATCAAAATAAACATAATCATTTTTTAATATGATTAATATTGACTAATTTACAGAAAAAGGTTCTTAGCTTGGATTCAGGCAGTTTGGTCTGCATGACTAAAGTTTGTAGTCAGGAAGCTGTGCATCAACAGATTTCCCCACCCACCTGCCATGCCTCCCAAAGCACATGTAAAGTGGGTGGCAATGACTCAGTTGCACATCTTTGTAAATCAGCCTGAAGTCCTCTCCTTTCTCAGACCTTTTGTCCCTCTGTGCTGCAGATCAGTCAGATAAGGCCCTGGGATGCAGAGGAACCCTGAAAGTGCACTCATGGCAGTGCTTGCAGGAGTCAGCCTGTGCCAACACCCATCCTCCTAACAAGTTCTTGTGAATAATTGAAGAGATTAGTGATGTGGAGTCTCATGCTCAAGAGACTCAATCTTTAATCATTAATCTAACACATGCTTCACTAAGGCACGGAGCCTATTACAGATAAAACTTAAGAGGAATATTTATTGATCACTGCAGTACTTCTGTAATATTTTTAATTGCAAGTTTTTCTTTGCAGTTATAGTCACTAGAGCTGTGAAAACAACATCCAAGTAGAACTGGTAACACTAGTTCAACTAATTAAAGTTTAAATTAGTTTGATCTCCATGTCTTTTGCAGTTAATTATCTCTCTAATACCTACAACAATGAAGTCAAATTTAATCCATGAATCACACTGGATTATCTAGTGATAATAACAGCAATAAAGGAAAATTATACACAGTGGGAACTTGGTTCTCAGAACCAAACAAGCTATCAGGAATAAAATACTAATGAATAATACACTTCATTACAGACAAAACATTACTCCCCATCAAGAGTACCATCAAATTATACAACGTTACTTACAACGGTATCTGAAAAGACATATCATAGACATGAAATCCTTCCCAGAAAAGGGTTGACTCATCTGTATGCTTTTTTTGCTGCAACATAATCATTTCACCCTTGGAAAGCAGTACTATAACACTCTATAACAGCAAGAGTGAACTCTTTAAATATTTCCCTGCATGTAGGAATGTAAGTATAAGAAATACTGTGGATGATAAGACTCAGTGTGTCATGCTGGATTTTTTTCCCTCTTTCATTCATATTTAATTTTTCTTTTTAACTCTGGGATTTCAGGCAGTTTATAGATTTTTCCCTTCAGAACAGAGACCAAAACACAAGGTTTCCAGAAACTAAGCTGTTCACTTGGCCACAAAATCAGACTCCATTTTGTTCATTGTCCAAGTAGTTTCATTATTTTGTAATTTTGGATGGACTGTGTTCTATCTTCAACTAGACAGCATGAAAGTACCCTGCTGCCTCATCTCTTGCTTTTATTGACTAAAGTTTGGGGTACTTCTAACAAAGAAGTTGTTTCAGCCTCTGAGGGGTGGATTACTTGAACCACTGCTATCCCTGTGCTAAGGGCTGTCCAGCCATTACAGTGGCTAGCTTATTTCCAACTGAAAAATTCAAGAAACTTGCCAATTAGCATGTACAGTTTTCACATCATCACTGGACTCCTGGTCTCCCCATGTACATCCTAAGCAGATAAAAACCACTTTCAGAGCAGGGATCAGATTTATCACATTTGTTTGCCTGAGGACCCTGGTAGTTCATAGCATCAAACAAGAGCCTTACTCAGCATATAACTTTGGGTCACCTCTCCAAAGGGCCTGGTTTTCCAGGTACAATACACTGAGCATGGCACAGGCTGGGCTTTGAATTTCACATGAGCACATAGGGATCAGGGATTGTTCTCTTCTCTGCTGGGAAACACCCTGCAATGGGCTGCAAGATAAATAGAATTCATTTCTTACCTGCCTTACCCTGTTATGTTTTATGGCAAGCTTTGAAATGAGCGACATGTCACTATTCATTCAGGCAGCTAGCTAAGATAGTGATGGAGCCATCTCCATGCTTATAGAGAGGGATTGACCTCAATTAATGAATTATACTTTAAGCCATTATAGAATACATCTCCTGCTGTGAATTACTAAATTAATGATGTGGAAAAGTGACAACATATTAATTATCCCAAGAGCTGTGGCAATGTTAATGAGGCAAACTGAACATAGAGGAGAAGGCAGTATAGTATTTCTTTTTTTCTTCTGGGAATTACCTTTTTTCAGGATTTGGCATTAAGCAGTGATTGTGCAGATTGTTACACTGTTGGGTTATATTCTCTAATCACAGGGGGCATTTGTAGGAAGTGAACATAAGGAAGAGCATAAAAGTTGAGCATTAGGAAAATGCCTACTGAGCCCTTTCAGTAGGAGTTAAGAGAAATTACCACAGAGACTGAGATGTATAGAAAATCTCACTACATTGCAGTAGTGGTCTGCCCTTTGAAAACACCTGATTGCCTTTACCAGCCCCTTGACTGCAGAGTAGCCAAAGATGGTGGCACTCCTCAGGTCCTACAGCTGTGTGGAAGGACAAGGATCACCCACACAGCTTGTGCGGATTTATAGTTCCCCTCCTGATTCCTGCTGAGTTTGGCCAGTCTCTTTGGATGGGGCTTTGAATTCAGGGGAGAGTCTCGTCGTGGAAGTTGAATATCAAAATGATGGAAAATTGCTGCCTAGCACTCTGGGTTAAACCCTTCTCCTATTTAATGACTCCACAACCTTCTTGGGCAGCCCATTCTAACGCCTGACAACCTTTTCCACCAAAAAATCCACCCTAATGTCCAGTCTGAATCTCTCCTGCCAGAGCTCAAGGCTATGTCCTTTTGTCCTGTCACTGGTTGCTTGTAAGAGGAGGCCAACCCTCACCTGGCTACACACTCCTTTCAGGGAGTTGTAGAGAACAATATTGTCTCTTCTCCAGGCTAAACAACCCCAGCTCCCTCAGCCACTCCTCATAGGGCTTTCTGTCTAAATCCCCTGCCAGGAAGGAAGGAGTAAGTTGAGAAACTGTCATCTAATGAAAGTAAATAGAGGAACAAAATACAAATTGCAATCCTGTCAATTCAACACAATCTAAAGGTCTTTTCTGAACTTTGAGAAGCAAAAACAAAAAAGGTTGTTTGCTAAATCCTTTCTCAGTTTCAAGGAGAAGAATATGCACATCAAAGACAAAGATCATCTCCAATTTTCACAACTAACTTTCCCACAGCTAATTATTCCTGCTAAGGCAACTCATTACTTTGTTTGATCTTCTTGAAGCAGTGGGGAGAGACCTTAACATGCATCCTTCTTTATCTAAAAGAATTTGAATGCAATTTTCTTGATCTATTCCCAACTGATTTGGAATTAAAACTAAAATTATTCAAGGAACACACAATCTTAAAGGGCAACGTCATCTTACATCAGAATCTGAAAAGGAAAAAGCAGCCAAAAAGATTACAGAATTTCACTTCATTGCGTTGTTTCAGAGCCAGGAAGAAGGCATCCAGCACAGTGAGCCAACATTTTTCCCTTTTTTAAATCCAGCTCAGTGGGAAAAAAGAGCAGAAAGCTGAGCAGCCCAGGGGGAGGCTGAGCCAGACCATAAATGCATCTGCTCTCAGGACACCCATTCTGGGGGTCAGCAGGGCATCAGGGCTCAGGGCTCAGGCAGGGGCCAGGATGGTGCTTCCTACATTTCCATCAGCTCACCTGGCTGGGAGCACCAAAATTTCCCTGGCTAGGGGAGGAAGGGGAGAACCTCCAGGAAACCAGGGACGACTGGAAAAACATGAGGCAGGGGACAGGGCCAGTTGGCCCATCTTCCCAAATGACTTCATATGAAGGTTTGGATAGAATCAATAAATTATCATGAAGCACTCTGGATTTTGTGGGATTGGTATTTCTCAGTGAGCTTTGCTGAGGTAAGGAAAATGTGGAGGCTGAGCAGGAAAAAATGTCAATGTGGACTGTGGTTTTCTTACAAAGCTTTAAATAGATTGGCAGAGAGTGTGTTCTAACTTCACTGCCTTAATTGTGAGTCTCCAAATGGAAAACATTGTTCCTCATCACATTCATTTTGGGACATAAATGACAAAAAGAGGACTGGGAAGGGCACTCATGTACTACCACTCCAGTATCTTTGACCATGAGGCAAGCTGAACAGGGCTTACTTGAAGTCTGATTTTCATATTGGCAGGAACATCAGATTCCCTGGAGAAGACAGAGAGGGAGAGGAAGGAGAAGGAAGGCAGAGCTGTCTATCAAATAATTTCCTCTTTTATTTTGCAACCCTGAAAGTAAAGTAAGACAACTTACCCCTGTGCTGGTCATGACTTCTGCTGCCTTCCTCTGTCAATATCTTGCAATCCTGAAGTCTGTCATCTCTGAACATGAGGAAAACATCACCAGGATACATCTGAACTCTCCTGTGGCAGAGCACTCCCATCAAGCCATGGGAGGAGACAGAAAAGGAAGACAGTTCTCTTAGTAATGTACAGTCAAGTCCAAACTAGACATGTCAAACTTGCTGTAGTAATTATATCAATGCAAATAGAAGTGCTCATCAGGCATACTCTTAGGAGCATTAATTTAGAAAAATTAGGAAACCTATAAAGAGAAGAAAAGAATCAGCATACGATTTCTCATGGTAAGTAAGATCACATCTGAGCCTGAGAAAATCCATTAAAATTCCACAGATTATTACAGAAAATCAATACACAACAAAGATTCCTTGAATTTGTATGCTAATGAAGATAAACATACTGATGTGAAGTTATTTTTCATATGCTAGAAACCTACTATCAGACCATAATTATCCCAGGGCACCTGACTGTTCATTTACCTAGCACACAGAAAGCAGTCTTTAGGTAAATATACGTGGTCACTGACAAAGGGACTTTGGAGAAAATTTAATTTAATCTCAGTGCAAGATTACTACTCCAGTGGCTGACAATCACCTTATTCAGAAAACCATTCCTCTCCTCTGGAGACAAAAAGTGTTAAACAGTATTATTTCATGATGACAGTTTCTGTTTCGCAGTAGCAAGCAGAGTTATTTCTTTTCTCTCCGTGCAATCCTGTGTTTTCTCTGTGTGAGCTACAGAGCATCTGCAGATCCTAACTTTGGGAGGTCAGGAGTTTGACACAATCTGCTTCTGTGGGAGGCTTTTTCTCAATTTGCATATGCTGTTATTGGTCTTTTTCTGCAGCCCAAGTAAGTGAGTCCAATTATGGAATCCTGCTGTGATCAATAAACATTGGAATTGTTGCAAGTATTTGGGGAATAAGATATGTGGCTTTCCAGCACAGAGTCTGTACAAAATAGGAGAAAATGCAGTAGCTGAAAAGCCTATTTTTAAAAGGGAAAAATCTGTTTATTAAAAAACTCTGGGATTTGAGACTTTGCTTTCTCTTTTTCATTTCAAAGAAATCACTCTTATTGCTGGTGAAAGATTTTTTCAATGCACTTTCTATTTGTAACAAATCAGGAACTAAATAATAGGGACATCTAGACTTTGAAAAGCCATTTAATTGCCTTGTCTTAATTTACACCGTAAGAATATTTACAGCAAGCATATAACCCTCCTTGTTATTTGTATTAATATTCATTATAGCTACTATAATTAATGGCATATTAAAAAGGTACCAAATTATTCAAAATTCTAAGGAAAAGACTTGTGTGAAAGAAAGAAGATTTTTTTCTGGTTGTGTGAAGCAAACTCATGGATATGATCCTTATTATCATGTGAAGTCAGTTGTATGGCTAGGAGAGATATATTTTCACTGTATATTCAGCATAGAGACTGCCTCCAAAAAAAGTCACAGCAGATACATGGATTTGTTGGAACTCTGTCTGTACCATACTTTCCACCTAATGATGTGGTATTTAAATGAATGACCTTATCTTTAGGTGGATACACCTTTATCTACACCCAAGCCCCCAGGTCAGTAAGCCTTTGAGAGGTTGCTAAGAAGAAAAGATATGGTCATCATTACTGTAAGCAGGTACATTTTTAGATGTATAAAAATACAAGACACAGAAGTCTAAAGTAGAAGAATTTCAAGCAGCACAGAATCCGATCAGTCCCCCCACAAAGGATCAAATCATCAAGCACAAAATCATATAGAAAAAATGCAGATCAGTTTTGAAATGAATTCTAGTCTTCCTCCAATCCCTCAATCTATCCACCTGTACACACACCTTTTCACACTTCTTCTCCCAAGTGGCCCAAGTATTACCCCTGTTAATGACATCAGTAAATCTCAGAGATGATAGCTAGGAATCTCCCTGATGACACCATGAGTGATTCACTCTCAAGCAAGGACTGGCAGCCAACTAGCTGTCAAACTGCTGGTGCTTGCTTTAATGCAATGGAATAGGAAAGGACAGGCTTAGGAGGAATGGTTTAAATAAATCTCTCAAATGTCATGAATACATTTGGCCAACAGATGACAGTGTAATGCATGGCAGATTATAACAGTGGAGAAATTTCAATTTGGGGCCCAGATCCTCACCCCTGGTATAGTTTCAGTAGTACTTTGATAGTACTGAAAGAAGAATTGCTCAATGTGCAATATATGCTTTTAGCAGGGAATATCTCTAGCCAAGGTAATGATGCAGTAAGTCTTTCAGCTTTATAGCTTGGAAAGTCTTAAGAAGGTATCTTCATTGTAATTCTAACATAGACTCAGGCTATCATCATTCATCTCACTGAGAATCCCAAGGAATTTTCCTGAGATAGGTGTTGTTCTTAGACACTTTTTGTGGGGCAAGAATTAAATGCAACAAAGAGTGTGCAATGTTCCCTTTGGGTCACAATGTCCTTCAGAAATTATACCCCACTCTGGTTGAAGTCCATAAGTTGGCTGACACATTTTATAGTTGTTAACCATGCATGAATTTAGGCCTAATGTTAAGAGAGAGCTGTGTGTAATTTGTTTGTATATCCAGGTTATCTACAATCTCATTTCCTGCCCTCCCCAAAAAAGCCCCTTCTGTTCGTTCACTACATCTTGGAATGAATTTAAAATTTCTTTGGACGCATTCAGTTCTGCAGCTTCTGGCATGTACTTAATCATGTTTATTGTCTGTGGAGTGATTTCTGCTCAAGGCAGGACAGCTTTGAGTTTATGTACATAGGATAAGAAATTTTTGAGTGATGGCTTCATACCTTCCCACAGTTCTCTTTGACTGCTTTGAAGTCTACGTGAATATGACCCAAGAGGAGTTTGAAAATATTGCCAATATTGAAATTTAAATAGTAACAATCACTCTCTGCTGCCTGTTGGATAATATAGAAAATTAAAAATATAGAGATTGAATATGTTTTCATTAATGGAATTCAAATAGCAGTCAACATTGGGGCAGGAGTGTTTAGAATTTTGAATTATACTTTTTACCAAAATACCAACCACTGCAATTCGGTCACATAAATATTTATATTAGAAAAATTATTTCTATTTTCCATAAATTTATCTTGTTGCCAATTGAGGATGAGCAAAACAGTTACAAAAGTATAGTAAAGCCACCAATCATTCTCCCAGGCTTCAGGGCGTGTTTGTTGAAGTGCAACACATCTTTATCATGCAGCACTGCTTCTGTTGGTCAGAAGGGAAAAGAGAATATTATGGGATATTCCTGCCCTCCTCTGGATTTCTGGCCACCATCTCAATAAAGACTTTAAAGCCTTTATTGGCCTGAACATCTGCCTTTAGGCAAAGTTCTGTGCTCCTGTAGATAAAACAGCATTTGCCTCCTGCCCTCTGCCCGTCTCCTCTGTCCTGAGGCTTTTCAGCAGCCAGTGATGCTCAGAGCTAAACTCACCTGTTTAATTTCCAGGAAGATGTTGACTCTTAGAGATATACAGACCCTGGGGAACCCCCTCAGGTGAGAGGGGAACTCCTGTGGTATATCAGCTAACCATTCTCTAGCTTCTCTGTGCCATCAAGAAAATACAGGTGACAGCTAAGGGATCAGAAAAAGACCATTTCCCAGCTCCTTGTGCCCTATTGCTCCTAGTGGTTTTGCTGCTTCACTAACAGAGGTCTTATAAGGGACAATAAGAGTAGGAGAACTGGCAACTGAGAAGGTAGACCCTCGTTATCATGAAAGCAGAATCTTCATCATCATCATCATCATTGTTATTATTAGTATTATTAATAATAATAACAATAATAATAATAACAACAATAATAAGTAGAAGTAAAGTAAATTAAAAGTAAAGCATACATTTATACTGATCTCCTAAATGAGATCAGGCAATTATAGTTGTTAAATTCAGTCAACACTCTAAAACCAGGTGAGTTTCTCTCACTGGTCACAGCCAATAGCAACAGTTATGTATAAGTAAAGGCAGATTTCATAGTACCTTATTACAAGAATTCTTACACACTTCCTTCCAGAATTCTGTTGAAATTTGTCCGGATAACAGCCAACAAAGAACTGTGAAAGAGAAAAAGTGATTTTTTCCATTGACTTTGGGCTTCAAAAAAAGGCTAACTAAATCTCCAAGAAACAATACTGTCAAACCCTACACTTCTGCTCAAATATGGTAGCAAAATAAACACAAAACTATTCCACACTGTTCTGACAGCTATTTTATCCACTGCAGTTTTTATTCTGCAACCCAGCTGAATCTTGTCTCTTGTGTTCATGAGGAAGTTTTACTTTCTTCCAGAAAATAAAGACAGCTCTCTCCTTGCCTGTAAGGCAAAAGGGATTAAAGACCAAAGGCACAACACAAAAATCTTCTCTTTTGTTACTGCATCTCTGTTTATGAAGTAGAGAGATTAAAGGAAGGCATACCATTGGGGAAGAAGAGAAAGAGTTACAGCTCAACAGGTTAAGCCTGCTTGTCGCCACCATTATGCCTGATGCACCACATTTTATAAACTGTACTCTCAGAACTCCATTTTCAAATGCACTTCAATAAACTCATAACTCAGGACTAGACCAGACAGACTAGAAAGGAGACGGACTAGTTCCAAACTCATCATTAAAATAAAAATAAAGTCTTGTCTAGCTTCAACTCTTTCCTCATTTCTGTTCATTGGACTTCTTTGCTAGACACCAATTTCAGACCTCCATTGCTGTATTGAATTGATGGAAGTCTACCCAGCTGACAGCAGAGCCAGGATAAAGAGGTATCAAAATATATGTACGCAGTTTTAAGTAATTTCATACATGAGAGTTCAAAATTGATTTGGAAATTTGGTTTCTCTTGACATGATAGGACCAACTGTGAGTCTGCCTCCCTACGAAAAGGTCACAGGCTCACAGGATACACATGCAACCCAGGGCTTGGTGCTGAAAGGCACAGACCATTTTCTGCCAGGGTCTAAAGCCTTCCACTGCATTTTCTGCAAGGGTTGGCAGCCATCAGGATGTCAAAGAATCAGTTGCAAATCATCGCACATTTTTTACATTTAAGCTGTGGTACTTCCATCTAGTTATATCAGAAGGAATATCTAAATTTTACTGCTCATGGTAATCTCCTTAATTAAGGCCAAGCAGGGTGAGAACTTATTAGAATACAATATTTGACATTCTGTTTGAAAATAATTGTTATTCATAGGTTTTGATTTAAATGAAGTTTCAGCAAAATCAGAAAAAGAGCTATCTCTGTCCAGTAAAATGCCGTGCAGCATATATTTGCAGGACCATATGTTGTAGTAAAATTGTAAATTATTTCAAACACATCTTCAGATTACAAAAAGTATTTCCATGGGAGGATAACGTAAATGTAATTTAAGCTAGTTACATACATGAAGGTAGAATAGTCCTTATTTTCTCTCTTGTTCTTTTTCTTAATAAGTAAAAAAGCATCCTTCTAGAGAGGCAATGGTAGTAGTTCAGACAGTGAATTCAATCCCAGAAACATAAGGTCTGTTTGGAAATCACTGGAACCATTTGGCTAAAGCACAGGCCTGGCCAAGGATCTGGGAGAGGCACATGGCCTGCCAGAGTGGAGGCTGGAGAACAAGCTGGAAGCTTTAAAACCATTGCAGTGCCATCAAACACAGCAATTAAGAAACTGCATCCCACCATGTCTCTTATCTTAGTGGACTTCAGTGGGAAGAGGTGTTTCAAAATGCCCACAGGCATCTTTTCTATGCTTTCCAGTAAACAATAAATGATATTAAAAGTCCTTTAAAAATGAAACAGTGAGTTTCTATTGACCTGAAAAGGCATTGAGGCTGTCTCATAAAAGTCAGTCAGCTGGGCCATATTTTCTGTATTCTGATGTTGCTTCTTAGATTAGTTGGCTGGATATAACCAGTTGTCTTTGTTGTGAGGAGCAACATGTTTTTGGATGAGTAAAATCTGAAAAGCTTTTCAGAGAAGAGGTTTACAGGCATGAGTGTAGAGAGTAAAAAAAAAACAAAACACAATTACCACGTTAGATGATAAATTTTCAGTTACTCAGATTCATGAACAAAACTAATTGGCCAAATTTAGGTATTTTCACACCTCTCTCTGTATAAGAATCAAGACTAGAAAGAGCAACTAGTTCATCTTGCCCATTTCTGGAATTCACATGTACAATAAGAAAAGCAAAACAGCAGGTTGGTTTGACAGAGGACTTCCTCCAACTGTTTGATTCTATCTCCTTTTATTAATTTTAATATTTTATACAGGAAAACTAATTAAATATTCCACATATAAACAGAGATAAAGGAAAACCTGTAAATTACTAGAAACAGTGAAAAACATTTTTTCACACAAAAAAAATTATAAAAGCAAGACAGAAAAAGATACATGCTATATTTCACAGTTCTTTTTCCTCCAGTGCAAATTATCTGCAAGTATCATCTATTCTTAAAAGTTGAAAAATATAGATTAAGCAATGAATCTCATAAATCATCTCACATTATGTTAGGAATAATTAGTACAACTATTTCTTGATCTAATTTTGAAGTCCTTGATTTGACAATGATTTTCATTTTGTGGTGCTTAAAATCTCAGCCCAGAATCCTAGAAGAATTGTAAGCCACTTGATGCACATGCCTGAGAATGGCTTAAGCACAATGCCTTTAAGAGAGGATAGCAAAAAGGAACATCACCTGGGTGGCTGAATGTTAATGAGAACAAATCAGAAAGCCACAAGGAAAACCATAAGTCCTTGTTTACTGTTTGTCTTCTGTATGTTTAGGGCTTCAGGAATAATTCATTGGCTGAGCATAAGCATTCCCAGTGATCCATCCATCAGAGGCAAAGGCAGATGTTTGAGGAGAAAATGAGGGAGCTGCTACCCTGAAGAAATATGGAGTAATTTCTCTTTAAGAAAAAAGTAATTTTAATCTTCTTTCATTCTAGTTAAAAAACTAGAATCATTGAAACTATTGTGCACATTTCAAGCGCAGTATCAAAAGTATTACCTTTCTAATCTGGTTCTGCTTGTCCACACTGCTTGCAAAAGGAGAGATTCCTATAGAATTTCTGGGGTATAGGTTAAACAAATTTCTCTTTACTTCAGGAACAAGATTCTGACTGAGATGGCCATAGATGGACCCACGGATTTCTCAAGGAAACTGAATGGATTAACTCTTATCGTTATGGTTTGCAGAATGTTCTATAGGATGAAAAGCTAAAGTGTAAGAAGGTGGTTCAAACATCTGGAGTAATCAGGTAGTAACACATCACAGGTTTCAGATGAGCAGCCCCTTACCTGGCCACAATTGAGTCACTGGACAGCAATGACACTGTGCTTGTCAGAAAAGCACAGCATCAGCTCATCAGCATCAGCTTGCAGGAAATGCATTCCTTTGCATTTAAGGTGTAGAAAGCTGAAGCAGAAGACTTGGACCATCTTTAAGAGGGCTTATTTTATAGAAATAAGGCTGGCTAAGGAAATGCTGATTTGAGAGCTCCTGTAGCATCAGGAATCACTTTCATTCAAACATAAAAATACTTAGGAAAAATGAGATAGTTTCTCCCTCATATTTTTATACATGAGGAAAGCATTCAATGAATTGGCTGTCTTTTACAAGACAGCCCTACCAAAATTACCATCACTGCTTTCTGTTAACTCATTTATCTTTGGAGTTTTCTTCACTTCAGCTTTGTTTCCACGTAGTCAGCATGTTACCCTTCAAAAATCTAGTGACACACTTTGACTGCTCTTCAGAAGCATATGTTGTAGAATCTCTTCAACAAAGCCATCAGCAAGCTAAAAGATTCCCTGTGAAGATAAATAGTCCACATTTCTCCAAGAAGGCTAAGAAATGATTAAAGAACCTCAAGCCTATGAAATTAAGGTATAATTCTTTCCCATTTTATGTGCAGTGCTTCATTTACCATGACCAGATGCTGCCATTCTAATCATAAGAATTAAATCATATTTAAAGGGGGGAAAAAAAAGGCTAGCCAAAAATATAAACACTCTAAGGTTGTTCTGGTTTTAGTACTTACATTTCAAAAGAAGTGTTCTGTATCACTGCTATATCACTTTGGAATTAAGTGCTAATCATGATGGGGTTAAGGTAAGCTATGTAATAAACAGCTGTCATTATTGGCCTGAAATGAAGTTGAAGCTTTAATCAGCTCCAAAAACTGAGCTTTCTGTCTATTGCTAGATAGATGATTAAAATTCAAGTGCAAAGCAGGTGACATTCAGATTAATAGGCTAGAAAATATTTCTAAATTCTGAAGTAATTTTCGGAACAAAATTCTGTGTCCCACAAAGTCATGAAACAGCAGGACAACAATACCAAGTTACTTAGATTGAATAATACTAAATAAATTTTTGAACAGACCATTTTCCTAGTAAACTAGTTTTTTGTTCAGTTTTACAAAGTATAAGGGAAACATCCCTTCCATTAGTATCTCTGGTTCATTAATTCCATACAAGCTGCTTTTTTCTCTTCCAAACAAGGCCAAAATAATACCAGCAATTTTAAATTGTCTCCAAAATTTTCATGTCTGCACAAATGGCACAACAAAATTCTTTAAAGTGCAATAAGCATCAGCATTTCTATATGGGCAAAGAAAAAACAGTGTTTTACTATTTTTGTAAAAGTGTGGCTATGTTTGTTAACATTAACCCCTCTAAATCAGAACACATTAGTCTACAGTTGAGCCACTTACCCCACAATGCATTAAATAAATTGTGTAATAGTACACCTTATTAAGCTGCAGATTGACAGAAGCTTCTTGATATGGAACCAGTAGCTTAATAGCTACATTTACAAAACCCTTACAAAGCCATAAAGGCCTTTCCAGGTGAAAGTTCTTCACTTCTTTCCTTTAATGTTCTACCAAACATCTGTTTCAGCCGCTGCATGTAAAAAAGCATGGGTCTCCAGAGTAAAAATCTGTCACCTAACTGACTCAGGAGGAGCCTTTTTTTCATTACTAAGCCTTGGCCTCAGACTCTTTCCCGTGAACTCATAGTGCCCTCTCCTTAATTTCAGTTTTCAGTTAACACACCTTGAAGCATTCCTCACAAAAGCTCCATTGAGCGTTGCTAGATCCATCTACAGAAAAAAAAAAAAAAATCTCCACAGAGTGCACAATTGCTAGCAAAACTGTTCCTTCTGAATCTGTTGTCTCACAGCATAATGGCCTGGGGATGAGTTCCCACAATTCTCAATTAGGGTGAAAGCTTTGGCTTAATAGGTGCATGTGAAAGTGAACCATGTATAACATCACAGACATACACTGGGAGCTTTATAAGCTCTTTAATCACCTTTTTTTCTGGAAAGTCCTTTCCTCAGCTGCAGCTGGGCTCTGAATAGTCTGAAAATACCTGGCAAGCTTTTTATTAGGTGTTATCTCCTGTCTAGGTGGAAGAGCACTTCACAGATCACAAAGGACTTCATGTCAGCATGTGTGACACAGACAACAGACAGGGCTGCATGAACTTTTTGGGGGGGAAACAGCAAGAATAAAATTCCATACCGAGTCTTCATTGGAAACAAGAATTTATCCACACCCATGCACACAAAGCAGGACTGTGCATTTAACACCACCATCTTTTGATCATCGATATTCTGTGTTAAATTTTTTGCTTATATCTCTAGTTGGTAGGAAGAAAAAAAAAAATCTCCAGAGAGCAATTACAAGGATATAAAATCAGCTCCTGCTTAGACTGACCTTCAGTAAAGATTTACCCTTTCTATTTATGCTGATAAGCTGGACAACTTAGCCAGCAAAGAGATGGCTGATATGAATATGCTCAATTACATCTTTTTCTACACACTAGGTAACAGAGTCCAGGGGCCCTAGAGGATTCTTGATGGCCCTAAAAAGGAGAGAGAAAAAACACAGAAATGACCAAAAACTGACATAGTGATACAAACCCTTGCACTAAGCAAAAGAGTATTTCATATCTCTCTGGAAGATTTCCTAATAATCTCCTCCCCATTAATCATCCCTCTCAGGCAAAATGAGTCAGAGTTTATTTTTTCACCTGGAGACTTCTTTCTGTAAAATCATTAGCTGGAGATGAAGTTATTGCTTGAAAGCAGACAAAGAAGAAAAGTCAAGAAGTAGTCCAGTGCTTTATCAAGCTTTCTCTATTAACAATATCTACTTCAACACATTTAAGCTGCCACCTGAAAAAACAGATGGAAAGAGAAAACATTAAGATAGATTTTTGGATGCTGGTTTCCAGTTTGAGAAGATACCATCTAATTTACTACTAGAGCTTTAATGATTAGAACCTATCCATCCTGCACTGATTGTGTAGCAAGGTATAAAGAATATAACTTTTCTGCATAGTGCTTTTTTGCCTTTTTTTTTTTTTTTTTTTTTTTTTTTTTTTTTTTTTTTTTTACTTTTAAGATAAAGACATAGGAAGTAGCAAAAGGATTTACCCCATGCAGTTAATTTCAGATTATTCTCCTTTCAATGATTATTTACTTGTTGTTGTATACAACAATGCCTGATTAAATTCAAAGAAAAGTTGGTTGCAGGTGGTACAAAGGTGGGCTACAGTTTTGTCAATGTTCAATCTAAATGGACTACTGGATTTGAAAATTCATTAACATTGAGAATGTTAAAAATTGTTAAAATTGAGAATGTTTGGTGATTTCTTGCTGTATTTATTACTGGAAAGAGAGAAATGGTCACCTTTCCCTATCTTTTCTCTTTATTGTCATCCAACTTCTCCAGTATATGCTGTCACCATTGACTTCTGTGTTTCCCTGTAGCACCACTCTCAGGAAAATTCCCTATTCAGTAGGCTCTAAAGATTTATTCTGCATTCACTCTTATCTTTCTGCCCTATTAAGCTCATGACAGCCATGTTCAAAACAGGAAAGCATTGCACAGACTTCTGGCATGAAAAAAAGAAGTGCTTTGCAAGAGATGTGAAAAACCAAAGGAGGAATAACTGGGTAAGCAACAGATTGGAGAGCTTTACAGAGCAGAGCTCCTGCCTTTGGCTAGGGTCCACTACCTGTCATTCAAAATGCTTTGGAGTCCTGTCCCTTGAAAACAAGAAACTTGTGTCCAAATCTAGCAGCTGAGCAGAAAGTTTCTGCCATTCACTGACTAGTCATGTGCCATAAGATGGAAAGAGAAAATGCTTATAGCATTGTCTCAAACTCTTCTTATGGTTCACAAGATCCTCACCAATCTAGCTTCAAAACAGAGGAAAACCAGAAAGTAATATGCCCCATTGAAAGGCATGGCCATTCAGGAGCAAGACAGCATAACAGTTAATGTGAAAGAGAAAAATCTAATCTTACCCAGTTTTGGTTATACATATTATCTACTCTAGGACAGTCATAGATATCTACAAAAAAAACTTTAAGAAAGCATGAAAGGAAACATGTACTATAACACATTATCTGTTGCAGATATTCTGAACAAATCTTAATCTGTTTTCCTTAACTCGACCTGCATGTAGGTTAACTTAATGGAAACAAGGCACTCCTCACACAGGAGTGTAGCGAAATTACAAACAGGTAATTGGGACACTGTACCTGGTCTTCTCAGCACAACCAAGATCCCCTGAAGGTGATGCAACTGCCTAGATCTGGCAGAATGCAATATCAGGGGCAGGAGGCTCAGAAACATCCTGCAGAGGCTGTTGGTAACACCTGCCTGCTCTCCAACGTGCAGTAAGAAACTGGGGGACAACTTCAGTCTCAAGGGTATCCATGAATGTACATCTTCATGCCTTTGCCCTGTTCAGCTGACATATTATCTGTCATTTTTCCTCCCTTAAATGTGATGTTCTTTCTTCTATTCTTATTCTGTTATTGCTGATGTCATGAACTAGATTACAGCAACAGTTCAGTAGCTAGAATAATGAGGCCTTACATACGATTGTGGGAATGTTAACACTTGTTACAGTTAAGGCCAAATTCCACAAATGTTTTTAAGAAAAATAATGAGGGGAAGACATTTTGACAGGATCAAAACACTCTGTTTCAGCATGCTGAAAATAACACGCTGAATTTCAGCCTTTCAGAACACTCTTGTCATTTCAATGGATTTGCAAGGGTCAAAACAAAAAATGTAGCTGAGGTTAAACTAAACCCTTCATCGTGACTAACAGCTGTCCTTTGACTCAACAGTAAAACGCAAAGAGCATTTTGTATATTATTTGAAATAGAGCTCATCTTCATTCAAATGTATATATGAAACTCTGTGCAGCTGGATCCATCTCTGTTTGGTGCTGCAGCTTTTGAAGTGCATCACAGTGGGAGAAGTAACGAACTTGGACAGTGGACTAAGAAAGAAAAAAACTGAACGTTTATTTTCAGGCTGTTATAACATGATGTGGTCTGGTTTTGAGGTTAAATTATAATTTTAAATGGTTGATGAGAAGGTAATTGTTCAAGTAAAATCAACACTGTGCAGGGAGGAAGAAACAGGGAAAAAACTAGGAAATTGTATTTTGGGTGAACTTGAAACATTTCATTTAGACATGAAAGAAAAAGGTTGCTTTCATTTCTCTGTTATGTAACTTATTTCCCTACCCTTATCTTTCAAGGCAGCTGACTTCAATCAAATTTCACATGAAAGATGTAATTTCTAATGAAAAAAAGTCAAAACAGTGTAACTGACTTAGAGCTCGAAGGATAAATATTTGTTCTCATTCCTTTCTTACAGACAAATTGAATTTTGTCTAATTCAGAACTGCAGGGAAACAAAAGCTGAAAGAAGGTAATTCCCTCAAAAATAACTGAGAACTCCTGGCCTCCTTTTTCTATTGCTCACAGGCAGCATGGCACTTGCCTCCCACACTCCCAGTTTGCCTGCTGAAAAATAATTTATTACATCTACAAGTGTCTTTCTTTAATATAATCAAACTTTTAGTCTTTTGGGGAAGGAGAACTGAGGAGCCAAAAATCCAGCAGCAAGAGGTTATCCATGTAAATCTGAAGCCTGGATGTATGGATGCTTCTTGTCATTAAACCTTGGAGCAGCTACCTGAAGAAGCAGCTCAGTATGCTGTCTGCTCATTCTCCTTCCTCACAGTGCAGAACACCCAGCAGATCCAAGTCACCACTGGGCCTCATTACTTAATTTGAGGGGGATCTCTGCTTTTCATTTCTACAGTAATCCCCATATTGTTTTCAGTATCAAGCTCTTGTTTTCAAAAAACCAGCCTGACAGGAAAGCATTCAATGTTCTTTCCTTATTGTCAGCAATGTTTATGCATCTGGATTGAATCCCTGAGTCAACACAAAAAAATACTTTCGCAGTATTAAACTTCAATTTTTGCAGAAATATTTTTCCTGAAGCAGTATTTAATTTCTTTACAGAATGTAAATCATTGTTCTTCTGGCTTGAAGAGTTCCTCTGGGCTGCTACAAGACTGGCTAGTGAAAAGATTGCCCATTTGTCTCATCCTTGTGGAAGAAACGCCACCTTATACTCTCAGACACATTTTAACTCTGTGGTTTGGGTGTCCACTTAACTTTTCAGTCCCTGTACATCCTGCTGTTTCTGCTGCTGAGATGTACAGTGCTTTGAACTGGGATTTGGGTTATAATTACTGGATTAGATAAGCAAGTAAGTTTACCTAAAGTAACAAGTACAACGAAGATGCTGCCAGCATATCTCCTGGGAATAGCATAGAGACTGCTGCAGGTCAGTTCCCATCCTCAGTTCCCATCCTCAGTTCCCATCCTGTTCCTCCACATAATTTCATCATATTTCAGGTCCTCTCAGATCCTGCTAGATCAACACAGGAGATATTTTTTACTGTTGTTCTCCCTCCTCACACTGCCAATGCAGGAGCACACTGGAAAACCCACACCACCAGATTTTTTCTCTTTAGTGAGAGACCCTCACTGTAGAATAAGGCAGCTTGAAACCTCTAATTCCCACAGCATGAAGCAGACAATAGGCTTTTTCATGCAGCACAGGCAATGAATTTGAATGGCAGGACAAGGTTTTGTTGCCTTTTAATGTGAGTCACTCTTCAGTACACCATCACTTTACTTTCCTTCTGTATCTCCATCCATTATGAGAGAATATTACTGTAAAATTTAACTTTTCTTTCCCAGCTGTCATCCCTAGCAAAAACCAGTATTCTAGGCAAATACAGAATTTCTTTTGAGCTCTCCAAAAATATTCCTATCTGTACAACATTAATCTCTTTATGACTGCAATTAAAAAATATGTCCAACACCATGTACATGTCTGCATACAAAATATTCCTAAGTGGTGCTATGAGGACAATGGGCTTACTACAACCTCTTTTTTTAATTTGTGATTTATTGAACTATTGATATCGTTTATTCAATTTGAGATTGAGAATAGTACACACACTACTTTTTCCAGGTGGCTTATTCTTAGTGAAATTATGGATTCACAGTTTAATTACTGTAGTGTTTGTCATTCACAAGTCTTACGCTTACCTGTCAGGGTCCATTGTAAAATTTGGCTTTCAGGTGTTTATCTTTGCCACATTTTAGTATTCGAGTTGGATGCCTTCTTTTAGATGAAAAATCTTTGTATAAAAAAGTTTTTTTTCAACTGAGATCACTTAGAGAGTCTCCTCTCTTTCTGAGGAGAGTGATAAAAAATTAAAGTCAACACTTTACCTTCAGGAATGCTCTAGTCCCTCCTTCATTTTCCCTATGAATTAACTTCTTTTCTCTCCCTGGATGACTTTCAATCACTTCTTCCACATCCAGTGTCCTCTGCACGTATATGAGGGGAAAGAGTGGAAACAGTTATAAAAGTAAATGGGTATTTATTTGGAATTTTCTTTTGCGTTACCATTACTTTAATATATGAAGGTCTCAATTGTATATGGATTTAATCCTGATTGAAATTACTCAAAAAATTCATTGATGCTTTTGAGTGTGAATACATGTGCATGTGTATAAAACTGAAAAAAAATGGTAGGCAAAGAGAGGTGAAGTGTTCTGCCTTGGCCATATAATTTATTCATAGTGTGTCCTTGTAAACCAGCCGTTCCTAAGCATTTACAAAACATTTACCTTGGTCTTATAGTCCTTTTGCACTCTGTACCTTCACTACAAATTTAATTCAAGCTAAAAAATTTGGGCTAAGGTTCCCTCAACAACTGACATTGGATGTTGCTGCAGAGTGAACTAAAGAAAAGGAAATGCACTGAAAGCCTTGGAAAAGATTAAAGCACAGACTTTTCCCATTGACATATATTTTAGCTTCTCTCAGCATTTTGAATAGGTTTTAAGGTGGATAGCAAATTCATACTCAGATTAAACTGAAGGCAAATTCATGACCCTGTACTTCAAGATTGCCATAAAAATTATTTACGCATTTTAGAGCAACTCAGGTTATACTTTCAGTAGCACTAAGACATTTTTTTGTATCAAAACTCTTTGCCTTTGGGGTTTTTGTGTGCATGTCCCCATAGACCATGAAGGAAACACCACTTTAATACACAGATTCACAATAAATCCTTGCCTTTCTAAATTATTCGAATTATCTGACTGGTGCAAATCTTAGTGCTCTTTCATCCACATTTCTTCCTGTATGAATGGATTTTTTTGCAGATCTGCCAAGATATCCATACAGGAACATCCCTTCCCATCCTTTATTTGCACTATTACATATAAACGGGTCCCAGGTGCCAGTATCACCAACTGGGTGCTAACTCATATCAGCTAAGCACCAAGGTACTAACTCTCATTTGTTTTCAAGAAAGATAAAGGAATTTGATTTTGGAAGAGATGGTTGTTTTCAATGAGAGAAAATTGCAGTCCTCTTGACTGCTTGCTGTTCTGGAAGAGTCTGTGCTGCAGTAAGTATCCCCCAAGTGGCCATAACCCCAGGGCACACACATTAGAGGCAAGAGGAAAAGCAGCATGACTTTCAACTCCTACACAAAATGTTTCCTACACTAATGCTCTTCTAGAGACATGAACTAATTCTCCTTTCCTAGCCTCAAGGAAAAGGTTAACACTGCCCTGAGCCTCACTTTTTGTTTTCTCTTTCCTGTATCTCACCTTTTGTCAGTAGGGCTACTGACGATTTATTGCTTTTGCTTGTAAAAGGAAGCAGGATGATCATTTTGAAAACTGTATCTACTCTGCAGTAGCTTTTCAGCTACTAATTTTCACAAACTAGTACCCAAACTAAGAGCAGAAATTAAATTGGTTGCTCTGAAACGGATGCAATGACTGAAGCTAGATTTTCTTTATTAAGTGCATAAAACAAAATGTCAAGAAATAGTGAGCAGTCTCAATGATGAAAATTAATAAATATCTTAAACATATGCTGGATTTCTCACTGAGATTGTTTTCTCTGATAATTCTAAGCGGTTTCACTTACCTTTAAACTTTGACCTGATTTTATTAGGAATTGAGTTTGAATCTCTTATGAAATAAGAAGCTACAGTTAGAAGGTATAAGATCAGGAAGGCATAGGGGAGAAGATATTTGATCATAATTAAAAGCGAAGTGAAAGTCTCTTGACACTCATTTTCCAGGGAATTAGTTCAAGGGTCAATATCCATGGTAGGCTTATTTTAAAGCCAACTGGGCACTTTATGGAGTATGCTCACAGACAGACCACTAAACTAGGAGACAAAATTTGAATTATAAGAAAGTTTAAAGTGACATTTCAGTCCTGAGAAAAGCTCTGATATGTCAACTTTTGTTTCTATCTGGTACAGAAAGGGAAGGTTTTCTTTGGAAAGCTAGTTGGTGAGAGATAAACAGCTGCTTCTTGTTAGACTGAAAAGCCATCTGATGCTGGCTAAACCATTTTCCTTGACCATGCAGAGCACTACAAACTTTAAAAATGCCCTTAAATTTCACTGATGCATAATAAAAATTTACTGCGCCTCAGTCACCCTAAGAGATCAAAATCCCAACAGTAACACTTGTTCCCCTAAAATACTGTGAAAGAATTCAAAACTGTAACTACTTTTGGAAACAGAAAAGTAGGTAGTTTTCATATTTCTGTATTTTAGAATAAGAAAGGCAATAAAGTATAATAGAATTCACTAGAACACAGGAAGTTTCAATGACCATAAACTGAAACACAAGAAGTTCCAACTCAACATGAGGGAGAACTTCTCTAGGTTGAAGGTGGCAGAGCACTGGAACAGGCTGTTCAGGAAGAATGTGGAGACTTCTCCCTCTTTGGAGACATTCAAAACCCACTTGGACATGTGGTGATGGGTGTCACCTGATCAAGGTGACCCTGCTTTGGCAGCAAGGTTGAGCTGGATGATCTCCAGAGGTCCCTTCCAACCCTAACTAATTTGGGATTAATTGCAATAGAGGAGTGTAAGATAATATTTCAACCCAGACCAGACTCAGTTTCATGGAACACCAATTGTAAGTCAGCCAGGAAGATGAAGGCCAAAAGAGAGTAGTTTTCACCATGAGTATTTGAGAATGGGGTGAGAAAGTGTCATAAGGATAATCAAGAACATACTGTGAAAAGACTTATCATTGGGGCTTGGATAAAATGTCCCAGCAACAGTAGCAAAAACTGGAAGAAAGCTGCAGAAATTTTCCTGAATGGGAGCTAGGTAAGGTACTAAAAAGAAGATACTAAGCCACAGAAGACATTAAAAGTTCAGTTTTTGAAGAATAAAAAGGGCAGATCTTTTTCTCTCTGCAGGCAGGGCTCTGAGAGCTCGATCTGTCAAAGAGTCCCACAGAGCTCCAGCAGTCACCACCTAACATGATGAGTGACAAGGATCAAGCAGAGCAGCCAAATCTGGAGAAAGAAGAGGATAAGATGTATGAAGAAATGAGGAATAAAGGAGGAAACTGGCCAATCTATTACAAATAGTAACAAATATTCTTTTAAAACATTTTCATTGCAAGGTTTTCAAGAAGAGTGAGGTTTTAAAGGTAATAGAGGAGTAGGAAAAATAAAATGGATGTGAAATGTGTTTCATTTTCATGTTTTGCTGTGAAGACACAGCACACCATTCCTTTGTCCTTATTATTACAGGTCTGAAAAGGAAAAAAATCTTCAGCCTTGTTCAAGGGCTCGGAAGAGAGTCATTGGTGTAGAAAATAAATGAAACAGAGCAGGTAGGTCAGGACAAATGCATAATCATAATCAGATGCTAAAGGGATCTGGATTGTCAGGGGAGCAACTTTAACACGCTTCAAGAAAACAGAAAGGAGAGTAACACAGGAGAGAAGATGTCTTTCCCTGGGGTCCCAGAAATCAGCTGAAAAGATAATAGGGGGGAATTAAGGAAGACCAAAGTCAGAGAAGGACAGAAAGAAATTGGACTGAATCAGAAGAGGCAAAAGGACCAGGCATGTAAAATGTTTCTAGCAGGAAAAGCAGGAAAAAAAAGTATGTTAGGTGAAAAAATAGAAAAATTGATAGACCCAAGGAGTCCTATGGGTAGTGCAGAGTAGCACTATCTCAAGAGAACTGGGCAAACACAGAGCTATGGCTGTCAGTGAGGACACTGCCAGAAAGGAGCCAGTGTCAGCACAAGATTGGTGGCAGGAGCCTATGGGTGAGGTGATATGGGGAAGCAGGCATAGGCACATTTAGAAAGCAAAAAGCCTTTGCATCTGTTCATTTCTTTCAGACTACTGGAAAAATAACATGCTGAATGGAGTGACTTAACCCCCTATAAATGATGGTGGTACTGTGCATAATCAACAACTGCATCTACCATGCTAAGTAATAATTCTCCTGCATCAGTCAATAAAGGATTCCTAAATTCACATAAACATAGCACACACTAACTGCACCCAAGGAACTACTGCAGTGTATCACATCAATATTTAACAGTCTAATGTCTCCCTAAGCAGGCATTGTCAAGATACACCCAAAGGGCCTCAGCGGAGCTGTAACAGCATCCTGTGTACAAAATCTGTGGTCTAAACACTGGTTTAATAGGCTGCAGTTTGAGAAAATGTAGCAGGTACTGCCTATAGTGCCAGTCATCCATGGGTAGTGGGAGAAACTTCCAGCAGGAATGGCAAAACAGATATTCAAACTGATGGCAGCAACACAATCATTCTACCAGTGCTTTTCAAACACCATATTGGGCACAAATTCACTAATACAGCCTAAATTAGACAACTGGTTATGTTACAATTTTAAATTGCAGTGTAACAACACAAGAAAAAAAAACAAACCAACCAAACAGAAATTCCCCAGCTTCCCAGCATCATGGAGAACTTGACAGGAAGCCTTGAAAAGGAAAATTCATAATTAATGTGGCCCCACACTTCTGTTTTAATTTTGTGAAATGCATGATGGTGGAAGAGATCATGCTGTATCATTTCCCCCAATAAAGATTCATTTGCAATAAAAACATGTTCACTTTCACTCAGAAGAATTTCAACTTGCAATAATGGCTTCCAAACCCCTCCTAAGCTGTTCCCAGAAAGGAGATGCTATTTTGGAGGACATGGAAGTGGTACAAATGCAAAAGAGCCAAAATCAAATTTTGAATCCTTTCACTTTTCACTATTGATAATTTGGTTGCCTCTGAAGTACTTAAAAAAATTATGTTGTTCCTCTGATTTTATAAATATATGTATATATGTATATAGCCTTTTATCACTGCAAACAGGAAGTGTATCACCTCATACTGCAGGAAGGACGTGAACAACATT
Source organism: Phylloscopus whistleri (assembly GCA_017589585.1). Lineage (NCBI taxonomy): Eukaryota > Metazoa > Chordata > Aves > Passeriformes > Phylloscopidae > Phylloscopus > Phylloscopus whistleri. Next base: position 2,729,858 of record JADMLD010000090.1, read on the forward strand.
CAGAAACTTTAGAGAGTAATTTGGAAAAAAAAAAAAAAGAAAGAAAGAAAGAATAGGAACCAGACCTTTTCCCCAACAACGCTTGATCTAGATGAAAACACAGTAGGAGTTACAGTGCAAACCTAAACCAGTACCCTCTCAAGTAATCTCAGTGTTGCTGTGGTACTACAGAAACTGGGGACGTGTGATGACCCTTCTCTGACAACAGCAGAAAAACTAATGATAAATCAAGTTTAAACCAGTCTGCAAGGGAAAAGCCGGATTCCATTGCAGTCATTCAAGCTAGACTCTGAGTCCCTCTCCAGCCAACCTCAGCAAACCATTTTCAGATCACAGGATATTCTGAGCCGGAAGAGACCCACAGGGATCATCAAGTCCAACTCCTAAGAGAATGACCCATTTGGGGATTGAACCCACAACCTATTTCTTCATTCCAACAATTCTTTCAAACGTCTGAAGACGCACTTTGGAAAAAAGTGGGCCTACTGGGTTTAGAAATTTCAGTCAGATTTTCTTTAAAATGTATCAAGCCCATATATGTTGAAATCTTATTCTCAAACCATCAAGTTGTAGTCTCTCTTTTTTTTTTTTCTTTTGAGCACTTAGAAGTCAAGCTTTCTGCTTACTGTCTCCAATGAGAAACATCTTTTGAAAAAACAATACTACTCAGGGTTTTTTTTCTTGGTTGCTTCATTCTCTTTTTATAATGAAAGAGTAAAGAAGGAAAGAAAGTGTGACTGTTTCCACACTTGAATTTATTTGCACAGATTTGTGCTTCGGGACTACACTGCCAAGAAATACAGAAGTACTGGAAAGGCCTCTGATAAATGTAGCACATTAGCATTTATTTTGTTTTTCTTCCACCAGCCTTTTCCCCCAGTTCTCTGAGTTTCCGTAAGACTTTTAATTGAGTAAGTGGCCTGGCAGTAAAAGAATATTTTACCCAAGTCTGTTCAATCAAAAAAACCAAAAAATAATAATAGCAAGCAAATCTAAAGGAAGATTCATCTGGTAGATTCCTACCACAGATAAATGCAACCATAGACACCAATTGATTTGCAAATGCTAAATATTTTCAAAAGTGAGTGAGTAACTTGGAAGTCTGAATTCCATATTTAAAATACAGTTAGGAATGTTGCTTCCACTGATTTCTGGTGAAACTCAAGATGCCTCTTTCTGAATTAGTGTTATCCAAAGCAATAGTATCAGTTTGACCAAGCTTCATTCTGCCCTGCCTGGCTCTAATCACATCCTCTATGTCCCTGCTAGGGTACCTTTCTTCATCTAAACAAATTATTACTATCAGCCTTCCAGAAAATCCCTGAAATGTGTCCCTCTGTCCAGAAAGCTTAAAGTAATTGCAAACCCCCAATAAGCAATTACGGGCATTATCAGTGCCTATTATGTGATAGTGCCTATCACAAGTTTCTGTGAGAGATCTGTAAACTACCTTGCACTGGCCCTTCTTAAATTATTTGGATATATATTTAAAAAAAAAACAACCAAACCAAACAAACAAAAAAACCCCCACACTTTTAAACTAACTTTCAAATAAAAATATCTATACCTGATGTCACAAAAACTTGACAAAAAATTTTAGTACATGTTTTTGCAGGAAATATTAATACAGCTCTCTGAGGGATGCTTGATAACAGAAACAGCTATAACAGCTGAGAGGAACCTCATCTGACTGGGAAGTTGGGACTTAAAAAGACTTCATAGCCAAATGAAGCAGCTTTACATTATGACATGAAAGAGAATAACACAACAGCAGTCTCCTCTCAGACTGAACTTTCCTCTCAGACTGCAAAGACTTGACAGCACAAGTGAAAAGAAGCCTCAGTTCCCAGCACGCTCTCCTCCCTCCTCAGTGTACCGAGCTATCACACCTCCACTGGGATGCCAGAAGCCAGGAGAAGGTTATCTGCTCAAATTTGACTACTGATCTTTCTTCAGAAGCAATGCTTAACCTTTATTTTCTGAAAAAATGTCTTAAAAGAAACACTTTATGTCTATCACCAGACAAAAACCTGCCAGGCTATCTAGAGGCACAACAATGAATATGTAACTATGATTTCTTTGATGCTGCTCCTTTTGAACTCAAGGTCTCAAGTTCAGACCTTACCAGGGAAGCCAGCCTTAAAACTGTGTGAGGTTCATGTGCAGCCAACCCACAGAGCTGTCACTGCTTTAATGTCTCTAACACTTCCCAGTACTCCCAACAGACAAAAATCCTCAGCTATGTGAGAACAGCTGCCTGAAATGCATTCTGAAATACATCCTGAAAACAGAAATAGGACAAGCAGAGCCAAAGATAAATTATTTCACATCCACTGAAATCTAAGTAGATTTCAGACTTTGAGTTCTACATAAGGTCCAGCACACAAAACTTCATTGTTACTAGCTGACAGTGCAGATATAACTTTTGCTCAGTGCTACAGCAAACCTATGAACCAAAGGCCAACCTTGCCAAACCATGTCTCTAACATGTAGTTCTAAAGCACAATGGAGCAACAAAAGAATATTGAAATCCCCACAAAAAAAATCTAGTTATTTTAATTCCCTGTTTTTCTCTCTTAAGCAGAAAAGGATTTATACTAGAATTTTGAACCCCAGCTTTAACAAAACAGAGAAGGTATGCCTGGTTTTTGCCTGAGATTGTTACTGTTACCAAAATATGGGCATAGGAGAATAATGGCAGAGCAACTCCCAGTGGATATTTCTGCTCAGTAAAAGATGTGTGTGTGAACATGTAATGAAATGCCTAGCAAAGGAAACCAATGGTACAATGAGCGGCAATAAAAATAATACACAACATCAGGAGAATCATGCTTCACTAAATTATGTCAGAGGGTTGCTGCTGAAGCCATTTATGGGGCAGCAGTGGACTTGCCTCAGAGATGAGATTTAAAGCCTGCTTCTCAATTGCTTTGTGGCCCACAGAGCTGTATTGCCAGCACAAGGCAAGCATGACACAAAGCTCGCATGGCATTTTTGGAGTTATACAAGATGATTAAAACTCTGACCCAAGAAGCCTGCCACCACTTCACTCTTCTGACATGACTGTGCCAAATTAATCATTTATCTTGTCTCTGCTGGTTAACAGCAGAAAGAAGAACAACAGCTTTGCTCTTGAATGCTCTCTGCCCACTTGGCATCAAAAGCTCACACAAGCACAGAAATGTCAGATGATTATCCAGAGAAATTATGGCAAGGAGGGTGGAGAGCAAAACGTTGCTATTGTTTCCCATCTCAATTGGCAATAGAGAAGGAGAACTGAATAAAGTACTCAAAGAAGGAGGACAAGGCTGCCATTGAAAAACAGCAGAAAGCTCCAGATGGTTGTCACTTTCACAGAGCTGCCTCAGCTGTTTGTGACACACAGCCTGCACTAGTGCCAGGCTGTCAGAAGCACAGTGTGAAGTGGTCAACCAGAATCAAAAACGGGGTCCTTGAATGCACAAAGCAGTGACAGCTCTGTGGGTTGGCTGCACAGGAACCTCACACAGGACTGGCTTCCCTGGTAAGGCCTGAACTGAGACCTTGAGTGGAGTGTCAAATATGAACTTAACACTTCCTCTCCTGAGACTGCAATCTAGTATGTCTGAGTATACACATCAAAGGAAATCCAAAAGGACTGGAAAGGGCAAAATATTATTTAACCCACAGCATAATCTACAGTGGAAAACTGACCTATATTATTCATAGACTATCTATCATTAGCACATCCTTTTGTGCTCTTATTTACATATATTTGTCTCTGTGTGTACCATAGATTTGATGGTAATAAGACTCAACTATGGCTTTTATATTTTACATGGATTTTTTTTTTTAAGATATTTAACTGTGATTTTCACACTGTTTTAAGAGGTGCAAGGGAAAGGAACAGAGGTTATACCCAGTACATATTGACTGAGGTTTCTGCAAAGAAAGTACCTACCAGATGATAAATGACTCATTCCATAATGGAAAGATGTGATTTGCACCATTAGAGGAGTAGTTCATCATGACCATATTGGACATACTCCTGCTCTGAATCAGCCACAGCAGGAGTTTTGTCAGGAGTAATTACCCACGGGACTAGCCACGAAAATCAGGCTCATTTCATGGAAGCCCCCAAAGAATAATCACCTCACTGAATTTTCTTGGCTACTCATGCAGAATGAATCTAAAGAAGCATTTCAGTGAGAAAAGGTTCTAAAACTTGTTCAAACCTGTGCAATTGACTTGTCTTTCAGTCAGCTTTAAAATGGTTCTTCTCATACTCAACAAAAGATGAAAAGAAATAATGAAAAATGTGAAACCCTACCATATGCCTATGGGACTTCTAGAAGGAATTTAAGGTCTCTATAGAATGGCAATTCATACATTCAGAGAATTAAATATTTTCTCACTTACACAATAGGAGTATTTCTGAATACGTAGCAGAAACTCCATTAGTAAACCAACATGACAATGTAAAAAGTCCCTAGAAAGACAGAGGGAAGTCAGAAGACAGCAGATCAACTTCAAGCTTCAAACTGTCCTAAGGAGCAGCCAAGGCTGACAGTTCCCCACCTGGCTGATGACTGCCTTCCCAGCAGGAGTTTGTGCTGGGGTTGTCTGCACAGCAGTGTCTTTATTTCAGCCACTCACTCTGTTAGCCAAGAAAAAAACCACTATGTGCACTTATAGTTGGGGTATGATCCTGTTTGCAAACAAGTAAAACCTGCCCAGATGTGTACAGTCCATAAAACTCCAGGTTCCAATAACAATGAATATCATGCCTACCACCCTTTTTTTTGCTCTCATGGATCCTACATACTGCAGAGCAGTCTGGCTGCTACCCAATTAGGCACTCACAAGTGTGCTGAGATTAACTCTAAGGGTAAACTACAAGAGGGATATTTGCATACTTAGAGAAAATATGTGATTAATTTTTTGAAGGTAATGGTGATCAGTGATCCCTTTTAGCCTGCAGATTTGAAAGCATGAAGCTTTTCATCAGTCTGACTAAGCCCTCTAGCTTAGAAGGAATACAATATATGAGGAAATAAAATAGAAAGTCTTCCTGAAGAGTCACATACAACATGTACTTTTTCTTAAATTGTCTACTTGAATTCATAAAGTCATATTTATGGTAATTTTTACTGAGCAACAAAACCAGAAAACTCTTTAGCCACATTCAGTTCTGTTGTCAGCTCTGGTTCATATCTCCAGTAATGTAGCAGTACTCACTGCAGTACATACAGAAATTGTAAGAATAATAGCTGACATCTGTCAGGATGTACTGCCTTTGTCATATAAGCCCAAACTGCTAACACTCAGAGAAATTCAGTGTTCAGCAAATATTTTCTACAGAAAAATTACTGTAGGGTCAGGATTCAAAGTTACCTATCACTGTAAAATGGGCTATCTGTTCCATGTACTAGGAGAAAAACTGGAAGATATACATCAGAGGATAAACCTGCTTCCTCAGGAGATTGCACTGCTCACCTGACAGGGTATCTGCTTCCATCAGCCAAGTCTCATTCACTCATTATATTGATTCATGTGTCTGTCCTGAACCTTGTGCTGAACCTAGCACCTGTAATTTACCTCGAGTTTAATCCTTGGACTTTTAAAAAGAAAATCCTTAAAAAAAAAAAAAAAAAGAAAAAAGTCTTTTTACAAAAGACAGCTCCTGGGTTTCTAATCTAGGAGTTTTAAAAGATTCCCTAAGCTTATGCAGAGCTAGGGCTGTGCTGTACTGACTCTTCACTACTTTTATTAGCAGAAGAATTTATATTTTCTCCAGTCTTGCTTTCTGCAGCACCAGTATGCCTGTGCACGTACAGCTGGCAAAATATTTTCCGCTTAGAAACTGAAATTTTAATTGTAAATGTATATATGGCATTGCCCATCACAGCTCTATAAACACAGTTCAAAGAAAAAAATTGCTATAGGAAATGAAATTATTTGAAAAAATTAAGGAAAGGGGAAAGAAATAAAGATGAACTATTAAATTACCTGATTTGTGGAGGACATACTGTGTTACTCTGCTAAGTAGCATTAACAAATAGTAACAATCAATAAAGATCAGCTGATTGAGATAAATACCTTTGTTATTTCTTAGCTGCAAGAAGTCTTGTACTGAATGTAACAAAGTGAAATAAATCTACAGATTAAATGAAACACTAGCAAAGAAAAACTTTATAAGACCTGAAATGTGAAAGCATATGTAACCTTTCAAAATTTCATATGCTCTTCCATATATCTGGTCTTTGCCAATTCTAAATCATTTTCTACAGAGGCAGACAGATCCCTGGTTCATAGTCTTTCACAAATCCTTTTTTTTTTTTTTTTTTTTTTTTTGCCTTGCTGCTGATGGTCTAACAGGGACCCTGTCCCCTTTACACAATAAAATTATTCTCACTCCAGTGGAAACTACAGATGGAGCTGGAGCACTCAACCAGAGAATGGTATCTTAGGAATAACTCTAGCCATTGTAAACTTGGCTGCAAAAACTTTTTTTGCCCCTATTTTTGTTTGTTTGTTTGGGTTTTTTTGGTTTGTTTTTTTTGTTTGTTTGTTTGTTTGTTTGGGGTTGTTTTTGTTTTTGTTTTTTGTTTTTGTTGTTTGTTTGTTTGTTTGTTTGTTTTGTTTTGTTAGGGTAGTTAGACAGTCACATGATCTGACCAGTTACATATAACTTCCATGTTCCCACAGAGGTCCAGGATATAGAAACACATCATCTCCTCTTCAGGCAGCTGTAAACAGAGCTCACCAGACAAGTACAAATGGCTTACACTTGCACTCTTCATTAAGATTAAGAGATTCAAAAGCCAGACAGGAACAACTTTATCATGAACTATGGTTTTCCACCTAACATTGGACCTACCCTTTATTTATGGTGTCAAATTAAATTGCTGTGATTTGATCCTTCTTTTCAAACTTCCCATGACAGAATTCAGCAAAAAATGTATGTGAGTTGTTACAAAGTTAATCAACTTCTCAGCTAAATATATTATCTGAAATTTTCTTGTTTCCACTTCCATGTGCTGGATTTTACCATAAAGTAGGGTCACCACTCTACCTCTGGTATTGTTATTTATCTTTTATACCAGTATAATCACAAAGGAAATGTTGTCATACATTCTGATCACAAATCAGAAATAAATCACATTTTTAAAATATCTACAATGTCTTATAGTTTATACAGAGGTATATTCCTTGAAAACTGGTTTGATTTTTCACAGAAAATTAGTTAAGAGCAGAAATCTATAAACACAATGATTACCTTCTTCCTGAGAGGCAGTTTGTACTTCATACTCATAGGAGTTTGCAAAACAAGTCCAAAAGATATACCAACTTTCTGCTTGTCATGTAAGAGTTAATTACAGCCACAGACCTGTTTCTCTATCAAGAGAGAAATCTCTGTCTATATGGGGGAAAGATGAGGTGCTTATAAATACTGCATGAGATAAGAATTTTTAATTTTTTTTTCATTCCAGTATTTCTTTGACAAAATAACAACCCGTGAGTTAGTACATCAAAATGGTAGAACTTCCACCAATTTTAGAAAGTGAGACAAAATGAATCAGCTTTTACATGCTTACTGTGCCTCATGCTTTTACTTCACACAGCTCAAGAAGCAGTTACTGTGGTGCCCAGGCATACCATGGCATCACTTCACATGTTTTCAGCAGATAGAGCTCTGCTAAGTTGCCATGGAAGCACTGTATCTGGAAAAGTATAAACTTTGTTCAGGATTTACTTCATTTTCTCTGGCAGTTACAGAACCTCAGGGCCAGAGTGGAGTACCTTCTCATGAGTAGGGAGTTCTTTCACACCGTGGATTTCATACTGCCCATTCTTTGTCTGTAGAGCATTGGTCCAGGGTTCACAGACAAATGCTTTGTCTTTAGAGCTCTATGACTAAATTACTATACACTTAATAAAGCAGAACTATTCTCTGATTAGTGGTATATTATCATACATCCATGTTACAATTGCCCTTTGAAATTTAGAGAGAGGGCTATGTAATCATTGATGTGAGAAGGCACAGTTACTTATACAAATAGCTGGATAGGAGGTAGAAGACATTTTGTCCCTTAAAAAGCAATCAGTAAACTGAACAGCCACTACTCTAACCATGGATTTTTTCTCATCATATTCATATGTAGAGGAATAGATGCTCTCACAAATGCAGGATAATGATGGAAGGAGCAGGCAAAAGCAGCAGCTGACCTGTGAAAGAGAATTTTATTAAGAGAAACTTGACTGTCTGACTCTGCAATAATACAAACATGATTACTCTGAGGAAATTACTTTCCATAATCATATTTTCTCATTGTAAGATTATTGTACCTTGAAAGTCTGCTTTTCAAGAAGCCAAGCATAGTCAGTTTGGGACTTTTTTTGCTTTGACTATTCATGGTAGAAGTACTATTAGAAGAACTAGAACCCACAATAATCCATCTTCCCCCATACTGACCTCAGCAACCACGGCAGAACCCCTTCTGATGAAGCTCTCTAGGCTCAAAGTGTTTGCTGGGATGGAGGAGATGGGGCGAGAGATGGACAGTGGAAGAGCACATTCTTCCTTAATTTGGTAGGGCATAGAGTAACACATATAAAAGTTTTCAAAACCCTATTATCAACAAGCTCTTTTATTTGCCTTTTGAAGAAATACTTTCAGCTGACAAGTTTGAGGGGGCCTGTTCAGTGAACAAGGTGTGAACAGGAAACTGGTACTAATACAAGGATTTCTACCTGGCTCTGAGAGGGGCTGTTTGTCTGTCAGAGGTAGTTAGACAGATGATTAGATAGATAGATAGATAGATAGATAGATAGATAGATAGATAGATAGATAGACAGACGGACGGACGGATGGATGGATGGATGGATGGATGGATGGATGGATGGATGGATGTCTGCTAGGCATAGCTATGATAATTTAAGTATCAGCATACAGCCTCCAAATGACATTTTTCCTCAGTTTTAACTTTTGAATAATAAGGCAGGAGAGAAGGCAACTGGAACACATAAGGAAGAAGCCAGATCAACAAGATCATAACTATACCAGATGCTATATTTGTCACCACATATCATAACTGTGATCTCTGCCACTTTACCTGAAGCAACAGAATATAAACAAGTCTGCATTGTTGAATCATCAGGGCTGAGCTGGGCTGCTAACATCAATGAAAAAATCCAAAACATTTTTAACAAAGCCAGACCTATCAGATTTGAGAATTTAGTCTCTTTGAGGATGTGAGAAGACTTGAAGACATTTCAACTAAAGGAGGAAATTTTTTCATGGGGTCTTTTTGCTCTTTGTGGGGTTTTTTGGGTTTGGTTTTTGGGAAGACTGCAGGGTGGGGGAAGGAGGGTGCTGATTTTTTCATTTTTTATATTTATATTATATATTTATAATATTATATATTATATTATATATTTTATATTTTTTTGTTTGGTTTGAGGTTTAGGAGGTTTGGGTTGGGGGGTTTTTTGTATAGCTAGAGCACAGTCAAGTTTCCCAGAGGCAGCTTCTGGATATTATGTTTGTATTCTATAATAAAATAGGAAAAACAAATATTACCTAAATAAAACATCATCTGTAGTTAAATATATGTTGCCTCACTTCCTGAACAGAAATAACCATTCATCTCTCTCATGTTCTTGATTTTATTTCTTACAGAATGCCTTCATTTCACCAGGTTCACCAAAAAATATTTTTAGCCAGCAAAGGTTTCTTAGCCTTAGCATCAGTAAAAAGGTTTAAATGTTATTGGCCTGCTATGAATGCAATCCTACTACTCTTAGAGGACTCTGCATAATAGCTGAACTTTCCTCAATGCATCAGTTGAAAAGATACTTGTCTATAACTTTTATTACATTTCTCCCTGCAGTTTTTATTGCCTCAGGGTTGTTCTCTTCATTTTCAATGAGGTTCAGAAAACCTAAAGGGCAAGTCTGGGAAAAAATATATTCCAAACTTGAAAGTTTTTTTGAGTTTCACATACCTCCACTCTTGGTTACATGATTAAATTCTTCAAAATCCCAACTCCATGTGGTCATTTACCATTGTACAAAGTGCAGTCACACTTCTGTAGAAACTTGTGTAAATCAAAGTGGGCATCCCAAGATCAATTACGAAGTTGGATTTACACATGTGAAATTCACCATATATATCAATTATGGACTAAAGGTCCTTATAACTGAAGTGCCTAGAGTATAATTTAGTAAAAGGTCCTGTGTGATACCAGAGGGAGAAAATATTTCTGAAAGGTTTTAAGTTATCTTGCCAGGAAAGTTGGTGAACCTCTGCCCAAAAGAAAAAGAAAATCATTTCGGAGATATAATATGATAGAATTTTCAAATTTAAGACATTACATTTTTATCTTCAGTGTAAAGATATGCATCACATGTCATAGAATGGTTTGGATTGGGTGGTACCTTAAAGATCACAAAGTTCCAACTCTCCTGTATGTCTTGTCCTCTACTGTGAACACAGTTGTTTTTTTTTTAAATATTGTAAAACCTAGATGGATATCTAAGGAATTTCCTTTTTACCTTTTCTTGAAATTTCTATGACTTGAAAAGAGACATGTGCATTCAAAGCAAGCTACATTGTACACTGAGGACACCAAAACAGTAAATCAAACAGTAAAATTCTCTGAAGTGGCACACGGAAATTTCCCTCCTCTTCAGAAAGCTCTAGTCTCAACATCATAGATGTCCTCCAAGAAGTTATATTCACACTGAAAAAGCAGCATTTGCAAACATATATAGGCATAACCACAGAGAAAACAAGCACATGCTAAGAGTATTTATAAGATGAAGTGTCTTAAGAAGGAACACTACAAATATGTGAAAACATAGGAAGTCTTTTTTCAAAACCTTTACAGTGGCACATCAGTTTCCATCTACTGGTATCTCTGTTCTTAATTAATCCATTTGGCCTTCTCTCACAAGTAGAAAACAGAACTCAGTCATGAAATTTACAAGTAGAGAAGGAACTCTACCATTCACCTCTGCAACACCCACAAGAATGTCTGATTTTGTATGCTGGTGTTCTGCAACAACAAAAATATTCAGTAGCCATAATTATGGTTAATCTTATTGTGATCCTTACTCCTTCACACTATAGCTTCTGAAAGAGGTGACAAACTACAGCACTATGGAAACACACTCCTGCCAGATTCTTCAATAGATGACAAAATTATAATGTATCCATCTCCCAGTCTACATGATACTGCGAGTGGTGTGCCTTCACAGATCTGTTAGGAGCACACACTCACAGCACTACCAGCACTACTCCTCATAAGCCAGGCCTAATGTAAATACAAAGAGAGCTGGGTTTTTGGAGTATATAGCTCAGCCACAGGCAAAAAATGCACCAGGAGAAAGGGAGATGATGTAAAATAAATGTGTCTCTTGAACTGTTTTGCTTTAGTTAAATTATTTTTATTATGAACACAGTGATTATAGCCACACAAAATAATTTCTTCAGAGGGATTTGAGCTATAAAGGATTATGTCTATACAAGGCTTCCCCTTCTGCATTTACAAGGACGTCTAATTTAAATAGTTACAAGCAACTGCTCTAACTCTCATTACTTTACAGGTCCTTCCTTTTACCTACATCACCCCTCATTATCACCTGCACTAGGCTAACCTATAAATGAAATTTCATCTGCAGCTGTGGTTTGCACAGGAATAATATTAAAGTTAAACTATTATGCCGTTTGTCCTTATTGAGCTTTTAAAATGAAGTAAATACAAGTTCAAACCCTTATGTTTTTCAAGTTTAGACCCAAGGGCAGATCACAACACTGAAGACAATCTCTCAGATTAAAAACTGTGCTTGCATAGGCTAGATATGAGGACCCTGAAAATTTTTGAAGAACAGCTTTTGATTTGATTACAAGCAACTTTTCCCCTCAAATTTTTTCGTATCCCACTTCCCAAATATACCTTATTTCAAGAATCTGCATTGCAATGGAGAAACTTCTGGCAAATGAAGCATGTTGTAAATCATACAGACATAATGAAAGGTAAAAGCTACATTAAAATTCACTGTGCTCCTCTTCAGGAGTTTGTAGCAAAGATATGAGTAACATAAGTTCACATGTGTCTGCACAAAATAGTCTCTGCTGTACAGTCATCCATCAATAGAAGGAAACAGAGTGGTGCTTAAATAATGCATACAAATTCCACAACTACTCAGAACTGACAATGGGTACCAATGCAAAAAAATCAGTTCAAAAATAAAGCAAAGAACTGTAGAATTTCAAATCATAACTTTGTCAGAACAGCAGAACTAACCTCTGTTCTGAAGTGAAAATAAAATAAAATAAAATAAAATAAAATAAAATAAAATAAAATAAAATAAAATATAATATAACTGGACAATGATAAGTCCCCAGTAATGCATCTAAAATCAAAATACCTGACATAATCAACAGGACTCACTTTAATACTACTTCAAGGTCTCATGAGAATAAATCTACTCCATTACTGTAATACATGCAAGTCCCTAAGAGGTCTTTTACCCAGACACTGATTGAGCTTGACTTTGCGTATTTAGGAATGGGTCACTAATTCAGCATTATGGAAATGAAGGAAAATAGGAAAAGACATGGGACAGTCTCATCAGGAAAGCTGTATTGTTGCATGTTCTCTTGATTTTGTGAACTTTCAGTAACCCACAATTGTTTCATACATTTCTCACCTTTTTATTCTGCTTCATTTTTCTTCTGGTCCATTTCATTCATTTTTGTTTCTCTTGCTTGCAGTTATACAATAAAGGAGACAGTTCTGCCTGACAGGAACAAAAAGTACACAGGAGTTAGTCACACCCTTGGTGTAAAATCATTCCACAGATTTCAGAACCCTCAAAAGGTCAATATTGTTTACAAGATCAATAACAACAAGATCAATAAACAAAGTACAGCTTCAAGTGCAAATAAATCAAAATTTAAAAGCACAGCAGAGGCAGTATTGAAAGGTATATAAAAATGCACGGCAATCAGACTGGTGAGCCTGCTAGCTGTGCCCAGCAAGTCCGTCATACTGGGGAGGAAGATAACTATTCACTAAGCTAGCATTACAGATTGCTATTAACCCTTTTTGTGAGGTCTCAGTTTATGGCCTGAAGAGTGAACTTTGATTTCCCTGATTTTATTTGGAATAATATTGCTGGTAATAGAAATTTGGCACTCTCCCAAACCCAACAGCAGTATTATTCTGATGATGGAGACATCTTCTAGATCTATATTATTCACTGTATAAGTGTTATAAAAAGACTTGCTTTGTGAGATGGTGCATTACTTACACATATATTCACAACTTTGAAACAGACCCCTTGGATACGTTTCACAGATACGGTTAATATTTTTTAATGGTTTCTTTGATTAAATCTTTTATCCTCTCAACTCCTCTGCCTTAAGTCAGAGTTTTACGAGACAATTTTTATTTCAAATTCTGGACAGCTTTGAAGACTCATCCTTAAAAAAAATGCTTCTCTGATATATATTTTCTCCCTTACTCACTGTATATGCATAATACTATATATATATATGTGTAGAGAAAAAGAAGGTAATACTTCCCTTTGGTGTGGAATCTCTCCCGGTCCTTGTATCAATCCATGACACCTTGGTTATTATATTTTCTCTCTCCTGTCCAGCTGCAGAGGGGATGGACTGAATGGCTTTTGTGGGTTCCTGGCATCCAACCAGCCTCCACCCACTCTCATTTCAAACACAGCAATTAATAAAGCTTCATGTCCACCTTAGTATCTTTTTCACTGATCAAAAGGTGACGTTGCTGCCATCACCGTCTTAACAACACTGGCTGGTATTAAACTAACATAGAACATCTAACAGCAAATGTAATTTTGCTCTTCCATTTGCAGTTGCTAACAAAAATTATATTCAGGCTTTATATCATTTCGTGTCTTTTTTCCATCCAAAGATTACACACTTCAGCTGACATATCTTGAGACATGTAAAAATACAGGGCATTTATGAAATAGAGAGTATACAAGGAATGCAGGGTGACAGTCCTGAAAACAATCACTTCATTTCCCTTCCCAAGGTCATAGATAACACTGACAGACTCTTCACTGGAATCTGTAAAAGCCTGCTAAAGGGTCCCTATTTGCCTTTGTCAGGTAGAACTGCATTAAGAAAATTGCAGTGGTAATTACCGCATTCTCTAATTTCTATGCAAATTATATGTGGGGCTTCAAGTTGTTAGCTGAAAAAGGCTGACATTCTCTTGCATTTGCGAGTTCCTGTGACAGGAGTCATCCCCAGTAACCAGGGAGAAACCAGTCTCTCACAGGTTCTGTCTTTTTTGCCCTTAAAGAATAGGGCAAACCTTGCTCTTTTTCTCTCTTGCATTCTCTATTGTTCGTAAAACCTCGTTTGTAGAAACTAAGAAACTAATTCCAACTGAGTATCAACATTTCTTACACATTCAGGGGACAGTTGTGTCTTCACATCCTTTTATACAATTCATCTTTCTTTAAGTTGTAAAACTGTGGAAATATAGGCTGGTTTTCTAACATCTGAACCATGCAAACAAGATGTTATTTCCACTTGCAGAAAAAATATTGTCTGTGTGCAAGAGAGGGGTGTTCAATAAAATGGATGATGATTATAGGCTCGAATAAGTCAGGAGAAATGAACTACTAATGGTTTTATACTAGATGTAATTTTTAAGCAGACAACCATATCTTGAGGCAGTCTCTAGCACTTCTATTCCAGTCTGTTCAAAGTGTGTTCATCATCTGATGAAATTGTTATAACACTGTATAAATGTTCTTCCCATTTACCCCAAAGCAAAGAAGCCCTTAAATTCTGACTGTCTGAGGCATTCAGAGGTAATACTGCTCTCCTTCAGCATCACAGAAAGTCATCTCTGTCACCTGAGTGAATGGTACCTACAACAAACATCCATAAAAAATTAATGACAGGAGCTGTTTCTTCTACCATGGTTGAACTCTCTTAGTGTTTCAGTCAATGATTCCCCATTCAAGAAAGTCAGCTATATTCCCTGGCTTGCCCTGCAGGACAGCAGATGTATTGGACTTGGAATGCATTTTCATCACCCTGAACAAAAGCTGCAAATCCAGCCCTTGCTTCTGATAGGCAAAATGACCCTTCCTCACAGTGAGGCTCATGGGTCCAGCTTATTACACGGAACCTCAACATGTTCAGAAACACAACTCACACGTTACAAGTGTTGAAGGGAGTCTTACCTGAAAGGTGTTTCTCTAATAACATGTTACTGGAAGTGTCCTTTGTCTCAGAGATTTGCCAAACCTGACAATGAAAACAGCAAATGAAAGAAACAACATCTCCCCAATTTTGTCCAATTCAAGCTCTCCAGAGGGGAGAAGAGCAAACAGGAACCAAACAAAATATTCCTATAGTATGCCAATTAGAAACCTTCCTGAATAATTCTTTGTTGGTTATGTTTAAGGGCACATTGCTTATTACAGTTTGGAATCCTGCAAGTAATTTTAATTTGAAAATTTAAAAATAAAAACAGTTTCTGCTACATTTTAGTGATTTTGGTTTCCTTTGATCTCAAAGTGTCTGATTTCCAGTATTTTTCTCTTACCTTAAAGAAAAAAAAAAAATCTTCAAAACTCTGATTTCTGTTCTTTACTGCAAAAAAATCACCATTTTTTAAAAAAATACTTTTACTTGTTTTATAAAAACACTTTTTATTTCTTCCTCGGCTTTCCTCTGACTGCACGTGAATATGTATTAAGGGCAACTTGGGCAAAACATTTCTATCATGTTTTAGTTTTAAAGCTGATTCACTGAGGCCACAAGTTTTGGAGCTAGATGCCTACAGCTTGACATCTGCAATACATGACCCAGACACCTGAATAATTAGCAAGGGGCTCATACTGAATGCAGAGAAGTATAGCAACTCTTACAGCCAGCTCAGTTTCAGATCCTTTGGTTGTCATTAGATAACCAATCTAAATACACTTCCAGAGGTAGTGAGAAAGCAGAGAATCTCAGGCTCATGCCCTGCAGCTTCTTGAAATGGTCTGAGGTATCTTAAAGTATAATACATGCACTCACTAAGAAAACAGTTTCAACATTCAAAGTATAAATAATAGAGATAACTCACAACACTGTGGCATGGTTTAACCCCAACCAGCAGCCAAGCCCAATGCAGCCACTTGCTCACTCCCCCAGCAGCAGGATCTGGGTGAGAACAGAAGGGTGAAGATAGAGAGCACATGGATTGCAATGAAGACAGTTTAATTGAGAAAGCACCAAAGCTAAGCAAAACAAGGGATTTAATTCCCCCCTTCCCATGGGCAGGTGGGTGTTCAGACATCACTCCAAACATGCACTCCTTCCTCCTTTTCCCCCCACTTTATATACTGAGGGTAATGGTATATGGTCTGCCCTTTGGCAGTTTCAGTCACCTGTCCTGGCTGTGTCTCCTCCCAGCCTCCCAAGCAGCCCCAACTTCCTCACCAGCATGGCCCTACAAAAAGCAGGAAAGGCCTTGGCTCTGTGTAACCCCTGCTCAGCAATAACAGAAACAACTCAATATAATCAACCCTGTGTTCAGCACAAATCCAAAATACAGCCCCATATCAGCCACTGGGAAGAAAATTAACTCTACCACAGCTGAAACCAGGGCAGACCGCCAGTTCTGTATCCTAATGTATAGAAAGTTGCAGTATCATTTCAGAGGTAAACCTGGTGCAGCAGGAAGAGGGGGGGGAGAGGAGCCTTCTTTTATTAGCTGGTATGCTCAGTTTCCTACCAGTTCAGCCTTATGCCACCTAAACTGTCTCTGCTCTCACGATAATGCAGCTTCTCCTGAACACCATGGGTGTCCCTCCTATGCCATAACTCAATCATTTCTTCTGTCCCTCGAGACATATAAAAACATCTCCAGTTTCTTCTCAGGTCCCCAGAGCTTTGATAGCAAGAGCCAGAAAAGCCAACTCTTCAGAATCCAAGCTAAGGATAAATCTAATGTGATATGTAAACCAACAAATGTGATATCCCACAGTTTAATTCTTTTACCTTTCTCTGATTTCTAGAAAGCTGCTTATCCCAGGAAGAAATCCACATCAAAAGTAGCAAGAAGAGCAAAATAAAAAAAAAAATATACAGGAAATTTCATACTGTAATATGACTGCCTAGACAGAGATAACCAGAAGAAATAAATGGTCAGGAGAATAGAATTACACACTTTGTGATGACTTGTCAGGGTCAGGAGGTGATACACTATTTCTGCTGTTCACACCTTATCTGACCTCTTAAAGAGGGAAATGGGCTGCAAGTCTAATCTGGTGTTCATTTTCCCCTAAATGCAGGAGACACAGGAAGTTTCATAAATTTATCAGTTCCGACCGCTACAGGGAAAATAAAACATATCACGTCTAAAACATGAAGGTCAATCCTTCAGACCAGCCATTTTTCAGAAAATAACAGACCTTTATTCACGTCAAAAACTGAGCCCTTCTTGAGTCATTATACAGTAACACAGCTCCAGAAAAACTGAGAGGAGGGGGGCTTCAGTCAGATGTGCATTGCTAGGAAAGGGAAATGGTGAGGTTTGGTAATTATGTCATGTTCTTATTTTCTGTTCTAGGAGTAAAATGATATTTCAAGGGATAAACTGAATTATTAAAAAGAGCATATTGATCCAGCCTGCCAAAAAGACACTGCAATATTCATTTTTCATTAACAGCTTCCTTAATATACTGTGTGATAAATCCTAAAAAAGGTGTTTATCAAATCAGTACCAATGTGGGGAATTTTAATAAGGCAAGCCTTTCCTATCACACAGATTATACCCATTTATTATCTAGTACCTCAGACAATTTTAGTCTCTTTTCCCAAAACAATCTTCCTCCAGCTACTATCCAAATTTGTCCCTGTAAAATGTTATCATGAATCTTGAAAAACTGTGAAAAACAAATGAAAAAATAGTTTGGTGCCATAAGGATTGATATGATGAGGACAAGAGAAAAAGGGATATTTGTAGCAAACAAAAAGTGTGTCTTTCCTTCGCAAAGTCTTCTTGTATATATCAATACGTTTAACTGTAGGCACATGCCAAAATTCCAATGGCTTCAGTAAGAATTTATAAGCTACTTACAGTTAATAATTGCTGAAATATTTTTCAGAACACTGCTGACTTTAATCATATGCCCCAGCGTTTTACCAGAATCAATTCCATGTTGGTAAAGATTAGAGTAAAAATTATTGGCTATGACTTTCAATTTTATCAAATTCAAGCCATGGAAGGCAAAATATAAAAAGAAACAGTCTCTGTCTTTTTGCCCATGAAACACAGATAGTTCCAACAGCCTCGTTCAAGTGCAATATTAAGGACTGCGTGTTTTCAGGTGTTAATAATTATGGTAGGTTGATGACTTTATCTACTCATCCCTCATCAAGATGGATTTCTTTGCTATGCAAGAGTCTTTCTCTGCCTTTCTTGATGAAACAAAATGCTATAAATAAATAAATAAATAGATAGATTTTGAAATTGAGTGAATACAATTAAATGGAATGAGATGACACAAGGTGCAGTGAAAAGGACCCAAACATGCTGAAATGATACTCATTGAAATCTAAAAATCAGTTAAAGAACTGAAATGAACAGGAGAGGAATTATCATGAAATGTATTCTAGTGGCAGAGTGGGGCTGGAGTTTCAGCTGATGGGCATCTCATGGGGTCTGTGCCTCTGGTTTGGCTCAGGCAGGGCCTGGTCCTGGTGTCTCTTCTCTTGGCAATGTTAGGGTCTGACAGAGCTGAGTGAACTCTATCTGAGATTTTTGATCACAGAAAGTGACATCCAAAAGATGACACCACAGAGATAATCAGTACATACACCCACAGATCTCTGTATTTATCTATGTCTTTCATTATCACTCTTCTTTGCAGAACCTTACTTTAGTTTCTTTTCAAAGTTTTAACATTTGAAGTTAAGCAAGAAAGTTCTTTTTCTTTTTCCTTGACTGATGGAACATCTGAAATAAGTTAATAGAGTGATGCCTTTGTGTTGAGCCTGCTAGGGTCTTCACAGAAGACTAGAGAGGCTGGGTTGTTGTAAAAGTCATTTATTGCGTGGCTAAATCAGTCTCATGAAGGCAGAGTGTTACAGTTCGTGCCATTATGCAAAAGCCTTCTAGCATAGGGTCCCCATGTCCCAAGCAGAAGCAGCAGCCTCTCTTGCATTCACCAAGTAGTGCATTTTTATTCTCTCTTTTACCCAATCAGCTACAAACACAATTCTACTACTGGCTTCTTGGACCTATCCAGGCCTAACATTGATGTACGAAGGTGGTCAAAATTTCTTACACAAATTCTACATACATAGTTCTATCTGTTCTATCTAGGAATGCTAGCAATGCTACATTATGTTTTCATTATGTCTAGGACTTAGATAACTTTGTAAAATGTAATGCCACTGAAATTTAAACTAGGGTTTAGGGTTTTTCTTACTAGCTAATACAGTCTCTTATTTGCTTAAGGCACTTAAAACATTCTCTACTTATTTAAAACTAAACTTACATTTGTACCTTATGTCTGCATGGATTTATGTATTTTAGTTTCTCTGAAGGTTTTAATTCAGCCCTCATCTTTCTGAGTACTTCTGAGCCTGTGTGAATGGGGCCCAGAGGGATTTGCATCCCAACACCTTTCTCGCACCTATGTGTTTTGTGGCCATGAGGAAGGCACCAGAAAGAGAAGACTATTTGTTCTTTCAACATGGTCCAACACCCCTAGTAAAAAATAGAACACTGAAAAAACAAAAACCATGGTGTCAGAAAAATGCTGGTGAAATACTATTTTCCATGGCTGAAGAGGGAATTCAGCCTTCAGTAAATTCACTGTAGCACCTAGAAAGTCTTTAGCAGTTATAGCAGTTTAGCAGTTATAGATGTATTTAAAATTGGATTTGAGATCTGGTATTTTTAAATAAAACAACATTTTCATAGGACTATTATTTAAACTGTTAACATCTCTAAAACAGAGATAAATGCTCTTCCTTAAATACCTACATTCTTAACAACAACAACAACAAAAAAATTAGAAGGTAGGAAACAATCATTCTGTCTCTATATCTAAACATTTCTTTATTGCACTTAATTACCACCAAAGCATTTACTGCTTTCCAGCAAAGGCTAAAAATCTTTTCCTATTGCAATCCATGCCAAAACCCTCCCGTGCTTGCAAGTGGTCCATGTGCAAAAAGGCAGTTAGAAAAATTCAGGGATTTTTGAATCTGTGCAAAACCTGCTTGTTCTTTTGCACTTAGCTGAGCTCAGACAGCATTTTAACAGTCTGGACATAAGCATGAATATAGTGAATGTGTGTGGGAAATAGGTACTTATTTATATTAGCAGAATCATCAAAAAGTTCTTATTAAGTAGGAACCAAGACCTTTGTGTTTCACAAACCTCTGAATAGCCAGAGTGCATGCATAAAAACAATATATTTACATAATAGTTTGAAAATTAGTTCTTTAGTGTCCTGACAATTAACAACTTGATATCAGCCACGTCCTTCTTAAAGAAATAAATTATCAAGAATAATCAAAAAATAAGCTAGATTTAGCTGGAGACAGATGGGGTGAGAAAAGTCAGTGGTAGAATGAAAACATTTAAAGTACAAGGATTACTCAGACAGAAAGAACAGACTTCCTGACCTCTGTAAATATTGCAGAGAGATTTCTGACACTGAGGGGAAAAAAAAGATAAAATTTCATATACATCTGTGTCAGCCTGCCAAAGAAACCAAGCAAGGGAAGGAAAAAACATCTTTCTGTTTTCACAGTCCATTGTTAATTAGCATTTGATTTTGAACAAATCTCAATGACCACATCACCTGCATTGCTAACAGATGAGTAGGGTGTGATATATACAACCACTGTCCTTGTATTAATTTTTATCTATTCTGAATTTCAAAACAAATAGTCACTTACCATTACCCAAAATTTGCCATTCAGTCCCATTTGAGTAAAGTTCATACTGAATTTTATTCTTAGGGTGCAATAAGATAATGACTTGGAACTCATGCTTAGAAAAATAATATTTAAATAACTTTCAGAATTTTTTTTGTGACAATCAGTTTGTTAGATCTAAGACCACTGATGAGTTGTAGAGAACACATCAGAGAGCATGGGTATGAAACTGATATTGTGACCTTTATATAAAAAAATAAATATTCCCCTAGACAAGAGCCCCAGAAAAGCCAGGCTGAGAGCATCCTATCAGGATAATTTACCTGGTTATATGCAGTGACTGATTCCCTGTTTTTCTTCCCAGGACATGCATATTAAAGCAATATTAACAACCTAAGCATACTCTTTGTCCTACTGCTGTCAATTTAAACACCTCAATTTCCACAGAATCGCCATTAAAATATTTTTAAATTCAGTATATTGATAACAGATATTTGCTTCTGAAATTATTGTGTGCAATTTTATCTCTAGAGCTTAAATACCACTATTTTGAGTTGGTCTGTTTCTAATGTCTCACAAATTGTAATACTACTAGACAGTCAGAAGCTTGCAATACCTGCTTATGAGCATTAAAAAGATAAAGATTTGGATTTATGTTTTTAAACTTCAGACTTATAGTAACAACAAAGTATGACTGGATATTTGTTCAACAGCCATGATGTTCAGAAAAATCCCTAACAAAGCAAGAAATTTGCATAGAACAGAAAATTTCAAGGCAGCTACAGACAAGAAACACAGCATGTGAAAAGATCACAGCTTTCACCCTGCTGGGAAGCACCAAAGGACTGCATGGAGAATAAAAGACTGAGGATCCCTCTGGTGTCTACATCACTGTAGCCACTCTTTTTCTCTGCCCCAGCTAGCAAGCACAACCGAAAAGGAAAAATGGCTATAGGCTGAACACAAACCAACAGAGGCAGAAATTACTCCACATCAAAGACAATGTAATGTTAAAATCAACAACAGAAGGCGCTTTTTTATCTTTGCCATCAGCAACCAGCTTCCAGCTCCCTCTTTCCCCACACCCTACACAGGAATGTTTCAGATGACCATGAGACCTCTTTTTCTGTACTTTGCAGCACTAGCACATTACTTGTGTCTTTCACTTCAAAGGCAAATGAGCAGCATGTCAATCTGAGCATCACAGACAGGTCAGAAGGATCTGCTACAGCAGTCAGGAAAATGGAAGCAGAAATGGACTGACCTCTAGGAATAAGCACCTGTTAAAAGGAGATGAGCTCATGGACAGCTTATGAGGGGAGGATGATAGGATTAGTAACCTTGCTCTGAACCTTGCTCTCTCAGTAAGAACTATTTCTCTGATTTGCCAGTCATCACATTTTGCCACTGTATATTCAGCAATCATGTATAAAAGTAACAGCTTTTACTTTATAAATAGGGTTAGTTAGGTCAGGATTTTAAGGAATGTATGCAGACACAGCAAGATATTGGAGGCTGCAACATTAAGGAGTAAAATTTGATACTATCATTTGTCTTTCCCTATACCCTCACATTAATGTTTCCTCAAAATCCTATCACTGTTCAATCTCTCCTGATGATACCATCTAAATTCTGATTGCTAACCTGTCTGTATCTCCATGCCCATTATCCACAAACACAAGGGCTCAAATTAGCTCAAGCTCACCTGTGCTGCCCAGTTCTGCTTCGTGAACCTCTTTCCTGAAACCTGCTGATGTGAGAGGGTTGCCACGGGTAGATATATGGCCACAGGACCTGGATGATGAAGTTCCCAGAAGCAGGGGGAGAACAGAAGGTGATACTCCTGTGCATATCAGGAGAGCTAGGTACTTTGGATGGGAAGGAAACCTTTAATACATGAATGTGGCTGACCATGCTTTGAGATGTGAGGTAGGTACCAGAGCTGAGGGTGGAGGGACCAGCACAAGTTAAGCAATGAGGTGTTGTCTGCTTAATTTCTGTGTGGAAACATGAATCCTTCCCTAATAGCGTAGAAAATTACTGTATGTTTTATTTTAGTTTATTCTCTGTTTGTCATTTAGTTTGCCCCAGAGCTCAGCTTAAATTTCCAAGCCAATTCTGTCTTAGAATAACAGTGCTCCAACTGGAATACTTTAATGTTTCCTACTGAACTAAAATTGCATTTGCAATGAAATGCACATGAAATGACGGAGAAGAAAGAATTTTAAACCTTGAAATATTGCATTTTTAGACATGTACAATCATGACACAGAACAAACAATTTCATTTTTAAAAATTGCATTTTTGGATGTCTTTTTCCATGAAAATATTTCATGTAGTCTTACTGTTATGCCTGGAGAGTACTGTATGTTTACCATATAGATTTATCACAGCATAACTAATAACATATTTTCACTTTCATTTCTCACATGCCAACAGCAATTTTTACATCCAGAGTTACACTTATCCCACAAAACTGTAGTGGTAGACATAGTGTCATGAGAGTCTATAAATGTTCCAGTTGTGAATTAAATTGAATTTCTTTTATGTTTTCTACAATAGGTAGTAAACATGTCACTTGATTCTTAATGAACTTAATTATTCAGTTAAAGAACTTCATATCTCAAGTTTCAAAAAACCTACATAATATTAAGATCTGGTAGTTAGTAATCAATCATAAAAATGGATATATATTTTAAAGCATTTGATAAACTAACAGTTTACAATAGTTTTTGAAACTATTGAATTTTACAAACTGGTATCCATTACATTGCCTTTTTTTCACAGTCATTTGTATTTTTCCCCAACTGCTGAAGCTAAAACAAACAGACAAAACAGCCTAATCTGACAACAGAACTGCTTAGCTAAATTAATGTACCTGAGGTTATTTAATATGTAAAAGTATATTTATATTTATGCATATACACTCACAGAGGTATGAGGGCAACTACATCAGTAAGGAATGGCAGGCAAACTATTTATCAGTATATTAATTTTCTATATTTAAATCAGAAGCACATACAACAAATGAATCTGTCACAGACTTAGTTTCATCCCTCTCTCTTGTGTTTCTGTAAATGAAGCCTTCACAGGAACCAAATTTCTACACTGAAGGAGAAAAAGAAAAGGGAGGATGATATCATCCATGCTTGTCCTCACAAAAAGAAGTTAAAGGCAAGAAAAACCTGGAACTACTATTACCAGAAAAAAATCTGCACTCCTTCCCCTCCCTTTTACCACTAGACTTAATGAACCCACAGCATGAACTGGTTTAAAAGAGGCTAAAACAGGACTCAGACTTTTGGTTATTACAGCTGTGCTTATAAAATACAATATAGCATCAGACCAAATGGATTTAGTTCATCCAGAAAACCTTTCAGTCAGGATATATGACCTGTATCTCTGCAAACACTCAGAACAACTTCCTCAAATTGAAGCATTTAATCTACAGAAATGGAACTAAACATAAAAATGGATTTAACACAACAAATGGTCTACATGTACTTAATTTATCTAATGTATCTAATTTAGTGGATTTTGTAAGCTAAGATGGATCTAGGTGCTTAAAGGACTATTGCACAGAGTTCAGTCTGTTCCCTCAAATCATACTGTGATACACCTTTACTTCAACTCTGGGATAGGCTTTCCCATTAAAATTACTTTGTTACAGAAAATTTTCTCTTTGTACATCCCAAGACCACAAATGAAACCATTTTAGAGCTCTCAAGCCAACAGATACAAAATTTCAGTGGTGTCAAGTCCTACACCTGCACATGGAAGCTGAAAAGATGTAGAAAGTTGAAGAGTTTAAGCAAACAAGGGACAAAATTTCAGTAAGGGCAGGTATTTCTGTGGGCTGTGAAAAATGTTTTTTTAAAAATGTATAACTTGAGTTGATTAGACTATAGTGTCTCAAAGTTGTTTACAACTTACAAAGTCAATTTTCAGTCTGGTGTTGTGTCTTCTTAGTGGTTTCTTTTCCAAAACATGGGCCATCTGTATATTAGTCACCGCACATTTATAAAACTAATTTCCCTAGAAGGTATTTTCACAAAACAATCTCATTAAAAGCAGGAGAGTATGACCAAAATGGTAATTTCTATCACTTCAATGCCCCAAACCAATTTCAGACTCTTTCTACTTTTCTGTAAACACCACTTCATTGTATTGACTTTCTCTTGCAGTTTACATGTTGTGAAGAACCAATTTCATTTTTATTTATGCCTCAACATATGTCAGAAATCTGTGTTCTGACACAGGGTGAAAAATGACTACAGGGGCTGTACACGTGCTGGGAGCCTTAGCAGGTGCCACGTGTTTAGGAAGCATTTGGGAGAAAATCGAGGGAGGCTCTGCCCCTGGGGAGACCCTGCCTGACAGCCCCGCAGGGGAGAAAACCTCCAAGGCTGAGCTCTCAGCGACTTGGCCCTTGGAGGCAGGCACACCCCTGGATGCCTGGGAAAAAATTCCAGGGCAATCAGGCTGCGGGAGGAGCCTTGGCACTTAAAAGCAATGAATCCCCCTCCAGTCCAGACCACATGCTTTATCAGGAAACAGTTCTCTGATACAATATTTGCTGCTTCTGAGCTTTGTTTTCCTCCAAGAAATCTCTCACAAAGAATCCTCCCCAACTCCCCTTACAGAGGAAAGTGACACATATTCCAGCACAGAGGAGTGAAATGAATTTTTACAAATCACTTGCATTTTTGGGATTAGAAAACATAATTATTCTTTTGGCATACAAACTGAGATTTTATAGCCTCAAAATTTACTCTGTTATCCAAGAACTACGTGAAGTCAGTAGGCCCTTATTAAATAGGATTATTAAAGATTGTGTTTGTTTGTTTGTTTGTTTGATTGATTGATTGATTTAATACCCAAAGATCTGTGTGCGTCTTGGTACTGCTGAGCATGGCAGTATTTCTCTAAAATAAGTTATTCCTAGAGCTAGGTCCATAAATGGTTTAAGTAAGAGAAGTTACTACCGGTTCTGTCCCCTTTGCAGGTCAGCAGGTATCCCTTCCCAAAGACTGGAGAGAGCCTTGAACCTACCTGCAGAATAAATGTCATAACCATTACCTACCTTGATTTTGGATTGCTCTGTCCCTGTTACTGCAGGTTTCCGTTTTACCTCACTACCTACTGCATTAGAAGAAGAGAGAAGGAATATGTGACATTTCAGCTTAATGGTGAGATCTACCGGCAGAAACATTGGAGTTGAGATCCTCCTGTCAAGTTGCAGTCTATGAGAAGTGCTTACATCAATACCATGAATTGGACTGTGGAGCTGCACAGATGCCAGCAGTGAACCTTAAGTACAGTGCTTAAGCCCTAGTGGGCATCAGCATTACATATTCCCTGCTTTTGACCATTGCTTTCCAACTCTGGTAGACCACTCTCATATAATACAGCATTTTCTGTTCACAGCTTTCTCTGAAAAAAACATTGCAGTCCGCTTCTCTCAGAACCATTGAACATGAAAGTGCTTTTAAAAGTTTGGTGCTGTGACAGAAACCTTGTGTAATTAATTCCTAGAATTCAAATCCTAAAGACTTTGTTCTTTATCCTGTTCTTGAGTCCTACATCTTCAACATAAGTTTAACAAGGAGGATGTTTCAGCCACAGGAGATTATCAACATAATGATGCTTTGAACTAGTATTTGCATTTCTCTCAGAAGACCCCACAGGTGAAATCCTGCTCTCCTGAAAGCCAATAATAGTATTGTCATTTCATTACCTTTGGGGGCAGAGGCTCAAATGCAGCCTTAAGTGAAGAAAAGAAAGCTCTATTGCCATGGTGACTCTGAAGACAACAGGAAGAAAGGGAAAAGATTTGGATGGAATGAGAGAAAAGAAGACATCTCTAGTTTCTAATATTAAACTCGTAATTCTAGATATTAACTAGCATATGTAGTACATATAGACAGAATTGGAGCTCTGTGGAGTAAGGAGGGCCTAGGCAAAAGCTGACTGATGGCACACATATTAGAAGATTGTTCCTGTGTATTTCCACAAAACTCTTCATAGAGAACACAGGCAGAACTGTTTCACTTGTGAAAACCAATCTGGGAAAGTAAAAGTGGGTGACTACAGTATATATTCTAAGATTGGATTTAATAGCTGGTATGAACTATAAAGTCTTTCTCCCTCTTAACAGAAAAATGCAGAGAGGTTGGAACTAGATGCTCTTTAAGGTCCCTTTCAATGAAAAACCATTCTATTATTCTATAATTTTATAACCTGGACTTAAGTTTCCTACTCTTTGAGTACAAAACTCTTCTTGAAGGATTTATGGACTGCTCTTCCTTCAGTTAATCATTCCCCTTTACATAACACCTGACCTTTGAAATTACATTAACATACCATTAACAGCACCATTAATATTGGTATCCTAATACAGAAATTAATCTTATGCTGTAGAATTAAAATAAAACTGCACTTCTCAGCATTAAATGTGTGAGCTAATGTAAAGTTCAGTCCCATGCTGTCAGACTGCAATCATCATGTCACTAAGACTCAAAGTTCAGCAGCATAAGGCTGCACTGGATCAAAAGTGTTTAATTGTCACTGTTTTGTCTGTGATTTTCAAGACAGATGGTTATTCACCTATGTATCTTAAGAACGTCTATTAAAACCTTCTGTAATTAGATCTTGATTAGGATATTTGCTTTGTAAAAAACTTACTAACGTGATTCAGGGATGCATACATGAAGTCACATCCAAAGGGCAGGAATGCATCATAATTCTAATTCTTTGCTAATATGCATGCAAATTAATACAAGCATTAGTACATCATTTATAATCCAGGAAATTTACTGTACTATCCCTAATGTTCATCCAAATATCTTTTTTCTGAAATGATATTAAACTCCTAATTCCCAATCTGGGCTCCTCAGATGCCTTTTCCTATTGAAAAAAAACTAAATCTTTTGTTATTTTGAAAAATATTTATTTTTAATTTCCTTGGCTAATCTCTGATTTTAAGCATCAGAAAAGGTCAGCAACTTTAACTCCTGGAAAAATCAATTCATACTTTTCTTCCTTTCTCCTTTTTCCCCCCCAATTCTATCCAATTATTAAATATATATATTTTTTAAAAGCAACATCTGAAAAGCATTATGTAAAATAAATTAAAAATCAGACAGTTCCAATAAGCCACATCAATAACAAAAGAGGAAGATAAGTGTTCCAAGCATGGAGTACATTGTACTGTTTGTTCTGCAAAGTACTGGATTTTGGCAAGCTTTTGGACATTATAGAAGTAATAATAAATCTCTTGGGTTTTTGGGTTTTTTTTTTTTTGGTTGTTTTTTGGGGTTTTTTTGGTTTTTTGGGGTTTTTTTTGTTTGTTTTGGTTTTTGTGGTTTTGTTTGTTTGTTTGTTTGGGGGTTTTTGCTACAGCTGCTCAATAAGTGATTCTTTTTTACACATATGATCAAGCTTTTTCTGAGTACATTAAAGCCAAGAACATTCAAAGACACCTGCACAGGTTAATTTTTCTGTCTTGTGTATTTCATGTAGTACATTGTGTTGTGACTTCAGTGAACTTGTATTTGGCATTCCTCATGTTTAGATGACAGGGACTGTGTATGTGATTGTGCCTAGCTTGTATAAACCTGATTCATAGAAGACAGAATTAAAGCAAATTCATAACTTCTTTGGTGAATGTGCAACAATATATTAGTTGCACATATTTTAAGCTACTCAGATTTGAAAGCTGCTATAAGTAAAATAAAAATCAAAGAAAACACTGAATTTGGGCTGCATTATCTACTCCATGGAAAGCATACAATTTGCTGGTGGCAACTAAACCAGCCACTTTTCAGGAATGGGAACAGCAAATACGACTATTGAAAAAACAGGTTTTTACATCCTTTGAGATCTGGGGAACTTTTCTTCATGAGGCAAATGCAAACACATAGTGATAGATATGGAAAAGCAGTGTTTCAACACAGTCGTTGGATGTCTGGGTCTTTCCTGAAGAATTCGGGTCCTTCTAAGGGAGAAAAAACAAGTTTGGGGAAAAACAGTTCTCTTGGACACATGCAGAAGATTCAGGCAAGCATCCTTAGCTTCCTTCCTTGATAACCTATTAATTACTATTTTCAACAATTGAAAAAAAACACTAATATTTTGATAAATAACAAAGAGAACACAAAAGAGATTTCTATGCCTGCCTTTTGTTAGGCTGTTGTTTTAGTGGAAAAAGTTTTATTTGTAGGAAGTTTCCCCTTTGCAGTCATCCAAGAGAACCAGAAAGAATTATTCTTTCACTCTGAAAGTGACACTGGACCATTGGTCCTCCTCTAGTCTCCAAGATTATATTATATAGATTAGATCAAATGATGACAAGATTTGTTGAAAAATGATGAAAATCTGCCCCAGGATTGAGATTGGCCTAAATGGGCACAAATATTTCCCTGCTGCTGTAGGTAAACATGTATAAAGAAATGCTTGAACTGACAGAGGTTAACAAAAAATAAGTGTAGCATCTTTAGAGACAGGTGTCTCATCCTGGAGGGAAGGTAATAACTGCGTAGAAACATTAAGTACAGAGAAGCAGATTGCTGCTACAGTATAGTGGGTCTATTTGTCATATTTACTGTGGGACTATTTGAAGCACTTCTACCAGAAGCCAACAGGCTGTCTTTTCATTCATAATTCATACTGTTTGCAATACAATGATCCTTTGTCATAATGATGACAAAGATTTCATATCTCTGTAGCATCTTTCATCTAGGTGAATCACAAATCACTTAAATTTCACACTACTTAAACATACTGCATTTAGAAGTTGTTTTGGTTTTTTTTTCCAGTCACTGAAATAGGGCCATTGTTTCTTGTTGTGCCAAGAGAAAACTGAAACAGATGGAAAGCCAGCTTAATGACCCCTGGATATGTATCTCTCTGCCTCCTCTCCTCTACAATACAGAAACTGAATTGTCAAGTCTCTTCATTTTGCAAATAATTTCTGCAGTTCAGCAGTTCAAGCATTATAAGATATTTGTCTTGGAAAGTCTTCTGTTGTAAATATTCAGCCATGATGGGGGTGTTTGCATGGTGGCAGAAGATACAACATTCTGATTATTCCTACACCATATATCCGAGACCAGTCTCCTAGAATAACTTGAATCAAACTGCAGTAAATTTGTGCTGATATTCTTGTGCTTGAGAAGCTAGAATTCAGACCTTTAATTCTTACATTCTCAGAATACCTAAAAGTATTACTTTTGTACTTTTTCTTCACATAATTTTAAAACTTGCTTTAGATCTTGCACCTTTTTGACAAAATAGGTTTAAAGCACATAATTTTCCCAGTTTTTTTCTGACTTTTATTAATAGGATAAGTGTTTACATTTCCTTTTTCAGTGCTGTTTTTGTTCAAGTTGCATTTTCAATTTTCAAGCTTATTTCTTTTATAAATAACTCCAAAACTATATGGATTTAATTTTTTCCTGCTATTCTATCTACTTCTGCCCATGATAAAATAGCAGCTAAAGGGAGATAGCATCTGCTAACCTCTGCAAACCACTTTGTTCCATCCTATTCCTGTATGACAGTTAACCCAAACAAACAATTTTACCCCAAACAATAAGAGAATTTTTTCACAAATTACTACAAAATCGTTTTCAGATGTTTACTACCCAGGTACAATTGTCAGAGATTTGTCTTGGATTCTTTACCAGTCTTAAAATCATAAAAGGTCACATTGAACCTGGCTTCTGCCTTCACAGCACCAACTGCAAAAGGTCACTGCATCTAAGAAAAGATGTATAGCTGCTACACTAGGTTTTACCTATTGGGATTGTAATAATCCAGGAAAAAAATACAGTCCAGTCTAGTTTTCACACAGTGTTGAAGAGAAAAAAAACCAAAATCATGTGTTTTGTCTTTGATCATTGGCTACAGCAGGATCTTGATTAACAAAAGCCCAGAAAAAAATAATCAGCTTCTAAACTCATCACAGATAAATGATAACACTCTTTTGTTACATTATAGAAAGAACTTACAGTTATTTCCAAACATACAGGGCCAAAATTACTCCTACTTTAACTGCAATAAATTCTACAGAATTAGATAAAGAATGAGACCAGTTAATTCAAACTAAAAGCACAACTCTTTCAATTGTTGAATAAAAGGATTTCTTAACTTAAATCTCACCTGGTACATCCAACTGTTGGATTTCAGCAGGCATTTTGCTTTTTATCTTTGTGTGACAACATGTCACAGGAGAACCTTGCTCCAGTAGTAGTTGCAGATAGTTCAGTTTGGGGACTCTAGAAAACAAATTTCATGTCAGAAAAAGTGTAGTTAAAACCTGAGAGTGATTAAACAAACTTAGTCATCAAGATCTCTTTTTTTGATGGAATTTTGCAGATAAGGACTTAGCCACATGAAGTCACTGAGAAAAATTAATCCAAATTATCTAAAGGTGCTCCTTCTTAATGTTTTTTATATAGCATACTAAAGACTAATTCAGGATAAAAGGGCCTTAATTAAATTTTAGTGTTATTATTTTCAAAGCAAATTAAAGTGACTAGCATTGGAAATATTTCTGTTCTGACTTGGAGCATCTGTATAGGAATTCAACACTGCTTAACTAATCCATGTAGAAAACTAATTAGGCTTAATTTTCCAGGATTTTCTCACATAAACAGGCTGACAGATATGCACTGAGCAAATCCCTCCTCATATAAAATATCAGAGTTGAAATATAAAAGCAGAAATGCCTACACCATGTTCTCTGACAGGCAAGTCAAGTATTGATGGTTGCAGCCAGCATTGCTTGAGGGATGAGCAAGGGGTAGTTTATAAAAGCCAGTTCTGTTGAGCCAGACCCCACACTCTCCAGCTCAGACCTGCTTCCTCACATCCTTCTGTCAGAAAAACAGTAAGAAATTTTGAATAAGACCTATGCTTTTAACCAATTCCATTGGTAAAGAGGAGTTTGAATGGCTGAAGTCTACCTGGAAAGTAAATAACAGATTCCATGAAGAGATAGAGCAGAGAGAGTAAAGCAGAAAGAAAGCTTACATAGAGGGAGTTTAAAGGGAAAAAGGTGATGCACTGCTAGCAAAAGTGAGGTCTGCAGTAAATGTAACAGGTTGAAGAGAAAACATAACCAAGAGGTTAGTGTTGAGGCTTAGGGATTAATTTCTTTTGTGACAATTTGAAGACAGTCTGAAGTAAGAGTATACTGATTTTCTTCATGGAAGAGAAACAGAGTACATTACCAAATGTACTGTCTGCACATAACATAAGAATACAAAAAAGAAGAGATATAGAAGAGGAACTAGAAGCCCAGCCTTCTATTTACCAGACCTATCTTGTTGGAAGAATTCTAAGTTTGCATAGCAAAAAAGTGGGCCAATCTGAGCTAAATTGTTTAGCAAACAGGGACTCGGAGCAAAATAAATATTAAGGTTTAATTAGCAAGTTTTGATCACCCCATTTGTGATAGCATATTTAGTAGTTTAAATTAGAGCTTTCTGTTTATTATACCAATGCTATTTAAAGAAAGAATAAACAAAAAATTCACAGTAAGCTAAAATTTACAGCAAAGTATCTGCAAAACAAAAAGGCCCTTAGTGCAATACAGCTATTTATTAAAAAAAAAAGCAGCTGAATTCCTCTACAGAGTGCTTCCCCTGCAATGCAGTTGTGATTTTCTGTTGTCCCATACCCTAATCATGCCTTTATCTCTACCATCCAAACAGAAATAACACGGATTTCTAACACTAAGATGCTTAAGATGAAAATCTTTTTGCACACTAAAAGTATATACTGTCTCGCTAGTGAGGGAATGAAATGCTATATTTAGGACCACTCTTCAAGCAACAGGCTGAGGGTCTTATGAATAATAGGAACACACCTCTTTCTCTCATTCAGGTTAATAAGATTTATAAACATGAAACAGAAATCTGGATCCAGACTGTATCTATGCACATATCACCTTTTAATTCAGAAGGCCATGGGCTCAGTTAGAGATCATATAGTCCATAAGCTGATTAATGTACAACCACCAAGATGTCAATAGCATGACTTACAAGAACGATGATGGACCTCTGTGGCTCCATCCAGTGTTTAAAGCCACTCCCAGGCCAAAATAAGTGCCTGGGTCAATTGCTTCTATGTTGATTTGTCCTTGGGACTGACTTCCTCTGCAAAGGAGGAATTCCAGGCACATTCAGTCCTTAGAGTAACCTCCAGTGCACAACTATTCGTAGCATGAATGGCATGACACACAAGACAGACTCCAACCCTTGTATCCACCTTGTGGGGACAATCTTCCTAGAAGGTAAAATATCATCAATCCTACACATCAGTGCAGGCTTCCTGCCACAGGCTCCCTACCACAGACATTACTGGCACCAGGGAGCAGTTGCATCTTCATCTAACAGACAGAACACATAACACTGCCCTAGGATTACACCACCAGATGATATAATTTCAACAGGATAAACCTCCAGGGGTGGCTAAATCAAACCTGGAAAACCTGAACACACAGTGGACCACTGTAAATCTTTACCAGCTTTCTCTCTTTGTCCAGGGAGGCAACCTGGGAAAATGATGGTCATTCTGCTGCTCAGAAGTGCATTATTTGTATTCTCACTCCCATGGGACTGCTGCCTGACTGTTCACAATTTGCTCCCACTCCTCCAGTCCAAATGACCACACAGCATGCCATGAGAGACTGTGAGACCACCTCTGCAAAGGGTTTATTTCCATCCTCTGTGTAATAGTCCAAGAGATAGTGCAGAAGCCTCTTTCCCTGTTCCCAAAAGTTTGAAAAAGGAAGAACTACAAAAGAAGTGAGTCATGAACATGATAACAAGTGTTTCTTTCTTTCACTGTCCTGCATTTTTCTAGGGATTAGATGGGAATGGTGATTGATGCTTTGATGACTGCATTGAAAATAACGTAAAGGGTACCTAGAGCAAAGGGATAGATGTTCCTTTTATTAATAATAAACATGCAATAAGCAAAACATGGTCACCAGAGACTGTAACTTTTGCTTTCTCTCCTAATTGCTGCCTAAAGAGCTAAAGTTTTAAAATTTTATTTCTCAGTCATTTAAATGTCAAGAAAAATTATGCAGAAAATAAAAGCCATAGGCAGTGTAATATCTGGAGAAATTACTGGTGGGTTTTGGAGGTTGCAAAAATTCCATTCAGAAAAAAATCCCTTCTGGTGAAGAAATCTCTTAAGTCTAATTCAACAGAATGGATCATGATGAACTCTTCTTCCAACAAGCTCTCAGAAAATCTCCAAAGTCCACTAAAGGAAAAAAAAAAAGCAAGTCTTTGGAAAAAATGCACATCCCTCCCTCATTATTCAATCATTGTCTAAAGGACTGTTAAAACAAAAATTAACAGGCAGCAAGATGCATAGGATTGATTTTGAATTTTTGAGAGAATAAACAGCCTGAATCAAAGCTGGGTGCACCCATTGGCTGATGTCTAGGTTGAGTCTTAGGCAAGGAATTTGTAACAGCATAACTCTTCTTCCTCCTCTGTGTTATGCTTGTGTTACCTTGGTCTCACTGGAGACTGAGTCAACCTTACTTTGTTTTTAACTCCTTGATTAGGTACAAAAAAAAGGGTTAAAAATTTAGCCAGAGGCTCCATATATTTCTGGCAACTGGCAAAAAGTATGTGTCAGAAATAAGAAAAGTCCTAGCTGAAAGAGAATCAAGTACTTATTTTATGCCCATTTTTGCATTCAAAGGTTGCAATTTTTATCTTCATTATTGCACTGTTCCCATTATTTTCTCAAGCCCCATAGGAATAATTGTGAGACACTACTTTGTAATGCTAAAATAAAAGTTTATCCAACATAATGTGATGAAAAAAAAAAACTTCAACAAAGTTATATCAGTTTATTTCAACTAGGGAACTAGATTTGCAGCTTCATCAACTTCAGTTGCTCATTTACACCTTTGTAAGTTCAATGAAACAAAACCGGGCGCACATTAATTGTTTCCTTTTCACTGTTGGTAGAACAACACAGTTGAGAGCTGTATCAACAAAGAGATTTAAGTATCTGAAGCAAGGGGCATGAAGCCTAAGCCTGATGTTTATATGTCTAAAACAGCTGCTCTTAATTAACAGCAGTTGAACCCTGGAGTTACTTATGTGCCTGACAATAAACGACAGTAAAAAAATTAATGCCTACTTCTTCCTCATCAACAAAAGTCACACCAGGCATTTTCTCAGGCTCTGTCTCTGGTCTCTGAACATCCCAACATTACTAAGCACAGCCTAAATACCCTTAATGCATTTAGCTTTTAGATAGAAACTAATCTAGAGAGGCCTTACAAGCTGCTAACACAGGACTCTGGAATTCATTCCCTAAATGGAGGACTTCAAATCCCAGGCCTCAGGAGCCAGAAGACTTGAGTGTATTACACAGATTTGGCACTACGTATCACATGAGACTCCTGTGCAAACAAGCAGATGACACAGCTGAAAAGTGAGGTGTGAAATATCTGGTTCTCAGTTAGAGTCGTGGGCTGCACAGCGCAGACCCAGCAGCTGCTGGACTTAGCAACTAAAAGCTGGTGGGAAATGAAAGCAAGGTTATTTAGCCACTTTCATTTAAAATGCTGCTCACTTTTGCATGAAATCACACTCTCCCCACACCACCTTTAAGACCTTTCCTAAATCCCAGGGTATTGCACTGAGACATGCAGTCAAGAATACAACAGCAAATAGCCAGAGAGACAAAATGGTGTGAAACCTGCTTCCAGCACAGAAAACTAGAGCTCCCAGATTCTTCCTTCTCTGCTCTCATCCATGGACTTTAACAATTAAGCTAGGTAGCCCAGCTTTTCCCTGCTTAAAGCAAGATCTATGTGCAGCAGGGCTAAAGACTATTACAGTGGAGGATAATATATTGCAAGCTATTAGATCACACGTGCATCTATTATCTAGGTAAGATCGAAGTGAATAAATAAGATCTCAAGCACATAACTTTAAATTTCTGCAGAATCAGAGAAAAGAGAATGTTTAAAAGTAAATTGCAGAAATACAATCTTCAGAGACACAAACACAAACATGTATTTCATCAAATCTAGTATTAAAGGTATCTAGAAGATACCTTTTGGTATCTTCTAGAGAGAAGCCTTGTCTGGCTGTAACATTTTTTACAGACAGTAAGGGATGCCTAAGAATAGACAGTGAAACAAACAGGTTTTAGCTTTGTTTTTTTTCTGAAAGAAAATGACAATTTATAGGCAATAGCAAGTGGTGAAGGATGTCAGGTTTTGTTACTCCTTTCTTTTCCAATATTTTTCTTAACAAGATAATTTTGAGGAAAAATTGCAATAAGATCAGAAGGCCCAATATAAATCAGTTAAGGTGACTTTACATTGACTGGGAAAAATAAGAAAGAAAAGGTATTAAAATTGCTTCTTCTATTTTATCATCAATATGTACAAGATTCTCAAGGCTCAATAACAAACCAGATGGTTGTAAAATGAAGCATTTTTCCGCCAGGCATTCCTCTACTCTTTAAGGGTAATTGGCACTATGCACAGAAGAATTATCAAGTCTCAAATTAGCCACTTCTGATAGCACATCACATCTGTTTGTCTGTCATTTTCGTGATACACTGGGATTGTTGAATAATTTGTTTACAAATAAGAGAACAATCTGTGCTAGAAGTTTTGCAGATGAATAGGGACATCTGGAGTAGAGCAACATTGCATTGACTGTTTTGGAATAGCTCAGGCAGACTGAAAAACAAAAACCTTTGCAGACCATTAGGCAACAAGATGGTATGTCTTCACAGCTCTGTTAGCTTGAGGTACAATTTAAATGCTGTTCCAAACTCCAAAAAATGCTGTTCTATTTCATTCACAACTAGTGTTTCCTGCACTATCAGTATTTTACTCTCAGATTGATTTTTCTGAAATTGCCTGCACAGTTGTATGCTTGACTGGACAGAAAGCTAAGGGCCAGTAAGAGATAAGATCTTTAGTAAGAAACATCTAACTTGGATGGAGGAAAACAAGCGTCACCAGTGGGCCATCACTGTTGAGAGAAAAGAAACATTACTTTGTAGGCAGAGAAATGAAATGAAGCAGTGACTTCAATATACTCCATGTTTAATTGCCTTTCATTGTAAGAACAATATATTCTTCTATCTTCGATAATTTCTTGTGCCATCTTAAACATTACTGCCCATCACATAAAGAAAGTGTATAGAATATCCTGGGATTTCTCCTTTAGCCAGTGTTTCCTTCAAATGGCACAACTACTCTCTTGTGAATTTAGCAGCAACAAAAACCTTTTCTTTTTCCAATTCTCTACTGGGCAGGTGGATACCATGGATATCTTCATACTGCTTTCAGCATTCAGTTATATCAGATGTAAAAAAAATCTCTTATAATAAAGAGAACCAAGGTTCATTTCTCATTCAAAAGAAGCTTGTAAATAACCCCAAGTTTGCAGAATCCTGTGGATACTTTAAAAAAAAAAAAAAAAGTTTACAAAAAGGTCTGGTATTACTTCTAAAAGAGCAAGTCCTCCCACAAGTTCAGTTTGCTTTATTTTTTTGAATACCTTCTAGTTACCTTGCAAGAACTAGATAAAATTTGACCAGCAAGTATTAGGTGGGAAGAAAGTATTTGATATTTATAAGATGTACCAGTGATGAAGAACAGTGTGGGAAAATGAGCAGAATTATCAGAATCCAAATCCGATAAAATCTTAGATTATTTCCAAATCCTGCTGTTTTGAGATACAAAATTATTACACATTAACATGTCTGAAACCTATTTTACCCAGATCCATGAGAGATATGGCTACTTTGTTTCTTACTCTCAAATGCACTAGTGAGAGTAAGAATATTTGTAGCCAGGATTTTCACAAGCAGTTCACACAATGAAATATACACATTACAAAAGGCTGCATGTCAAAAAAAGGAAAAAAGAAAAAAAAAAGTGAAAATCTCTATGTCTCTTGGATAACCTTTAAATCTGAGGTACTGCTGACCTAGGGAGCTGTTGTTCATAAAAGAGATAAATAAGCCCTCTTCCCTCATTTGCAACTATATATATACCAAAGCTGATCCAATAGGTGTTAATACTTAGCACTGTGTGACCTAATCAGCATCTTCATTCCAAAGACATCATCTCAAATTGAGATTTATGTGCTAGGCATGCATTGAACATTCAGAAAATCATTATCCTTGCATTGATAGATGCACAAAATACAGAAAGGGTAAAAAGACATGATGTGAGAAAAGAGGAGAATAGTATGCAACTTATATTTATCAACCTGATCCACTTTAAGCAGCACAACCAAAGCAGTTACGAAAAAGTATTTTTGCCTTGAAAACTGAGGCATCTTGCAAATAAAATACAATAAATTCTCTAGGGGAAGAACACTGGGGTGAAATCCACACACAGCACTGTAAAGATCAGAAAAAGAACTAAGTAAAAAGGTTATGTGTAGGCAGAACATGGATTTATAGTCACAATGCATAGGTGCTAACACACATAAAGAAGAGAAAGATACAATGGCAACAAGCAGAGGAATATGGAAAACTGCTTGTATTTTCTTTATCTGCTCTAGAGTTATTCTAGACTTATTCTAGAATTACCATGAAGTCTACAAAACAAGCTCAAGAACAGACACACCTCAGAGGTAGGCGGGACTGCAGGACTGAAGAGAGGTAGCAGTGGAGACAGATCATCAATTCACCAGTGAGGAGAAAGCTGAGCAAAGTCACCTGAAGGGACAAGATGACAAATGAACTGGAGGATGACTTCAGTGGAGGTGAAGACAGACAAGGGGTACCCCCTTAGGGCAGTCAAGCAGCCAGTCTGGTTTCTGTATGTTCTTTTTGGTGTCAGACATGAACAAAAACCATGGTATTGACACTCACACGTGTCCTTCTCTCCTTGTACAGCTGCAGCACTGGTGTTTCTGCTTCATTGTCAGCTTTTGAGCACCACAGCAGCTCCCCTGACACAGACCCCATGTGGCGTGGCTGCATCCTTGCCATGGATCTACAGCAATAAGCCTGAGGGAGTGGGGCTAGTGCTGTCTGCCAGGTTTAAAGAGAGTAGGACCAATCTGCAGTGTGGATTTTTTTTTCCTGAGTGCAATCTTTGACACCAAGTTGTTGCTTGTTTGAGACTTAGAAGTAAGGAAGATAATGCTTTATTCAGAAAAGGACTGTGAAATTACCAGTACTTGTCAAATAAAAACTAATTGACATCAACAGGGTCAAAATAAGATACTTCTTTGCTTGATCAGTACTACTTTATACAACTACTAGCATAATTTCTTTTAAATTAAGCAAAGCAGTAAATAACAGCCCAATACCAATAATCACACCTGCTGAAAAAATCCTGCAGATAAGTTTATGTTTATTAGACAATGGTTTTATTTGCAGGAAAGTACTGCTAATAAATGATTGTTACAGACAGATAAAATTTTAGAGACATAAAAAACCCCACTTTTTTTGCTGTGAAACTAATGAGATTTACCTGTAGAGTAAATAACACTACTAAGGCTGAGTAGTCATTCTCCACTCCGAGAAAATGCATACGACTTGAATTTCACATACAAAGACATCATACTGTTAAATGAAAAATGTTAAAATACAAAAAATGTTAAAATTGCCTATATTTCATATCAAAAATACTTCAACAAGATGGAAAGCTCCCTGCTTTGGTAGGACATTTTCTTGGTGCTAATTACCCAGAATGAAAATAGCCACACACATAGTAATTATGAAACTTCCTCTAGCAAGAATGGCACGAAATGTTTTATGCTTGTTTGCAGAGAGAAACTTCTCAGTGTTCTGCCTTTGAAAAGATATTTTTCAGCTGTTTCAATGCTTTCTTATTCTGCCACATTATGTTAGAGTAGACTTCTAAACAGAGAGCATTTCATTAGTTCCAAATACATTCTAAAATTTCTTGTAGTCGTTAAAAATAGAAGTTCAAAGTAAGAAAACTGAGACAACCCTTTCTTAAAACAACCAGTTTCCAGGAGAATTTGCTCTTTACTAGACTAAAAACCAATACTTTTGTTGGCGTTTCCCAGAGGAAGAACATTACTCTGGTTAAATTTAATTTCATTTTACTCCGTAAGCTCTTATTCTGCTCTTCTCCTTGTCTTTGTGTAAGCACACATTGAGTTTCTTTTTTGCTCATGTTTAAATGTTGCAAAACCACTGAAAGCTATGAGTGAAACAGACATCATGTAGTAAAAAGCAAACTAGCTTCCTGAAAGGAGGCTTCCTAAACCTACGAGGCAAGCTGATTCCAGCTTAATGGATGGGAGGCCACATATCCTTAATGCAGGATCAAAACCCAAATGTTCAAGACCTGTTTCAAACACACCCTAAACTACTCATTCTAACACAATTCTAGACCATGTCCCTTTGTCAGACAGACCAAACTCCCAAGAACCAATCACTAATTCCACAAAAAAGGCCAAGACAAATTGTCCCAAGAAAGAAATTGAAAAAATAATTAAATACCCAGACGTAGCTGTTTTGGGGATGTGACACCACAAACCACAATATTCAATATATAGACTTGTATTATTTGGGTCATGGACATAGACAGAGCTCCTGGGTTTGGTTGACATACTTGGTCATACAATAGGCAGATTTTGGCAAATAGAAATAGACACTCATGCAACAGAACAAAGATGCTGCAAGTGTTTTCTAGAAACAAACACACCACTGGTTTGGTAATAAAAGACAAAAGGATTATTCTTGCATCTCTTCTGTCACTTTATTGCCTAAAGTTAGAAAAAATCACTCTGCCAACATGTGCCATAGTTTCTCAGGTACAGGCTCAAGACAATCAGTTTCTTCAATTTAGGAAAAATCTTGGACGGTTCATATATAAGATTTTTATGAGCAGGAAGTTTGAGTAAAATCTAATCTCGATCTCACAGAAGTACCACAAGGCTGCATACAAACTGAACCATAACTTCCACAGTCTGCACCTTTCTCATCTGATTGTTGCAAGCCAATGCAGGTCTGTCAGCAGCTACTGCATATACAACTGATGAGAGAAATAACATAAATATCTTTTTGTTCCATTCAAACAATGATTGCTATTTAAAAATCAATGTACACTCATATCTCCAAATTATATCCTTATCTTGCTAGTGGCTATAATCCTCACTGAAATTAAGCCAGTATTTGGCACACTAATAATCAATAATTAAGTAGCAAAGATAATTATAGAGCCAATGGGGAATTTACAGAGGAGTTGTTAGTTTATAAATTGATTTGCATTCTAACAGGAGGTTTTATAATGAGGCTCGTGTGGCTGTCACTAACAAGCACCTGGGACATGATCCATGACTCTCTGCCACTCTCAGATTTTGGACCATTACAAAGCAGAACACTTGTGGAGAAGCAAAAGGCAAATAGTTGTTTTTGCTAACAAGAGCAATTTCCAACCAAATATCAATTTCAACACCTCCCCAAAAGTGACAGAAGAATGTAATGAAGCCAGTGGAGCAATGCTGCCTGTCTTCTGTTTTGCCAGTGTGAGTCATTCATCCACTATTATCCTGGGCTGCAGCTGCCCTGTCTAATGAGGCTAATGAACTGTCTACTGCATCTCTCTGTCATTACTGACATGCAGAATTGAATAACACAGCACCGCTTGGAAAAAGTAGATATAAAAATGTGTTGAAGCAAATGAATACGCGTGTCTGAAGGAACAGAGCAGGCATCACACTCCTTGATTTTCTCATTTGAACATTCTTCCTTGCTTGTTTCAAAAGATTCCACTGGAAATGTTTTTAAATTGCTCAAATTGCTATTACAGATTTATTTTTTTCTTCTCAAAGTTCCCACAGTATATCCACCACTAAAGTATCCATGTGTTTGTAAAAATAAGTAAATACATATTCATCAAGGATTTAATAACAGCAGTTATTAAACATTCACTTCAACTCAACTTCTGCTGTACAAGAAGTTGCAAAGTTTCAGTGAATATTTTCACAGACATCTATTTCTGGGCTGGTAACTCTGCTGGGGGGCAGTGTGATTTCCTGCAATGCAGAACAGAATAAAGACTAGTTAACACACACTATCTTTCACATTGATGATCATGTGAAATCAAAGTGGCAAAAAGGTTTGAAACTAGTGTTATGAGTAACAGTCTTCTCACTGAGCTGGAGTAAACTGGAAGACTATTCCACTGACAGGGGAGAAGTCCTTGGACAGCTTGTCAGGCAAAACCTTATCTTTTCCACTTTAGCCTGCCTTGAAATCTGGCACTACTGTCCTCCCCTCTACCCCAGTCACACTGAGGGCAGAAAGACCAAGCTCAGCCAGATCTCAGCTGGTACACAAGCAAGCAGGACCCACAAGATAGCTCACTTTGTCTATCTGATTCCCAGTGAAAAAGCACTACAGTAAGATCACAGCTTTTGCAAAAAAAAAAAGGATTTCCAACATTAACACAACAGAAATAATAAAGTTTCCCCTGGGATCCACTAAAATGAGCACACCTGATCTGTAAAGACAAGATGACATACATCATACACACACACTTCATATGTAGAAAAAAGTACTTTGAAACACCTCAACATAACCAGTAAATTTAGCTAGATCCATCTCTGTTTAAGAGCAAAAAAATAACTCAAACACATGCAGACTAACTCAGCTTCTATAGAATAAAAAAGTGGGATTCATTTTGTCTTCAGTTAATGCCAACCTTTGGTATATTACCTCTGACCACAAAACTAGACCTTTACTGGTGCATTTATATTTATAAAGTCACTGAAGGAGCATTTGTGTAAAGGGCACTGTGTCAAACTCTCATTTTAAATTATTTGTTGACCCATTTTTTCACAGGAGAAATCTGATACACTTTCATAGAAGAAAGAAAACAAAAACAAGGTGGGGGAAAAAAGCTCTAGGTTGAAGAGAGAAGATGAGGATAAATAAATCTGACAGATGTTGATTAATATGATCTGACAAACATTCACTTTTTTGAGACTCTGAATAAGTAACTATTATTATTGCAGGGAATTCAAACCGTGCAAGAGTATTTTAAGACAGAGTAACATAACACAAAAATCACAGAAGAGAACGAGCATTTTCTGAGCTCTTCTGTTATTGTGCTATTGACTCAAAACATACCATTACTTCACACATACAATAAGGTATCATAAATTATGATACTGTATTTTCCTCTGTGAAAGTATGAGCAGTTCATGGAGAGCTATATGGTCTGAAGTGAATGTAAAACCAAAATCAGAGAATAACAGCCATCTCCAGAGGATGGACCAGATAATCTGAAGGAAGCTCCATGGATGCAGCCTATGGAGACCACTTGGCTCTTATCACCTCAGCTAAGGACTAAAAGTTAAGTAATCTGTAATGCTACTTTCAACCTTAAGTAACACAGAATTTCAGAAAAAATCAGTTCATTCCCAGGGCTTGGACTCCTGATTTTGGTGTGCAGCAGTGTAATCTGATTCCAGAAAAATCTGAAATATCTCAGTTATTGTTCTATTGTACATTCTGGTTGTTAGCTTGCCACTGATTACCTCCAACTGAAATCAATGAATACCCAAAGGAATAAGCACCCAAAATCTCAGGCACATAAAATCCATAAAATCAGCATCTTTCACCTGGTTATCTCTATCTTTACATGCAAAAAATAACTTCTAAATTCTAACTCTTATTTTTGTGATTTCTCATATTACTTTGTTTGCAATGGAACTAATAATTACCCATCTTTCAAATGCTTTGATATTCTCACAAAGTAATCTGTACGGAAATAAAAATTCTTCACATTTCTCAA
This sequence comes from Phylloscopus whistleri, assembly GCA_017589585.1. NCBI lineage: Eukaryota > Metazoa > Chordata > Aves > Passeriformes > Phylloscopidae > Phylloscopus > Phylloscopus whistleri. The sequence continues at coordinate 2,773,591 of JADMLD010000090.1, forward strand.
CGCTTCTGACATTGAAAGCAAGTATTTTTATTAACGTGACATTTCCCCTAGGGGCAATCACCTCTTATGTTTCATGATACAAGTAATTAATGTTTTTATTCAACTTACCTGAGATTATGAATAGTATTTCAAGTGGGTTCCACCCTCATGTATCTGGTATCAGCCATATGGTAGGCAGGAATAATTACTGTTTATTAAGCCTACATTAAACTTTCAGAGAACAATTTTACGAGATGCCATAAGGTCGTATAGTTAATGCAGTCATTAATCTTCTCTGGGCATCTTTAATCAAGCAGTTTTGTCAGAATCATTAAAAGATGTTAGGCCTACATAAATGCTTAAATTATTATGAAGGATTTGTCTTTAAGAACCAATGTGCTACTGAATTATTTTCATATTTGAAATTGCTCTGTTTCAAGCTCTGGAATCAGATTCCCCTTATAAAGTACGTTTTTTTAATGGTTTCTGAATCTGTAGTGAAAACACCGTATGAACACAATATTCAGGTTTTAGAATTACTGTGAAGTATTCACATCAAGAGCTCAGAAGATGGATACAACATTTCTAACATGAAAAAAAGAAACAAAAAACAACACCAATCAAATAAGTAACATCTAAAGTCAGCAGCTGAGGTTCATGGAAGAGATAGGTACAAATTGTCCAACAAAATAGGCTTGAAACATTGAATAGAATAATTTTAGGGGCTACTGGCATTGCTGTATGGTACTTGCAAAGGAAGTGGAGAATAGAACACTGCCCTAAAGGATATTGATGGCACCTCTATGGTCCTGAACAGAGCTACTGCAGACATTGACCTCTATGTCTTCCTGCCATGCTCCACCATGGTGAGAATTTGGCAACAAATGTCTCTGTTATAACTTACATAAACACTTTATCTCTTACATGTGCTACCAGAGAGAGTCTGGAGGCAGGTCTGGCACTTGGTCACATGCTTTATCCCACAGAGATTACTGCCTTTCCTGAGCAGGGTGCTGTGGTTGCCCCACTTCCACAGGGAATTCATCTGGTGCCACAAAATATCAGCTAAATATCAGTGCAGATATACACAGGAATTAATTTGAATGGAAACAAGAACGGCAGGCATCCAAAACCAAAAAAGAATTCAGTAAGTAAAAAACCTGACTTCCAAATGTCAGCTAAAATGTCTTTTCCTCTGGGCCCCCTAAGCATTTTAAGAGGAATTCAGGAGGGGACAATAACAGATGTCAATAGAAAGATCAGATCCTTCGAAGAGAAGTGTAATCAAAAGAGGTGAAGTATGGCTTCTATTCATAATATAATTCTTGAAAATGCATTATCAGCCCCTTTGAGGAAACTCAGCTAATGTTAAGCAGAGCACCCTTTCCATACTAACGAAGTTCCTAAGGCTCTAACATCTAGAAGTCATTACCAAAGTGTCCTCCAAAGGAACCCTACAGAAAGCAAGCAGGAGGAAAGGAAGAGAAAGCACCTAGTGGTAGTTGGGCCAGGCAAGGAAGGGAGCTGTTGGATTGGTGATGAATTTTGATATCCAAAGTGTTTTCAGACACATTTAAAAGACTTGGAAAAATTTCAGATGTGTTGATGTGGGGTGGGTTTTCTCATACATATATTGAACTGAGATCCCAGTTCTGGATATGAAAAAGACTTTAGAAATCCTAAAAGAAGTAAAAAAAATCATGCTCATGAGAATAGTAAAGTTCAGATTTAGGGCTTTGCATTTCATATGTTGTCCTTATGAACTATTTTTAGATATCTTCATATTTTTAGATATCTTTACTTGCATAAAGAGAGAACATAAGCCATTAATTATTTTCCTTTTATAAATTGAACCTAGAACGTTTTCTTGTGACATTTTAGAAGACAGGGAAGGGAAAACTTCTATAAGGTATTCTGTTGGAATTAGTGTTGGGTAACCAGCAGTAGTATTTTAATGGAAATTAGTTTAAATCTGTTTCCAAACAGCTCAACACCTCTTACAAGAGGAAAACAGCACAGCAATGAGGACAAGACAGTCACAAACTGGTTTGTATTTTGATTGGTCATTTTGAATAGTTTGAAGTCACAGGTTCACAAATAACAAATATAATCTCAGCTTAACCTGGAAAGCAGTGGGGTTTGAAAATACGCAAATGTGATACAGTTCAAGCAAATATAGTCACATTTTCAGCATGATGCTTCTTTCAAAAGGATTTAACCAAACCCTGGCAGCATAAGGAAGTCATATGAGTGCTCACTTGATTCTCTGGGTATCCTTCTACAGTACACATGATTCTTCTGGTCATGCTTGAAAAAACATGCTTTTCAAAAAATTGATGAGGTCTGAAGAAATTTTCCTACAGAGAAAGATGTAAAGAATTCAGTGTGCTTAATTTATCAAAACAAAATCAAGAGATGACTCAGTGGAAAATAAACATCTTTGTGGGTGTGAAAAATAGAGCATAAAAAAGTGGTTTAGAAAAAAGTTTAGATAGGTATAGAAAAATTCTTTTTTTTTTTGTACTTGATGAAGTAACTTTATAAAAAAGGTTTTAATTTTTATAATTGAGGCTGATCAAACATTGAAATAAATAAGGAAAAGTTTGTTTCTGTACAATCTGTTACCTTAATATAAGAAAAGTAGGATGATTGAGAGATATGTTCTCTTCAAATACAATTTGTTATGAACAACTATATAAAACATGTCTATTCTATACAGAAACTAGAAAAAATATTAAATTTAACCTCTTTCTTTCAAAAAATTATGAAAGAAAGTGAGTTCAACATTTTCAGTCAGAGTAATCTTACAAAATTCAGAGGCCACTCTTTCTCACAACCTATCCTCCTTTAAAGCTGCCACTGGCCTCCTTGGCTGGAAAAGGCTGCAGAAGGTTCTATTTGAACCAAAATAAGCAATTGCAGGAGTCAACTGGTGTGAATGCATAAAACAGTAAGAGTCTGTAATGATACCTAAAAACAGTTCGTAAGGACAACGTGAAATGCAAAGCCCCAAACCTGAATGTTATTATTTTCATGAGCATGATTTTTTTACTTCTTTTAGGATTTCTGAAGTTTTTTCATATCCAGAACTGGGATCTCAGTTCAATACATGTATGAGAAAACCCACCCCACATCAACACATCTGAAATTTTTCCAAGAGTACTAAATTAACAAGTCTTTATTACTTTGATACAACATAACAATCAATATTTGTGAAATGAGGCATGATAAGATACTAAGCAAAAAAAGTGAATTTTTGATTCATTTGTTCACTCATTCACTGTTGCTTTTTTGAGGCAGGAAAGGAATCTTATTGAGGCAATTATGTTTAATTGGTTTATACTTGAATCTTTAAGTGAAAATGTACGAATAACTACACACAGTTGACATTAACAGGACCACTATAGCCTACTCAAGTGAAGACATATTTCCATTGCAGCTGTAAGTATGTGCTAACATTTCATATTTAGTGATTGCTGGAGGTAATAAAAAATTTGGAATGGCATTGGATCATTATCTGCAGTTGCATTCTCTTCCTTCATGTCTGATACACAACACATTCATTAAAGTGGTAAGCATGTTACTCTAATTTTTTTCCTGGAAAACTTTGGTATCCAAAGAAAGTTTAGAGATTACTAAACAGTATTTTTAAAATTAACAGAAATAATAAAATAATAGAATAATAAATACAGATATGAGAAAATAAGCCTCACAAGTTTTCAGGTGAAAAAGTCGTGATTCTGTTTTTCCAAGAGACAGCTGAACAGCTTTGTGAATGGCAGAATCCTCTGGGGGAAAAGGTTAACCACTAACCAAGCAAAAACATATGACACAGAAAAAAGAATTAGCATTTAAAACAATGAAAAGAGATTGGGAAAAGAAAGCCTTTGAAGCAAATTAACATATATTTGCTCTTAATTTCAAGAAAAGTTAGGTAGTTCTGAATAGAAATCTTTTTTCTTCTAGTCAAGAAATTATCACAAATTGAAAATCAGTAAACAGTGAAATACCAGAATCTCTTTGCACAGCTTGTTGACAGTTGGGAATTGGTTTCCAGCCAACAAACTGAGAGAAAGAAAGTATTATGTATCTGCTTAGACAACACAGTCATATATTGCAATGGTTTCTTAAATATAAGGATCAACAGTTGTTTTTAAAATTATTTTCTTTCTGAAACAATGGAGTAAAAACTAAAAGCTGTATAACACTGCTGCAGGGAGCTAGGGTGTTCTTCATTTAATTTATCAGACTGATCTCCCTGAGCTGAGCAACACCTACACATCAGGGTCCCCAAGAGGCTCCACCACAGACACCCCACGCTGGTGTGCACCAGGGTCTCAGCCTGAATTGCAATTCAGGCTCAGCTGGGAACTCACCTTACTCTGGGAATCAGGCATTCCACAACTCAAATGGACCAGGTATAAATGAAGGGGGGAAATGACAACCCGGTAATCTCACCATGATTTCTTTTTTTAACATAAAATATTGTTTCTCTCTCTCTCTCTCTCCTAAAGCAATAATCACATTATTAAAAGGACTGAGGTTCCTTACAAATATCCAGCTTCAATTTTTATACACACAAATTATTTATTCTTTCATTATTCTTATGAATCAGAGAGCTCAAGCTACTTTTATATCATTCTATCTTATATTGTAGTGCAAAGAAGGAAGCTTTCAGTACTAACTATTAGACTAACAGATTAATTCTTCAATATCCTTACTGAAAATGAAGGTGTCTCCTCAAGCTGCTCAACATTGTAAGGACTAGAAGCCTGTTCAAAACTGTCTAAGATGTGTGGAAGCCCTGTGCTTTTTCAGTGGATTTTTTTTTCCAGAACTCTTTTAACAGTGGGGCTGCATGGTTCAATTACTTCATTTTGGTTACAAAGCCTTCAGAGTTCCCAGTGGGTAAGTCCTGGTAATAACTGTGTTCTACCTGTGTCTGTAACAAGGCAGAGAAGCTGAGAAGATAATTTTTATGTCTCTAATTCCCCACTGGCTGGTCTTTGCTGCATGCTTGGTGATTGCATACAGTCAAGCAGATAAAAGAGGTTTAGCATTTCTCAGCATGCAGGGCAGCTGCAATCCAGCCCATTAATTCCTTCAGCCACAACCAAGAATTCATGCTAGAATACTGCCACACTAACAGTGCTCAGGGATATATCTGTCCTCTACCAAATCCTGCTGTTTCTAAAACTGGAGCAACACAAACATTTTCTCATTGTATTCTAGATTTATTTTTCCAAGTCCTGTTTAGCTAGAGGTTGCTCCCTGTTCTGCTTAAAAAAGAACCATTTTCTAATAGAAACCCTGTATTTTAAATTATTTTCTCCAAGGAAAAAACTAAATTTCAGAAACCTTACTACTTTATAAATGAGCTTTCAGTTTTAAATGTCTTTCTACATTTCTGTAGAGAACATCTGATTTTCTAAGTCATTAAATACATTTTCTAAGTAATTTCCTTTTCCCAGGAAGGGTTTTGATAATAATTAGTGATCATCTTTCTTCCATTGATTATGATTGGTTTGTGGATCTTATTTTACTGAATTCACCTACTTATTTCTGTGACCCCATGAATGCTTAGACGTGTTTTATCTCATAAAACCTGTTTTGACCAAAGGACTCTCTTAAATGTAATTTTCCATAATAATTTCTGATAGTGTTTTTTGCAATTAATCTTGACAGGGTGACAATTTGCATTTGTTAAAAGAAGGTTGGACATCTGACCTGCCTGCTCTTTCTGGGTATAAGGACAAACAGTGTAATGCTATGATAGTAATGTAATAGGTTACAGAAGGATATTTGGGGAAACAAAATTATAAAGATCACGATAGCTGAAAGGGAGCAGAAGAAAGCAGAAATAAAAGTAATTGTCAGATTTGTTTTCTAATAGCCTTCTCTTAGGAGTACTAACACTTCAGTCAGACACACTTCAATATCTTTCAAACAGGCACAAACCCACAACGATGGCTTTGTCATCAAGAAGTTACATACTCAGATTATTAACTTCTAAGGGGAGTTGTGCTACTCCTTTTCATGAATGAAAGTCATAAAATTTAATTCACAGTATTACTTTCAAATTTTTTGAGAACTTAGAAATTTAGTTCAGGTTAAAAAAAATAGAAAAAGTTACTTCCATTTTTACAGCCTTTCCCATGCTCCGTTTCTAAATCACAGTGAACTTCCGGAGGAAAAAAAAAAAAAAAAAACAAACAAAAAACAAAAAACAACTCTATACAAACATTTAGGATAGATATTAAATCACAAAAGAAGAGTGGCTGTACTATGTCTGACTAAACGGACATGAAGGGCAGCAATTCGTATCAAAAATTAATTGCCCCTATAACTGGAGGCTTAGGAAAAAGTAAGAACACTTTTGATGTCACTGCCCAACAGAATCAAAGCAGTCTTGCCTGGATAGCACTTTTGGACAGCATTTAAGCCCAGGCTTCTACTCACAGATGAACTTTGAACATCTCCAAGGATGGGAGTCCCTGGACAACTTTTCCCGTGCTGCACCCCTCTCCTAGGGAAAAGGTTTTTCCTGATTTCCAGACTAAATCCCAGGATTTAGTCCCCTTCTCCATTGTATGTAGACTAGCACAAGCAATTCCTATACTCTCAGCAGGACACTCATGATTTTCTAGATGTCTGTTTCTTTTATTTAATTAGTATATTTTTCCAAAGTGATAGTTTTTTTAAATGGAAGAATCCTGTCCAATGAAACTGCCTTTCCTGCAAAGCTAGTGCAAATGGCTGAGAAGATGGTTAGCCAAACCTTTAACAAAACTGAGTATAAGAAGGGATTATTATGATGATTTACAATTAGAGTATAATCTCCATATGAAATAAAGCTTCATATTGTCGTACTGTTGACTTCCCCCCCACCCCCTCAAAAAAAAATTGTCTTTAAGAACACAATATCAATAGCTTTCAAAGGCTGTTTTCCTTGGAGAAAAGCAGAAATATTTATCAGATCAATAGAGTCCTCATGAATCTTGAGAAATTAGTACACTGTTTTCCTGAAAAACTTGATTTCCTTTTGTGGCTGTAAGATTGTATAATTACTCATGAGAAAATCTGGGAGATTCACTGTTTAAGTTAAACTCCAAAAAGTTTTGGGGTTACAAGACTCAAAATGAAATGAACATTTCTTCCCAACATTATGCTTATTTTATGCCTCCAAAGTAGACCAGATTAATTAATTTGAACTATATTTTGAATATAGAGGGTACTATATCATTTCACCATGTAATAACAGTGATATCAGTGCATCAAAAAGGCTTATTTTCCACTTGTTAATTATTTTGTAATTAGTATTTATGCCAGAATTTCCCTTTTCCAGTTGGATATGCCATACATTATTGCATAGCCAAGTATGCTTTCACTGCCTGCATCCAACTCTGCCATACATGCATAGCACAGTCAGAATACACAGAGTCAGAATATCTACTTCATCACATACATTAGTTCTTCTGTGTTCCTCAGTTGTCTCTGAGGAACAGTGATTGGAATAATATTAGTTTTGTCAAAATAATTAATTTTGCCTGCTCCTGAACATTTACTACCCTGGTTTGTATAAAGTTTGTGAGTTAGTTCATTTATTTTTTCGAGATGGCCGCTTCCTTTTATGATTGTTTAAAGCTCTTCGTTGCTCCCATCCAACTGGACAGATTTGTATAATTTCTCTGAGCATGTCTTGTCCACAGAAAAGAATAAGAGAACATGTGACCTAGAAATATGGCACCCTAGATCCAATTTTCTGAGCCAGAATCCATCTTATCCCAGCATCTCCATGTTCAGCTAATTCTGTTGTATTACTTTGATCCCCCTGGCTCTACTCCTGCGAGTTTCTGGAGCATGGAACAATTTACATATAGTGAAGAAACTTTAAAGGATCTCAGGTAATAAAAATAATCCAAACTGGGGGAACACAAATTAAGCCACAGCAAGACACAAGGAGGATGCAGAGGCAAAAAGAGATATCAGATAATGTGAGTAGAGCTCTGGGACATAGGAGTTTTGCCAGCCTCCAGTGGTAAGACCACAAGCACAACAAATAAGTTTGTTTACTGCTTCTAGGTCAACTTGGTCAAAACAATGCCAGCACAGTTGTTTCTACACACAAATCATGATTAAACTGTAAACTGGATAATTGGGCCACAGTTTGTCAAGAGCTGCTCATATATTCAAAATGTTAACTATAAAACAACCTTGTACAGTAACTTCCTTTCACAGTTACAGATTCTTGTAATTTACACTGCCCCAACTGACAAATTAAGCAGCAAACAATATAAGGAAAATTTAACGTGAATTGGTTTTTAGCAATTCTCCCAGGCAGAACATTTTGAGCATTATTATTCAGATTGCCCCTCAGAAGCTTATTTTAACCAGTCTTTTGTAACTCTGTTGGATTCCTATGGCAAGGAACTCATAGCCTGCATAAAAATGTCTAGATGAAATATGCATATTAATCTTGCAGGCATATTAATTACTTTGAATTTTTTTTTTAATCTAGTAATTCCAGATAAGAGGCTACTGCAATTCAGAATGCACAAAGATTCCTTAAGAAAATATTATAACAAGATAGTAATTATACATCAGCTCCATGATGCATATAGAAGCAAAAAGTGTACAGATTATTGATTATATACTTTGGAGATTGCTATTAGCACTCAGTACTGGAAAGTCCCTAATTTACATTTGCATACTTTTTAGATCTTAAGGAATATTCAGACAAACAAAGGTTTAGAAAATATAAAAAGAATGATTTCCAGTCTGCAGCACTCCAGAGGGCTTCTGAAACCATTTCCAGAAGCAAAATTTAAACAAGAAATGGAGTTCATATATTGCCAAGGACTATCAGTTAGGAAAATTTTTATTGCATTTTTCTCTGTAATGATCCAGGATTATTTTGGCCTTTGTATCAAATCACTTCCAAGTACTGCAAAGTATGTGATACCCACCTCCTGATATGGGGCAGAAGTCTGAGCAAACAGAAAGAAAAATTGCCTCATTGCAGTCAAGAATAATGAAAGCTAAATCAGGGAGAGACAAATCTGAGATTATGGATGTATCTTTACGTTCTTGTATTTATGTTACTATTAATTCTACACTTGTCCAAGCATAAAGAATCAATGAAGAAAATAAATTCAGTGTCAGTATTTCCTGTCTGAAGCTCATTCCATTATGTCAGATTTATTGAAACACTGAGTGGTCTTCCAGATGTGCACAGAACACTATGAACCACTGCTCTTTTCTAAAACATTGCACTTCAGAGAATGGTAAATATAATTGTCCCTATCACGTGAATTGGCTTAAAGTTGGGTACACAGATGATCATCAAGGACAAAAAATATTTTTAAACAACAAGGAACTACATTGAGTTTTGGTGATTCTTATGAGTCCTTTCCAGCTTGAGATATTGTATGATTAATATTCAAAATCAACAACTTGGTTTATTAATATCTTAGGGTAACATTGTAAAGCACTATAAAACGGAACAGTAGTTATATCAAAACTATTGAGCCACTTATTCTAATATAGAGTGTAGATAGCTAAAAAGGCTACAATATTTTACTTAGTGCCTGAAATTTTATCTTGCTTGGACAGAGCCAAAAATCAATTGCCGCTATATGGTCCAGTGGTATTAATTTTTTTTCTATTTCCTAGTCAGTGAATTTACAACTTTCCTTCCATTAGGATGGACCACACGATAAAAGGACATGCCTTGTTGTCAGCACCAAGCAGCTGTCTAATCAATTTAACTTCAATTTGTTCTCACAAGGAAGCCTCTGCAGTGTGTGTGTACCAGCCATCAGCAGGTACAGCGGTGCCAGTCTGCTGCCAGAGGGCTGAGCCAGTCACGCAACCGAGAGAGCACAGGTGGTCAGCTGCCTTCCTTTCCCTGGCACTGAGGGAGGTGGGAAGGGACCCCTTCAGAACTGGATGCACTGAGCATAGCATGAGCACATTACCACAGGAGGCAACAGCAGCCTGGCTGGATGCCGCTGGTTTAAGCCAGATGTCATCCATTCTCCTCCCTTCCCACTGATCTGCACGACAGGCACAGCATGGCTCACAGAACAATGCTTCTTTGAGCCACACTGTGCCTGGTGTGCAGACAACACTGAGAACAACACTTCCTCAAAATTATTCAATTTATTAATCTCTGAAGAAATACAACAACAGCGCGTGACCCTTTACACTTCTTCCATTTATTCACCTGTAGTTACAGGACTTGAGGACCTTCCCTTCTCTGATTCTCCCAGCATGGTTCTATTTTTTCGGTGCAATCAATTCACGCAGTTTCATTCTATCCTCCTAGCACCACATAAAGAACAGCTAATCAAAACCTTTTGATCTATTTCAGCTCTCAAATTCCATGATCCAGAATTGTTTAGCCATCCTTTCAGCATTCCAAAGGTTCTTATTTAAAACATACCTAGAGAGAGAGTTATTTAGTCTATGTAACTGCAATTTCTACAAAGTCAGCAACTGCATCTTGCATGCAAACTTGGAGCATTTAAACAATGGAATGACAGCAGGGACCTTCAGCTTTATTAATTGTGACGTTTTCAGCTTTTCCCCCTTCCATTCCAAAATTTCAATACATTCTTGAGAACTTTAGCTCAGATGATCCCATCCAGCAGCAAATTAATAGGTTAAGCCTTTGTAACTGCAGACTAGCTCATAGCCATGTTATTACAAAAGCAAGCTGCTCATATCAGGAATTGCCTCAACTCCTGACCTCCACTGACATGGCAGAAGGAAGCTGTTTGCCTGATGGAGATCTTCAATAACTGCTGAGAAGAGTCTTCTCCACCACATAAAAGAAACATTTTCTTTTGCCTAAAAATCCAATTCACAATATCCAAACCAAAAAGATAATTGTGAAGTAAAATGGATGGAGTTGCATGGATACATACAATACATGCAGACGAAAATGAAAACCCCAATCCAGAAAAAAGCTGCAAAAAAACCTTAAAAAAATATATCTTTCTGCCTAAATATCTTGCAAATTTTCCGTAAGAAATTATTTAAGGCCTGTATAGTCTGAAATTCTATTTGTACCCTAACTTCTATGGTTTGGCATGGCCTTAGAAAAGATGAAGAAAACTGAAAAAGAAGCAAATAATTATACAAATAAAAGCAGTTATGATTTAAAAGAGAGAGACTGAAGAAGGTGTATTTATGAGCATAACCATTATATGGTTAAACCATTATATATAAACAACATACCCACCCATGCTCTCTGTGACAGATGTCTTACCGTTTGACAAAGAATGTTTTATAAATAAAAATAAAACCAGTTTTATTTGTATTGGCTAATGAACAAAAAAATTTAAATATTCCAGTTTAGAAAATTTTACACCCTATAAATACTTCACAGGTGATTATTTATGTAAACTGAATTATTCAGTGCCTCTGAAGACAGCAGGAATATTACCATAGTTATAGAAATAAACATTAATGCAATTCATATTAGTAAGAGCTCTGCAACAGTAGGAAGATAGTAAAAATTAAAATATTGAACAATTTAAAGAGCATATTAGTGCTATTAGGATTAATCTTGTAGTCACGTGGGGGCCAAGGATATTACAGAATCATTTTCTGCATTTCTATTTTCTTGATTGTCTTGGTAAAAAAACACAGATAAGCTTCAAACTTTAAGGAATAGGAAATATATAGGAACAGATTATCAGAAGAAGGTGTAAAAATTGCCTAAAGGGAGCAATATATAAGGAGGTAACAACTTCCACAAATAAATCACACTTAAACTACACTTCCATCTTACTTTGTAATTCCATTGCCTTTCATTTCTTCATTCCTTTGCTGAAATCAACATCGATGTGCTGAGATCATCAGTTTTGGAGGTCTTCTCAATTTTTTTGGCATTCAGAGATAAACAGAAAAAATTCTGCCTTTGCTTTTTTCAATAAAGGGTGGGAGATACTTTATTTCCCCTTGAAAATTACTGTTTTACTGACACAATCAGTAAATTCAACTAACAGCTGAAAAAAAATTAGCATATACAAATGTATGTGTAAGTATAACCCCACCATAAATGTAACACGCATAAACACGAATTTTTAAAATTTCTTGGATCTAAAACTGCAGTTTTCAAGTTAATATCACCTGCTCTTGTAAATTGTGCTAGTATACAGGACACTTGTGTCAGTGTTGATTTCTTTTGATGCGACTATTAAAGGCATGAATTGTCTGTATTGGTTGACTGTTTACAACACAAAAATTCAAAGAAGTTGCATTTGTCACAGGAAGTTCAAGTTTAATTATCTGTTAGGATAAAGGCTCTCCATGGCAAACTTAGTGCATCAAACAGGAAATGCTAAGTTTCAGGGACTCACAGAAAGCCTACAACCACTGCAGAGTAGACTGCATAAACCAGGGTCTGAAGGTCTGTCAGAGTAAGTCCAAATCCCTTTTCAGCACTCAACACTAATCTTGCAAACTCTCCTGATCAGTTCCTAGAGGTAGGAATTTGCCCCTGTGAAAGCGATAATTGATTCAATAAATGAAGATTTTTCATACTTAAACTTTTTGCGTCACCATATAATCGGCAGATCTCATCGTAAAAAAACCTTTAGTGTTTAAGTGTGGCTTCACAAATATTTGTTAAACAACATCCTGGATTCAACAGGAAGGACGCCCCAGGAGCTCTTTGACTTGGAACTTGAGGTTAAAGAAACATGTCACATTTATTCTAGTATTTGCCTACAAAGCCCATTTGAATTTGTTTTGAAGATAAAGGAGTCTTGAAATATCCCTCAGAATCATTAGCTATATATTGTTCTACAAAATGTGCAAAACTAAAATAGCCTGTGTACCTACATGTTAAACAACAACTATTCTCATGCTGTACACCCAAAAAGAAACATGACTACAACCCCCCATTTCTAAATCTTAGACACAAATCCCAGAAAGGCTGAATAAAGGTGCTTTATGAACTTGTTCCAAATAGGGAGGATACAGAGCTGAACTGAATATTCTTCTTTTTCCCCAATGTTTTTTGGCTTTGTTTTGGTTTTTTTTAGTTATAACTGAATATTGATACAGAAAATTTCTTTTATGACAAAACTGTGACCTGTAAAGAAATGAGGGAGAGCAACAGAACAGCAAGAAGTCCAAGAGAAAAGACCAAAATCAGTACCAAAACCTTTCATTAAGAAAACAGTAGCTTAATCCTGGTTTGAAGTGATTGAAATTAATTCAGGGATTGATAAACAGACTCTATAACAAAGACTTCAAATGCTACCAAAACCAGCTTGTTTCCATTCTGAATGTCTCTTTTTATTTGTAAAGACTGGCATTACAATTGAAAAGGACTCAAAATGGAGTAATGTACACATCATTGGTGTTTCATGATGCAACTGATGGAGTCCCTGAATGGATATTGCTTCAGCTTTGCTTTTAAAAAATAATTTAACAAGAAAATCTTCGACTCCACTATCGATCACAGGTGGCAGAAATGAAAGAAAGAAAAATAAAACAGAAACCAAAATTACTGTCAAATTCATAACATATATTCATATTGTTGGTTGATGACACTTGTTCCAGATGTACAATAAAGCCCACAACACTTTATTACTATGGATATAATTATTGTGAATGTTTTTTCATGTTGATCAACTTGTTTCTGAAGGTTGTTTTTTGATTGTTTTAAACTTGCATAATAAACATGCAATGAAACATTTCTTGTTAAAGTGGTTTTTTGCAGCTGTCTTGTATTCATACAAAGATTTCATAAAGTAGCAGTGTTGTATCAGAGCATTACCAAAATAAGAGCAAAAGCTAAAGAGGAAGGTAAACGTGAAATGAACTTGATGAGAATAACCTAATCTTGTCCTGAGACACTCCAGTCTTATTAAAAAGATGTGCACAATCAAATCCTTCCTCCAAAACCCACCAAAAACACAAAATAAATATTAAATTGGAAGGAAAGACATAAAGAAAAAAAATATATATGTCATCATGCACTCATCTTCTGCATAGCTCAACCCACATATAGTAAGGCACTATTTCCCCACAACTTAGTGTCCACAACAATCTTTTATGGTGCTCTGTGAACTATATATAGTTCCTTCCAGGATGATGAAATAAACAGACCAAATGAGTGTTGCTACCATGTCACCCCATGTGTGATCTTTTAGACAAGGGTATCATCTGGCAGTTTCAAAAATAAGCTATCTCAAGTCTCTACTTGTGTGTGCATGTTATGTATAAGGGACTTCTTTTGTCTGTGCAAGTGGTCGGTTTGGTTCCAAAGTTGCTGTAATTTTTCATTGTTCTTTACTCCAGTGTTCTCAAAGCAAATACACAAGAAAATAAAAGTGCAGTTGGGTCATTAAAAACAGAGCTTTGGTGCTCCAAAATGCACACAGCTTTGGGGTTTTAAGAAATCTTTTAGACATTTCCAAAAGAGCTGGGAAATACATGGACATTTTTGTCCAGAAATCCTCATTTTTGCTTAGTTGAGCTGGTCTTCATATTGTTTTCGGAAGCAATCACCAGCAGGGAAAAATTCCCAGCATCGTTCTTGATACATTTTCCATACATATGATTCCTGAAAGAAACAGAGTTTAAATTATTTAATTGATTTAATGAGATATCATCAACCATTACCTTTTTTCTCTTTTTTTATATATAATTTCACTTTTTTGGATTCTGTGCATGCCAGGTTGTTGAGCATCAATCTACAAAGTCATGTTAATGATTTTGATTGGTTTAAAATAGCTTTTACATTTTTGTCACCTGGTCAAAAAGCACTATAGAAATGCACAGAAGAGAACCAGGTAGTTTAGCTCTTTTTCAGGAAGGAGGAACACTGTAAAGCTCAATTAAAGCTGGTCACAAGACAAATAGCAGGGTAAGCAGAATATTTTCTGTCATAGAGGTTTGACTGAATTTCTGCATCAGTCATTTCAGAACATGTCTACATAAACCAAAATGACCTTTATAGTCAGTATTTTCTGAGTCAGTCATGTTTGGTATTTCTTCCTTTCTGATTATTTGCTGGGGTAGGGTTCTGTCTCGAGACATTCCAAAGAATACTAAAGAATATGTCAGTTTATTTCTATTTCTTAAATGTGGTTTTTATTATGCAAATTTAATGGTAGAAAGGACATATGTTACACCAGTTACAGAATCATAGAATTATTTAGGTTGGAAAAGACCTTTTAGATCATTGAATCCAACCATAAACTAGTGCCAAGTCCACCACTAAAACATGTTCCTAGAAGTTATGTAGTATGAAGTACTCTCAATTTTCAAACAATCACCTAACAGTATCAAAACTGAACAGTTAGGAGAAATCTGTTGTCAGTGAATAGAGTAGGACACACTGCCAAGAAAATGGAAAGTGCAAATCAAAAGGACTTAAAAATCTCAGTTAGTACAAAATTCTCAAATGACAAATGGATGTTCAAAAATCGCAAAGCAAACACATAAAGTCATACTGGACAAGGCTGAAATTTATGCAAAGAAGATGATTACAGCACACATGTCAGAGTTCAGAAAGAGTAAGCCACATAGATTCATAGCAAATCATCCCTCTGACCCAAGTCTGTAGGACTATATATGTGATAGTAATCAGTTCTTTTGGGTTTTGATCTGCAACACAGCAACATTTGCTTAGCCAGCTGAAAGACTATCACTAGGAAAGAAAAAGACTGTAAATTTGATACGTTTTCTTAGTGACTTAATTTACTTAAAGGAAGTTGAAGGGGGCACCAGAAGTTTGAAAGAACAGAGAAGAAAAAAGAAGAAACCTCCAGATAAAAGTTCACATATTTTTCATTTTAAATATATGCACAAGTTCTTTCGTATGGACTTATTCAGGAAAGTAGACATAGAAGATTATACATAGATGATAATAATAAAAGACAAAGACTATTAAAAAA
This sequence comes from Phylloscopus whistleri, assembly GCA_017589585.1. NCBI lineage: Eukaryota > Metazoa > Chordata > Aves > Passeriformes > Phylloscopidae > Phylloscopus > Phylloscopus whistleri. Next base: position 2,789,490 of record JADMLD010000090.1, read on the forward strand.
AGAAACAAAAGGGAGAAATGAAGAGTGCTGCTCTCACAAAATACTTCAATGTTCTGCTTCTCATTTTTGTTTACAGTATGTATTTATATTTTGTGAAAATTACAATTTAAAAATAACAGGTTCAGATACCAAAAAAGGAATAGAAAGTGGTACAGAATTGATACTACTGAACATTAAACAAACACAGTCTTAAGAATTGCTTAGAAGAATGTGAACTAAGTTCCATACCATGCAGGGGACTATCCATTAGAAAAATCTTAGTTTTTCCAAGCCTGAATGCTTTTTATTTTAGAATCAGCTGGCATTAATAGTTGTTCAACCTACCTGTCCTGTATGCTCAGTTTCATCTTTGTTAATAAGATACATCAGAAAAAACCTACAAGCAAAGAAACAGCTGTTATGAGTAGAGTGTTTGGAAACATTAGGCAACCCACAAGGAGACTGATATTCTTCAGCATAAACAGTGATAATGCTGTTCATGGACTTACAAATTCCAAATTTCTATCTATGATAATATTCTGAGACAGATTAAACACTTTCCTGACACTGCTGGCATTCATTGTTCAATGAGTAGTGTATTAAAATGCATTATAGTCAGTTTGACTTAATGTAGTTAAAAACTCAGTTTAAATGAATATTTTCTAAACTTTCTAATCCAAAAATTACAACAGACAATTTCTTGCCCATGAAAACCCACTTGGAAGCAGACAGAAAATGGTCATTGGAAATTTCTTTTTTCTCCACTTCCCATATATTTCCTCTTCCTCTTCCACACTGAATAAAAAATGCTGAAGATATCTCAGAGATTTCTGTTGTTGAAATAACAGGTTGGGCATATTTTAGCAGAGTATGCAAGATCGACATAAGCAGAAAAGAACTTGCAATTTTAAAAAAAGAAACATTAGTCTTGAGGGTTTGAGCTGAAATTCACAGGGTGATAATTTCGAAATTTCACTCATAAGAGACATACTATCCAAACATAGGTAAAAACATAAAATATGATCACGCACAAAAAGAAAAAAAACAATTCCTCAGGCTGAGGCACTTTAAAGCAAGTATGCTATAGTATGCTATTTGTTCAATATTTAATAAATAGGAACAAAACCCCATATGATAGTGCTTCCAATGTATTTTGTTTGCACAACCTGTTTTTCAGGTGGGAGGTTTTTACAGGCATGTTTGACTTCGCAGTCTCATTATTTTGCACATACTCAGTGACAGTTTAAAAACACGAAGACACAATCCATCCCCTGCTTCATACTGACAGCACTAGTATAAAATACACTCTGGCACTGGATTTTCATATGTGAGAGGAACAGTATGATACAGTGGTTGTAGACCTGATAATTGACTTTATTTAGTTTAGTGGTCACTGGTGCTCTGCTTGGATTTTCCAAAGGTGGACCTGATGCCCCTGGTTGATCCCTCTCATCTCTAGCTCCTCATTACAGTTCCCCTACCTCCCTTTGTCCTTGGTTCTCTTAGTCAGCCTCAGCATTCCACACAAAATATTTTCTCCAATGTAAGTTTTCTTTTTTTTTACTCCTGTGCTTGTTCTCTCTTTCCATCAGTCTCCAGGTCAGGTCATACTTCTCCTCTGTACCTTACACACCTCATTCAATTTTACAATTTATGTGGTCTCTGCAGCCACATATCAAGTTCATTTCCACCTACAACCTCATACAAACTTCTTGTGCCACAACCAAGCTGGAAAGCAGGATATGAAACCTGTTTACTCCTTGCTGTCACTGGCAGAGAATTGTACATTTAGAAAGTGTAAGTGCACATCAAAGCCAAACAGTACTGACTATTACTTATGCAAGAGAGGCAATCAGGTACCTGTGGAGGCTGCAAGGACCATGAGTTAGTGAGGAGTGCATTTTCAGTGTACTCACAAATAATTGGCCAAGTTGTGCTCCTGTAGTGTGTGTGTTTCAAAGCCATGAGGCACTGTATCAAAGTAGTCATTTCCTATTCCACAGATAAAACACTTTGTCTAGAAGAAAGAATACAGAGCACTTCAACACTACATACAACACTTGCCCTGCTTTCAGAAAAGGCAAAAAAAGTAACAATTTTCTTGAAAATGGCAGTGCATCACATATAATATGTAGTGAACAAAAAGGCTTTTCTTTTAATGATTCAGACTGGATACCTCAGTAAAAACACTTGAATAGAAGCTTAGCTACCATCAGAATAGCTTCTTACTGTTTTTAAAAAAATAAATACTTTCCAGCTCTACATGAACAGGTATCAGAAGACAGAATGGTATACAATGGTCACAGCTGACTTTTTTAATGTTAAGAAGCACTGACTGGGACACATGGCAATATTTACCTCAATGTTTGTCCAGCTGAAACTGAATACTCAGTTCATGTTCACATTACAAAGCACAGCTGGTTTGCAACACTTTCCTGAATTATTACATGTATACTTCAACAACAGAACAGAAGACCACAAAGTACAAGATACTTTCACACATATATTAGCCAAAGAAAATTCCATCTGAGATGAAATGCAACACGACAATGTTAACATCCTGTATTAGAAACCTCTAGTTTGACGATCCAAAAGACTTTAATAGCCACAGACACTCAATTCATTATAATTCACTGTATGATATCAGACCATGTACAGGACTGTATTTTCCTTTTAGTTTGAAAAACCATCCACTAGCTAAATCGTATTTTGACTGAAAACACATACTTGTGAAATGTGAAAATAGGTACGGTTCAGCAACTGAATGTTCTTACCTCCATGTCTTCCTTAACTTGCTCTTGCTGATCTCTTAACTCACCAAAAGCATCAATAATTAAACCTAGGGTTTAAGTTAAAATGATAGTTAATGTTCAAGAACAAAATTGTGACAAAGAATATCTGGAAATCCAGAGATAACAAAACTCTGATAAAGAATATTAAAGGAGAATCTTCTGCAGAAATAATAGAAGCCAATATACATTCCAAAGACTACAAAACCACAAAGAAAAAATAGCAAGCCAAAGAAACACCAGTAACATGGCTGGCAGTACCACTTTGAATTATAAAATGGGACAAGTAGACTTTGTTTTATTCCCAGTGCTCTAATCTTGACTTAGTACATTAAGATATATGTGAGTTTACAGTGATTAAGGCCCTACTATAGAAAAAATAATGCTGAACATCTAACAGAGTTGAGATATTTATGACATGGCGGATGCAGAGAGGCCCAGAGCTCCATACATCTCAAAATGGTTGTCATGTAAGTACAAAGTTCTGCTATTAGAGCCCTGACAAAAGTAAGGGGTCATTTGAGGGAGATACAGAAAGAAAAAGAAAAAGAATCACAGGCTCTACAGCTCAGATGATAAACTGGTTATAACCTTCCCTTTACTTACTCCAGTACAAATAAGGATTAGCTCCACAATGACTATTGAGACTCCCGTACACAGAGCCTGACAGTTAAGGACTCTATTCCTCAGCCAGTCACAAAACGAAGAAATGAACCACATGAGACACGTCACTTCAGGCTATAAAAAATTTTCCACCCTCTCCAAGCCTTAAAAAAAGAACCTGTTGCTTGAGTAAGAGTAATAAACAATTTACCACTCAGCTCAAAGTTGCCTTTTGAATTTCCTTGTAGTGAGTGAGAAAGAACCCCTACTGCTGTCAAAATTATCCTAAGTTAGCTGTCAGCTGACAGAAAGCAATGAGGTTTCAGTATTTATGACAGTAAGTGAATCAGAAAAACTATTAATCAATTTTTCCAAAATTGAGAATATACTTATGTTAACTTGTGCAAACTTTAATAAAAAATAACCTTTTGGACATTCTTGACAATATTTTAAAGGCATAGTATGAAAACAAATAGGGGTTTAAGTACTTCAGGTAATAGCAATAAACACAATTAATGTAAACGGTAAAAAAAAAAAAAATCTTAGACATGCCAGAATAAGGTATCCCCTATCCAGATTACAACAGTGAGAAACACTATCAGTCAAATAGTTTCACTGAATTTCCAAAGCTAACTAATGACAGCTAATTTTCCATTGTCATTAACCAGACTATACTAAAGCTGTTTCATATCAAGCACCTTTTTTAATCTTTGACATTGTTCAAATAAGGAGGCATCACACAAAACAGCAATTTTTATGTAATAAAAAATCCAACATCTTAAAGCTATGGTCCAATTTTCACACCACTATTACCAATCAGAAGATCTGCCATGTAGTCAAGAACTTACAGTGCTGGCAGGGCAAATACTGCCAGAAGTACTGATTCTGTCCATGAAAGCTCATGTAGGATGGGTTACACTGAAGGACGATTTTAACTTGTGCCACAAGATAGGAGGCTTTTAGAAAGGGCAATAACAAGACAGAAACTGTAGTGACATCAGTATTCTTATTGATCCAGTTAGAGCTTGTAGATTTTACAGTCTCAGAAGAGCAGTTTACAAGAGCCAGCAGGGTGTGATTTTCTATATAAATCTGTTCTCCTGTTCTGTCTGAATCTTAGGTTTGTGATTACCACAGCACTAATATCTTTGTACTGCTAAATAATGCTTTCAGTCCTACTGTGGATTACAAATGCACACCTTGGATAATTGCAAGCAGGATGACAATCACAAAGAAGAAGAAAGTGATGTCAAAGATAATTCGATAGATTTCATATTCATCTCCTGCTGGATCTTCTATTTCATCACCAATGCCTCCTCCTGCACGTACTCCAACATACATATGAAACATGTAGCACTAGAAAAGACAAAACAAAGGGATACAATGGCTGAGGGCAGCTAAAAGTAAAAATACCCAGCATTAGAAATTCAGTAATTGGTAGAACTGATCTATAGTATAGGAACTATGACATATCAAGCCATCTTTTTCTCTCCTTTGACATTATGCATATTTCTGATGGAGGGGAAATGCTGCTGTGCAGCTGAAGCTATAGTATTTCATGGTCTGTCATTACGTAGCAGTTCAGTAAGATCAAAAGTTCAACTACCAGAAGTGCCACAGCACCCCATGATTCATGTAAAATCATTTCAGCACTGTAAACAGGAAATATCATCACCACCATAGCCATCTCCTTTTCCAATTTCCTAGCTCAAAAGTGAATGATTTTCCCTGTTTTCAGTGTTTCAAAGTCAAATTTAAAAATAAACAACTAACCTCCTCCCCAAGCCAAAATAAAACAAAAAACCTACAACCAAGCAAAAATTCTGTGTGAATGCTTGTGCAGACAACAGGCTAATGATTGAAAATGTCTGAGAATAATACTGTGAAACTATGATATCAAAAATGGTATAACAGATCTGACAGAACAGTTGCCTGGGATGCTGACAACACAAAATTTCCCCTTTCATCATGTTATAATTTAAAAGAAAATTATGGTATCACTCTCTAAAGGTCTAGAGCAGGGGATTGGTTTTTTTATTTAAGCAGCTTTGCAAACAACAGGTCAAGGGTTCTCACCCTCTATCAAAAAACAGTGATGAGGGTGTCCGTCGTATTTGTCCCTTTGCTTTCAACTGCAATCTTTCCTGCCTGCTGGCTAACAATAGCACTCTATGAATACCAATTAACAAGAAGGTCAGGACAAAACCACAACAGCTTGAGAAAAAAGAAAAACAAACAGAAAGCAAAATAAGACTTACTGTTAGCATATCATCACATTTCATGTCTGGCATGTCACCGTCTTCACTCTTGTTGTAGAACTTGCGGAAAAAATTGAATGCCACTACTGTATACAAGTACACCACTACTGCCAGTAATCCCACTGTTAGGACAAGCTGGAAGACAAAATTACAGAATGAGTGTAACAACACTATGGAATTGTGATTTATCTTTTCTTTCAAAAAAAAAAAAAAAAAAAAAACAACAAAAAAAACCCCCACACAACTAATTATAAACTGTATATACTAGCAGCAGGAAAACTTTTACTTTTTTATATATTTTTCTAATACAGAATAATATATCTGCATAGTTTCATGCAAAGATTGTGCATTTCACTTTATTTTGATCACAGACTATGTTTCAGAAATATAATTACAAAGACAAATCTTGTGCATAGATACACAATGAAACAATCCATTAGAATCATATACAATCCCCATAATCAGATTAAAAAACCTGAAAATTCACTACCTAGTAGTAATATTACTAAGTACTAATATTACCAAGTATATAATTAATTGAAATACAGGTACTATTTCAACAGGAAAGCAACTTTTTCACATGCATGAAGTCACATACTAAAAAAAATCCCAGTTCCTAATATTTTAATATCTCAGAAAAGCAGCAACAAGTACTCCACTGCTCAACTGCAACATCATTCAGATTCTGCTCTGAGCTTAATGGAAAGCAGCTTGGAGGGAGCTTCAGTATCCTGTAAATTGATATTCTACTTGTGTAGCTCCAGATCTAAAAAGTTCCTTAAAAATAATGCCTCCTTAATTGATAGGTAATTTGCTAAAACTCCAGGACTATTTTTAGAAGGAAGGATATTTTCCTTTTTGCTTATAAATCCCAGTGTCTAGTTTCCTCATCAACTCAAGTTCTAGAGTTCCCGATGAAAGAACATTTTTATTGTCAACCTGTAGAGCACATGGCTCAAGTAATGAAGTGATCTTTCCTATGCACTCCTTAAGTAAGAAAGCTGAGAAGAGAGCAAAGTTGATACCTGTTTGCCATTGTGGGTAACTGATGACAGGATAGTTCGTAAGGTCTTGAATCCCATTGCAATGTCAAGGAGATGAGCAGCAAAGAAAAAATTGTTGTAATGGCCAAGGACTGACATGGTCATGTACCATGCTAGGTAAAGGAAAGACTAACAGAAAAAACAAATAGATTCAAAATAAAATTCATGGCTTTCATCTTTAACGTAATTCAAAACAATATGGAAAAGCAGAAATTTCTCAAATATTTTTTTTTAAATAGAAAACAGTTCTTTCTAAACAGAGAATTGTCTAGATATGGTTGAGAATTTTCTATTTGTGCAACAATATTAAATTTTCAAATACAAAGCCAACAAAATATGTTGGGCAATATCAAGAAATTCAGAATTTATATCATAAAAACTAATTTTGAACTTCTTAAACCCTTATTTGTAAATGTCTCTATCGTAAAAAAAAAATCTGATTTAAATTAGTTTTTAATAATTTCTAAATAATGACATTAAAATACTAATGCCCAAAGTTAGTTAATGGCAATGATAGGTCTATGCAAGCAACAAAAGGAATTTTATAATTAATCTGAACAAAAAAACTCCTATTTAAACATATAAGTATTATTTAAGTAACCACAAGTGTTAATTGCATCTGATCCTTTATCAATTAATTTTTATCAAACTTAAAGACAAGTATTTATAAGAGAAATTATATTCCATCCCTTAAAAAAATACTAGTCCCAGGCAAACACTGTTTACAGATCATGCTGTCTTTAGACCTGGAGCCTTACTGTTTCCACTTTTCCAGAATACCTTCAGATTACACTTTCATCTTCCATCTGTCCTACTTCCAAAATAATTTTTCCTCAACCATTTTTCTTACCAGCAAATTAAGTAATTAGGCAAACAATAATTGTAACACAGAAAAATCATATGATGACTGACTTCTTAAACTGCATTTTAACATTCTTGTTTATCTCTCCTTGTTCTTTTCCTTTTAAAGACTCCCTTCTTCAAATTATTGAAATAATTTGTGTCATTCTGTGGCACATCTTACTACTGGTTGCAATGATACAAATTTAGCAATTCCAGATACATTAACTATATTGATCTGACTATGCTTCAGGAATATTCAAGTGTTCATAATATTTATGAACAATAGGAAAAATGGCAATTAGCATTCATACAGTCAGTTTTCTAATTCTACAGTGCAGTGCTTTCTTATTGCTTCTAACAAAGCATATCAGAAAGAGAGCAGGAATTGACTGAGGTTCTATTAACTACTACCAGTGTAACTGTGAAAATATTTTAACATCTCCTTAGAGCTCAAGACTTACTTCTTGTAGTAAAATAAATATAATCCAGAGTATTTCACACCTCTCGTTGAAGCACTTTGCATTAACAAGTGCAAATTTCATTTTAGAATATGAATATATATATATATCTGTATATACTGAGAAACTTACATTATCAGTGAAAACAACTCCTAATTTCCACATCTGATACTTAACATCAATGGAATTTAGCCTGTAAAAAAATAAAATAAATTTTAAAAAATTGCATTTTATAGCAAAACACAACTGGAAAACATGAAACACAATCTGTAGGAAGTATATTGTCACATAACAGGAGTCAACAGCTGATCAATTTCTCTGAAAACTGAAATACATCAGAACTTTGCTCTAATTTTAAACTTTTACTCTGGAATGAATCTGTCCAAAAAAAAAAAAAAAAGGTAAAAAATCAAATTCATAAGTACTGTTTTGAACTCATCAGACCTAATCTTGATTGATTTCTAAAATTTTATCATGCATACAAGCTGTCTTTAAAATCCAAGGAGAAAAAAATAGTTTTAGTTTCTTTTTAATGCAACCCACCTAAACCTGAAGCAGCTAGTCAAAAAAGGTAACTGAATTTGCAGCCCAAAATGCCAATTCTTTACGTTAGTTATTATAGCATACCTTGAGTAACACAACTGGATGACATTAAAGACAGACAAATTTATATCAGATGAAACTCAGAGCTTGTTCAGAAAATTGACCCATTTTTCTAAGGACATAAGGAAAATCATTAATGAAAATATGATAATTGTTACCAGTTAAAGAGTTTTGATATAGATACTTAGGAAAATCTTCTATCAATGCTACTTTTTTGTAATATAGAAAGCATCCAATCAGATAAAAAACATTCTTTATTAATTGTCAGCTAGGTAGGAAATACCCTTTTTATTGCACTGTGTCAAAATTTTGTGCCAGGCACTGAACAACATCAACAGGTGATACTTCATCAAGGATGGTGTCACTTGACCATCACAAAAAAGAAAGCATTGAACCAAAACAAAACAATGATTTATAGGGTGCCTGTAAGCTTTCTGCGTGTCTTGAAGACAGAGCAAAGAACAGATCATTATTTTGAGGTATCCTGCACAAAGCCTCTGCAAAGATCTACTAGGCTTAAGATTCACAAGTAAATAATCAAAGGAGGAGGTATTTTACATTAGCATCCCTAAGGGAAAAGGTTTGAAATTGAGATTCCTAGACATGCATCATTCCTTTCAATGGACCAGGCTGGGAATTTGGACATTAACAGTGACTATGCCTGCCTCTCAACCACAACAGCTGAAGCCCCTACCCATCTGCAAATATACACTTCTACTTAGGCAAACAAGCACATCCACACTTTTGTAAATCCTGTAGTGTCATCATAGCAAGTATAAATCTTGAGTCTTCAGGTGTAAAAACTACTGCAAGTAAAATTGCTTACTTTTTCACTAGCCATTACGGGCAAGAGACAGACTGTCACTTGAGGAAAAACTTGAGGAATTGTTTTCCAGGAACAATCCTGTTCTCTGAGATACTACATTACTAAAAATAGGGTTACCCACTCCAGCATCTTTTGAAAACCTAAATTATTGTTTCTCGTGGCAAAGAGGAAAAAGACTTTTTTAATTCTTCCACATTCTGAGGCCAACTGCATTCATTGTTTGTACACTTCACATTTAGGCTATGGTTTAACTTCTCACCAACCTATAAAAACTTCAGATCTTCCAGGAGAATATTATTTACAATTTTCTATTCTTGAAAATGGAAGAATTCTTCTACCATGTGAGCATTTGACAGGAGCCCTGCTTATTTTCCAAATTAGCCTTATGTCTGCCACTTGCTGCAGATGCTTGAGCCTTATCTGCCTCTTCTATTGACTCTGACTAAACTAGTGATCAGAAACAAAAGCAGCTAGAAAGGTAAAGGGACATGGAAATAATACTAATGATGGCACCTCTGAAAATTAACTTTCTTGTTTGTGTCTTCCATATTATTTTCTCAAATATACTATATCCATGATGCATCTAATTTAACACCATCCACCCAAAAGAAGAAACTTATTCAATGGAAAAACAGCACCACTGTCTCAATCTCAGTGTGGAAAATTTGACTGTCTTTACTGTCTAATCTACAGGAGAGCTCCAACCATATCATGCTTCTAAGCTGGTTATACTTGAACACTGCAACATATTTAAATAATTGTATAATTATTAAAACATTTATACATTTAAGTAAATACACTTAAAAATATTCAAGGCTGCAACGATGAGCTGGATGGCTCTTCAAGAGTCAGCAAAATGCAGATTGCAGATTTTTTTAACTCAGTGTATCACTGGGACAGGCAGAAGCTTTTAAAGAAGCATGGTCACCTGCAAGTAAGAGTGCTTTAAGTCCCTTGCAAAAAGACAGATGCAAATCCCAGGCTATTTTTCCAAAGGAAAGGGAAAGATAAAGTAGGAGCTAGGGGTCAAAGAGACACTTTCACTTGTATTGAAGATGAAAATGCTATGCAGTGCACTTCCCTTCGGTGTTGTGGGGCACAGGTATCTGCTCTGGCCTCAGCCTGCGCCACCTCCTCCTGGCACAGGCAGAAGCAGAAGCACCAGAGCTGCAACCTGCACCAGGTCACACCATTCTCTATTTTCTTCCCAAAGTACTGCAGTAATGGGTCAGTTCCAAAGCTTTTCCCACCTCTCTCTTCACTGCATGGTAAATATATGTCAAATTTGGAATCTGGAATATGTGCAAGTTTTAGTAGCTTCATTAGTATTCATTTTTGAAACTGTTAAAAGGTGGATAAATGTACCTTCCTGAAGACTATACTTTTTTAATGCGACCGGTTCTGCAAATTTTTGTAATAGTTTTTTATTTTCATGCAACATATTAATCTGTTTTGAGTATGGAATGATTCCTCCAGGGAGAACATGAAAGATGGATGAGGTCATAATTTTTTTTTAACTATATATAACATAGAGGAGATACTAGAGACATTAAAAAAAACAGGCATCCTTCAGACATGATTCTTAAACTAAATATTTCATCAGGCTTCTCCAACTGCTTCATTCTGGTATGTTTTCTCAAGTTTATTCACAGAAACATTATTTAAATGTTTTCCCCTCATATGAGTATGAGCACACAGGGAAGGGAAAGTAGTTGTATATTGTTTTTATACCAATAATAAAAGCAGTACTTTTTTTCTAAACTCAAGCACAGGTTCTATGATAATCTATCAGGAGCAAAACAGCATGGAAGAAAGCATTCCAGAAAGTACATCTGCCACAACATTAAACTTTGTTTAGTGCTGAAATGCCACAGAGTCCTTAAGCCTTTACACTGCACCTGACTGATTGTTCAGACAGACTCCTGGTTTACTAATATCCATCTTTTATAAAGATGGACAAAAGAGCCATCCTTACAAAATCAGCTCTTGTTTCAATGCAATTCTAATCTACCAGCAGTCTCACTGCCTACTTCTCATAATCCTTGCACACCCATAGAAAAAATGTTGCTTTTAAAGAAAACTTTAAATAAACCCTTACAACAGAATCTCTGTAGCATTAAAATTCCATCTGTTAAAATCTGCTCTATCTAGTTGAATACCTTTCTTATAACACAGAACCAGAAAAAACATTTTTTGCAGTACTTTATAAAAGCTGAGGATGCCCCTACAAAGGAGAATTTACTCCTCTGAATGTCTAGGGGCTTCTTTTCATTTCTGTCTCCCAAAGGATAACTAAATCCATAGTTTAGGGAAAACAAATTATAAAAGGATGTGAAGATTAATCATGCAATTCCCAGATTTTAGTGGTCACTAGCACTTAAATTTATTCCATCATTTATAATCAGAACACACAGTGCCATTTTTGCCCATTCTTTCCAGCTGAGCTGAACTGAGAACTCGAAAAGGAGATTCCAGCCCAGCTGTAATGGCATGATCAAAAGAGTGGGAATGTGATGTACTCAAGCAGCTGTGCACTGAACTAAATATTCATACTTAAAAAAACCAGAGGAATCCTGCATATACATTGTCTATAATTAAACAAATTTACTATATTATTCAACGTAAGAATTTATTTCTAATGCAAATCTACATAAATGAGCAACAGATGTTTTTGTCTGAATGACAAACCTTGAATGATTGATTTTAATTTACAAAAACCCCCCAAAAAATAAAATGAAAAGAAACAAACAAAAAACCCCAATCACAAACAAACTGTAGGCAAATGCTTACACAGCAGAAAAGGAGCTATCCTTCTTAGGTTTCTTCTTCTCTCGAGCATCACTAAAATCAAGAGCAGCTTTGTCCATTCCTAGTAACTCACTGATCCTGTCACGACCATAGAACTCACCATATTTATCCATTACCTAAAGTTAGAAGGAATATTGAGAAATATTCATCAGTGGGATAGATCAGCAGTTATTTGGCCTAGATCTGAAGACAAAAAGTTTAACATAGAAGGAGCCTGAAAACAGAGCTTCATGACTATGCATAACATTGTGATCACAAGATCTTGAACACAGACTTACAGCAAAAAATTATTTTCAGTGAATTCAAACTAGCTCCTATCTCGTTCTTACAAAATTTAACATGTTTCATAAGTAATTTTGCTGGAAATAAATATTTACTTGCTTTCATTCTGACTGAACACACAGCTCCTTCCTAAATATTATCTGTCTCTTCTCATTTTAAAAACAATAGTCAAAGAAATACAGTTTTTTCTATAACAAGGTCATAACTCAGTGACTCCTGAAGCTGAGGAGGTATTTTGCCAGCTTTCTAATGGGAAACATTTTAAATATTTAATGGTATTTTTTCAGATTTTTAGAGAAGCTTTTTTTGTAACAAGCCTGAAAACAGTGCTTCATGATATGGATTATTTTGTAGACTGGGGATTAAAATACAAATATATATAAAAGAAGACATTCATTGCAAAATAGTATATTTGAAGGCAGTTAAATCATACAGCACAGTTCCTCAGCCAAAGCTAAAGTACCAAATATTCATGCAACTTAAAACTATACTCCTTTCCCTTTTGATTTGAGTCTTCACTGACCAACTACATTGACAGAAGCAATGCAGAATTTTATTTTCTTTCTCAAGTACACTGTGAGAGCTACTGCTTCCCCTACTGCTACAGACAGGTTGAAATCTGTATATAACAACATAAAATATGAAAAAGAAAACATTTTCCACAGAAAAATGAATACACAATTCAAAGGAAATTTTTTGGTCAGGTTTACCTAAGACTGTTACAAAACAGAAGAGCTAAGAGTATTAAAAAGGAAACGTTTACAAAAGTATGAAACAAGGTTTGCACTAAAGTGCGAAGAAGGGGTAAATCTGATCCAATAACATACACATCCTCTTTTTCAGTTGTGACCAAACACACTAGAAAGATTACTTTTGCTGTAAGCTATTGTACAAACATTAGTTTTATTTCTTAAGAGCAAGCTGAGAAAACATTTAAAATAGCATTTGTAAGAAATGAGCTTCTGCAGTCCCTGTTTAGAGAGGACAATTTTTGAGAGAGAGAGATCATTAGCTTATGCAATAAAAGCTCACCTGCACACCCACAAAGGAGCCCAGAGACACAAAGCTTGGGGGAGAGTACAAATACCTTGCCCAGCTAATCCCAGGGCCATCAGCCCATTAAAGGCCCATTTCCTCAAGCCTAGAGGACTACAGTGGCACAGTGGCAGGCAGGAACCCAAACTATGGATTCACAGTGAATGGTTGCTCTGCCTGGTCCCTCCCAGGGCAGTCCCAGGAAAGCCTCAGATCAAATTTGAAACCCATCAAAATGGGTAAAATGAGTCACTGTAAAAATTCTCCAGATCACCTGTCAGACTCAGAGGATTACGACCAGGGGATGCATACACTATGCATCTCATAAATGGGATGTTATTGGATGTTACAGGGAGAAAGCAAAGATGGAGAAAGTGATGGATTTAGGTGACTTGGGGAAGAAAAACCATGGGAAAATACAGAGGTAAGCGACAAAAAAGGCCAGTGCATGTATATACCTTTCAGGTAGTTATAGTTGCCAGATTATGCCCTGTGCCTAAATATCTCAATCTGTCCTGTCTTTTTATTAATTACTTTTTAATTACCTTCTATTGGGTGAGGGACACCATTCTTTGAGTATGGAGGCAAATACATAAATACAGACAAGATACTTTACATAGTTTGCATTATACATACAAGCGCAAACAAAATTCTTCATGTAATTTCATGAATGTATTTGAATTCCTGTTTTATACAAAATCTGTATGTAGAAAAGTTTGAAATATACAAAGAAATAGTTGTAAGAATGTGGTATGGAATTCTGTGTATTTTAAAATTATAGGTATGGAAATCTACACTGAATCAAAGTTGTATTTCAAAGAAGTGTAGTCCACATTCCTCCAAACATGGACACAAATATGCATTAGAATTTTATTTTAACCTCATAAATCTTTCTAAAAATAAGCCTTACCTTTCTTTTCACAAACTTGTCCCAATAGTTATTTGGAAAAGACCTGAAAAACACAGATAAACAAGATTATGTTTTAGACAAATATATACCAAGTCTGTTTCTGAGTCTCCATGTTGTGGCTATCACCAGTTAGTCACTTGTGAACCCTCTGGAGTGAAAGTTGCCAAGTGGTGTTCAGCCTACCATGTAAATGTGAGAAGCACAGCAGAGCCAATGCCTTCAGACAGGATTCTAGAGCAGCTACATCCCACACACAGTCCCACCAGGCAGAGAAACAGAACTTTAAATATGTGATGCAAAGCACAGCTCACTCTTGAACTGACAGCAAAGCACAACCATCATCACTGTCCTTGCCAAAACAAACCCATCCCGTTCCTTTTTTCTTTTATGAAAAGTAATAATTTTAAGGCAAAAATTTGGGAATGCATAAGATTAAGCAGTAATAGTAAAAATTATAGTAAACATTAGCCTTGCAGCTACCTGAAAAATTTGTACAGCCTTGCTAGAAATGTATCCCTAATAATTGTTTGTTTCAGAGTATATGGATGGTAAGCATGTAATTGTGGAAATAGAACAATTACTTGCAGGGCTATAATGAGACAGAAAAAGTAAAAACTCACTGTGTGTTGATTACAAGTCTATCCCACTGTCCCTTAATATCATCTTCTGATGGCTGCTCAGTTATGTATAGCCCATCAAATTCCAATTTCCTTGCTACTTCCTTTTCTCTCTTAAAAATAACCAGTGGAACCTGAAGTAGAAAGAAAACACAAGAATTATGTAAAATGCACTGATACGTCTGCAAACATTAAGAAAAGCTGGTTGTTTTGAAGAAATAAGTATCAAAAGTGAAGAAAGCAAATACAGTACTTGAAAAAATTATAAGACTTAACAATTCCCCAGAACAAAGAAAAGGTATTGATACACTAGGATCAGGTCATTCAGAATTAAATTACAGTGTACTAAACAGTTGTAAAAAGATGGTCAAAACACCTGAAGAGGAATCCTTCAAATAAAAACAGTTTTTCAGTGCTATGAAAGGATTAGATGTAGTCAAGTGAAAGAGAGCTAAAATATTTTTTTAAATCCTTAGAAATTCTAGTTCCACATATTATTTTGGGATGACATTTTTGGATTTAATATTGATACCCAAATATGTTAGAAGCTCCTTTTATTTGTTAAAGAATTTTTGAGGTTTCACAGTGGGAAACCAAGTGTTTCACTGCAAGAAGCAAAGACTGTAAGGAAAAAAAAAAGAGAATTGTCAGCAGCTGAGACACCCAGACAGGCTTTACCTACAACTCTCTTTCATCAGCTGGATGACTTCAAAAGTACATTTCAAGAAGGCAGATGTAAATAGTGGTCAAAGTTGATAGGATTTTTTTAAGAAATCTCTTCCCAAAAAAAAGTAAACTCTACTCTTTACTGGAACAATTTTACAGGTCCCCAAAATGCACTCACCTTGCATTACCCACCTTGACTATAACAGTAGTCAAGAGTGAACATGAGTATACTGAAATAGTAGTAATGAAAACCAAGACTACTCAAGCAACATGGTGATTATATGAGATATACTTAAAAAGAGTTCCAACACTACTTTCAGACAGCTAAATGAGAAAAATATAATGGATTTCATGCTAAGCAATATTTAGAAGCAAACTTATCACACACAGGCCTGCAGTTCAGAAGATTTTGGACTTAAAGATCTCCAAAATAGAGACTGAAACCATATTTGGACCATATATTGGTTTCAGAATCGGACAGGAGGCAAATAATTAAGATAAATATTGATAATAATGATATTCCCTTCTAGTCAGAGAATAAATGTTTAAAAATAAAGTAGCATAAAAAGTCATAGCAGAAACAAGCAAGCATGAGGTGGGAGAAGAAAACATCTCAAAAACCAGAAACCTAAGCTTTCATGCTGCTTGGCAACCAATGCAACAAAAAAATGGTTTAGTATCTATTGACCTTAGGGATACTTAGAGTAGAGATTAAAATCAACACTAAGTGTAGTAATACGATGAACATTTCTTTGAGCTACAAACGCAGATTGTGTCTTTTAGCATAGAACAAATTATTAGCTATTAAAAGAGAAAAATAAAAAATATTAAGAACCACATAAGACCTTAAGAAAGATATATGGACAAATGAGCAGCTGGGTCAGATCAAGGGTCCATTAAATTTAGCACTATCCTGCACTTTGACTTACAGCTTTTACCCTGGAAGTGTGTGAAAATGGGGGAAGTACATGTCAGATATATTTCTCCTAGCTCCAGAGATTTATGACATTTGGTTTCCTTAAACCACAATAAGCATTTTGCCAATGGAAGTGGCATCTTTAGTTTTCACATCCCTAACAGAGATCTTCTCCAAGATATTCCTTTAAAAGACGCTCAGGCTCCTGCCAAAACACTACCATCAGAGTCTGCATGTATGAACAGCAGAAATTTTGTAGAGTCACAATATGCAGCAGCAGTATTCCAAAATGCTGCATTCTTTTCAAATGGCCTAAATGACAGACCAGTAGTGCAGCATCTAACACTGTCATCTACTTCATGTGTGTTCACACTTGTCTTCCACAGTCACAAGCAGCTTCTGAAGCAGGTTACTGCTGTAACTGTCTGCCTGACAGCAAATCAGACTCTGGCCTACAGCTTCCTGAACAGACACATCACCTAATAAACATTTTCTGTGTACATTACACTAACAAACCAGATTTCTTTACACGGCACCCCAACCTGCTTAAGCAGGTTGACTTTGTTCTAAATTATACCACTAGACAGATAAAGAAGTTTAGACCTAGAAAAAAAGAGTTAATTTTTTTCTTACTTTCAAACAATAATACCCTATGATGCAGAAGAATGAGATGACTGTGTGCAGGATGGCCAAAATCCTCAGTGTGGGCTCCATGTAGCCACTGCTTTCTTCCAGGACATAATGCACTGCAATGACCCTCTCATCATCGCTTTCCAGGATGTTCAACTTGGTACTTTCACCATCAGATACCACAGGAAGTTCCTTTTCTTCTGTCACAGCAGAGGTGGAGACCTGTTTAAAGCAGTTAATATTGCAGCTGGATTCCCTTGACAGGAGTTTTACAATACTACAAGCTAAGCAGTTGAGCTGAAAACACGATACCAAGGAAAATGTAACTGTAAAGAAACTTTAAAGAAAGGGGTTTTCTTCATAAAAATGTCCACAAAGAATACCTCAGCAAGACCTCTTCATCTTGTTACACCAGTCTGTGATAATGTGCTTTTTCTTTCCCTTTTTTTTTCTGTCAGTCCATGTTACCAAATTTGGTCCATGACAAATTTTATCACTTCAAATTCAAGAAAGGGCACAGCCCTCTTAGAAGAAGCTCCTGACAGTAGTCTTTATCATCACAGCTCTCTGCCAGAAAATGATTCAAGTCCAACCACTCTAGAGTTGCATTAATGATACTAAGATCTTGACAAAATCAGTGATATTCTAGGCAGCTTAAGATGATGTGACTGCTGGCTGTACCACACCCTTTCAGGAGAGCATAATGGTACAAGAAAACATCTCAACTGACATGGATTAGTTTAAGTTACCTATGAAGGTTCAGCTTGGCTGGTTCACTGTACTGGTAAATGCTAACATCTAAGGCAAGGGTGTGCCTCTTAACCTGTTGCCTTTGTCCCAGCACAAAGCTCTATCAATAGCTATTTGTGTACTGGAAGTGTATTTTTACTTTATGTCAGCTGTCACCATGTTAGATTCCTGAAGCTGTAGGATGAAGCGGTATTTAACTTGTTAGGCTAGGCAGTTTTACCTTAGCATACTGACTACAAAACCCAGATGTTTTCCAATGTGCAAGTTGAAAGTAATATTTTGAGAAATTTACCTTATAGAAAAGAAGGATAAAGTTGATGGCAAAAGCAACAAATAATGCCAACATCCTCATGTTGTAAAAGTTCCGTGCAAAATAATTCTGAAAAGAGAACAGAACATAAATATACTTTGCCTAATAAAGATTCAACCATCATTAGTAAGTTGCATCTTAGAGGGTGGGTTTTTTTTGTGGTCTTTTTTTCCCGTATAAAATTTTTAATAGAATTATAAATATTAAAAAATCCAAACCAAAAACATTTTGAGTGATGTGCAAGTTCTCTCCAACTCTACATGTGCAATAATGAATAAAGGATCTTTCATTTCACTCTATTCACAAAGGATAAAGGACTTCTAATTGCCTCTTAGATCTTTTTCATTGGCCTCTCTGTACACTTGGAGACAACAGAGACATCACAATGTAAAAGTAATGTAATAAAAATACAGAAGTCTCTATCTTCCCTGTAGTTCAATATTCATACATACAGAAAATTGCTACTTTTACCAAAAAATAAAAAACCCTGTATATGAGTTTATCTCAAATATTTTCTATTCCAAAATCAACCACACTTTTACCAGGCCAGCAAAAATTCATGTGTGACCTGAGTATCATGAATAGAAAGCTTTTCTGACATTTTGATGCTAGGACTGCAGAAGTGTAACTTTTTCCCTTTCTGTCAACCCACAAACCTTTGCAGCACACATTTTGAATGTTTTAACACTCCAACAGGAATTCTGCCATTTTTCAGTCCTAATCATAGATGACTATTAGGGAAATGTAAAATGAGACTATTAGAAATAGTTAAGCTAAATTCATGATTGCAATGTGACTAGCCTAAAAATGTGTCTCAGTTCAAAAGCCAAATTTAAACACTTAATTTCTTATTAAGATTTTGACTGCAGTTCTGTAGTTTTGCTATGTTCCCATGCTAGAAGTAGGCCATCCCTACACAATTATATACTACATACATAGCAAAAGTGTATTTCTTTTTGCTTTGCATTTCACTCTAGTCACAGAGAACATGAAAGGAATATCCTAGATAATAAAAGCATGGATTTTAAGCAGTTATGGAGAAAATATTATCTGATATTTTACTGAGAGACTCTCAGATGCAGTGTACATTTTCATTAAGTCTTATTTTCTACAGGTTTTGAAAAGCTTGAAAAATACTAACTTGCTATTTCACAAAAAATATAAATCTTTAACATCTTTTCTTATTCACTTCAGGTTAAGCATGGTATCTTAGTTGATTCTTTTTACAAGAGAGCTTGTAATTCTCCACAGGTGTCTCTCAGGGAAGGAGAAATCCTACTGTCTCACCAGCTACTGTAAAAATTTAGGAATTTTGCTCCCAGAAAAATGCATGGATGTTTTCCAATGATGCACAGGCATCTCTGAATTTTTACATTTGGGACAACAATTGTCTTCCTAAGAATTAATTTCTTTATACTAAGTTTTCTGTGTGTTTCTTTTCTCTAACATTCCTACTAAACCTTCGCTTCATGTCCTTTTTATGGACAATGGTGGATAGTAAAATGTAGTCCAGCAGATGCCATTTTGTCTTTACACTGTTAGAACATGAACACATCTCTACCAACAGCTAAACACATAAGTTAGAGAATAGCTTACAAGAAGCTTCTGCTGGTATGCAATGATATTCTTCCAGAAAACTGATTCCTGAACTTCGGGCTCTCCGTATCTGTGCGTATGCAGTTGTCTTAACTTCTGTTTCCCTTTGTCTTCCTTGGTTTTCTCTTCTTTTTCTCCATCTTCTCCTCTTAGGATAGAAATGAAGGCAAAATAATATGTCAAACTGATAAAATTGCTAAATTAAAATCACACTCTGAGATAGGCTATTGCATCTTTTAATGAGGCTCAAGTAGCCATGACTCATGCAGTTCATGAACACAACAAATATCCCTCTTCAGTCCAAAGTGCTGGCAAGGGTGACAGTCTGGTTAAGGCTACGCATGGACTTACTGGTTCAGCACCCTGAAGTGGGAATGCTAGTCAGTAGAGGCAGGCAAACAAAAATCTGCCAATCTTGCTATCAGAGGTTCTTCATAATTGTGCAGATGATTCTTGCAGGGGCAAAATGTCTGTAAGCTGACAGCTCTGCCTGCATGAGTGCCTATATATTTAGTGCTCCCCTCCAACCTCATGCTCTTAAACAATCTAGTTCCCACAAAAGCTGCAGAAACTTTTGGTTCTTCTTGCACTTACAAGCCAAACCTCAAGTTTTAAATTCTGCATTTCTGCCCACCTGATGAAGTTGCAAGTACCCACTCCAGGAGGAGATGAAGTGAGATTTTGTCAGCATCTGGTGTGCAGGTATCACCATCTCTAATGCTGTCTCTCATTAGAGAAAGTCAGCGCTCATGGGCTGCCTTCTCCAAACACACGATCTAAAGAACTGCGAATTTTCTTAGAAGTTAATTTGACCTGTCAGCATGACAGATGAAAAGATCACAGAAGTCCATTTGAAGTCAAACCAGACTGAGGCAGCTTCTAAATTACATTATTTATTTCTCTGTTCCTATCTACAAACAGAATTTCTGATGTCCAAAGCCGGCTCATCTTCCTAGAAGACATTTGATAAACCTTCACTTGAAAGTTTGTCACGTTAGGAGAAGCTTCAGGGCAGCTAATAGTGCCAGGCACTGTACTCCTGACAGAGAATATAGGTATTACTGCAATTCATGCAGTCAAGAAGAGCAATCAACAGATAATGACCTTCAAAAGTCAGCTCCCTCAAAAAGTTATAGTGGTCAAGTTAGAAATTTGCTGCACTGATTAAGAAGAAGAGTTTTTGTCATGGACAAGTGCTTGTTGTCCCAGAAGAGCAGTAATTATTAGAGTTTGAGACTAAAGGATCTTCTTAGAATTCTGACAATGATAAATCAGCTACAGAAATTATACACAAAAATGTACAAGTATCAGGAACCATAACATACAGGGATGAAAATCCACAGTTTTTACTGGTTAAAAATAAGCACTATATTTCGCTTTCCACTATTTTTATTCTGAGCTAATGGCATTAACATTAGATTTTAACATGTCCTAAAATGGTTTAAATTAACATTGATTAAATCTCTTCATAAAGATGTGAGAGTACTCTGTAATTCATTGAAATTGTACTGGAATGTTAAGGTTTTACAAAATGCAAATAACTCAAAACATGTCACAGCAAATGGGAGAGAGTAAAGCAGATCAGTCTCTACCACTGATGGATAGCAGGTCTCTGGAACTCAGGTGCTCTTACAAAGTTTTCAAGAAATCTTTTTCTAGCTTTAAGATTCGCCAAGAAAAAAAAATCAATTAAGCACATTCTAAAAGAAATTAAATGGACATTACAAAGGATGCTTCTGGGAAGACAGAAATTCATAGAATCAGAGTGGTGCCTATTGCATGGCATTTCCTTGAAAATGTGAGCAGATGAGGAGGATTGTTAAAAAAAAAATCCCTACCTAATTGGAATGTGAATGGACAGAAAATTAAAAGCGAAGAAGCACAAATGAACATGAGGTTTTTTTCAGTGAAACAAAACACTTTTTTTAATTTGGTAGGATCAGAGGTTAAAGTAGTACATACTCAGCTTTTTCAGGTTCTGATTTTGTTTCTTCTTTCTCTTCCTTTTCATCCTCTTTCACCTTCTCCTACAGAAACAAGGATTAAAAACTGTGAGTAAATATTATTATACAGTACAGAATTAGTTAAAAGAATACCCAAAATGCAGAATGTCAGGGTTTTTTTGTTAAACAATGGAAAACCTGAAGAAAGATGATAATTTAATTTACATTCATGAAGAGAGGCAATTTAACACCGAATTAAAAGCAATCCAAAACACCATGTACTTCGAGAAGGCTGTGGAAATTCAAGTTTGTGACATCAGACAGAGTAAACACCAGTAATTACCCATGGTTCTTAAAAAAAAAAAAGGTCAGAAAACACAGAAAAACAAAGATGCAAGTTTTATTTCAAGTCCACATTTAATACATGAAAGAGAGAAATATATATCAGAAACAGAAGATAAAATTACCTGGATTTTTTCCTGTACCTCAGGCATTGGAGCTATGGAGGGAGTGGTCAGTAAATCACTCAAACCAGCATTTGGATTGTGAGGGATCAATTTATACTGTCCACCTTCTCGTTTCAAATCCAAACCAAATATATCTGAGAGTAGATCACTCTCTTCTGTTAAAGTCTGAAGATCCGTCAAGTCTTCTGCAGGCAATGCAGCTTCTGTTGGTTTCCTCTCTCCTTCTTCTTCTTCCCCACGTACCTCATCCTGAGTGGGATCTGGCATATTAGCCAACAGTTCAGCCACCTTGATTTTCTTGGCTCCTTCTACTAGGCTTCCTCCAAGCAGCAAACTGC
This sequence comes from Phylloscopus whistleri, assembly GCA_017589585.1. Taxonomy (NCBI): domain Eukaryota; kingdom Metazoa; phylum Chordata; class Aves; order Passeriformes; family Phylloscopidae; genus Phylloscopus; species Phylloscopus whistleri. The sequence goes on from JADMLD010000090.1 coordinate 2,812,160, forward strand.
ATATGATGCGAAAAAAGCCCCGGACAACACTACAAGCAAAATGTAGTAAGCCCACCAAAATGCTCCAGTAGGAAGAAAACAAAGCCATGATCATGTCCTTCATGGTCATTTTCTTCACTTTTTTCATTTGTTTCTTTAGACTCTTCATGCTGAGCATTTTCATAAGAGTCATTAAATTATACTTGAGAGCTACTAAAGCTGACTTCATGGTCACAAGAGAGAAGAAACCCATTCTAGGATCTTCTTCCTCAGGATTATCCTTCTCATTCTCCTCTTTATTAGCTGACCTCTCATTCAGATCTGACTCAGAGATCTGGGCAGCCAGTTGCATTTCAAAGATGGTATCCTCACAGAAGTTAACAAAAAGCTCCATCTTTTCTTTCTCCCCACCTTCATTTACAACATCAAATATAAACTGTCTCTTTGACTCTTTTACCTGAGGTTTTTCCCATTGAGTCCGACTTGATTCACTTATTTCAAAATAAACCCGTTCAATGCGCTTCGCGCTGCCCATGATTTCTATACGTCCAAGGAAAGGCTGAAAGTAATTCAGCACACTCTCTGAGAGCTCAAGGAAAGTCTGCAAGCGCGTGTCATGGGGCATGTGCTCTGACAGGTTGGTCAGGAGAACAGCGACATTGAAACCAATGTCTTTTGCAGGTTCATGAAATCGTTTCACAAACTCTTCGTAGTCCAAAGTCTCATTCTCATCTGTTTCAGCACATGACAGCAGAAACTCAGTTTCAGACTGAGTGTAGTGCTTATGGCTTTCCATTGCCCTGTGAAAATCCCTCTTCGAAATTATCCCTTTACCATCAGGGTCATATTCTTTGAATGCATCAGAGGAAGTCAAATCTTTCAATTTTAAGAACATATCAAAAAACTTCAGAATCATCTCCACATTGTTCGACGATTCTACAAGCATATCGACCATCTGCTTTCCAATAGTTCCATTCACAACATTACCTAGAGGTGATGACAGGATATTAGAGATAATGAAGGCAAATATTTTTGGCAAATAAAAGCTTATTATAATCATTAGTGAAGCAATCAAAGAGTAAGAATAATAAATTATTGGATAACACAATTACATGAGAAAGCTAACTATGAAATCTGAAGTCTTTTACTATTAACTCTACCCTAAGACTTGGAAAAAATGTAAGTGACTAAGTATTTGTCGTTACAGAAAGGAAGCATTAACAAGGCTTGTAGAGAGAGATGATACATTTAATACAGTACTAAAAGTGGGATAGCATATTAAAAATGTCACTATAGTGCAGCACAGACAGATCTCGTGTCAGTAGTTCACTATTATCTAGATGAGCAGCTCAGTAGATTCCTTACAGAATACAGCCTACAGTACTAAGAATTTACTTTGCTTCTCAGTAGCCTTCTATTAGCCTAAAGCCTGGGGAATCACAATTTCAGGACCTTGAACAGTCATTAGATGAATGAAGCCTGTTCTTTATGGATAAGATCACTACTAAAATAAATGGAATATATTAAGCTTGTTAACTAAATTACTGACAAATGGTTTCATCCCTAGAACTCAGGACTTCAACTTAAATAGTAAAAGCCTTTTCATCCAACCCAAAAGATAAGTCAAGTTCATGGAAAAAAATAAATCTTCTGCTAGCTCTGGATTTTATAAAGTTCTGGCATTCACAATTAATATAACTTATGTCAATTACCCTACCTAAATCTCCCATTCACTTTAGACCTGAAAGTTCTTCTCACAACTGAGACATGAAAATTAAAAATGCAAAGAAATATAGAGTATTACCTCTCAAATTAAGAAAATTACCAAGGTAAAAACTGCTAGAACAACTGTGAAAGAGATTTCAACTTTTACTACCTTCCAGCATAGACAGCAACATGACAACCATATCTTTCTGAAGATCCATTAATTCCTTCAATAGTTCAATTTGACTGGAATCCTAAATAACAAAGACAGTATATAAATATAAATGATATATTGATTTATTTGACACTTATTTATGTGCATGCATATTTCACCTTGTAAAAAGCAGACTTAGAAATTAAGAGACTAGAAGTGTCAAAAATGGTAATACAGTGAAAATATACTTAATTGCCTAACTCCTCACAGCATATTTACACCATCATCTGTTTAGAAAGAGTAATTTCATAAAGACTAAACTGAATGTGATAAAAGATTTAAAGCAGTAAGTAGGTATGTCAAGGTCATAGATGATGCTTCTGTAATGTTTCCTGTCAGCTAAAATATTGTCACTTTTGGTGTAATCAAGTTTACAGCCATGGAAAATTGTAAAAACAGCAATAGCAGTAGCACATAAAGCTTAAAGTATCACATGATTCAAAATGAGCAATTTCATTACAAGCCACTGAACCTTTCGGAGGGAAAAAGAAAAGTTGAAATTTATATTAAAATATTTATTAATAAAGTTCCATTAGTAAATCCTTAGGCATGCATTAAATTGATTTTTTTAGCCACCTCTTATGTCATTGGGTTGACCAAGTTTACTATGTCACTTGCCTGGAGTCTATCTGGATAGAATTATTCACCTATTTAATTTCCTCCTCAGTGACACACTGTTGCATCATGCCATTGATAAATACTTGAGCTGTGGCGGACTTCAGCGAATGGTACAATGAACTCAAGGTACTTCATGGCTGTGGCAGGATGTCCTGCCCTGATAAAGTTTATCTGCCTGGCCTGGAACCCGGTCAGGAGACAAAGTAGTGCAAGCCATCTGTGGTGAGCTACCAGTGGCACCACAGTGGTATTTTTTAGTGTTGAATATGCTAAAAGGCTGGTCTGGCTTACCATTTTTAAACACACATTTGTCCCTTTGAAGATAAGCTGCTGAACTGACCTAGAGGCCTTTGACTGCCAGCCAACTTCGTCCCCCTATAAAAATCCCAGGCCACCTTCATACAGTTAGATTCTTCCATAAACTTGAAGTATTTCTCTTGTGGATTTTAGGACACCCCTCCACAGTTACTTGCCAAGGATTGAGAGAAAAAGGAGGAGGTACACCACAAAAAGGAGTGTGGTGAGATTCATCAACCTCTACATGATGTTTCTTCTGCTAGCTTGCATATAGTTGCTTTAACAGAATTGCTTTTATATAGTGCACTTTGGTATTTAGTGTTACAGTTGACCAGTGGTTTTTAGCCTTTATACTATGTAGTAAGTAATTCTGGTTAAGATCTGTCTATTCGTTTTTCTTAATAAGTAACTCATCTTTTATAAATTTATCTGATCTTCCATCATTAAAATTTGCAGGACAGTGATTTAGTCACACCTCTGTAATTCCTTAAATTTAAACTGTTAACAAAATCTGAAGCTAAGGGTTTACTTTCATTTAAACTCCTTTCTGTGAAAGTGTTTAAATACAAGAAGGAGTTCTTCATGTTCTTCAGACTCAAAGAGAAGGCTTTTACAATAAACTTTGTCTAAAGCACCCACTACACCCTCAAAAATGACAATTTGGATCTTGAATTGAAAACCACATAATTGGAAATAACACAATTTTTAATTGATATGACCTGTAAGTTTTCATTACAAAACTTTTAACTACAGAAGTTATACAACCTGGATGATCTTTGTTCTTTTGGATTGAAAACTGTACTTTCTTTCTCTGCCTTAGATTCTTAAAAAGTATTACCATTATCACATTGTTGCTTCCTGGTACAGAGGATTCTAGTGATAGAGAATTAAAATGCAAAAAGAAAAAATGTGCAAAATCTAAACAAAGCAGTCATTAAATTTCACTACTGTTAAAATTTGGCTTCAAATGTTCTTCAAAAGTGCTCTGGAAACTCATGATTGAAAACAAAACTCAAGTATTTAGCCTAGGCAGGCCCCTCTTACAGAAAAAAGCCATACGGCAACTCCTTATAATTCCACTTAGCCACACTCGACACTTTTGAAAACTGGTATTTCAACAGAATCTCAAAAAATTAATAATATATTCTTGTAATAAATATAAACAAACAAAAGAGCCTATGTCTATTCTGGTATTTCCTGCTAGACCCCAAAAAGAGTTTCCAAAAGCCCAAAGCTTGATCTCCAAGCAAGAGAAAGACACCATGACTAGTGTCATTATAGTAATGCATTTGGAATGATACACTTGGAGTAGATTGTTTCTGTCATCCCGGAGAACATCACAAATAAATCCACACTCCCGTTGTGCAAAACTGCTGGGCTACCTTTGAAGAGGCAGGATGAGATTGGTTTTTTTCTAGATTCAGTAATCAAAGATGCTGTGAAGCCATTCTGGGCACACTTGAGACTATAAACTTGTCATTACTGTAAAAGCAAATCTTGCCAATAGCCACATCATATTTCATAATCAACACATAGTTACCACAGGTTAGACTCCCTGTCGGTAACTACTTAAACACCTCTTTCCAGTTTGCTTTAGTGGAACAGGAAGAAAGCCTTCACTGTGGTCTACCTAAATACTGACTATTTAAAAATTCTTAAAATAACAAAGATGTTTCTAAACCAGAACAGTACCTACAGGCACTTTTAAATGCACTTCAGTAGCAATTCAATGCATTTCTCTTGAAAATCAGGTTTGACTGTGATGCCATTTGTGGGAAGAAGACCTCTATTTAGCCATAACGAATGAGAAGTGCACCTGTAGCCCAAACTCCACAAGTGTAAGCAAGCAGCCCTTTCATCCATAAAGTTCCAAGGGCAGGGAGAAAAAATATTCAGAGCAAGACCACTTTAATTTATGCAAAGAATACCTACATGGACAACTTTGGAGCCAAATAATGAAATCTAAAACTTCAGAGACTTCAGAGCTGTATTTTTTAACAATAAATAACACTTTCACAAGCATATGACATTTTTCTCTAAAAATGTGAAATTATGTAAAAAAAATTACAATGAGTGCATTCAATTAAAATGTGTAATTCTTTTAAAAAAATCAAGTTGAAAAATGCACTGCTTAAGGATAGGATTCCTTGCACCTAATTTTCACACTCTAAATAACTGTCTGTGCCAGTCCCCTTCATTATTTCTACAGTTTATGAAATGAGTGCTCACACCCAAAAGAAATGCACCCATTACGAGGTCTGACTACTCTCTACTAAGAATGAAAAAGGTTTAGGTGCAGACATGTGTTGAACTAGGGTTTAATAATGATGAACTAGGGTTCAGTGCAGGAGCCATTAATGAACATGAATGAACAATGGGTCCTGCATAAAAGGGAACTGCAGAAAACCCTGTGAGAGAATTTTGGTACAAAAGATCAGAACTGAGAGTTCTGAATATCAGTGATATACTTCCTTTGCAGTTTGATCTAATCTGTTTTTTACCTGTGGCCAGTGATCCAATTACATGCCTGCTATTCAAACTCTAGTTCTGCAATTTACTCTCTCAATTTTATTGTATTCTACCATCTCTTTTATTTTTTCTACCAATTTTTGTTAGTAATGACTCAAACATATTAATGTTCATTTCTATTTTACAAAAATGCTACTGACTTACGAAGGAAAAAGTAAAACAAAAAGTTACCTGAGACAGTTTCATCTGCATGTGGGCAAACACATGAAGGAAACCAACCACAGCATCCCACAGCCTGCTGTGTGCCAGACTTTGCTGATTCCCAGTACATGGCCCCTATTGTTTAGGCAAAAACAAAACAAAACAAAACAAAACAAAGGAAAGAAAACCAAAGTTTGTTTGCAAGAAATTCAACAAAAACAGGAATACGTGTAAGTGCATAGTTTGGAGTTGTCCTTTAGAAACTGCTATGAAATACTAAACATATCTAAAACTATGATTTAACAAGACCACTGACTGTAAAAAATGCTTACTCCTAATAACCATTTTGCCTGTTTTAGCCAAGTCTCAATATAATAGTTCAGAACCCCATAGCGTGTATCTGTTTGTGATTTTAAACAATAAATGCTGAAGGGGTACAAATCTTCAATCTGTTTCTTCCTTATGCAGTTCCGTAAATTAGGAAAAACCTCATGGGAGGTTAATGCAAAATTCACATAAGGGATTAGAAAATCAGTTTCCTAGGTTTTTTTCCCCCGAGCATATTATATAGAGCACAGTGCTAAAAGATACTTAAAGAAAATTCTAACTTCTGAGAAACAGGAACAAAAAAGATTTTGAATTTTCAAAGGATAACAAATAAAATCTCTACCACATAAAAAGCACTACTTGTGATTTGAGAAATACTTATACTTTAAATATATTTACACAAATGCCTAAAAGTTGCTTCTTCTAATTTTTATTCAGTGCTATTCCATCATATTTCATCATCATGAACTATAACATAGTATTTTCATAATAATTATTTTCATCTGAATGAAACCAATGTAATAGACACCTAACAGTCTAATGAGATCCTCTCTAACCTACTTACTATATGTAGAATCAAATTCTAATATTGTCAACTTATTTAAACAAACACTTAACACAGAACTGAATGACACTGAATTCTTTAGATATCCTGGAAGAACTGCCATATTTTTATTTTGACAGAATTGATCCCAATCTTATTTATTCCTGAGTCTACCTCAAGTGTATCTCTACAATTCTCAAATATAAAGTGTGAATTCATCATCTCAAACATAGCATTGCTGCCTTAAAACAGCCTACTTCCTGACAGAAAATACTGTCTAATGTTAGACTGACTAAATAGCAGCTATGATCTACACTGAAATTAGTTTTCTCAGTGGATTAAAGGTAAAAGCTTTAAAGTGGGTAACACTGCTGCAGTCTAATTGAAATAAAAAACAAAACAAAACTCTACTACCTTACATGATTATTCATTAATAATAGTAAATTTTAATAAATTGATAAGTTTGCAAAAGAGTAATGACAGGTGTATATACATATATTTGAATATTTTGCTTCATACATAAAGCAATGCACTAAAATAATGCTGAAGAATAAATGCACCTATATTATATTTCCATGTTATATCTAGCTGCTTTATATCTTCATGTCAAGTGTATTAATTTTCTTTCAAGTTCATAACATTCTAATGAAATTAATTTACCTGGATATACTCTGTGAGAGTATTGAAAACTTGTTTTGCAACCTGGATGGCTTTGGAAAAATTTCGTTGTCCTTGTTCATCAATAACATCCTTCCCAGAATAATACCAATAGAAATCACTGATGGATTCCTAAAGAAAAAAGAGTTGTGGCAAGCACAAAGAGATTGTGTGGCCAAACTGGCTCTAACTGGATATTCATCAATATCAGGAAAACAGTATTAGACAGTTCTAGTTCTGAAAATTATTTAGTTTATAAAGGCTTTAAATGAGCCACCCAGCATTTCTCAAGTACTACTTCAAGAATTGTAGTTTCATCTCAAGAGAATCAATAGGAAAACAAACACAAGGAAAGAAATAACTTAAATACCCCACAGCAAACCTAAAAATAAAATAAATTAAAAATTAGATGAGTTGGTATCTGATCTTAGAAATACAACCACCTGCATTCTGAAAAGGAGTGCTCAGTAGCACTGCCATGCTGCATGCTGTTCATTAAACAATGTCTCTTTATACTGTGTGCTTGACACCTAGTCAATAGTGGGAGCAAATATTGCTTTGTGTGCACAATTCCTTTCTCCATCTTCCCCAAAGGCGAGCTTATTAAATTTTCAACAAAGCAAGCAATGGAATGAAAATCATTGTATTGTCTCCACAACTTTTACAGAATGCATAAAGATAGAAAGCAATGTTGATAGCAGCAGCAGTGTAAACAAAAAAAGAAAAATAATTTTCAAAGTCTGGAAATCTCAGAGCAAATAAATGAACGGCTAAAGGGAACTTAACTAGATAAATAATTAAAAAACAATTTATTATCATGTCCAGTGATTTTCAGAAGGAAGAGAATTATAGGTAAAAATCATGAACATTTATCACAAAATATGTTTTCACACCATTCACATGCTGCAATCTGGAAACAAAGTAGATTTTTTTCATTACTTTCTATTGTGTTGTGACAATAAAATGTTTTCATATTAAAAGGAATTGGGAGATAATTAAAAATAGATGATTGAAAAGGTCTTTAATCTAGCCTTCTGAAGTTCTTTTTTCCTTTTGCCCTTTTTTCCCCTCTTTAGAAAATGCACTGTTCTTATGCTTCACTCCACGCCAGCACATGAGCATTCATTCACAGAGCGGCCAGTGCTCAGGCTAAATCAGAATATGGCTGAAAAAGCAGCTGGCTGAAACTGAACCTGAGCAACACAAAACGCTTCTCACTCCCAGGGAAGTTTCAGTCAGCACCGGGCTCCCCGTGCCCAGGGACACACCGAGCATGCCCCCACCTCCTGCCGCTCTCCTTGGTTAACACATCCCTGCCTATCACGGCTGAAACCACTCTATCACATGAATGTTACCTCTGACTCTCCCAGTACAAAGTAAGGACTCTTAAAGAACTGCAGCCACTAGAGAATTCCAGCCTTTCTGGTCAGCATGGGCTACAGGGACCAGAATGAGTGTGATGACAAATAAATGCGCTCCTCTAATAAAACTTGTATAGAAGTAAGTCACATTTTCATCTGCTTACTTAGTATATAAATTACTTACCTGAACTCTCAATAAGTAATCCACAGTAGAAATGATAATATTAACAGTTGTGTTGTTACCAGTTTGAGTTCTCAGGTAATTCTGAAAATCTAAAAATTCAAATAGAAGTTTAATTTAAATTTATTTAAGTTTTAAAACTACTTCTGAAAATTAATTATGACTTATGATGATCTAGAAAAGTTTAGCTTAGAGGCATGGATTGGGGTTTATTCTCTTTTTTTTTTCTTTTTTTTTTTCTGGCAATAAACCTTTGTAAGAGTTTTAACATCTTATTGCAGAGATTACATACCAGTGAACTTCTGAAGCCAGAACCTTGTTTATATATTTCATCTGTAAAACTTAACTTTACTTAACTTAACTTTAATCTATTTATGACTAGAACTAGATCAATATCAATGCAATTATACTTAGAAGATATTTTGTTAAGTACAATTAAATCACATAATTCGACAAATCCTGATAACTAAGTCAGAAATATATGTCTAATGTCTAAAAAGGAAAAAAATGCTTTTTTATTCCTCTTTTCATTCCATAAGAATGACAGAGAGAACACAGGGAAATATACTTAATTATAAAAATACACTTAAATTATGCATTTTTAATGTATTCTTTTATATTTAAAAGATATGTTGCTTCTTCAAGAAAGGTATTGGGTACATTCTAACTTCACATACAATTCTAACTGATATTAGTGGGAAATAGTGTGCACCAGAAAGCAGACACATGCCAAAGGACAATAAATACAACTTCCTCTTACATATTCCTCTGAATCTTCCTTGTCTAGAACTTATAAACCACATACATTTTCCTATGTAAATTTAACTTTCCTAGTAGGTCAAGATCCAAAACCCATCGTTTGGGAAACAATTATCTTATCTACAAAATTAGGGCTGTTAAAAAACTCTGGCAACTTAATTCCACTTAAAGATTTTCCCTTCCTGTACAGTCTAGCAGCTATTCCACCTTTCATGGTATTTTATGAAGGCTGCCAAACCTTCAGCAATCAAGAGCTTTTACCACCAGTTTCCATCACCTTGATTTCGCTGACTGGCAGCCTGCCCACAAACCTGAATTGTGTCCTTCACAGAGCAACTGAAGGAAGCGGAAGAGGTCACAGGTGAACTCATCATCCTGCATCACCTTTTCTCCTGCAGAAAGGCCAGATGGAAGCAGGTTATCACAGCCTGCCAAGCAACACCCCACAGCCCCTGAAGAAAATCTCCAGAATTTATAGTAAGAGAGAAGGGGAGAGAAAATTTATAACCACCAATCTATCTGAAGCACCTATGATTTGTGCTTGGCAGATAGTTACTTGGTTATTAAAAAAAAAAATTACAAAACTTAACTTTTGATTTATAAATATGGCAGCATGAGCTTGGCAACATTTTACAAATAATCCCCAATCTACATTCTTGTTTGACTTCACTGGGCATGGAGGCTGTGTCACATACAAAGGTTAGGGTTGGACCAGTTTGGTTCCCGTTCATCACAAAAGAAGGTACTTAAAATACAGAATGACATTTAATCAAATGGTTATGAAAATCACTCCTCAAATAAACTATTTGATTTTAAAGTATTCTAAAACAACCCATGAAATTTACAGCTATGTGCACCCTCAAGAACCATTTAGACTGAAATATTTGAGGATTTAAGTACCTCTCTGCTGCTGACACAAAGTGGACATGTCTCCTTTGACAAAGTAAAGCAATACACTTTTAATTAATTAAGACCAAATGCCAAAATGCTTTACCCGAATTAGGCCCTTCAGTTAATTTTTTGGTAAACAATTAATATCCAAATGAATAAAGCTTCAAGCCATTTATTTTCCCACAGGAAACAGTATACTAAAAAGCCCTCAATTAATACATCATTATTTCAAGTACGTCAATACATACAGTTAACTTTGTACAGGGACACGAGAAGAGGAGAAATAACCATTCACCCAGGAAAACAATCACAACTGAGGAAAATGTAGACCAGCTTATAAAACGACACACAAGGACAACACTATAAGTGTTAAAGCAGTAAAGGACCTATCAAAAGTAAGAAAATTCCCACATAGAGCCTTGGGGAAGTATTTTGACTACGTATGCAGAGGTGGAAGTCACAAAAACTTCTACTATTTAAGAATATACATAATTGGAATATATAATAGGCAATATTCGTAAACAAGAAAAGGAGAGAGATAAAAATGGAAGCAAACTGCAAAGCAGTTCGAAAGAATTTTTTTTTAGGGGATATAATTTAGGCTCTACAAAGACAGGATCTTTAGTGTATGAACAGGAGACCATAAAAGTGAGTAAAGGCATTAAAAAAACCCCATTAGATACCTTAGTTAAATCAAAGATTACTTCCATGCTGTTCCACTGGTAGATAATTCTAATATCCACGTTTACAGATTACTGTATTATTATAATTAGATTATCACTGTTTGGGCTGGATTTGGCTATGATCAAGTTAATTTTCTTCATACTAGCTAGCTGAAATGTGAACAATATTTAGTACAATTTGGAGTATAAACAGACATGATCAGAAGTTTAACTTTATGTAAAAGTCATGAGCAACTATAATTTCAAGCTAATGGACTAATTAGTCCACAGACTGTGAAATTTAAAGTGAGAATCTTCAGTACACTAGGAATAGGAATCAAAAGAATTTTGAAAACTAACACGAGTATTTTAAAGTACAAAATTTCACACTTTTCTGTTGCCCTCAAGACAATGTTTGGTGTTAAGAGTATATATCACTAATATGATATATGCCAACATTATTTCTTGTATTATGGGGAAAGATAAAATGTTTTTCCTCCTAACTCTAGATATGGACTTAGGGCAGTCACAAAAAAATACCCAATAATTTCCACAAGAATGAGTCAAATACTTTGAATGTCTTTCCACGACATTTTTCTCCATTGAAAATATAACTACAAGGCACATAGTTTTTCAGTCACAGGAGACTGAAAATCCTTTCAGTTAATTAAACAATGAAAAATAAATTACTGTTTCTGTCAGTGCTGATGAAGGTATACATGCAATATATGCCTAAGAAGGCAAAACCAGGAGGTGCCTGGGCTCTTAAAAGCATATTATTCATCATTACATGCAGGTCTGGTCCTGCATGAGAGTTTCATATGCTGCTGGCCACATGCCATACTTTGGCATCTCAGGGTAAGTTACTTCCTTCTTCTCAATTTTATTGAACTCCAGTCATGCTTGAAGTTACATGTGGGGTCACATGCTCTGTTGAACTAGGCGCAAAAATAAGTATTTCAGAAAGCCAAATATTTGATGAAGCCTGTATCACACATGTGATGCTTGTAGCTTGACTGCTGAAATGGCAATGATTTTACAAAATAACTCCTCAGGAAACTTGCTGGGAAAAATCAAGCCCATGAAAGGCCCAATCATCTATTTCTTGCATATTAAGGCACTGCTGAATCAAAGCCATTTGTAGGAATAAGACTACAGAATAAGTTATAGTTTAATATTTTTGACCTCTATTTTTCTTGCTCTCTTGGGAAGTAAGATTCCAGAACAAGAAGGAAAACAAGCCTCAAGTTAAAATGTTATACAGATCCTGGCTTTCAGTACAATTACTGGACTTTAGGAATTTTTATTAAATAGATTCCATTCTTAATATTGGAAGGGCCTAGAAGGGTCTTTTAATTAGCTCCACTGTAAATAAATCACAACTTGAACACAATTTATTGCAAAATTCTTCAAATTCAGAAGGTTTTTAGGTGCATCGTTGCATAAAAGCTGAAAGGTCTATTCCTTTTAGAAATATTTTTACATATTTTAAAATTAAGCAAAAAAAAGTGTATCTCCTTGTTTTCAATTTTTATACCTGATCAAAATCAGACTAGAACCAATGTTAGTATGGACAGGAATTTTCATTTTCAGATTGTACTTACTGACTACAAGTGGTGCCTCACTGGCAACTACAGAACTGAAATGGAGATTCATTTCTTTCTACAAAATTCAGGAGAGCAACCTTTGCTGCCATGCACACAATTTCATGCCAGGTCACACAAAGAATGTACTTAGAAACATACACACTATGTATAGTATGATTTAGGTTGTTATGGAAGAACATTCTTTTCTGTTGATATTAGATATTTCCTGGTAAATACATGCTTAGATGTTAAAATGCTGCCATTGCTCATGCTGTATGTAAATGGTATGGTCTGTACACACAAAGGCTTTAAGCCTGTAGCTTTTACAAAACTGACAGTTTATGATATACAGGAATAGAGGTATCATGTAGGAAAAAAAAATTCAATGAAAACTAAATGCATGAGGGTTTTTTCATTGAAAGTGCATGTGTCAAAATTGAATGATTCTCTTCATCTTTCTTGATTTTATTTTTTAAATCCTCAGTGGAAAAGATCTGACTTCTATTGCTACTCAGAAACACGAGTTCAATAGCACATATTACAGAAATACAAAAATACTTTCAGCTTTCAAATGGGAACAGGACTTTTTTATGATGGCTGTTAAACAAGAGCAAATCCGTCCCATGATAAAGCAAGTGAATTTATTCTTATCACAAGATCCAGACAGTATTGGGTTACATTGTGAATGCTGCATGTCTCTGACTTCTCAACAATCTAATTCAAATAAGAAATGCACTTATTTCTTCAATGAGTGAAACTCTCTGAAGTTATTTAAGTTCCCTTTTAAATGAAAACACTGATTTAAATAGTTTTATGAAGGTGGAAAACACCTCTCCAATGCAGGCTACAGTGGGATTACACATAATTTAAGCACCTACTTTAAGTGTGACTAGGTTGGTGAAGGCCAAAAGCTTATTTATTAATTCCACATTATTAATGGCTGAAAACAGCCCTGATGTGAACCCACAGTACAGCTAGTTATTATATCACATCTACCCCTCAGATTGGTAAAAATCCTTTAAGAGTTACTGTCTCATTCTAAAATGGTATTTTATTAAAATAAGGCTTCTGTGAACTTACAGAGAAATGAAAGTAAGTCATGACAAAATATTTAAAAAATTGAACATTAAAATAGAGCTTTCTTGAAAAAGAGGGAAGAAACGTAAAATAAACTTAACATCTTAAGTTTTGTACTTCATGTAAGTAGAAAAAGTCTCCTCAAAAGAGAAAAACATTGCACTTTCAAGATTTTTGTGACTCATAGTGAAATGGCAAGGAGTGTGAGTGTTAAATGAAAAACCATTGCAAAATAATAATGCAAAATGTCTTTGATTTTGAACCCCCCTTTTTGGGAAAGGAAACAGAACAATCAAAACAAAATATATACAGAAGAAACAACATTGAGTACACCACAAAAGCAAGTAAGAAACACATTTGCTAAGAGCCATCAATGTTGTTACCAGTGGGGGTTCCAGGGTTTGGAAAGGGAAGGTAGTACCAGTCAGAGGAATATCAGGACAAGGCACTTACAATGTGGACAGCACAAAGAAACAATGGGAATAGAGCAATAAATTTCACATCCACGATGGCTTAATAAAGGGCTTTCTATCTATTGCTAAGGTTGGCATGGGACCAGAAACAAGAATTGCACACAAGGAAAACTTGACTTTATTCTCATAAGATTCAACAGTATTTCTTTGACTTCGGGAATAATAGTTTCAGGCTTGTAGGTTGTAAAGTCAATGACAGTTACTCAGGAATATGCTTCTGCAGCTGATTAAAATGAAATGATAAACAGGCCAAAATGCACATTTTACATCCCATCATTTCCTTGTGAATCAATAAAATTATCTTTAATTGAGAAGTAATTAATTACTCATAGCCTAAGCATCTTTCTCAAAAAAAAAAAACCCCAAACAACTAAACAAAAACAAACCAACAAAACCAAAAACAACTTGGGAGAAAATCTTTCTCATCTTTGGTACTTTCTTTGTAATAATAACAGGTGGTTATTCACAGGATTGCAGACATAAGAGGTCAGATATCCTATAAAATCTAGGATACTTTGAAACTGTTCACTATAGGAGTTTCCCTGCAGACACACTGGCTTGGCTTTCTTAATGCTATCAGTTATTAATATGAGTACCTGTACAGCTCTTATGTAAACTACTTTTTAATGAAAAAGGTGTGCTTCATAATATAAAAAAAATATTAGTATTTGAAGGTGGCATATTATCAACAATAACATAACTTTGAAAGGGAAAACTACAGTCTTTTTTGATTGGATTTGGTTTTCTTTTGTCTTGAATTTTCGGTAGCTGGATATTGAAATGTAAGAAAAGATGGTGCTAGCAAATATTATCCCTTTGTGCCAAGAAATCTTTGACACAGTGATTACTGCATCTTGACACTGCTACTGCTCAGTAACAGAGAAAACAAACAAAAAAAATTATCCTAATCACTGTGTACAATTTTGTTAAGCTGCCAAATAAGAAAATTTCCACTGAGAAAACAAATAAGACACCAGATCATCCTCCTCCCCAACATTTGGCTAATGAAAAGACATCTGCTGTGTTGGAGTTCATTGTTTCTGCTGACTGGTATACACATTTTGCATTTTAAATTCTCATGAACATGTCATGGCAGCTGCTCCTACAAAGCTCTTCCTTTACTTGAAGCATGGAAACTTTGAGGCATAGCAACCATAACACACCAAGTAGCTTTCAGAATAAGGAAGAATCACCTGTAAACAGTATTGATTCCTCTTAATTTGCAATGCACCACCTCTTGTATCAACTCCTGACTGCATTAGATAAACCTAGCCAGTGGTAAGTCCTCTCCTTACTAACCACCCTCAAATCCTCACTGGATCCACCACTGATTTCCTGTGCTTGCACAAATCAATGCAGCAATAAAGCCACATTCAATACACAACAAAAAGGCTACAGGAGGACTAAAGCACAAGGCTTGGTGTATGTGTATATTATTTTTTTCCTTTTAACATTCATCCATTGCAAATACTGGGCTTGCTAAAATGAAAACAAATAAAAAAGAACAGAAAAGAAAAGTATAAAAAAACTTGTTGCTCTTACATCTACTGCATCAGTCACTGTGCAAATCCCAATAAAGAGAGGAAGACCAAAATGGGAAGGTTTGACGTGTAAACCAAGAATTTTAGAATGAACAATTGTAATATTAACAGAAAAAACACACTAGTTTAGCAGTCTTACAGGAAAAAAAATCTAGTGATATCCAGGAGCTGTACAGTGCTGACACAAAGCTAAGAGCAGGGAAATAAGGAATAGGCAGTTGTTTTCAATAATTACCACACTCATGGGTGATGACTGAGGAAGGGAGGACAGGACAATTAGTCCAAAGAAAAAGAAACAGGAAAAAAAGAAAAAAGGTGAGAATTTGTTTTAGCAAATACAAAATACAGTTAGGATTGGTTTTGGAAAAATTAGCTCTGTACTAAAAGAGAAACATCAACTGAACAGAAAATGAAAAAAAAATCCCTCAAATGAGGAAGCACAAAAATACTCAATATCAGTAGAGTCAATTATGCAGCATTTAGAGATTTATTTATATTTGCATGCAAAATCAGTCATTTCTAGAAACAGAGGCAGAGGTCAAAAGAATAATGAGCCAATATCTGGAGAGTCCATTTCAGAATCCAACATTATGAGCAAGTTTAGTTATGTAATAGTAGAAATAGCGTCCAAAAGAACAAAAGGTTGTGCAGAATAATCTTCAGTAAAACATGAGATTAATGGCAGAAATTTATATGCCAGACAGCTGTAACAGTGCTCAATTTACAATCTTGTAACTGAATTTTATCCACATGGGTTCACTTTTTTTTACTCATATAAGTCTAGTAAGACTTAATCTATAATTTAAACTCCGAGAGCACTTCTGGAGAAGCAGAATTTTTGACTGGCCTTGAAGTCATTCAGACAAACGTAATACTTAATGAAAAATCATTATTTAAGCAGTTGAATATTAAAGAAATAGGCCGCATAAAAGACCTACAGGCACAAGGGACAATGAGCTATGTAGTGCTGCTGGTATGAATTATGATCCTTCAAATGCAATAGGGATTATACAGTCAAGCTTTTTTACCTTGCTTTTAAGATAAAAACATGTTAAAAGGTTAGGTCACTGTAGGATTTAAACATAAAAATGCACTGTAAAAATTCTGAAGATAAGGGAAGAAAATGTGCTTTGGTAGCTCTATCAAGCATGCAAGAACAAACTTAATGTATCAGGACAACCACAGTAAGGGAATAGTAGAACTTATTATCAAACAGAAGAATGAAATCGACAGTGAACTAACAACGCCAAGGGTGGAAAGCCAAATTGGTTCAAAGTCAAAAGCAGAGTGAAATTTTTGCAGTGTTTCCCCAAAGATAAATATTAAAAAAAAATATTTCAAAGAGAAAGCTTTCCCAGACTTTTTTTCCACAGAGCAGATAGATTTCCCTCAACCTCTTTTATTTAATTTATGGCTTAAGTAAGTGGTGTGGTTTTCAGTTTAAGAAATCAGGTGGGAACTTTTAATTTCATTTTATGCTGAAACTGGTTGGGGACTTCCGAAATGTTTTACATGCATAAACACTGCTGTTCGTAAATGGAATATGTTTTCAATTTTACATGTAATGTTTTCACTTCTTCAGAATGATGAGGAAGAATCCTCTGAGACCATTCTGAAACTCAACATGTGCTAATGATTTGCTGTTGACAAGGATGGGCTTAGGTATGTCAATTAAATATAAATCACTTTTAGGAAACCTCTTTTAGCTTCAGCCTCTAGATATATATTTACGGGGTTCACAGAATCATAGACTATCCTGAGTTGGAAGAGACTCACAAGCATCTTCAAATTCTAAATCCTGGCCCCATGTGGGACATCCCAAAATCCCACCATGTCCCTGAGAGCATTGTCCAAACACTGCTTGCACTCTGTCAGGCTGGTGCTGTGACCACTTCTCTGGAGAGTCTGTTCCAGCAGCCAACCACCCTCTGGATGAAGAATGTGTTCCTTATACCTAACCTAAACCTTCCCCGGGTTCTTTCTAATTCAGCTTGCTTCTGCAAAACTTAAAAAAGGTTATGGATAAATTTCTGTTGAATCAACAGTACCTGATCCCTCTTCAGTCACCATGCCAAGGCCTTCTGCTTTGTTCTGACGTTCAAACGCATTTAGGTCAAGAACACTGCAGTGAGAAAAATTACATTTGTCCTGTGATTAATTAAATATATGCAACATTTAATTTTATGGAAGTTAAAAAGGATGTGTTATTTCACTGAAGTTTACAAGCATACTAGTATTAAAAAGATACATCTCACTGGTTTGATATTTGTGTCTGTTAGGAGATTACAAATCTCAGCTCAACAGCCTTAACCTGCTTTTGCCCTGAAAGTGACCACAGAATTCAGCTCTGTATGACTGACCAAAAAAAGGGAAATGTACGCATACATATGATATACATACTCATTTTAGGTGCTATAAAGAAGCCAAGTTATTGCCTACTTTTGTATTGTAGCCCAGTTCATACCAAGCAGCAAGGTCCATTAAGAAATTGTCATTATTAGTTCCATTTAGTGTTTCTCTCTCTCTCTCCACATTCTAAAAAACTGAAGCTGCCAAAAGGGAATATGCATTCAACTAACCAGATTTAAGGAACATATACCTCACATACATCATTTGTGAAACTGCGAGGTTCTGCTTTTCAGGGCTTTGCATGTCAGCTGGCCAGGGATAACTTTTGTTCATAAGAAAAACAGTTATAAAAGTCAGATGAACATAGAACTATGACAGCACCTCTGCTGGCAAGAAACCTCACTGATTTCAAAATGCAACCACAGCATTAAGAAAAAAGAATACATAATTAAGAGAAAAGAATACAGAATGTGATACCCAGGATATAACAAGACTGAATCACCTGATCCAAGGAGCCCCTTTTAGTCCTATGTTTATTAATACATCATTTACTGATATGGTTTATTCTTAGAAATTACATATAAAACATTTAAACACGTAAACTTATATATGAAATCAATATAAATCATAAATAAGCATGAATGGACAAAAAAGTCATAGTATCACCTGGACTTATTAAAACCATTAATTTAATATGAAATTAGATATTTCATTTCTTTTTCTGACTTCTAAGAAATCCTGTGAAAAATTCTAACAAAGCTAGGTTTTACCAAAATCATTATGATTACTTCACACTGATCATTAACCTGATCTCTGCAGTATTACTGGATACCTCCAGAGTTAAGGATTCACCCCTGAGGAATGCTCCCAACTGGAGTTTTCTGCCATATCTCAGGTAGACTCAAATTCCGTAAATTTTTTGAAAAGAGCTTTCTTACAAAGGTAGATCCATATCACAAAGATTTTCACACCATGAGCTTTTAACCCAAATCTAGCACATTACAATCCCCAAGTTCTGTTTGCAAGAACTATGTACGGGATCATTCCAGAACTATAAACCCCATGGAATAAAATATAAATGCAAAATAATAAATTTTTCAAGTCGATAATTTCTTACCTACAGGACTGCATAAGACCAGCAAGGCTCTGAAAGAACCCCACATCCTTTTTATCCTTGAGGTAGTCAAGCATTTTCTGCAGCAAACACAAATAATTTATGCAGAGAATTAATATTCATATTATGTGATAACCTAGGTAATTTAAGACTATATGGATTCAATACTATTAGTGATGATAGTGTTTGGAAATATCTCTAATATTTAGAAGCCTTGCAGAGAAAAATCCAGATATCAAAACCAAAAAGAACATTTAATGCTTATATACTTTATAGAAAAGGTCATACATTTTGGTTATGTCTTCTTAAAGCATGGAAAATAAAGATAGTAACTGAAGTCAACACAGCCAGAAAAATTTAGTGTTCAATATAAATGCAATCTTGCCACTCCTAGGCTAAAAATTTGTGTTGACACTATTGTTTCAACACCAGACAGGGCTTTTCATAACCTCAGTTTGGTTTAAATTATTTTAGCTGCAACAGCCTGCTCATAGTAATTTGAGCACATTTTAGAATTTTGTTTAGCTTTATTATAATGTGTAATAACTCTCTGAAAACAGATTACAATACCAAGAATCTATTGAGTGAACTGCAATTCTAGAATGCAATGAGTTGTTGAGTAAAGACATAGGATGATACGGGTGTTCTTAGTTGTGAAGGAAACCCACGATGCTAAAGGTCAATCTTAGTAGGAAAGCTACAAGAATTCATGTTGTGAATGAAGTAAAACTGTTTTCGCAAAAATAATAGGAAAAGTGGATGGTAAGTAACCTCCAAAATGGAAAGCACATAAGCAGACAGCGTTAGCAAAATATATATCACCGTAAACCCAAGGAGACCCAAGATTATAGAAAGAGAATACTCCAATCAACAACATTATACCAAAACAAAGAATTCTGGAGGATGATGATGATAATGACTTTTCAAAACTACTACTGTTCCTCTCCCCCCACCCACACCATTCTTCCCAAGGAAGACTGAAAAGTTGATCTTAGGACCTAAAGGAAGATTGGAAAGTTGAGCATAACACCAGAAAAAACAGGCAGAAATGAGGCAACTGAAAAAACAAGAATTCTAACTGTATTACTGATGCCTATATGTTATAAGTATGTAATTTAGACTCATAGCATTTCTGTCAATGTAAAAATACTAAGTGTTTCCCACATTTTGATTCATTAAGATTTTAACAAATGATTTTTAAAAATAGATTTCCAGATTACAAATTTCATGATTTTTCTAATATCATAACATCACAAAGAACTGGCAGTGGTACAAGCAAATAATTTCTGCCCTATTTGTAGTCTTTCATGTCAATTCCTGGCAATGCCAGGTCCTGAAAAGAACATTATTTTGGTTGCATTCAGTTGCTTCATATGGGACCTTAATTGTTCCCAGTTGTCTGTATTCTTTGAATTGCACTAAAATAATTTAGTAATGGCAGGTATAAACCCTTCTCAACTGGTACAAAACACTGAACATTCCCTGTATCAGCCTCTCCACTTCAACAGTGCAGGATTCTATTAACATATCAGACTTGTCCACTGGGCACCAAATTATCTTACAATAGATTAATTAGTCAGGATTTTCTCTGCTTTTATCAGCAAGAGCCTCCATTGCATAAGCTTAGGACTTCTGAAGTTGTGTCTCATTCTTTTTGGTGAAGGCTGGGGTCAGCAATTTTGCTGTACTGGCTGTAGGACAACGGCAATCTCCCAAGAAAGCCCTCCTTACCAAAGAATTCCTACAGAAATAAATGATATAACATAAAATTTCCCCCTTACACCTGAAGTGCAAAACAAATCTCTGTAGCCTTGTAAACAAACAAGAAATAGCCACCAAAAAAGGCACTTTTGTATATGATTTTATTCTGCAAAAACCAGCAAGAGGATAAACAGTGTGTGACAAATAGTCACAGTACGTAATGTGCTACTACAGAAATAACGACCATGGTATAAAGACCTGTGCTGGATAGAAGAAACTAGTACCTTACCTGTTGAACAGTAGAATTTCCTCCATTTAAGATGGCAATTCCTAGCTTTAGGGTAGCTGCAACCATTGGCCCCATCTCACCTTAAAAAAAAAAAATTAAATATTTTTGGATCATATATAAAATTAAGAATGTTTTATTAATTAATGTATCCATTCAATGAACTGCAAAACTGACCTATTTTTCCTTAATTTCTTCATGAGTGCCTACTGACATAGTGTAATGCATACAAAGAAGAAGCAAGATATAAGGCAGGAATAATTGAATTCAGTGAATATAAATCATGTTTCAATCACTAGAGCATCCAACACTTGATTTAAGGCTGGGCTCACAATGATAAACTAGCTTTCAAATTTAACAGTGTGTCCCTCTCTGCATGTTTTCTTCTGGTTTCTTCAGAAAATAACAGTGACCCAAGCATTTAACTACAGTAAACAGAAATTTTCATCAAGAATTTTTAGAACATCGCTATTGTGGAAACAAACCACAAAAGAAAAAAATGAAAGTATAAAACCTTAGAATAAGATGGTTTCTAAGGGAAAAAAGCATAATTTAAACTTCTGAAATGTTTTATCAAAGTACACCAATAAAGAAGGTATTTGGATAATGGGAAATAGCAAAAGGACTTAAGCCCACACCTACTTCAGAACTGTACACATTCCACAATTTGAGGGCCATTTTGTCATTCAATGATGCTAAAGCTATGAAGTACTTCAAACATCCTCAAAATTAGCACTAGAAAAATTATTTATAACTACAAAAGAAACAATAGTCTCATGAAAATTACTCATTATACCTTTCTGAATTAACTGTCAAAAACTTTGAAATTTCAAGGTAATTTTGAAAGCAAACTTCAGAGCCTAACATTGCATGTGTTCCCCAATAACAAATAAAATCACTTCAAAATTCATTAGAAATAAGATTTAAAATTAAACCTACACACCAAAACCTTACCTTTACTTGCACTGATTGTCTGCAGAACCATCTCGGCAGCACCCCGATCATGCAGTCTGGCTTGTTGATACAGAAGTTTTTGCTTTTCCATTTCTTTTTCCTGAATAAAAATTCCGGTCATTTAACATGAGATTTGAGTTACTATCAATCCTCCAAAGGTTCTTGGTTTTCTCAGTATATGGGCTCTATGGCAACATCATGAACCATTTTAATACATACGATGCTATTGAACAAATAATTAACAGGTTCAAGTAATAATCTCCACTTGGTATTTTTCTTTAATATGCTTTTAGCAGTTTATCTGGAAAGAGTCATCTCAATTGTGAATCATTAGGTTAGTTCAAAGCCCACGTTCTTTATATATGCTGCATGTATCAAACTTGCACTTTCGTGCTGTGTTTTTGTGCAACAGCTCATACTCTTAATAATCTTCTGTAGTGTGACCATAACTTCATACTGCTCAGTATGTGGCTCTTGAGTTGCAAGTTGTTGCTGAACACCAGAGTAAAAGAAGCATCTCAGAATTTTTTTCAAAACGTATCATTATAATACAATATAGATTGCCCCCCTAACAACAGAATATTTGATAGAATACACTGTGCTTTTATATTTTGTATTCTCTAGCGGCAACAAACAATACTGCATGGCGTTGCTTGAGCAATGGTGAAGTTTGGTTTTTCTTGTAATTTAAACTACTACTGAAAACATAAAGAGCATAAAGAGCAAACATAAAGGCACAGTTAATTCCAGATGAGTTTCAACTTTCATCATGTTAATTGAAGTTTGCTGGAGAATTGAGGATGACTAAGCAGTATAAGTTGCAAAATGGAAGTTGCATAGAGCCCTATGACAGTGAGTCCATCAGATGGCGTGGTAAAAAGCTTACTCAAAAGGAACATGACACAATCAGTTAGTATCATGTCCAAAAACACAACGCCCAAAACATGTATGACCTAAAAGCAGGAACAGCTGCAGCAGAAGTAGCCAGAATGACAGCTTTGCTGCCATAAACTTTCCATCCAAGTTACAGAAAAAATACATTGGAAGATGGAAGAGGTTTAAAAAATGAAGGCTTGCTAAATTGAGGGTATGAGTATTAAATTAAAAAAGGAGAGGTAAAAAAGAGAAATATGTTCAAATGAATGAAAAAGAAACCTTTAACTCAAAAGCAAACCAACACAGACATTTATGCTGTTACCAGAGAGTTCTCGCCGAGGCTGGCAAATTTGTTTCTTAAATCTTTGATAATATCGTGCTGCGGAAACAAAATTCATCAGGGTTTTTTTTTTTCACACTATTAGCTCTCCTGTGGTTAAATCGTATCTTTCTTTTTGCTTTAAATTATGTGACAGATCTAGATGGAGGCACAAAAAGGAAAAAAAAAAAATGGCAGCGTTGCTTTGTATTTAGCCATGCTAGGGTTTGAAAGTTTTGCCTTCATGTTTAAACCTCTTCCTGGGAGTTCAACAAAAACAAAACAGAAACATACACACACGCACACACACACCACGCACACCAGACCACTAGAAAACCATGACATCACTTCAGACATGGTTCAGTACAGCTACAACAAAATATTTTCATTTGCTTCAGAAGCCACTGAAAATTGATCAGCCTTTCTTTTGTTAAAAACTATTTCTTATTTCTAGATACTTTTAGTTTTAGACCCAACACCCTTTCATCTTCCTCTCATCATGAAATTTACTATTCACAAGCCTAACACCAGCTATACTACTTTCATTGTACAATATTTTTTGATAAGAATATCAAAGATTTATAAGAATGCTTACAAGACGTATATGCATAATCTACAGACTAACTTCTTGCAATGGCAGTAAAGAAGAACGGTAGGAAGAGGCATTGCCTATGGAAATCAAGATGTCTAGGGTATTAATAACAAGAGACCAAAAAAAGAAAACCAAACCAACCAACTAAACAAACCAATCCAGCAACAAAAACACCACAAGCATTTCTTTTCAAAGCATTTCTTTGATGATAGCCCACAAAGATCTTGGTTCCTTCTTCAACTTCACAATGCATCTTCACTGTTGCTTTCTCCATGCCAAGTCAACACATATATATAAATATATGTGATGGCAGCACTTAGTCTACAAAGTAGAATTTTTCCTAAATCTCTCCTTCTGTACTTTATCATTGAAGCATCACTGCTTATTGCAAGGGGTTTGGACTCAAGGACCTCTAAAAGTCCTTTCCAACCCAAACTATTCTCTGAATAAAAAACCTAGTCTGTAGCGTAGAGAGTGAAACCATGTATTAGGTTCCATACAATCCATTACGTGTAGGAAAACATGATGAAAAACACATTTTTACACAGTGATTGTAATGTTTACTTTCTTAGAATTGATAAATTGAATATGGAGTCTTATCTTAATTCATATAATAAACAGCTGCTTATTGTAAATATGTGGTATAGGGACACTCAGTGGTTTATTCAGGATTTATGACAGTAGGAGATAAAGGCAACCATCTTCAAAGGGCTGGAGCCTTATGAGGCTCCATTATTTGTATGTACAGAAACCTGATTTTTTTTTTTTTCTGAGGTGACACACAATGTATCATTTTGTCAAAAAATTGTGAATACAAAAGTCTATCAACAAAGTTGCTACCAGTAACAGGAATGAAAAGGATTGACATAGGAATCTCTATTTCCCCCATTTCTCTTCCTCCTGTGAAGAGTCAATTTAAATCAACTTAATACAAATGAGTTTAAAAATAGGAGAAATTTTGACTCTTTCTTTGAGTTCCCATCCTACATGTATTTAGCGTGCATTAATATGTAGGACTGACTCAAATGCAGAAAATTATTTGCATTCAGCTAGTGGAACAGTTTGATTTGAAAGAATTTCCTATCAGATGGAATCAAAGGAGACAGTGACACCAACTTTAGAGGGAGTCAACTGAGCATCTGTTCAATACGATAAAGTTAACTTAGAGACAAAGGGGAAGGGGCGAAGACAGCTGTAATAATTCAAAGCAAATACTAGCAGGTAAATGCTGACAGGAACATACTAACATACAGAGAACATTATCTTCCCTATTGTTCACACTATTAACCCAACACAGATTAATTGTACCAAAATGAGACTACACTGCATGAGATATGGGCAAGAAAACTGTCAATAAAATACACTCAGCATTTTCATCACATTCTAAGCTTGCCCAAATGTCTCTATTGCTCTGACTGTGAAAGGACTCAAGACTTCAAACGCCACATATTTTTAGTCTAGAGGAGCAGTAGAATTTTATCCCCATACAAATTGGACAGTCACTCATTACACATGTACACACAGGATAGAATAAAAGAACTGCCTTCAACATTGAAGTTTGATCGCCAGACAGAAGGAAACACACAAATGCACACACAAGCACACACGCAGCTGGTATGTACAGTTCACATCTGCACAACTGTTTAATGCCATGTATGAAGAAGGAAAGGGTTATTTCTTGTGCTTTTTTTTCCCTTTTTAAAATACTTCACAGTCAGCAAGAAAAAATTTTCTATGGACCATATAAGATTTAGTGTATGGTAATCACGTAAGAAGAGTGATAGATATGTAGTATTTGAATAGCTGAATTATTGGAACTAAAAAAGAAAATATTATATTATTAGATTGCTTATATATTTTCTTTGTGGGTTTTTAATATGCACTTTGTGTTTGTAGCAATTACAATACCTTTTAAATAACTTTTTGTGAGCACATTCATCTCCCAGGGTAATGCCTTTATCGTATGAAGGTGGAACAGACCTGTGCAAATTTTTGGAGGAGCAAGAATAAAGTTGATCCTGAAATACATCTTCTCTCCCCACAGATGCATGGGAACCTCTTTCTTTTGTGATCTGAATGTTAATAGAAGGCTAGCAAACAAAATACCAAAATCACTTTGTTCTTTTCCATGGAGAAGGTTACAGTTGTTTCCCTACACTGCCATAGAAAATGAAATTTGAAGTTACTGACTCAAGTCTATCATTAGCTAAATCTGTGCATTTCAAATCTCAAGCAAGTCATCTTTTCTTACTCTAGTTGTCATCAGCCACAGTACAAATAACTGTATTAAAACACCTCAGAATCAAAAATTAGCTACTCCACACACCATACCTTCTCCCAGCCTATTAGCCTTGCAGCACTACCAGCAAGTGGTCTGAGTCAACAGTGGGAACTGAGACTTCTACCTGCATGAAGCAGGCATGTAGTCTGCTGCATTGCCATGGGACACCTTTCAGAAACAAATGGTGAGGCTTTCATGATGAGACAGAAAAGGCTGTGTAAGAAATTGATCCAATAAAAAAATTAACACTGAAGTTTCAGAGCTTTTACCTCTATGTTCTTAGAGAAAACATGAAAGAATGAGGTATCATTTAAGGTAAGGAGTATCTAAGGAGTTTCTGTCAAATACTATAATGATGAAGGCTAAGGACTCAGTTCCAAAGGATCTAAATCAGACATGGACTATGATTGATGCTCTCTCTCTGACAAATATCGGAAACTGAATTCTACCACTATATCAGAAATGTGTGTCTGCTAAGATACAGAAGAAAAGTTCAGCTACTTTCCCTTAATAACCAAAAAAGTTTTTTTAATAATTCAAATTAAATTCTAACCAGAAAGAAGATAACTGATGCACAAAAGGCATGAACAGCAAAACAACATGAACAAGCCAAACAACACTGTTTTCCCCAAAACAGTATCACAATTTCACATGGCATATTCTGCATAAATAATTCCTGGAATTGTAAAAGAGCTTGAGCACAAAAAGGGTTTGGTAGAGATGTCATGCTGGAACCGAAACGTTAAAAATTATTTCAAGACCCTTTAGTTGAACTTATCCAAGATGTTGGGCCTGAAAAATCACAAAATTAGACCCAGACAAATACACACATATTTTTTTGTTTTACCTTGCTGCGTTGTGATCCTGTCACCTTAAGGAAGGGCAAGGACAAGAAGCGAAATAGTAATAAGAAAAAGAAGTCCAAAATTTTTTTCTGCAGGTGACTGACCAAATACATACACAAAATTGTCTTTTGAACATATAAATACATTATTTAAACATAGGTTTCACAGCTACAGGAAAAATAATAAAGAGAAACAAATGAATAGGATCTTCTCTCAAGCCAAAAAAAATTTGAATGCTTAACAAAGAACCCATTATAATTTAGGTAAGGAGCACTAACAAATTCCTTACTGATAATTCTTTTCATACACCTCAATGACTTCTTATTTAAAAACTTTCGTATCTATAAGCACAAGGCTTTTGATATCTAACAACCACGTACAGGCTAACTGACGAGAGCTTATAGGAATAAATATTCTTTGTCAATGGTAAATCATATACTGCATTCCCAAAGAAAAAAATCAGAAAAAACCATTGAAATTTGGGTTCATACTGAGATATTTACCAAGAAACAAAAATTTATATTTTAAGTATATTACTTGTAACTCAACTGGACTCCTGAGTGATTGAAAAGAATCTGGTACTGATATCCTTTCTGACTTCTTTATATAGTCAAATAGGGAATATGTACTTAAATAATTCCGTGCTACATCATGCAGCACCATGTGGAAAACACACAGAACATTGTATGTCTATAAAACAATGGAGTAAAAGTAAACATGACCCAAACCTCTCCTCAACAATCAGAACAGCACAGATAGTTTTACAGCAAATCAATCAGCATATTTAGAATTTTTTTAAGAAATAATAAAAGTGTTTATTTCATGTTTCTGTTTTAGTAGGGATATGAAATGTAAGTACTAATTGATTTGAAAGACACAAGAGACACCTTTTAATGTCAGAATCATATGTCAAAACACATTAAAATATTAAAAATATTAAAGAGCTAATTCCCTCAGTGCCCCTCAGAATAACCAAATTTCTTGAAAACTCCATTTTATTAATGAAAAAAGAGAGACAGATCCCAGAGCAAGCACATGACAAGAATTCAACTCTTATACTTGTAATCAACTCGTGTATATTCTTAAACAGTGACGGTCACTAAAAACTCAACATTAAACAGCAATAAATATAGATTACCTACTCTCAACACAAGCAAAAATCTTAGCAGTACCAATGAACAGAAGTTCACATTTTATTAAGAAGCACTAATATATATGTGAACATAAAACTACCTTATGAATTACTGGTACTGAATGTAAATGACTACTGCAAAAAGTAGTATAGCATTTTAAAAAATTGAAACTAAAGGTAGGGCAGAATAATTTAAAAGATAGTCTGTTATTATCAGACTTTAGAATAAGCTACCGTCTGTAATACCTAACTAAAAAGTTAAATGAGACAAATATGTAAGATCCACTAAATTGTTCTCTATTTAATCTCATATTATGTAATAGTGTGCATGTTTTTGTTTCACTAATATTAATCTGGGGACTCATATCTGCCAAATCCAGCTTGTGACATGCAGTTCACTGGCATAATAAGCTGCAGTAAGCCATGAACCAAAAAACATAAATGTCAGCTGGAAGCTATGAAAAAATGTCTAACATGACAAGAAAAACAAAACAAGTATAATCTTACTTCAAAACTCTTCACTTCCTCTTCACCATCATCATCTTCTTCATCATGGCAGCTCTGATACCATGTAGAAAGAAAACATTTGCTGATAAATCACAATTTACTGATAACACTTTACAAATTATTTCTCTTGATCTTCTTCACCAACTTAATTAAAACCCAAAATAAGCAGTAAGTATCAAAGAAGATACCTTTGCCATAATGTCAGCATAAGCCATGTACAGGAAATCTTCTTCCAATTTGCTGGTTAACAGAGAGAGGAAAGGTAAAATGGGGAAGATTAGAGCCATTACAGTAGAACTGAAGTGCCAAAATATTTTTAAACATCTTAAAATATTTTTAAATCATTTCTATGCTCATAAATAATTACAGAAGTATTTTTGGAAAATGAAGACTTGATTAACTTATACGAATGGAAAATTACAGCCAGCTACAAACACAGTACTCATAAATACCTTCCAGTAAAGTGAATATGGTTAATTTTTAATTATACTTAGAATATATTTCATACTCAGAATGTAACTGACAATAGGGAACATAGAAGACAGAGGAGTAGTGACCCCTGAACACAGCATCCATAACTGTGAAAAAGTCATGCTAAAATCTCTTTATATACCAGAAGCTAAAGAGGTTTGAGCGTAACTCAAACTCACCGTATGTTCATACGCACGTTTTGGCCTAGCTTATGCAATCTCACTTGAAAAGAGACCTACATGACTTCAAATACAGGAGTAATCTGAAAATCTGCATACACTCTGTAGTCTCTCACACCATCCCTACCATTTTTCAGTCAAGGCTGTTCGACTGAATAGCAGAATAAGTTGATGTAAAGGATCAACTCTTTTAAGGCTTTCATCTTCTTCTGGTGGTTCCTCTCCAGGTTTCTTTAGGGGAAAAATAATAGAGATTTTAAAAGTATATTCAATTATCTATAGTAACAATGTTTTACTATGTGTGATTTACTAAACATTAAATATTAACATATGTAATTTTGATTTGGACAACCAGGAGGAAGCAACTTCCAAGCAAAATAGGAAAAAACTGAACCCCGACTCTGTTTATGACCATGAAGACTTACAAAGATGATACCACTTGCAAAGCTTTGGATTTTCTCTCCACAAAAAAATCAACCCTCTTCCCTAGATTCCAAAAATAACTTCAATCTTTTGCTCTGTTATCCAGAACTAGTGGTAACCAGATGACATCATTTACTATTATACTGTCTGTTGCTATGTTAACCAGCTTCATCAGACAAAAATGAGAATCCCATTTCAAGTCTATGCTACGTATAATAGTCACTGAGAAACTCAGTGACTTTGAGAGAGACTTTGAGGGAGAAGAAATCCAAACCTGAAGTTTACCAGCAGTTTTAGACACAAGGAGCTCTATCTACCAACAATAGAAATCTTAGCAGGATGTAGAATTTTAGGAATGACAAATTAATAATGTGCAAAAATATTATATATGATTCAATAGTATATATAAATGCATAAAGAGGGTTCTTTTTTCATGTAGTTATTTTGCTTTCAGTTTTAGACAGTTCTAGTAGGCTTTCTGTGAAAGAAAAAATGTGTCCTAAATACCATAATGACAATGACCAAGGCAGTGTTCTGAAAAGCATCTACAAAAATCTGTCCTCTGACTTCTTATCATTTGCCAAAAGACATTTCAAAATGTAAGTTTTGCCTATCAAGTTATTAACAAAATTGCTTCATCCAGACACTTTTTTCTATGAAGAATCTGGTAGCTCAAAGAAAATTGGTTGCATAAAATATGCCCACTTTTCCTCCTTGTTGTCATCTAGCACAACACACCAAAATACAGATAAAAATAATTCCATGCATTGATAAGACAGCACAAGTAAAATATTATATTGCCATATGTTTTCTGTCAAGCAATAAGGATGGGTTGGTCACTTCAGAGATACAAGGAAAATGGATTTTTGTCTATTAGGGAAAGAAGTTTTGCATGTCAAACAGATTCCTGGGGGAATGCCTATAGATGTCTATGAATACTACCCTTTCTAGAGCCTGTGAAGTCCACCTTTCCCACGCAGCTGTGCCAAACATGTCTGGTTGCAGCTGAGAATTCCCTTCAGTTGACATCTATGCACAATGTTTGTTTCATATGCCACTCTATGACGGCCATACAAAGTTCATTTCACATTTTTTCAGTACGTGATAGTATTTACAGTATCAGTAACAAGATCAGAGCAATTATGGATGTCTTCCCCTGCTCTGTATTTCAATCTCATTTAGAACGCTGACCTTTCTCTTTTATTAACTGGCAGTATTCTGTACTTCATAACGTTATCAACCAGAATATCTCCCTAATGCTATAAAACTGATGAAACAAAAGGGCAGAAGTTGTGTTAATGTGTTACTTGTTTACATAGATTTATCGAAATTAAATGGAGGATCAAATTCACCAATGACTGAGTTAAGTAGAACTCATTATTAAGCACAGCATGAACACTAGAATCAATGATTTTTTGACATTTCTGGGAAACAAGTATGTTTAATTTTCAATGTCTTGAGATACTTGCCCTACAATTATTTAAGTGTAAAACCAAAAGCTTTACCTGAATGTAACACAAGAGAGTAAAACAAATAGATTGAGTAAGTTTTAGTTGCCATTTCTGAATCTTGAAGACTTAAAAATATTATTTTATATAATCTACTTGTATCATCATTTTACAAAATCTAAATTTCTATTAAACATACTGTTCTTACATGTTATTATGTCCACTAACATCTACCAATAAAACAAATCAATAATTATGTGAAATAAGCTTATGTGTTCATATAACCTATTTATTTAAGCAGAAGCATTTTTACAATTAATAAAAAGTGTTGAATATCTTGTGATGCTAACATCAAACATCAAAAATCTAGTTCCCACAGAAGCTTGATTTGTTGAATCAGAATTAAGAACCAGTACAATTAAGCTCCTCAAAAAGAGCACAACTACTCTTTTCTTCTTTACTTTCCCAAGTGGGAGAAGGAGTATCACTTTTGTATACAGACTTAAGGAGAGAAGATTCAGGGAACAAAACTGCAAGTGTAACTTCAGTTCTCTGCTTCTATGTGATGGAAATGCTCAATTCCCACATCCCAGCAAAAGCTCTTGCCACCAGTTTATAAATTGCCAGGATCTGCCAAAGTCAGGAAGAAAGTAGCTTTGACTGTATTTGTTCCTTTAAATTATTTTTACTTAGCAGAAAAGAATAGTTAAGGTTCTCAGTGTGGAGAAAGAACTCACTATGGCATAAAAGGTTGTAGTGTACTACCTACAGAGAGTTGAAGGACAGGAATCTTGCCTATAATTTCTGGGTAATGGATTAATTTTTCCCATTTAATATATGAACAGTCCAGAAACTTCAGTCAACCCTTCAAGAATACAACAGAGAGCTCCAGGCTTCTCCCTTCTCCCCTTCCAGATGAGTTCTGCTACCTTAGCCTAGACTGTGATTCCATCTTGACAATTCAATAAACTTTTAATTCCTTGCTAAACCAGGGTATAGTTTCCCTAAGAGCAATCTTCACCACCAACACAACCATATCTTTCATGATGTCCACAAAGCATTCTGTGTCAGCTCCATAAAGCTGAAATTCAAACTCTCACCCTTCTGAGAGTGAGTGCCCTAAGGCAGCAAGATGTGATGCAAATTTATTTAAAAGACAGATGGAGT
This sequence comes from Phylloscopus whistleri, assembly GCA_017589585.1. Taxonomy (NCBI): domain Eukaryota; kingdom Metazoa; phylum Chordata; class Aves; order Passeriformes; family Phylloscopidae; genus Phylloscopus; species Phylloscopus whistleri. The sequence continues at coordinate 2,844,345 of JADMLD010000090.1, forward strand.
TACGTGTGCTTTTTTGAATGAAAGGTGCAATATATCTCTCCCCAAGAGAGCAATGGAAATGCACAAATCCATATGTTTGAGGAATCACAAGAGAATTCCTGTAGTTTTTTTAATAAAGGATGACAGGGAAGCCAGGCCAGTTTGCTTCTGTCTTCTCAGAGACGTTTTTTCACTCAAGCTACCAGTTATTAATAAACTTAGCAAACATATAGGTTCACCATGGAGATAAGGAGATAATTCTTTATGTCAGTGTAGCCATATTACCATGCTGGATTACTTCTTTACATGTACACATCTGCACATACATGCACACATGCAAAGACCTATGTTGTTCCACTGAACACTCATGCTCCCAGCTGCTAGGAGATAACTATTTTTGAGACTGAGCCTGCACTATTTAAAACACTTGCGTTGTATTGGGATACATAAGGATATCAGTTTACAAGGCTGTATACAAAGTAAACATTTGTAGAAGCCTCTTGTTTTTTCACAAGGCCTGTTCGTACAAGAAATTAATTCTGCATGTGTGCTGGCAAAACTGAACTTCTACAGTCTGTGTTGTGTTCATTGCTGCTGGTTTCCCTTTCACTATTTTGATCTAATTTTCAAAATTGTTTACAAGTTGGGTAGCTGATTTTAAGCATAAGCTTTAATCAGTAAAAGCAGATTATTACTTTATTTCTATTAGAAATTTTACAGTTAGCTTCCTCTCTCTCTCTATTGCAGAGAGCAGACTCTCCTCACAATAAAAAGACTGATTTCAGATTGTGTTCTGTTGGACTTCCCAGGGACTGAATCAGTTCCTAGTAGTAGTTCTTGCCCAAGCAGTGAAAAAGCTACCTTTCAGAGAGACAACTGTAAGGGATGAAGACCTCAGACTTGGATGAAAATCACTGTAGGTATTAACAAGGCTAAAGACATGGCTCTAACACTTCACCACTGGGAAAAATCTTCATGTCCCTGACATGGCGATTCTTCTGTGAAGAAGCAAATTCTGACAGCTTCTAAGGAACTGACTGATCTAAGACTAGATTCCTCTAGTTTCATGTTCTAACCTTTTGACTTAAATGGCTTTAATGTGGATTATGTAGTCCTCAAATACACGAAGGTTAGCTGCAAAACAGGAGGGAATAGGCTGTTCCAGTTCTCCACAGGGCAGAAGATAAGAGATAGGGGAATGACAGCACATAATTTAGAAAAAAAGCTTTATAAAAGGTTATTGAAGCCCTGAAGCAAACGGCCTGAGGGGATTTTGGAATCTCCATCATGTGTAATTTTTAAAAAGCTGTCAAGGTGACTTGGTTATAGCTCATCCCTTTGGGTAGAGATAGCTTAAGTGATATCTTGGCTACTTCACAGATTTATATTTATTACTATACAAGATGCATGTTAATCCATAGTACATCCCTATGACCCTTTCACCCAGACGTACTGCTAAGTCTTCTATCAGTTTGTCTTCAAAATAGTGTTCTTCTGTTTCAATCCAAGATTTATCATAGCCTTGAAGAAAGAGATTGACAGCTCGGTGTCTAAAAAGGAACATTTAAAACAAAAGCTGTAAACTTTTAAAAAAAAGATTTGGTCAATATGTATTTCATTTAGCATGAAGAACTGTCCAGTCATTACAACAATAATTTAAAAGGGAAGCAAAATTTCTATGCTTAAACCTATCAAAGCACCCATTTAGGAAGAAAATTTACATTAAAATGTTTTATTTAAAACTGTGTCCCACTAACTTGTAAAACTGATACCAATATATAGTTACAATTATTTAGGAAGAGATAATAAATAAAAATTTAAAAAATTAAATATAATATATAAATAAAACAAATTTCCATATTAGTGAGTTTTATTTTTAATTTAAAATATTTTTATGTTTTTAGTACAAATATTAGGATAACAGCAATAGACAACTTTGGACTGTGCTCAAATAATTGCATTTCCTTAATGTTCAAGATTAAACTTTAAATCAGAAATTAAAAATTATATTTTTTGCTATTCTTTCCAGAAGATAGAAAAAAGTAATTAATTCTAATAAAAGAAAGCAATATACAAACTATAATAACAGGTAGTTAATCAATTACTGGTTTTCATGGTTTTTTTTCCTTTTGAGCTTGCCAAATAGCTCTGTATGAAGGTTAATGCATTTGTGAAAGACAGAACAATACAGCTCTTACCTTGGCAGATTATACAATGGTGCCATTCTAAAGCAGGCCACTACTGCTCTTTTCCTCTGTTTGGACAGCAGCTTGTGCCACACTGCTTTTTTGGACCGTTGAGGATGCTCAACCTGTTACACAAAATACACATGGGAAAATAATGTGGCAACGTCCCTAGTGTCTGGAAACAGTAATAGTAGTAAAAACGTTAGTTAACAGATAAATCAAGTACAAAAGCAACAGAAGAAGAATAGATCAGGAAAAATGTTCTAGACAGAGTTAAAGCATTCAGCCAAATTGCAGAATCAGAATTTAGAAAACAAACTTAAAGCAAAAATCTCCCTTTTCTGGTATGACATAGATGTTCTTTCTTTACTTCGCTCTACATTTTCTATCTTTTAGATAGGATACTATCATCAATAAGGCCATCTCTCAGGAAGCCCTAACTTTTAATGCAAAGAATCTTCACTCATTCTATCTTTTATATGTAACTCTTTAAACATATACAGGTAAACTGTACACTTTCACATTGCCTCAGACAATATTTTAAAAGAAATTTTCATGGATGTAAATAATCCTTTATTTGTAATATTTACCATGACCAGCTACAATGGAAAGGAATTAACTTTATAAAAGAGTGACAAGTACAAAGGCTTAGGACTAAATCATTCCTATGAAGTAACACAGACAGAACGCACATAAAATACTTCAAAACACTTAAGCTACATGTCATAAAACTACAGCTCTGTCTTAAAATATATTCTCTTTCTGCATCTTGGCTCTACAGTAGCATGAGGTGCAATAGGGTGTGCTCCATCTTTATCTTTTACGCTTTCAGGGTTTCTTCTTCCACCTTTTATTCTTTCCCTATGAAGAAAATTTCTACTGTGGTGCTAAAGAGCACCTGCATACTTCTGCACATAGCCTGACTGGATAACTGGGAACTACGATTACAGGCTGTGCTACAGATCACTCCTTTCCCCACAACCTATTTAGTTTCTGTGATTTATTTCACACATCTTCCATAAATATTCTATAATTTGATTTAACCTATGCAACTGTTGTAGAGTTAAGGGGGGGAGGTTGAACTTTGGGTGGGCTGTTTGGTTTTTTTATGGGGAGTTTGCTTCTTTCACAAACAACTACACTCCTCTGTGTTCCAACAGCATCAAAGAAGCCAGTAGAAGTTAGCTTTTCTGAAAGTCTTACCCTGAAAGACTTGGTAATTCTCCCTTGCAACAAAATCAAGCCTTATATGTAAAATATGTAGTAAATTCTGATAATTCTGATATTCATGTAGACTCAATATGCAATCAAAATTTGGTTATCCAGTTTAGTGACACACACACAAAAAATATTAGTAGTTAAACAATGAAGATTTAATTAAACAGACAAAAACACTGCCATTCTGCAAAATATATAATTATACTTGTAAGATTAAATGGTAGAAATCTTAAGCAAGTGCTTTCTAAAAGATAAAATACAAACGAAAAGTTTTTTTAAGAGAAAGGACCAAAAAAGCATTCACTGCAAACACGTATACAGTCACAAAAAAAAAAAAAAAGCCAACACTAATAATTTAAAAGTCAGACAAATCCAAACGTGAAAGTTAGATAATCAGTAATATCTTCACAAACAATTATAAATCCCTCTATACTTTCCCAAAAGAAATAGCCTCGGCCTACGCAAGCAGATTTCTGAAAACAGTAAAAAGAAAGAAGTTAGGTCTGCATGGAAAGAAAACACAAAGAATGGACTGATCGTTGCCAGTGCAATACAGAAAGCATTCAGAGGCTGTATATATGGAGAACAGGGTATTTGTATACACAGAGCAAAGGATTACTCAAGACTATGATAAAAACAGATGCAGTGCTCATATATTCATTTATTTTAAAGACACCATATTTCCCATTTCAGTAACAAAACCTCCTGAGTATTTATCTGCAGAAGATAAGTAAGTCTGTGGGGCTGAATCTTTAAACAAATAGGTGTAAGGTAGCCATAAAAAAAAAGCAGAAAACTTGTCAACAAGTCATTGTTTAAGTCTGATCAGGAGTACTGATCTTAAATGATGATCTGATATTACAATGAGAATCCATCCTATTCTGCAGTGCTGCTGGAACATCTCAGTCAACTTTAAAAGAAATTGGGTTGAAGAGAAAACCTCTCCCTCTCTCTCCCCCATATTTCTAGCTTTTCTCTAGTCTTTCCTCAGAGCAACCCTATATCCTTTCAAAGCAGCACCCATTCTCCTCTCCTCTCTCTCAAACCATGACTGACAAATATTTACATCCATATTCTATCCCTTTGTGTTTGCTCCTCACATATTCAGCAACAGGTAAAATTTAGTGACAACTCTTCATTGTCTTCTACCCAATTGCATAAGGCTGTTGAACTTGCAGCAAATCCCTGTCAAGGCTGGCAAACTGTATGAAGAAGAGTTGTGTGATGCAGCAGACAGGACACAGCTATTCACATCAGCACACCTTCTGCAGAGTGTATACAAACACATTCACGTATCCCTCAGGTTGCTATTGACTGAACCAGTGACCTCCTGACAGTGAGGAAACTTCCTGACATTGGATCTTAAAACTTTCTGAGTGAAACCAACTTATCTAATGAGAATGCAAGAGAACCTTGAATTTTCAAATGGAAATTTGAAAAGGAAAAAAAAATTATTAAAATTTATTTAAAGACAATTTGTAGCCTATGATGTGAAACCAGCAGCGTTCATCTCTGCCATTAGGAACACCCTCCAAGTTAATGTCCTGTTTGTTCACTACATTTTAAAAAAGAAAAAAATAATAAAACTAATGTGCAAAATAGGTAATAATTCAAAAAGAAAAGTCACAAAAAACCCTCATCAACTAGTCTTTGACCTGTAAGAGGTACCCATATAGGAGATTTTTTAACTGCATATTTTAAAGAATATGGAAAGGACACAAAATAAAATAAAGAATTACTTAAGTAAAAGTTACTGTAGTTCGGGTCACGTGGGAAGCTTACATATTAATGCAAAAAATATTAAATAATACAATAGAGCTTTGTGCCGTATTCTGAAGCAACTGAAAATTTCTGACAGATCTTTTTCAGAAAAAATGATTTCTCCAACCTGCTTCTGCTGTTTCTTGAATACAGCAAGGAAAATATGAGTTCACCAGCTTAGCCAAATAAATTGTTGTTGGAGCTTCTGCAAATACACTGTGAGATACATATTACCCTGATATTGGACTACAAAACACAGGCTTAAGTGTGTAAACAGTAGCCACCAAAAGAAAGAAAAAAGAACATGACATTAAATACAGCAGGTGAAATCAGAAATGAAAGGGTGGATATTTTTGTTTAGATTAAGAAGCAATGGAATCAGTAAAATGTTTCTAACCTGTTCCAGGTGAAACAGCACATTAGCTATATCAAGGACCCTTTCCACAGTTTTCTCTGGATCTGAGGAATCTTCAGTCCTGTTTGGCAAATCTTTGTAAAGTGCCATCTGCCATCTAATGGCGGGATCCTCAAGCTGCAGGAGAAAGATTTCACACGTCAAGGCAAAATGTTCTGAATAGTTTAACTGGTAGAGAAACTGCTTCAAAGGTAAACTGAAACACTTTATATGGCTAACCTACACCTTTACATGTCTAACCCATACATCCCATCACACTGTGAGAACAAGACTAACTTGTGCAATGCTTGGTAAGAGCTTACACAAAACATAAAGTGTTTTGGGTTGGAAGGCACCTTTAAGGACATCTAGTTCCAACCCCTCTGCCATACACAAGGACACCTTCCACGAGACCAGATTTCTCAAAGTCACGTCCAACTTGGCCTTGAATACTTCTAGAGATGATGCATCCACAGTTTCTGTGGGCAATCTGTCCCAGGGAACTAAAACACTAATAATCATACAAATAGCAAAAATCATTGGTCAACAAATAGCACTGGCATCAGCAATGAATATAATATTTGAGGAAAAGTAATGAGGTACACAGACATAACTTAGTACACTGCCTTTCCCATTATTAAATGAAACACTGAAAGTATTGCTCCACTAGTCATGATTACTTAGTTTTCGGTCATAGAAATTAACAGTATCGCTATTTACAACTATTTACATTTTTTTAATTGTTAGAAAATCCTAATTTTATTGATTATTAGCTAAAAAATTGAAAGTTTTTTTGAAAAATGAAATCAAGATGCATTTGCTTAACAGGCTACAAATTATAAAGAACTGTAAGAAGCAAAATCTTTTTATCAGGTCTTTCTCTTTACATTTCATTTTTTCTGCTTTATTAATCTGTAATTCTCTGTTTTACAATTGGTGATCTCTTTTTTGGTTTGTTTCGTCTTCCCAGTCCTTCTGCTAATCAAGACTGATGGCAAGACATTTTGCAACCATTTACTATGCCAATGACACTGACGACCCGTTTTACTGAGAACTGTGGACAGTGATCATTCCTGATTATGCAGTTACTGTTGAAGACACACTGGCCTACATGCCTAGAGAACTTGGGGGGCTGAATCCTAGAGATTTCCATACGGCTTGAACTCAACACTTACTTGTCTAAAACTTCTTTGTGGATCCAGATTACAATTTGAGCCTAAGATGAGACAATAATGCTAATTCACCTCCACAAAACATATTATGACACACGGTTTACTCAAGTTCCAGGAATGATTAAAAACTTACACAGTCGTTCACTAATAGCTTATTATAACCTAGAAAGCCACATTTTGCAGGAATTTCTTCCACCTTTCGGCTTTTCCATTTCTTAACAACTGTCACATCCACAGTCTTTGTGTGAGCATTTGACTGGATCATCATGAATGGATAGTCCACAAAAGACTTTTTAATCACAGGTGGAGATGTCTTTTGATCTGAGGACTCCTCACATTCTATCAAGGTACAGCTTTTTTGTATAGGTAGTTTTCTAAGGGTATGAGTAGTTGGCATTTCAAGGTGTGAATTAGAATGGCTGGAAGAAGATTTTGGTGACTTGAGCTTCATCCATGTCAAAATGAATGCAAGTTTCGTCATCAATTTCTTGAAATAAAAGGCTTGGTACTGAGTAACAGCATGCAGGCATGCAAGGAAAGGAAAGACAGAAACAGGGTGAAGACAAATGTACAAATGTAGACAAAGGTAGACAAATGCATGAAATAGACGCCACAACATTAATAGCTAAAGATTCAGAAGGATGATTCTCTAACAGTGCAGTACTCCAAAAAGGAATCTAGATGCACTACGTTTTAGCTCTTATGTAAATAACAGAATGTTACATGTCTGTGAGAAGAAGTGGTTAACAGAAAACACCATTTGAAAAAAGAATATTGCGATGGTTGGAAGAAAACCAACCTTTCCAAAAGCAGTATTTTGTCTGTATTTTGAAAGCCACTTTTCACAAACACCACTATAACTAAGTTACATATTAATTCATAGTAGAAAATAATAATTTTAATTTATAAGACCATTTGGTCTACATTCCCATTATATCTGACTCAATCAGACAACAAAAGACAAGTCTATGCATGATGGCATAATTTTTTGTAAAAAGAAACATCTTGTTATTGTTCAAACACTACATTTGACTGTATAGTGACTGAATCCTAATGACATCAGAGAATTACGGAATAAATTGTATTGTAATTTGAACATAACTACTGAATTTAACTTTAGACATTACACTTTAAGTAATTACTTACACACTTACATTTAGTGTTAACTCTAGAATGTATCACTGATAAATAGCTTTGTCTGCAGTTTACTTGTCACATACAGGTCTAAATCAGAGCTTCTAAAAGTTAATAAAGCAGTACGTAAACAGCTATAAAATAAAGCTAACTACGATAGCAGTTTAGGGTTTTTTTTAATCTATGAATTATGTGGATCTCTTTCAGATTTTTGTTTTCCACTGGGAATTAATTTAAAAATAGGAAAATCTATAGTCAGTGATGAAAAGTTTACAACTGGAAAAAGCAACAGTGTGGATTTTGGATTAGCTAAAATTACCCTTGTCTTAAACATCAAGACACTGTGACATTGCATCAATCTAAGAAATTTAAAAGCACTTTTATTCTCATGTAGTATAAACAGAGAAGATGTATGTTGCTTAACAATAGCAAACTTTTAATTTAAGCATAGGAAGTTTCTGAAGAGAAAGCACAGACCAAGGTATTAGGATGTATCATGACTTCCAGGCAACAAAGCAGTAACAGACAGAAATTTCTTAACATCAGAATGCATCACTGAAGAAACAAAACAGAAACTGAAATAGTTAAAATAGGAGGACAAGAGCTAAATAGCAACATGAAATCCCAGGCAAGACTTGTAACTGCATGGCTCACAAAATGACAGCGTACACATATTGAACATGTCAGAACAGAAATATCTATCATTATCACTAAGAAAACACTACTGAAGTTTATACACAAAATCACCTCATGTTCAAAGGTTTTATGTTCATGGCATTCACATTAAGTACTGCTGCTCTTAAGATCTTCAGAAATGCTGCTTTCCTCTTAGTGCTTTGCCTGTGTGTTTTCTGCTTCTGAGTATAAAACAATATTTGCTATATACAGATAAGTATTTCAAGGTTTTAGGATTTAACCAAATCTGCTTTCAGAGTAAACTTTTCTATGTGCAAACCCTATAGTTTAAAGCTATTGGATTAAAGACTTTTGTTGTTAACATGGCAAAGACATATGGAAAACGTGATGGGAGAAAATTAATTTTCACATATTACTCAGGAAGATCCACCCCACTACCAGCTCATTAAAAAAAATTATTACTGCCATGCACCGACTGCAGTAGAATCTAGACTTCTGAATGATTCTTAAATAACTGTCCAGGAAAAAAAGCACCAGATTTTCAACTCATATTTACTCTTCTGTGACTTTTTAATAAGCACAGGAAACTGTAGTTTCGTTTTTTTCTTGAGGTGAATAAAACATGAGGCAGGGGGAGGAGGTAGAGGAAAATCCCAAGTAAAGCAACATCCATAGGTCCAATTCCATCTTTCTTCAATAGAGGAGAAATATGCATAATTTTATTACACTTCCATATTCTGTCTTGTTTTTCTTTATTTGAAGCATTAATAAAAGAGTTTAATTATGCTAGCCATTTCAAGACTTTTCCCCTAAAGCTATTCACCTGGCACTAATTGGAATTCAGTAACAAAAATCTATACTTCTTCCCAAAATACCTTCTTTTCCCAGGGCTAAAAAGCAGGAACCAAACTGAGAAAACTGGATATTTTTCACTTTGCAGAGTATCTCAAAATGACATCTTCCTTTTCATTTACACTTCAAGCTGATACTAAGTATCTTTGAGCATTTTGCAGACTTTACCTCAAATAATAGTAGGTGGAGTTTAAACAGTGATAGAACTTCCTTCCATCTCCAATTTTGTATTAATGGTGTGGATGGAGAGAGACTTGACAGGCCAGATGTTATTGTATATAAAGCATATAGACACAGATACCTAAAATTTAACAGTTAACTTGAACAAGTTAATTGACAGAAGAGAATAAGGGACTACAAGTTATCCTAATTAACCAAGGCAGGTTGTCATTATATGGCACTGACAAATGAATTCACAGGAAGAAAAATCAAATTTAAAAGCTGCAAATAGATTACCTTGCCCTGAAGATGAAGATTACTGCGGATGACATCTCGTACTTCATCTTCAGTGTCTTTCTGCCAATAGATAACAAATCATATAAGTTAGGAATAGAAGGTAATTAGGAAATGTTATGATTTATTTTAGTATCAACCATGGGCTTCATGAGATGATGAATGAAACTGAGAATGTGAAAGACTGAGAAAAATCTCCGAGACAAATCTATTCTTAGCCAAGCTTGCAGGATCAAGGTCTGGATGGGATCATACATATCTGTTCCCAGTAGCACACTAAATGTGAACCTGAATTCAAGTTGCTAATATACACACACTGAAGGTTTGACAAAATAAAACCAGAAAACAGAGCCTTCTATGATTTGAGTTCTGTTTGTTTGCAGAGGTCTTTTATAGCAACCTTTATAGCACTCAGTTCAGCAGTCCAATGGTCATATACCCCTCTAGAGTGTAGAAAGTATTGTAGCTTGAGAAAAGGAGTTTACTCCAAATTAAAACCAAGTTATTGCACTGTGAGTATATACCCAAAAGAAGCACTTTTAAAACAGTCTATCCCTACAGAAATTCCTTCATTCACATGAGAGTGATTAAAAGGAATTAAAAGGATTAAAAGTTTTCATATGGGGCACAGAAGTTAGGAAACAGCTAGTTCTTAATTTTATGACAGTCACAGAATCGACTAGATCAGAAAAGACTTTTGAGACCAAGTCCAACTGAATTCAAGCTTCATAAAATACAAACAAACACCATTTTGCATTAAAAATTAAGAGAGAGAAATAACTAGCTCATCTTCTAAATGCTATCTCTATTCATATACTGATCATTCTGAAATACATCCATACTGATCATAAGTATGTTCAAACTGACATGTTTTAAACCGTGAGAAAAACACGTACATATATATACCATAATCACCCACTTATAAAACAAAATTATAATCTTGATTCTTTGTGTCATGCTGTAAGAATGAACACAGGGTAAAATATTCAAAGAATTTAATTAATAAATATTTCTACCTTTTAGAAGTGCAAAAAGAGCACCTACCATGCTAAATCGATTTTTGGCCAGTGCAATTAGCTCTTGGTCTCCAGGAGCACAAATGTTTAGGCCTATTGGAAGCAATCTCTTCAGTGCTGCCACAATGAGAGAGGTCTGCATAGAGTAGCGGTCACCCTTTCGCTTCATCTTCTTCCTTTCCTGGTCAGAAACTGCTGCCTGCAGAATAAAGATGAAAAAGAAACCCAGTCCAATATTAAATAAAAGAATTGTACCAGCAACGTTGTACTTGTCTCTGGTTTGACAATTTCTTTATTGCTTTTACAGGTGTGACCTCATCCAGTGAAACTGGCATTTTAACATTGCCAATATTTTTGCAATGTGTTTCTCAAATGACTGTGTTTTGCATCTCAACACAGTGTTTTCAACATATTTCTTCACCAGAAAAAATCCAAAATGAAAAGCAAACCCCCTCCCCACCACGCCCTTCCACCCCCGCCAAAAAAATTAAAATCAAACAATAGAAGGTGTTTCTCTGGAGTCTTCCCAACTCCTTCCCTTTGCAAAGAAAAAATATGAAAATCTTTATGCTACCTTAGACATCTTAGATTTGGTGTCACTGATAAGGAAAGACATGTTGTTGATTTCATTTTGTACCACAAAATTCTGTTCTTCCCTTTTGAAATTCTGGAAATACACAGAAGATTTCAGTTAGAAGCATTTATATGAGTACTCTATTTAAACATACCTTAAATAAAAATACAAATTAAGAAGAAATCTGTAAAATTCAAAAGTTAAGACAAGGGTAGTAAAAATGAACAGATGATCAACAATGTCCTTGAATTTCAGCTTCATTTACTCAGGTGGTGTATGTTTGGGGATTTTCCCCATGTTAGAGAGAAGGAAATGTTTCCCTAACTGTGAAAAAGACATGATAAAAATCTCAATCCTCCTCCAATTCAATATAAAAATACTGTCCAGGTTTTCCCTTACTAGTAAATTATTCATTCATTTTTTCCCTATTATAAATTTCCACTATATTCAGGTACATAAGAAAATATTTAAATAAAAGACTGAAACTATGAATGCACAGGTGATTTCATTATCTAGTATCTATCTATAGTAGAATCCCTTTTTGTGGAGTGTTGTTTAGATAAAATCTTACAGTCAAATTCAGGCACAAATACTGAAGTTATAAGGTATCTTGCTCCCCAGACTTAAGACAATTGAAGCAATAGCAAATAAAAAAAATTAGTATAGATGACAGTCCATACAAAGATCTAATGTATGAAAGAAATTGGACTCTTTTGGGGTTTTTAATTCTTTGTGTTCCAGTATTCACTGAATCGTGTTTTATTTAAGAATTATCAGTGCTTACTAGGTGTGATTACAAAAAGCCTATGGGGTTAAAATAATTGAAAAGAAAAAAAAAATAGGATACAAAATGCAACAAGCTTAATAAATTTAAAAAAATCCCCAAAAACCAACAAAACAAGCAAACAACAAACCCATAACAAACAAACCAAAATCTGTAAGAAAAATATCTTTAATCAGTTTACTGTTACAAAATACTTATCCAACTCTCCTATCTTCTCTGCCATTTCAAAAGTGCCAGAAATATGAGTCATTAATACCTTCCCATCTGCAGATTTGCTTGTCATTAAATGTGTTTTGCAAACACAACCACTAAATAACTGTTCTACCTATTAAAACAAGTATTTACCAAGGAATCACTTACATGAGACTTTGACCAGTAAATGAAGACCTCAGCCACCATGCGGAACAGCTCTTCTGCTTCAGGATTGGGTTCCTTCAGCCATTTTGCCCTAAAATTTGGTAAAAGGGTGACAAGGGGGATAATCCTCATTTTCTTTATGCTTTGAAATCACTTTTCAACATTTTACAAGGATACAAGTCAACAAAACCAATAATATATGCTTTTAATCCTTTTTGGTAGCAGTGGCTTTTTGATGTCCTATTTCAAAACCCTTAAAATCCTTTAATATTAATCCTAATTCTAATCCAATAGATCTGGATTGCAATTTTGTTTCGTTTTCATCTCAAAAAGACCCCAGCTCCTCCTAAAAGTCAGAAAGCATTAGCCTGAGCAACTGCAAGATTGTCAGACTGAGTAAAAGCCACTTTAATTCAGTGCTAGGCACATCAAGGGATAAGAGGCGGTATCAATAAAAAGGAAGGTTTTATGAGTTTCATTGACCTATTCCTCTCCACATACCTGTTATAGTCCACAAATCTAATCAACAAAGGGTAGAAGGCATAGAGGTCCCGTGCCAAAGTGGTGAACTCATCTAGGATGAGCAGTTCAGCCTCCGACATGTCACCTCTGCCTTCTGCTCTTAGATGTTCTTCATCCGATACAACCACTGCTGCCTTTTTCTTTAGTTTATCCATCAGTGGAAGGAAGTGTGTCTTTAAGAGCTGTGGCTTCGCTTTACTTATGATGGGCTGGGAAAACACTATTTAAGGCAATGAATATTATAATATATACCTGGCCACAAAATATAACTAAAATCTTTTACCTTTTCCCACTTTCTTGAATCTTACTTCTAGGCTACAGAGCTAAATCCTGCCCCCATTGAAATCAGCAGAAGTTTTGCCAAGAATTAAATGTGGTCAGGATTTCACAAAGTCAGTTCACTTTGTCTGAGGGCAGAAATTGCAACTTCACAGACTAAGGCTGCAAGATCATAAAACTTAAAACACCTCTTTACTGGTATTTTGTCAGCATGGTATTTGTCTGCATAGTTCTACTGAGCAATGCCGAAGTTGTTTAATGATATGGATGGATGCATATATAGCTACACAGTGCACACACGAGTTTCCTCAGCTACTGGCTTCTGCTTTGAACCTTGCTTGAATGGTGGGGAGCTGGAAAGCATGCTCTGGTTATTTGAAAACCCATGGAAACAGCTTGCCTGCATTTCTTCAGCACACTATGTCTTGTATGTAGACACAGATGGGAGTGATTCACCTGATTCATTTCAGACTTGTTACCACAAGCTTTTTGAAAACCTACTCATAAGAATAATTATGTAAATTAGCACTTCAACTGGGTCCATTGGTACCAAACCATTTGTTACACACTGATTAAATTCCACAGAATTTTAGGCAGTTGCCACCTATTCTTAGAGTGCATTACATTACTAACTCTCAAAACACTAGGAGTTCTGAATGCTACCATGAATGAAATTACTACTACAGTAAATACTGAAAAGTCATAAGAAAGTCTAATTGAAAAATTGAATGCACATCACTGAAGTGACTTTTCCTCAGAGATTGTAATACTGAGAATTGAAGTGTTTTTAAATGAATTTCAAGTTGTTCACAAGATGAAGTCAACCTAACTATTGTTAAAATGACATGAGAATTTTGACATTTCATTGTAATGGATATGTTAGATAGACACCTTCAAACTCAGGTTTTAAGTATTCAGCATTCATACAGAATAGCAAGGAACAGTATAACACCTGGAAATAAAAACTTGCTATATAATGAAAATGGGGATAATTTACTATAGTCCTTGAATTTAATATACTGCAGAAAGGCACACGTGTATATTCTCAGGAAAAAGAAATAGTCTAATGTACTTCTTATATTACTTACAGAGAGATTAAAACATACTGCTTACACTGCCGTTTCTTTTTACTTAGTATTTCTGGTTCATCAAGATCTGTATTGTTTAAAAATGTAAAAATATGAGTGTTCTTCTACTCCAAGCTTAACATGGTAAACACACAGTAATTCAGAGTCTGTGTGTGTGTATATACATTCTGAATATACACGCACATTTCCTTGTTTATTGATTTATTTTCACATCTTACCTGCCAATCTCTTCATCCAGGCTCCTTCATCAATACCAAGGTTGTTGTAGATGATTTTCAATATGTTACCCAAGAGAGTGTTCATGTGCTCTGACGTCAAGGCTGTGCAACACATTTCAGCCTTGTCAGGATTGTTCTCCGGCCCATGCTCCCACCAGTGCGACATGTAACTGCACAGCATCGGCAGGATGACTTCCATGATATGTGGCATCTGTGTGTAACGAATGCCAGATTCTGCCAGTTCCACTATCTCTTCCATCAGCTTCACCAAGGAAGGAATATTTGGGCAAACTTCTTCCACACTAGTTGGCAAACTGAGAACTATTGAAAAAATAAAAAAAAAAACACACCCAAAAACCAATAAACTAGGTCATAAAAGAAAACAATTCCTTTCAGCTGCTATTCAATAAAACTTCTGTTTTCTGTTTACATTTGCACCCTGGTGATCCAAAGGAAACATACCAAACACAAAAATAAAAAAAACACATCCTTTCATAATGTTGAGCAATAAACTGGTTTTTTATATGAGCAGTTCTGTAATAAAAATTCCTGTATTGAATCTTCAACAATGTAAATATTGTTGAATGAATTCAGAGAAATCAGATGCACTTTTCTATACACAAAATAAAGCTTAAATTTCAAAATCCCTTCCAGTGCAAGTTTTGCAGTTGCAGAAATAAATTGATACAATGAAATATCTCTCAACAACACATCAGATGAGACCTGGAATTCTAACAGAACAAACAGAAGCCACTGCCTGTCCTAACAAATTGTACAGATTTGAGAAACTGAGAGACGAACACATGATTGTAAATTTTTACTTTTTAATTCATTTGAATTTTTAGTTCCTTCCTCTGAGAAAGCACT
Organism: Phylloscopus whistleri; assembly: GCA_017589585.1. Classification (NCBI taxonomy): domain Eukaryota; kingdom Metazoa; phylum Chordata; class Aves; order Passeriformes; family Phylloscopidae; genus Phylloscopus; species Phylloscopus whistleri. The sequence continues at coordinate 2,859,835 of JADMLD010000090.1, forward strand.
GCAGTTGCCTCAATTTTTGAGGCAGTTTCTTTCACCTACAAAAAAAATATTTGCAAGCACAATGTGTGGCTCCTGAGTAACGGACACAGATACACAGGTATCTACAGAGAAGAAATCTAGCCTGCAACTTGTGAATATGAATGTTTCTACCAGCAGTCCACGACTCCTTGCACTAAGGCTAGTTGTTTTTGCAAAGCAGTGTCTTCTCCCATTTAGAGCAAATATATTTTACAAAGACATTACATAGTCTCCTTAAAGACTATGCAATTTTGGAAAAAAAAAAAATCTGTTTAAAATCATGACAATACAATGGATTGTCCTTCCAGGTATATTAAAATAGATAAAATATATGGCAAGTATGCATAATTGTATATGTATATGCATAATATGTATAAGTATGTATGTTTTAGGGACCTAATACTATTTATGTAAGTTTAGGAACCAAAGCTACTGATGAGAATGCATAATTTTATGATCAAATATAGAATATCTGAGGTACTAAAAATGTGGAAAGTCTCTTCATTAATTCAATTCCAAAGTGGTATTTTGAGAATGGTATCTCAAAATTAAAATATCAGTAACACTAGGAACATAAATGATCAGTTTTATCAGATTTAGAAAATAAATTGATTATAACATTGATTTAGACAGAAAGATTTAGACAAGAAACACAATCACGAAATTACAAGAAAATTCTTCCACTCTAAAATGTATGCAAAACCACATGTCTTAAGGCAAGCAGCATTTATAAGAGACATCATGTTTTCATAATCATGATGTCAGTTTCTGGAAATACCTGCTCTATCTCTCGCATTCTTGGTATTGTAGATTGAGTAGATATTATGTTTGTTCAAATGAGTTTCCAAGAAAGCCACTGGAAAGGCCCCTGAGAAAGCAGCCAAGCACTCTCCTAGTGCTGATCGTTGCCTGTGAATTAACAAACATAATTAATGACACACATCTTTGATCACAGAGCCACAGAATGGGTAAGGTTGGAAAGGACCACCAGTGGAGCCACCTGGTAAGTACTGACTGACCACACCTAGGGGTTGTATTCTGAGATGAATGCATTTCAAAGAGAGAAGTCACAACATTATTGGGATCCTCACCACAACATGTAATAGAAATCGAAGTCTAGCAAGCCTCTGCTAATATATGAATGACATGTAAAGACATAAAATGTCAAAGGTGGCCTACACAGCTCACAGAAAATGAAAAACGTGCAGGGGAAACTAAAGTAACTGTAAAAATGCCTTCTGTTCTATTACTTTTCTCTCAGCTTTACTGACCGTATAATCCCTACTATTAAGAAAAAGCTACTGGATAGAACAAGAGAACAAAATCAACTACCATTTTATCTAAGTGATTTTTTTTTTTCTGAGAAATAGTGATAATCACTTTCATGCTTAATCTAGTATGAAAGTCAAATTATTCAGTGAGTGGAAAATTGCTTCTAATGATCAAGAACTCTGAAATTTTATCACAAAGATATTGCTTTAATATTTTCAAATATATGAAATTTATTTGACAATCAAAATTCTTTGTGTGTCAAAATTTTTAAAAGCCTATTTCTGGGAAGAATTAAGCGATGGCCTGTCATTTCACTTGGGTTCTTCACAGGACAGTTAAACCAGTCTTTCTAATTTTGAATCGAATTGATCACAGCAGAATTCAGAGAGGTGAGAAATATCTAGCTGAGACCAAATCACACATGTGATAGAAATCCAAGAGAATTTCATCTCAGGAGAATCATGAACTTTCAAGTCAAAGGGAAAAAAAAAAAAACCTCAAAACTGATCTTGTTATTTAACAAGGTTCATAAGGTTCATCATCAGTCTATAGTTTATCTCGGTCTTGGGAGATTTTATTCTTTCTCGATCTAACTCATTAAATCCTCATTATTATTCATACTGTTTTCTCCTTCTTCCCTTTTTTCCCCTTTTCATTAAGTCTTCATAAGCAAATCATACATCCATCACACACAGCTGTGAAGAGTATTCTATGTGCTTTTCGATTACAGTGATGGTGGCAGACAAAATCATACACAAAAATTGTCACTTTCACTGATATATTTTGTCTTCAAAACAAATCCCATATCCTTTATTTGCCAAAAAGCAAAATAAATTAATTTTATGTCCTTAATGAAATCAACGAGACCTGACTTTCCACAGATTTGGGTTTTTTCTACTTAAATATTGGTCCCAATGATTTTTAATATTGTTGCCTACCATACCAGCACCAGGTAAGCAAGAGTATGTCCTGGGGCTGCTCTGCAGTTATGCACAGGTTGTTCTGCTGGAGAGTGTCACCTCCTAGACAGTGAACTTCCTAGATTACTGCCTGCCAATATCTGAAATGTGTGAATTCTGTTTAGCCTTCCTTCAGAACAGTGTTAGTCACTACAGAGCAATTTTTCAGTTTTAAGAACTGAATTTTTCTAGGTATCTCTATTTTTTGACCAACCATGGCTTACACAGACCAAATGTAATTTGGAGGGAGGTTAGCAGACACAGATGTATAAAACAGCAATTGCAAAACCTCATTTACCAGAGTAAGTGAGCTAGAAAAGAAACAGTGTTGTACAAGTGACAAATTAAATTAAATTTAAGGTAATGAGAAATATACATCACAATTAAACATTATAGAAGCAAGAATACAATTGCTGAGCTGAATGACATAATTTTACAATAGTTCAGTTAACCCTCAAATCAAGTGCTGTTTATTATAAAGTCAGATAATTTCATTCGTAATTTTTATTTTAATTAAGAAAAAAATTTTGACAAACATATAATGCAATATTTCAAGGATATTATAATAAATGCACCTGCATTCCATTTAACGTCTGAGCAAACACATCTGTATTTTCTCTCAAGGTATCTTTCCAATAATACTCTCCTCTACTAATTTCTGAACTGCAAATTCATAATGCTAAATATAAATGCAAATATTAAAAATGGAAGAACTGTTTTTCCTTCTTACCTCTCTACATAGATACTCTTGCTGGTTCCCAGAGCATATAAACTGGCCAATATTCTGTAACAAGAGACCTGAACATCGTCCACTAAAGAAGAGAAGAAAATGATATTTACAAAGAGATTTTTCTTTGCAATACATTCTCAAAGAATTAAAATAAATTTCTTCAGAAAATAACAGAATTAAAAATATTAGGCTAACAAAGGCAATCCATAGAAAATATCCACTAAATACAAAAAGTTTTTGGATGTCCAAGTGCTGTATTTTTTACTCAAAACTTCCATTTACTTAAATACCGTATTAATAGCTAAAACAGTAAACCTATTTCACTAGAGCACTAATTTTATTAAATTAATGGCCCACCAACTCTTTACACATGGCACCTTCACAAATAGAACACCACTATGCAAAATAAAGGCAATTCTATTAAACAGATATTTAATTATTTTAATCACAGTTTATATATATATATAGATATAGATAGATATATATATAGATATATATATATTTAGTTTAGGCACTGATACCACCTAATAGCATGTACTTAATTTACACTTTAAGCTTACAAAGGATTAAAAACAATAAATAATTCTTTAGTCCATATGAATACTTCACCAAAGGATGTTCTAAAATTATCAAGTAATTCAGTCATAAAACTGTGTGACTAATCTTAAAATCTATTTGAAAAAAAATGCTTTTGTAATGCACTCTGCAGCAACAGTGTAACAACAGTGTAAGTACCACCCAGAAGGACAACGCTCCCATTCTTGCCATAGATATCTTTTGTAGTCTCTCCTACAGTGCTAAAATCATCCCCCAACATGCAATGAATGAAATATTGTGAGTAAAAAAGGGTAAGACTTCATGGGCTGGGAAAGCCTAGAAGATATTGTATCAAAGCTACATGGCTCAGCCCTTTACTGTACTGTGATTTTAGTTCAGATCATCTTGGAGTTATGTGTTTTTATATCGTAATAGTAACCTCAGGCAGACTGACACATCTTTGTACATGATCCACCCACAGACCACACTTCACAAATAGTACTCTCAGGTACAAGCACCACATCAAGATGCTTGTACAAATAAGATAAATCTTACTCTTAACAAAATGTAAAGAGAATCTGTGTGTAAGAAAAATTAGTCTTTCCACTATGCTCTAGACAAAATAAATAGACCCAATTTAAAAAATTATTCTTTCTCAGTTCATGAATTCTAAATCTGGTGTTTTACACCAGTGTGATGTATGTAGAACAGCTGATTAAGAATACCAAATTAAGTGACGATTCAAAGCTAAATATTAAGTTCCAAAACATGGGATACCAGAGACCAAAAATTATACAAGGCATGAACATGTTGATGCCTGAAAAAGTGGTTTAGGATGAACAAATTACTTTTTCTGGATACCATCACAGTCTCTGGAATTTTACAGAAATAGTTTAATGAAAAAAGTGGGTATTTACATCTCACGACTTTCAAATCCATCAATACAACTCCAAATTTTTGAAGAGTTCTTTTAAGTCTACTTTAAATAATACTTTTTACAGATTGTAAAAAGAGAAAAAAATCAGCTCAGTATTCGTTTCCTCCAGGTCCTTCTCATTGATTTTCATAACTGAGTTATTTATGCAGGGCAGGATTTTCCCCTTTAGTGCCATCTGGACAGTGATATTTCTGTAAGTTCCTAAAATATAGAAAATTAAAGTTTTATGTGCAGACTGCAGAGTTTGCAAAATTTTGGGTTTGGGAACATAAAGGACCACTGAATCCACTACAATCAGAACCTTCACAGAAATCTGACATACAGGCTTTCCTATATATTCCCTTCTCTGGTGTCTGAATTCTTCGGGAACTCCTTCCACTTCTTTCTTTTCCCTTGAATTTTCAGAATTTAAGGACCCACCCAGATTCCCCTCTAACTGAAACTGAGGTGCATGTATGATGGTGTAACATAATTCTTGTAGTATAATCTTATTTATAGACAGAGTACAAAGTAACTTACATAACGTGAATTCTCACACATGAAGAAAGTCACAGTAAATCTACGATAAAGTTATAAATAAAATTGATCCTTCTGACTTTGTAATCATGGACACATCTGCTTCAATATTTAGAGTCCACTAAAATCTGCAGTCTGTTTTTGGTTGATTGCTGCAAATGTTTGATTAAATCAATAAAAAATTTGTCAAAATGACATAGGATTTGTCCTTCTTTTATAGAACTGATAGCCTAGTAATGCTTACTTCATGACACTATGGATATTTTAATGGAATGGACCCTCTACATAAATATATGATAATATGATACATACATATCAAATCTTCCCCAAATTGATGCTGTCCAATATGCTCGAATAATGAAGATAGCACTGGCAGGAGAGCAACTGTGGTATAATTAATGATTTGTGTAACTCCTTTTGGCTGGTTTCTGCTGTGTGTAAACTGGCCTTGCTTAAGATTTTCCATTGTTTTCTCCAGATCCTCAGCAGCATTGTCCAAAAATGCTCTCAGTGCCATCCTAACAGATTCCAGACCAGTTTTCATCACAGTCCTGTTCATAGCATGCAAAAAGAATGAAGAAGAATATTCTGTTAGACAAGCGTGGAATAAAGCTTACTCTTGGATTATATGAAATAGATATCTGAAGAAAAATCTTTCATCTTTTAACATAGTAAAATCTCCTCAGAGCAGAATAACTGAGTGAAAACAAATTTCATAGGTATCCTGCAGAACACAAGGATACTTTATCTGTTTTCCCACCGAGCAACTAGACCTTCAAAAGTTATAAAGTGATTCATTTGCCTTCAGAGAGGGGAAAAAAACCAAAAAGTACGTAAAAAAAATAAGAATTACTAAGTCTGTGATTTCTCACTCTAGAAAGAACTGTCTCAAACTAGAACTCAGAAAATCTGCCTAATTATAACAATCACATTTCTGTCTCCAGATCAATGACATCAGAAGGGAATAAGTAAAAACAACCACATCTGTTAAAATCCAATCAATCAATAAATGCATTTATTACGTAACTATAGCACCATAATCCATGATGTAAAGATATAATCCAGGAGAATTATTACCTCATATGATTTAACTAGCACAATTACGAAGATCCTTTGTTTAAGGAAAGTATGCATTTAGGCATGCATGAAATAAATTCAGGTGATGTTCTTCTGTAAATTGAGTATCAGTCCAGTTCTTTTAGTCTGATTGTTTATTTTAAAGAGTGAATATATACAGTTTCAAGAGCAATATCTTTAAACTTCCATGTTACCTCCATTAATTCCTTAATCTCCCTCTGGAGCTATTTTCACATCTCTAGCAAGAGCTGAATTAGTGACCTTCACTTGTATCTGTATTCCATCTCTGTGATTGCATGGACTATGGATAATTTAAGACAAAAAAGGAAGATATTGCAAACTAAAGGTGTACCATGCAGGAGCTGAGCCATATTAATGGCCATGATCATGACTCTATGCCCTAGCAAATGGAATATAAAACTTGCCCATAAAAGCAACTGCAAAGATATTGAGAAAAAGAACTTCCTGCACATAATGCAGCCAATTGTTTTGAGACTGAATGCAAAGTGAAAAAAGTTACCTTAAAATTTCCATGGAGGCAGTTTAATCTATCGTATTTTGTTTAATACTGCAAAGATCTAAAGATCTCAACTATCAGCAGAGATGTAAATGAAAAGCATTTACAGTAAATGAAAAGCAACACATTACCCTCCAATATATCAAGGTTGTGTTATTCATAAACCTCACAAAAATAGATGTAGCAGCTCAATTTAGCATAAAAGTAACAATGAATTCTAGGCAAAGGGTTTGGTTTTTTTTCAAATTAGAACCTGAATTAATTTCGCAGAAAAGACACTCTATGAGACAGATTTACTGTGCATTTAACTCCTGGGTTTTTTTGTCAAACAGTGTAAGGAAAATAAAAAAAAATATTTCTAACTTTATTGTGGTTTTGAGAAAGTCCCATGAATAAAACCACACAACCTAACAGCCACTGATCCATAATGAAGCTTAACGTGTAACTTACAAATAGTGTCCTGTCAAATCCTAGTAATTGACCTGGTTTGCAACAGGAATTCTTTTCAGCACTGTAACTTCTTGAGTGTTGAAGCTCTACACAGGTAGCCCAAATGTAACTGCACATTACTTTCTTCAGTGATTTTCATTTAGAAAGTGACTTTAGAAAACATAATCAGTATTACCTTGCATCCAAGGTCTGTCCCAGTATGTGAAGACAGTTGACTATTGATGTTGCATCATTTCCTAGAGAGAGAGGAAAATTATCCACCAATTAAGCTGAGCATAGTGTATAGCTTATCGATGCACTGCTAACTGTATCTCTGGATTTAATGAAAGAATAAATGACATAGCAGAAGAGCAACTGAACTTCTGCATAATTTCAGTGTAAAAAACATGCAGTTTTTTGTCTTAGCCTTGTTTACACAAATGCAGTAACTAGAGGCAGGAAAGCATCTCTCATAAAATAGCTGAGGCAGTAAAGATGGAAGCACTTAAATGTGAGGTTAATTAGAGCTCCAGTGTATTGTCTGGTTTTCATTTGATTTCTCTAAGTTTTGCTTTAATTAATTCAAGTTTATCTGATTATTTATCTTCCCCCTCTCAGTAACATAAAAGCTGTTAACTTTCCAAAGCTGCTATTGCAGGAAGTGAATACTTATAAAAAATGTCATTAAAAAAAGTTCCCTTGCGTTCCCCATAGTCTGCAGTTATTTATAGCTTAATTTGGTCTACAGGAATAACAGTCCCTGACATAATACACATATGCTGTAATTATTTTTCCCATTTAGGTATGTAAAAAGAGGACTTACAGCAAGCCTTCAAAACATATGTACATCCCAAAATGCTGCCATGTGCAAGCCTCTTACCTCTAAGATCAATTTTTAAGTCCAGAACAGATGCATACTACACAAATTTAAACCACAGCCTATTTTTAAATTTACTCTTTTTTATGAAATTATGCAAAAATAAAACAGCCTTTTCTTGCTTCTCTTCAAGTTCTTTTAATTAAAAAAAAAAAAAAAAGAGAAACAAATTGAATGTTTATGAAAGATTTCTAAAAATACTTCTATCTGCATAGAGTGATACAGCGTACTATACTTTCTCATTGGTTGGTGGTTACTTCTTAAAAATACGAGCAAACATCCAAGTAAAATTAGTAATTGTTTCAGTGAACTAGAGATTTTAAAGTATAAACTGCAAGCAAGGCATGGTTCATTGCAGCACTGAGAAAGTTGTTCTGTGCTACCAAAATTAGGAAGTACTGTTGTGGTGTTCATTCATAGCTGATTAAACAAACCTGAACCACTGTTTCCACAGCTGCCTCAGCCAGGCAACCTCACCCTTTTTTTTCACTGGCACGTGTGATCATGCAATGGTACAGCGAGCAGATAAGAAATTTGAGGTGACCTAAAAAAATCCTAACAAAATTACCCCTCCAAAAGATTAGGGTTTTTTGTCAGATCGAACCTTTTTCCGTATTATTTTAATGCTCTGGTGATAGAAACGCCGGTGCTGATGACAATAGTGCAGGACTGTGCTAATGACAGCAGGGATGGAGGGAAGTACTCAAAGTACACCAGGCTGTGGATTAAACCATCACAGAATCATGGGATGGCTTGGGTTGGAAGGGACCTTAAAGATCATCTCGGTCCAACCTCCTGCTGTGGGCAGGCACATCTTCCACTAGACAAGGCTTGCTCAAAGCCCCATCCAACCTGGCCTGAGCACTTCCAGGGATGGGGCAGCCACAAATTCTCAGCAACCTGCTCCAGAATATAACGGCTTAATAGAAATTTAAACAGCAAAAAAATTGAATCAAGCAACTTATACAAATTTGAGGGTTAAATTTGAGAAAATACAAATTAATATGCTCAATTCACCAAAGTTATTCACTGAAATCTTTCAATTTCTGCCTAGTAATACTAATGAAAATAAATCAATACAGTCTTCCTGATGCACAGCCACAGCTCTCAAAAAATAAATTATTGTAGTCAAAATCTATTTTCACATTGTAAATAAATGATTACATGCTGAATGATAATTCCATAATCTCAATGACACTCTCAGATATCAACTGTGACTATTTAAGTTCACTCTGTAAGACACGCATTCTTAATTTCCCATTTTAACAAACTCCTATATACATCTTAAACTACATGACTTGCACTAATGATTTTCATAAATGCAGCTGTATATTCAGAAGTACCATTCAAATTCACAGTAATATAAAATACCTATACAGCAAAACTATACAGAATTTTGATATTTGTTATAGCAAACTCCACACTATCCATAAAAGTTATTATTGAGCAACTCTCGCTCACAGAAGATGCCTTCAAAATGCACAAATAACTTTCTAGGCCCCAGTTGTGCTAGCTACAAGCATTTTTGACTCTTCTACATGGTCTTTGTCTTCACTGGAATAACTGAAACTCTCTAAATCAGATTTTCTCACATCATGCAAATCACTTGCAAGGGAAGACAAACTATAAGGTGACTTTGACCTGAGATATAAAGTCCACAGTAAATAACCCAATCATGCTCACAATGACCTTGTCACAATTCATGCCAAAACTACTGTGCTGGCATAAAGATTTTGTACTCTGTTAGTTACTGCAGTCTAGAAAAAGAGTTAAGAAATTAACTGTAGCCATCACATCATCAGCTGATCCCATCTGACTTATCTCCTAGCACTTGAACCCAGCCAAGCAACAGGAAATAAGCAAGCTGAGATGTGGAATAGAAAAGACGTCTTCTTTAGTACTGAAGAAAGCTACATTGACTTAGGTTTTTAATTTCAACCATGACTCATTTTAGAAAAAAAAATAAAATTCTGAAAACCAAATGCACAAATAACAAAAAAGATTTCCAAAATTTTAATAGTATACCTGAGCTAGTTCATTCTTTGAAGAAACAACCTAGGGTGTAAATCAGAGCTTATGTGTAGGTTTTTGACATATTCCACCCTTCAGAAAAAGCTGCAACAATGCCACACACAGCTGCAGAAAGAACTCCATTCCTCCTATGATCTTTTGGCTTTATAGGCAAATCCATTCAGCTCCTCCCAAAATATTTAAAAGTGATTATGCCAAAAAACTTTCCAACCTTTCTTCTTAGTTTAATGGTTTTCATTACGGTCTGTAAAATTTTTAAACACCACACTGCTGCAGAGAGTGCCTTCCCTTCAAATTGAATGAAATATGCAGGAATTGAGTTAGATGCATGTTATCATAATCAAATTCCAATTCACTAGATAATTACCCAATTAGGTATGTTCATGGATGCTGAAGTTTGCACTGCATCCATCACAGAAGCCATGTATGCATAGGATGTACTATTCCAACTCTCCTAGCACCATGGCATAAGGAAAAATTGCAAAGAAAATGACTGTGCCACACATTGCATATAATGTATACACTTGATAGGGACTTCAAATTGACTTCAATTCAGTGATTTTCACAGGGCATAAGACAAACACCGAGCTCCTGCCGAGGTCACATAACACCAGAAAGAGAGTACACATGCGTATGTGGAGTCAAGCACGTCTGGGAATATTCAAGAATTCCACAGAACATAACTAAGCATTTCAGCCCACTCCTGATTTTCCTTAATGACTTTCCAATACAAATGTGCAGTTCTGATTGTCAAATGTTTTTTTTCCCAAATGACTTAGAATAACATTACAAATCATCAATTTTAATTTACTCATCAGAATTCTTTGATATGATAATGTAACCCAAATATTAGTTAAGACACACAGAAAACCTAAACAGGTCCCAACACCCCCCCCAACTGAAAACTACAAAAAACTTTTTATTCCACCTAAAAAAGTCTTTGATCTACCAGTCTAAACAATTGGTGGTCTGTGTAGACCATGCATTTTAGCCATGCAGCATGCAACAAAGCAGCACTTAACACAATGCAAAAATGGCAAAGAAAACCAAGTGATGGCCATGCTAGTATTTGTCAAGGGTCTCCTTACCAAACAGTGAAATCCTATGCCTGACAAGAACTCCAAGTTTGCAGAACAGGCTGAAGACAAAAGAAAAATAAAAGAGAAGAGAAGGGAAAAGGAAAAAAATAAGGGAGAGAGGGGGAAAAAGAAAGAAAAAATAACAGCTGATATATGAGCAGGAAAAGCAACATGATGTCACGCAGAAAGAATCAATTGTCTGAGCAGAATGTGGGACAGAATACTAAAGAAAGAATTTTCAAGTGCATATCCTTAACAAACATGGTTAAATAAGCACATATTATAATTAAAAAAAAAATCAAACAAAAAAACTAAAAGCAAAGCTAATTAATATAAAAGCGTTCTATACAATAACCCACAAGGAAATAACCATCAAAGCTTTAAAAAGTAAAATATGGTCATTGTGCTACACAGGATACCACTAACAATTTGAAAACATAAGGTAAGGGAATCAGATTAACTGAGGTGTGTGATGGTAAATATTTAACTAGTTCAATTAGGATCTTGTAAACTTGAACACAGCAAGATTTCCTTCTAAAATAAGGTTTTTTTAAAATATCACCGCTTACATGGTTTAAAACAATATGATCAATAATTTTGTTTCACATGTTTGAACTACTTCCTGTGCTGATGAACAGCACTCCATTGACAAAAAAAAGGAGAGTGAAATTTTGCGTTAATTCACAGAAGGAGGAGCAAACTGTCCTACCCAAATTGACCTCAGCTCCAGATTAAGGAGGAATTCGATCAATCTTTATTATCTGTTTTGTTGTGAGAATTTTCACCATGAACATCCATTTTGGTGTTATTATTTTATGCTGCAAAACCCTTCATCTGCTATAAATGACATGAAAAAATCATGTCATTTTATTAAGCTACTTAATTATTAGGCACACTGAGTATTTATTAGCCTCTGATTTAAAAGCAAAAGATACAATAAGCATGTCTGCACAGCCTATGGATGAGATCTGAACATGCTGTTCCATTGACAGACAGGAGCACAGTGTCAAATGGAAACATTTATGTCCAGAATCACAACAGCCAAGTTAATGTGGTATTGAATCCAGCTAATTAGCCAATGCACAGTGATCCACTCTAGCAACAACAACTGTTCTGTTTTAGAAATGAGTCTATTTGGTGCATGTTCAGGATCTCTGTTCACTTTTTATTCCATGATGCAGACATATAGTACACATTCCTTTATGAGGATCTTGGATCACCAAGTCCAACAGGAAAAGCTGTAGAGAAGCATATTAGCATCATATAGAATTTGTGTCCATTCTGGAGAAGACATAAATAGGTCACCTCTCTGTTTTATATTCTGACATACAAATGTTACTCTGTCTTATTCTCTGACAGACATATGTAACTCAACTGACTGCACCATTCAATAGATGCTATGCTTTCACCAAGACTGAAACTATTATCTACAGTGTCTTTAGTTGAGGTCAAATAAATAAATAAATAACTACAAATTTCCAATCCCTAGCTTGATGTTCAGAACCAATTTCATACAACTACAGTAGTTCAAGAACTTGTAACATGGCCTACTAGATGAGAAATTCGAAAATCCCAGTCATGAAGAGGTTGGTTACAAGTACAAAAGAATATAATGCTACCACATTTCAGAAAGAAGACTGACCCATATTTTTCAGCAAAATCTGGATTTACTGTATTTTCTGAATATGGAATGGTGGTTGCATATGCTAAGACTTTCACTGCATTATTAATATCCAAAATTATACTCTTCCATAGCTTAATGAATGTAAGTTTATCTTCATGGGAGAAGGAAAGCAGGCAGAAATTGCCCTTAGCTTGAAACAAATTCTGTGTAGGAGGTGTACTCAATAGGATTATTCATCCAAGTTTTCCCTGTATCTATTTTCTTCTCCTTGGCTGGCACATCTGGATGGCACATAACCCAATCAAGTATGGCAGCAGCTTTGATCTTTTTGCAGGACTATATATTTGGGAATCTCACACAGCTATAGAGCATATGTGCATAAATTCTGAATCTCCATGCAGCAGGTATACTGATATATCTGACATACTCCAGAAGTAGGGAGCTTATTGGTGTGACTTAACAACTGCAAAAATACTGTTATCCAGGACACTACAGACAGAAAAATAACAGTTCATAAAACTGGAAAATTATTTATATGCATGATACAGTTCTAAGTCCCTTGAAGAACAGCATTCCGATAAGCTGCCAGATCAGATTAGTCCATGAGATGATGCAAAGTCAAGACAACAATTACTTACTTGAGCTTAATATTGTGCTGGAAACTTCACTCAGTATTCACACAACCTTGCAAGCCCTGCATGTCTGTATGACTGGCTGTCAGCCTCAAAAGACAGCAATACAATATTGTATGGTTCATGCCCAAGAACAGCCAAGAAGGCAACCATCACACATGCCCACATTACAGGTACTCAAGAGGTCCTGTGTGAAGCTTGTAAACCACCTTACTAAATGGGAAAGGTGGGTTTCAGTTCAATCAGAACTGAAATTAGATGAAAACATCTTAGAGAGATGGTCTTAAAAAAAGAGTAACTTCAGGGGAAAATCAAGTGTTTCTGTGATAGTACTACTCTTTACTATTTATAAAAATAAATGCAGAGAGAATGCAACTCCCTTATTTTTATGATAGACATTAATAACAATATTTATTGAAACTCAGCTACAAATAAGTTTGCCTTCTAAACCTAACATAAAATTTTGCAGGAATAATTATTTCAGTATATACTATTTCTAACAGTGAAAACTGACACATAATTGTATAGCCTGTGCCACAGACTGTGCAAGAGTTTCGCTGTTGGATGAAAGGACAAATTGAAGTTCCCTGCATGCTAAATCATCACCTTTTAAACAGCATATAATAATAACTGTACTCCTCTTCATTTTATACAATGAATTTTCCTAACAGGAAAAGAAAGTGAAAAATGTTTGTATGTACATAAAAATATCTCTGTGCCTCCCACTTCTCACTCTCCCACAATCAACTGCTGCTCTTTAAAGACCAACACATATGCATAGACATTAATATTATTTTAAGCTTTACCTTGTCACCATTTCTTTCTCTTTATTAGAAGCATGACCTCCACTGCTGAGAGGCCTACTTGCTGAAGATAAGAAATACAGGCGATGATTTTTAAAATACTGATCAATCAAAGGGAGCACAACCTGAAATTATATCAGAAAGAGTGGTTATCTCAGGACCTTCTTTACTATGTTCTGCAGTATACATTTTAAGTCACAACTAAAGACAGGTTTTCTGTCTTAATAATTTTATCTTTTTTATTTTTTCTTTAATAGCTATTCCTCTGAATTTATTTAATATTGAAGGCACTTAATATGTCATCAAGAAAGGCAGCAGAAAAAAAAATTACATTATGTGGGACATTACATTATTTACTGGGACTTATCAGTGGTTTTTTTAGGAGGGGTACAAGGCAAAAAGTGTAATTTAATTTTATCTCAAAATTTAAGATTTTTTCCTATACCACAAAGCCAAATACAAATATTGCTGCTTGTTCCTTTTAAAAGGTTTAAAAAAATATACCTACAACTGCCAGCATTCTAACAGCACTTAGTTCTAGATTTTTCATATAAAACTCCCAAAGTAACCTCACTTACTAAGGGCTTGTGCCACAGAAATTCTCCTGTTTACTTCCTGCTGTGATTATTACTCAGTGCCTACTACAGGTGTCAGCCAGGAGGAGATCCAAAATAAATGATCAAAAAGAAAATATGAAATTGCTTCCTTTTTGGAGCATGGTTTACAAAAGAGTGGAATGCTAGCTTCTGAGTCAATCAGCTTGGCAAATAATACCACATGGAAGCATTCTAAGGCATTGAAGTAACAATTGACTGCAAGGGATAGCAAGGTTAGAAAATGCTGCAAACAGTTGCCTTTTCTTATTCACTAATGAATTCAAAAGGCATTTTGAATACGCAAATATCATTCAAGCCTTTATGTGTGAAAGGAATCAACAGATTTTCTTGGTTTATAATGTGTAAAATCATGACAGAAAAAGGAGAATTGTGCTGAGAGGAAATTCATGACTGTCAGCAGGAAGGGGAAGGGGAAGTGCAAAGTCCTGCACTTGGGGAGGAATAAGTCCCATTACCAGCACGCACTGAGGGCTAATCAGCTGAAAAGCAGTTTTTCAAAGAAGGACCAGAGGATTCTCAGTGGACAGTAAACAGACCATGAGCCAATAATTCAATCCTATTGCAAAGGCAGTCAACAGCATCCTGGATAGAACTAGACAGAGTGCTTGTCAGCAGGTCCAGGGAGGGGGTTCTTCCTCTCTACTCAACTCTGGGGAGACTGTATCTGAAGTGCTGTATCTGGTTCTGGGCTCCCCAGTACAAGAGAAACATTGACATACTGGAGAGGGGCCAGTGAAGGGTCAC
Organism: Phylloscopus whistleri; assembly: GCA_017589585.1. Classification (NCBI taxonomy): domain Eukaryota; kingdom Metazoa; phylum Chordata; class Aves; order Passeriformes; family Phylloscopidae; genus Phylloscopus; species Phylloscopus whistleri. The sequence goes on from JADMLD010000090.1 coordinate 2,875,234, forward strand.
AAAGATGATTAAGGAACTAGAGGATCTTTCAAATGACAAGGGATTGAGGAAGCTGGAACCCTAACCTGGAGGAAGGATCTCCTCAATGTGTGTAAATATCTGAAGGGAGGGGGTGAAGAAGACGGACCCAAGCTCTTTTCAGCTGTGACAGGACCACAGTCAATGGACACAAACTGAAGGTTGTGAATGGTAGGTTCTCTCAGACCATCAGGAAACACTTTTTTACTGTCAGGGTGACTGAACACTGGCACAGGTTGCCCAGAGAAATTGCGGAGTCTCTACCCTTGGAGATACTCAAAAGATGTCTGGACATGGCTCTCTGACACTGCTAAGCAAAGGGCCATTCCAACCTCAGCCATTGTGTGACTCAGTGATGGAGACAACAGCATGGTTTTAAAACAAGAGAAATAACTTCCATAACACTGACAGAAACACAGCCGTGTTAATTCCAATAACTATTGTTCACCCAGCTGAAGATTGTAAAAGAGAAAAATCTTTAAAAATGGACTAAGCTGGGAAACAGAAAATGTAGGGAGCTTTTGAATACATGCTACTCATATGAGTAGCCGCATGTTATGGAACAGAAAATAACAAGAATAAAAAAGACAGTCCTGTAATCTTTCCATATCTATACTTCATCCCACATTGTTTTCAAGCTATTTTTATTACTGCTGGTTTTAATTAATAAAAGAATGAATTTAACACAGAAAAACATCACTATAACAATAACAGTCACTAAAAGTATGTTCTCACTTCTGTTAATCACTATGTTGACAAAGAATAAGCAAAAATATACTGTACTTTTGCAAAAAACTTGATTTCTTGTTCATATGGGAATTGCTCTCCTTTGCCTCTGCTGCCACCATCTGAAAAGAGAAGAAAAATAACTTCCCTGTCATATATCCTAATTAAAGTCAACTCTGCATTTTTCTTAGGAAGTGTACACTATAAACAAATAATACTGGTCATCTTTAGATGTGGATTTAAGGTACCTCAAACACTACAGGCACTTGTTAAAGTGGCATTTTATGACTACCTCTTTAGAGAAAAGTAACAGCAAATAAAATGTATAAAGAATAATAGTCCTTATCTTCATAAAAGTGTAGCCACCTCATAGTCCAAAGAGATATGGAGGTTTTTGCGACATAAAAATTGGGTACTATGTTTATCTTTTCCTGTTACAGGTGACAATTTGGAAATGTGAACTTAGATTCTAATAAAACACATTTCTCCAGTTGTTCCCAGGAAAAACGGAATTAATGAATTTTCATTCCTCATTTGTGAACTTGGTACTAAAGAACAAAATAAATGGTTAGATCTACCCAACTAAAATTTAAATTGCTTCACTCTTCCCTTACTATAAAAAACAAAATCTCCTTCAAAATAAAATCTCTTACAGCTCTCAAACTATTTACCATTTAATGTCTTCTTTCCATTAATCTATTGAGGGACTCAAATGGTATTTGTTCCACCAATGTTTCTAGTGTTTCAGTATTTAATCATTATCATTCTTGCAGTAACGCCAAATTTATGTAATTAAGAATGATGAAGCCATGGCAATCAAGCATTAGCAGCAGAAGCAGCCTAGTGACTTATCAAGACCAGACTTTTGCTAATGTAAGTAACCATGGCATATGATAACTCATAAATTTGACAAATTTCCACATTAAAAATAGATTGGTTTTTAGATGAGCATTGATTTATTCAATCTCCCTGATGTTCCTGTTACTGTCATTTACAGCACAGTATATGTTATTTATCATTGCAACTCCCATGGTCACAACAGAAGCAGCATCCGACCAGATTTTTTGGCTTTTACTGCTCATGTAAGAAGCTGGCTTGGGTCACCAAACTTTGTATTTTTTTATCTTCACCAAAAGCAGATAAAGTTATATCCTTCATAGTGCTGTTGACAAAACATGTGCTGGATATTTGTGAAAGAACATTCCATTGAGGGAGTTTGTTGAAGAGGTTTCTCTGCTCCCTTTTTGAGAGAAAGTTTCAGAATGGTACAAATGACTGGTTTCATTTGCTCTCTGAAAAAGGGATTACGTGTGAATAGTGACTATTATTATGCACATGTGAGAGGTTATAATTTTGTGCATAAATGCAAGGGGACAGATAGTTTTCTTTTTCAAAAATGGAAGTCATAAATTTTAGTTGAAAATTTTTAATCTGATGAATCAATATGGGAAACTGGAATGAATGGTAGTTTCATAACTCCAAAATTAATGATCTTCTACAGGAAATTAAAGGGAAAACTAGTCCAGAAATGTACAAATATTTAAGTTTTTTTTTCTGGTTGGTTTTATAACATCAGACATCTTTGATAATAATTGTTTTAAAAAATGTGCAAGGGGTACTATACCAAACTCCAAAATGTACTGATGGGCTTCATCCACATATCTTATAAGCTGCTGAAGGAAACTGTAGGCAAAGCGTTTCTCAATGGAAGGCGTGTCTAATTCCAGGTCCTTAAGTCCTCTGTGAAAAGAAGCAAGGAAATTTTTACACATGCAGAAGGACTTAAAGCAGTCTTACCTTTCCATGTAGTCTAACATCATTTTCTTTGGTAAAGATCATGTGCTTATTAATATAAGATTTTCTGTGTTTGATGTAAACGGCACTCTCACACTTATTTAGGTTTTGAGCAATTTGTTGAGACACAACTAAATTTCCCAACCAGAAGGTTAGAAAAAAAATTACACTTGTCAATCAAAATAATCCACTATTATTATAATTTCTTTCTATTACTTGTAAGGCATTACTATCTTACATTTCCCTACATGGACTTATTCTTGGGTGAGGAAGTCTGGAAACTGAAAAAATAGTTTGATTTAAACAATGAAACTAGAAGTAAATCTAATATCCATCACTATGACTTTTCCTGAAAAGTCTGCTTGCAATGGAAAAGTCTGAATAGCTATGCAGCATTTGTGAAAAATCAGAGGAAAACCAAACCAAAGTGATGGAAAATTGCTTTTCCAGCATGTTCCATCCATCTTAGTTACTAGTCTGATATAAAAAACAAATCATCTTTCCACAAGAATGAATCTCCAAAGCATGAATCCATGTCATGGGTTGACATCCTAGCCACAAGCTGGCATTGGCATAAACCTTGCTTATGCAGGATCAGGACTTAATTGATGGCACATGAGAAAGCTATTCATAAACAGCAAGGGAATCAGACACACACCATCTCCCCCTGACTCATGCACCAAGTTATATTGGTACTCAGCTAGGCTGCAAGTTTAAAAAGTATACCTACTGCATACATATGGAATAGAACTGCCTGTGTATTGCACATTTATGCTTTAAATTAAAGCATACACCTAGAGACACAAATCTGGTAGACAAAAGAGACAATGATGGAGAACGAAAGTCTCAAGTTTACTAACTAAGGGACCATTAAAAAACTTCAGACACGACTTTGGAGAGGGCCACCTTTGGAACTCATAAGAGGAAAGGACTTTTGAATTTGGATTATTTGAGGCAGCTCAGTACACAAAGCAATGACAGACTGTAGAGGAGGGGGAAGAATCAAAGACCAAAGTGTAGAAGAGACAAAAACAAATTTCAAAATAGCTGGTCACTTGTAAACTGTGAAATCAACTGTCTAACTGAGCCCGTACCTCATCAGTAGATTTTGTCCTATATTCTTATTAAATGCATTTGTACCTGTAATGTCACTCAGTATTCTATGTCCTGTCAGGAGCAGATGGTAGCTACTGGCAAGACCAGCATGAGCTGGATACTGGGCCAGCAACTGGGGTCAGGCTTGGGGTGTAGGTGCCCCCAGATCTGTGACACATGGAGTGAATGAAGGTCTCAAAAATCAGTAGCTGGAGATGTCACAGCTTTGGGGAACATCTCTATGGGCCCTACAGACCTTGAGCCCAACGTGGCAGCTTCAGCAAGGGACTGGCATAAGTTCATAGTAGTAGCTATTGGTAGTAGCTACTGGAGTCAGACAGTCAAGGGCAAAAAGCAGTGTCTGCAACTCCAGCAACTGGAAGTCTCAGTTGCCTGCCACTGGGGTGGGAATGCTGTGGTCTAAAAAAATTCCAGATAAGGTGAAGGAGCAGCATCAGTAAGATGAGTGACAGCTTCTGCACCAGCAGCTGAAGTGGGCCTGAGTGCCACATGCTTGGCAGGGAGCAAATGTTTCTATCTTCCCGAAAGCCATTTTGCATGGGGATGCAGAGACCCAAATGGTCACTGTCAAAGACTGTAAAGAAATGTGAGCAAGACATATATGGCAGAAAGTACAGTGGTGAGCAGACCAAATTAAAACGTGAATTAGGTCCTTGTTTGTTTAGACAATGCAGCTGTAAAAGGTGCAGCAAGTACATTGAGTTTAACATCATGGAAAAGGCTGCATTTAACCAGCACGGGAGGGTGCAGATGTAGCAAGAATTAGTTACTAGACCAAGAGTGTGTCCAAGCTAATGGCTATTACCACCCCTCTTAGCCTTCCACTCCCAAAAAAACCCCAAAAGCCAGTTTTCAATTGTGTTTAACAGGAATAAAAAGGGTTAGTATTCCTGCATACAGATGATAATTTTGACAGGGACTAAGGAAAGAAAACTTTGCTGTCTGACATCCCTCTTTGTACATCTACTGCATTGACAGAAGTAAACTCATTCTAGTTAACCTGAAAGATTTTACCAAAATTATTAGTTTAACTGTGGGATTCTAGAAACAGGCTGGAATTCATATGTGATAGAAAAGAATGGAACTAGGCAGATTTTAGGTAGATATGCAAGGCTAATTAATTCACAATGATTACTTAAATTGATCTCAGTGACTGTTTCATTCACTTACTAATGTTCAAGTCATGCAAGACTCAGATATGCCTTCAGCCTTGTCTAGTGATTCTGATTTCCTAAATCATGCTGATGAGGCAGAAAAGGCTCCAAATTAATTAAAATTTTATTCATGATACATTTAGGAGACAAATACACCATATTAAAATGAATTATATATGTCATTCTGCAGACTATTCACTATTATTACATTTATACTGTGGATTGTTTAAAACATTATTTAAAAACATTACTTTTCACTTTTAAAATGTTTTAATAATACTGTAAATGACCTCAATTGAAATAAATGAGTTGTAAGTTTCAGAAATAAGACATTCAGAAATGTCTTATCTAACCTGTTGTCAAGAAATTCCTTTAGAGAGGGACATGTGCTTGAAGATATGCATGAACGTGTATCTAAGACTTAATAATTCCATCACTTGTAGAAAACTACTAAGTTTACTGACAGTTGGATGCATGGACACACCAAAAAGAAAAAGCTGCAATATTGAGAGGGAAGGTAGAAGACATGGAGAGATTCTGGAGAACTCTGCTCATGCCTTTCAAAAACCCTGCTACTAACTCTGTAATCCATTTCTTCCTTACAATGTTTAATATGAAGGAGCTCATCCTTATTCCCAGGTACTGAAACACAAAAAATGATCACAGAGTTCTGATTTGATAGAAGAATCCCCAAAAAATAAGCAATAACAGAAACCAAACAACCCTGCCACAACCAACCAAACCACAAAACAAAACAATACCACAGAGAACTATCAGAAACCTTCTGTAACATTAATACTGAACTGAGAATTACCTGGAGACAACATATCCATTAATCTGTAGAAATTTCAGAATATCTTGTGCTTTTTCTCTGTCCTTAGCTTTTTCTTTGGCTGTGAGTGTATCATAAGGAACAAGAAGGGGATGGTTGCCTCCTCCTACTATGGAGCATCAAGAGAATTAAAAATTAAAGAGTTATCTGTTGACATGGTAAGTCCCAGTATGTAAAAGTATTATCACAATAATACACAGCAAGTTACAGAAAATTCTAGTCTGAAATACACTTGTCTGTTTCTTTACACAAACCTTAAAAAGTATTCAGATAGAAACTTTAGATATGGCTACATCATTCTAACATATACTTTGCTACAAGTACCAGCTAAATATGTTGAACCTATTGCAAAAAAAATTCTTAAGGAAGAAAAAGATGCTTAACTGTTACAAAGATGTATTACAACAACAACTTCTTTTAAGGAAACTGAAAATATTCCAATGAATAATACATCATTTCCTAAGAAAATCTATATATAAACAAATATATAAACATACATGAAGTCTTGCTTTTAAACATTCTAATGACAGGGTTCATCAAGTTTAGCAAGATATACAAATATCTAAAAATATATTAAAGTGATACAATTCTACTTTACAGTAATAAATTAAAGACAGAAAATTAGAATACATCATTCGGACTACATGGTTCACACTACTGTCCAGCAAGATCAAAAGAATGCTGCAAAACCAGAGGTAAACCAAATAAACTTCATTCTATTGCTTACTAAAATCTGATGTATTGATATCTACTGCATGTAGATATTTAATTTGGAAGGAAAATAACACTGATATTGTAAATATAAATATCTGCATGAAAAGCAATATTCTTAGGAGTTCAACTCCTAAAATCACCATCACATAACATAGCACAATAAATTCCTATGGGAATTGCTCTGAAAGCCCAGGAAACTGTAAGGGTAATGATAAGATTTACCTCTGAAAAAAACACCACTAAAATAAGTACCTAAATCATAATATTTTTTAAAAGGAGAAAATTTACTATAGAAAGTATTGGAGACATATCAAAGTATTGGATGATTTTTTTACGCCACATATTCTGAAATCTTCCATTAGTTCTGCCTGAATCCATTTAAGTACGTGCAAAATGATAACCAAGTGGGCAAGTCTGATGGTGGATTGGGTTTCTCTGTTTAGTCTGGATCTGTCTTAGGAAGAAGTCTTTAACATTGAGATGACTGGATTTTATTCTCTTATCACCGACATGATGTAATTGTAGCACATGACAGCTGAAGACAGGCAAAATCCAAGTAAGTCCACATTATTCTTTTGTTCTTTGCACACAGTTAAAAAAATAAAAAGACTAGCATATGAATATACTGAAGGAAAACCCTCAGAATTTTTGAAGGCCAAGTTTTGCCCAGCTGAAAAATTCATCTACTTTTCACATACAAAACCTCTCCATCCGAAGCCTCTCCTTCAATCACTACAGCCACCTCCAGCCTTCCCAGACTGCACAGCACAACAAATACTATACAGTATTCTCATTGAAGTGTTTCTCACAGGCAAAATTCTGCTTTCAAAGCTGTGAAATGCAGTTGAAATATTGAAATATCTCATCTTTCTGTAGCCTATGACTTCCGAAACTTTGCCCATCCTGAGGCTACTTATCCTGAGGAAGGTTTTACAGAAAAGGAATAATATAAAAGTCATATTAAGGGGAAACATAATTAAAGGCATGGCAATTTGAAATGTTTATCAAAGGCACTTACAGATAGAACTTTGCTTTTTTTATAAAACCTTAGCTGCTACACCTTTTCTAGAATTTAAACCAACTTTGGTGCATACAATATACAACTAGACACCTCCAGGTAAGGCAAAACCCTAACTTCAATCATTTGCAATTGAGAACCTGTTTTTTTTTAATATAGTGTTAGCGGGGAAAAAAAAAAAGCTTTAACACAAATAAAGAAATACTTTTAGAAGAGAGGAAAAACAGTAAATTATGCAACAGATGAAAAAAAAATCATTTAGGTAAGTAGAGATCATGAAGCACATGCAACTTTTATATGGAATCAAGTATCTGCTCTGGTTTTTCCACTTGTCAATTCAACACACGATATTGTACAGTACTTAGTAAACTCTTTCTAGATCTACCTGCAATAAAAGAAGCAATACAAATGAAATCATAGTCCATTGGGTGATAGTCTGAAAGATTAATTCTAGATAGAAAATGATTAATGTGGCTTAAATTTATTTACAACCTTTGAGTTTTTTTCCCTTGATATATTTGAATTGGTAAACTACTCAAAAAAGAACAGCTACACTTGGTACTATTACAACTTTCAGGCGCTAAAATTCACAGTCAAGGATAGTCAAGAAATAGTCATAGTCAAGAAATTCACTATTTCCTCTTTGTAAATTTGAATTTGCTGTTCCTTCTTCTTCTTTTTAATGTTTTCTGAAATGCATGACCTAAGGTCCTCTTTTTAATGTTTTCTGAAATGCACAACCTAACATAGTCACAGAAAACTTAAAATACTGTAAATACCTATGGTTAACATTACCTTTTGCTTCAAGCTCCAGTTTCTTTTTCTTTGCCCATATGTTATGGTAGTTTTCAGCCATCATCTCAGCCATAGCCTTAGGAAAATGGAGAGCTTAGTGATGTGGGTTGCAATGAATAACTCTCAGACAAGTTTCTGGTTGATAACAAGTTTTGTTCTCTGGGAAGTTTAATACAATTACACTGTAATGGTTCACTGGAAACAAGTTTTTACTGAAAAATATTATATCGAATTTGCGTAGAATCAGGCTGGGTGTAAGAGTCAGGAAATTAGTAGACTGTAAAACCAAGCACCATACTCAGCAAACACCATGAAAAAAATTCTATCTAATGACAGGAACAGGTTATCTACTAAAACATATTGGTTCAAATAACAGCAAACTACTGACATACCTGTCAAAATCCTACCCCTTCATTCTCTGTTCTCACAGTACTTAATGGTTTCTGATTCTTATTCCTTCAGTTTAGAGAAAAAAAGAGTGTTGGCAAAATGTTTTGGGAGGACGGTTGAGAAATTAATGGGAAACAGAAAAAATCAATGCTGCTAGCTCCTCTAAACAGAATTCTCTTCACAATAACAAATGTTCACAAAGTGAACTGGGAAAATCAATCCAGGACTAAAGAAAATTTTGAAGGTTTTCAACATGAACCATTTTTTCAAGCAACAGAGAATCAGAGAGAAATAATGAAAAAGACCAAAAAGCCTCCACCAAACTTAAAGCATATCAAAACAGATAATATCTGGTACCAAATTGTTTAAAATAAACTAACAAAACAGACAAAATTAAATTGTAAGACAAACTGTAAGCATTTTAGGTGTTTCTGACTTACATGTAAGTCTCTGGAGAGGGTGACATTGCTCATGTCAATTGCTCGAGGAGTGTAACCATGGGCTGTATCTACAGAGATCTGAATGACAAACGTGCAAAACAGTGCAGTTACATAAGCATTTAATATGAAGAAGTTAACGTTAACAAGACACTGAAAGTAATTAAGAACTTCAAAGAAAACGTCACTTGTGGATCTCTAGAGAGCAAAAGGATCTTTTGTGGCCCAGCTGAAAATATATCAAGGATGGTAAACTTGAGTGAGAATTAGGCAAAGGGCAACAGAGTTTGTTCCCAAAGACAGATGACCATCAGACACAAATCCTTTTATTTAAATACAAATTTCACTTGAACTCATTTAGGGTTTGTACTTATTGTGGACGAGGATAAAGTTATTATTATATCTCTGCATTATCTAGAGATTCTTTTTTTTTTTTTTTCTTAGCAGGTAAAATCTCACACAATCTAGTTTAGGGTGAATTCATACAAAAATCAAAATTTAATTTAGCTTTTCTACACCCTATTTCTACATTTAAGTCTAGAACCTATAAATAGTTATATTTATCTTCTGTTCCTCCTCCCCACCCAGAAAATAACCCCATTTTTTTATTCTTTCTTTTTACTGTCTAAATTTATCAATGGTTTGCTCATTACACTGACACAAATGGTCAAAGGAAGATAAAAAATGACAGAGGTTCCCTGGATGACAAGCCACTGACACAAGAGGTGGCTAGAATGGGCATTGAAAGGCTTTCCTCTATGGATTGTGTTGTAACAGGTACCTCTTGCTTTAAAAAGAACGGTATCCAGGCTTTTCTTCCTATGTGTGATATTATTTTCATATCCACATATAAGAGCATCTAGAGCCCTAAAAGCTGAAAGGCCTCCTTTCAAAAGGCAGTTATTATTAACAGAGAACAACACAAAGCTTTCAGGAAAGTGGCTCACTTGACTGGTTTGAGATATGCGACGCGTCCGATTATACAGTGCCATTGAATCTCCCTCCCGTGTTCTTTCAATTCTCCAGCCCCACGCCAGCATGGTTTTTAGTGATTCTTTGATTGGCCAGCGATAAATTTCTTTCTCCTAGAAGAATGTACGTGCAGTAATTAATTTTTCAGAGCAAAAAGTAACTATTGAACTCTTTCCTGGTAATACTGAGATGCAAAGAAATGTGCTGAATTCAACCATTATGGCTCAGGGTTATTGAAACTATGCAAATAAATAGTATAGATGTTTAAAAGTTTATTTATCATTTCAGAGGCAGGGAGAAGAATTCAGGCCCTGCAGGAAGCTGATGATCTCAGGGATAACTGTGTTAATAGCATTCTCAGACATGAAATCAAGGGTGGAGCAGAAAATATCAGGAGTAAAGAGTGTTTTATCAGCTACATGAACCAAAAAAACATAACCATAGAACCATAAACAAGTCTGTGTTGGAAAAGAACTCTGGACATTTTCCGCCTCTACCTTCTGTTGAGGTCAGATAAGGTACCTAACAGGGATATCAGGATTAGGTTATCTAGGTCTTCAACCTGCAGATCATTTCACCATCTCTTTAGGCAAGTTATTCCAATGTTTAAGCTGTCAAGATAAGTATTTTCAGAAAGCATTTCTGCTAAATAAGCTTAAACCCATTGCCTTTTGTTTTGTCACTGTGCAACCCCGTGAAGAGAATACATCCATCTTCTCTGTAACTAATGCTTAGAAAGCAGGAAACCAAGACCATATCTCTAGCAACTTTCTCTTCTTTAAGCTGAGCAAACCCAGTTCTTTCAGCATTGCTTCATTTATATCAAATTCTCTAGCTGTCTAATTATCTTCCTGATTTTCTGCTGGTGACCAGACAAAGCCTAAACCTGAGTCTTCACTAAGCAAGAAGGTGCTCCTGTATGATCTTACTGCAAAACTAGAGTGGCAATACCACACCTCGGTTTCCCCGTAAGTTATGCCATGTAGATTCAGCTATGTGAGAAAAAGTTTGAGTGGCCTATTTATTATACAATATATCTTTGCAGGATTTTGAGGAAGGCAACAACCACACATTAGCTGACGTAGTGTAAATATTGTTTTTCTGAAAATAATGAAAAGACAAGGCAATATTTTCAGTGATATTTCAGCAAACTTTGATCAAGTATGAACAAATCCCTTACCTTTTCGGACAGTAACTTATATTGTTTCATTAATGGTTGTATTTTTGCAGATTCAGAAAATGTTTCACCATAGGTCCATCCATTGGCAAACTGAAAAGAGCAAAAAGAAGGATAAAATGAGGAAACGCAGAAAATTATGAAAAATGCTTTTTATTGGTAGAAATTAATTGAATAATGCTTCTGCAGACCTGTTCTCCTAAAGTTTCCTTTGAACTATCTTCTCAACATTTTCTCAACCAACATTTATATTATCTACAAATTGAGATATGAATCATGTAGCATGCCGTCTTTTTGCAAAGTAACAGCTTCCAAAGTAACCATATCAAAAAACTTTTCTTTCAAAGATTTTTATAAAGCAGAATACTATGCTACAGTTGAGGAACTATTTTCCAACACTGGACAAACAGAACGCACAAAGAAATAAAAAGGCTAAAGGGCTTATTTGGTTAAAAAAAAAAGAAAAGAAAATTCAGGTCCAAAAAACTGTTAAATAATTACTAAGTATATTTACTCAAAAGTCAGCAATAAAAATGATGAAATTATTAAACACTATTTTGAAATACTCACATGCACTTAGAGAACTTTCCCCTAAATATATTTCAAGAAAAGAGTATGTCTGTATCTTACCTACATACCAACTTGTAGCATTATGAAAAACAATAACATTCAGAATAAAATATTTTAAAGATGAAATTGATGAAAATAAAACCTATAATTTTGATTTAAGAGGAATGTAGATTTTACCTTTTCCATTGACCACTTGTCATGAGCATGTTCTGCATATTTGTTAATGAAATATTCTAGCTTTTCAGGGATCGTAATGCTGAAAGTTAAAAGAAAATCAGCATTATATCATACAGGCTAAAATAGAATGCTTTTGTTGTAAAGAAAACTTCAAAATAAATAACAAATAATGCACACACCCTTTCCTGTGCTCTTCTTCTCACATACAGTTTGCTCCAAAGACCAATGACATCAAGGAAGATATCTGAATTATTTCATGGGCACTGAATGACAGCTATAGCTTTTGTAGCAATTTAACTTCTTTGAAACGTGTGTGCAGGGAAAAATCAATGAGATCAAGCACTAGTCCTTTTTGTCCCATATTTTCTTAGTATTAAAGCCATAACAACAACCTATAGTTTCAGAAATTTGGTAGTATTTCCGAATACTACCATACTATCCATTATAAACTGTGTAAACAGTCCTTTTTGAAACATTATTTATTCTATACTGTCCATTATAAACTGTGTTAACAGTCCTTTTTGAAACATTACTTATTTTATATATTCAAAAAATAATTTATCAAATATCAGATGTTTACTTCATCAGCATTGCTACAAATGAAAGGGAATAACTACTTTTGATCACTGATGAAATAGTAATATCTTCCCTTCTAACATAAGGGATTTCAATACAAGTAGTGTTAGGGTGCCATCTACTGTGAAATAGAAGTCTGAATTTTCAGTCTTAAAGTGAAAAAAGCAGAAATGTAAGACAAAATTATGTCAGAGTAACAGTTTGCAAGAGCCTCACACACACACACAAAGGTCAGAAAACATTCATCCAGCACTGTCACGGGTTGTTTTTATTTTTTGAAAGATTGTATTTTGAGGGGGAACTCGACTAATAATATAATACTTCCGATAATTTCAGAAATGCAATAAAATTACAAGCACACTAACATCCTATTCTCTAAACCTTCACACAAATAGGTCTGGTACTAGTAAACAATGCAAAGCTGGATTTGAATGTTAAAAGAATGTCGAATAATTTGGAGGTTACAATGCTAGCAACAGATCTTTGTCTTGAAACATCACAGAACTGTTGACTCCTATAGAAATGAAGTGACATATAAGTTCATTAAGTAATAGTTTGAGTTTTTTCAAATTTATTCCAGCTATCTACAGTTTTTTTTCTGAAATGACACCAGATAAATACTCAGTTAACTGGTAATATTCCTAAGAAATTTTGTTAAACCTTCATATATTTTAACTACATCTAAGAAAAATGAATTTAAAGGGTCACTGATGTCCTTTCTATGCTTCAGACTGGATTATGACTTTTACTGCTGTATTTGGGTGTGCATACATGTACAAGAATGCTGTGTGGAATGTGTCAATCTACTGACAGCATCCTGTGTGCTGAATGTTAATACAGGCAGAAAGCTCACAGGGGCAAGTGAAGCAAATGTTTTACAACAGGAATTTTTTAAGATACAGTGCATAGCCACGCTTCTGTAAGACTATTCTAAACAAAAGGGAAATGGCACACTTGCTTGTAGTCAAAAATCAGGGCAGAAAATTTCCATTCAGATACGTGCTTTGTCTGGCTAATATACTTTTAAAAAGCAGGGCTAGAGCCTGCCTGCCTAGAGAGGATGAAGATTATTATGCCCAATTGCCATTATTCATAGTAAAAAAGATTATATGAAGGCACAATCAAAGAATTTTCAGTAGGTACACTGTCATTCACAGAAACTGGAATTAGTGTTTTGACATATGTTAATAATGAGAGGGATGATGCAGACTTGTCTACTTTTTCAGCTCCTAAGAGCATGCGGGTTTGTTTGCAGTAGACATGCGAAGACAAGTGGATAGTTCTATCTCCTGGGTAAAACTGCATTAGAATTACTCTAAGTTGACCAAGAAATTGATGATGTAACTTGCTATTTATTGCTTTACTTGATTTAAAATAAATACATAAATAAAAACATTAAGATCTCAATTTTATCTATAAATGAAGTAAGCATTCAGAAGAGAAGCTTTAAGTTCACATCACACCAAACAACAGACTCCCCTCCTCTTTCACACATTCATGATCAAAAAAACCACAGGTACAACAAAGTAATTCCTTACTTTGAGGTATCCACAGGTTGAGGATTAAAGTTCCCATCTGAATCCATTGAAGACTGTTTTTCCATCATATTGACATAATTTGATTCCATATAATCTGGAGGTAAGGCCCCTGCAACTGCGCTCAGGCAAGGCAAAGCCAGTTTGAACAGTTCTTGTTCATACTTCTGTGAAGCACACACAGGACAGAAAGTGAGTAGTGAATGGGAACTTTCAACATCACCGGTGAAACTGCTGCAGCTATAGATTGATGAAACCAAGCAGCCAGAGAATGGCTTTCATACTGAGTGTGAAACTGAATTTTTGTTCTGAAAATAAAGAAAACTGACTGTCCAAAGCAGAAAGCTAGATGCAAGTCTTAATCTTGCTCAAGTAAATGGGAAAAGTGTTGACTTCACTGGTAGCAACGCTAAATATTTTTCAGATGCCGGGAAGACAGCACAGCAGAGGAATACGTACAGCATTCCTTAACACTTAGATTTGAAATTAAACTCATGAAACTTCAAGCAAATTTGTTAAAAATGGTCACAGAATGAACAATAAATGCATACCAAGACATATTATTAAACTTCTGTTTAACAGCTAATTGATTCAAGGGTGCTGAAAGTACAGCTACTAAACAGAGAAGTGTACAGATACATCTCAAGATTATTGCGTATTGCTTTAGTTTTATAATGTTTTTAATTAGGAAATAAAATGTTATATCTACATTAATTTTAAGCTATAAGAGGAAGATTTATATTTACTAAAGACCGTATTTTTTTCCTTCAAAGTAGAAGGTCAATGCAGTGTTGATATAAGCTGGGTAAAAATTACAGATTAAAGAAAAAAGATTACACAATAAGGATTTTACAGTAATAGTAATATACTAGAAGTACTTACCTTTTGAGATAAAGCATCAAAAATACCCCAGAACAACTTTCTTGATAAATGAAGTTCTTCTTCTGAGGCAGCACCAAAGTTACCCCATCCACTTGGCAAACAATAATACTTCCAGCATCTTTCATAATGATTTGTCAGCAACTGAAACAGAACATATTTTGAAAGCAAATAGAAATATAACTGCTGAAGTTCTTTCATTCTGGCCCTCAAACATTACCCAGAAGCTACCAGAAAAATGTCTATACTTTTATCAATAAGCCATGTTCTATATGTATATTTTTTAAATCACTGGAGCATATACACCCAGAATGAGCAGTTTTATCATCTTTGTTTCAATACCATTTTGCAAAGCTTTTTGGAAAATATTGCAAGTCACGGTCACAGAGACCGTGTGTCACGGTCACAAGTCACAGAGAGCTGACATGATTTCCTTTTTTCCAGTCTGAATGAACTTCAAGATGGAAAAATGCAGACATTTATAACACAAATGTGTATATGTGCATAAAGACGGGAATTAAAAAAAAAAAAACAAAACCAACCCACTTCTGATATGGAGAAGTGAGGATTTTGATAGCCAAAAATATAATCTTGATATTGCACTGTGCTTTTGCACTTTCAACGGATCAGGAAAAAATCCCCAAACAACACATGGAGTGTGTATATATTTAAATAATCTGTTAATATATATGTACTATTGAATTGTTGGATGATTAAGGAAAAAATGCAGAGAAAAACTTAGAGGCGTATAAGATGTAAAAAGACAGAAGTTTTATCATTTATGTAGAACCACAGGAGTCTTAGAAACATGTACTCTAAGAGTCAAATATGTATTTGAAAATATTTTTAAAACTACATTCAATTATATAATGGCCAGACAAGTTTGCTTTTGGACTACACATGGACAGTAATATATACAAATATGTTTTAAACCTAGTCAAGAGAGTAAAGGTAGGTTTAGTCGTAAAGAAATCCCAGATGAAGCACTGAATATTATTTAAGAGGAAATAAAAACAAGGCAGTCCTATCCAAAAATGTCTGAACTATATGAAATACAGGAACAGCATCACAGATTTGAATTTTCATGCTGCTTAAAATCTGAGGTAATTTTCAACTGTAGAAACCAGCAAATGTATTCACAGTAGATAGCACTGTATTCTGATTTGCCTTCATTATTTTCTCCTCTCTTCCCATTCAAAATTACCTTTTCAGATGTCTGATTAATTTAGAGCTACCTCTTTACATTACTATAACTGGCTTGCCAGCGCAAGCCCATAAGGAATGCACACTACAATACTACAATACTTTCAAATCAGAAACACATTAGATACGTATTGGAGTCCCTTGTTAAATCACTGGAAATCAGTTTACTGTCAATGAAACCTTTTAAAAGTTATTGGTCTATCTCCAGATAAAGAGTTTAATTTCCTCAGAAGCTCCTATTAGTCTTTTAGGTGTCAGTGGACAAAATCCTTTGCCCATGCTAACACCATGGTTCTCTTCACATCTGTGTTCTTGCAAAGCCTGACTAGCAAAAAGGGTCCAATTATTATTTCCTTATTGTTTAGTTCAGCAACAAGGGCAGCTCATTGCAGTCATGACCCTTGGTATCATAAAATCTGTTCTTTTAGATGAACAGATGTCAAGGAGCTGGGTTAGTTTCTTCGTCACCCAAAAAGAAAAAAAAAACAAAAACAAAACTAACCCCGAAGCACTACAGCCATAAGGAAGTGCCAAATTACTATTTGCTTTCAGCAACACATAAAATGCCATAATGCATTAGAAGGGCAGTATACTAAATTATCAGCTGTTTTTCTCACACAGACATGCAAGAATGGCTGCTCCAGAATCTTTAGTTTGATTGAGGATTTCTGGGGGAGCATAACCAAATTATCAAGTCCTTGGCAGAACTATAGCAGCATGGCCTGGCTTTGAGATTAACAACTTAAATACCTCTTCTTACATCAGAGTTGTAGATAATGCTGGTGTGTTCTTCAAGCATAAAAATATATTAAATAAGAAAATATTATGTATCTAATTCAAAGCTGTGGCAGGAAAACATTAAAAAAGACTGCTGAAAAGCAGTAGAGAAGGTGTGGAATGAAGTGTTTATTAAAACTGATGATGATATCAGGGATCTTTAAAGAATGTGTCAGTTCCAAAAGGAAAAAAAACCCTCATTTTTCTTATGCATTAGGAGTCAGAATAAGAAGATACAGCTAAATTTTTGGGAGCTGAAAACAAAATGCAACATTACTACTATACATTATTACTTCACAGATTTCCAGGCATCAACAACAGCAAGAGAGTCCTTTTTCCAAGACCAAAGAAAACCAATGCAGAGGGGAAAAGTAAGGGTACATATAAACTGTTATGTTTTGTGCACTGGATTCTGCACCCTGTCTGCAAGGTTTTTTCTATTCTGTTTTCACATGGGCTGAAACAAACAGGAAATTATTAAAGGAGAAGCAAACATTAGACCCAGACTTCATAATTCCATATGGATGGATGTAAATTAGACTGAATTTCTCCCAAAGCAATAATTTATCCTTAAAAACTATGGTCTTAGATCACTGCAGAGTGGAAATAACAAACACTACAGAGAATCTTCTCCAGACAACTATTTTCTGTTGCATTCTGTTATAAAGAATGCTGCTGAATACTAATATTTACTTTTACCTTGAGAGGCATCTTTGCATGTTCATTTAACAGAGGTACATCAAATACTAATCTCCTCAGCAAATGCTGCATCATGGAAGGCCGCAACTGCCTAAAAGCAGACAAACAATTTCAAAAGGGTGTACCAGCACAGTTTCATGTAAATAATTGACAAATACATTAAAGCAACATATGCTTTATGTTCTATGCTGTCAAAATTCTCCAAATGCACAAAATAATAAGATTTTACTTGTGGCAGTAGGGCACTAGGGGTCCAGAAGAAAGCAAACAGTGTATACCAAAGAAATACGGTGAACAAGCTGCAAATCAAATGCTTCAAAGAAGCCAAAGAAATATCTGATCTACAGACAGAGAAAACCAGGGGAAAAAAACAACTGAATTTTGATAATGTGTATTAGGATCACCACGCCCACGAGAAAAGGATATAATGTTAATTTCTCACACTGTATCTCAGTATCTCTTAAAATATCTTGGAAACTACTGAAGATGTAAGAGCACTATCTCTTTAGATGTGCTAAACAAGACACAGCAGTGGGCACCAACTGGAAGGACAGAAGAAATTGTTATATTATAAATTTTAGAATGGCATGGACATTAAAGCTTTCCAGATAAATAGTAAAATATGGGCCATTTTATTGGTTCCTATCAAAAATATATATATTAAATGGCCATATCAAATACTATTGAATGTGATATATTTTTACACGTTTTTTACAGTATTATAACAGAAATGTTCATCATTTCTGAGCACATTTCCACACTATGCAAAAAAAAAAAAATCATTGTGAAATACTAAAAAAAACCAAACCAAATCCTCTGGTGAACTGAAAGCCTAAATGTCAACTGTAATTAGAATTTGAATTCATATTTGCCTAGTCAGCTTCTCATAATTGAGCCTGCAGATTTATTAAAAATTGGTTAATAACCAACTGGTATTGGCCCTGCAGACACAAAACAAAATCTGTCCCAAAGCTGTTCAGCAGAGAGACATAATACTAATCTTTGATTAGGATTTCAAATGGAACACACCATAAATAAATCTCTACATAGAATTAGATAAGTTACTGAAAATTATTTAAACGGCAATTCATATGTATAACTCCACAATTCCAGAGCTTTGTCTTTTTGCATCCTCTTAGTTAATCACCAAGGTTTTAATTTAAAGATTTGGTGATGGCAGAATAACTGAGGACTGAATGAATGAGAACTGAGGAATGACTGGTGATTAATAAAGCTGCAAATTGAATACAGTATCTTAAACATTATCACAATCATCTGACGGGACAAAAAAAAAAAATCTTGATTATGTTACTGGTGGCATAGTTCTGCATTCCTGTATTATGAATATCACAGATTATTACTTAGCATTCCTGTACAGCCAGGAGTATTTTCTTACCCACAGATAGACAGCAAACACTCTTCAATAGCATCTCGCTGAGCTTTGGTAAGAGAGCATCCCTTTGAGAGTCTGTACACAGTGTGTAATAAGGAATCGATGAGGGAAGCATGGTGCTCCGTGCCAGCAAACAGAGGAGCACATCTGGTCAAGAGAGGCAAGACTGCTGTGCAAAGGTATCGATTCAGAGCCAAAGCCATATCCGTAGCACTTAAAGCAGCCTACAAGTTAAATGGGACAGAAATTAGACTGGTCTCATCAGTGTCGTTACAAATGAAAAGAAATTCTTGGTTTTGTCCTGCAGGTATTTAAGGGGGAAATTTCCAAAATGCAGAAATATGGATACAATACCTACTAGAGCTAGCTAAAGCCTACCTTCTTCTGCTGCTTTTGAAGTCTATAGATAGCTTTTGTTTTGTTTTTAATGAATGAAAACAAAACCAGCAAATGTGGCCATTCAAAAACAAAATAATTTTTAAGATTATATTGAAAAATGTCATAGTTGCTAAATAGAACCCTCCAAAAACAGGTAACACAAGTCAGTGTCTTTTTGCTATGAACAAGGCCAAGTTCCATGTGAGTTAAAAATCCTCACCTGCTCTTTCTTAAATATTTGGCAGAAAAGGACCTGGGGGTATTGGTCAACAGCTGAACATGAACTCGTGTCCAAGTGGCCAAGAAGATTGAGGACATTCTGGTTTATATCAGCAATATTGTGGGCAGCAGGACAGTGATCATCACCCTGTACTCAGCACTGGTGAGGCTGCACCTCCAATCTCCAGTTTTGGGCCCCTCACTGCAAGAAGGTCATCGAGGTGCTAGAGTGTGTCCAGAGAAGGGCAATGGAGCTGGTGAAGGATCTGGAGCACAAGTCCTGTGAAAAGCAGCTGAGGGAGCTGGGGTTGTTCAGCCTGGAGAAAAGGAGGCTCAAAGGAGACCTTATCATCTCTACAGCTGCCTGAAAGGAGGCTGTAGTAACGTGTCTCTTCTCCCAAGTAATGAGACAGAACAGGAGGAAATGGCTGCAAGTTGTACAAGGGGAGGTTTAGATTATGTATCAGGAAAGAATTCTTCAGAAAGGGTTGTCAAGCATTGGAACAGGCTGCCCAGGTAAGTAGTGGAGTCATAATTTTGCAAGTGTTTCAAAAAAAAAAATCCAAAAGTGGATGTGGCACTTGAGGATATGGTTTCATGGTGAACACAGTGGTGGTGCTAGTTTGATAGATGAACTTCATAATCTTAGAGGTCTTTTCTGACCTTAAAAATTGTATGATTCTATGATCCTAAATAACAACATCATTATTTTCAGGAAAAAAAAAAGTTGTCATAAAAGGTCAAATAGGAAAACCAAATTTAATGTGTAGCCCTCACAATAGCTCTCTAAATCTCAGCTTTCTGGACCAAGACAGCTAAAAGAAATTAGATGGAAATAAGACTCACAGAAGAAAAAAAAAAAAAAAAAAAAAAAAAAAAGAAAAAGAAAAGAGAAAAAGTAGCAACATTGAGGAGGAACTAAAATAGAAATGTAGTCATTTTCTAAATAACAGTGCAGGTGTCCCTAACAAATGCACAGAGATGCAGAGATGAACACTTTCTGTCTATCTCTGGAAAGAGGCTCCCAGTCACTTCTTCCCAGCTGCTTCATTGGCAACTCATCTAATTTTGATTCCATAGCACAAGCTCAGAAAGCCTCCTGGGGAAAGGTATTGCAACTTTTATAGATAAGGGTATCAATGCAAGTTCTTAAAAAGTGAGCATTTCACAACTTCTTCAAGTATTATCCAAGCTCAGAAGCAACATGCAGTTCAGCCAGCATTTGAGAAAGGCAGAAAATATGAAGACATAAAAAATGCTTTTTCAAGGGATAAAAAATGCTGTAGTATTCAATAAGGTAAGAGAAGCAAAACAAAACCAGACTGAAACCATTACCGTATCTAATGAGGCAGCAGCACGAAGGTCTGGCAGAAAGCCAACTTCAAGAAGGTGTAGAAGAAAATCCTGGTCCTCAATTCCATAGACCCTGTCAAGGAACAAAACCATGGCTGCCTTGTGATCTGGGCAAAACCCCGCAGACATGTCAGGTTCCACCACAGTACCATCTAAAAGGAAGAAATGAGACTTCAGTGACAAGGATCCTCCTCCATCAGCAGACTAGGCAGTCATGCTGCTACTTGTCAGAACTTTTGAGTCTCTGTTAACACCTAGGCATCTTCCCCACATTTTTGTTACACAAAGGAAACATATCTGCAGTTAAATGAAAAAGAATGCATAAGGCAAATTCTACCCAGAGACCTCAAAGTCTGCATGCTTTTCTGTTCATGCTTTGTATATTAAGGGATTCTTAACAGTTGGTATTCTAAACGCTAAGTACCTAAAATATAGTAATTACCCACATAACTACCTAGTTCTCAGCAGAAGCAGATGGAAAGCAAAAATTTCAAGAACACTACAACAGAAATACTGGAAATGCAGCATTGGTGAGAATATCTTTAATGTATGACAAAGAATTAAGAATGTGCTAACTAGTCCTATCTATCTCAAAATTTTCAAAGTATCTGAAAGGAATTCATTGAAATATTTTAAAACTTTGGTACTTTCATTTTGGAAAGTAAACAAGCACTTCTGCATCTATGAGCTGCAGCTTGCTACTGAGATTTCACCTATAGATCTATCCCTATTTGGAACATAAATATGTAATAGTTAAATAGTTAATCTTTTTATCTCTTCTACTGTAACCTATTGGAAAATCTTGTGCTGTGAATGTCTAAACAGGTTGCATTTATAATGCACACACAAAAAAGCAGAGGTAATCCCTTTGCCTTTTATATAGGTGCTAACGTAGCACCCACAATTGCAGTCAATTTTATATAGGCAGGAAAAACAAAGAAATGCATTTGTCTAGGTATGTCACACCTATCTCTTCACCATAGTTGCTAGAGAACAACTTTGGTGTCTTAGTAAGATCTGCTAGAAACAATTGATAGGGTTAGAAGAGCAAGAGCTAAGGATTATGTTATTGAGAAATGAGACTGCAGTATTTTAAAATAGTTCTAAAACCAGAAAGCATGCATTTTAAAATTTCTTTTTAAAGTTGTAATAGATTTTCATAATTCAATTTAACAGGATTAGATCAGTGATTTAGGGGTACACAGAATTGTTGACTACAGTAGGCAGGAAGATATTTGAAACATGTATGAGATACACATCATCTCATCTCATCTTTTAATTCACATAATAAATAATTGAATTTCTATAATATTTTTAAACACTGAAAAAATGTAAGTTTCAATCTGTTAATAAATTACAAATCATAAGAATAGGATGGGAGAAAAAAATGTAGAAAAATCTTACCTTTTGCTATGGTTGGCATGTGGAAAGCAATACTGATTACTCCCACCAAATCTTCAAGCGGAATCAAAGATCGTAGAATTGATCTAATTCTAATGGCTTCCCCTTTACCAGCATGGATTAGCTAATAAAAAGACAAAGAAAAATTTAGCAAGATCTTCTTTTTATCTTTTATACAAAAGAATAACTGCTCCCAAAATTGCATTATAATTAACAATGTAAATTTCATGCAATCTGCATCGATTTGCTGTAGTTTGGATGCAAATGTAAAAAGTCTAAAAAACTACATGTTTGCTTATTAAATAAAACAAAGTTCATTTTCAGAACAGAAATTAGGTAAAACTTGTGAACAAAGCCTTTAAAATGTAGCAGCATATGGTGGGAGGGGTGGGGAGGAAAACAAAAGCAGATTTTCAGATTGAAAAAATCAGGGTTTTTGTCCTGGTGAAATAAGACACTTTCAAGTATCTCAGTTGTTTGTTTTTGAAAAAAGGCAGCAAGACAGGGAGAAAACAAGACAATTTTTTATTCAAACAAAAGAGGTATTCATACACTGATCTTATGAACAACATATATCTCTCCTCTATAAAGTTATCAATCCCTGCACAAATCTGACACTGATCTATACTTATGTATATTAATTAGGGCACATTTCAGGGTGAAATGAGAAACTGTGTATAACTAAATTTCTGAATAATAATAATATATATTGAATCATAAACAACAAGTATTTTCAAATACAAGTGTTTCAATCTCTTACCAAATAAGAGGTAAAGTTTTTATAGTGTTTCTAATTCTTTGAATCTAATGCCTGAAATAGTGACATCTTTTCTTTGAGAAGGTTTGTCATTGTGAATAGATTTTGAGATACTGATGTGTATGCCCAAGTATAATGCTTATCTCTACATTTAAAATAATGTTATAATATTTACATTTTTACATGCAACTTAGAAAGTCTGTTTAAAGTAAGTCTATTAAGAATAAAACCTTAGTTTATAAAAAATATATCACTCTACACCATCCAAGCAAATAGGGACATTTGAGGAATTTTATTGTCACAACGAACAGTTAAACCAAACAAAAAAAAGGCAAGGAAATAATTCCTTTAAAAAGAACAGCTTCTGAGTATCTTTTTTCCCCTTGCCAACCTACTGAGCAAGACATTATGTCCCCTAAGATACTCTGTAGCCATACCACTGCTTTAATACCTGATAACATGATACTGAAAAAAAAAAAATTAACAGCAAACCAGTGATCAGTAAAACAACTATGCCTTTACCTTCCAATGTATGAAGACGTAAAACTTACATGCATTTCAGGGGCACAACGTCCTAAGAGATCAATCAAGGCAGCATAAAAGGTCATGATTGCATTTCCCATGTGAATAGTGTCATCTTCCTGTTCTTCTATTTCACTGCAATTAGTCAGATGTAACAACAAATAAAAGATTAAAAAAAGAAAGAAAAAGAACATTCTTAACAACAGTAATAAATAAAGAAAATCTGCTCATAGGTGTACCGGCTTACAGAGAGCTGTTAACAAATGGACTTACAGCAGACTAAGACAGAATGTATTTTGTCCCTAAAAGATTGTAGCAACATCTCCATTGTAACCATAGGTACCATTTATCTGTCTCATTTTGTATCAGTGGACTGACTCTTAATGGAATGAAAAAGAACAAACAAAATTCCAGAGACGTCTTAACATTTAGAGAGTTACTTAAATTAATAGTGCAGAGGAAGCAGTGTTTAGCAAAAGATAAATCTCTCTGACACAGAATCCAAGGAAAAATGAACTGATAATTCAAGTATTGAAACAAAGTCGTCATTTCACATCTAAGACTACAAAACAAATAAACAAATATTATGTCAATGTAAGCAATTCTACTGCACCTACAGGGTTTTACTAGATCCATTACTTGGGGAAGGTCCATCTCTTGTTCGATCTTCTGATATTTGTATTGCCTCCTCCATGGCAGCAAGCAACCCATTGCCTCCTTCTCCTCTTAGGGCAGGACCGAAACATTCAGGTCGGCGAATAAGCAGTCTGACTACAACATTAGCATTCTCCTCCACACTCTCTCCTACCACACAGAACAAATACCAAAATACAAAATTGTATCAAAAAGAGTTCTGAAATATAATCAGAAAAAAGTACATAAAAGAGCAGAATGCACAGATACTTTTTGCTACAAAACAGTTTAAATATCACAACAGAGTTATATAAACACAATACTCCTGTATTACCGCAATGAAATTAAAAAAAAAATAAAAAATAACCATGTTTTAATTAAAATTAATATGAGTCAAGGAATTAACTATGTAGTAAAGGATTTTTGAAGCATCACTGAAACTAGTGAATTTTAGTAAAGATTCAGTGAAGTGCAAGGGTTAATGAGGGGACCAATATAATTGCTTGAACACTAAAAGTGGACTATCTATATATTCATAAAAAGATAGAGGTTTGGCTCTGTATCTACCATGAATTCATCACTAAAAGATTTAGGACTCTCTGCTCTACTTCCAAAGGAGATGTGGGCATTTCAAAAACCAAAGCTGGAACAGAAAAAAACGGGGCACAGGTTCACAGGACCCTAGATGCCTATTTCACAAGTCATGTAAGTTAATTCATGTCTTGAATAATTCTACTCTTTCTGCAGGTTCTTTTAATTCACAGTCTCTTACCAAGTTGGCTTGTATTACTATTCAAAATTACAAACTTATTTGAATATTGGAGGAAGTTATAAAATGTTTAGGCTTCTACTCTACCATTGCAAAAAACAGCAAAACGAAGAAAATCCAAATATCGTTCTCCTTCAACTGGATTCCATCCGATGTCTGGGTAGCCTTTACAAATCAACAAAGGACAACTCTGCAACCCACATCCAGCCAAGTAGCGAACCACCTAAAAGCAAAATAAGATGAAAAAGATATTAATTGTGAAAAAGAAGAGAACTGCAGCTTCCAAGTGAAGCACCCTCATACATTGTCAGGATATGGTATCCACAATCTCTTATCCCTGACAAAACCATACCATGCTTTGGGCAAAACAGAAGAGCACCCTCTTTCTTAGTTCACGTTTCCAGTCTTTTCCTACCCCTGCCATGAACTACAAGTCCTACTTATATCAATTTGATCATTTCTCTCTAGAGTTATGCTTTGCTATCTGTTATCTCATTTCTCTTACAACTCTGAGCATTACAAATTAGTCAATTTTGCAGTATTCCCCAACCACACACCATCCATAATCGAAAGCACTTCCTTTATAAAGAGTAAAAAGTCTACTCTTTTATTTTGATCATTGATTTTCACTTGCCTTTTTTCAACACACAGCAGTAACACTCCCTCTAATTCAGGACTATAGGCTCAGTAATAGTTTTCAGTTGCCTTTTCCTTTCTGAACTGTAAGCACTGTAAGCACAGAGTTTAGCCTGTTTGGACAGCTTCTTGCTGAGCACTTAAAAGAACGGTAAGACTGAAAATGTCCTTTTAAACACACATGGTTCATCATCCTATTCCAAGAAACGAACATCTGCACTTATTACTCCTGACAGATGTTTTCCTCTGACGATTATATCATGTCCAGAATTTGAGGTCTTCAAAAAGTAATTAGATATTGCAGTTTCTCTGTCCTTTCTAGTGAAAGAGTTTTTAATGTCTACCATGAATCTGTCTTTCCATTATTTAACCTTTTTTTTAATCCACTACTGACGGAGTAACTATTATTCTATTCCTCCTTGCAGAAGCAATTTACACATACTACAAAATTGTCACAGGTTCTCTTGAGTGTTTTATTCTTTAGTGTAATTAATCAAAATTTCTTCAACTTTTCTGAAACAGGTTTTGTTCAGATTATAATGTTAGGGGAAAATGTGACAGATATAGACAGATATCTCTACGAAAATTTGTCATATATTATAACAAGTTGTCACAAATCTCCTAGTAATCCCTATTGTCTCATGTCACCACTGCATGCCATTCAAAAGAAAAACAAAGATTTTAGCAATGAATTTTTGTAGGATATGGACTCGACTACTACAAAATTAAGAGCTGCCCTTGAAGCAATTCCTTTTGGCTACAACTGTGTGTGTAATCACTGCAAACTCAGTTCAACTCTTCAGACCACCAGCAGAAAGAACAACCAACCAGATTCTCAGTCTTCCCCTGAAAAGTACCAGAAACTCCCACGTAATCTTGGATTTTGCTTACTCCATGAAATTGGCATCTTCTCCCCTCCATAGGGGGGGAAAATAATGCTTGATGAAGATGCTACCAACCTTCTCCAGATCAGGTTCCCTTAAAGCCAGAGCAAGTTCATTGTTATCCATTACAGACGCTGCAGCAACATCTAAAGGAGTTGATCCTCGCATAGAAGGAGAGGCTGTTAAAATAACATATAGTTTTAACACCAATTTAATAAACCCCAACAAATTCATAGGAAACACATTAAGCTTTTTTTTTCAATAAGAAGTAATGTTTTTTCATTATTTAGCACATGATTATAAATACATAATTTATACACCTCAGTTTATAATAAATTATCAGGCACTTGCATGAAATTTGACACTGATATGAAAGGAAAATACAATATGAATGGTCAAGCTAAGAATAACTTGTCTTACACATTCCTCTTCTCATCGCATGCTTTGTTTTAAGATCTCATTCTCATTTTCCTAACTGACACAACTCTGTGTCCTTTTCTGAGGAAAATGCAGTAATGATTTTATGTCTAATATACAGACAAGCCACCAAATCCATTGAAATAGAAAATATCTTTATTCTTTAAAATATAAGATTATAAGTTGTGTATTTCTCTTAAAAATGGCAGTAAATATAGCATTAGAAAAATCTAAGGTTTTCATATTGACACTCCAAAGGCATCTGATTTGGGCTCTTCCTCTTCAAAAAGACTTTGAGTTTACATTTCTGTTCTATGCCTTTACATTTATACATTTGTGATCATTTAAAAAAATTACCATGATGATTCCTAAATACTTATATATTGTCAATTTCAAGTACTAAATTAAATAAGGATAAATGTAGTTCCTCTACAACACTTCAGGCAAGAAAAGGAAAGCAAACATGTTAAGAAAGTTTCAAGATTCATTTCTGGGCATCTAATCATGCATCTAATCCAGTAAATGAGTTCTATGTCTCTCCCACTGCCATAGCTGTGTACTAACCAGTACACAGAAAAAAGTGTAGGGGTGCAAGCTTGAGCAGTGAGAGGTAAGCCTTAATGAAATGCTGCCAAAAGTTATCAATGTTTCTTCTTGTAAAAACAAGAAAATATTCTGTCCCTCAAAATAAGCAACTAACCACTAAGTCTCTCTGACTGTTGAGGCACATACAACAAAGTGTACTAAATCAGCTCAACTTAATGCTGCTGTCAGGGGAGTTTAGAGTAAGCAATACAGTTAATGAAGATCTTTTGCACCAGAAATAGGAGAAACTTCAATACATAGTGAGTAAACAGAGGGATGCAGAAAAATACAGGTGGTTTCATATATAAATCAGCAGGAAGTTTAAAATTTTATTTTAATACCTACCAAGGCCAACACTGCTGTTTTCCAATAAATAGCTAAGATGATCAAACATAGCTTTTTGATTCTGCCTGCTGATGCGGCAAAAATAACATAGAAAACGACAGCAGTTTGCCACCATCTTTGGGAAAGTGATTTCCTAAGAAATAAATCAAACCAGACTTAAGTTCAAACTCTAGCACAGACATACAACATGCAAAGGATCATTTATTTAAAGTCTTTTAGCATACTAATATGTAGGTGTTTTACTCATCGCCCCTCAGGGAAATTAACTGCTTAGGTTTCTCACTGGAATCAAAGGGACTTTCTCAGGTAATTATTAACACCTTAAGCTTCAAAGATCAAGGTATAGGCTTTATAAAGCCTAAAGCTGGGATCACCCACAGATTCTATATTCAAACATGAAAGAAGGTATATACTCAGTTTCATACAGTAATACTGAGTTGTTTTTTAATTAGTTAATAATTAACTAGATCTCCCCCTTAAAACATGATAAACATAGAAAGTTCTACAGTTTTTTCTTCAAAGCAATTACAATTAAATAACAATTACAATTAAATAAGCAATTAAATTACAATGCTAATAATACCTTCCTCTGGAATGGAAGGACAGATTCATCTAAAAAACTCATTCAACTATTATGTTCATGGAAATTAGTAAGATGTTATGATCTCAGCGCCTTATAGGAAGAAGTTTTGGACAACTCTATCCTAAATTTGCTGCCTTCTAACAGTAAATTGCTTTACCTTGGATTCTCCTCCACCAAGCACATTCACCATCACTTCCATGACAGTTTCATGCATGCCTAAAGCTCTCATGAGATTTGGATGTTGGTAAAATACTTTATTATTCATTATGTCTCTACAGGAAAACAAAATAAAAAAAATGTTATGGACCAGTAGGTCACCTATTATGTTATTTGCAAAGCTGATTTACTGTGCAATTCTTCACCACCTCCTGAAGTAAAAAATTACCTCAGGGACTTTTCCCATTGAGTTTCAATCTCTCCTGTCTATTTTTCTATGCACACTGTGGAAGAACGTGACCTTTGTTTTCCCATAATATAGTTAGTGTACTAACTACCCCTTGATTACATTGGAGTAGAAGACTTTTATTTTCATTAGAAATTCCATTCAGATCAAAAACTATGTTCTGACAAGAGCATCATCAAAACTGCTATATTATTTTAAAATTTAAATTAAATTATGCAATATTTTTTGACACAAAATCCTTTTTAGATTATAAAAACATTGAGAAATTCATTACCTGCCATTAAAAGCAATAAAAAAATCCTAGGGGAAAGAGGTATCCAGCTAAATTCTAAATGTCAAAACCAGAAGCTGCACAAATATTATTCATGAGTAATTGTTCAGCAGAACTCTTCTCTTCGATAGATTTCATCAGAACAGATTTTCATATTTTCACATGGTATATCCAATAAAAATATCTGGTTTAAAGAGTAATTAAATTTCTAAAAACTATAATTAGTCTTGAAATCAAATACAACCCATAAATAACTGGGAAAGCAATTAGCTCATGGGAGAAAAGGATTAGCAGGTCACTAGAGAAAATACTGTTGGCAACTGTTCAAATTTGACTGTACATTTTAAACATTTTTTTTCCTGACCTAAAACTCCTTCACTCAGGGAAGGAAAATTCAGCCTATTAAAAGATGAGATGTGAAGATGACTTTTGACGCTGAGTTTTTGACTCCCAGTAACTTTTTTCCCAAAACCTAAAACTGAATTTCGTATCAGTGACGATGCCTCCAAAAGCTGTCTCATCTCCTTTCTGCACTAATGCTGCAGGCTTGGAAAAAGACCTCAGTGGTATCAATCTTCCAAGACATCCTAAACTCCTATTTATCTGCAGGAGGTTTTTTTTACAGAAAGCAGTACAGAAAGTCAAAATGTCACCTCAAAGGCTGGTCAGCAACATTGCCCTACTTTGCAAATTACATCCACTTTCAGTGTTCTGTTTAACTGTCAACTCTATTATAAAATGTCACACTTAAGGAGAAAATCTTAACAGCATTTCTGAGGATACTGAGTTTTAAAGCAGCAATAAGTAACACTTCCATTGCTCAGCTAAAAGAAAGGAATACCACTCAAAGCAAAAAAAAAAAAAAAAAGGCATTTCCAAATGGTGGAGCTCAGGTTAGCCTATAAAATGTAGGAATAGCACAGCTGGGTAACTTACAAGCTAAACAAGACTTTATAGAGACTACCAAGAAAGGTGATAGGAAGAGGTAGTGAGAACATTGGCTTAACTTACAACAGACTTTTATGTATCAACAAAAACAGTGCTAACATCAAATAGATTCAGAAAATCCTGGTTCTTAATGCACAGTAAAAAATGTTGAGGAAGAAGAAGTATAAGAACTAAACACAGAACATGACATGAAAACCAAATCTAGTAATCACTTACTCATTTTAGACTTCATAAACTGGAATGAATGAAATGAAACATTTTCAATTTGTATAAAAAGGTAGATTTAGAAATGCCAGTACTTTGTGTCTCTTGACAGAAGCCAGACCCTGCCTTTTGCCAAAGCCTTACCATCAGTACGACAAAGACTTCAACAATCATGAAACATTGAGGAAACCTGTTGGTAACCTAAGAAGTAGGAATCGTTTATAACGACAATACAAAATTATGTATAGATATTGTTGGGATATTTGAGGTTTTCAGTAAGCTAAAACAAAACAAAGAAAAAAGTATTCTGCACAACAAAGCTTTGCTTCTGCTTGCATTCCTGGCCCTCTTTATATGAGGCTGTGTTTGGTTCTCATTGCTCTTGCTGACTGGAGATTTTCAACAGATCACAGCTGATGCTTACTATCAAATGACATCTCTTTGAAAATGAGAGAACAAAACCAACCAATCGCTTTCCTGCTAGAGACTACCATGCTTGCTCTACTGTTTCCTCCAATTGACCTCTTTATTACCCTATACTTCACTATTATTAATCATGTAATTCTGAAGAATAACAGTGTGTGAATTGCTTCCTAGCTCAAACCTAACATCTAAATTTAGTGCAATAAAAAGGATGGCATATGTACAGACAAGGGTGGGCAAAACCCCATCAGCTGATTGTTGCAGGAAATAGTATGTGTCAAAAGCCAATAGCCAGTGCATTCATGAAAAATGGATAGTACTCTTGACAGGATTCTTCACAGCCATGCTATTTAAAATGTAATAAGTTCTGATACCATAAAATATTACATACATCTTTTCAACTTTTTTCAGAAGTCTAACAGATGTCAACGGCTTCTCCCCCCATATGATACATATAATGCTGCAAAGGCTGTACCTTACTACTGAGGATACTATATAACTGAGAGCAGTGTCTGCATTTACACCCATATTCAGATTCAAACTTCATGTACAACCTTGGCCATAACCATACAACAAATAAAAAAAAATAAATCTGTAAATAAAGAGAAGTTACACTCCATTTGTTTACCCTAATCCGCGGATCATAAGCTTCTCCTCTTCCTTCCCCATTCTGACACTGAGCAAGGAACGGATTTGGCCAAGGGATGCCAGAAGATTGATGGTGTCTTCCACAGACACGCTATTTATGGTGTAGGTCTTTGGTAGGGCTCGAACCAGGCCACCAATACCATCATACTGGCGATGTAGCAACACAAACATGGCCCTCACTAACTCTGGGTCTTCTATCACTGACTCCTGGGCCCAACGCACCATCGTGTCCGAAATCAACTGCTGGAGAGTAGCTGTGAAGAAAAAAATGACAGAATTACCATTAATTGCTCATCACCCTACTGCTAGTCCCTCAGAACCTGCTGTGCAACATGAATTAGAATGAATTCAATTCCTAAGAAGCATCTTTTTCTTGGTATTTCTTTTGCAGTATATCAAAGAAAATAAAACCAAGAGCAGAAATATCTCAAAACCAAAAGCCTATACAAAAATTTAAAATTAAACACAAAAAATTATGAAGGCATACAGGATGTTCACAAAATCATCGGGTTTATTTCTGTATATTGCTTTCAATATTTTTCTATGACTCTAGGTTTGAGAGCTCTTTTAGCCTATTATGAAGTAAGGCTGAAAAATTATACTGGTAGCATATGTAAATTATGTATTATTTATTCATATGTCTAAGCTCTGTATCCACTCAAAGTTTTATAACGTACACAACAAAGTAATTTAACTCATTGCTTTGCCAAAGACAAAGGCCCTTCAAAAGAAATAAAGACAACTAATATTAAACAAATGGCAAATCATCATTTGCATATTCCCAGTTCAGTCTCTAATGTAGCAAGAAACCTCTATCTGGTAGTGTCACTGATAATCTTTAGTAATTGGAATATATGTATGTTTGGGTAAGATATGTTGATATAGACAAGCTATGTAATTGCAGTTAAGGTAATTCCAGGTTAACTCAAACTAACAAACAAAAAGAAAAGTACTTACAGACAGACACTAAAGAAATAGGCGATTACAGAAAATAGAATGTTTAAAAAAGAGAATTTGTGCTACTACAGGGAAAGGGTAAAAAATAGTAGTGGTAATGTATCTCATTGTTACTGTCCAGGCACTGTACTATAGGTGCGTCCACTGACACAGAGTATAGCATTTTTAAAGAATAAAAACACTTCTAAAATAAGGAAAAAGATGAAATGGATTGATATTTCAGGACAACTGAAATAATTAATAGCAAGAAGGGACACAATGCTAAGCTTTTTGTGTGGGTTGGTTTGTTCTGTTTTGGGTTTTTGTAATGAAGAATCCCAGGAGCAGGCAATCACTTTGTTCCTGTTTTGATAACTGCAATACTGCATTTCACCTACCTGTGGGTCTGTTTGTTTAATATAATAGTCTTTCTACTAATATTAGAAAGAGAGAAACAGGTTTTATGGAGCTTTTATGCTTACTACAAGGAAAAAAAGGAAGACATAAGATTCATCACCAGATACTGCATGGGCCTAGCCTCTAATTATCACATAAAAAATAAGGAAGTTTGAAACGGCCACGTACCACAAAAAGGGAAAATAAAGACAAAAATAAAAGCAACACTGACAAAAAGATAAATAAAATTTAAACAGTCAGTTGACACCAACTGCAGAACTAGGATGCTACTGGCAGTGATTCTTATGAAGACTAAAAGGCAGAAGGTATCAGAAAAAATTACAGAACAGCAGTTACAGTCAGCAAATCTTGAATTTTAGGTTGGGTGGGGAGGCTTCTGTAGCTGCTGTAGCTGAGGAAGTTCTCATAAAGCAAGACCTTGCTACAATTACTAGGTCTGCACTAATTCTATTAAAAGCAAGATAAAACCTGAAAAATTTATAAACCAACAAAGGATATGGGGCAAAAGTGCCACTAAAACATATTTTCCTCTACATCCCACTGGGAAACAAATCTGCCTAATAAATCCATCTGTGCTTGTTCTGAGTTAAGATACAAACTTTGAGGTGCACAGATATTCCACTAAATTTTTTTGGCTGAAAATGTGTGAAGAACTCCCTGGTCTGCTTCTTTTCCCTTTTGTAATTAAGTTGCAATAAACTGATTTAATTTGGCTTACAGGATGTCTTATCATCCTCATCAACTGCCTTCTCAGCTTGTTTCTTCTTCAGATATGTAACTTTCTCCATAAGGTATAGGAGGCGACCCCTAATGGTTGAATCACTGTTGCCATCCAAGGTTCCATCTTCATCCAGTTCAATTCCTGAAATTAAAAAAAATGCATAAAGTAGTGAAAAATAAAATTAAGCAAGCTACAGACATCTTGTGTGTACAAACATAATTAAACTGAACTGTTGTTCTGCTCTGAGGGTTTTATATGGGACATGCTTAACCAGCATTTGGAACAAGTATAGAACAGGCATATGTGCCAAGCAGGAAAGTGCAGATAAGGATCAGGTAACCTTAGCAATTTAGCATATAAATTGTGTGATGCTATACATAAAACATACAATAAATGTATTTCTCCCAGTACGCATTTTTCCCCACTAACACTGATGCCCGTGTTTTGTACATATGTAGTTCAGAAGTGTAGATATAGTCCCTAGAAATACAGTGTGGTTGAAGTGATAGTAGT
The DNA here is from genome assembly GCA_017589585.1 of Phylloscopus whistleri. NCBI lineage: Eukaryota > Metazoa > Chordata > Aves > Passeriformes > Phylloscopidae > Phylloscopus > Phylloscopus whistleri. Next base: position 2,909,152 of record JADMLD010000090.1, read on the forward strand.
AAAGATTTTTAGGTAAAACATCTAAAAGAAGTGAAAGTACAAGTGTCACAACAAATATAGTTTCCAATGATCAGTTAGAAGAAAGTAGCCACCCTCACAATACAGTGCTCTTTCATGACATTATTATAACAAGCTACAAAAATGTAAAAACAATTAATGTGAAGATTCACAGATTCACAGAACAGCTGTGTTTGGAATGAGCCTTTAGAGTCCAGCCTTCCAGTTCAAAAGAAGTTCAACTAGGACAAGTTGCCCAGGACCATGTCCAGTGAGGTTTTAAATATCTCCTAAGGTACAGAGACTCCACAACCTCTCTGAGCAACCTATTCTTAAGTTCCATCACCCTACAGTAACAAACAAGTAGAATTTCCTGATTTTCAATTTGTGTCACTAGACATCTCTGAGGAAAGTCTGTCTTAGCTTTCTAAACTCCTCCTGCCCAACAGGTATTTATATACATTGATACCATCCCTTTTTGAGCTTCCTTCTCAAGTTAAAAAACTCCAGTTCTCTCATTCTCTCCTTGTACAAAAGATGGTCCAAGAATTTAACTATCTTTGATGACTCCTCCCTGGCCTCACTCCAGTATGGCCATGTCTCTCTTGTACTGAAGACCCCAGCCTTTGTGCAAAGCTACTTTCTAATTTGGTTCCTAGCCTGTCCTTGCTGCAGGAGTTATTCCTTCCCAGGTGCAGGACTTTATACTTCCCAACGACGAACTTCATGGGATTCCTATCAGCTCATTCCTCTTATTTTTAAACCTACTGATTCATGCATACATGGCAGAGGAATTCAAAATCTTGACCTGTACCTATTAATCACACTAAGTCCAAGTAAAAATGGCATTCAACCATTTTCTAGATTTTTTGGTTTCCAAAATAAGTTCTGAAGTTAAGGTTTTTGTGGAGAGTTCTTTAGCAGCCATGAATTTTATAGGACGTCTCTTCATGATGCAACATCATTCTTCTCAATTTGTTGCATCTGGTTCTAGCTGTCTGCTTTTTTTGCATTAGATGCAATTCCATTTCTATTAAAAGTGATTTTGTTATACTTTGCTGTAACAGGGCAATTGATGCTACACTAAGCAATGATCATCAGTAAATTCCTATTACACACTAAATCATATTACAAAATTATTTGGATGGCAGTCTCCTCAACCTCACTAATTAAGAGTAAAGACACTGAAATGTGTTATCACTTGGAACACAGAGCTGGTCTGAAATTACCCAAATTAAGTGTCTGTCTTCCCACAGTTACAGTACTCCCTGAGCTCTAGTTGTGCTTTTTTGACTTGAAAACTTTCAATACATTGTTTCTCAACCATTCCACAAAGTGTGAATCCCTGAGCGGTGGCTGACTAAGCAAGCAAACATTGGACTTAGGATGCGTAACAATTTTACTTATTTTGCAATATACAGAGTAATTAGTTCTGATCTATGATAATGCACCCTCTGACCAACAAAATTCATTTTCTACTTGTAGATAATAAGAATTCCCATTTTCCTCCACAAAAAAAAGACAACAAAAAAAAACCAAACCTGTTAAGTAATTCGAACAGAGGAGAGTAATGGAAAACAGCTAAAGAAAAATTGAAAGAATCAAAATAAAAAGCTTGTTTTCCTTTCAAATGTTCATCTAAATTATTTATTTCATCTGCATTTCCTGTTGCCAAACACAAGAAAAATATTGAAAAGCTGGAAAGCATACAACAATGACCCATTGACATCTGGACTGCTTGCCCCATAAGGAGAGAAAGAAGAAACTGAGTTTGTCAGACTACAGAACAGATGCTTAGGAAGCAAAACATACAGCATTCCCTTCTAGTTTAGCCAGATAAGGGTAAGAATATTTCCTTGGTTTTGACTACAAGCTGATTATCTTTATTTGATAATATTTATAATTTGTACAGTGTAACTTACAGACTATTCAGTTGATGTTTCTTACATAAAATTACTTACAAAAATTGCTTCTAAAGCTAATATAATTTAAAAAGTAAAAATATTCAGTAACAAGACTTACCACAGTGTGTCATTAGGTCTTCATGGAAATCCAAGAGTTGATCCCGAATTTCTTCAGGGCAAGGACAATCATTTTTATCATCTTTAAAGTTCAGCAGCATGTTAATCTTGGAGAATACAAAGAAAAGGCAAATTACACTGATCTCCAGAAGGAAAAACTTTCAAATCAAACAGAACTCTGCAACATAAAAAGCAAATAAAGTGCAACAAGAAAGAAAATGTCCATTGTAAGATGTACCTGTTCTTGAGGAGGGGATCTAAATTCTTTTGTTTTTCTAGCTGTCAGGGCAGCAGACATGTTCAAGGCCTGCATCACTTCATTGTACCGGAAGCGTTGATTCTCTTGGAGCTTGGCCACAAAATCATCGGAAAATGCTACAATGGCTTCTATTCTGTGTCGTACCTGGCAATCACACAGGTACTGGAGTAGGTGACACATCTGAGAAAACAGTATTGTAAGAGACATGAGTTGGCAAGCTAAGAAATATCTTCTGCATATTATGCAAGTAAGGATGGATTTCCTACAGCAGCAGTTACTATCAAATAAAGTATCTGGATCATTTAATGCTGTTATTCACTACACATAAAGCAATCTTACACCAGGAATATCTGCCATCTGCAAGGGATTAATATGCCTCAGACATAAATAAAGCTACAAGACAATGGATTTACCCCTTTCTTCTAGGGAATTTCTTTTCTGTTTGGATCCATAAAAATGAGGAATTCACTATAAGTGGCATTGAGCAAGTAATTCTTGTAATTCTTTTTAATGAAACCATAGTTGCTTGATCAATGGTGAGGAAGTTTATATCATCAGAAAGATACTAAATCTTCTAGTTTTCTGTAAGGCAATTATCTCTCTATTTAACTAAAAATGTTAATTTCAAAATGCTTTATTCCTTAAAAGATAAATTACCATATGAAGAAAACAGGAACAACCATTATCAAAACAGTATTTTCACCTGTAATTTAACAGGCTCTGGAAGTTTCATCTGAAGGAGTCCTTCCTTTGGCATTTGCTCCCCTCTGGCTTCTTCCTCTCCTTCTTCTGACTTGAGCTCATCTGAACCAAACTCCTTCTCTGAGAAATCAATTTCATCCTCCTGGCTCATTGCTTCTTTGAAAACCCGGGGCTCAATCAACTGCAAGATGTGTTTCAGATCCTCATTGTGGAAGATTCCCATAATTAGGAGAGTATAAAAGAGCTTGATGAGAGGGACAAACAGAAATTCTGTAGAACCTCCAACTGGATCTCTGACATGGAGGCTTCCCACCTGGACAGCTTCAGTGAGCATCTCTATGGTTTTGGCCTTCAAAATTTCCAGAGGGAATTCAGGACTGAACTGAAAACATTCACTGCTAATGCTTACAAAACTGGGAGAGGAAAACTGCATTCTTGGCCTTAATGAAGTGCTAAGTCCTATACCGGGAAGGCCGTGTTTTTTGTTTTCATCAGGAAACAAAGTAATACTCTTGGTCTCATCTGTCATTGGAACTATAAATTCATTATTCATCATCAGCCTGGCAGTTGCATAGGTATTGAGATGGATGTCAATGAGCAAGTCATAGTATCCTGCACGTAATAATCCTGGCATGTATTTATTCTCAATAGCATAGAGGAGCTGAGATTCATCCACATGGCTACACAGAGCATGGGCCACTCGGTTGTTGCCTAAAGCACAAACAGCTGAATACAATCGGAGGGTGTGGTAATGAAATTTCAGCAATTCTTCTTGCTCTGTCAGCTCTAAAATATCAATTGTTCTGCAGAGAAGAAAAAAACAACATAGTAAATGCCATATGCAAAAATATTTTTTGAAGGGATTTCAAACTCCTCCCTAAGGATAACATTAGCACAATATCAGTTCCGGGGATGGGCTTTTTCCACGTTTCAGTTTTCACATCAGAAACATTGTTGATGTTTTATAATCAAGACTAATAACAAACTTTAATCTCAAATTTATTCAAGTCACTCTTTAAATCATTACTTAAACTACTTTTAGTAGGGAAAAAAATCCAAATTATTTATTTAACACAGTATTTTTTCATACTACAAAGAATTCACGTAACTGAAAAAAATAGTGGTTTAAAACCAGTTGGGGTTAAGAAATTTATATCATTTACTGGTTTTAAATCTGTGGGTGCAAAGTGGCAACAGACTAAACAGTACATTTAAAGAGGGTTCAGTGTTGGGGTTCTTGTTGACTTCGTTTTCAGTTTAGGCACTGGCAAAATGCTCAGACATTTGGGTAACAAGGAAATCACAGAGTTAAATTTCTTCAATTGTTTTAATTAAATTTAGGAAAATGAAAGCAATGGAATAATTAAATTGGTCACAAATCTTGAAAAATCTCTACAAAACCAAATTTTTTCTTATTTTATAGATTATCTTTAATCATTTATAAACAGTTTCTTTCATTTTCTTTGCTAATCTGCATATACTATTAACATGTTTGGAGAGAAAGTGGGAGAGGTTGGAAACAGAGTAAAAGAAGAGAGATTTTAAAACAGTGGAAATTTAGATAATTTTAAATATTAGTTAAATCAAAACACACTGTCTATATTTACATGAGTTACAACTACAGAGAAAACCTTGGGCCTTTCTTACATAGATGGCATTACATGACTAGGTTTATAATCCCAGCATCTGATACAGTACAAAACAAACATCAACCTGTTTTCCTCAGGAATATGAAGGGCCATGAACTGCAAAGGATTCAGGCACTGTATCATCCAGCCTTGGCGCTCACTGATCCGAGACACATCCACCTTCAAGAAGTGGTTTGGCACTCTGCTCCAAAGCACATGAGTCAGAAACTGGACATGGAGACGTGGAGGACATTGAGAGACTGGGTTTTTGTGTTCACTTTTGAATAATCCAGCAGATAAAGGCATTACATTCTGGAAAATTCCAATGGAAGAGAAAAATCAGTTTCCTCATCTTTACCAAACACTGCATTTCTTTTCCAGAAATATATTCAACATATAGTAAAGTAGAGTAAATGCAGGAAATCAGCCCTTTCACTAGTTTTTAAAACAAGCTAGGAACTGTTGGAAGACTAGCAGCAAGACAGCATTTTCCGTATTTGTTTTTTAAGAACAGCCAGATTTGAAATACAAACTTGACTGCCACGTGTCGTTACTTCCTCGGACTCCACTTTTCTTTTACCTCTTCTGCTCTCTTGGACATCATAGCATTCTACCTAAGCAAGGTAGAAAAATTCAGCTCGGTTTTCTTATGTTCTATATGAATGTACTTGAAAAATTATTTTAAAACTCCAACCAAATTCTTCAGATACACCAGTCATTCTTGCTCTGTTTGTAAAATTAAGAGATTTGCTTTGCCAACCCAAGTGATTTTGTTTCACGACAAAATACAAGATTCAGAAAATTCTGATCAGTCTCAACCCTTCTTATTCAATGTACTATATTTTAGATTCATTAAGTATTTAAAACTGAGTTAAGAATAAAAATAGCAATAGTGCAAACACTTGGAACCTTAAAAATGTCCCAAATACCAAGAACACATCACATGAAATAAATAGCAAAAATAAAATATTTTATATGATATGTTAGTCCTAAACCTGCACAAAACCAAGCATTATTTACCTTTATTCTTCCCAATTCAAACTGGAAAACATTGGGGCTTGTAGCTTGAGCAAATACAGCAGGAAACAACTTTGTACTTGGTTCAACCTAGATCAAACAAAGGGAAAAATCATTGATATAACAACGATGATTACTTTTTCTTAGAATCTTGTACTAAAGCCTCTAATGATTCAGTCTAAGAATTCAGTTTTCCCCCTTCCCACTGCAAGACATCATCAAAAAATACTCACCTGATAGTAGGTGCCTAGTTCCTTGCCATTAGCTGTGAAGGTCAGCAGGCCACTGGCAGCATCAACCAAGCAACCAATCTCCAGGCCATTATTGTTACGTCCTTGTCCAGGGCTCAGGCTCTCTCCTGCGCACACCATATAGCAGTTGCTGCGTTTTATACTGAATGTCAAAAGATAAATTTATTTGTGAATGGTGTGCAAAATTTCTGCAACAAACTAAGAGCAACCTTGCATGGCTGCAAACATGCAGGGCCTTGTGGCCGAAAACAATGGATCACATCCTAACCACTGCCAAAATTCAATGAAATGTGAACATCATAACTGAAAAAATATAAAAACTGAAGAAAGATGACAATGTATGAACACATTCGAATCATTTGCAAAATACCAAAGATGAAACTGACTTTGCCAGTCAAGATTTTAAATCATTTAATATTAAGCATAACAAAAGCTTCTGGTACGCATACCAAACTGAAGTGCTGAGACCAGCTCATGTACCAATTTTGGCCTCAAAACTCAATATCCACAGCATCATAATTTCAAACTATATAAAAAGCTGCACTATTTTACTTTTCAGTGCTTATTGATTTGACTAGATCATTAGTCCACTGTTTCTTCACAAGCAAGGGCAGGTAACAAATTAACACTTTTTCCTACTACTGCTGTTTTAGTTGTTTTTTCTACATCAATCCAATTACATTAAATGTAGTGGACTTACACCTTACAAATTTCAAGTTGCTTGTATGGGTATAAAATATAGATCTTTTTAAGAAAATTGTAACCAACCTCTCATGAACTTTCCCTTTTTCGTCTCCCAGTGTAACTGTGACGGTACGCACTCTGTCCAAGTCAAAACTTGTGTCATACTGGTGAAAGTCTGATGTAATCCAGCCCACCCAGACATTAGCAGGTTCTTGGCCAGGAAATATTCTCACAGAATAATAGTACTGTTTATAAAAAAATAACATTATCAAATGTTAGTTCCCCAGTGTATCAGTTTGATTCAGAATTAATTTGCTGCTCTAAATCTGAAAACATGTCATCTCCTCAAAAGTAGCACAGGCTTGTTCAAGTATAATTCACAACCAAAGGAACAAAGACTATAAACACAAACCAAAATACAGCCAACAAAATATATGGACAAGATTAAATATGCAGTTTACATGCTTGTATTGAAGGCTTCTGCATCATAGCACTATAAGTTATATTTCTAGAGCAACTGCAATTTTTATACTGCAGATAACTCACTTTCTAGTACGTAATATCTTTTAGAAAGAGAAGACCACATCCAGAAGAGGAGTATTTGTTTTCCTTTGAACAATGAGGATTGAGTGCTTATCGAGCTGATCTTCTCAGAGGAAGATCTACAAAACCTGCACAAAACTTTCACTGGGAATTCCATTAAACAAATGTTCTGAAGAATTAGTAGAGATGTTTTCAAATGGTCCTGAACACTGACCTACTAGCTTAATGTACCTTTTCCAATTTATTCCATTATGCTAAAACTGTTTAATCTTCCTCTTTTATGTCTGGTGCTATCAACAGTAGTTTCAAAAATGGATTAAACAAAAATTATGTCTGGTGTTATCAACAGTAGTTTCAAAAATGGATTAAAGTAGGTTTCCATTTGGAAATGGTTTTAGTCTGACAATCAAATCAAAATAAAAGAGACAAAGCAGTCTCAACTTAAGTGGAAGTTCAGAACTACCACAGACATTTAGATTGAAAATTAGACTGTTTCTGAAACACAGCGAGAAAAACCATGTAGGTATTTAAAAAACCCAAACCAAGCAACTAAAAAACCCCGAACAGCTAAAACATGAATCCTATATTACAATACCGTGGAAGTTTGCATCAAATAATCATAGTCATCCCTATCATCTGCTAGCACATCCTCAGTAAGCCGTGCAGAGTGACTCGTGCTGTAATCTGGCTTCGTCCTCCTGAGCATAAATCTGCAATTAAAAAAAAAAGTAGAATTAAAATCTCTACCAAAAGCTCAATCACAGAGGCAAATTATTCAGAAAACAGAAAGAGACAAGCTCACTTTTAAAAGCACTTAAAATTATTTCTGACCTTAAAATGTATATTCAAAAGTTACTTGACTGGTCTGTCAGACATGAGTCGCATTTTCCTCTACTTTGAGAAGCAGAAGGGGGAGGGGTGGAAAAAGGTAGCAAGTAGTAAGCTACTAACCTTTGTTTAAGACGTGAGGGCTTTTCTTGAACATAATCTTTATGGTTATTCAACTCTGGTTTTGTGGCATCTTTTTCTCTTTCTGTCCGGTCAGGAACTAGATGACCATGAGCAGTTTTCATTAGAACCTCAAAATCAGAATCAGCATCATAATCCTCCAAGTCATTTTTTGGGCCAAAAAGACCAGAGCCTGGTAACCCTCCTGCAGCTGATCTGGAGAACACCTCAGCACATTCAATGGGCATGCTTAATCGAAAAAACATGACATCTGTTTTACTGTTCTGTGAGCCGAAGGACTTCTGTGTGACCTTCAGACAGGGACAGCTGTCTATGGTGCCATCAATTCTCATCACCTGTGAAATATAAAGTAGTTTTTTTGAAGCTGATGCTTTTTCTGCCACTTAAATATTCAATTTATATTTCTGCAATAAGCATCCGTGACTTGCCGAACTTGCAACAGCGTGGTGTCAAGAGTCTAATGTATTGCAATTGTGCTGCCATTTTGAAGGGAAATAAATACTATGAGGAGTAGATGCTTTTGTTGCTCCATTGTTAAATTAAAAAAAAAGGTCATAAAAAAATTATGCTTCTTACCATAACTCTTTGCAACATAAATCCAACTCTGCCCAGAACAATGCAGACCAAGCAATAAAAATCATGCATGTAAATATGAAAAAACATAAACTGTTACCACTGAAAAAGAGTTCTTATTACATCACTTCAGGATTTCATGCCAAACTTACAAGGCATGAATTCAGTTCCATCAAGATGCACAACTGATTGGGATATAAGTGTTGACACAATTGGCTAATAAATATTTATTACAATCAAAACAAATTAGCTATGGAAAATCAAAAAGTACGTGCAGTAGAACACATGGTATCTGTTATTTAAAATGCCCATTTTCTGGAAGTTTCTTACATAGCTCTCACTGCACAAGGAGCTCTTAACGAGGGCATCTTGTATAATTTGTCTCTCAGAAAGTCATGTTAAGGACAGGTCACAGGTTTTGTAGAAAGAAAAACTATCAATCAAACAATTACATTCTTTGCAACCCTACTGAATATAAGAAATTTGTAACAGGTGTTAAGGTTCATCCAGAATTGGGTCAACACATCACATTAAACTCTTGTTTGGAAGTACAAAAGTAGAAACATAACTCAAACATATTCAAGTGCCTAGAAACATTTCTCTAGGATCACAAACCTCAATATGTTCATGGTTTTGTGGCACTGGTAGAAACTGAGGAAGCCTTTTACTCAGCCAAATGGTGATGTCTCTGTTTGTATTAACAGCAAAGGGTTCATACCCTTCCTGTAAGCCACATATAGTGAAATATTTTAAAGTGCTGACATCTTTTCCAAAGTTCATTCTTCCCACTTGAGATGGGCCCAGGCTGCACACAGGTAGAAATCCTTAAAACAAGATGAAAGAACATGTGGGTTGTGGGATGAAAGAACATAATGAACATCAGTGAACTGCTCTCTTCCATAACTGAATTAAAAACCATTTGTGGGAAAAAAAATCCTAAAAGCAAAGGTTATGAAGGTAAGCAATTATCAACATCACATCATATCTTGCCTGTCACCAAGTAATGTATCTTAAACATCATTCTGGGAAAAAAAAACAAAAAAAGCCCTCTAAAAGTCATGGATATCTAAAGGCAACACTCAAACTACTCCACAGAGTCTGAAAGCCAGCTCTTGGTTAATCTCTCTGCTGAGCTGGTAGAGTATTGCCAATTTTACTTTAAATCTTACTACTTTTGGTATCCCTCCTAAAATGTCATTATTCATTGTATTTTGAGAGAATCTTACTTTAAAAGTAATACAGTGCTTCTCCAGGCAGCTATAATAGTGGGGGAAAGACCCTACAAATGTATACAAAGTGCATGTCATAGATTTTTTTAAAAACTAAAATTAATTAATTTCAGGAATTCAGAAAACTCTTGGCTCTGGAAAATGAGAACTGATAATATGACACCATAGCTTCATGAAACTTAAGGTATTTCGCTTTGGGATTGTGTTTTCTGTCTTACCTTTTGAATCAGCTTTACATTTGTATGCATCTTACTGTTTCACTAGCACAGGGAACACATTTGTGACTTCTTTTTACAAAACTCTTTTTTTTTTTTTCCCCTGATTCCCCAGAATGGGCAAGGACACTTTCCCCATATGGCTGTTCTGCAGGCACATTCTTCTTTTTTTTTCCCTCGATTTCAGCTTCACAGTCTAAAAACCTAAGAAAATCCTTTATTTCTTCTATTTCTTTTCATCTCGCTTTTCAATTTCCACAGCTAAAAACTACTTTGTTGATTCATTTGACCTAGTTATTAACAAAATGTTTTCTTTTTTATCAGCAAGAAACATGAAGCTCTGTTCAGTGATTGTGATTCATGTGAATATAACAGGTATTGAAAAATATAAGGAAAAAATACAAAGTAGTTCCTTGCGTTTCTTTAAGGTCCCAGATTAAAAAAAAAAGCAGAATATCTAGTCAGGGTGCTCATTCTTCAGAGACAAAGCAAACTCCAGAGCACCATCTACAGGAATCACTGTCCACCAGATAAATGATCAGCCTTAAGTACCACTTTTTGAAGATTTTACTACTTATACACAAGACTGGTTGTCATGTGTATTTGTATTAGACATGATAAATTTAGTAACACTATTAGCCGTAAGTTGAAGTCCAGATTTTCATCTCCATAGCTTGGCTCTTAAACCACAAGGCATCAACTCTTCAGATAACACAGCTATAACAGACAACAGGGTACACGTCAATTCTGCTGCGCAAATCCAGTGATGGACAATAATGCAAGTATTTTCCAGCACTAAACAGAGCAAAATTGCATTAAACAACATATAAATAATGTTATTATAGTTAGAAAATCACATTTTCATAAAGAGATATGTGCCATGATAAAGCCTAGCAGCTCTAGTAGGGAGAACTTACTAGGCTCCTTGTTGAGTTAAAGGAATCCACAAGCTGTTGCAAAAGTTGCTAAGCAAAGCCAAACTCAAAATTGTTTTCAATAACCTTACAATTCTTATCACCTAAAAAATGGTAATTCTTCTACCTATGCACTTTCCTGTGGTTTCAAAAAAACTCTAAACCTCCCAGACAGATTAGATGTGAAGCAAGTATTTTAAATGCACACACAAATAAAACACAATAAAATGTAAATGAGCATTTGCAAGATTCTGTGAAAGAAAAGAAAGAAACATGAAAAAAACTCTTACACAGGTAAAGCTGTCATTGATGTTTTTACTCAATGTAGTGTATCTTGTCAAACTTGCCCATGGAGGCAATTTGAAATCAAGATGACAGTCCCTCTCACCAACACAGATCTCACTGATAACAGAAGGTACTGTACTTGTAGCTGATTCCTGCAAGTAATTGTAACTGTACAGTAACTGTGGCTCTGTATAAATGGAATATAAACACCAGTCCCAGTCCTAACCATGAAAATCCTGCTTCGTCTCTGGTGAAATTCTGCATTGATTTGCCAATGATTTAGTTGTCATTTAGGTGTTTTAGGGTTCTTCTATACATGGTAAAGACAGAGCATCTCATCTTGTAGGGGGTTTGCTGTTAAGGCAACTACTTGTCTTTCTACAGAATAAAAATTAATTTCAATAGCCATCTTTGAATGGGTATCCAGCCATTTTAGATATTATTATTCACAGATTCCATGTAACCCTTGCATGCTCGAGGCTACATAAAAAGATTATTTACCCCTAACCTGGCTCCTAATCTCCAGATACATAACTGGGCTATGGAGCAAATTTTATTTCACTGTATGAAATAGCAAAACAAGTAAAAAGACTTAAACACTACCACATGAAAACCCTCTAGCACTGTCTGTCATACCTAGCAAAAGCACAGGACAGCAACACTTTTCATAATGATCCCTACTTTCAAGAATACAACATGAACCTCCTTGATTCAATCTGTCAAACACTACAAACAGGTCCCTCTCACAGAGATCATAACCTGTCAAAATAAAATTTGGGTTGTACAAGTGTACCTGTTCATATCTACAGTTAAATTTATCTGCTACAAATGCATAATAAGATGCAATTATGTTTATCAATTTTACTAGTGAGAGGATATCTCGTAAATAAATTCATCTCCCAGATGAATCACTCATAATCCCAAAGAGCTCCTCTTGTTGGTATAACCGAACATGCAGCACAAGCTGTATTACTGAGTTGGCAGAGCACCATATCCCCTTTGTGTTGTTCCCAAGTAAATTAAATCTACAGGACTGATTTACTGTAAGGCTTCATCAGAAATTCTAACTGTTTTCTAAAGCAAAAGGTTCTTTTTTGCAGCAACATGACACGCACTTGATTCACCGATTGAAGTGACCTGCAGAAAGGTCTCAGTTGTTATGCAAGAGTAACAAAATCAAACGTAAGTCAGCCTACCCAAAAAAAAAAAAAAAATTAGCTCCATAAATTTATTTTGGGTATTTCATGTGTATTAAATATGCATAGTAATTTCAAATATAGCTGTAGAGTTATTAAATCTGATATCAATCAGCAGCTCCTGTGAAAACAGACTAGGACGCTATTTCAAAGGCTAAGCTCTTTCCTACAAAAACAGTATTAAAGGAACTTAATGTGAATTACAAGGATATTGTGCAAAATCTGAGAGGTTTGACATAAAGTCTCTGACACAGTTACCAAAGACTTCAGGCTCTTGTGTCAAGACAGGAACTCCTTTAGCAGAGAGATCTGTTTCAATTTGAACCTGCAGCTAGAAACAAGCACCACAAAAAGTATGCCACTGTGATTTCATCAACTTGGAATAAATGCAGCCTCCCCTCAGAATTCAATGGAATTTGAGTTTCTTTCAGAATCCCCTACTCCTCAATGGGAGTATACTAACTAATAACTGGAAAGCCATTAAAATGTAATGGCACCAAGATGATTTTTTGCATGTAACACTAACAGTAAGTCAGTTCACATATTCCTTTCCCTCGTCATGTTACCATTGCATCTAAGGAAATCCAAAGGCAGTAAAGTAACAGGCACCTGTCTGCAAAATTAATGGCAATCACGTAATTTTAAACTAAAAAAAAAAAAAATGTTTCCAATTCCTAATGTACGGTAGAAGAAGGGGAAAAAAATCTCCCAAAGTACTCCTGAAAGTAAAATACTATGAAATCCAGATGAAAATAAAGTAGTTAAAATTCAAAGCAGGAATTGCCTAACTAAGAGGTATGAAATTCATATTTCCCATGGGAATAGGGTAGGGATGAATAACCAACGGTATCACGTGGAGCTCTTATTGTTCAAAAAATTTAACTTGATCTCAGTTACAGCTGTATTGTTTAACAGATGTATAATATTTATGGCAGAATATATGTACCTACAAGAAATGAAAGCTTAAAGCTAATTTTTTTTTTTAACATTACCATAATTCAGAAATTTTAGGCAGTTAACTTAATGCAATTTCTTACCCCTTTTCTGTTTCTATCTGCACACAGGTATATAATTAAATTTATAAACAAAAATACTTCTTTGGTACAGAATTAATCTGTCATCTGACAAACCCTCACAATCTCTGCCATCTCTAGCAATCTCATAAATTATGTCTTCAAAGTAAACTAGCACCTGCTTGCAGATGCTGAAACCTGCACCAAGAACCCTACAACAAGCACAACAATCGATCTGCTGGTTTAGAATTAAGCAGAATATTTTTGAGGCTAGTTTTGTATCAGCTGACTGGATCAGGTGTCATTTCTCCTCCCAGTGCTAAAACAAAACCTTAAAGATGGCTTAAACTCACTAGCACAGTTTCTCACTAATTGGCCAGACAATTGGTATTATTTCAATACTTCATATAGATAAAATCTGATGTCCTTGCCCCACATGGCAGGGGGTTGAACTAGGTGCTCTTAAAAGGTCCCTTCCAATTCAAACCATTCTATGATATATTCTATAATTCTATTACATCATATGTTGATCTACTGCAGTGAGGATGAAATATTAAAAGTCATGAATCTGCCTCTTCAGACACAGCCCTGAAAAACAGTTAAAGGGTCTCACAACAAAAGACAGCCACAAAGATCACTACAGAAAAAAGCCCTCTCTCATTGTCACACCCAGCAAATTTCCTTTCCAAAAGGCTAATACTAATCAAATAGAAAAGAGAGCAGGCAGGGGAGGCAGGGGCAGGGATAAGAACGGGGACATGAAACACAAAAGAAACACATTAAATTGAAGGCAGAGCAAAAACCAAGCAATAGCAAGTTAACAGCATGATATATTACAGTACTTACCGTCAGCAACCTCAAAGTCCTTGAATGCAAGTTCTGAGCCTGAGTCATCAAGCAGGATTTCACCATTTAAGGTGAACATCATAGTGTGCTCATTCATGTCAACCATACATCCAACAACATCTCCTGCCAACCAAGAGCGGCCAAAATGCTCATTACCTTGATGCCACCGCTGTGCCTGAAAGTAATTATAAGCATTTAAAAGAAAAATATCAACAATGTATGTGTTCTTCTCTTCTTTAAAGGTAGAACTAATAATTAACTGCCTCAGTTAAGACGGTATTAAAATGAACACTTTCACAGAATATCATTCCAAAACTGTGCCTCTGAGTACTCCAAGCTGACTCTGAATATGGAAATCCAAGAATTAACTTGGATCTGCATTATAAAACGTTGCTATGAGAGCTGACAGGGAAAATTGCTATTTCAACATTTTAGTAAAAAGTAAGAGTGTAGTTTAGTTTTCTGCGGAAGTTCCATGAAAGACTTGTAATCACAATAATATGCTATCAATTACAACATTTAATAGCTACTTCACAAACCCTTTTTAAGCAATTGTTTTTATTTACTTTAGCAGCCTATAAATTCATTACATGCAAACAATCTGTACTGTTTCCTTAAGTAAAATTCTTAAAATATTTTGTGCAAAATAAATTAATCTTTCTCTCATATCAGATTTTGGAAGGAATAGAACTGTCTGTGAATGAGACAAGCACTGGGTTTTTGACAGATTCCAGAGTAGCTGAGGGCATGATTAATGATTCCTCTGACTGACTTTCAAGTCAAAGGCTGCAAAGGCTTTCAATACTGTCTTGGATTGGAGTTCAAATAAATTAACATCTGTTAAGAACTATTCTGACCAAGCACAGAAAAAGAGTTAATAACTAATAACAGATAGGATTCCTATTCATGTATTCCATCACAAGTAGATGTTTACACACTGTATCCATCCTAGAAGTTGTACAAAACCAATGAACCTTTCTCAATACCTTGAAGGTCAAATCTTTTTTCCAGCCAAAAGAAGAACCCATTAAAATCAAACACAACAAAATAGCTTTGTGGATTGAGACCTAAACATCAAACCCTACGATTCAGAAGGTAACTACACAGCTATTCCAGTAAGAATTGAGGACTTGAATGACTTACATAAGACACTTTACAAAAAGAACTTTTCAGTTCTCTTTTCAAGGTATCTTCTCATGCAACACAAGAGTGGGAAACAAATTCCCACAGCATAAACAAAATACATCTTGAGAAGTTTATCTTGCTGGCTACATTCAGGAATACTGTTGATTTCTGTTACATATTTTAAAAGTAATAAGGGAAACTAAGTCCAATACCAGATGCAATAAATAATTTGACAGTGAGTCATCAGTAGCCTTAATAACAATTAAGGTTTGGATATCAGTTGTGCTTGCCCTCATACTGAAATTAAAAATTTCAATGAGTCATTTAATCTATTCTGATGACAGTAATATAAAGGCTTGTTTTCTTATATATATTTTACTACTAGATGTCACTCAGTCATTTTTTTCATGCAGAGTTAAATTTGAGCAAACCTTAGTGGTTCTATCATACTTCATTTAAGCTGTGAGGATTTCCATGAAAACCTAGCTATACTCTTTGGAACCTTTACATTTCTACAAAAACTTTGTATAAAGTTTGCCTCAAACACTGTTAATCTTAACCCTAATATTTATTCCCAAATGGCATTTCTTATAGAGAGAACAACAGAGTGAAACTTTAAAGAAATTATTCACAGCTAATTACAGCTCTACAATTTTGAACTTGATTAAGCCCCTTTGATTTTCAATTTTTTATATATACTGTAGAAACACATGAATTTGTGAGAAAACATTACAGAAATGCAAAACCTTGCTAATTAATTTTTCAGGTGACACTGATTCCAGTTATTTTACCTAGGCCCTCAAAGACAGAGAAATAATTTCATGAAACATCAAAGAAAGCAGAGAAGGCAACTGAGGCAATGATACGTGGAATGAGACACAAAAATTAAAAGTCTTGTAGTCACTCATATTATTACAGAAAAACACATACAAACCTTAAAGCCATCAAAAACAAAAGCTTCTTCATCTGAGCCAAGTTCCTGATCCGGCAGACAACCCGGCCTGGTCCAGCCAACTCTCATGTCTCCTGCAGTAACTGCCTCAAACTCAAAGTACCACTTCCCAGCCTTCACTGCATACGTCTTTTCTGTGCGGAAGATCCTGAACTTCTCCATTATCCCACTGCACACGTCCAGTCTTGTTGCTGTAAGGGTTAAAATAATAAAAATAAGTATAAAGGGGAAAAAAATTAATCAATGCAGAAAATACTGTTTTCAACTGCTGTCAAGAAACAGTGAAAGCAAAAGCAAAAGGTAAAGGAGTCCCTTTGAGCATAGACATGAAAAGAAGAATGTGCCTGGAGAACAGCTGTGTAGGGAAAGTGTCCTTGCCCATTTTGGGAATCAATGGTTTAAAAAAAAAAACCAAAACCAAAAAACAACAACAAAACATCACACACACAAAAGAGAGGAGAACTTAGAAATTTGAATGCAGCTACAAATAGATGACTTAAGGATCACTCTGATTCTTTTTCTCAGATTAGGGGTGAAATAAGGCCAAAAGCACAGATCTTTTCCCACAAACTTGTAACGTATCAAATAAAGCCTGTGCAACATTTGAAAAGTCAGCATTCCAGTCTAATCACCACAATTCCTCTTCTCCCTGACTGTTACAAGATCAAATTTGTCTGCACCTACTTGCACCTGTTTTTTAGACCATGCTAAGATCTTCTCCCTTTCTCTTCTGTTTTCTCTCATACATCAAGGTCCACATTTCAAATTATCACCTAGGATAGCCTATAAAATCACATCCTTCAGAATTAACCATCTCTTTTCATGCCACCATGCCTGACTTCAGTCAGGTGATGTTCATTAAGTTTCCTCTAAGCAACTCAGCTCTCTGCCACATAATTCTTTATCAGTAAAATTTTCTCTTTGATAGTCTACACAACTAATGCCTTAAGAACACTTTTGAAGACCCTTAGTATCTCACCTGTATGGATGAAACACCACAAAGCATGGTAACTGAGAAATTGTTTCTTTTTGGATTCTAAGGAACAAAATGCTTTCTAGAGTCTAAGCAATCCCAAAAATAAAGCTGCTCTGGGAAACCAGCAAGTAATAATAATAACAAAATATAAAACCCAATACTAGAGAACTTTGTAAAATTAATATTTAAATAAAAATTAATGATTGGAGATGCAGAACACCACTAGAGGGCCCTAAATCCCTTTTTAACAGTATGGATTTTGGCTGATGAGAGGATCCTTGTGACATGTTACATGCATCCCCAAAACTTGAGAAGCTCATAAACTGCAAAATCTAAATCCCCAAAATGACTATAACAATATTTTGCTGAATGCAATTCCAGTCTTTGCTCAAGAAAGACCAATTTGTGGGACACTTCCACAGTTCCTTTCCTCTGGGAATTTTGCAACAACCTTGATCACGTCTTTCAGATTCAAGAACTGCACTCATGTTCTTTATGTTTCTTTAGTAACTCCATTCACAGAAGCAGCTAAACAATCTCTCTGTATTCTAAGGAAAAAGACAGAGGTTTTCAAAAGTTCATTCTCAAGGAAAGGTAGTGGCATGTGGTTCTCAGAGCTGTAAATGAAAAAGGGGATTACTATTGTTCAGCAGGATGTGGAAGAGACTCTGGAAAAGGAATGCGCTGTCTCCCCCTCTTGCCATTAGACAGCCCCTGTATCTTGACAAGAGGCAAGGACCTCCTGTACAAGCCAACTCTCCCTCTCAGCACCAAGAAGTCATCATGCTCAATCTTTATTTGCAGCATCTCCTTCCCAACAGTGGGAAGGGAAAAAATTCTAGGATTATGCAGCAGGGTAAAATCTTGGCAGATTTAAGAGTGAGACCATGGTATTTTGCCACCAACACTACCCATTCCACTTAGGAATGGATAGAACACTGTTCTACCTATTCAGCAATCCAGCCTTGTTACACATTCATGGTCTCACATTTTACACTTAAAAACGCCTCATATTTAAGTGTAATTTAATGGCAGTATCTCATAAAAGCTGAGGATCAGAGTATGCATGTGCTTTGGAAAATAAATTCCAAATGGTAGGTTCTCTGTGTACACTTTAGGTATGAGTTATATCTTCTGCAGAAATGCTTTACTGAAGGTCTATGGCCTAAATAGGTCAAAACCTATCAACCATTATCACTATATGAAGGAAAAAGAAAAAGGTTTAGACAAATTTCTCAAAATTTCCAAATTTTGCTGAGATTATAAAGATGCTAGTTTCAATTTTGATTATTCCATACCTCCTTATCTCTTCGTGAACTTCTAAAATAGAGTTGATAGGGGTTAGTTTTATTTATTTTATTTGTACATTATGTCTCCTGATTTCTTGTACTTTCTTAACATTATATATGCTGCATTATTGAGTTAAATGTTGTACTTTCTTTTAAAATTATTTGTTAATAGTTCAGATTTTTTTTTTTTCTTGTTTAGGATGTCACAAACTGAAAATACTGCCCAGAGTATCAACAAAACATTCAACACAGCAATGATGCAAATTCAAAGAAAACTTCGTAAAAAGTGAATTAAAATTTACTTATAGTCTAATTCAACTTCCAAGACCTGAGAAACTCCAGGAAACTTAAAGGCTGTAACAGACGACCTAATTCTAGACTTGCAGGTTGAAATTCACAGAAATTCGGTTTGCAGTCATTCATTTTAGTAAAGTTCATCTTGTAGCTTTAAGTGTTTAAATACAAGATTGTACAAAAACTGTAGAATTCTTCATTATTTAAACTTAAAATTTTAGGAATATAAAATTCACATCTACTGAGCTTATGTATTTTTTCCTATTTTGTCTTGAAATAGCAAATATAGCATTACATAAAATGTATTAAAAAAATGTGCTTATTGGTTTAAATTGTAAATAATTGCTTTAAAATGTAAAAATGTTACATTTTGTAAATATTTATTTGAGGCCACAGGGCAAGGAAAGGAAACAAAAAGGGAAGGAAAGAAAGAAATTAAGATCTAAGAGAACAGAAAATGGAGAAAAGTACCTATTAGATTTGGAAACACCCATTCAAAATGTTTTATTGGACCAACAAATTCAGCTGCAGTGTGAAAAATTCTAACCTTTTTTTGAGAAAAAAAGGACAAAATTAATTACCATGATCTTGATCAGGAGCTTCCAGATTGTAACCATAGCCTAGAAGGGTGCGGACTGCTTCCCGAAGACTGTCTTTGTTGGACTTCTTTGTCCGATCATCCAGAAGAGCGTACGGTACAAGGCGAGGATTTCGTCGATTTTTCACATCCTGTGTAAGTATGAAAAATCAGTTCAATTTCAGAAACTGTGTTTTGTCTTACAGACAAGATTGCTCTTCAATAGCAGCATAAAAACTACTGTTTATACCAACTGAAATCGTGTTACGTCAAATGTGGCAAGGAATCAAAGAAATTGCAACAGTCTAGAAACTAGAAGACTGAATTCACTAAAAAACAAGTGACACACAAATAAACAAAGCTCTGGTGTAAGTTTCTGTCAAATTTACTTTATAAAGTAACAATGCAAACCACAGAAACAAGGACAGAGCCAAAGAGCATGACAGAAAAGTCAAAAGAATTCTATTTCATACACTGTTTATGGAGCAGCTACCATAATATAGAAACTTGTTTCTAACTAGAGCTGAGACATTTCTGTATCACAAATACACAGGTGTTTGCTTAATTATTACAGAACTGAACAAGATAGACCAAATGCCCAAGTAATAAATGTGGTAAAAACAAAAGAACAAAATACTACTAATAAAAAAAAATAAATGTGTGCAACACTAATTAATAAATTACAAAGCAGATAAACAATACTATAACAATTACTATAGACATGTATTTTTCAAAAATAAAGGGATTCACAAGAATATGATTTATGTGCTCCACGTGTAGAGTTTTTGCAATAGATAATTAAACTAACTTCTCTCCAGCTGAAATGAAAGTATTGGTAAGGTTTAATTTTTGCATTTTAGGTTTATTAAAAAACACTGATTAGGTTTTCCTCTACTGCAAAATTATCTTATTTGAAAGCAGTGTTTAACTGGATTATTTAAATGGCTAATCTAATTTTTAGTGACTAACAGAATTGTTTTCTTGTCTGTATTTTCTTCTCACATCCTGTCAGAATTTGTTGGCAATGAGAGAAACCATGCAAAGAATTCTCCGTGTTTTTCCTAATATCTATATTTATTTAAAACATTACAGACCAGACATATATAAAAAGAGGAGTTGTTGTTGTCTTCAATACAATACCAAAAATATTGAGAGGCTTTTATTATTGGTTAGATTTATTAAGAAGTCCAAAACTAACGCCTAGAAGACAGTGTCTACAGTGAAAGTACCTTACTTCTTTTACAGCATTACAGTTCTAGTTTTAGAAACATATGTGGTTACAATTCTATCTTTGCAAGCAGAGAAGAAGTGGCACATCCATTCTGAATAAATTCTTGCCGGCATCTTTTGTTATCTTTTAAATGCTTAGATGCAAGGCTATCTGCCTATTGCCTTGTCATAGTGAGCAGATACTGAAAGGTCAGTTATAAACCAGTGCTTGATGAAATCTAGTCCTACAAGTTATTCCTCTAGGAGAAGAAATTACCTACAGGAAGAAGAATTACCTGCATGTTAAAAGGGCTAACAGAAAAATAAAGGTAATGCATTGCTGGGGACACAAATTACAAAACCTCATCAGCTTTAATTATATTCTGTGGAAAGGACAGTGGCAGGGCCAACACTAATACTGTTTGAGAGATCTACTTTTCATATCTATTCCAAATTCTTAAGCTGACATCCTGCTTTGTCCAATGTTTAATTTGGTAGATGTGAAAAAAGTCTGTGTCCTTCGAGCAAATGCTGAAGTAAATGCTATGAAAAATTATTATTTGATATAAGAATATTCACATTAACATCTGAGGAGATGACACACTATGAGTTTGATTATTTGTTATTGAAAGGATACAAAAAAAGAAATCATTTCCTCTGAAGCACTATATGTCCAAAAGTTACTGTGAAATACTGCCTTTAAAAGTATGAAAGTTTGGAACAATAAATACATAATTTCTTATCCATGATATAATGTTAGACTAATGCATTTGCAGTTGCCATAGGAACCATTCATTAACATACAGGCAATCAGCTGATAATGTCTAAAATGAAATATAGTATAAGTGCTTTTAAAATGGCTAAGGACAAAATGAGAGCAAGGAGAGGGAAAAAAAGGAATACAGAAATTTAATGTATTAAACCAACTTGATTTTACAGTTTTTTTCCCTTGGATCTAATTTAATTTAACATTGTGACCTTTTTCACCTATTCAAGACTGTAGCCACAACTTTGAATGTGAGAAGAGATTTTTCTTTTAACTTTGCTCCTTTTTTTTTTTTCCTATTACACATCTATTTAAATTTTGAATGTGTTACTTATTTCTGAATTAAGCACTCTGACTGTTACAGTCATTATAAGTTTTCGTACTAATGACCTTCTGCACCCCTCTGGTGTAGGTGTAGAGAATGATACTGCACAGTGATTGAGCTTTGCACATTCGCAATCAAGTCAACAAGAAAACTGATTAGCTAAGAGTGGTAATTTTTACTGAGTACATTTCCAAGTAGTACAGAGACTGAATTCCTCCTACTCAATATAAAGAAGCTATTGCAGACTGTTAAAATAAGTTTTAACTTCAGCCTAAGTTTTTAATTGTTTTTTGCCAGAATTTTCCACATTTGACAGTCTAATGATTCATCAGAAGGCTGTTTTGTACAAGTTTTTCTGGCAACTTCTTACCAGACAAATGGTTTGAGCTGGGTAGCACACATGATATTTATATAATTCTTTTGTTTTGAATTCAGAACATAACATATAAAAAAAATAAAAAAGGAAAAAAGCCTGTGTATTTTATTACACAGCTTTTTCTCCATTTCATGTAACAAACATTCATTAATAATTTAGAATTTAATTTACTCTACTCAGGAAAACACTGCAAAGGTTGGGATGCCTGGCAGAATGTGCCCTGGATGTAAGTAATAATGTTAAACATCAGTGATATAGTACTGACCATGAAAAGTCAGTATTACTTTTCACAGTGTGCACCACAAATGACAGACAAACAACTTTTTGAATGGGCACACATACCCTTATTTTTAGGGTATAAAAGGATATTAATTAGGCAATAATTGGTCAACAATGGGCCAATTTAATGGCATCATTTTTTTTAACTACATATAGCTCTTAAAAGGAAAAGAACTACAGAAAAAATACCTAAACACACACACCAAAACACATCAACAACCCTTTTAAAAGTTCCGTGACAGGTAAAGAACACTGCTGCAAAGTAACTCAAAGGAAACACATATCAGATGTAAAGTGCATTTTTTTGTTCAATAAGTCTGTTATGTGTCAATAACTGATCTCATGGCACCAGACCTACAACTGGTCTTGGAACTTGCACAGAGAGATCTTGCGCAAGAATGAAATGAGAAAAGTCCATATCATCTACAGCAGCTGAGAAAACCACAGTCAAATTCTGTAAGCAGCCCTAAAAGAACCTATTAAGAGATGCAACGTCTGTAATAAGATTGCGTGCTTCAGCAGTAATTCAGTAACATAAAAAGGATCATATAAACCTCTTAAAGACATCTGATAATAATAACGTAGTTTTCAGAGTTAAGAATGTTGTATTGCAAAGCTGTGCAGTCCTGGACCTTCCCAAATCTCTGAGAAGTTCAGGAACAGCACAGACCACTACACTAAAGGGAACAAAAGATCACCAGAAACGTATGTAAATAAGTGCTTATCAGAAAGAAAGATAGGAAAAGACTGAAAAGTTAAAACACATAGTAGGAAAAGTGCAGGAAAAATATGATAATAATTTATTGGGAACACACATTTTGTGATTTAAAGTATTAGAGTTGTACAGATACATATTCTGTGTTGTACTGAAATGGTGTTATTCTCCTAAGCAAGGCTGTTAAACTACAAGCACAAAACAAATGTATTTCAGCACATATCCAGTGAGACAGATGTACTGTTGTTTCCTTAGCTCCCTTTGCACCATTAACAAACCCTCATTCCACAGCTGCCACTTGATCCTGCTTGCTGTCATATCTCCACCGACACGCAAGACCCACACCTCTCACTACCACAAAGGTTTCTGAGCAATTGCCACAACAAATGCTACAGGGCAAGCTTGCCAGCAGTGCTGCCAGAAAAGCAGTGAGCCTCCCTGTGCGTGTGCAGCAGGGACACTGTGAGCAGGATCACTGACCTACACCATAGCTTCCATGCCTCGCTATCCTGAGGGCTAGCTTTTCTACATCTACCACGTTTAAGCAGAAACCAGGAAAATTAAAAATCATCTTACAGGGGAAAAGGAAAAATACAATTCTAAACTGGTATTTACTTAAAAAGTAATTTTCAAAGTCCTGAGCGTTAGAACCGGAAAGCACAATAAAGTCCTCACAAAGCTCTATTCTTAGCAACACTAATAATCCAAATGTACCCAACTAAAGAAGAGGTTGTATTCCTCACCTGGAACACTAGCAGCTGAATTCTAACCTTGGAAGTACGTGCATCCTTAGTAATATGTGTACAGCTTCTACCATCTTCACTGGAGACCGTAGCCATATGGAATGCCTGGCAGAATGTGCCCTAACTATAAATGGAAGGAACTAAGATATCGGTATAAATCATGTAAAATGTCAAAGTGAGGTAACATAAGTAGTTTTTACAAGGACGTGATGCTGTTTTTATATGTGTTTAATGAAAAAATAAGCAACAACTTGATTTTTCCCACACATGCATATTTCACCCAGCCTGACTCTCCAGAACAATGCCTCTCTTGCATTGCAGCCTTAGGTTGACTGAGAAGACCAGCTCCTGATCAATTAATGATGCTGCATACTTTCTATAAATCTGAAAAAAAATAAGATCCTAACTTTAAAAAACCAAAATGTCTTGCATTTTTGGGCCAAAGAGAAGTAAGATTTCATGTAATTGCTTGGCAATACCAACTGACTATTCTGGAAGAGGAACTGCAGAGCATCTTTCTTAAGGTGCTTTTCACACAGCAGAAGGAAAATTTTAGGCTGCCAATATTTATAAACAATTGTTAGAGCTGTGAGATTTTTAATATTTTTTCTTTTTTCAGTATAAATTGGGTTTCTGATTGTTAGCTTTTTAGCTAGAACACAATGCAACATGAAGAAAAAGCAAGATACCCTTTGACTAAGCTATCTGGATATGTGACAATGTGTATTAGCAAAATATGAAAGAATCTTTGCCTGTCATCTCTACAGTCAGTGGGGAGACCTAGAAGTCATGTATTCAGGACGAGGGACGAGGCGGGTAATGTACTTTGAATAACTTTCATTTGCTTTCTGATCTCTCAGCTCAACTCTTTTCTTTTCTGTCTTTTCCTTATTCATATGGATGTTGCGATTCTCCTGTATGCATAAAATCACAGTTTTATGAATGTCAAAAAATACCATAAGTTCATGGACATGCCAAAAAATACCCTAAGTTCATGGATGAACTTATATGGGTTCTGAGTATTTTCCATTAGACTGTGAAGATTTAGCCACAAATACATGCTTTTATACTTCAATGCTATTTTCCCATTATCTTGTTATGAAAAAGTTCCTTAGAAGTAACCAAATAAAAATCTCATGTAATTATGACAGGACTTAATAGCAAAAGCCATAAAGGTAAAAAAAAAAAAAAACAAAACAAAACAACCAAAACCTTCTCTTACAGCACAAATGTGATTATTTTAATTCACTTACAGCAAGGCTATATTGCTTCTTTGCCTGGATCTAATTCCTAAATCTGTTCTTATTCATTTATCATTTCCCCAGTTCCAAGACCACCAACTTTCAGGTAATCACATTCTCTCTTAAACGGACACTGTCAAGTGTCCCTTTAAGTATTTTCATGTTGATTTTTGAGCTTGTTTTTCCACTTACCCTTGCTACTTAATATGTTCTTTTAAGCAGAAATACATATTTTTCCGAGTTGTTTTGCTCCTTCTGCTTTCTCCCTTCATGGAGCAATAAGCAACTGTGAGTCTGTACTACCAAATAATATTAGTTTGTGATCAGTGTCATCACAGCTGTCAGGACAGTTCTGGGAACAGGATTTATTAGCTAACTTGTGCTCCCTCTCCTGGCTGGCTGGCTCTGCAGCAGCAGAACAAAAATACTGTATATAGTCATGCATAAAATGCAGCTTGTTATATCTTCTTAAGAAAAAAGCCTGACAAGCAGCAATGATTTAGAAGAAAAAAAATCTGGAGGTTGGAAGGCATTTTTCTCAACAGTTTTTAAAGAAAGAAATGGTTTATACATTAACTACTTGACCACATCCCTTTTGCTTTTTCATTTTATATAATCTCAAAAATGATGAGGCTCTCATACTGAACAGACCTACTAGATTATTTAATTCATCCTAGAGCCACAGCATGATTGCTGTTTATGACACATTTCCCAATGATTAGTTCATCTACTTTAAAACATCTGTAAGCTTCTTTCCCTTAGGAAACTATTTTACAGCTGTGCGAGATCTGTTTATAGTATTATACAGCACAAAATCATGTCACTTTATTCCACTACTGTAGCATGTCACAGTAATATTATGGGATGACAAAATGTAGCCCATGAAATAAACCCACTGGAGTCAAGCAGAAGCATGTAGCAGTGTGGATAACAGCTAGAGCTAGCAGCTTGCTGTGTGATATGTATGCCAGTTAAATGAGAGGCATCTCTGCATTGCACCCAGAAAGGAACACCTTGCTCTCCTCTTCTGGATTTTAATAAATGGTATTTGTTATCTGTATATTGTAAGCACTCCTGAAGCTCAGCTGTTGGTCTTTTCTCCAGAAGAAAAAAAAATATTTGAAAAGAAAAAGAATATGGAATTAAGAGCAAATCAACATCAACATCCAAAGCACAGCAGCTTCTGCAAGACATCCTATTGTTGAAAAAGGGCATCATCTACCTGTTTAACTATCTATGAGACTGTGGTAATTTGTCTGCTTGTAACAAGGGAGGAAAGTATACTGTTGATCTTGTAAATCTGCTTCCTGAAGGTCATGAATACTTCTGAGCTCTTGTCCACACTTAACAATCATATTCTGCTGAAAGCAATACTATGACCCTGTTCACTGCACCACTACACTGCACTCTCAACAGTGCACAACTCAGCACATGAAAGTCTTTAGTCAGTAAAAAATTCTTGGATGTTTAAAGCATAAGCACTCAGTACTGCAAAACCCCAATTAACTGGCTTTCAAACTCCAAATGTGATCAGTTTCACAGGCACTTAAGCTTTTTAGTTTTAAATTCTCCAGACTCTTCTCTGCATGCCCATAACTGTCTTTGTCTTGATAAGGAAGAACAGTTAAATATTTATCATATGTACCTAAGCCCAGTCAACATTAAGAGCAGAAGCATTTTTCTAAGACTCTTTCAGAGCATAAGTTGGTAGTCAAAATCAGAGCTTGATTCACACCAACTGCTTAAAAAATATCTGAAAACTTAACTAGGGGCTACCATTCCTATAATGCTTTTATACAAATCTTGTTCTTGGCCACCAGAATGGCTGTAGATACCTAAATCCTGTTTGTCTAGTCAGATGTTTTTGAGGCTATGAAGTCAATCCTTTAAAACTTTTGAAAAATAGGTAATGTACCACTCAGTAATTACAAGGCTAAGGGGTTTTAAACAAAACCTCTAGTTGCCATGACTTTTCTCACACCAGACTATAAATTTTAATAAGTGAGCAGAGATTTAATTTTCATGTTAAACTTTGTCATCCAGTGAGCAGGAGATTTATCAGGAAGGGAGCCTAGGGAAAGCCAGAGTTCCAACAGTTTCCCTCAGAAAAGTATTTTAGGAGCCAGCAGATAAAATACAGAGAGCTGTTCAGTGAGTAGATCAGAGCCCTCCTTTTTCTCCTCTGCTCTCTCCTAGTGAGGCTCAAAAGTGTCTCCTTACAGGGCTACAACATTTAGGTTCAACAGTCAGTTTAGTCCCTTTCCCTAAGCACAGCACTAAGAACGTAAGACAGACTTCATGATTCTTCTGAAGTGTTTAATTTTAGGTCATATCCCACACTAGATTTGTCTGATCAATGTTTTTTGGGTTTTGGGGTGTTTTTTAAAAATCCAAGTTGTGGCCTTGAGAAACTCCACTGCCTTTTGGGAACCATAATAAAACTAATGATTTATGACTATCACATCACACCTCTTCAAGTGCCTTCTATATCAACAGGCACATCAAAACATACATAAAGACAGTACATAATAAAACTATTGCAAAGATGTACAGGAGAAATTTGATTGCCACCCACTCCTATTACATCTTTTACACATCATTCCCAAACCAGTAACACTGGGAAAATCTTTGACATCACCATTTAACTGACTTTCCTACTTAAAACCTCACTAATTCAGAAAACATACAATTGAGCTGCAAATTCACTACAATAAATATGGCAAAATTATTTTGGGTTTTTTTCAAAGATACACTGATACAAAGGGTAGATTAAATTGTCTTCAAGATCTAAGAAAATTCATTCGCTATGTATGAGTCATAAGATTAAATTTTCCCAAAGCTAGCTAGAAATTTAATTAGCTAAGAGATGCATTTGATTCCAGAAACTTCTTAACTTCTTCTTAACTTTATCTTAACAAATAAATTCTGTTGCAAAACTAAATTTAATTTTGGGCTATGTCAAGTTCCTATCAAAGTGGTAACTATTTGCCAACTTTCATTCATTTCAAAGCTCCCAATTGGCAAGGTCCTGTATTGAAAATGATTGGCTTCTGGAAAAATAAAAAATGATGAGACATGATATAAATTCTTGAGTGCATTCTTTAATATATCAGAAATATTTAAGCATACAGTTTTTCATTCTAGAAATGAATTGTTCAATGACTCCATAAACACAGGATTGAAATTGTCAGTTCAAAGCTAATTAATCCCTTCCCCCTACCTAACAACAGAAAATCATCATTTCAACACTTTTCATGATTCATATTCCATCAGAAATGTTAACAGTACTTCAAAAGGCCACCTCTTACTTAAATGTGCAGCATTATGGAAAAAAATTGATCCTGGAGAAAGCAGGGGAATTGCACAAACACTGAATTATTTTCAGTGTTTTCCTAGTAGAGAATATATATATATATTCCATCTGCAAACAGTAGAATTGACTCACTGTCTGTCTAGACCCAAATACAGAACATAGATTTCCTAAACAGATTACAAAGTAACACAATATGACACCTTCATAGTAAGATACCATAATGAACAATACTGAAATGCAGATATGCAGCATATATTTTTTCACATAAGCACACCTGTATGTGATGAGGTGAAGTGCTTAATACATAAAAACACCGATTATTTTATTATTTTATACAAAAGTTTTTCAAATAGAATGAATTTTGATCCTGTAGAAGAACAAAATTTGACATATGTGGCTCTGAAATGTATAACTCAAATTTCTGTCAAAAACAAAACCACTGTTTGTAGGAAGAAAAGGGTATATACCTACGAAACAGCTGTTTCTCATTTTTGCAAAAATAACGATCTTTTATGCTCAGCACAAAACCATGAAAACTCGTTTTTACCCCAAGGGATAAATTATACTAAAGTTTCACTGTGAAATGCTACCACACAATTATTAACACAAGTGAAGAGACATTTCTGTATATAAAATTTACAACCAATCACAAAAAGAATAGAAAATCTGAAGGGAAGACTGATGTAGAAGCTGCCTTGAAAAATACTAAATTAGGCTAATGGTATACCAAATTGACTGGTTTGGGTTATTTTTTTAAAGAAACCAAAGATCATGAGTTTTTCTTTTAATAATCCACCATGCTTTATTTTTACTTTCCTCCCTTGTAACACATTGGGATAACTACCAAATAATATTCATATTCAATGGAGCAGAACAACTAAAGTAGGACTGGAACTTTGAGACTGACTTAACTATTCTCAGTTAAACACAGCTTCTGCCAGAAATATAACACATTAGCAAAGTTATTACTAGAAGTTTACATTCTGATTTTCCTGGATAAACAAAATTATTCAATTCCCAGAGCTGCTAACATTTAAATGATTTCCCTAGTGAAAGTCAATATTTACATTTCCTAAAATACTGGAGCACATTAGCTTCCTGCATGCAATTTTCTCGCCCTGAGATCTAGATAGCATACAAGAATATACCACCAGGTTTTTTTAATACTGCTTATAAAATAGTCTCATACTGCTATTTAGCAGGTTTGCTTTAAACTACGTCGTTTTGTTTCTTTTGACTGACAAACTTGCATTCACTAGCTGTTTCTTCCTGACTGTGTGTCACCATTATTTCCATTTAGCTGTGAAATATCTCAATGGATAAGTGCTACTTTGAGGGTCTGAAGTCAGCACTTACCTGCTGGATGCCGTATGTCCAGCCCTGCCTTATACGGTCCCTTGCCCACACATTGTGAGCATTCTCTGCCAGTTTATCCACCATGGCTTCTTGAGAGGGGGTCAGTTTGATAAAACTCAGATCCATGGGTGCTGGCTTATATCCACTCAACAACTGATAGCTGTTGAAAAAGAACAGAACTTGTAATTACTTTTCAGCGAGGAAAAAAGTTAAGAGGAACCACAAAAAAAAGAAATAACATCTATGCACCATATCTATATAAATATATATCTGCCTTTGAACATAAAGAAAAATAATTTAAATTTGATTACTGATTTGTTTTTGATTCTGTTTCAAGCTATTTACATCTTGATGGGATGAAGTTAGTGGCACAGAAAGCTACCCAAAATGGTCTGAACTAAAAATGTTTTCAAGTATTTTAGTAATGCCACATATTCAAAGTATTAGATTAAGATGTTGTTTATCTAAATGCTTATATCAACAATATTATTGCTATCTCTGAGCAGATGACAATACTTATTAAATTCTATCTACTTCCTACTGAGAAGAGAAAATATATTCTTCCTGTTACATAAAGGGCTGCTAAGAGACAGAGCAGGTCAAAGGGTTTACTCAAGAACAGTTTTGAAATCCACTTTAAAAGTTTGTCTTCATAACTCAAACTATCCTTTAAATCATAGGAGCAAATGTTTAAAATTTAAGCATGACTTCAGAAGAAAAAGGCAGCTTCCTCATTTTTTTAGCGCTCCTAGGAATGCTACTTTTATAAAGTTATTCCCTTCCAATTAATTATAGAAATCTCCCACTCATGAGAAAACCTTCAATCGAGGATGTAAAGCATTAAAGGTCTTTTCCAACTAAACGATTCTATGATTCTATTTTTCCTCCAGCATACAAAGCACTATTTTGGTTGAAACAAAAGGACTCTGTGGAAAACAAACAACATTCTCTCCTTGAAATTATACTCACTGGGGTGTATAAAGAATGGCTAGTTTAAATAATTGCTCAATTATTTTCTAAACAATTTTGTAATTTTATTGTATTTTCTTTATTTGTACTAACAGAGGAAAGCCCATAAAATTAAACAGTATTTATCCCCATTTATATCCTAAAATATTCCAATATGTCACCAATCTTAATTAATTATCTTCTGTGACAACCATTTTAAAACACATTTAAACAAATTTTTGTTGTAAACAATAATTTAAGAAAACCGAATCTTTAAGGACTACCATCTGAAAATAAGAGGTTGAATTTTTCTTCAAAATTACCACAGTAAAAAGAAAAAGTTCAAGTTTGAAAACAACAATTCAAGAACATCATTCCAAAATCAGTCATCCACATAGTTCCCAATCTGCAGGTTTCTATTACAGCAAGCCCCCACAGGAGTTCACTGCCCTCACAGTCACCTCTCACCAGGTATCTGTGAAGTCCCTTCAGTGAGATGAGTAAAACAAGAATGTAATGTAAACAGTGAAACATATGAAATTAGCACACTTGTCAGGTTGGCAATTACTATGCTTTTTCCTGTCACACTCCCCTGCACAAGCTTTTCAGAATATAGCCACAATATTTTCTTTTCCTTTTTGCTAGTTTTTTTCAATCCATTATATGTGAGGTATGAAAATACTGACTTTGTATGCATGGTATGACTTCAGGTTTGTAAAGTTATGACAGTTAATGACATTAAAAAAACTCATATTACTGGTCTTCTTGTATTAGAAAGTATAATTTCTTCAGACTTGAGATTTAGCTGCAGTTTTTCAAAAGCAGGAAATTTGATTCACTTGAACAACCTTGCAAATGCACATATATTTCTGCCTAGGAAATTCAGAACAAAAATACAGAAGGCCCTAGATATATTTCCTTCTTTGAGAGATATACAGTTATTTTGGGATACCGAAACTGAAGAACAGTTTGGGGGGAAACTTAAATTAATACCCTGCTTTTATTCCCATTCATTCTGGCAGGGATTCTGAAACTGTAATATCAGTGGTATGCAAAGCTGTGCAGTGGGGTAGGACTTGATTGTCCAGGTTCTTACAGCTACCTTAAAGCACGACCTAGAAGCCTGCAGGAATCTTGCCAGAATGAGGCACAGGCTTTTGGCTCACAGAAGGAAGAAAGATGACGTGCTTTAGATAAACATGCTGGAGGTTATTACACTGGCCTCAGGGACTGCATGTAATGCAAAGGTACAGGTCAGTGAAGGGTTGCTGTGAATAACGGAGATATGCAATACCAGGAACAGATATTTCTGCACAGAGCACATTCCTGCAAAGAGCAGTGTGCTGCTATTGGTGGCAGGAACTCAGCAACCAGCACTTACCATTGCTCTGAGTCATAACCAAGCAAACTAAATTACTATCTTAAATTCAGGAATAACAGACCATGCAGAAGCTCCCTCCTAGTTAAACTGTGGCATTTACCTTTCTGACTTTTTACATTTACATAATTGTCCCTTATCCCATGGGCTCAAGTGTATGTTGGGCAGTGGGGCTGTCAAGATAGGCATATGAAACTAAAGTTCCATTATCTCAGCTGTGTCCAAGTTCCCAAATTCTTTATTCCCAAACTCTGTGTGTGCACACTGGTGCTAAGAAGCCAGTGCAGCTTGGCTGGGCCATGAGAGCTGGTTTCAGAGCTGTGGTAGTGGAGGCCACTATACCATAGCAGGCTAAGTTCAGTCCTACCAATGCTGCTGCCAACAGATCACTTAGAAAAAAGTCAGGTGATTGTACCAGTTCTCTACACCTCACGTTGTGGCCATTTGAGAACTTTCAAAAGGGTCACCTTTAAATATTTGCAACACAGTAACATACATTGAGAAATTCACTGTAAAAATTCTTTACGAAGTCTCTGTGATACACACAATATACATAAAAGAAATACATAACAATGAAAGTCAGACATTACAACATAGCACAAACAAACCCTAAAATTTGTCTACACATCAGGTGACAAATATGAGGAAGAAAAACTGTGACTTATGGTATGTGAAAATTTTTGAAAATTCCTGAGCAATCCTGCATGTACGCACATGCCCAAGAACTAACAAAACTAGCTGTGTAAATATTGAATTGTTAAAATAGAATTCATTTCATTCACACTGCCTAAAAAAAAGACATTAAATTTCAACTTACTTCTTTGGAAGTTTCATTTTTTTCACTTTTTCTTCAGCACGCTCATCAGCAATTCCAACATGGCAGCCTAATGCCAGCAGGGTTCTAGGGCACAGAAATCAGAGATTAATTATTGACAATGTTTCGATATTTAGTGTTCCTACTGTTTACAGGCACACTAGAGTGCCTATAAATACCACTATAAAACAAATGAGACCTATGGAAATTATTACAATATAATATGGAAAGATCAACACCAGTCTTTTTGTACATGTAATAAGCTTTCTGATAGAAAATGCCACAAGATGTTCCAAAAAAAATTTAGTAAAAATGAGTAAGGTACTTCAAAATTGAACTATCATATAGTATACTTCATCTATGAGGTATCAGTTTGAAGATTGCCCTTGAATCATTATTTCTGCTTTATATACTTAATCATACCACTTATGTACTCGCTCATACTGCTCCATACCACATCTTTATATGTTTTGTTACTTATATCACAGCCATAAAAAGAAAAAAGCCATAAAATATCACTCATCCTTAGAACGTGTCTTCTTTCTGAGGAAGCTATTATTTAGAGATTTCAGCTGGATCTGGATTTTTTTAGGACACACTACTGAAGAGAGAACTGACAGCAGAACACATGATAAGCATTAGGCCAAAACTGCCATCTTATTCCATCTAGACAGTGTGTCTTGTACCTACCACAAGGCTCATACCACAGAGCCACTGAACCAGCCCACTGTGGCCTGACTGCAAAATGCAGCTCATTTCAGAGAACAAACACTATTTATATAAACTTAAACCAGGGTCAACAGTACTAACCGGGTTTCTGATTACTTCAGACTTCTTGCTTTCCTTATTGCCACACTTTTCTGCAGCATAAATTTTAAGTCTCATTTTTCTCCAGGATTTGATCTGTAAATTATTAATTATTTGTTCCTGCATTTCTATTCAGTGTTGGCTTATAGTCTTTCTTTAGTCAAGATGCATGAATAAAATATTGACATTGAAATTAACAGAAATCCTTGACAAAGGCCAGAGACTTAACTTAGGTGTCAGATGAGAATTTTCCAAAACCTGAGGGTGATAATCGTATCTTTGTTAGAAACTGATTACAAAAGAAATCATAGGTGTAAATACCTTGGACTCCATTCCAAATTTTCCTGAAGTGGAAGAAAGGTGTCAAACAAGGTTTTTATTTGTTCTTGCCACTAGCTAAAATGATATTTTCTAGTCTTCCTTTAACTATACTTACTGTTCTTGAACTGACTAGAGGGAAAAAAAAAAAAAAGAGCATAAATACTCTTCTAACATTATTTCTCTTGGCAGATGAATTGTCTGTTTCAAGGAGGTTCTTACAGCATATTTTAAGTGCTAGCTACATGAAGTAAGTCCTACTGTTATGAACTGTGAACCCTGGTTGAAAAATAAACGGTAAAATCAGAAATGAGGAAACTAATATCCAGTGGCTCCTTTCCTGAAAAACACAATATCTACTAAGAATACTCCATGCAGCTAAATTTCAACTGGCATAAATAGTACATGATTTCTATGCAGCTATCACCAGCATAAGTAGGAGAACATATCTAATAGTGAAATGCAGTACAGAGGAGCTTACCTCTGGTAACCCTAATTTTGTTGTAACGTAAGCCAGGAATTATCTCTACCCAAACAAAGAAATTTCAAATAAGAGTGCCACAGAAGGATAAAGTAACAGACTGTACTGGCAGAATCTGAAAGACCATTAAAGCACTTCAAACCTAAGCAAGAAAACTAAAAGTGGCTGAATGTAGCTCTCATCATCACAATGATAGCTGTAATTAGCACACAAGACTGAGTCAATACACAGAAATGGGAAAGACAGTCACAAAATAAAAAGCAAGAACAACCAAAAAAATATGCAAGACCAAACTATAAAACACATATATAAACATGTGCAGAAACAGCATGAGCAAGCATATTTTAATTCCATGACATTTTCAGAAGCAACGCATTCCTGTATCTTGACATTTCCTATAGTATGTAATTTTTATAGCTCATAAAAGTATTCAGTCGTACTTAAAAATATACAAACATGCCAGTATATGGAAAAGAAATGTTGTATCAGATATTACTTAGATCTTGATTTTTAACTCTCTCATCTGGCAGCAAAACTGGCAACAAACCATGAAGGAAAACACAATTACAGTCAGTGTTATTCTTCATGTCCTGGAACTATTTCAAGTATGTAGTCTGATGTAAATTGTAAAGAAAATTATTAGAAGTTTTAAAATAATAATTTCTTTCTCTCTTCCCCTTTCCCCCCGCTATCAAGGTTGACAGCCAGTTGACTAGATACATCTAGTAAAGAAATAGTTAAGAGAGGTTACAATTCAAGTCATCAGTCATCACCTATGGATCACCTAGAACTGATTAGCACACTAATTTTTCCACATTTTCAAGCATGTAAAAACAAACTGATCAAGACACTCCTAGTCCCTGCACAATAGATGTCTACATGATAAATACAACTCAATACTATAAAATTAGAACTTCACTTATCAGAAAACAAAGACTAATACAAGGAAGTAAGGAAGACTTAGTTCAGTAAGCATACAAATATTGAAACACATAGAAGGACTGAATGTTTTATATTTTGGATATTATCCATTTAATGGAAAGACTCTTTCTCAAGTAAGCAATAAAATTTAAAAAAATAAAAGAGTAATCCATAACTTGTATGTTTATAAAACAAAAACTTGGGGTTTTTTTTACAGGGTTAGATTAGAAAAGCACTGGATACTGAACCCATAATCATGTAAGAACTCATTAAATTCGTTCAATACTTAGTGAAACGCTAGCAGCATGCATTTAATTAAGAGAGCACGATTTTTCTGCTGCTTGAGCCATATTATATAGAGTATTCTAGGAAAAGATCCAACAGATCTTGTAAAGATTATTTACATTATCTTTAGTAGTTTCATAAAATAGAAAGGAAGAATGTATTCTGAATCCTTAGCACATTGTTCTGCTGACAGGAAATGCTCAAAAACCTTCCTTGTAATTCTAATATCTAATGGTAGAAAATTTGAACTTACTCTCTTGCTTCCAGTTCAATTACTCTCTGAATGCTTTACCTCTAAATAATGGCAAAATATCCCTCCAGAAACCGCTTAGTACTTAGGGTCATAAACATGACCTTAAGTGTTCAGTTTTTCACTGAGTAATTTATTTACTGTGGTAACAGTAGATCAGTAAATAGTGCAGAGAAGCTGGCCTGAAAAGAAATCTGGAACAAGTTCTAGAAGGAGTGTTTTACAATAGCTTTGTATTATGAGGATGTGAAGTCCGTTTATTATGAGTATAAACACTACATTGCACTATCAGTTTACATGGCAAAGATTTTAATAATATAGGACAAATATTCACAGAAAAGTAGTATCACGTGCGGATATTCAACCTTTGTAAACTCTCTGAATAATAAAATGTAACTACATTCTAACAAGAAAAAAATGAAGGAATAGATTTCAAGTATGGGTGACTGGAGAACCTCATCTACCATCGAGCATTTATCAGTTTGAGAAGTATTTTTACATGTTGGCTGCATGCAGTACTACATACAGCAGAAATTACTTACACTGATAGATTTTTCAATTAAGTTACAGAAAAGTAAGAACTCACACCTCATTGATTGACAAAGCTGAGGTGAGGAATTGTATCTTTGTAAACCAGAAAACTAGATTACTTAAAAAAACACTTTAATGTCCCACTGAATTTTTTAGCATTCCAACTGGAGAGCTTCCATGACATTCACACATCTAATGACTCATCCACAAAAGGAGGGAATGCCTACCATGTTTGTTCTGCGGCAACATGCACAGATGACACAGAAATGGGGTCCTGAAGCAAAGTTCTTAATTTAGTCATGAGCAAAAAATAAACATCTATTGAGTGTCAAAGTTTGTTTTATCAATAAAGAAAATTCAAAGAAATTAAACTTAATTGAATAAAACCAAATAGGAAGCAATTTTTTTTCCAGAGCTTGGATCTACTTCTTTCCTCCTGGATGAAAACTGTCTGAATTGTCATTTCACAATCAGCATTACTACAATAATTCTAAAATGACTATCAGTCATTTTCAGTGCCAAATACATAACTCATTAATGTATCTCACTCCCTCATTTGCATATTATTACCCTCACCTACACATCAAATTTTAATTCACATGTCAATTGATAATTCTGGAAACTGCATCTCTTTACAAAACTCTAATTATAAACTTCAAAAGTTCTAGCAACTTACTTCAGTGTTTCAAGTGACATTTGCAAGTTGTAATTTCTTTCCTGCTCCGGCAATTTCGAGAACTCCACTAAGCATGGGTGTTGTCTTTTGTTGTCATCTCTAACCTGAGAAAACAGTAAATAAATAAGCTTAATGTGTCTTAAAAACGAAAAGAAATTTTAAACCAATCCAATCCGCAGGTACTTAAAGCTGATCCTGTTAGAATTACTCAAACTGGACAATACTTCGAAACAGAAAGTATTCTGTATTCACAGAGTATGATCATTGTGTTCAAGCAAGGCAGAATCTGCATTTGCAAATAAACTTCAGATTTGCATATCTCAAGTGAATAAATGCTAATTTGTACATGCTATTATACAGATGTTCACAGGAAATACGCAAAGTTCAAGAACAGTGCAATCTGTATTGTTTTAACATACAGACATGAAGTACCATCTCATCTTCAGCCCCATGTTTCAAAAATTCTACATCCAGTTTGTATATTGTTACAGATAGTACTGAAATCCTTACCCAATGAAAATAACCATGTAAAAGAAATCTTCCCCATCTCTTAATTCTGAAAATATTTGTTTCTAAGTTATTTCCAGTACCATAGAAGCAGAATGTGATTGTTAGGAAGTCACATATGAGTGGAACATAAATTTATTTTTAATGTAGTGATAGGAGAGCCATACAGGCTATAATTTACAAAATCCCACATTTTATAAACTTACAGATTTGATCAAAAACATTTTTAACCTCCTCTATTTCTACACAGTTTTAGTCTAACCCTGGCCATAACCAAGAAAGGCAACCTCAGAGGCTGTGATAACCATGCACCTCTCAACTTAGCATCTCGTGCTAGAGTTCAGCCAACAGCATCTACAAAGGCTTGAAAAAACACATTAGTTTGAAAATATTACCTAAAAGACCTCCCTGCAAATGTTGACATCCGCACAGTAATATTTTTGTGTCAATCTTTGATAGACCATAAGTTCATCATTTATATTAACCTTTAATTCTGCAAAGTGGAAGTTATTAAAAAATAACATTATTGGGTTTTGATCAATCAGATAATTCTGCTGGAAAACTTCAGTTACCTGTTACCAGTTGAAGTTAAGAAGCCTAATTGTTATGATTTTTCAAAATTGATATTTACACTACTACTTAATCTAGTTTATTTAATGTAATGAAAAAAAAAAAAACCACATTTCTCTATAACATTTCTGAGTAATGTAGTTTTTGCATTTTGATCCAAGCACATAATTTTCAAATTGAGCAGCAGTCATTTATGTTTTGGACTGAAAAATCTTTACTGTCTCCAGGGTGTATTTATCTTGATTTGATGGTATTAATGTTCTTTGGAAGGACAATACAGACAATTCAACTGTCAAATCAAACTACTTAGAAAATTCAATAGAAGATAAAATGAGAAATATCTTTTAGTAGCACTGCAAATGTTTATTTACAGATTCCTAAGGTCTACAGTAATCTGTATTAAAAGATTGTAAGTATAGTCTCTGAGTTTAGATCTGTGTACAGCTAATTTAAGTCTTGGATGTCAGGTATTTTCCTCAGAAATCCAAATTAATTTATTTCCCCTACTGACACTATTTCTGTTCTCCAACTACAATGTGTAATAGTTCTATTATATAGCTAACATATTTTGTGGGTTATCTGCACATTTTTTAGGTTTTTTTTCTGAGCACAATATAAAAATCTACTGCCTTGCAAACACATTATATTAGTAGCAGAACTCATGAAATCTATCAATTCTTAATTTTTGTGGCTAGTTTTAAATGCACAGTGACATTGAACAGAAACAAAGATATGCAGATACACCTGATGATTTCAATAGTACACATATTCAACTTTAAATGAAGCAAATTAGCAAAGTCCACAGTTTTTCTACATTACCTTGATACTTTGTTGTATGCATAGAATGCAGTAATAATATGAAATGCAATAGTTTGGTGATACTACATACAGATTTGATGACCCAGATATGTAGGAGGAATATAACATGCTACAGCAGATTTTTTTAATAATCTGGAGGGTCATTTAAAGATTCTCTATTAGCCTTTAAACTTTTAGACTTAGATGAAAAAACAGCACTAGCTACTACATAGAATGCATCTTGCTCTTAAGTAAAAGGACAAAATCTAATATTAGATTACTTGTGTGAGTCTAAACAAGTTAATTTCTGTGCCATGCCTTCCCCCACTACTCAGTAACTGCAGTGCATGAATTCAGATAACTAGAATTGGTAAGAGTGATTTAAATGCAGATGATACAAAACTGGGAGGAGCTGTTGACTCCCTGGAGGGCAGGGAGGCCCTGCAGAGAGACCTTGATAAATTAGAGAGCCAGGCAATCACCGTATGTTCAGCCAGGGAAAGTGCTGGACTCTGCACCTGGGATGGGCAACCCTGGATGTATGGACAAACTGGGGAATGGGATGCTGGAAAGCAGTGCCATGGAAAGGGACCTGGGGGTCCTGGTCAATGCGAAGTTGAATGTGAGTCAGCAGTGCCCTGGCAGCCAGGAGGGTCAACCCTGTCCTGGGGGGCATCAGGCACAGCATCCTCAGCCCAGCAAGGGAGGGGATTGTCCTGCTCTGCTCTGCGCTGAGGTGGCCTCACCTCCAGTGCTGGGGGCAGTTCTGGGTGCCACAGTGTAACAAAGACATTGAACTGTAAGAGAGTGTCCAAAGGAGGGCAGTGCAGATGCTGAGGGACCTTGAGGGGAAGGCATTTGAGGAGCAGCTGAGGGCACTTGGTCTGTTTCAGCCTGGAGAAGACTGAGGGGAGATCTCACTGCAGTTAGAGCTTCCTCCTCAGGAAGAGGAGGAGCAGGCACTGATTTCCTCTCTGTGGTAACCAGGGACAGGACCTGAGGTAATGGCCTGAAGCTGTGTCAGGAGAGGTTTAGGTGGGATATTAGAAAAAGGTTCATCACCAAGAGGGTGGTTGGGCACTGGAACAGGCTCCTCAGGGAAGTGGTCACAACACCAAGACTGATAGAACTCAAGAAGGGTTTGGACAACACTCTTGGGCACAGGGTGTGACTCTTGGGAATGGTGCTGTGCAGGGTCAGGAGTTGGACTTGATGAATCTTTGTGGGTCCCTTCCAACTCAGCTTGTTCTATGAGTCTGTGAAACTGATAAAATCATTTGGGAGAAACCAGTATGTTTAAGAAATCAACCTCCAGAAAATCATCAGCATATACTTTGATTCCAAAGTGAGCACATCCTACTGCAATGCACTAAAGCAAAGTAATTTAAAACACTTAGCATCTATTTTCATTTTGAACATAACTAACTTTATCACTGCTTAACTTGATACTTATCATATATGGTTTAAATAGTGTTCAACTGTACAATTAAACTCTCGATGATATGTAATGGTACACTAAGAGTTCCCACAGATTGCTTCACAGCTGGTATGATTACAGCACAATTAAAATGTTTTGACACATTAATTTAACTGAAGTTTTGCATTTGATTTGGTGGGGAAATTAACTAAAACAAAATCTAGGTATCTTCTCTGTTAATCATATATTTTTAAGTACTGCTGTATGCTACGCCAAATATGATATCTATGCCCAGTTACCTTAAATCTGTAACCTGAACTCCTTAGAGAACCAAAATCATTTTAGTAACAATAGTAGAATACATACATGCTTTTACACTTATATATAGTACTTCCTGCATGTTTCTATATACTCTTCACAATATTTCTTTATAAAACAGCATTCAGGATAAAACTAACAAGCTTGTATAATTTTTTACTGATTGACTTAAAAAAAAAAAATTTCACACTCCATGAAAAGTAGGAAAGAGAAGAAAATAGTTATGTAGAGCACTTAATACAGGCATGAGACTGAGGAAATAGAGAGAAGGAAAGCAAAAATCAGATTCAATGGAATTTCCCATAGGCAATACTTATTTGGGATTTCTAAAAGAGCAATGTCAGTCACCACATGTAAAGAAAACCAAGAATAATTCTTTTCACTGGCTTGCTCCACCAGTCAATTGAACGTCTTGCTCCAAGAACAAATAGGAGGTAAAAATTTCACTATATGCTTTCTATGTTGACAGAAAATTTCAGCACCAAGTAGCTTTAATACCAGAATTTTTGTTCAGAAATGCCCAAGCACTGTTGGTTTCCACATGCTTTCAGTAGGAAGGTGTTCAAAACCTTACTAATTTTTGAGGTATGATGAAAAATGCAGTCCCATTAGTACATTGAAACCAATGTGCTGAATCATACTATGCAATTAATAGAAAATTAAGTTGGAATATACATACTGGTCCATACTGCCAGCCAAGTTCAATCTTATTCATAACCCAAAGTTCATGGATGTTCTCTGCTAATTTTTCTCTAATTCTTTCCAGGTGGGGAGGCAGAACAATCTAAAGAGAGAAGAGAGGAAGAGGCTATTACAAGTAAGTTGTTTGACACGCCACCCAAACTTTCATAACAGATAAACTTCACACAAACGAGATCTCTCAATAAATCCCAAGAAAAAAAACAAGTTTGGGACAAGGTGTAAATTCAAGCAAATGAAGGAAAATAGGCATGTAATATGTATGTGTTTAAAAAGGAAAATGCCATCTTTCCATTTCCCTACCTGGCTAGTATCTACAGGAACTGGAGTGAAAGCTGCTTGCGACAGAGAGACAGTGGGACCCAGAAGGTCTCTTGTGTAGCTACGATCCTGTTTGTACTCTCGGCTGTGCTCCACTTTCAGCTTCTCTTTTGGCAGGACAGCTTCAAAGCATGGAGCATATCCAGGTGGAGGAAGGAACTTGAACTCTCCATGGCGACCTCCCAGCAAGAAACGAACCCTGTAAACATCAGAATTACTTCAGATAACCAAGATACCTCTGGTGGAAAGCCTAATCCTTTTCTAAGCCTAAAGAATATTAAATGCTATTTTAAAAATAAAAAAAGAAAAGGGAAAAAATGTCAATGTTGCAGCTTCTTTTCAATGTTTACAGTTCAACTTTCTATAACTGCTACTGGAGTTTATGATGTAGGAGGTCAAAAAAACATTGGAAAATTAAACAATTATTTTTTTCTAGTTAATTTTACTTCACTGAGGCATTTTAAATAACAAGACCAATAATCTCTGAGAGAGAGAATAATCAGTTTATACTCAGCACACCTATGAATTAAGCAGCAGCCTTTTGAGTCTCCAAAGGCAGAGATTAAAACCCAGAGTAATCAATCAAGCACTTCAGAACTCTCTCCACTGAGGAGGTCTCCATTCCATCTCATATGAGAAATGAACCTAAAACCCTGTGGTTCTGTCTTTTCTCTCATAAAACACTAAGTCCTTAGCACACAGTACAAAAACGCCTAAACTTCCTTCCCTAAAACTTTTGTTATATTAATAGAAACACAGGGGAAAGCACTCTTTTATTCATGACAAAATGATAAATAAGTCAGGGCCTTTTATTACTGAAAAATTCAATCAGTGAGGTAATAATGGTGTAGCAATGATGTAACACCAACATGACATAGCAATGACATAATGCTGAAAAATCTTCCTAGAACAATGCCATCCACAAGGAATCAAAAAAACACCCAAAAAACTAGCCTTAAACCAGAATAATTTTGTATCTTTTTTGTTTACTGAGTATGTTACAAGATTTTGTTAATGCTATGCCAGTACACACTCCAAAACTGCATGCAGCACACAAATAATATCTGTCAATACTTCCTCTGATAACAGAAATAAAGCATGCAGGGTCATAGTTTTGCATTTTGTAGCACGCAGATCTATAATTTTACTACATTTTATCTCCTGTACTATCAAAAGCAAAGTCTAAAGCAGTGTATTTTGCATTTTGGAATAAGAGATGGGTGCATGCTCTGTGTGATAGCTTCTGTGGTATTCTTTGAATGATCCCTCAGAGAACACTGCTCTGCCTCCAACAGAAATCAGCTTTCAGCCTTTACCTTTGCCTGTCCTGATAAAGTTGATCTCCCCGCTGGAACGTCACACAATCTTTTTTAATATTATAGTCTCAAACTGCTCAATACATGGAAGCA
Organism: Phylloscopus whistleri; assembly: GCA_017589585.1. NCBI lineage: Eukaryota > Metazoa > Chordata > Aves > Passeriformes > Phylloscopidae > Phylloscopus > Phylloscopus whistleri. The sequence goes on from JADMLD010000090.1 coordinate 2,952,478, forward strand.
GATGTTTGGTACCTCATGTGTGACTTGAAATTTTATAGAAAACCTATACAGCAACCAGGATACAGACTGAATTAGTATTAACTCATGCTGCATAAAAGGGTGTGTATGACCACTATTTCTTATGGTAAGTGCAGATAATGCCTCTTTAAATAATAGTTACTACCTCATAACAAGTGAGTTAGGGAAAACATATTTTTAGTATCAAAGGCTGATGCAAAATGCTGCCCTGGAGTGAATGTGTAGCAATGAGTCAGCAAAGAAATTATTAAGAAGCTGTTTTTAAGATATGTCTGCAAACCAGCAGAATACACTTGTGTGCTGAAAAACAACAGATGCACTGTGTCTTCAGGACTTCTTTGTAGCTCTCACTACCCAAGAACTGGAACTTTGCCAAAAAAGCAGATGTCAGAAAGAGAAATGAAAGCAGACAGCCAGGGAAATATTCAGCATATTCATCTATACAGAAAAAAAATAAGCAGACTTGAAAAAAAAAAACAAAAAAAAAACCAAAAAAAAAAAAAAAAAAAAACCACAAAAAACCCAAACAACTCCATGGGATACTAACTTTATTCCTGCAGAGAAGCTGACAACTGGGAAGAAGAGGCCATCTATGTTGAAGTTTTCAAACATTCCTTGAACTGGCTGACCATTTATTCGGAAAGAGATGCTGGGGGCACTCAGGTCCAAACAGCAGCTAATAACATCATCAGTTCTTAACAGATGTTGGTTGGGAGAATTTACTGATCGTGCTACACAACCTATGGAAGTAACAGAGACACATTTAGTGAAACTTACAAAAACCATAGTGGTTTTCACAGCACCCTAAAAAAGAGAAAAACATCTCTAATTAATTAAACACATTAATACACAAATATCTAACCTATGACATTCATGACCTGATTTTAAGCTTGCAATGTAGTGAAAAGCAGCATACAATCACACCAACACAGCTATTTCAACCATAAATAATAAAGCTCAATTCCAGTTAATGTGAGAATAATTACTGATATCCATATAAACAGTCAAACCCAAGAAAAATACATTTTATTTCTTACATTACTGAAGTGCAAACTGAAAACAGCCTCATATGAAACCTAGTATACTTTTCAAAAGAATGTTTCATTATTTAGACATAGAAAACTATCTCACTTTGAATTATTTATGGAAAATCAGGTACTCCCTGTTAATGGCCACATCATGGTACTCATCCAAACTTGTATGAGATGGTACTATTCAGTTTCATAATTAAACTGCAAAACAGCATTTTTCAGTAATATACAAAGACAGCTGCATTTTAAGGCATATATATTCAGTAATATTTAATTAATCAGTTTTTATGAATTCTAAAGGCTTATTCTATCTTACATCAAATTCCATTTACACAAGCACACCTGCTTCCCAAGATAAACAAGCTATAGAATTCAGAAATAGAAAGTGATTGTGTCTGAAATTTACTGCCAACTACAGTATAAAAATTTTGGGAAACCATGGAAGCTGTTTGAACATGGCTACATATTTTCCAAAAATAACTTACTCCCTGTCTGCAAGAGATAGTCCAAGTTGCACACTAAGGACAGAGTACTAACTTTTTAACTAAAGCGTCCAATTTTTGTAAACATGAAAGACTTAACTAGCACTACATCTCCAAGAAGAAGCTGATGACATATGGTTTTAACAGAATCAAAAATAATAAAATCTCAGTACTTTTTCTGAAAAGTGAATTTTCATGCACATACCTACCCGACCCCTGAGCAAAAATAAAATACCAACACTCCCAAAACTCTGTATATGAAAAATGACTTTGTGATACTGCCAGATGAAGATATCACAGCTGAGAGTTAGCATAAAATAAATCACAGAAAGGGATAATTATTTAATGGCAGGGATAACTAAACTCTAAAGGAACTCCAATGAAGGATGGATATTTCATCCACTTAAAGAATACTTCTTGAGACCAGATGCCTTTTTAGACACTAAAATTTAGGCAAATGTAAGTTAATGGAGATCAGTCCAAGGCTGACTGCTAACTGAAATATGTATTGGTCATTGATGAATACACCGTAGATCAGATTATCTAAATGCCTTTTCTGGCCCTAGACTTTAAGGATCTATGAGTTCTACTTCTCCACAACAGGTTATTTCAGGACTGAAGAACCAAATGTAAATTATATGTGATTCTCATATAGGCTTGGTCCAGAACAGCAACTCAGGCACAGAAATTACTGTTGCTATTCATTAATAGAGTAAATGTTTCACTCTATGGAGGTTATTCTTAAAATGCCATTGAGGAGACTTATCAAGATGCAGCCTGGGATTGTGTAAGCAAAGGCCATGATTTTCAATATGCAATAACTTAAAGTTCTTCTATGTTTCAGAAGTATGTATGTGTTACACAATAATATCAGTGAAGAAAGAAGACACAAATCTTTTCAAATCTACCACATCTACAACAGATAGAAAAATTTGCAGATACAAACATGGTCTGACATTTTTTTTTCTGTTGTTACATTTCTGACTGAAAAGTTTCCAGTGGGTAGAAAAATAATTTTGATTTTCAGTAATCTTTTGTTTCCTCTCTAAAAGTGACCTTAAGTACAAAAGCTATCTTGGTTAGCTCATTATTTTCTGGTTCTTCTGCAATAATACTTTTTCTGTCAAACTTAGTCACAACACTTGTAATGATACCATTAATTATGCATCACTGCTCCAAAGTAATTCTCACTATACACGAAAGGCTAAATAGAAGCTTCTTTCCTAAGATGCCACTCCAGTTGATATGCTATTATTTATTAATAAAATTCATTGGTATTTTGATTGGAAAGTTCTTTTGAAATGTAAAACTGTATTCTTTCCCAAGTATCAAGCCACAATGCCTCAAAACTGTAAAAACTTTGGATGATCCAGCTGACTCACTCAATTATCTCTCTTGTCTGCTAAGGTGCTTTAGAAAACCTGCTCATATGTTTACAGTGGAAAGAACTGCTAATCCAATGAGCCTTTCCCAGTTTCCAGGCAGTTCTCTAGTTCACCACTGCCCAACAGCCTCTCAAAAATCAAAACAAAAAAAAATTTTCTCCACAAGGTGAAATTGTAGTAACATCTCCTTTCAAGAAGGTCAGGACTGTCCAACTGTAGAACTACCCATTCTAAATGATATCTGGGAATCTTTTTGCAAAAGTTAAAATTTGTGAAAAAGATTAAGAGAACAAACTATCATTATTCTGATTTTGCTGAGGTAACCCAATTTGAAGAGAGAATAAGGTATTTGTGGAATCAAGAGTAAATAAAAAACACTTTAGGTATGGAGTTCAGCCTTCTCTAACACTAGAATCTTCATGCCTAAATTACTATTAACAAATAGATCCAAAGTAAGCCAAGAACATTTTAAAGATGAATACCTGACCAAATATATCATATGCAAGCTAGGAATGCAATTCTGCAAGTCTTTCAAGAATCAGTCTTAATGTATATAAATAAAACATCACTACATAAAAAAATCTTGTTTAAAATGTTTGGCAAAAAACATATTTTAAAATCTTCTTCACGTCTAAAGTATCTCTGAACTTCTAAAGACCCATAATAAAAATCTGGCTTGAAAAAAAACCAAGCCAAAAATCAAATATTAAGAGTCCTGTTACTTAAATATCTCAGACTGTTCTTACACTACCACATAGGAATTTCAAATCCAGACAGCTCTTGTACTTCAATTTTTGCAGCTTTGATGTTTTTTAAATAAAATGTTAATAGTTACCATGAATACACAGTCCCCCTACCTACCCACCCCCAAAAATACCAGGGTGAAATGTAAATTATTAGTCTACCTGCATTACTTAATATAAACCAATTTTTTTTCAATGCATAATGACAGTTTAAATCATATTCTGATATAGGGTACTGTTTCTGTATGTTCCAAGTGTCAGCTGAAATAATTTACTTTGCCGCTGTTGAAACCAAATTCACTGGGATTGCAAACATTTTTAATTTTTAAACAAGAATCAACAACAACCACAAAATACCCAACAGAATACCTGACCACAGATGTAGACCATCAAAGCCGTAGGAATATAAGTCATCACCAACACCATTTCCTCCCCATTCCGCTCCTCCCCCTGGGTAGGGTGAGTAGCCTTCTGTTGAAGCCCAGCCCACTCGTAGATGAGTTGATTCTGCAGTCACAAAGGGCTCTAGATGGTCCACCATAAGTTCATAGTACCATTTTCTGTATTGGGCTGAGCCTTCACTAATCCCCAAGAAGATGTTGGGTCGCATGCTTAAACAGAAAGAACAAAAATAATTAAAATATTATCTCAAGGACAAGATGAACTGCTTTTCACTGACTCAAATTTCAAGCTTGTTTTGCATGATTAAGATAACAGAAGTAATTTTACTTCATGGAATCACACAGATCACCAGGTTGGTAAAGGCTGCAAGGATCATCTGGTGCAACCTCCCTTGACAAAAGCACAGTCAGGACAAGATGGCCCAGCACACTGTCCTGCTGAATCTTGTAAGTGTCCAATGTTGGATAATTCACCATTTCCCCAGCAAGATAATTCCAATGACAGATTCTTCTCATTATGAAAAATGTTACTCTTTTCTTGTATCACAATCTCCCCAGGAGATAGTTGTACCCATTACCCTTTGGTTTTTCCATGTGACTCCTGGCTACACCTAACTGGAAACTGGAAAAATAGGAAAAAAAAGGGGTAGCTTCAGCTCCAATATTTTTCACTTGCACTCCCAAAGCTTTATAGTCTTTCTTGATTCTATCCAGGTTCCAGCTTGCTGTGCCATTTATGCCCCCATGAGAAGAATAACAATGGATAACAAATCTGTGCTCTGGACAAGTTGATGCACCCTCTAGGCAACATCTCAGACTTCAGCTCCCAGAAGGCAGTATATTTAGTTATTTATTCATTCATTTATTCTGGCGAAAAATGGTCTAAACATTTTAAATAAAAAAAAAATGTTTGCTTTAGTAACTGAAACAGTATCCTCACTCAATAATTCGTTTATTTGTTTGAACAATTAGTAGATGTTTAATACTGCAAAACAAATCATAGCTACTCACCACTTACCAATGTAAGTGTAGTAAGTACACATTGCAGGTTTAATTTTACATAGCAAACTGCATTCTGTAACACTGATTATCCATTCGACAGAATAACATTTAAAAAGATACAAAAGTGAGAGTCATTCTATTTCAAAATTCTCTTGTACCTCTTCCTTCTTTGTTTAAAGTCCTGTATAACTCAGTAATTTGCAGTAGTTGTAGAAATCTTTAATATATCAATGTGATGCTCCTACTGCTACTGGTTTTACAGTAATTCACAAGACTTTAAAAAGGCGAGCTACTACTGTGCTTATTCAATATCTAGCTGAAAAGTAATATGTAGAGTCATATCTGAAGGTCATGATGGGGAAAAAAATGAAAAACTATGCTTTTCTAATCTGATTTTGTGGATAATATTGAATATAGACTCTCATCCAAAAAAAAAAAAAAAAATCTGTCTCCAGACAGTCATTTCTGTTTCAGCTTTGTACTAAGAAAGACATTCAATCTTGAATTAAAGCCATGGAGCACAGAAGTATCCAAAATCAATACTAGCTATATTTCTTCAATGGTTGGTTACTCATATTGCAAAAAAATCTTTTAAACTTCTAGACTGAGTATATGTAATCTTCATATTCCTCCACTAGATTGGGTTATTACTTTTATAAATATTTTCTTTCTCCATTCAGGCTGACTAATCAACAAAAATGTAGCTCTAAGCTGGTCCCAGTGCGGTTTCTGGTAAAGGGAATGCAGGGGGAGGAAGAATGGCTGGTATGGGTGGTTAAATACAAGTCATGGTAAAATCAGACTTTACTGATATGGTTGCTCATAAAATAGCAAGTTTTATCAGGTAATATTAATAAACTTTCTTTCTAAAAGCATATGGGTTGCCTTTTATACTTTTAAGTATAGATACTATTCACATTGTTTCAAGTAAAAAATTTAATGTCCTTAAAAAAAAGTTTGACAAAAGCTATCTTCCAGAAAATTTATATTATTTGTATATTAGTGGCAAGATCACCAATTGAATCTTTTCTGCCTGAACACAGTAGCACTTTATGCTTTTGTCAAGACTTCACAATTTAATCAACATAATCAGACAAATTCTTCTCGTTCAAAAGAGGTTTGTGAATAGAGTTTTCCAGTTCCCTGAAAGAGTGTTACAAAGCAGTATCTTAGAAAGTTCCAGTAATACCTTAGAAAGTTCTTTTGCCAAACATTTTTGGATCAAGGTATACATGTCTTAGTTTAACACTAAATTTCTTCAATGATTGAAGATTGGTCTTATTGGCTTTTGAAAAAATTTTTCCTTATAACTGCAGCAATAAGAATCTTCTCATTCACAGCTTCCTAATGCAAAGCAAAAATATGGAACAACTAATTTGCTTCTTCTACCACCTCATTTGGGAAAGACAAGTCTTGTATAAGATCCAAAGTCATCCCAGAAGCTCAAATCACGAATTGCAGAATCAGGAAGCTGAAAAAGACCTCCATGATCATCAAGTCCAACCCTTTGATCAAATATCTTCATGAAAACTAAACCACAGAACTAAGTGCCATGTCCTGTCATTTCTTGAACACTTCCAGGGATGATGGCTCTATCACTTCCCTGGGCAGTTCCAATGCTTAACCACCCTTTCCATTAAAAAATTCTTCCTGATGTCCAATCCGAATGTCTCCTGGTGCAGCTTGAGGCTATGTCCTCTTGCCCTGTCACTGGTTGCTTGGGAGAAGAGGCCAATCACCTTTACAGGAGGCTACAGCCTCCTTTCAGGGAGTTGTAGAGAGTCATAAGGTCTCTCCTGAGCTACTCTTCTCCCGAGTAAAAAAAAACAGTTTCCCCAGATACTCTTCATAAGACTTGTGTTCCAGACCCTTTACCAGCTCTGTTGCTATTCTCTGGATGTTCTCCAGCACCTCAAGGTCGTCCTTGTGGTGAGAGGCTCAAAACTGAACACTGTGTTTCAGGCGTGGCCCCACCAATGCCAAGTTCAGATAGACAATCAGTTCCCCAGATCCTTTAGCTTTAAGTAGCCTCCTTATAATATACAGTGTGGGGTTTTTATGGTTTTCAACATCTAATAAATTCTATGAACTCTGAATTGTAAGTACTATTTCTGTGTTTCAGTTTTCATTCTCAATCAATGATTGACTTTTAAAAATAAACAAGTTTGAAACAGAAGAAGATCCCATAGATCTTCACACAAAGCCACATTATTTGGCCTCACCATCAATTAAAACTCTGGAAAAACAATTACTTAATAATATTTGTAAATGATACTTTACCAATTTAAGATTGTACTAGCTTCATCTTGTTATTAATGTCTGCTTGAAGCTAGCTTCTAAAACTCTGTCAGTGGAAGGAAGGGTGAAGGCACTCTAAATATTCTAGGCACCAGTGAAGGTGTTTGGCACTAAATTCTTAATTTTGAACAAAGGTGACTAGGAAATCCTCACAAGATCATAAACATAAAGGCAATCACAGGACATCAGTTGACAATACTTTGAATGCACAGCTAGACCTAGACCATAATCCTTAGAAGAGACTTAAAACAGTTTAGGGCAGCTATAGCTTGTGGCATCTCTCTCTGACCTAAGTTTCAAGTTTAATCACTACAGCAAAGGGAATTTAAAATCCTAGTAAAAAATAAAATAGCATAACAAAAGTTTTGGAAGTAAAAGAGATTTTCTGTAGTGACTATTTATTTTCAGCACAAGTTGGGTTTTTTTGCTTTGTTCATAGAGATTTTTTTTCCTTTTTCTTTGTACCTGCTCACATGGTTGACAAGGCGCGTCTGTAAGAGCAGATCTCTTCCTGGCAGGAGATTATCACAGATTAGATGTTGATTAGACCGCACAGCTACTCCATGACAAACACAGAGAGAACACAAAACATCCAAAACCTAAAAAAAAAATAAAAAAATTCTTTTAATCTTAAATACTTTTTCATTATCATGGTTAATTACTTCAGGCAATGTAATGCTCTATACCTTGTAGTAACAAGGAAGACATGTAAAGGTAGGTAATTCATCCAATACAGTGGTTTTATTTCAGAACAATTCTGAAATTCTCCTAACATTAAAACATTCTTCCCACTTCCCTTGAGAATTATTATGTGTCAGTATTTTTGCTGAAGAAGGGAGCATTTCTCTTTGCTTCTTCAAGCTGCTCATACACATTTCAGGATAAGTTTCATTCCTCATTATCAAAACAGCATTAAAATCTTTGAAATTAGCTTCCACACAGAATAATGAGCTTGCTTTGTTCATCTAAATATACTTGTTTAGCTTTACCTACCTTATGGTTTCTTCCATGCTTGTCCAAAAGACAGATGATTGATTTAATATGTCCTTCCTTAATAATGTTTAGAGCTTCTGGGCTTTCTACCAACACACAGTGTAAAACCTCTAGAATTCCTGGGGAGAAAAAAAAAATAATTATTTAATTGAAGTGTATATAAAGTCATAACTGTACATGATAGTTCACAATCTGTTGCTCATGAACACCAAATGGTTTCAAAAATCATTGTGTATGATATGACAAACAAACCCAAGCAGCAGCCATTGCCATGAAGAATCATTAGCCTTAAATTTTTTCTCTGTAATGGGGAAATAAAACAATCTCCCATGTACTGGACCAAATGAACACTCGCATTGGGATCTTCTACCTTCAGGAAAGACAAATATTGCACATGTAGCTCAGCATTATCAGTTGCTACATCTGTGGCCACAATGAGAAAAATCAAAGGGGCTGAAGGAAAGCTGAGAAGCAGCCTTAAATCTAGAGATACACAATTCTTATTAGCAGTGGAGAGCTCTCATCATTCTATCTTCAGTCCTTTATCCAAGCCACATCTCCAAACACTCAGCTTAATCCTTGCAAAGCAAAATCCATAGCCTGAGTCGTCTTGTCTTTGCCATGCCCTCTTTCCACTCAAGGAAATTGCAGCACTGCAAACTCCCCCTGATGTGGGAAAAATAGAGGTTTTTTCGGATGGTTCTGTCTCAGTGAGAGTACTCTGGCCTTTATTTGATCCTAGTGAGGAAGAGAACATCACCCAGTACAGATAACCTACAGCACTATCACGATTCATCCCCATCTACTTAATGTTTTTTCCAGAGGTCTGAGGGACATAGGCTGTCATAAGTAATAAAGAGTAGGGATTACTCAAAAATTGAAATGTAGGAAAGGTAGAAGACAACAGATACAGCAACAATTTGATTCATCTAGTAAACAGGTTTCAAACAAAGTGTGTTGCTTAATAGATTTGTAGACAAAATCATGCATATGTAAACAGAAAATGCAGGTAGATAATGAGCTAGACTTGAACTTCCAAAATGGTTTTCTAGCCCTGAAGGTCTAAGCATAAGAAGCCTTAACTATAAATAAAAGAACATACTAAAGCTGAATTTGGGAGTGGTATGACTTGTGTTGCAATAGATATGAACTTCCATTATTCCATCATTCTATGATTCTATGAATACTGACAGTAACAATATTGTTAAAAAGGATAGAAACCTAAGAGTCATGAGAGCCAGCTAAAAGAGCAGATACTCTGTAGTAACATAGCACAGTCCACTCAACCTGCCAACTAGACAAGGTCAGGGGTCACTGATCATGGTAGAAGTACCTAGGGAGGTTAAAAAAGTGTTACAAAAGGATCCTTAATCTAGAGGGGCAATCTAGAATAAGATCAAAAACTTTGTGAGTCACAGTGATCTGGGAATGCACAAAAACCATTACATTCAAAACATGGTAACTGGACGTTTGCCACCTCTCACTGTAGCACTGTAACACATTTTATAAATATAAATAGTAATCCAGTATTAAATGGCACCATGTAAGTGTGGCAACCATATCCTTGGAATTTTCTGTAGGAAGAGTCATAACCTTCTGTCTTAAAATAGTACACAGGGTTCATTTTGTAGTCTTAACATTTTCTGTAACAGAATTTAAAATACTTTGAAGATGTAAACATTCAGTATTAAAGCATGGTATTAATTATATCCAGCTGCCCCAGCACCTTCTTGAATTACTATAGCATCTCAATGCTAATTACCAAATATGTTTTGTTCCCTGTGTTTCAGAAAAAAATTGCATATGAGTGTACTGTGTCTGTTCAGACTAATTCACTTTTAGATTGTCTACATTAAAGACAACTAGACTTGTTCCAATTTCATTGGAAATTCTCAAGGCAGTAAAGCAGTAAGCATTTAAATCTAATACAATTAAACAGTATGATATGCAGAATTCATGGTAAGAAGAGTGAAAATTTTCTTAATGACTAACAGATAAAAGGAAGCATTTATTTTCAGGACAGTAAGTTGACTCCTCTAATGTCATACTGTGGAATACAAGAATAAAATGCATGCACTTTAAAAAAAATCCTCAAAACCTGGCATTATCTGGTTCCAAAAACCCTTATTTGGAGGATATTCATGTTAAAGAAACTTCCCTGCCCAACCATTCAGGAGCCACTCTATTCTGACACTAGTTGCTCTGGGTAGTGAACCGGCTGACATGCTGCAAGAGCTCTGAATGCACTAATATTTGCAATACTCATTTGTTCTGAGTTTTCTGCTAGGAACTAGGCCGTCACTCTTGCACCATCTGAGCTCGGACCACGGACCCTTTAGAGCTACACATCCCACACTTGCACAGTCAGACTAGGCTTCCTTCCAGCTTGACCCCAAGTTTCTCATAACAGAGTCTCAGACATCCCAATCCCTAAAATAATTTCATTGTGGTGCAATGACTAAAAAAATCACAACTTGAGCTGGGTGCTATCGAGGACAGATCCCCAACACAGGAACCTGAAATTATCTCAGCTGCTTAGAGCATGGTACTAATAATACCAAGTCTGTGGGTTCAATCCCTTTTACTTAAGAGTTGGACTCAGTGAACTTTTTTGGCATCTTTCAACTCTATGAGTCTGTGGGCACCTGGGCTTTTATACCTTCACCGTCTAAGCATGTGGAATCTGGGGGTGTCACCTGCCTGGGCCACAGGTTCCCAGGACCTTTGCTATGCCAAGAGTCAGCATTTCAAGGCTTCTCATCTCACCCAGAGCTCAAGCAGCAGCTCAACTGCAGGCTGCAAACAGAGTGCATTCCTGCACTGAACATATTCCTCAACATGGGATTACTAATTTGGTGTATTCTATTTTTTTACCTATGTTTTAATGACTTTAAAATTATAGTAGGGCTCGATAATCCCATCTGGAATATATTTCACAGTGAAAGACTAACCTAATCTTAACTTATGGATTGAAGAGACAGCTGTAGCATTTGCATTGCAGCTCTGTGATATCTCATTTCTAACATGGTCTACTCTCAGACATATTTCTACTTGGACAGATAATAATTTTCCTTCTTTTGCTTCAGTGAAGCTTGGGAAATGAATCCATTTCTGATCTAATTTGTACAATCAATTCACAGTTGCTGTTTATATATTTAATGGCTTTGTTCTGTTTTCATAACACTTTTAGTTCCAGGACAAGAAAAAATGAAAACAGGAATTTTATAGACAATAGTTGGTAGCATCAAATTTTTATTGCTATACATTCAAGAAAACACATGCAGAAGGATGTAACTGACAACTGCAACGTTGAAGGCGAACTTAATTTTGGTGTGATTAACAGAACATGGTGTTTCTTTTTCATAAACACTTTACCTTGGAAAAAAAATATTTTATGTGAATATATGTATCCAAGTATTCTTAGTATAAAGGTTTAACGTAAGCCAGTATTTCTCCCTATTCAAGATCTACCACTGTAAATTAAAACTGAGTATCCTCAGCTAGTCAAGCCAAATAAAGTTTAAAATCTGGCAAGCAAGCATCCCACATAAAATCACAAAATTACATTTACATACTAAAAGCTAAACCTACTGTGCTGCTCAAAATAACTAAAGCATAGCCTAATTAGCATCTTTTATAACTGACTCCCTCAAAACCAGAAAATGTCCTTATTATAAAATCAGTTTTGGAGGCAACATGGAAGTAATGTTACCAATACACATGGCGATGGAGTACAAGTGGCCTAGTTCCTAGCAGAAAACTCAGAACAAATGAGTATTGCAAATTTTAGTGCATTTAGAGCTCTTGCAGCATGTCAGCAGGTTTACTACCCAGAGCAACTAGTGTCAGAATACTCTGCAGTTTACAGAATGCATCTCATACCTTATTATACTATCATGAACAATTAAGTTTTAATTTTCAAATCTTTTTGGTTTGAGATTAAAATTTAAAAATACATATGTATGTAACAGAAACTATGTAACGCAGCCGTCTTAGAACTGTCATAAGAAATTTTATCTTGAACTTGAAAAGTTGAGCAAGAAGTTTTGCATTATTTGTGAAAGCCCTTACCCTGAGAGTTTCAGATGTAAAATTAGGTCTTTTAGGAAACAGTTTCACCATTAAGATCTTGTGATCTACATTGAAATTAAGCAGGTTGCAATCAAATCCCATGCAAATGCGTAATTGTGAGATCGTCCTCCTTAAATTAATGCTGTAACACTGAAGGAAAATAAATTTAACTTATGATTCTGAGATTTTTCAAATGCTTGTTTCAGTTTAAATTCAGTTACTCAAATGCTCAATAGAGCAAGGAGATCACAGCATCTACAGAGCAGGTTCCCCAAATAATAATGTAAACCAACACAAATTATGTTTAGTTACAACACCTGTTTAGCTAGGATCACCAACCTTGGTGCACTAGCTGCAATGAGAGGATGACCTCCAAACCTCTAACTAGACACCTGTGCTGTAAGCAGCCATCTGTGTGAGGCACCAGATGAGAACTAAAGTAGTGATACAGGGAAAGACTCCTATGTTCCTGTTGTCTCACCTCTTGAGCTGCTCAAGCATTCAGGGCATAAAACACCAGCCTGAAACAGATCAGATGCATGCCAGGAGTAGGAAGTAATCCTCTAGTAAAGCAGGTCCCCTGCCCTAAGGCCATAGGTCTGCAACTAAAACATGAAACAAAACTCTTTGCAAAAGTATTTCCATAAAACATTGCTGTCTGGAGAGGCTCACGTGGGCAAATGCTTCAAAGTCTGTGTACCAGTCTAGGCCCAAGAATAACTGACTTTTAAACTCTCTGCTTGCCTCAAGTGTTGACAAAGGGAAAAAGCTGCAAGAGGAGAAGCATCAGCGTGTAACTGCTCTTCACAAGTGCAATCAACCACTGCAGATCTTGTCAATCAGCTAGTGAATGCCGTGTCAGTTTACCCTCAGCTCTGAGAGGGAGAACACTCCTGCCACTGACATTTGACAATATTTTCCCATGTTGTTGGTCATTTCATCTCAGGAACAGATTTATGGCAAATAAACAAAATGCCCACGAATTTTTAATGACAAAGCTGAGGGGAACACAAACACCTTGTTTACTATGGACACATCTGTTCTCACAGCTGCTGCTGATCCATTGAATACAACCGAGGTAAGAAATTTATTAATGTATGCCAAATGGTGACCTGCACTGAAACAATTTCTGGAACTATGTGGAATACTCAGCAATAGCTGGGTATTTCTCATTTGTTAATGCCACAGTAAAAGGCTATGCTCTGCCTGTGATTTTTTTTTTTTTTTTAATGTTTACCAGTCTAATATAAAACAAAGAATTTTTGCAATGGGAGGCATACTTCCTTCCTGGCCTTAATATCTCAAAGCCTCCTGAGCACACCATCAATCTGTGGCAGACTTATGATTGAGGAATGGAAAGAATCGTACAGGGAATGCAATTTCAGTTCCTGAGTACAACTCTTTAATCAATCATTATGTTCCTTCCAGTTCATGGAATAACACATGACACTAAACCAAGAAGACGATGGGAATAAGTTACAAATATGTAACTGGAGAGGTATGTAACACTGTTACTGTAACTATATTTCCCAATGGTTTGACTACAAATCTTCCTGCCCTTTGAACTTCCTGTAGCATTCTTATAAAAAAGAAGTCTTGAAAGGATCTCAAGAGGCCATCTTCCAAAGAAATTGTAAAAAGTACTATATTTAAAGCAAAACAGCCCCAACTGCTACTGAAAAACATTTCTTGTTAACTTTAAGTAGAAATTTACACCTCGGGAACAAAAGAGGTGATTCAAAAGGAAATGTATATGCATTACATAGGTAAACACTGTTAGGCAGACCAAATTATATCCATCCCATATGAATGACTTTTGTTATACTTAGTTTGATGCAAATCCTCAAAAACATGCAGACTTCCAAAGAAAAGGGAAGATACCAGAATTACTTAGAAAACAACAATACAACTTAAACTACTGAACAGCTATTTTATCAGATGCTTTGTTTGTCTGAATTAAAAGATAACACTACACCCACTTACTTGGTCAAGGAAAAGGCAAGACTACCAGAACTTAAAGTAGAAGTACAACTGAAACCAGTATGTAAAAAATGCTACAAATATAAATCTCACTTTATTAACATAATTTACACTCCCATAATAAGAACTTCTTTTTAATTAAGCTGAACAAGTATATCGCCAACTTTAAAGAACTTAGAACTGGTCAAAGAAGGAAGTTAAAATACTAAAAAGCATACCAGAAGATGCTTCCAGTCTTTCTAATCTGCTGATCAACCAGTCAAGAGATCCAGAAAACTGAGCACAGTTTTTCCGATTTCCTCGAATCAGAGCCGCTATTGGGAAAAGAGCACGCGAGAGAGAGAAATTAAATCACAGTTATAAGTGCATTTAAATTTAAATAATTCCTGTCTTCTCTTGTCAGAAAGGATCCAGTAAGATAGAATCTTAACCTTTAATTATTGATGTTCTAGATTTAAATTTAAATAATATAAGTGATAGTTAGAATTCAGCATAACAAATACCTTTGATATCAAATTGATCTTTAGGGAATTTGAATTATTTTGGCTCTACAATCATCTCAATAATCCCTACAAAATGCTCTACATGAAGCCCATACTTACACCACAGAAGTCAGCCACTACTACAGAAACAAGTTTCTGTAAATCAGTATCCTTGTACAGACAGAAAACATGGCAAAAGCAGAGTGTGAAGCCAAAAACATAGGTGATGAATGCAAAGTATTTTCTACTGTTACAATACCTTTGTTCAAGAGTAATAAGAAGTAAAACAAGATAGATGTCTAGGAACTGTTAGCTACACTTTTAACAAGGTTGTAGGGAGGAAGTAACTGCTTTGAATCTATTTCACTCTCATGCTTTAAGCAGTGACTTGGTGGGTACAGCTGAATTGAAATTTCCCTGAACACTGCAGGCACACCCACAAGCTTGCCCTGTCCTGGATTACGTGCATCTGCAGGTATGTGCACACACAAAAGCTCTTAGAGAAGCATCTGCTCTACTCCAAGAAAGGACTGAGGCACAGAGATTTCTGTTTGGTGTGTGGAACAGCACAAACTGGTTTTCTTCAGATTGTTTTCCAGTGCCACCAACAAATTATTTCAACCTGAAGTTTCTGTGATTATTTCCAGTAGCAGAAACTGTTGGTCCTGCTAAGAGGTAATGGCCTCTTAAAATCTATACTTTGCTGTTGCACAAACTCACTGTACTATATTGCAGCTATGTTTTTATGCTGCTTTATTTATAAAAGGTTAAATTTAGAGATTTACAACATAAATATGACACGAAACGATGTACAAAGAGGAAGAGCAATGTTGGAGCAACGACAGTTCTTAAACTGGAAGTTTTCTCACCAGTTTTCTGATGAGGAAAACCAAGCAGCAAAACAAACAAACAAACCCCTTCTTCTTGCTGTATTGTATAATAGAAAAAAAAAGTGCCCTGAAATCCTACACCTTTGATTAACCATGACCACAGTTATTTGAAAATACTTGGGAATCATAAGAGGGGGGACACCTTGTAAAAACACAGACTAGAACTAAGGAACACCTGGTTGTGACAGTGACTTTTTTATTGGTCATAGGCAAGCCACACAACCTCCCTGT
This sequence comes from Phylloscopus whistleri, assembly GCA_017589585.1. Classification (NCBI taxonomy): domain Eukaryota; kingdom Metazoa; phylum Chordata; class Aves; order Passeriformes; family Phylloscopidae; genus Phylloscopus; species Phylloscopus whistleri. The sequence continues at coordinate 2,968,485 of JADMLD010000090.1, forward strand.
GCTTCAGGCAGGAACATAAAATGAAGGCAGTAACAGTTCAGTGCTCAGCATATCACTAAATTTAACTTCATTAACAGTAATGAGACACAGATGGTTTAATAAATGCTGCTCTGCACAAGTTTGTGAAAGGTTAGAATTCACTGGTTAAAGCTGTGCATTAAATGAGGCACACAGACACTTAAAACTGAAAACAAAAAATAACATCCTACAGTTGCTTTTCTTATTGACTACTACTCTGAACAAGACCAGCATTCAGTTTTAAAGAAATAAAAACCATGGTGTGGTCAGTCAGACATTAACATCACATCAGTGCATATACTCCTGCACATACTTTTGTAATGCAAAAGGATCTAGTACAAGTTCACTGTGAATGTATGTATTTGTAAAAGAGAAAGGACAGATGCTTTAGTAGATACATGTCAATTATTTCAAACTGAATGATAGTAGACTTAGATTGAATATAAGGAAGTATCTTTTTGCAATCAGGGTGGCTGGAGTAGATGATCTTTAGAGGTCTCTTATGATCCAAACCATTCTAAGACTATATGTGATAGTATCCAGTCTCAGCATCTATAACTGCCTGCATTCTCCTCACAGTGAAATACAACACAACGTCAATGACATGACAAAGGACATGAATTCTGGCATCACAGTTTACTTTTATTTATGTGCAGACTCAAAAAACAAACTACTGTTTGCTGAAGTGAGACTGAGCAAGCAATATCCATTTGTCATCCATGTAATTACTCTACAGATCCAGCATTATTCAGAACAGAGCAATGTACAAATTCATCATAGCCAGATCAAAGCCAGTCTTCCTAAGCATAGCTGCCAGAAGACAATGCAGTCAGGGAAGTAACATCAGAGGGCAGGAGGGGCACAGAGACTGGGCAGTCAACAAAAGCTTGTGTATTGTTCTCATCACTACAAGTCCATGGAAGCAATACTTTGTACAGAACAGGCAGACTCTTCTTCAGAAGGAATTTTCTAGCCTTGCCAATTGGAAATCAAGCCACTACTTCCTCCAGTCTGCACTGTGCTTAACGTAACAAGAGATAAACTAAACTGTAACAAAAAAATTCAACTTTACCCTACATCTACAAATAACCAAACCACAGAATTTTATACCCCATCCTCTACCATCTACACCCCAAAAGGTCGTCATTTGATTTCATGGAGATGTTAACCCTCTAGAACTAGTCTGGATATGTTAAAATGTTTATAATTCCTGACATAACTTCTTTAATTGATTGTTAATACATCAAAAAACTGCAAACGTAAAAATCGTGCTTAATTTGTATTCTAAGTTTCTACATGGTAGAAATTCTTCTGTACAACAACAGTTACGTACTTCTTTATTCTTCACTATTTTGAGCTAAAACTATCCAAGTAATCCATAATAGGTCTTACCTAGTAATTCATACAAAGAATTCAGAATAGATTTCCATGCTTCTCCAGCTTCCTTCCCAGCTACATCTGCAAAGTGAGCTGCACTGCTGTATACATTCAAGCGATCAATACATTCAAGTACAAGGTTGATCATACCCTAAAAATCAAAAAGCTCATAACATCAGAGGAAAAAAAAACCAACTTATTTTTAGACACAAACACAGAAGACTCAGAAATTTAAGAAAATTAAACATGAAGGACAGGATATGCAAAACACACAAATATATGCGTGAAATAAAACAAGCAATCCCAACAGAAAATTTTCCTTGATGGCGGTAATAAACATCTGCCATTTAGGATGGTCAAATTAAAACAAAACCAGACAGTATTAATTACATCATTTTAGGCAAGATTTTATTCTGGAGGACATTTAGGTATCTGACAAAGTATAGGCAACTATTATTACCAGAGAAATAGCACATAATATTAAACAAAATGCTTAAAGAATGCTTAGTAAACCAAAACATCAAGAGTAAACCTTCCACATCAAGAGACTTTAACAGAAAAAATTGATTCATACGTAAGGAGAAAATTATGGGTAGAGTTCAAGCACAAGGTCATAAAGGGAAAAAGAAGTAAGGCTGTAAATGTATTTCTTCAAATATGCAGGAAACCCAGCAGATCTAGAGGGACTATGAATGTAGTAAATAGTTTGACTCTTACAGGAGAAAAACCCACTGCAGGCATAATCCATATTAGACAGCAACGCCACAGATACTACGAAAGAATACTTGCAGACAACATAGTGGAAAATCAGGAGTAAAACTGAGAGAAGTACCTCTTCTTGGAAGAGGTTCTGGCGATTCTTCAGTGCTCGGAGCCTGTTTTGTTTGTTTTCATGCTCCAAATGTTCGTCAGGAGGGTGAAAGTAGCCAATCAAGTCCTGAAGGCTCAGACTGACTGACTCGATAGGCAAATCGATGGTGGAAGACTTTACTTTCTTGCTGAGAGAATCAAGGCCCCTGCAAAGAAGATGCAAAGTCTCCTGAGAAGTGAAAATTAATTTACTTTATCATTCAAACTCTTTATTTATTTAAAAGCAAAGTTTCTTTAGATGCCAAAGCTCATTTTCTGACAGCAATATCTCAAAAATTCTTCATATCTGCCCATTCTCTATTTAACAACTTACCCCTTCCCAAATAAAACCTGAAAGCATGAAAAATGTTATTTCTGGTAATTTTTTTTCAAGTCCAAAAAACACATTTTAATATCCTACTTACGGATGTAGCCGTTTCAGAGGCAGTGCAAAAGATGAAAAGAAGTTTTTGTAGACTGGTACAAAGCATCATGAAACTGGAATGGACACAAGTTAAAGAGACCAGTCCTGCAGTGCTGAGGGTCCAGACTGCGCATGGGGGCTCTCAAACACATCTCCAACCTGTTCTTAAGCCCTTTCCAGTGCAGAAAGATGCAGGACTTCTACACACTCTGTCTCAGCACTTCATTAGCCTTTTTGTTTCCTTGATATCCAGTTCAAGCTTGGTCTTGCTGAAACCTATGAACATTCTCCCATAGAAATGGAGGGCTGACTGTTCTCATCCATGTTATATCTGCCCCTTGCTCAGCTGAATCCCTTTGCAAATAATGCAAAGTTTCAAAAGGTAGCTACAAAAGTTATCTTTAAAACTTAATTTTATTGTGAGCATGTTACCCAAAGAGCAATTTTTCTACTGACTTTGTGAGGAAGAACTGGAGCATACACTTAAAAGAATAATTTTCATCCTCTTCGATTCAGCTTCTTCTTTTTGAGGTAACATCCTGCCAAAACTAAACTGCTAAACACTGCCTTGGACTCCCTGTGGACTCCACAAAAACCTCCACTGTAATTTAGCAATGCCTTGATTTGTGAAACCTTATCATTAAATTGCTTTTCTCTGACTTTATCTTTTATGGAATTCTTAGAAGCTTCTGTGAAGGTGTATTATTTACAAAGTGACCTAGGGCTTACATTCCCTTTGTATTTTAAATGTCATACTGGAGAAAATTCTCCTGACGGGTGATTTTGTCCTGGTTTTTTTAAGTACCTTGTTATACGCTTTTCAACAAATTGATATGTTTGTGTCTTTGTCTGTGCCCTTATTTAGGACATGGTTGCTTCAGGTCACCATCTTTCACAGTTTTTTTCTTGTGACAAATGATTTCTTATGAAATTCTTATCATTCCATACAGTCTTACTGCATATCATTCTTTTTCTAATGCAAGCTACACTGATGAAAGGGTGTAGCCTTTCATCATTTCAGGCTACAATGAAAGGCGTTTCATCATTTACTGAAATCACAAGCATTTGAAAATTAGCATTTTATCAGCATTATTTAGGAATAGGAAGATAAATGCAAATTGCATACTTCTGACAGGATTTTTAAATGGCTAATTCCTATAAAATACAACACAACACTTTTCATGTTACAAAATGTTGAAAAAACAAGTAGCATTAAAAGGGGAAAATAAGCAAAAGGTAATGTGAGAGTACAAAGAAGGTATAATTTTAAAGAAAACTTCTTCTTGATACTATGAATTTCTTCAGTATATTTGTGTTTTTTACAGACCTATGGTTATACAGTTATCTCACTCTTCCAGGTTTTTCAAGGACAATCACCTTTAAAAACCATACTTAGAAAATAAAAAGCTAATTTATGCACCACATGACTTAAAGCTAATTCTGGCAAGGAAATATGTCTTTTATGGGTTGTTTGCATTTTCAGTATGTTTATGCACTTAAATCAAGATTGAGCAATAAATTACTGTTAGAAGACAGAAAAGAAAAACTGACCAGTATCTGTTGAGGTGTTTGTCTGCTGGTAATACAAAGAATTAACAAAGTCCAGTTCGAGAAGCATTGATCTGGTTTTTTTCTGAAGGATAAATTGTTCCCTGTTTGGTTAATGGCAACTTTGAATAAAACTGAAGAGGAAAAAAAGTGATGAAAAAGTCATTTTAAAAGCACACCTTATGAACCTGTTGAAAAGGAAGACTGTACTACGGATGACACGTGCTGTACGGGATTCCTCGTTCTGAGATCTGGACAGTGTTAAACCATCATCCATGTGCCCTTCATGGTGCATTATTGCCTGAAAACAAAAGCAAGAAGCAGTCACTGCAAAATGAGACATTAAATAAGAAGTCTGAAAACTCACAAAGGAAGGCAGGCTAGGAAATGATGAAGTCACATACAAAAATAACAACTTGATTAAAAACAGATAATTCCACGGTTTAGTTTCTCATGTCCAAGGACGCAGCTGTACTGAGCCAGTAGGTCCAGTGCCATAATAATCTCAAAGCTACAGCTTTTGCAAACAATACGCTTCATTTAAAAAAAAAATCTAAGGGATTTTTGTTTGTTCTTTGTTTTTATCAACATTAAAAGCACTTCTGTTATAGAGTAGCAAATGCCTAAAAGCAGAAAAAGTCATAACAGGTATTCTTTACTGGTCCTCATTTCTAAGAGTGCTACTGGCCTTTTCTGACTATGCTTTGAGTAATTTTCAATAACTTACAGTTTTTCACGTCTAGTTATCATGGTTCTGATGATTGGATGGCTCGATCCAGTCTACGCAAATATTTTAAACCTCTCCTCTAACTGTGTAGTTCTGGCATCTAAAATGGCCATGGAAAACACTAGAGTGTTAAGTTGCAAAAGAATCTTTTCCCTACTTTATGATGCTGAGCTAGCATTCAGCTGGGCTGTGATTATTCTATAAAGAAAGAAATCTCTCAAGACTCAAGACTTGAACCCTCTAGCCCAAAAGGTAACACACTCTACAATGTTGAAAAAAATACTTTGAACTAAAAGTCTCCTCAATCCAAACCACACCGAAGAAAGGAATCTTAGCATATTCTATAGGTTGTTACTAATATTTTAGTTTGAAATCAAATATATCCAGATTTATCAATATTTGTTAGATAATGTCTACAGGTTAACGAATGGACTTTGTCAGGCCCTCAGTTTGAGAATTAAGTACACCACTTAACTTTTCAATATGTGACTGAAAAGCCCCCCGTCTTTCATCTGGAAAGCATGCTTAAAAAATCTGAAATCCAGAAATTAGCTGTCTCACATGGCTCCCTTCACTTCCCAACCCCCCAGCCTATCAGACTGTGAGTGAATGAAATGCATTCCTATTTACAGTCTTACCTTTCGCTGCAGAGAACCCATCCTTACAGACTTTGCATCAGCAGACTGGTATGTGAGCCATAAGCCTGTATCTACATGTTGTATGAAGCATATTGAGTCCCCATACTTTATTTCAGGTGCTCCCATTCCATCCACCTCTTTTCTTGTCCCTATGTCCAGCTTTTCCTGATGAAGAAAAAAAAATGTAGACACGAACAATAACCAACATGTTTATGTTTGCATAAAACAATAAATACTAGGAAATTGTCCAGAAGAGGCCTAAAAGAATATTTGAGATCCTTCTTTAAAGATATTACTAAAAATGGGAAAGTGCAACTTTTAGTTAAAGACAAAGAAATCCTATCCATGCAAAAACGCAGCCTGTTGAACTTGAAAGGCTGTGTTCACCTGCACAGGAAAGAGCTAGGATCATAACTGACAATACATGTCATTACTGAAACATAAGAGCTTACAAAACAACCCCAGATACATTAAGTCCCCTAGCTGAAACAGGCATTAACCTCCACAAGCTTTTACTTGGGACTTTTATCTGCCCTAGAAAAGATAAGTTCCATCCAACAATCACTGAGAGATGGCCTTTAACCTGTCACTGCCCAACAACGGGCTCAGTACTTCCTGAAAAAAGCAATCCATTTCTGCATGATTGGCCTGCAAACTATTTAATGGTATAACAGCACATCATTCCAGCTGGTGTTCTGTAGAGACAGAAGTAGTTTCAGGAGAGGAAATCCAGTATCCCAAACTTTACTAGAATCTGGCTCTAATTTTAGGCGTTTCCCCAAAACCTAGTTCTCCTAAGCACAAATTGCTTCTGAGCAGACTTGTATGGACAAACAGCCCATGCATCCTGCTTCATGGCAGATCATCCATTTAATCTCTCCAAAAACATATGGTTCAACAAACAAACTGACCGATATACCTGCGGCTGTACGTTCAGTGTGCAACAAGACTCCCTTAGCCTAGTACACCTTCAGCATTCCGGGCTTCTGATCAGCAGGGGATGACAAGCATCTTCCTGCAGCTATTCAGAGTAATGGTACGAATAGTGAGAAAAAAAAAAAAAAACAACAACTTCCTGTTCTACCTCTCTAGAATCAGGAGAGATTAGAAGAATGATTACTTCATAAACACATGTCCTGACAATGTGGGAAGACAGCTTCACAGTAAAAGCTGAGAAAGATTGGGGTCTGTACATGGACAGACAACAATCTCTAACTTATTAAAGGGTTTTTTTTAAAGGATTTTTTAGGTAAAGGGAAATGTCCTGTAACTAGATTTTCAGCCTACAATCATGAATGCATTTTGAAGCATTTGAAAAAAAAAAGTACAACAGTATGGAGGTGAAATTCTTATGATTCCTTTTCATAATATTAAATTTTCAGATATAATATATTCATCAATTCAGCTTGTTTTCCAATTGTTTCTGGATACAGATGTTAATTTCACTACCTAGTAAATGACTTTCAGCACTTTTTAAGTGCTGAAATTCTTATTAAAATCTTGTCCATTGATACATGGTAGTAACTCATTTATTAATAATCTGATGCCAACTAGAGCTATTGTGTGCCTCCATTTCCATATTAATCTATTGTTTTCCTCATATAATTTCTTGTATTCAATTCATTCAAAAGCTAGCACAAATAACCTGAATGTAGTAACAGCTGGAAATTGAAAAGCTACTTATAATACGACATTGCAAACAAATGATGATACTGGAAAAGATAAATTAGGTTCTGATTTCAAGCTCCAGCTTTTTGAATTCTCTTTATAACTAGAAAATGCTGTAAACACATACAGTGCTTCTGCAGTGTAAGATTTTCTTTTTTTCAGATCTCACAATTAATTAAGATCTGAACACAAGAATTCACAAATTTTCTCATAAAGCACTGTAAATAAAATGAGGGATTATGAATTTTAAGTATTTTTGCATTCTTTGTTAAAAATCTACTGGCTGTAACAGAAAGTGAAAGGGTTTGATATTGAAATCTTCATTCCAATTAGAATTAAATTTACTTGGCATAAAAACTGCAGTGCCAACAATTTGTCAAACAAAATATCTGTTCTCACTGATGTAAGTACACACTGCATGTAGGTTTAAATCCCAGATTGAAATCAATCCCAGTAGAATGAGATCTGTCATGCAAAGTAAACATAGTAGCCAGGAAAGCAACTATAGTGTCAAAGTTGAACTACATATAGGAAAGAAACATAGAAGACTAGTGGATGGTGTGGCAGCAGGCATTAGACTATTTGTTTGGGGGCTTCGAGACATTGAGGTTTTTGTGGAAGTGAACAGGAACCACAAACTGTTTAAAAAGGGGCAGATTTGAATGGAATGCTGAGTTCATATCAATAAACAGCAGGTAGTTGAGAAAGTACATATAATGAATCAATCTCATTATCTTCAGTAAAATAGTTCATCAGAGAAAATAAGGATCTGAAAAATCACCATGCTACTAATTAATAATGGTGCATTGGCACAGACATTACATGGTGCAAGTTTCCAGCCACACTCTTACCACATATGTGACCTGTCATTACCAAACCATCTGCTAATTCTTCCTACAGCATTTTTACAAAGAAAACCTTCAGCTTTACTTGTAGTCTAAACCCATTCTCAGATGATCAACCTTGTCTAAACAAGGATCAAAAATCTTCATTTATTACACTGGAACAAACAGCAACAAGTGGGTTTAGTGGTCTGTAAACCATCTCAGTAATGCAAAACAAGAATGCATCAGAATTGAACAGGCTTACTGAACAATAGGCCAGATCTTCTCCAGAAGGCTGTTCTCTTTCTAAACAGTGTTTATTCCACACATACAAGAACACAAGCCAATCTTCCCACTTTTGTTCTGGGCTAAATGAACAAAATCTTTTAAAAATGGTTTCATTCTAATGTTGAAAAATTATTCTATGACGTTTCACCCTAACCATTATTTCAATCTAATGTTTCTGTTTAAATCCTTATAACAATCCAAAACTGATCACCTTGAATAAGGCTTGTCCTTTCAACTTTACCTCCTGTCATCTGACCTAACCCACACTCTATGTGGCACACTTGCAGGATTAATATTTTAAGACCTCACCAACTGCAAGAAGCTAATTTATGGCTGCTTTTTAAGTGACATTAATATAATTTCCAAAAATATTCAGAAGAAAGAAGAAAGAAAAAGCTGAAGACATAGAAATACAAGCCATAAAATTTTATTTAAATTGCTTATTTCTGTCCACTGGAAAATACTATGGATGGGAAATCAGACTTGGTACAGAACATACAAACATTTCTAAATTGGTAAAATTACCTTATTTCAGTGGAATACTGATATTAAAACAATGTTCTTCATCAAAAAGAATCAATATTGAGCAAATGGAAGAGAAAAAAAATCCACAAAACTTGATCTCTACAAAGAGAAGTCTATTAAAAGAGCCATATGCTTGGGAAATAAATTATAGATATCTCTGGACATCCTGTGCTGAATGAAGCAGAACTAGTGAATGAAGAGAGAAAAAAATTAAAAAAAAAAATCCATATTTCAGATTCTTGAAAGGCTAATATATTTTGCATTTAATGATAATTATTAAGGTAATACATGACAACCAGAGAACAAAGGCTGATTACCAGAAAGAAAAATGAAGTGACTGTTAGCTCCTCCAAAAACCTTTACCTTCTGACCACTGTTTGAAAAAAAAAAAAAAAAAAAAAAATCCTTTTGCTTTCTAGTTCTCTTCTGGACAAATTTTTAAAAGAAGTACTGGCAAGCTAGTATGTTTAAGATGATTAGCCCTTGCAAATAATAAGCTATAAAAAATAAACGCTGAGCCTCTATATTTGCATGTTAATCTTCAGGCTTGCAGGTGATGCATTTTCAGCACTATCTCTGCAAACATGAAAGCCGCTTTTCATAGAGAAATTGAAGATATTATCTACTTGCATGCTTAAAGGAACTGATCCTTTAACACTTCCCTCTCCCTTGTTTGTTTTTGCCTATTTAAAGCTAACTTACTATTGTGCAACTGGGAGCTTCACAATTCTTCCCACTTCATTCCATCTACTGCAAGAAGAATTATGACAGTTGCAAAGAAAGGGATTTTGATTAGAAAGACCTAAATACTTGAAATATGAACTGTGGGTTAGGTACTAATACTCTGTACTCAATAAAGAAGATTAGGGGCTCCCTCCTATCCATGAATAATTTTTTGTGGTGCTAAGTACATGCAACAACATAAGTGGAAGTTTGGATGGTTTCTTCAAACATACTCAGAGGAAAAGAGACCCTAAGTCTGCATACCTTCTCTACAGAAGCCTTTCTAGAACTCCTGTAATTTGAAATCTTTATTTTAATACTCTTTCCCAGGGAGAGAAGGCACCTCAAAAAATTTAATGCTTGTATACTAATAAAGTGAAGCATGACACTCCTATAAGAAGTCCAAAGCAGGAGACTGAATCCCAGAATGGGTCAGGTTGGAAAGTACCACAGTGGGTCCAAGTTCCTTGCTCAAGCAGGGTCATTCTAGAGTACATAACACACGACTGCATCCAGATTTGATTCATCCTCAGCAAACCATATGCTCTTCCTCCCCTATGGTATCTCTATAGTTCCCTCCAAATAAGTAATTCGTTAAAATTGATGTTGATTTCCAAAACATTCACATCATGTACGATCTTCCGGACTTCCAATTTCTTTGAAACTCCATGTTTAAACAGCAATAAGATTATAATTGTCATGTGCAGATTATCTTATGTACCCCTCTTAAAGTTCTTGCAGTACTTCAGGAATTGACTACCATAACAAGTTTCTACCCGCCTCAAAGCCTCTTGTCTCTTCTTAGCATAGGACAGGTTTGGCCACTGAAAACAAAATAAATGTTAACCTTTCATTTTGAGCATGACATTACACAACCATTTCAAAATATAAAACCTCAAAATAATTTCAAACAAGACTTCCAGATTCAGGCTGGAAACAAAGACTAAAAAGAAGAAACTTGAAACACAACATCAACTATTCTCCAAAATACGTGTGCATATGCTACATAGAAAATAAAGACAAACTGTCTTATCAGTATCAACAAGAGACATCCTTATTGCTAAAAATTTTTGCCTTTGAGTATTTTTTGGATTAAATAAACCATGTAACAGCAGAGCACACCACTCTTTTTGCAGCAATCCCTGCTGACAACCCATCTTGAAAATCAGTGAACGAATTATTCTATCCCTCTAGCTTTCAAGTGCTGAAGTCTACACTAGCTGAAATAGGAAATCGCCAATATGGTTGCACTGCATTGTCCTAAAATATTTAAGCATTTCTATGACTTTTCTACTTGGTTTCAAAAAAGATACATTGTCTGGGTCTCAAAACCGTCACCTGAACTACAGTCTTTGTTATATGAGTGTAAAATTCTATATACCTGCTTTTGGGTATCTTTTCTTATCTTCTGAAGTAGACAAATTATATATATATATATATATATAAGTTAAATGGTACAGAGAAGTTATTGAGTAATTTGTATTTTAGAAGACAGTTTTTTACAACAACAAAATTATTGTTGGAAAATTTTCAGACAAAATGGTACAGATGATAAGTATGAGAAATAAAGGATATTTAAGAATTTATCATAGTATTATTCTTAACTGTTTACCCATTACAAAAGTACTGGTTTAAATTCAAAATGCTTATTGAAGCTGTCAAAATGTAAAGTTAAACTCCGGTAACTTCAGATTAGACCACAGGAAAGCAGTAGTAAATCTGCTGAGAGAAATCTTGAATTTCCAATTTAATTTCAATAACTCACAGTATTATAAATTTTTCCAATGTCAGACAACAGATATAAGAAGAAGCAGAGAAGTTAATCAGAAAAACAAATTAGAAATGAGTATACTGCTCAAAAGTGGGCAATAAGTAAAAAAAAAAAAAAAAAAAAAAAAAACCAACCCAAGCAATGAAACAACAAAAAAACAGCAAATTAACAAGGAATAAAAGAAAGAAACCCACGAAAGCCAGTACATAGAGAAAGCATGATAAAAGAAGTTTTCTAGTTATTGATTATACTGCATTTTGGATTTTTTTAAACCAGTGAAAAGTAGAAGCCTCCAGTAATTAATGCAATCACAACAAACAGAAAGTATCTAAATCTTGCTTTCTAAAGAAACTGGAATTATTACTAGTAATATTAATGCTGCACTGATTCCATACCTTAGAAGACCGAAAACAGAATGCTGTAGATTTTACATCTGCGTTCTCTTTGTCTGTAAGAAGAAGACTCTTGTCATCCAGGAGACTTAAATATTTTCCTGTTGTTATATGTCTTAGTCTGAATGGCTGTCCCCATCTAATGTGGCTGCCACTCCACCTAAGAGAGTCCATAAAAAAATTTAAAAAAAAAATATTTTAACTACTGGCAATAATATTTGAAAGTAAAATATATTGCCAACTAGTTGCTAAAAAATACAAAAGTCACATGTTGGAGTATCAGCAAGAAAGTGGCTACTTTGTGGTTATCTCCTACAAAACCATACTAATAAATAATCTTAAGGTCTTCCTTTGCACAAGCTGCCTTTGTTCAGACTGAATTCCTCTTGAGAGAAGGTACAGACCGCCTACAGAAAAGGAGGCTCATGCTGTACACAAAGAGTTTAGATCTGCCAGTTCCCTCTCCAACATTTCATCTACCAGCAGCTGCCATTCTTCCCTTTCCCAAAGATCTTTTAGCAGTCAGCAGATTCTAAGCACACTTTAAATGTTGTGCAAAAATAAAATGCATTAAAAAAATAGAAAATTTCCTGAAATAAATATGAAAACTTATTAAGCAAAAAATGGCCCAGATTCTTCATATTCTACAGAAGAAAGAAAGGCAAAACTTACCTAAGCTCCCCAAAAATTACTCAAAGTACAGGTCACAGGCTTCCAACTTCTTGCCCTAAATTGAAAATCTAGCCCTAATGTTCTTCCTGTTTAATTCCTGAAGATAAACTTGTAGGGGTGACTAAGGAACATGTACTTCCCAAAGGAACTTTCCCAACTGGAAAACTGTCACAACTAGGGTATTTTTCCTAGTCTTCACAGAATTTTCTTCAGCCTTATATCTGCAAAACTTTGCACTTCAGATGAATGTGAACGCTGCATTTTGGAGAGGAAATCACATATTTGTTCTGTGTATGTTTTAGTATGTATCTACATGGAAGTCTGAAAATCCCTTATGTTAGTACCTACACAGGTTTAAGTTAAAGTAATTTTCATTTTCCCTGACACACAGATGCAGCAGGTTAAAGCACTTACCTGTGTAACACCAATACCAACTTGTTTAAATATGTCTTCTTTCGAGTTGGCCATACTGGATGCAAAATTTGCAAAACCAATTTGGCAAATATTTTGAAGGTGCAGTTTTAAAAATGCTTCCATTTCATAACAGGATTTGTTACACTTCAGTGATTAAACTTCTAAACCTTTTAATTATTGGTTTTAAAGAGATCAGAGGAATAAAAAGGTTTTTGCCCTCAACTATTTTCTTTTGAAATCTAGACTCTTTTCTGTTGAAGTTGAGGGAGCTTTGGGGTAGAAAGAATTACGGAAGCTTTATATCTTAGAAACACATTTATCTTTTTCTGTCTTCTGCCAGTCCATATACTCTACAAAAGGACATCTGAGTCCAGTGTTCTAACATAACTTCTGTTTCAGTCAGTAAAATGTCAGGTCATGAATCTCAGCTATTGTGTTGCCGAGTCTGGTAAAATACATCAGTTCTGCACCTTTTATATTACAGGTCATGCTGGAGCTGTCTTTTCTCTTGTCTGATTCAATTTTCTTTTGGCCCCAGTAGCTACAGACCAAGTAAAAAAAAAAGGTAGCGTAATTGAGCCATGCTTCTAGTTCATGCCTGCAGGACAGGAAAAATAGCAATTCATGTGCACTTACAAAAAAAGCCTTTTGAGCAGGAAGTATCTTGTGAAGCCATTTCTGACTACTAAAAATATTTTTTGCAAAGTGAGAGCATGAACTCTGCCACCTTTTGGGAAAGAAAGCAATGTTGAGCAGTAGCATTTGGTGTCCCATAGCAGGGCATCCCAAGGGCATCTGTCCATGTAGACTGCCCAGGCAATTTTCATGAGAGTTCTCCACTAACAGAGTTGAGAAAATAATTGTTTCTTTAGAAACATGTAAAATTCACATAGCATTGTATCTGCAGTCATTCTGGGAAGGACTACAACTGATTGAGAACTTCAGGCATGCATACACAAAGGCATAAACTGAAGCATTTGCATGAATATTAATGGACTGCAATTCAGCATTGAATGTATAGAGCAATTGGAATATCATACAGGAAAATAAAGTGAGGGAGGTGTCGGAGAGTGTTATGCTTGGGATTTTATTTGGTTCTTTTCTTCCTACTAAGAAAATCCTGGTTTTTAGAAAGAAAGATAACCACTCCCTTTGTAATAATTGTTTTGACAGTTCTTGCAATTTCTTTCAGTCATACATGTTCAAATGTTTACCCTTCAAAAGTTTGTATACAATGCCTGTCAAAGTGATATATATGATGGTCACAACAGAAACCTGTCATCTCTTGGATCTCCATGTTGCTCCCGTACTGCTTATTAGGGAAGTAAATGCCATGGGGAAAACAAAAAGCCAGAGATCCTTCCACAGTTTCATTGTTGTTGTCACTGTTTTAAGGTTCATTTTAGTCCAAAGGAAAAATCTCACTGCCCTATCACTGACATTTAGTATCATCCTATTAATAAAATGCACACAGAGAAAACAGCATCATTGGAGTGTAACCTTTTCATAAGCTGCTCCGATTTAATCTCTAAAAAGCAATCATTTATTCCTCCCTAGAAACTTTATCACAAGCACATATCGTAATATGATTTAAATGCAGTTTTACACAGCAATTATCTTAACAAACAGGGCACAATTCCTTATTATTACTCCAACACTTCCAATAATGCACGATCAATTTTTTTCAATTTTTTATTTTAAAGTCTTCCAAATGGCTTAAATGAGCTGGGGGAGCAGTGTCACACATGATTTTTATTTTAAGGAAACCAGTTCTGTTTTTATCTTTATGTGCTAAAAATGTAAATTGTGAATTCACTGACAGCTATAACAACTTCAAAAAATAATCAAAACACACTCTCTATAGGAATTTGTTTAATATCTAATGAAAGTCATATAAAGCATTTTTTAAAGGATTCTTTTAGTTTTACTTGTCCGGATTTATAATTATCATTTTGATTTTACACGATTGCTCTATACAAAAAGCATCCTGCCAAATGTCCTTCTTTTTTGGAGATAGATTTTACTTACGCAACTCTTAGAGTCTCTAGTCGCCAAAGGGAACGAGCATGAATGGACACAGCACCACCTTCATAATGGACAGTTCTGAAAACCAAGCAATGGCACAGACTAAATCTTCAGCAGAATTCATCATCACGTGTGCTTGTTCATTTAACCATGCCCCTCATTTTGAGATTGTCAAAACAATTATTCCATTTGTCAGATTCAAAGGTTATTAGATTCAAAACCCAGTCTTGTCAAATAAACCTTCAGACTTAGTTATTTAAATTTTGCTTTAATTGTCCTCAGCATCCATAATTGTCACGTTCATACTAGCAAGGTGTATACAGCATTTGCTTAGACACTTTTCTTAGTTTTTTAAGGACAAAGAATCCAGGGGAAAAAACATTATCACTAACCTGATAACAACAACATTTCTAGATTCTAAAAAAACCCAAGTATCAAATAATGATTAAGATTTGTGATCACTTCATGTACCTCCCAGGAAAGGTAGTGTTTTCTCACAACTTATACTATTAAAATAACTTATTACACTGAATTTTGAAGATGTACATATTTAGCACTTTATTTTAATACCATAACACCTAAGATATTACATCAACCACATTGACACAGTCTTCACACATCTCAGATGTTAACAGCTTCCTATTTACAAATTTTTATATCTAATTACCTCTCCAATTCCTGCATGTAACCAGAAATCTAAGTATCTCTAGAAAAACGTCAGTTAAGCCTAAAACAGAGAGAGGTTTTTTTTCTCCATTATTCTACACAGATAAGTGATCTATACTGGGGGCACAAATTTATTAAGACCTATGGTCACCAAAAGCCATGAGCAAATAACCCTGTTTTGCTTCAAAGTAAACACTAGGGAAAGATAGCATTGCCATTCTAAATTTAGGAAGCCATTTTTTGGATTGCATCCTGCCTGTGCCTGTATTTCTGCCCTATGACACAGACAGAATTTAAAAGCCTAGGCCTTTCCTTTGGGATAACACATAAAAGAGTCACTTATGCAAAGGAGTGCTGTCACTATGCTTATCAGATCAAGCATGTCAGGAAAGACTACCAAACAATGGCCTAGTTTTATAGACCCTGGAAGAATTGATGGATTGAGTAAATGTTGTGAACTTCAGCCAAGACCACCCAAAAGAGCCAGTGGCATAACTTTAGGAAATGTTAATAATGAAATTGTAGGCATTCCCCATTCTCTGCTAAAACCAATTTTTGACAACTACAGTTTTGGAATCAAGTACATACAGTTTAATAGGCTTTAGCTTTCAAAGTCCTCCTGTGGATATAATACAGAAGGACTGAATGTTTAGCACAGAGGAAAATCCAACATTGAAAGAAATAGTTCAAAACCAAAAGAAATAAAATTTATTTCTTAGTACTGTTGAACACACATGAACCTACAGATGTGCTAAAATTCATCTTGGAATGTAGTAAAAAGTATTATGGAACTTATTTATGGAAAAGTATTACAGACATTGAGAAAAAATGAAGATGAATCATACAAGAGAAAAAATTAGTCCAAACACAAAATAAATACACCTCACTACAATTACAGAAACAGGAACACTGGACATTCATGACCCAGGTATAAACAGAAACTCTGGCACATGTTCCACATAGCAAGAAGTTACAGGTGGATATAAATATATGCAATATTCACCCCTTGACCTTATATCTACCATTTGCTCCAAGTATTGCCTCAGCCATTTACTGCAATGGTTTGTGATGCTAGGAGCAGCTGGAAGGTATTAGCAAGTCTCTCATTTCCCTCTCACTGAAGGAAATGAAATTCAAAGGCAATCATAATTTTTATTGAAATTTACCTTTATTAGTAGAGTAAAATGCAATTGCTAAACAACCCTGAACTCAGCTATTTCTTTGTTCAGATATTTTCTCTGTGCTTCAGGTTTTGTTCAAACTTTTCTTCTGCAGCTAACATGGATTTATGCAGCAACATCTTAGGAATAACAGATCAGATGTCACCCTTGTTGGTTGCCTTGGATTGGGAGGGTGTGGGTTGCTTGTTTGGGCAGCTTGGGTGGGGGTTGTTGGTTTTTTTCAAAGTTGAAACATTGTGATTACATCCTGGATTATTTCAGTATGAACCTCACAAAAATGCATTTGGAATCCTTGCACTTGCATATTGTATAACATAAAATTAAATTTTATTCAGCAGTTTTCAAGTCATTAATTATATTAAAAAATCAGGTTGAGACAAAGGTTTAAATTCATAATAATGTTTCATTCTTAAGTTGGTACTTTTTTATTTTTCAGGGATTAAGCTCTTTCTCACAATGGAAACCCCAAAGCTGTCACCAGTTTCTCAGTTCGATTATTCTTTCAAAGCTAGTTTTGGACTACACATAGCTGTAGTCAACACAGCTGTTGGGTCAGTCTAACACTAAAGATCTAAAAAACCTCTCATCTTAAACTTAAAAGGATGGCTTCTCATGGATGAAGTAGTTTACTTTTACATGACTGTCTATCCATCGTTTTCTTTCTCTCTTCCTTCGAAGGAGAGCTATCAGTCTTAGAATGGTCACATAAATTGAGAAAATGGGAAAGAGATAGAAGAAATCCTAAATAAAAACATATGACTTGTTTACTAGAGGAAATAAAAAGGATTCTAGGGTTGTCTGTTAGTTCCATATGAATGACCAGCTATGGCAACAACAGAGGGAGTAAAGGCTAAAAGACAGTAAAATAGAACTTTAAAGATGAAAGTCAAGGAGGCAGAAGCTGAGCCTCATCAAAAGAGTAAGTTACAGCGATCCGGAGGGGTACAGAAAGAGAGCTGGTAACTGGAGGGCTAGAGATCAAGGATCCCTACAGGAAAGCAAAAGGAGAAGCTTGAAAACTGGAATAAAGGATGAAGCAGCAAGACTTTGAAAGAACAGCAAAGAAGATATATGCTACAAAAAAAAAAATAAGTTAGCACAAAGCATTAGAATAGAGTGTAAGCTTTTGTATTTTTAACTGATACTGTCTTTGCTATAGAAAAGATGATAAAGAAAAGATGAATAAAATAATATTTTGAATAAAAGATTTCTTCAATAAAGGACAAGTCACTTTGCCTTTACCATAACAGCATGCATGCTGAACATCATCCCAGAGCAGATGAGTAAGTTCATAACCCAGACCATCTCAAAAGTTTTTATGCCAAGAAATTGAAAGTTCATTTTTAGTTCTTTTCATAAAAATAAATGTAGTAAACTGCTCTAAGATTGCTCAAACCAACTTCCTTATACTTGCTCTATATATAAGTATTTGATGGGATGCACCTCATTTCTTTTTCTATACTTCTGATGACAGTTCAGAACTGAAAAGGAAGGATGATTCATAACATTTGAATCCTTCCGGAAGCTGACACTAGTAAGTCATATCAGGTATGGTACTGCTAGGTTAAATGAAACATTGCTTTTAATGACATGAAGTAATGCACAAAAATTCTCTATCTAAGATTTACTACAGATTTACACTGATAGGATGAAAAAAATAATTGAGTTCAAGGTGCAAAGAAGATGCACAACACTTGCCAAACAGTAGAGAAAACTTCCAGACTACAAAATCCAATTATGATATTATTAGTAATTTAAGTGTATAAGGAAAATACAAACAACAGCAGAGAAAGAGAGGACAAGAAGCTACAATGAGTGTTAGTCTTCCTCAAAGCTTGGGATATTTTGTATCTTCAGAGCCATACCCGCCATATTAATTTGTGCTATTTTTCTCTAATTTTTCCAATGCATTTTATTCATAAATTCTTCATTTCTAGATTAACGATATTAACCACCTTTATTTCAAAATAAAATATCTATAAGCAATTCAAAACCTTTTAGACTTTTCAGTTAATCTTTATTATAAACCTTCATCTAGTTAATTAGTTGATATAATGAAGTCATTTTTTTGTCTGACCTATGACTGTAAGTTAAATTTAAAACATCATGCTTTTCCTGACTGTTTCGTTCATCTATTTAATTCACCTTAATCTAAACTAGAGCTGGGACTGGACACCGCGTTTGTCTCCCTGCGTCCGGGTTGTGTGTGCAGCACCACGGACAGCGACACGGCCCCGGCAGGAGCCGGTGCTGCTCATCCCGGCTCACTCCCAGCGCGCTCCTCCAGCTTCCCAAGAGGGGATGCAGAAGCAAAGAGAAGTAAACATCAAAAAGAAAGCTCCATATCTGAATCTATCATCTCGAATTACAATAATGAATTAATTACGCAGGTTTAAAATAGGCTATCATGTGTCAACCCCCTGGAGAACCATTATTGAATTTATATTCCTATTAAAGTATTGTTCGGCAGAGAGAGGGCAATCATTTCACTGAAACTCACTGACTACAAATGGGAATTAAATGAGGTTGAAATAAATTACATTAAAGGACAAGAACCTGCAAATCCTAAGTTCCACAGCAAGAAAAGATTGGAACAAATCGCAGTTGCTTGGAATGAATCACGGCAACATAAAGAACAACTGTACCTGGATCACACACAAATTAACAAACACAAATAAGATGTCAAAGTTCAAGTGAAAGAAATTTTTTTACTCCTCTCAATGACAGATAAGGCTGGTTTTAGTTAGAAAAATCAGTCACTAAAGAGCTCTATGTATGTTTTCAAAATAATTTTTAAAGGCACAGCCACCATTATTCAAAGGTCAAAGGTTGTTTAGGGTGCAGGAGAGAGGTTATTGACTTATGCAGATTGAAAACTTTCTGAGTTCACATTTCAGTCATAAATCATGCTCCACACATGCTAGATCCCATATTTGCTGAGGTACAACAGACCTTTGTAGTTTGTAATGGCGTGAGAAAATGTATGAGAGAATGGCATCAAAAATAAAAAAGGAGCTAGGATTAGCTAAGTCATACTGATTTTGAACATCACTTTAAAAGCCTGTCCATCCCTGAGACTAACATTAAGTGTTCAGTGTAATTTACAAAAGCCTTAACATAATATGTTTCACCCAAAGAAAGTCTCAAAGGCAGGAATGGTAAAACTGCTTCTGAAATTTGGCTACATTTATCCATTCCCTCATGAAGGCCTATTCTGAATGGATGGTTTGAGAAATTGGAGTCTGCTCCAGCCCAAACGATACTTTCAAAAGCCAGGAGCACTTTTCTTTGTCACAGGTAATTGCTTTCCATAATGAAGTATTTCTGAAGGGTCCAAACTGCACTGCAGTCATCACTTTAAAACATATACTGCAAATCAAAATGCAAATTAGTTGCAATGGGAGCACTCATGGTTCCTTTCTACGCTAGGATCTGTGACTATCAGAGCCCTACTTCTGTGAAGTATTTAAGTTCGAAAAGAATACGAAAGATGGTGATATAATCAAAAGCAAGCCCCAGAATCCAAACGAAAAGTAAAGACCCACCATGTCATTCTGATTACATACTTCTACTTGTATCTGCTATTAGCTTTTTTGGGGACTATTATGAAAAAAAAAAATCACAAAAACCAACCAACCACCAAAAGAAACAAACAAAAAAACCCCAACCCAACCGCAAAATACATCCCCCCAACACAAGAAGGCAATGCAAAAGTCTACAGTCATACATGTATTAAAAACCAGTTGACATTTCTACAGGACACTAAAAATAACACACATAATACAATGTCAATAATGGAAAACAATTCCACTTACATGAACTCTGAAAAGAAAGTGGAGAGGGGGTGGGGAGGAAACTGCTGAGTGATTCAGTTGTGATAAAGTTATTATGGACATTTTTAATTTTTTTTTCAGAGAGGGAACCAATGGAAAGCAACTTCAAAGAAGCACTTTAACGTATACGTGCTCTAAATACCAACTCTCATCATAGTTAGAATAAATGTATTAATTCTTTTGATATTATGAATTCAAAAGTGAAGTCACAATACCATAACTATCAAATAACAGGTTAAAAAAACAAAAAAAAGGGTCACAATTTCAACAGGGAAATATGTCAAAGGAAAGTAAAGACCATTTCAAGGTACCAGTAATACAAAAAGTGACTTAAATCTTCTGCTGGATAATTATATATAACCCTCCAGAAAAAAAAAAAAAAAAAGTATTAAAAAGTATTAACAAATTTCTCCTGTATGAAATTGGAGCAAAAGGTAGAAAAGACGACTATGCAATCCTTAATTCAAATTTTAAAAACATACGTAAATCAAGGAAACTGTGGTGGGTTTGGCTCATTCCTACTAACAAACTGCTTATATGAGCTTCTAGGATGGGATCTACATCACAAACTATGCAGAAATTGAAGGCAAAGAAGTCAAGATAATATGGATTCACCGCTACTGTGCTGCTGCCAAAATATGCCCTGGCTTTGAAGATAGATGGAAATCAAAGTAACCACCATAAGAACACCAAACTGACGATACAAGGCCTTCTCTTGTCTATCTATAACTGTATCTATTTTTTCATCGACCTGGAAATGCTTCTGAAATTTGACTTAAGGAGCTACTCTGCAAATTTAGGTCAAGCTTGCTAGAGATAAGTAAGGCACTTTAGGACTAAAAACACAGTTTAAGGACTCTATGCATAAGGCTTAAAGCAGCTACGTTAAGACAGCAACATATCCAACTAGAATACACAGGAAGTTATATTTAAATCAGGGAAATTGCATGTACTTGACCTTTTGATGATTTCTTTTTTTGTTCTTTGGCTGGGTCAGTGAGTGAAGACTTTCCCCCTGCTTGTGGCATTTAAAAAATAACACCAGTATATTCCTCTACTGTAATATCAAGTAAACCATCATAATTCCACAAAACTTCTCCATTTGTACTGCTTCCAATTAGAAGCAAACTTCATCTAGCAACTTCATGGAGGATCTATTTGAAACTGCTTCCTAAGAAAAAGTTCCATTTCTGACTCAACAGCCAAGTCCCTCTTCCACAATACAATGATTCCACCCTACCTTCTAGGGATCACAGTACCACAATCTAAGGGACACATGGAGGGACACACAAGCTCAACAATTAAGCAAAGAAACAACACAGACTCAGAAAAAAACTAAGATGCAGAAAATCATTTTATAAGCTTTTTTGTATGACTCCTTCTGCCACTGTACTAGGCCTCTTCCAGTGTAGATTGGATGATCTTGGCTCAGAGGAAGCTTTGTTAGGTACTGTAATCATAAAGACAGTATCTGCACTGTCACTGCTTCATAGGTCTCCATTGTGCTAAGTGAGAGTATAACCTCTCATATGTACAAGAGTATAAACATCTTGAAAATGAGTGCTTTATTTTGAACTCCTGGTACTCTGAAACACTTTTACACTCGAAATTTATGCAACTGTACCAATGTTACAAGAATAGAGTAAAACTACAGTTATTTTTGGAAACTGCCTGGGAGGATACTTCACATCTAAACTATTTATTTATTCCCTGAAATAGATACCAGGTGACATTATAGAATAAAACTGTTATTTTAGGATTGTCTGATCTTTTATTTATTTGAAAAGGGATGAAAAGGAAGCCTCTGCAGAAAAATAAAAATGAGACAGAGGAATTAGTGAGTCATAACAGGGACGGTACTTCTCAGTGCTCCTTTATGCTGTCATTTTACAGAGAAGACCTGCTCTTCAGGTGTATGCAGGAACAAATCAAACCAAACAAAATCACAACAATCTATCACCAGACTGCTTCAAGAGAAAGTAACAGGATAATATGGAATTATTGTATTTCAAATAGATCATACCTTAGCATGTTTCATGCACAAAAGTTACAGAAATGAAACTGAAATGAAAGACAAAATAAGTCTTAAAATTTCCTACCTGACAAAATTACCCATATTTTTAAACATAATTCTGCCAGATGTTGAATCACAACCATCAAAATGATATATGCATACATACAGAAAACTGAAAGGAGCCACAAATTATTTTGAATAGGCAACAGTCCCAACTAGAAATAGAAGTATAGATGTTTTAAGAAATAACTAAACTTGATAATTCAAGAGAAGAAAACGTAGGCTACAGAGTGATTATAACTAACTCTATATAATTAAAAGTAATCATAGATTATATTCAAGGTTTGGTAGTAAAAAAACTTTAAAATATTTCAGAAAAATAGAAAAACTTCAGAAATGAGACTATGGAAAACAAACTTATTTTTATTTTGCTTGTTTATCAAAGAAAGTTCCTGAACAACAGTATATTTCAGAAGATCAAATCTGTTTTTATGAAGCACTTAGAAACAATGTTTCTCAGTATTGCTATGAGTAAAAATAAAGGCAAAGACATACATACTATTTGTTCCCTACTAGCTCTGCTTCTTTTGTGGTTTTAGACAGATACAGGAAAGGCAGAAAGAAATACAGAACATTGCACACACCGCAGAAAGAAATACAATTTTCTGATTTGTTTATAGGCACTGGTCTGCAGATTTAGAAATTGACCATGTTACAGGGCAGAAAGATGCATCATGTGAATGCACAAGTAGAGCAAATCAAAATTTTCTTAATTTGCAACTTCACACCCAATTATTGTGCTTTACATATAATGTTAGACTTTTTGAAAAGAGACAGATTTTTAGTATGCTATTAAGCACTGAAGTTCATTACTGAAGAGTTTGATCACCCCATAAATCTGAAGCTACACTGCAACTGCATTTTTAAAAGGAATTTTGCAGGATTTAGACTGAAGTAAGAGCACACTATAGGATCCTATTTATTTATCACCTTAATTTTTCCTCACTTTCAGCCTGAGGATAATAATAGCAGTGATCAAGCTGTAATGACTCTCACGTGGTAACTAAAATTAAAACCTGAACTGATCACATTTTAAGTATAGGCATTATGAACTATCTTCTGCATTCAAAAACTATTCCCTTGTCTGAAATGAGAAATATCCATGAAGTGTTAGTCGCCAGCTGTATAAGAAAATTCTGAGGCTTTTCTCTTTAACATTTAAATATTCATCAACGAATTTTGCTATGAGAGCTTCCAGAGTCTTGTCATTGTCTTTAAAAATGAGAATAAATAAAATAAGAAACACATTTCTATTTGCAAACCAAGAAAACTCATTTTGATGAGTGAGTTAATGAATAGCACTTCCTTTATCATGGAAATTAAGCTACCCAATATGCTGAATTAAACTATTCTAAAATACTATTTAGTAACATTTAGCAACATTTAGCCTGAAGGTAGAAATAAATTATACGACACTGCCCTATCAAAAAGAAGCTTAAGGCATATGTTATTAGAGCAAATAAAGAGGACAGATGCAATCACTCCACTGAGACATGTCACTCCACTGTGTCAGTCTTCTCACTATTTCGACTTTTTAGTTTAACAGAGAGAGACACATACCAGGTTGTCATCACTCTTCCATTCCAGTCAAGAAAATAACCATAAATTAAATTCTAAACTGACATGACAGGTAGACCTGAGATTAATCCCAGATGCACTGCCTTGAACAACTGGGCAATATTCTTACATACCTTATCCTTAGGAATTTTTTGTAATTACAGAAAAACACAGCAATGAAAAACCCAACATATTTAATTCACAGTGCTTTTAAATCAGGAAAAATGACAATAAATTAGCAAAAAATCACTACTCCTTTTACGTCTGTTAAGTGAAATCAGACTTGAAGAATATGGAAAGAAAATACAAAAGGCTCATATCCAAAGTTTATCTCAACAATATTCATTCTCATGAGTAATAAATCTCATCACAACATATGTCAAACATCTGTACTTTGACTGACACGGCAGTATTCATTACTATTATTCTGTTATAAGCTGGAAACCTACCTCCTTTGCTCTTCTCCATGTTCACCTGAAGGGACTGTCAAACATTCATCCATGTGACCATGCAATAACCTCAGAACATCCCCTCCTATCAGGTATCCTGGAATAAAGGGAGAAAATCGAGTACATTTCTCTAAACACCGCAACATGTAGAACTACAGTTCAAACGGTAATACACACTATCAGGTTGATTGCAGGTTTTTTCTGTCTGACATTTTATATTACTTTAAAAAAAGAGTGAAAAGAAAGGGAAGATTATCTCATGCCCTGGGGAGGCAGTTGAACATTGACAAGTGAGAAAAGCTCCAAGTCAGCAGCTAGGGAAGGATGGATTAGGATAAAGTGAAGCCACACGCAGGGGATCCTACATAGTTACCACAACTCAGAAAAAGACTGAGCCAACCAAAACAAGGGACCAAGTACTCCTCTCCCAGATTACAACAGAAAAAGTGGGAAACTCATCTTACTGACTTTCCATTTTATTTAAGAATTCCAGTTAGCATACAAAAACAAAGACTGATTTAGTTAGTTCATTATTTTCAAAGCACTTTTTGGAGTATTTGGAAGTTCTCTGTGAGAAAAACTTCATGGAAGATCCATTCTAAGCTCTACTTGAGAGAAAATTCAAAACCAATAATCACAATTTATTTGGTCTCCAAAGGGAAACTCCTATATTGCAAATACTTCCAATGCACGTGCATGTTCACAGCCAAACACTTGGCTTTACAGTATACAAGTGTGTGTGTGTTCACAAACTAAGGCACAGACCATACACACAGCACCACAACATTTGAAGTTCCAGGACTTAGCAGCCAGAAGCCAAAAATAAGGGCATAATTTGAATCAGTAAAGATGTTAATAAAATACATCTTTTTTCATCAGTCTTTTTGCATTAGAGACATGACATTAAAAAGAAATATAATTTTATGCTATCCTACAAATATTGTATTATAATCAGCAACTGAAGAATACGAAAACTTAGTAGGTTATAAACAATCCAGTGGTATTATTTCAGTCTGACAAGCAAATTTAAACACTTATTTGTTTCCTAAATTCACCTTCCCTTCTTGCTACAAACAGTTAACATCAAATCCAACATTTGAGTGGGATGCCGTAACATAAATGCTCAGCTTTAATGTTATAGCAACAAGATTTTTAAAAAGTTATACCTAGAATTATATTTTGAAGCAATGCCTATACTAGTAACTAATGCCATGAAGTAAGACAGATCTGTACAGGCAAATGGTGTTGAAGACCCTTCAGTCACACTGCACACCTTTCACAAATTTATTTTGAAACTACATGAAATCTTCTTCCTGAACACATCAGGTAATATTTCAGAATATATTTTTTAAACCTTTGAGATCAGTATAGAATTGGTATTTATGTGGCAAATTTTAGCACTGATTTTTTAAATTCCTGATTTTGACACAGCAGGGTATGACCAGGTAACTGTTATTACATACATTACTTTTCACATGGACCTGTGTCAATATAATTCTATAATTTAGGTTTTGTTTTAAAGTAATCCCCATCTACTTCATCATACAGAATTAGCAGAATAACTTGATTTAACTCTAAAGCTGTTTTGACTTAAACAATAAATTGCCTTCTGCATAAGCCAATTTTACAGAAATGCATGTTAAATTATTTTCTTTACCTCCTAGTTCATCTTGCAGACTAATTATCCATTATTTTAACTTCAACATAATTTCATTTAACTTATTATTCTATTTTTAATGAGAATTTTTGATTAAGAGAGGGTATTGTAGTACAGTTATTCCTATACATTAATATTGCACCTATGAATATGACAAAGCATTTTACAGATACTAACAAAAGTAGACTTGTTTTTCTCTTCTTCATTTTTGAGGTAATTTTCTCTGGCTTTTTTCTGGCTCGTGTTTTACTGAGGACATAGAGATAAGGCCTTACACATCCAGTGTGAGATTCACTCTCCCTTCACCACAGGACTACCTTGATTACAGGAACAGTTGCCACTTTTTCAAGAATAAGGCCTTTGCTCTAATCCTTTCTGACACTAGCCAGCTGAAGTTCTCTAGAAAACATGCTTAGCGTAAGAAAGAGAATGTCGATACCCGAGGAAAGTGAAAATGGAAAAGTGTAGCAACAAAGAGCAGGCACATACACAGATAAATGCACAGCTGCAAAAACTGTATTACATCATTTTCACATTATTTCCTGGGAGTGTGAGTACACAATATGACACTATGTCATTCTGGATTTCTGCTTCTCAAAGAGACAGGCAGGTCTCAGTAGTGAGGTTTACCAGCCAGAGATGTGGCATAGCACAAATCTGGGTCTCAGCACACAAACCATGCTGGGATTATTAGCAGGAATGATACACCAGTGCTGCCAGTAGTGGGAGGACAAGGAGAACGGAATTAATAGGAAGGAGCAAAAGGAAAAGGTCTTCCCTTCTCATTAACAGAAAGGTTTTCTCCATAAAGCTTAGGACACTGCCAAGCAATGCACTAGTATTTTTTAATAATGATTTGTACTATAAACCATGTCAGAGAATCTGTACGTGCAGAGTGATTCTCATATGTAAAAATGCATTGACTGTACACAAAAGAGATGTTGAATATACTCTCCCTAAAATCTGAATTAGCAAAGGTACAAGAACATTCCATGACTGAGTTTTAAAATATGCCAGATAAAAAGAATTGATGTGAAATTGCAGTGTATTGCCTCTTTAAAAAACAGTATCAAAAAGTCACACAAAATGAAATGACCTGCAGCTTTAACCTTTAGATTCTATTACAACACCCACTCAAAACAGTTGTTCTGCAGTAAAGTAGAAATCTTTAGGCTTTACATTGTGACAGACTTTTCAGAAAAATGCTGTTCTTCTCTGTGGAACCAGTATGGCATAAATTCAGGGATCCTTGTCCTTTCAATGTTAGAAATTACATTACAAGTTCTTCCTAATTCCTAAATAAAATAAATAGTTTTTGAAAGCTGCTCTCTTTCTGTCTTTACCCTCCTCTTGTTTTTCTTTCCAACCATATGTTACCCATAAAACCATTTCCCATCTTCAGTCTTAGGATTTCACATCCTACTTCCAAGCCGCTCGCCCATTTTTTACTCAGTCTCAGAAGCATGTAACCATGACTGCATACATTAGAATAATTTGAGATAATATTTTAAACCAGGACCAAAAGCCATTTCAAAAAACATATTACAAATCTTATCGTATCTTTAGCAAAATGCAATTTGAATGAGCTGTTCAGTATTCAGCAAAAATACATAGAAAACTACCAGTGATACTTCCAGTATAACCTTCCCTCTGTTTGCAGAACAGTTGTTTGTTTATTGTATTCAATGTTTACATAGGAGAAAACCACTCCCACACTTGGCATAATAATTTGATTTTTTAAGAATTTAATTTACAATCAGTCTTTAAATAGTTGAAGTTGAGTCGATCTTACCTTGGGCAACTTCACTCCCTGAACTGATTGGTGCTACACTCCAGAGCGTCTGCTGGAAGGCTGCATCAACATGTAAGCTACCATTGCCATAAGAGAGATGCTAGAACCAGGAAAGAGGGAGGCTTTTATTTGGGGTTAATTGAAAATCTCATTACAGTATACAATAACAGTGACAAACTTTTGTTTCTTTCAAACAATAAATGTTCCCGTTGACTGTATAAGTAAACAAAGTTCAACCTGGGTTGAAGTCCTCAAGGGACATCAGAAATAAAGCTAGAATAGCAAAGCATATTTGCCTCAAAAACCATACCGGAACAATACAGAACAGAGTCAGCTGCTTGGCATCTTAGACTTAGTGAATACTCTAAGGAACTAATTGTTAAAAGCTGTGGAGTTCTTACATTTGTGCTCTTCCTTTTACATACAATGGGAATTTCCATGAAGTTTGAATACTGGGATACCCATCACTGTATTTCAAGGACAACTCACCACTTGAATATTTCTTACAGGCCACTGGCTTCCTAAAAC
This sequence comes from Phylloscopus whistleri, assembly GCA_017589585.1. Lineage (NCBI taxonomy): Eukaryota > Metazoa > Chordata > Aves > Passeriformes > Phylloscopidae > Phylloscopus > Phylloscopus whistleri. The sequence continues at coordinate 2,997,105 of JADMLD010000090.1, forward strand.
TCCCATTAAGTCAAAGAAATTATGTAAACAATCTACTGATTTTATAAGTCACTTAAGATATTTCACAAAATATATTCTTGAACAAAGCTGTCAAATATGAGCAAAGCTGGAACAATCTGTCCTGGAAAGGCTCACTTCCTACCTATGCATTCAATGGATGCTCCTTGGCTGTGTTACTCCCTACCTTCTGCCAGCATTGCAGATCTTTGCCCTAAGTGCAACGGGTGCTGTCTTTTCTCAGAATTCTATGTGTGTGATTTCCTGTTAGTTCAGTGACGTTGTCTCAAAAATTACTATCTCAAAGCATCTTGTATTGCATCCATAGAAAATCCTTTGTGCCTCCCACAGCCTTTGTGGGAGCCATCAGCCACCATCAGCCAACCTTTGTGCCACCATCAGCCACTTCCATGGATAGTTTGTCAATGCCAAACAATATAACTTAGAGAAGATTATGGAACCAAGCATTCTGTGAAAAAGCAGTTGTTTTGAAGCATATTGTTTATATTACCAGGTATTAATTTTTCAAGTGCAGTAATATCTAGATGTTTTTTATCAGAATTTTATTTTATACTACTAGAAAGTAACTGTGTTTATAGAGTAGTATTGGTCTCTGTTTCCATTTGTTGGGACTAACATTAAGAAATTCTGGGTAAACTAATTAACAACACAAAAGCCAAAAATGTCAATGGAAGTCAGAAGAGGCTAGATTCTTTGACATGTGTAGAGTTCTGTCTTTCTGACTGCATACCTTCTAGCTGAACAAAAGTACAAGAAATAACACATCAGCTCATTTAGAAGGCTCCCATAACAGCTAATGACCTACAAAGTAAGATTCTCACAAAAGCCATGTTTACACTGCACCAGTGCCATTCAGCACATGTCACTGAGAACATAAATGAACAAATAAGTTCTTTGCCTTTTATTCTTCCTTTACTGCAGTTATATAACTTAGTGAATGGCAGACCAAGATGGGAGATTAGAATCTGCAACACAGCTCCAGTTCTGTTTTGACCTGTGGGCCTTATTTTTGTTCGGGTTCTTCTGAGATCACCACACAGATCCAGTTAGTGACAACAAGCAATTCAACCAAAGGAGGAATATTACTTTTCAAGGAAAACACACCATAGGATAGACAAAAGACAAGGAGAACTCCTCTGTCATCTAGATCTGCCATCAACAGAGCACTTCTAACTGTGTGTTTTGCACATGTTAATTAACTTATTTTCAGAAGTATCAATTGAATCAGCGTTACATTTTTATAGACAGGACACTGAACAAAAATACATTGCTGACATCTCTCTTCAGAATACTTGTAATTTTTAACCATTCATTGGATTCCAATAGCGACTCTAATCCAGATATCTCAAGGTAAGCCACCAGGGAATTATAACCTTAAGAAATACAGTTCAAATGATACAACATATGACTTCCAAAGCAGAGTATATTCTGCAATTCCCCTCTTATCCTCACTTCCCTAGAGTCCTTGCAGCATCCTTAAATTTACAATTGACAACAGAGGTCCTACCATTTACAATTCCATAAACTATGGCATTCACTCCCTGGTATCATTCATAGAAAATGGTAAAAGAAGCTTTGACCATGTAGAGAAAATACCCTGTTAAGGGATATCCAAAAATTCAATTATGTCAAATGTATTGAAAAAATCTCAGAAGATCAGAGATGTCAGTATTTATCCCAGCATTGCCTACGTTTTTAGCACTATACTTCAACAATCTCAATGTTGTTTTAAAGCAGTCTGCTCTCTGTCTATAGCTTACTGGAGTTTAGCTGCTTGGTTTTGTACTTTCAGCACAATAAAGCCATCAAAATGAAAAAAGTTTCATAATGCAATGTTCAGGACGTGGACACGACACTCACACTGGTGCTGAACATCCTCCATACTTGCTACATAGGTATTTGCTATCTGGCATATCAGTGCATCTGGCAGAAGTGGAAGGTTACCATCATTGCTGAGGACATGCACAGGACAACTTTTGGGTACATAGTAACATTAGAAAGCAGAAATATGTTGGGTTCAGAAATCCTGCTGCCTATTCTAGACAGTGGGTCTTCCCTTCTAGAGGCAGGTTGTCTCAACCAAATAATGTATTTTCTGTGCAGGTTCAAGCAAAGAGCTAGATTTGTCTTCCCTACTGATAGGCTGATGATCTCCTAAACCAGCATCTACCCTGCAATAGGGTTTTTATCACTTTTCAGATTTAAATCATGGTATTTTATGAATATGGGTTAACATTACAGTTCACAGGCAGTTTATCTCAAGGATAAACTCCAAGACTCATCTCTGAGAATACTGCAGGTTTCCCAACTGAATTTAATGACATATTGTAAATGCCATACTGCTCTGCAGCAAAGTAACACGATCATAACTCTGTCCCTAGGTTTTCAAAAAGAACACAGTGTATTTAAGCTCACCAAAGAGCTTGAGAATCAGATGGTAATTTTCACAAGAACCCTTTAGCAGTGATTGCTGCAGCATAGCTGCATTTACAAGAGCCCTGAATAACTAGAGCTTTTAAATTTCACAGTTTGCCTAAAAGTTTCTCTTCTCCAAAACATGCACGCATGAAAAGACAAAAATACAAAGGAAAACTTTTGCTCCAGACTTCCTCTTGGCTAAGGTGTGCCAATATTGACAGTTTATCTAGCAATATCTATTTTTATCTGCAGTTTGATAACTCTGCCTCCAATCTTAGGCCATTTGAAATAGCAAGAATAGCTAAAAAAATTTAAAAATCATTTACTCATAGATTTTGAAAAGTATGTATAAAGCATTGCACTCCTCAGAATGCTTAAGTAGTGCACAACCACAGCATCAACCACACTCCTTCAGATTTCTTAGTACCAGCTGGTACAGAGATAGATGGAAGCTATTTCTCTCCTGTACACAGAGATTCTGACAGCCCTTGATTCCTGACTTAAAATTACTACGCTCATCCCAACAGAAAAGCATTTTCAAACAATTTAGGCACCTATCCTCAACTGACCCAAGAACCTCTGAGATGTTCCAAGTCTTGAACAGACACCATTCCCACAACAGGTACACAAGAATGTACTTGTATCTATGACTAAAGAAAACCAAAAAAGTAACAAAACAAACTATACTCCATTTTTTTCTTTTTTTTTAATTACGAAGAGAAAAATATTTCCATCAAAACCCAAATGAATTAGCAGACTTCAGTAAAAATTCAAAGGTTAAACTAAATACACAACCCCTAGGAACAAAACCACTTGTTGACTTCCTACTTATGACATGTCATTTCTATTAAAATTTATTACCTGAGTAATTTAAAAATTATTCTGTTACAGAGAATTATATTGAAACAGTCAAAACAAATACAAATATTTATTCACAAGGAAGGGAGATATTGGATGGAATTAAAAGAAATAACTGCATCTGTGTGAAATTTTTATAGAATTAGGGGTTTGTGCTTATGTTTTATAGTGGCAATATATTTATATTCATTGAAATATCTATGAACGCTTTGAAAAAGTTTGAATAAAAATGGGTAAACTTACACTGCTAAACAAAAAGTCCAGGAATATTCCAAAGGGCTTAAAGTACTAAAAAAATCTTGGTTTCTTTACGTTTCTCCAGAATGCTTAAACAGTTTGCCTTCAAACCCAAATCAAAGGGAATTTTTTTCATTGATAAAGACAGAAAATTGCAGCAATGTTCTAAGCAATTCCAGTTCCTTCACACAGCATAAATTTACCATCAGTAAAGGAAGAGCAGAACCTAAAGCCCACAGATACTCAGCAATTTACCATGACAATGAAAACCATCTACTCTGCTACTGCATAGCTGAGCAGTATGCATGGCAGGAGAAGAATAAGGGCTCCATGGAGAGTAGAAGGGGGTAGTTTGCATTCCCCCTCTGCATAACAGCTTTCCTTCTGCACTGTATCATGAAAAGCCTGAAGCACGCCAGCTACTATGCTTCCAAACGACAATCATTTTGCATGATTAGTCACAAGAGCTTCCATTAACAAAGTATTAATTTTACAGAAGCAAGCATCAAAAGCTAGGAAATGAGAAACTAAGTACCCTGTGGAAAAAGGATGGCTTCTAGTGAACACATCACACTACAGTCTTCAACGGCATGACACTATTTTTTGCACATGTGCTGCCTGTGCATATATCATTGTATATACAGGATAATGGAGCTCACTTTGTCAACAGCTGCTCAGTGCTTTGTTTTCCCCTCAATCTTCAGTCTGCAGCCTGATGCTTTATTCAATATAGTCAATTCTTCAAAGCTTTGAAAAAAGAATTAATAATTTCCTCATAGGTTTTTCTCTTGCACCAATTATTTCACAAAACACAACAACAAATATTAATGATTTAATTTTCTCAAAACCCCAGAGAAGTAGTATTATAGCCCATTTTCCATTGGGGAAGGGAGGTATGGAGATTAAACTAAGAAATTTTCATTAATCTAGGATAGCCAGGATGAGGTGAGTGCACTATATGCAGTTTATTGGTCAAGTCATATCTTACATGCACCTCAGCTACAGGTATCAGGACTAAGCAACTGTGAGATTTCAACCTCTAATAAAATTCCCAACTCCAGTAAGGAATATTTACATGAAGGGATGAGTTGTGACCTCTTGAAAACAAGCCTAGTATACAAGATCATCTACTCAGCAAATGCCACAGCAGTCTGGTACAAAACTTAATTCTCCCAGAAAATGATTAACCATCATACCATCAATCCTCCAAATGCAATTCCCAGCTTGAAATTTCATCCTCAAAGTTGCTTCATACCACAACCTCCCTGCTACAGAGTCCTGACACATCCACTGAACTTTTATCATTACTAAAATAGCATTCCATAAAAAGCCAGTGTGACTGTATACTCAGGAGATTTCCTAAAAATATACCAGTATCAAAACTTCTGCATTTTTGAATGCCTGTGTTTTTTTAAATTTAAGAAAATTATTTTTGTGTTATCATTTATATGTAATTTTCCTAAATTAAAAAAAAAAAGGTAAAAAGAAAAAAGTCCACCATTACAGTTCTCTACCTGTGATTCATGTAACTAACTTGAAAACCATTGTTTAGGCATTTCCTGCTTATACTGCTATAACAACCACGACAGGAATTGTCAGCATATCACATGTGACTGCTGTGTCTTATTACAATGGGTTTCCTGGATATTTGCTGGTAGTAGTTATCATCTAGCCTAATTGCTCCAGCCCTCTACCACTCTCTTTTCCTTTCCAAACCTTTACCCCTTCCCTGTGAGGGTGGTGAAGCACTGGCACAGAGAGACTGGGGCGGCCCCATCCCTGGAAATGTTCAAGGCCAGGTTGAATGGTGCCCTGGGCAGCCTGCTCTAGTGGAAGGTGCACCTGCCCATGGCAAGGAGGATGGAACGAGATGATCTTCCAGGCTCTTTCCAACCCAAACATAGAATCTGTGATTCTATGTCTCTCATTTAGCCAAACCAGCCTCCTGACCTAAGCACAGCCCACACTATCACACACAATTAGGACTTCCTCCTGCCTCAAAAGGTTCTCCTTAGACCTACAAAGCTTAAGCAGGGTCTTTCAACTTTTTTTCTTGCTCAAACTCTTCCTCACCGCATCAGCCAGCATTCGACTTCTTTTCCAGAGTCTCACAATTAATTCAATATTTTTTTTCATACCTTGGCCTCTTTCTGGATCTTTCCCCAGCAGTTTGGTTCTCCCCAGAAAGCTCACTCCTCTACAGACCTCTCATCATCCTTCATTTCCAGTCTCTCTCCACTGGTCCTTCTCTCAATTCTCCCTGCCAAAACCATGCAGTTTTTCTGTCCTAAATTTTGAACACAACTTTAACCAATGGGTGCCTACTCTTCCCTTGTCACCAGCTTCTTGGCCCAGTTTGTTAGTCCCTGCCTGCCTGCCTTCAGTTAACAATTTTTTCAGCCACTCATCAAGTCCCACTCAGTTTCTCTCCTTCCCAATTCAGTCCCACTCCTGTCACTGATGCATCACCTGCCTTTTGTTCCTTCTACCTTGTCACAGCTTCTTCCTCCACATATCTTAAATGACAGGAGATCACCAGCAGCACACACAACGCTGAGCTCTCAGCTGTCAATACAGTGCCTGGCTTCATTCCTGCCTTGAGCAACCCATTTCAAGGAATATCTGCTCCCACCAGGGATGGCATGTATTTAATTATTCACTGTAGAGGGAGTTTAAACAGTTCATTAACACACAGGAGGTGCTAGCTTATGTAAAATAGACACAAGAGGTCTAGCTTTTGTAAAATAGACAAAGCTATCAGACTTTTGTCTACACAAAGAAAATTTAAACACTCTTTTCTAGTCATGATCAGGCTCCATTGTTTCAGGAGAAAGTTTCTTTATGATTTTAACCAGGGAGAGGCTTGTTGCCTTCTTATTAATTTTCTTGGTTTTTTTGGTTTGGTTTGTTGTTTTATTTGTTTTGTGTTTTGCTTGTTTTTCATAAGTTACCAAGAAGCACACAATGACACCAACCTTCTTAACTATGTGGCTTTTTTTCTTCCCTGTCTTTGAACTCCTTAATACCTGATCTCCTCCAGATAAAATTAAAAAAGTTCAGACTGTTAAAAAAAAGAGAGAAAAATATAGAAATAGATGCTACTAATTCTAGTAAGTGATTCTTTACATCACAAGCACTTGATTATAAGGACTTGAAACTTGGAAGGAGGACTCCATAAGGCAGAGTAGCTTGACAACCTTAATTATTGGAAAGTCTACCAGCCTCCACAATAACATTTCAAACCATTGTATAAAGACTCCATGGGAACTGCATTATGATCAATGTAAAAGAGCAGCTCAACACTACCTTGGTTCCACTAATTTCAGATTTATTTATGCAGATTAAAATTATTCTTTACTAAAAGCTTTTTCATAATTTTTCAACAAAGAGAAACGATGGAATTGTGAATTTACACAGAAGAAAGTAAAGTCCAATACTGAGTTTCATACTTTTAGAAAAAAATGTGAAAAGGAAGGATTTTTTTTTTATTTCAAAAAAAACCCTTGCACAGTGTTGTGTTCCCTGATACTACTGCACCAAGAAGTGACACAGATACTTAGAAGCTGTTCCAAGCATATGATAATACCAGAAATCAAACTAGGAGCTGAAAATAAACAATGTATTTGATGCAAAAGGATACAGAGGCAATGCCTTTGCAATACTGAGGAATCTGACCCCCCTCTCCCCAGGAGTAATGGCATATATCAGCTCCACCTTTAGAATAGTTAAATCTAATTTGGATGCTATTATTTTTGAAAGGGAACTCTGCCATCAGTTCCCAATTAGTTTCTTGATATTTTTCAGTAGCAAAAAAAAAAAAAAAAAAAAAAAAAAAAAAAAAAAAAAAAAAAAAGAAAAAAGGCAGCTCATTTCAATCAAGGAAATATCAACGCTTGTTCACAGATCTGCATAATGCAGCTGCATGTCAGCACTGCAGTCACTGAGACAGTAACTCAGTAACTACATATAAACCACAGGGTATATACAACTATTTAATTATACTGAAATCTGTGCACTGTAGATTCAAAGCTGGGGAGGTGGGTTCCTTCTTTCCTGACTTCTCAGCCAGAATAACACTGACCTGATGGGTAACAATTTTAAGTTTTTTATTCATTTATGCATTTTGTATTTCAACTTAATATCTAAGGATTTTTTCTTGAATTATGTTTAAAAGCTATTTAGAGACTTCATTAATTTGAAAGAAATTGCAACTAATTGAACTTCTAAGTTACTGAAAAATGGCAACATTGAAAGCAGTCAGGATATGTAGTTAACAAGAGGCATAGGCAAACCTCAGTGCTGAGGTAGACACTACAATGTACAAGTTGGGGAAACATGCTGGAAATAATACATCTGTTCTTTATCAGGCTGTACTGCCTCAAGAAAGAAAACATTTATAGCAGAACATCTTTCTGTTCTATGCTAACGGGGTTCAGCAGAGCCAAGTTCCCTCTCTGAAGTATTTGGCAATAGCACAGCTCACACATTATATAATGCCACAAGCACTTATGTAAGTGCTTTTTCTCAGAAACGCTATACCAGGTAACAAGGATCCAAAATCCCATTGTCTAGGTAGATGAGAGTCAGAGCAAGTGAATTACTTGCCCTGGGACATCATTGTGGGTCAAAAGGCAAAATCTACCCTCCAGACCTTTAGCTTATGATTTTAACACTGATCTTCCTACCAGGTTAGTACTTGTTTGGTGTAAGCAAAAAGATAACTCTTTGGGGAAAAAAAATAGAGCCAATGGTCCCAAAATATTTCATTTTGTGGAAAGAGGAGAAGGGCTACTACAGCGAAACCTTGGTATTTTCCTAACACTTAAGAGTGTTGCCAACCAAATGAGATCTAAACAAAAATCTTCTGATTACACTGAAATCATAAAGTGTTGAAGTCAATGTTAATTTAATTAAGCTAAAGTCAGACAACTGGAAGACCAACTTAAAAGCTGGCATAGTTCTTCTCTTCTCTTGCATTATACAGATTCAACTACAGCTGACTACATTTTGAAAAAGCCATGCCCTATGAATGAACTCTATGCATCTGTTATTTTTACACGCACATCTTTGCCCCAGGATGGTTAACCTATTTTTCTTCATTCAGAAAGAATTAACAAATTGCTTGAAAACATAGAGCAATACTGCAAAATACAAGGGTGACATCCCAGTCTTATTCCTAACAGCATATTTACATAGAACATTTGATGGAGAACTTACATTTTCCTAAGATTTTAATTGTAGAGTATGCAACTTACATACATAAACCCAACCTTCAGCATCCTGATGAACTTTATTTTCTGTCAAGGAATCCATATGAGGACACTCTCTTAGAAAAAGCATTCCTGAACTGGATTCAATAGAGCTTATTTGGTCTCACTATCGAAGCAGATTCACAAAAATAACTTTATCTCTCCACAGCCCTAACTTTTGTAGAAGCTATCAGTTACTACATTCTTTTAAGAGTTGAACAAAATAGCAGCTACAACACGTAAACAGTGAGTTGTGAGTATTTTCAAACTTACATCCTTTGAAGTTATTTTTGTAAACAACCAAATGTATTAAGACAGAGACATCTTTCACAAAAAATATTCACTTATTGGTAACTTACTGATTATTCATTATTGCCTGTTTCAATTTTCATAAAAGCTTCATTGCTTTATTGACAGTGCTAAAGTAATTACTGAATAGGTAGCAAAACCACAAATACTTCTATGATTGTGAAGCTACATAGTTTACCAGCTCTTAATCTAGTCATCTGTTCATAAAAATGTGTGAATGCATGTTAGAGCAAAATTAATTCGCTGAATCCTTGCTCCATCTTACTGTCAAACCAGAGCTATATAACTGAAAGGCTTAATAACTATTCATTACAATCTAGCTCTAAGGCACTTTAAGATTGTAATACAGTGTTATTTCTCTCTGCACTGAAAATAATATGTATTTTTAGTATATTGATATTTTGCATAGAACATGCAGTACATGCATTAACACCACATCTTAAGGAAAATCAGTCTCTGCAGACAGAATTGTGCCTCTTGCTGTATTAAAAGTACATGTGACAGCCTTGAGAATCAACAGCTGAGGCACAAACCCTAAATAATAGGCTGAGTTGATTATTACTAATTAGAGGCCAGGACATGCCTACACAGAGACACAATCTGTACCAAAATCCAACTTCAGCAACTCAGTTCAGCAATTCAAAGAAATCCAGTGTCTTTAAATAAAACCTATTAGATTTCTCATAATTCAGCCCACAACAAGTTGTTCTTTCACTATGTGTAGTTACAATTCTCATAAAAGTAATTATTTTAAAAAATTTTAAAATGCAAAGATGATCAGAAAGTTTTCAGAATATCTAATTACAAAAAACTCATTGAATGAGCTATTGAGCTTCTAATTAGAAGATACAATTATATTCTAACAATTATATTCTCATTTTCCTATGTGTTTCCAATAGAAGAGAATATTTTCAATTTTATAACTGATGTCTTATTAAATTATTCACTTTTTATTAAATGCTTTAAAAAATTAAAAAAGTCTCATAAAAATTAAAAAGTAAATAATATAGAATAAACTTTAATGTTATATGCACATCACACGGAATCACAGAATACCCAGAGTTGAAAAGGGGTCCCCAAGGATCATCGAATTCAGCTTCCTGCCCTGCACAGCACCTTCCCCAAGAGTCACACCCTGTGCCCAAGAGTATTGTCCAAACTCTGCCAGGCTTGGTGTTGTGACCACTTCTCTGGGGAGCCTGTTCCAGTGTCCAGCCACCCACTGGATAAAGAACCCTTCTCCAATATCCCACCTACACCTCCTCTGACTCAGCCTCAGGCCAGTCCCTCGGGTCCTAACCCTGGTCATCACCGAGATCAGTACCTGCCCCTCCTCTTCCCCTCACGAGGAAGTTGTAACTGCACTGAGCTCTCCCCTCAGCCTCCTCTTCTCCAGGCTGAACAGACCAAGTGCCCTCAGCTGCTCCTGGGATGGCTTCCTCTCAAGGCACTTCACCATCTTCATTGCCCTCCTAGATCTGAGACAGATTTTTGACAAACTCAAAACACTTCCTCGTTAAAGAATCCTTTTTTAAGTTGTTGGGCCAAATCACTGGGGCTGATTTTTCAGAAACTTCCAGCAAAATTATTTTCTTCTTATTTTCACCTTCTTTTTGCCATAAAGAGTAGTTCAGGTGTTTACACGCCGAGAATAAAAAAAATAAATTCATCCTAAAGTGTTGACCTGCTTCATCACAGAACGAATGGGAGATCCGTTCATGAATAAGAAAGTTGTGTAAACCAGTGATAAGAAGCAGCCTGCACAATAACTTGTAAAATATTTCAATTATATTTAATCATTAAGTATTTTAATTATATTTAATTATGAGATGTCAGTAGCTCTATATATTACACTGTAACAACAATCTCAATAAAATATGGACATTTTAAGCCCACAAATCCTATGTACCTACGTTAGACATCCCAAAATTTTGTACAAAGTTTTTACATATATGATAGTGTTCTTAACCTATGAACACTCACACAGATTCTAAACATCTCAACCATGCTATTTGGAAATTATTTCTTTTTTCTGTATTTGCTTATTTTCATCTAAGAAAATTTTTAAACTCCTATTGCACTGCTGAAATGAACAAAAATTAGATTAGCCATACATCAAAGTCAGACTTCCCAGACCTTCAGTGTGTTGTTTTGCAAAATATTATTTAAAAAAACAGTTAAGCACCTTAAGCTTCACTCTTAGGAGGTGCAAACGTAAGCCAGATTTTACTGTAAAACTTTCATTAACTCTTTATTTCTGTAGAAGAACCACTGTACAGATAATTTTATACAACTTACCAAATATCTTTCTGAAGAGACACTGACTAAAATCAGATCATCTCCAACACGCACTTTTTCTCCTTCTGATCGTTGTTTGGAAGCAGGATGTATGGTCCACCAGCAAGCCTCACCTAATATCAATATTGATTAACAGCAAAGAATGAAACAAGAAAGGCTCAATGTTACTGATGGTACTGTCACCCTTGTTTCAGTCTTAAAAGTTCTGATCCACTTTTCACTGGGCTAAAACCAGGTCTCCATGTGTTTCCCATAACAAGTATCATTCCTGCATCTCCTTATTGGAAACTCAGCTCTAAATAATACACATAAACAAAAGACTAAGACCTCTGGAAGAGTGATTCCAGAGGTGAATAAGATGATGACTCTCTGTGTTCTCTAGGCAACCTGGTCCAGGCTGCTTTTACTAAAGCGATTCCCTCTTACCTTCATTACAGATTCTGGAAAAGAAATTGAATATTCTGCTGAGAATCTGGACAAAGAAATAGAGCAACCCGTAACTAAGGGCACTGAAAAAAAGCATTTACATACCACTTAAAATAATATTTAAAAGATCACCTAAATCCAGATTCAAATGTGTTCTTCCACTTTTACTGATTGTTAGTGCCTCTAATCCCCCAGAATATGTGCAAGTATTAAAGTCACAAATTCTGTTCCCATGATAAATCTTGTTTTCAGATGGGCTTCTTTAATTAAAACCATGTTATTCAGAAAAGAACTCAGATCTTTGAACTGTTCAATTGGTGCAGCTTTTACTCTTACTACTCCTATCTAAAGTAAAACTAAGCAAAATTCACCAAGCAAAATTAATCTAACTATGCAAGTTTTATACTTTTATTTTTAGACTTGACAGTGTTCTTCATTATGTAGCCTTTTAAACTAGTGGTTACCTGTTGTGTCCTCTTGCAATCCTACATCAAATGCCAGCTTATCCATTGACGATCGAGATGTAGAGAGACAGCATAGGTACTACCAAAAGAAAAAAGCATACATTACTTGTTCTGCTCACTTCTAATAATATATTAAAAACCATCAACCTACTAACACAGGATTAAATATTCTTAGATTATCCCCATTAGTTATTACCAAGAGCATATATGCTTGATAAGCTGAAACGCTGTCAAGGAGACTTGACAAAAATTTATGTTCTAAAATAACCTCTCAGTCTACCTAGGTTATTTTTCACGGAGACAGGAATATTAAGACTGGAAATAAAGGAGTTAGTTGGATCAGATTTCAGTTCCATTAAGCCTCACCTTTAGGTAAGGAGTTTGGAACCTGTATAATTCATCAGGGAATTTCCAACTAAGACTTCTGTCCAAAATACATGTAAGAAGGAATCTCCTTTTCCACTCAGTCTCTAACATATGCTCAGGTTGACAGCAAGGTGCCAGCTGTAGATTCAGTGACAGCTTATGCAGGATGGAAAATCCAAGGAGAAAGAAATGAAAATTCACCAACTCAGACTGACCAAGAGGGGATTCAGCACTAGGGGAGCCAGACTTAGTTTTGGCCCTTACCCAGATACAAGCAGCTTGGTTTTGTGTTTCCAAGCACCTACCCTTCACGAAGGTTTCTAAAACCACAGTAAAATACCTCTGATGTGAGTAATTCTCCAGATATCAGTAAATGGCAATATTCCGGGCACTTTCAAAAATGACTTTCATGCAGGAAAGAAATCACTGCTGCTCCCAACTCATGTAACATGGTTACATACCATGCCGCTGTAGGAATGGCGCAGCAAGATTGCATGCCCGTAGAGCAGTGTTCGATGTCCACCACCTTGTGCAGACTGAAAGGTAAAGAGAAATGATATGTATGTTTTAATAAAATGGAGCCTTTCGGTGAAAGAAAGAAAGAAGAGAACACTGTGTACTTTGAGCCATCAATTACTTGGCAAAAAATATGTTCTAGAACCTCGAATCCTTCTTCCTTGTGCTGAAAGCAGGTAGCCTCTAAGAGCAGCTTTGATGTGTGTCATGCTACCCTCTACAAACTTACCTACTGTTAAGTGTCTTCATATTCACCCATTTTCCCTACAAATTATATCCTTTTCTAAACAGAGGGTAACAGAGGGAGATTTTTGAATATTCTCCTCATTTTACCAGAGAGTAATGTGGTCTTAAACCACATTGAAGACCATCAACCTGCAAATTGCTTTGTCCCACATGGCTTTAATATTATCAGACAGAATTTTTTATCTGCTAGGACAGGCAATGTCCAAAGACATCCAAGCTAACTCAACACTATTTGGGGGTTCTGAAAACTCAGAAATCACAAGTAATTGTTCCTCTTGAGAAACACAGCATAAATCTTGAGTAAAAGAAAATTAAAGTGATAAAATTCACTTTTATTCCAAGAAACTACAACCATTTTCTCCCAATATTTTCACCATAGTTTCTATATATCAGTTTAACCACTCACGAAAGAATAAATAAATCTTTTTAAGGCATGAACAAACCTTCAACTTCTTCTGAAGGTTTATGTATTCCTTATGCTGAAATGCAGATAACTAGCACTGGACAGGAGCAGACTGTCTGACAAGACACTGTCAAGAGCATAAGTTCACACTTCTCTGACAGAACAACTCATGTAACATGCACAGCATATTCTCCAAGAAGCAGTGATAAGTAAATATTTTATGAGTCTATAAATGTGACAACTCCATAAGCAGCATTATTCTTTCATATACAAATCCGATATTTAATTTTAAGGAATTTAATTTCTTATATATGGTATTTATTCCCTTTCTTTTACCATAGAAGACTGATCTTCTGTTTGACTGGAACATCAGATTCATTACAAAATGAATTTTAAAAACCATACTATCTAAAATCTCTGGCAGCATTTCAGTGCTGAAGATCAATTTAACTGAATGGCTCTGATGGCAACACGCAATTATTTCCCTTCCATGTTTATTTGTTGTCCTTCTTTATATTTTATGCAGTAGCATTTATTGAACTTTGAATTACTTGGTCAAGGAAAATAACAAGAGGGATAGGTGGTGAAACACCAAGCACTCCAAAAGTAATAATTTAAGCATTTTTAAGAAACTGCCAAGAGTTGCTGGCTTTTACGTTTATTGAGAAAAGAACAGCTTGATGGACACAAGGTGTATTTTGACTGTCAACAAACTGCATAGCAGTCAAAATGCAGGAAGGTACATTGAAAAATCTCTTTGGAAGACTGAATTACATGAATTTTTCCTAAGAATTAGTCAAAGTCATGAAGTTTGTCACAGGCAGTCTTGACAGTAACATATGAAGACTTGAGCTACCATTAGCACCACCACTTTTTCAAAGGCACAAGGAAAGAACAAGGCATTTGATAATGCCACACCCGCTGTACCAAATATGAACACTGAATGTCTGCTACTCATCACACTGGATAAGAGAGAAAAAAACAGCTGTGAACATATTGCCCTACCAGCATTTCAGATGCAAACTTTATCAACAGCGGACATAGGTACCCAACTAACAAAGTCAGTAATTTGAACAATATTTCAAAATTTCACCAGTATTTTTATCAAAAGTGTTCTATTTTATTATCCATAAATTCAATAACTAACATAAAGACTTGACTGCCTGTTGCACAAAAGCTGAGAATAGCATAATCAACAAAATCACAGCAATATTAGCTTGCCCTTACTTTAGCCATATTGATTTGTCTGTCTAGCACCTACTTTGTTAAATTCTCACTTGTAGCTGAACAGGAAGAAGGTTGGTTCTAAAAAAAAAAATCAATCACTTTTGTGAAAAATTGAGGAGCAGGTTTTTAGATAATTTATTCCCAAGAGGATTAAGGCAATTATTTTTAGTTAGTATTACTTTGTGCATTAGAAGAATACAAGCAAGTCTGAGGTTTGTTTCTTAAATGTAAAAAACATTTTAAGCATTTTCCACTTAAAGGTTTCTGAGAGGCAAGCATAATCAAACTGTTCTTTTGGAGACCAAGTGAAAAAATGAAATAGAAAAATAAGAAAAAGACAAAAAGCAAGGCTAGCTCAATGAAACTGCCTTCAGTTTTGGAGCTTGTCTTCCAGGACACGTACATACCTGTAAGTTCGTTTCCTATTTTAATGGCTTATTTCATAACTACATACTCAGCATGTATTTCAGAAACTACATGGCAAGTAGCTGTTGGACCATTATTGTCAACTGAAATGATCTGTGATTTTTAAAATTATCCATTCCATTTTCAGCAAAAAACTTTAAATTTTCCATATTTTTTTAAAAAAATAAAATATAACAATTGAACTACTGTGGCAGAGATGCCACATCCAAGATGGGATCTGACATTTAAGTTTTACCAAATTTCTTGCTATATTGCAATAATAACATTTCAGAAGACTCTAGAAGTAAGACTACTTGGAAGCCACAATGCTGACTAATTCAATCCATAATGCCCACAGATTTTTGCACAAATGTATGAATGCCATTATAATGCAAGGCAGTTGCTAACAACCACATTATTTATCATGAGTCTTATTTTCTTTATGTTCTAATTTCCAATTTTCATGGTAATTTCCAAGTTGAACAATACGTTCCTCAAATAAAACCAGACTGAACAAAAATACATTTGTTTTCAAAGAATAACTTATCCATTGAAGTTCTACAAGCCATGGAGTATTCAGGAGTATCAATTATATTAACACAAAACTCCTCACATTTTATTCCCCAAGAATGCGGGGTATAGAAAAATACTTAAAAGCCTTCAGAAATGGCAAACACTAAAGACAATAATTTGAGATTCAAAGCATATGGGACTAACAAATTCACATTGCTTGTGAAAACTTCATGTAAACTGCCCATGTCTAATCCAATATTTCTGCAGCTGGAATACAAGATTAATTTGGAGTCATCTCATTACCCAAAAGTCATTTCTAAAGGAAAGGCAATTTAGACTAGAACAACAAGAATTAGAGCTGAATAAATTAGCATTCAAAAAAATATAAACAGCTTTCAAGTTCAATACATTGGAAGACCAGGCAACGACAATAGATTATTAAAATCTGAGCTGTTTAATTTGATGTAACGAGTGTTACCATAAACCAAAATCAAGAAAAATAAGCTAAAATTGGGAAATATTTTCCCAATGTTTTCTTAATAGAAAGAGAACTAAAATATCAAAAAGCACTCAAAAACTACAACCTAAAAGCTATGCAACCTAAAATATGCAAAGATAGAACAAAAAAACTATCCATTTTACCGTGAATACCAACCCAATATGGAGTAAGATATGTTACACCTGATTCAACCATCCCTTTGTATCAGTACTAATTTGCACATACATGACTGTCACAATGTAATCAATCAGACCAAAAGACTCACACAACAGCACCTGCACTGCTGTGCCTATGACTGCACTGCTGCACTCCTGGACATACATGAGAAGGTGCAGGAAAATAATCATGGTCACATGAATACATGTTTTAAAACCATTTGTGCTTCTGGGAACCTCACAATGAGACCTTTTAGAGGCTGGTGAATAACTTTGTGGCATCCATGATTTTCAGTCAGCCATTACCCTTCCATTCTTTTTATACTGACAGCCTTATTTCTACTAGACAAAAATATCCCTTGGACCAGTGAGACCTCTACTGCAAGCAAATGCTGATTTTTTTGCTGACTTTTCTTCACAGGTCTACACAATCTTCAAATGTGTGAGAAAAGAGAAAAAACTCTGAGTTTCAGGGAGGTACCAGAGAGAACCATGTGAAAGCATTTAAAAGCGTTTAAGCAAGACAGTTATTTCAATGCTTTGCATATGTAAAGAACAAGCTTCTTATAATGTCATTATTCAGAAATGTAATGCTTAAGAAAGTGTGACAGCAATTGCATTTAGCACATGGCTATTCAAACAAGTCTAGTCATCCACAAATGCAATTTAAAAATACTGAATGTGTCACATGGGAACTGATTCACACTCTAGAAACACTCATACAAAATAACATGGCAAGTTTCTAAGAAGAATGTAATGGCTTTTCATGCTTTACTCCATGAGAGGTCCATATTAGTAGAATGGGATTACTGACACGTGCTATAGGGAAAAATGACAGTACAAAGACAAAAATACGAGGAAAAATAGTTTTGATAGACTTCAAAAAATAATTTTAAAAAGTCAAATGAAGCAATAAACAACATCAGTAATTCCTTCAAAAACAAAGTCCATATAACTCAGAGTTATGATATAGCATGACCTAATCACAAGCAGCTGCTCAGCCTTGTATTTCCTCTGTGCCTGAGATCCAGCCCTAACAGTCTAGAGGGAGCTTATGACCAAACAATATTGCTTTTAATAGGTTTCTAAAAAGATACTACACACTTCATGGCACTGAATTTGATAAAGTGGCTGTACAACAAAAGAAGCAACACACTCCCCCATTTTTTTTCACAAGTGTTTTTCAAGGCAACTACTGTAAGACACCATTAGAAGTTTCAAATATGACTATTAGTGGTTGTTTCATATGTACATTGGAGTAAAACAATGTCCTTTAAAACACTGACTACTCACACTTCATTAAAATGGAACACATTGACAATGGCCATCTTGAACTTGAATCGGATGCTGGAGACAACAGCATGTTAAGCATACCATAAAAACACTTGCAAATATGAATACAAAAGGCATCATGTTCTCCATCACAAGGATGTTCCAAGTTTCATGAAGTTCAGGAATTTATACTGTTAGAAAACTACAAAGTTATTTTAAAAAAAATATTTCTAAATCTAGACACTTTGACTAAGTGCATAAGCAGAAGCATAGAATTAAATACAGAATAGCCGACAGTTACCTGTTTTGAACCCTTTTAAATGTAAATCTACCACCACTACAGAAATAAACCAAGCAGGATATTGCACCCACCACTGATGGAAATGCTAAAGAATTATATTTACATAAAAAAAGGAAATGTTCTTCCAGTGATGAAATCTCCAAGTCCCTTCCCTGGGACCCACATAGCAGCTGTCAATTTTTCCATTAAAGAGAATTCATTACATTCTGAAATTCTGGGTTTGATCCATTAGAAAGAAATTAAAGAGGAAACCTGGGTCTGACCACATGTACTGGCATGAAAAAAAATCAACTACATGTATTCTGAGTAAAAATGTATTTAGGCCCTGGTGTTCCCAGTCTGAAACAACCTGTGTCAAGATCAGAGATGTAAGGCTGCTGGCATCAATGCCTTTATCAAGATGCTGAGGAAAGCTCTTAAACCAGCAGGCTAATATAAGTATTTATTCTGAGCTAGTTACTAAAAAAAAAAAAAAAAGATTGCACAAGAAACATGTGCTTTGTTTATATAAAATTCTTTGCGACTGCCTTCATTTAAGCAACCCACAAGACAAAATGAAAATTATTGAAAGGATGTGGAATAAATGCAAATCTTGAAAATTTTGAATCCTTATTTGGGAGAAGGAAAACCCCATGATGGCAGAATTAGTCATGAAGTGAAAAAAAATCAGGAAAAGAAAAAAGGGACCTGGGCAGAATAGGAGGGAAGGATGTCCCATGGTCAAAACCATCTCACTACGACTCTACACATAAGTATTTGCACGATACTACAATTTCTGTAGAGGAGATGATTCTCAAAGTATTTCCATAGCAATGTAATATCTACTCACCTGTTGATTTCATTATTAACGTGCAATTTCTTAATCTGTTGTAGACCAATGTCGATGGAGGCCAGTATTTATCTAAAATCAGCAATGATGCAGTCCTACAAGCTGCCTAGAATAGGAGGCCACAACAAGCAAGTGTTCAACAAGACCTCTTGCTCCCCACAAGTACATACTGTGTAATCTTTTTCACACTGAATACAACTTCAGATGAGTAATGAGAGCTTCCTTCTGATACCGGGCAATAGCCAGCTGGAAAATACAGGGAAGCTTGTTCTCTTAATACCACTAGGATCAATTACATGAAAAGCTGGAAATTAAAAGCTAAAAAAAAAAAATAAAAAATCTTGATATGGTGGGTTGACCTTGGCTAGATGCCAGGTGCCCCCCAAGCTGCTCTATCACTTTCTCATCCCAGCTGGACAATGGAGAGAAAGTAAGATGGAAAACAAGGAGAGCTAAAGGCAGTTTACGAAAGCAGAAGTGAGAGGTCATACATGCACACAAGAAAGGAGAAAAGCAAAAGATTTTATTTGCTACTTCACATCCTCAGGAACTGCCTGGCCGCTTCCCCAGAAGCAGGGTTTCAGCACACATCATGGTTGCTCCAGAAGGCAAATGTTATAAACAACAAATGCCATCACTTTCTCCTTCACACAGCTTTTATATATGAGCTGATATCATACTGTATGCAATACTGCTTTGGTAAATTTGGGTCTAGTGTCCTAGGTGTATCCTATCCCAAGATCTTTTCCACATCAGCCCACAGATGAGAGCTGGAATGTTGGAGAGCCAGTGCTGATGCTGTGCCAGTGCCGTTCAGCAATAGCCAAAACACTGGTGTGTTATCAACACCAATGCAAAGCACAGCACTGTGAGGGTTGCTGTGGGGAAAACAAAATCCTTCTCAGCCAGACCTAATACACTTGATGACAAAACACTCGGATTAATGTAGCTTAAGGCAACCAAATAGCCAGTGGACAGAAAAAAAGGCACCTTTGGTCAATAATTCACCCACCTAAAATCTGAGCATTCTGCTTCTGGCTGCAGAGAAAGCTTAGGATATCCATGGCTGTAAGTCTGGCATTTCAGTTTATGAGATGAATGCCAACCAGAGTCCAGAAAACCCAAGCAGTGGTGAAAACAGAGTGTGTGGAAACAGGCTGAATCACTGCAGAACTTGTGAAGTAATCCTGGAACAGAGCTAGAAGGCTTGCAAGAGAAGATAAGTCAGGCAAAACTAAACAACTGATGCTTGGAATACTAACATTGGGAAATTAAATCTTCAGCAACATCAGAAAACTTGAAAATGCTGCAAGCAGTAAAGACTAGAAAGCTATAGAGAATAAGCCAAGAAGTTTTACATCTTCCTGCTCAGAGAAGTATATATTTATTTTAAAATCTTGATACAAAATAGACAGAATTTCTTTTCCAAAGATGCAGCATCCAGGCCCAGAACCCTTGAGTCCTTCTACTGAAGAAAAAACAAAATCCTAACCCTTCTACAACTACTGTGCTCTTTGGCTGATGTTTCCAGTGGTTGGCACCAAACAACTAGTATTTAGTTGCTTAAAATTTAAAGATGCAAAGTAAATCAATTCACTGACATGAAGCATTGAGGTAACATTCCCTCACTCTGCTCCTATGACATAATAGCAATACCAAAGGGTGAATTCAGTCTAAACCCCCTTTCTTTATCTCACTGTAGCCTACACATCATGTTACATTAGAACAACAAACAGGAAGATGAATCCCTCAAGACATTATATATGCTATACATATTCATGTCTTTATACTTTACTTTTGAATCACTATTGACTTTCTGTGAAATTCATTACCAAACAGCAAATGCTGCAAAAATTCAGCCAGGGAGATTAGTATACTGATGACTGCTGGGACCTACTTCCAGATAATGATGGCCACAGTGACAAAAAAAAAAAAAAAAAAAGACTTCAGCTAAACTATAGGTTTCCTGAAGGTGGCTTGAATTAAAAGCTGCATCACAAATTCGTAATTATGCTCTATATATAAACACATAAAAAATCTGAAATTGAATAAATCAGCTGGCCAAAGAAAACCCGTAAGCATGTCTTATTCAGCTTACAAGACAGAAATATTTTGCTATCTACATTAAAAAGATTGGAATAATTAGTCATGATAACAAATATTTGTGCCAGCACCATGCTAAATGATCCCAATTTTGCTAATATTGACCTGTTGGAAGGCAGAATTAGAAACATTTCAAAACTTCAAATACACTTCATCATTAATATTTCTGACACTAAATTTATGTCATCACTTTCCTAGCAATGGGAAACTTCATAACAATGAAAAGCAGACACAGCAGTAAAAATTAATCAAAAGTAAATACTATTGATTGTCTGTTTCCAGATTTATATGTAAAACAAACATTTATATTTATGGCTGAGGCACTACTTCCATTACAAATGCCTACGTTCAAGCACTTCCACTGTTTTGGAAAAGAAATTGCCTAGGATGATAAAATTCATCGATTTCTCCTTTAGCCTAGTGAGGATTTCTCTTCCCCCATTCCCCTCCTCCTTATCTGCACAGAACATAGAAGAAATAATAAAAATCTTCCCGGTTATTTTAGAGCTAAATAAGTGGAGGAGGGAGGCATTTTTCACAGGTTAAGGATTGTGACTAAGCTTTTTCTGTTGTTGTATGGTACAAGGAATGTGAATCATCCTTGTCATTTGAGAAAGAAACTCACAGATAAAGAATAAGACAGACAGCCAAGTGGGAAGAAAAGATGGATCAGCAGAGGATTCATGCTAAGAAAACTCCTCTGACATCATTAAATTCAGCCCTTAAAATAGAACTTGTTATCTAGCTGAGAATTGCTCACTTTTGGAGAGTCACAGTGACTCAAGACCATACCACAGAAAAGTGAACTCTTAGGGGATGAAAATTAGTAAAGAAATCAGTTTAGAAGTTGAATTGGGAATAGAGTGGTAATTAAAGTAGAAAATGGATAAGCAACATATTTTGGAGAAAACCAGCTAATTGTTCAATGTCAGTTATTCAAAATGCTTGGAGGTTTACCAAGTGCTTTGTCATAGTCTTAATGAAACCAAAAAAAAAAAAAATATAAAGAAGACACAAAGCAGCCTCAAGAAACAGAGCTTCAGTGAATATCAGTGACAGCCCCATCCCAAAGGCTGCCCAACCATCCCACAGGTGAGACACCAAACTATCAGAACAGCATTCCTGTGGCAGAAGAAACAGTGTGCTGCCCCTGCTGTCCATAATATTTTACTGTAACTCCTGTTATTAATTAATTGTCTCAAGATTTTGTATTTACCATATAATGCTGCACTCTTACTGAAAGGATTAGTATGACATGAAAATTAGAGAAGCCAGATGAAAATCCTTTCTCCATGGCCTCCTTCATGATCACAAGCCCAAAACAAACTAGAGTCACTGTGATTTCTAAATTCAATTCTTTTTAAAACTCAGTATGTTTTATGTTCAAAAAGGCGAGTTTGATGCTGATGTTAAAAATTAATAAATAGAACTAATTCAATTAAATTAAATTGTAGGAATCCACAGGATACCAACTGTTTACCTTCTTTACCTTCATCATGTACATCCATGAGAAGTGGAAAAAAAAGAGAAAATGTGAAATGAACATTTGCTTTCAGGTGCATAAAAATGGGATTTGTTTCCCTTGAAAAAGTGAGTGGGATACACTCACTAGAAACCACATTTAAAAGAACATTTATCGTTGCAATTAACATAATTATAGCTCATGCTAGAAAGCAAAACAGCTACTATGAACAAGGATTTATCCTTTTCGTTGTTGTTGCAATAGTTTTCTCAGATTTTTCTTCACTTGAAAATAATATAGCTCATGAAATATCTATTGCTTAAAGATTAAGCACAGTACAGGTAAAACAGAAGCCGTGCCTGATCATCTTAAACAACTTGTTCTGATGAGTTTCTAACAAGTACAGTGTGACTTGTTAAATCCTGCACTCAAAAAGCAATGCTGAAGAGCAAGACCACTATTACAGTAACATATCGTGTGCAACTGCAAAATAAATTAAGAAAATTTAAATATTAGTAAGACCTCATGCACTGGCTTAAAAAAATCAAGTGCCATGTGTCTGATGCTAAAAGATTATGGAATTTTTAGGTTAATTTTCATGAAGGTTGCTCAAGAATAAAAGGAGAGTGATATTACATGTAGTGATTTGCTTTTCTTTGTCAGAGATTTATGGCCACCTTTCCCCTTTTGACCTCATCATGTTTTGATATCACAAAGGTTGAAACTGAGGACTGAAGTTTTTTCTCTATCCCAAATGAAAAGATATTCTAATTGGAGAGCTTCCAAGCAAGGCTGCCTGCTTTCATTTCATATGTGCTTTTTTAAAGAGAAGTATCTGTTCTCAAAGATGTACAAGATGTTCTAGCTAAAAGAAAAGAAACCTATAATCTAATCATCCTAAAATGTTGAAAGACTTCTCTTCTTTTAGGCCTATTTGGTTGTTATCAGAATAGCTTTGTAGTTGTCCCTCTGAAATTTTGCTGCTTCTCCTGGGTGGCTCAGAAAACTAACCAGGAGTCTTTGCTGAGCTTTCTACAGAGGGATGTGTGTAAATTCATTACTACATAAACAATTTATGTACATGATTAATTCAAATGAATCCTTTCCTATATTTGTCAATACAGACTTTCACTTGTCAACATGCTGTCATTTTATCAAGGACATTAGATCTATCAAAAAACCTCAGTCTCTTCCAGCCGTCATTCATATATAAAATTTTATTCTGAGAATTACATGATGCCATTGCTTTTTCCATATTACAAGTACATTAAACAACAGTCCTGTAAAATCTTCTGGTTCTCGATAATTTATTTATACTTGATTGTAATCTTTTAACTACCTTCAAATTAAAGTGAATAATTTATATCTTCCATTGATTACTAAAATGATACAGCAGCTTCTTGTGCTGGATTCTTTGAAAGATCAGATTCACCAATTCATTCTCTTCAGCTGATGTATTAACTAAAGTATTGCAAATGAGAGAAAAACAATTGTCATCTATTTGGGTCAGTCATATCACATGCTTCAGAGCTACTTCAGGTTCCTTAATAATTTTTAAGATAATTTACACATCATTCTTAGAGCTAGAATGTGCCATGAAAAGACCCCCTCAAGAAAAATCTGAAAGACAACAATGGGTGAGGGAAGTTTGAACATCTATCTATCTATCTATCTATCTGTCTATCTATCTCTTTAAAAAGCCACCATACACTGAAATGTAATCATTGCAAAAATGTTTTCATGGCAAATACTTAAACATATGTCATGCCCACAAATGCAAATCAAATGCCCCTGTGAAAGTTCAGGTCACGCCTGAGAAGTTACATATCATGAACTGTGACAGCCACAGCTGCAAGCAAATGGCCAGCACAGTGGGTTCTGGACACTCCTGTCATACTGTTCTGCAAGAACATTCTCCAAGGTTTTAAACCAAATCTCTTCTTAGCTAAAGGAGAATGCTTACTTTGAAAAACATTAACTCTCAGCTTGGGAGAAAAAAAAGTAGAGAAAGAAAAAAAAAAACCAGCAGAAATTACGTACTTCACATATTCAACAGGCTGTTACACAAGAAATTTCTTCAACTCATTCTCTGCAGAGGGAAGAACTTCCTGCTCCTTAACATTTGCTCTCTGTGTCTGGACAATTGTGCACACGAGTTTCTGGACTAACATTAGCAATTCAGAATGCATATATGAAAATTAAACAGATAGAACACACACATAATTTCAAACTTCTTAAAGTCATTCTACCTTCCTGTCCTGGTTTTGTCTGGGACAGAGTTAATTTTTTTCCTAGTGGCTGGCACAGTGCTGTGTTTTGAATTTAGGATGAGAACAGTGACATATATATAACGCATATATTCCAGTTGTTGCTAAGCAGTGTTTATACTAAGGTTTATAATCTTTTCAGGTTCTCTTATCACCCTGCCAGGAATATGCTGGAAGGCACAAGAAACTGGGAGAAGACACAGCCAGAACAGCCAACACAAACTGGCCAAAGGGGTACTCTACACCATGTGGAGTCATGCTTTGTATACAAACTGGGGAGAAAGCTGGCCTGCGGCCGCTGTTCAGGAACTGGCTGGGTATCAGTTGGTGAGTAATGAGCAACTGTGTTGGGCATCACTTGCTTTGAATATTGTACTTCCTTTTTCATTATGATTATTATTTTGTTTTCTGTCCTTATTTTTGTAAGCTGTCCTTATCTCAACCCACAAATTTTACCTTTTTTTTCCTGTCAGTTCTTGCCCTCATCTTATTGGTGGCTGGGGAGGCAGTGATCTAGCAGCATGGTGTTTAACTGCCTGCAGATTTAAACCCTATCAATCCTTTCTGGAGCTCAAAATGGGGCACAGAGCATGGCAGAAAAATTATTTATAAGCATTTATTTTATTAGTTTATCGCTCTCTGGTCACAATGTTGATTTATTTGCTCTCAGAGTCCATGAAAATGCAGAATCATAGAAAGTTTTGGGTTGTAGGGGACCTTTAAAGATCATCTAGTCCAAAATCCCAAAATGAGCAGGGACATCTTCAACTAGAACAGGTTGCTCAGAGCTTCACCCAACCTCACCTTGAATGTTTCCAGGGATGAGACATCCACCACCTCTTTGGGCAACCTGTTCCAGTGTCTCACCACTCTCATCACAGAAAACTTCTTTATCTCTAACACGGAATGAACTCTTTTTAGATTACAACCACCGCCCCCATCCTATCACAACAGGCCTTGATAAAAAGGCCATCCTTCTTACAGCTGCTGTACATGTTCTCAAAGTTGAATTATGTAACATCTTGCTTGTGGTATATGTTCCCTGCCGTGCTGTTTATCACCTCTGGGGACTGGATTAAGGCCATTATTTGGCTTTAAGGTTGCATTTTGTAACACTGCATTAGGATAGGATAAAACTGAGGGTTGTGAGACTAACCTGGAATTTGTACTCAGCATTGCCACCACCTCTGTATTCCAGGAACCATCTGTTGGAAACTACTATTAATTATACCTTTTATCTTTACTTCAAGGAGAGTCAATCTATGGGGGAGGTACCTTCCTCCATCTTCCCCTTCTCCAGGCTAATTACAACAGTGCTTTAGAATATCCTCAGGATTTTCAAACCAGCATGTTCCTACTGCTAGGGCTCCTGAACATTTTTTTAGGTCTTCTTTATGATTAAACAACTATTTAAGAATACCACCCACAGATCTGCACTGAGGCTGGATAGTGATGAGTGGCAGGGTGTGGGGGATAGAACAGGCAAGTGCCTAGGACAGTGGTCACCTCCAACATTTTGGAATTACACCTCTGAACAAGTCCAGAATCTTGAGAAACTGGTAAAATATTTAGAAAAAGTATTCTATCATCCTGGCAATTCCAGAAAAAACAAATCACATGCTTGGGCCTGACTCAGGCCCTGTTCAGCATTCTTCAGGACCCTCAAGGGGCAGAGAAGGTCCCTGGATCTGATGGCAAGATGACTCTGCAAGGCTCTGCAGCTACCCCAGCCCTGGAACCAGCACTGCAGCTGAACCAAAGAACCAACACATGCCAGTATCAGTCTTCTCAGTACACAAAAAGAAATAGTGGAAGCAAAAGTGAGGCAATTTAGTAGGGGATGAAAGAGTGTCTTCTAAAAGGGAGCAGGAGGAAAAAGTGGACAAGGCAGACTACCCCAAAGGAGGGCCATCACAAGAACAGGAGGAGAAAGAGAGGCAGACACTAAAGGAGAAGAAAGAGCAAAAGCTCACAAATGAGGTGCCAACCACTGGTCCTCAGGGAACTGTGAGATGCGTGAAAAGATTTCAGCTGCTGTCTAGTGTCTAAGCAAGCCCACTGCCACCTTGCTGTTCCTATGTTGGGAAAATGGGAGCAGGAGCCCGGAATTAGAGGGTAAGGAAGCAAACAGCTGGGATTCCTTTCTAGGTAATGAAGCATTGACAAAGTGGTTGGAAAAGGGGTACAAGTCATTAGGTTCTGAAGGCAACTTCTGTCAGATGTGAAAGAAAGGTATCCCTTCAAGAAAGATACTGTTATGTTACCTAGGCAAGGGGACCACCATGGAGAAAGGTATCCAGTACCTGAGGAAATTGGCCGAGCTGGAGGTGGATGAATTGGCTGGCCAACTCCATCCAGCAACATGAAGAGAATCTTTCTTCCTTCATCATCTCAGATGTGGAAAAACTGGTCCAGCAGCACAGAGATCCAACTCCCCACCAGTATCTCAACTATTAGGAGTAAGCTTTCCTCTGCTCAAAAGGGAGGACACAGTGAGTACACACCCCCCTGGGGTTTGACCTGAGTGACCACAGAGAGGAGATGAGAAACTAAGCTGGAAAATCTGCCTCAGTCATAGAGGCACAAACATGTGAGCTGCAAGGAAAAACAACCACAAATGGGGTTCTCACAGGAAAATCGTTGGTCCAGTTTCCTGTGGGCAGTTCCCCAGAGCAAAAGGGCTGATCTTACTCCTGACTGAAGGGACTTTTGATTCCTATTTACAAGAAGTGAGTAGTCAAAACTATTGCTAGGACTACAAGGGCCTTGCCCACAGAAAGATGAACGAAAGGGACAATTGGACTTTACTGGACTGTGTGGATCCAATGGTCTGGCTCATCAGACCCACAGTAGTAAGAGGCTCTAGCAGACACCAATGTACAGTTGTAATACTTTAATTCCCATTTGTATTTCTGGAGTGGCAGGGGGATCCCAACAACTGACTGTATTGGAGGTCAAAGTGAGCCTGACTAGGAATGAGTGGCAAAAGCACTGCATTGTGACTGGTGTGAGGGAAGCGAGTAAGCAGTGAGTCCAGTAAATCCTGTACAAGTGAGACCAATGCAAATTTGATGATTAAATGCATTGAAAATACAACTTTCTACTTCACTTGTTAAAGAAATCAGTGTCCTTTAATTTTTAATGCTCTTTCTCTAGTGTCCAATTTTTTCAGAAGTTGTCCTGAGAGGTAGGACTGGTAATCAAATGTAACCAACAACAGGATAATCATATTCCTCTGATTAGGTCTTCAGTTGCATATGCTGTCTGGCCTTTTGGGGACAAATACTTATGTGAGTGCTTAGTATCAAGAAAATATCCTCATGGAGGAACTAAACTGAACACTCAGCAGCTGGAATACTTGACTGGCTTGGAACAGGACTTGAAAAAAGAAAAGTAGTAAGAAAATCTTTGCAAAATTTCAAATCATTATATTTGAGGAGCATAACACCTGTCATTCTATTCCTCTTCCTAATTATTTCCTCCTTTTCAAAATAAAGCAAATAATTGACATTTAAGATCTATTGAAAGTTTATCTGAGGACACTAAGGATGTGGTTTTAATGTAAATATTTACAGCTGCTTGAGACCATTATATTCCTCAGCTCCTTGGACAGCTTTGAGGTAGCTTATCACTTACTATTCTAATTTTTCATAAGTTCACCTTAATTCTTGGGATTTCTGGCTGGATACAAAAAGAAAATTATTATTTGTATTTTATTTGTATTCTTTTATTCTTTAATTTAGAGATCATCTCCTGACTACATCTTTTGTACAGTTGTTATAGCATTCCATTTGCTTACATAGAAATATTAGATCTTTACACTAACCTATCCAACAAGCATGGAAAACAAGTGAACTGAGACAGTTTACTGTAAGTCACAGAAATTACTATTGCTACATGGAACACAGCTTGAAATTCTCAGATCTATAATTGGGGCTGAAGGAGAAGGACCCAAGAAACCCTAGCACACATTTGGAAATGCCACTATTTGATTGAGGTAAATTTTCATCAGTTCGCACACAGATTTCTTTTGAAATTCAAAAGTGTACATAGAAAATGTTTATACTAGTTTCTTTTGCTGATGTGAATAAGACTTTGGCTGCAATTAGCATCCATTAAAATACACAATACACTAAGGATGGAATTACAGATGTGGTTGAAACTATCACCATAGGTGGGGCATTTTAAGCAGCATTTCCATAGTCACTCTGTTTTGACATGGCTGTCCACTTTAACATCATACAGTACTGTCTCACATTTCCCTCACGATGTGTATTAGAACCACCTCTGCCACCTCTGCAGTCTATGTTACATCTAAAATTCAAATGCAAATTCTTTATATTGGGGGATTAAATATTTGTGCACAAATGACATATTTTCCCACAGTAATATGAAAAAATCAATCTATATTTAGGCAAATTAACTGTGAGCAAGAAATTCTAAGAAAAAATTGTCCTTATATAATTCATTTAATGCTTGAAAATCATACTGATTATAAAGTACTGATGTGCAATTAATTACTTTAATACTGAAGACAAGTTACTTGAATCATTTCCCTTGGTGAGCTTTGTTTTGTGGCTCACTCCAACCTCCACCAGAACCCTAGGCTGTTTCCTCTAGTCAAATTCCTTTTGTTATATTTATCCAGTCTACACTATCAAAGTGAGAATTTATTCACTACTTCTCAGCTCAGAAGTCTCTGTAATGAAAGCAATTCTTTTGAAAAGCATCTAAAGTGCATTTCCTTACTCTGCAAGTTTCTTTTCTCCAGAGAAATTGAAAATTAGCTTTACTAGTGGCATAAAACTGAGCTAACATAGTACCACTTGAGAGGAAGATTCACCATTACCCTCAGCAGAAGAGGTTTCTCTGTCTCAAAAACTGAAGACAATCCTACATTGTTATAATTAGCATAGCTTTGCCACCATCCAGGGTAAACATAAAAATTCTTGTACCTTGCATTCTGAATTTAAGAAACCATGCACTTCATTTCCCTTCAGATAAAAAGCTCATCAGAGTAATCTCTCCTGAAAACAATAATTCTGGATGGCTCTTAATGCCAAATTTTCAAAATAATTTACCAACTAGATGTAGTCAAATGTGTAAAAAAGGCCGAATTATCACATCACCAAAGATACCCAAGAAAATATATTATCCTTACACTGAAACCTATTGCAGAGCTAAGCAGTTGTCCTGAAAGTCAAGGGAGACACTCAGGTGCTTTTATTTGTACATTAGTCCTGTTGTATGGGAGTATACACTTGAGATCACAAATTTGCAAGCACATTGCTAAATCACAGAAACAGACACTTTAAGATTACTTCCTTTATTTCATAAATACATTAAAAAGAGAAAAAAAGTCACAGAGATTAAAGGAATTCCTTTCACTATGTGTTATTCAGTTTCATTTTACTTCATTACTGTCATTTTCTCTGTAAAGAAAATACATTCAGGGTCTTCTAAATTTTGGTTCAAATCAAAATAAATCCCTTTGATCAAATACTGGGGGTTCCCCACCTTGGTAGTTTTATAAAAAGCAGAAAAGTCATTTGCAGATATGAAATGAGAACCAGGATGCCTTACTTCCACACTAGGTTTTACATTGGGCAAGATGTCTTTAATCTGCGTGATTCTGCACTGAAGCAGATCTACAAACCTTCACACTCACACCTGCTCAGAGACAAAAGGATGAAGCCAAGAGTTCAACAAGTATCTTGAGGCCATTTAATTTGTACCCAGCTTCAACTGCCAGCACATCCCTTCAGCAGAAAAAAGAGTTTGGAACAAAATCACAAGAATTATAGTCATTTGACAGAAGTACACAGGAAGTGGAGTAATTTCTTCTAATACTTTTTTAGTACACTTTATAGGCTAGAACAGCTCAGAAGTGAATGACTTTAGCTTATCCTTTGAACAGCATGAAACTGCTTACAGCAAGGTTCAGCTACTAATTTGCTCATTAATTTGACATGAAACTTCTCTCTGGGCTTGGGATTCAAGGTTTCCAGAGATAGATATAACCAAACACACTTGCATTAACCTTGTGTTCTCTATACTGGAAAATGGCTTATAAAGAAATGCATGTGTTAGAGTGAGGTGCCTGCCTCAGTGACCATGCAGCTTTACAATAGCCAGCCTACCACTGCATTAATTCACTACACCTCCAGTCCACCATAACACCTCTGGTAACACTCTGGAATTACACAGGGAGTGAAAAGCTGCTTTGCAGGCCAGACTGAGCTTCATCTGAGAGAGAATAATTTTATATATGAAGTAAGGCCAGTATGCATTCATTCCTCATCAGAGAGGTTGTCTGGATTCTAGAATCAGTCTATTAGGAAAAGCCTTTACCCAATGTAACTTGGAATGACACATTTAGCTTTGATCTCATGGGAAGCAGTTCTTTTCAAAATGGTTTAAGGACATGTTTTGATGAAGCAGTCTTTCCAAAGCAAGATTTTGATATCACTAAGTTCTTAAAAAAAAAAAAAAAAAAAAAAAAAAAAAAGCAGATTTGATTTCTATTTATGCACATAATACTACATTTTCCATGAACAGATTATGAATGCTTCAGTCAAAAATAAGCCACATCAGTGTCACCAATAAACTTCTGGCATATAATATTTCATGCATTGTGGAGTTATGAGGAGAGGTCCCTGTACAGTACTGAACATGCTTTTTATTGCTGTTTTTCCTCTTTACAGCAAAATTCTTCATAGGAATAAAACAACATAATCTAAAGATGTATAACCAAGCTTTCTCAATCGTAATTAAAAACTGGACAAAATTAAAAGATAACCTGACCATCAGTATGTCTTAAAAACATTTAAAATCAGTTGTATAACAATTGATGGTTGTCATAAATACCAGATCCACAGAATATGGATAATGCTGTCATACTGATACAATTAGCAAAAATTAATACTTAACTATAGTTATTGTTCAATGAATATTATAAACATCTACCTATATATGTGACATGACGCAGAGTACAGTAGAAACCATGTTGAAAGCCTAAGCCACTATTTAAACAATGTACTTACCTACAGGAGTCTCAGGCAAGCTCTAACTTGAATCACTACTTACTATAAAGATGTAATAATCACGGATTAAATTCTGTAATTTCTGGTTGAAATAAAATTAGTCCAGTGCTATAGTTATGTTATTGGCCACATTTCAGAGGACATCTGAGGTTGTCTCTGGTCATCTGCAGCCCATACTATGCATTATTGCATCTATGCAAGGAGACCTATTATAGTCCAAGCTTTCAGAGAGGCCTCTAATATTTTCAAGGTGAACAAACAATTCTACACACATTTTATGACCACTAACTCATACATAACACTGGTGTTAGAGATTACATTGAAGAAAAACATACATAAATATGTCCCACGGGGGGGAGTTATATCAGATGCCCAAACAAATATGCATGGTATACACAGACACATTAGGAAAGGTCTTGACAACACATTTAGCAGAGGATTGTGCTTTATTTGTTAAGATCTAGGAAATATTGGTTTTATTCTGTAGCAGCTGTTCTCCATCACTAAATATATTTTCTATGTTTGCAGCTACACACAGCATCACACATGATTTATCAGTATTAATTATCTTACTGTCATGCAGTTTAAGATTACAGTGTCTATACTGGAAAAGACAGGGTGGGTTACAAAATGGAGTTATAACGTTAGACAGCAGGGCTCAAAATTGAAAGGTAATAATCATACATTTATATTACATGATTCTGTGATCAAATTTAAACAGATAAAAGTCACTGTGGCAACATGTAATTTGGTAGGACAACTCAGGAGTGACCAGATTTTACAAGACCATGTATTCACTTCTTTTTTGGGGTTTTTTGAGCCGTGCAAGTTGAAGGGTCATGAACACACAGGGTATCAAAACAGACAGGTTAGACTCAGTGGCAACATGAGACATTTGGGATCAAGTGAATAAAAGACAGAATCACATACCCATTTTTCCACATCAACTAGCTGTAGAAAGAAAAAGCAAGAAATCAGTAAATCTCTTTCCTTAAATACAGCATATCAAAGTCTATTTTGAAGTTAACATTTAATATTTTCAGAAGTGTATCTAATATGAAAATTCTATAGCTTCTAGTAATGAAGATATTCTCCTGGCATCTTCTCTTTAAAATGTCAATACCTCACTTTCTGTCTTTATTTTCTGGAAAGCACTTCAAATTCTAGAAGTCAAAAATGTCCATCTAAAATCAGATAACAGGCAGCAAAGGGAGACTGATACTGAATTATTTCCACACTGTATTCAGTACCAACCAGTCAAAAATGCAGAACACAGTAGCCTACAAATTGTATCCCCATTTCCTCTTAAGCTCTGCCATTAGCGAACATCATTCACTTGAAAAGGTTTTATTGCTGCTATTCATGGTTTGCCATGTTAAAGAATGCCACCAGTATTAAAATTAAGGGTATCTGCCAAACCCTGACCTTAAAACCTACAGCATATGAGAGTATCTTGCATAAGAACAGGGAACAGCACAGAAAAATGGCATCCATTTCTTCTATGGGGAAAGTGAGAATGACTCCAAAAGCTTAAGGTTTTATATTAACAGAACTGTTTCAGGACTCAATAAGGAAACAGATTTTAAATTACTCTCTCTAAAAAAATCTTTGGACTATCTTATAGTCTCAGAAAGGATTGAGAATATCTGCTAGAACACAGTTCAGCTACTAGAACAGTTAGCATGCCGCTACCTATTAAATACTGAGTTGGCACTGAGAGCAGTATGTCTGAAGTAGATTGGTCTCTGGGCTTTGCACAGAAAACACTGCAGAATATCATGCCTTCAATGGTTTTACTGCAGGCACATAATTGACCTTTTGTTAGCAGATGCCACATAAAAGTTTAATAATTTAAGACAGCTTAGTGTAAAGCAGGAGCAATTTTCAAAACCAGTAATATCTGGATGTCAACTTGCTTGTGAAATTACTGTAATAAAAGGCAATGTATTTAGTTCTCATCTGTTAAAATACCTCAATTCAAAGTAAACTTTCTCACTTTCAATATACATTTCAATTAAAGAGAAACTTTATGTTTTTATTCAGTGCTGCTAGTACACAAAATTCTGATTTGTCCCTATTTATTTTTTTAGCAAGCCTTACTGTGGCTTTTGTTATCAACCACAGCTGCAGAAATGCCTCCTCAAAAACAGCTAAATGTTTTAAAACAGATACAAGGTAAGAAATTATTTGATAAGATGTTGGCAAGTTATAAAACTAAGCAATGATTTAAATCCAAATTCAATTACACTTAAAAAAAGGAGCAAGAAATAGCCAAGTTAGATTTATGTAGAAGTATTTCTTTTATTACCTTGCCTTTGATACACCTTTTGCTTTGTTAAAATTGTATACGCTCTGAAAACAGTACTGCAAGCAATTTGCCTGTGTGACAATGCTATAAAGAGGTGATACATGCTTTATTGCCTTACTCTGGGAAGAAATTACTATTCCAAAGTGTAAGTGAACAAGGCAGCTTCAACTGTTATCAGAGAACCCACTCAAAGCTCAACAGCCATTATCAGTTTTACAATTAATTGCCTTATAATTGCTGAACTGTCCATTTCCTTTATTTTAAGGGACACCAGTTAGCTTCCTGAGTCATGTGAAATATTTTCCAGTATTTATCCACTGCACACACTAATTCTGCATTGGTATACTCTTGTTTAAACAGAAAGTCTCTCAGGACAGCCACTTGAACAGTGCATGTGCACTTGTCAAACCGTACAGTTTGACACCTACGTGGGAAAGACTATGAGCTTCTCCAAAGAGATCTGATTCTGAAAGCGTGGCACAGTGCACAGCACAATGAGATCTTCCATTTGTAATTACAGCTGTATTTTATAGGCCATCTGCTGTAAGCTTTGTCAGAGCCCTCCTAGGTCCTGCTGTGCTCCCTTTTCATCTGTGGGAGAGTTCTTTGAGTGACTCAAGTCACAAGGAGACATTTCTGTCTTACAGACCACTTTGTCACAAGTTCTAAAGCCTGTTTGTGCAACATACAGAGATAAAATTTTGTCTGCTTTTGGAACCTGTTCTGGAAGACTTATGATCTGCACATTTAGCATCCCATTTTGGGGGAGGAAAAAGGTATAAGCATGAGAGATTACATTTATTTATCTGGAAATTTCTAGGAAAGCAGATTAGGTAAAGCTAAAAATAAGTAAGATTACTCATATCCAAGAGTAATTGTCTTAATGCAGACAAAATAAAATGTAAAGATCACTTAAACAGAAATGAAACAAATACCTCAGTCTAGTGCATGTATCTAAGATCTAAGCTAGGAGTCAGAAAACAGGCAAGCAAATGCTTCACAGCACACCTAAACAGATTCTGTTTCACACTGACACATCCATCTTTTGTCTGTCTTCAAGACTAGAAGCCACAGGAACCCTTTTCCCATGGATTTCCCAGCACCCATCCAAATTCAGGAAACACTAAGATTCAAAGTTTCTGTTGCTATATATGCATTGGTTATTAATCCAAGGGGAGAATTGAAAAAAAAATTAAAATCTTACAAAACAAAACAAAAAAACCACATACACTGAACAAACAGAGAAAACCACAAACAAGCAAACAAATTCTAGCATTCTCTTCTATCAGACCACATTTTGTTACCTCTCTTTTTTGGAGTGCTTAATGCTCCTTGGACTTGAAATTACCTGTTTTTACCATGAATTACTCAACTCAGGTTTTGCTGAGTTGTTCACCTGTTTGTAGGTGTAGATCTTTCAACTGGTTTAGGAAGGTTTAAAGTTCAGGAATGGTTGGGGGCATGGTAGGCAGGGACTGACAGTCACTTCTTGAGTTCCCTCTCACTGTGGCTTCTCACAGTAACTTCATTTCAATCACACATTATGTTAAATACAGTCCAAAAGAACAGTACAATCATTTCTTTCATAAAGCACAGGAATTTTTGCCTTGTCACAAAAAGAAAAAATCCAGATCCCTGGAATTCAATAAATTTTATTCATCCAGTTGATTTTCTCTCCTGACCATTAAGTCACATTTTTTTGAAAAATAAAATGTTTAGGTAGGTATATACTGATTTTTCTCCTTTTCTTTACCCAAAGAGCATCTGGATTTACAACATTTCCTCCAGCAGAGGATGCAGGATCCATATTAAGCCATATATACCTCAAAGGCAGTGTGCTACTTAGAAATATCCTTCCCTCACGTCCCTAGGTACTCAAAGATTTTCTGAGAGAAAAAGAAAAAAAAAAAAAAAAAAAAAAAAAAGACCCCGGATATCAAAATTTAGTGAGAACATTGCCATATGACAATTCTGAGTACAGGAATTATCTTGCCATGAGAACATCAGAGTCAGGAAAAGACTGAAGGATATAATATCTCTGGAATTTATTTAGTTAGTGTGGACTACTTATACTACAATAATCATTGTACAGAAAACTACTAATTTGAACACAAAAGAATTATTTCACTGCCTACTGCTAGCAAGTAGCCATCAACATAAGTTCATGAGTAAAATTCATGACACTTGAAACCAGAGAGTAGTGGATAATAAAACGGTACAGCACCCATATATCTGGGTGTCTAAAATATACTAGTAGTGCTATAAAAATAAACCCAAGGATTCCAAGCTTTGTTCTAAGACTCAAGCAAAAGATCAAAGATGGCATTTAGAATGATGAAATAATCTCCCTTCTTGAACTAGAAGAGAGCACTATACTACAGAGCCTTAATACTCCCCTTGAAATTTCATGTAGCTCCAGTAAGAATGCTCAATGAAGAACATACAGCCACAGCCTAATAATTTACTGCTATGCTAATCCAGAAACTTCAGAGTGATCTGCACTTGCTGACTTCTCTTCAGGGGCACATCAGAGCTCCAATCTTTTCAGTCAAGCTTGCATTTTAAATGCATTTAATCCAAACTGGAAAGCTGTTTTTTTCATCATTTTTTCCCAAGCACTGCAGATACCCAGAACTACACTAACCAGACATAAAAGCTAGTTAAAAGTGCAGGAATGTTATTCTGCTACCCCTACATTCTCCTGCTATAAGGAGCTATGAATTAACTGAAGAGAAATGAAGAGGGATCTTGTCAGCACTATGAGGAGTCATTCACAAACTCGTTTTTTAATGACAAAAAGCAAGCTCGCAGAACACGTGCTGAATATCCACCAATATAGAGGCATTAATTACGAGTGCAAAAGCTGCAAAGTAAGCTACTTTAAGCTATGAAAACAACCTCCCAGTCCTAATTCTGGCTTCTGTATTCTGTTTTCTTTCATCATCTTGAGCAGCACACAAAAACACTAAGGAATTTTATTTCACAGTGTATAGGAGAATCTCAGCTGGCTCTGGCTAATCACATTCCCTACAACTATTTATGAGAACTGCCATGATATTCATAATACATTGCCGTGATCCACAGATGGGATTGTGACTGAAATCTCAATGAAGAAATGTATAACATCCACCAGTAGATGTTATATCCTCCCTTGCAGTTGAACTCATTTTTCTGAACCAAAATCTTATTTTTAAAATTGCCTTTTTTTTTTTTTTTCTCTGTTGTGGAAACTGAAAACATATAGCAAAATCTTTGTCTAAAACTTTAACAAAGATAAGCAAGGTGAGAATAAGTAGAATTGAACTAAATTTCAAATTGAATTGTATTTAACAAGCTAATTGCTCATACATCTTCTCTTCCAGCCCAGGATTGTCTTCCAGTATAGATTTTTGTCTTCAAGACACTTCCAAGAGCTGTGCTTTCGTGTCCATTTGGTTTAACTCCTCTGGGCAACTTAGATCAGAAAATGTTACTGAGTAAAAATAAAGTAACTTGTCTTCCCCCAGCATAATTTTTTACTGTCCATCACCCCAGGAAGAAAACTTTCAGCACTCCAAACGTCATGGTAAGGCCAGAAAAAGACTTGCTGCTATCTACCTATAAAATAGGGAACTTGTCTAGGATAATAAAAATGTTTACTTTCATGCCATACATCCTCATCTCAAACACGGTGCACACACTAAAGAAGAGCCCATGTGCCAGGCCAGAAGTATTTGCATGTCACAGTTCTGTGATTTGAAATAGGTAATGATTTTTTTCCTGTCCTTGCTTGACCCTGAGGATCAGCAGAGCACAAAAACACTGTGCCTGCCATTCCTGATCTTTTCCAGTACTTGCAGTTGATCAAAGCACAGTTGATCAAAGCCGAGCCGTATTCTTTTTGTGCCTTATTTGAAATGGCCTGCTAACAATCACTTCTGATACTAAATAAGGTGCACTGAGGAGAAAATGACAGTATGTGTTTCTCTGTAAAAGCTCCATGCTTTTTTCCCCCACCGTTTTACTTCCTGTTCCTATTTGCAGTACAGCATCTCTAAAACAGCCATGAGTAGTCAGTATTTTAAATAGAATAAGACTCTATCTCATCTTTTCATAAAGTTTTCCAGTGGTAGCAAATGTGTATGTCCATCTACATGATACAAAAACCCACACTGCATTAAACACTGAGATCCTCCTCCTGTCCTTTCTGTCACTTTCTCTCTCGGCAGTAAGAAACACTTAGGTCATGTAAACTCAAAAGTTTGGGACAGCAGACCTTGCAGAAAGTACAAGCTAACGTTGTCGGACATAGCAACTCTGTCCCCCTTTATGACACAACACCATCTGATAACGACTTTTCCAAAGAATTTCTTAAGAAAATTACCACATTTTGTTATTTCAGTGATTTATGACTGGTACCTGTAAACAATCCTTAGACTAATGAAAAAAACTCAAAGTATAGAAATAAGAAGCTAGAACTTGGCTCAAAAGTTTGATTAAGAAAACTTCCTGGTCAGAACGAGGAAACTAAAACAACTCTGGTTTGTTATATCAAGGAACCTCTGGTTCATTTCTGACTCTTCCTTCCTACACGTGGGGGTTCTTCTGGCAACCCTGAAAACATTTTCAGCCTGTCATATTCACAGCTGCTGTTAGCTTTCAAATAGGTTATTAACTAGACTACTGTAGTGAATCAGAGAGCTTAAATTGTCAAGAGTGCATTTAACTGCCAATCTTCATACTTTTTTTTAAGGAAGTACCTTGGTAACTTGGCTTATTCATTAACATACAGAACACTTATTAAAAGAAATGGGAGGTGTTACCTCTTTCCACTGGCATGAGAGATGAAATTACTTTCACCCTCCTCCCATGCTGAGAAAATGACAAAGCTGCCAGCTCTCTGTGTTATCTTGCTGCTTACTAATACCAAGTAATTAATGAATTCAGAGTTCCACAGTTGGAGATAGGTGATTTGAATATTCAAAAATCCACCAGCTACAGTTGCATTCCTATCTCAAAATGGCTCCGTTCTCTCTTGGAAGCACTGGAAAGCTTTTCAGCTCGCAAAAAAATACACATTTTCCCCATCCCTTAAACACAGAAGGATATTTATACATACAAGACACTTGCATTTCCTTCACACAGCCCTTCGGACCAGAGGATAAGGGCTTCACTTTAATCCACAGCAAAGACTATCCCACACATGAAATTAGACAGCAGTTTGCTGGTCAGTGGCACAGAAAACAGATTTTAATAAAACAAGGCACCAGGAGGAGTGATTAATCAGCCATGACTGGATGATTAGATGGGAGTTAATAAGCTTATGATGCAATTTAGCTAGAACGTTGCCTAACTGATGGGTATCTTGCAGCCAGCATTTTCCTGAAAAATGAAGTTGTCAACTATTGGAGTAGAGGTTGTGAAATTAAATTTTTTCATATTACAGAAGCACCTCATCTTTGAATTCAGACACGCATGCAACCAAATGTTTTCATTCTCCTAATAAGGTCTGACATAGATTTATGAGAGCACAAGTCTGAAAAACTCCTAGCCTTAATTACAATGTTTTACCACAATATTACTGAGACTTTTAAATAAAAGATATTTGTTTGATGGCTATTTTCTCATGTTGTCCATGCATTATTTCTGTATCCACTTCAGTGCTTCTCTGACTTAATTGGATTGCGAGGGTGGAAGGAGGGAAAGGGAGGGCAAGGAAAAGATTGTGATGTTTGGAAGAAAATACAGACATTCTAGAATGTAACTAAGGAAGGAAAGAAAGACTGATATTAGGGTCAGTAAGTAAGCAGCATACTAGTCAATCAGTTCTGCTCCAAAGTTAAGATCACCTGTTAGTAACACGAACGAAACAAAAATGTGTAGAAGCAATCAGTCTCACAAGATGTGCAAAAATATGCAGCAGATCCAAAAATAACAGCATAAATAGAACAAATAAAAGCAACCAAAAGAAAGTACAAAAAAAAAGAAAAATTTTATATTGATGCTAAAGAAGCTGATACCTGTTTTTAATTGTTAATCAGTGCAAAAATCGGTGTCATGTTTATATTAGAAAGATAATTAACTCAATAGTAATCTATTTATTTGGCTACGCCAAGCTGCAGAACAAATGAAACTTTTAGCTAAGCACTTCCTCACAAGATTGAAGTCTTCACCTAGACAGGAGTGAATGTTATGTGTTTGCATCTCTGCCTTTAATAATCATTTTCACAAACCGATTTTCAAAAATCTCTCTCCAAATTCCAACTGCAGTACAGTTCCCTCATATTTGGCTCTCTGAATCTGACTTCTTGCTCTCAGTTTGAAGTGATCCAGTAAGCCAAAAGAAAAACAAAAACTGATAGAAATGAAAAATCCACCCAGAATTAGGAAGCAAAAGAAGGGAAATTTCCCTTTGTGAAATACAGCTAGACTATAAAAAGGAGATGGTTGTGAACTAAAATTTCCTAACTGCTTTAAATACAAGCAGAATAAGCATGTAAGAAAGAATTTAGAAAATGCTTCCTACTCTACTATATTTAAACCAACAGCTAAATTTGTAGCCTTCAAATCTTCAAGAGATTTCCATGTCAAGTTACATGGAAAGGACCTAAACACTATCCAATCCTATTCACAAAAGGCTACAAAGAGTGGCCTTGGCAAAATACACTGTGAATGAGATGCTAAGGTGAAAAAAAGAAAGAGGAAGATGAGAGAAAAATGTTTTAACATTTTAACATAGTATGCAACAAAATAGTTTTTATACTTCACTGATAAATTACATCAAGTAGAAATGATCAATTTTAACCATGAAGATCCACAAATCAGATTATGTCATTATTCTCTTGCTTAAGCTTTTAGATCTTTGTGTTAAGGCATAATTTTTCTTTACTTTTTTTACATCAAAGCGATAAAATCTTGAAGTCATGAAAATGATTAGAATTTCACTGGGAAAAGTTGCAACAGTTACTGGAATTTCAGAAGAAATCTCAGTAGAAAGCTTATTTTATGTGCTGTTTCTTCTCTCTCAGCCCATGCCTTGGCATACATGAGTTCAGAAAGGACTCAGCAAACCAGGTAGGGTCAGACATCTGAGCTACAAAAAGGTTGTGCAGTCTCAAAACTGAGAAAGTCTGTGTTTTTCCATGCAAAGGTCTCAGTTGCCTAAAAATGTTTTATTTTTTACTTTGCAGCATCTTAGAATACTCAGAGTCACAAGAAGCACTGGAGTCTCACATTGATGCAGTAATACCAAGAAAGCACACAGAAAGAGAACTCTGGTCTCAGCAGGGGCAAATGCTGGCTGCCTAAGATGTCCCTCTGAAGATCACCAAAGCCACCAAGCCATTTCTTTAGGACAAAGGTTTTGTATTTCCCTAACTAAAAAATAGTGCCATATGGCTGAGGAGAGAGAATAAGAAACCCCACCTGAAATTTCTTGGAACAGCCAAAGGATTTAATCAGTTACTGACATTATTAAAATTTGGGCAAATGCACAAGTTCTTTTGAAGAAGCCAAGCTATACCCAGCAAATCACTTATATTCTAACAAACAAACACCACCTGGAAATGGAATTTTACAGGAAGAACAAAATGCACAAATACCCAGACAACTAAAATAGTTTGTTGCCAAATGACCTACATATACACTAGACTATGTCAATTTACCACATTAAAAATCACCACTAAGAAAAACAGGATTTCCAAATTTGTCGCTTTCCTTCTGCTATTTGCGTACTGTTATCTTCTGACTCCTCACGATATTTTTTTTAAATAGAAACATCTTTCAAAAAAAGTGAGTGTTCTGCGTATTTGTCAACAGACTGTCAGCTATCAAAGGCTGCTTCAGGAGTGGAAGCTGCATGTACCACCAGAATTGCAAACACATTTCACTCCATCAGCAGTATCTGCAGAAAAAAGCATTAACTACAAAAATTATATACAACAATACAGGAGTCCCCAAACTGAAGCAGATGACAACAGCCAACATAATTAGAACACAGGTTTACTAGCAGAAGCTAAATACCCTTTGTTCTTAGCAAGTTTCTTTTCTTCGCTCTGCCTACTTACAAGTATGTTATTTCCATAAAGAAAAATAAGGCTTGAGCTTTCACCCCTATCACATAAAAAAGGAAATCAATGCCTCATTTATTTATATACAGAGGAAATGACTACTATTTAAAAGACTAAAGGGCAACTAACTGCTGAACTAGCAAATGCTAAAAAGACTGTAGCCTAGGCAGAAAGGGGAGACTGCAGGGGAAAGGGAGGACAATCTTCAGAGCTCAGCAACTACCATGTTTGTCAAAAAAAAGATTTATAGATCAAGATCAGAAACCTAACCAATGCGGGGATAATACCTCCCCTTCTCACTTACCATGTTGACAGTCCTGTAAAACACAGGTTTCAATTTTCACTTGGAAAATGAAGGACAGGTGCATACAAAGAGGTCAGGAAGAGTCACAGAGGGCATATTCCCTTTTTTTAAACCTAAACGTGTGCATGTGTGTGCCTATGTGTGTGTATATACACAGATATTTATCAGGCATGCGTTTGAAGAGGAAGAAGTCAATCCAGACCGCCTGGAGGAACACAGCAGTAGCCTTAACTGCTGCTGAGATCCTGCAAACACTCCAAAATGGATCCTGCTGGCATGGGACCCACTCCGCACCACAGAGGCCAGAGCAGCTCAGCAGATTGCCTGCACAGGATGCTGCGGGCAGGGGCAGCTCCCTTCCCTGTCCCAGGGACTGCAGTCCCAACTGAACCTTGAGGGAACAAGGCTCTGCTCACAAGAGTGGCCACTCAAACACTAAAAAACTAAAATTCACATTTAGGAAAAGCTGAGTGATCCTGACACACACTGAAGCAAGCTCATGGTGTATAGGTGGATGCTCCTACCACTGAAAAAGGTAAGTCAATGGCCCTGTGAACAGCAAGGGTTCACTGCTCACTCAGGGGTTTCTCTGCTGTGCCTAAGTCCCAGAGTCAGCTACAAATAAAGCACGTGGAGGCCAGGGACAGAATCTCACCTCTGCCTACAGAGCCACTCCCCATTCTCATCTTCTCTCTGTTTACCTAACACCCCGGTCTTAAACTCCTCCATTTCTTTCACTTTCCTCCCCTCCAGCCCCACTCAAGAGTTCTTACCATTCGGATAAGTAATTAAAAATGGTGATTCTCTATGACAAGAGAGAATCAAAACCCAGTTCTGTTAACATTAGACCTGAAATAGTGTAGCTCTCAAACTACAAATTCATCATAACAATTGAAACAAGCCATTTGACGACTCTCCAGCAAAACCTTACAAAACCAGAAACCTTCTTGGTGAATCAACACTACCACAGTTACCAAGGAATAGCTGGGCATCAAAAGAAATAATTTCTCCACAGATTAATGGTTGCTCCAGAGAGAGGTGAAATAACACTTGTTCTCACTAAACCTATTACTTTTGCTAAGATATCATAGATTTGCTCAGTGATGTAGCTACCATGGGACCAAAATTCCTACTGCCCTGGGGAGATGCAATTACAGACATGCAGATGAATCCCCCTATACAGACCTGCTCAGCAACAGAGTTCATTGACAGCCACCAAGAAGCTGTGCACGTTTATCAGCAACTCTGACAGACACACTGCAGAAGCAATACAGAGATGAACCCACCCCCCCAACTCAACTCCTTCCCATTTCCTGTTCAAGTCAGGAATCCATCCTGTTGAACCCTGCTCACTACACCAGTTCTGTCTCTTGTTTTAATGCCACCCTTGCTGGCGTTCTTCAAGTGTCACCCCTTTGGGGAGGACCATTCACATCTAAACTTAAACAATATGGAAGTCTGTGATGCATATAGAGCACCATTAGAATCAAAAGCACCCCAAGGTGCTGAATCCTGCAGGATAAGAAGAGTTAGGAACAAACCTCATTACAAAAATTTTGACTGAATTGAGGATTAGGGTGGTTTGTTGTTTTCTTTTAATTACCACAGAAGGTATTGGTAACTCCTGGAGGTTGAG
Source organism: Phylloscopus whistleri (assembly GCA_017589585.1). Taxonomy (NCBI): domain Eukaryota; kingdom Metazoa; phylum Chordata; class Aves; order Passeriformes; family Phylloscopidae; genus Phylloscopus; species Phylloscopus whistleri. The sequence goes on from JADMLD010000090.1 coordinate 3,041,285, forward strand.
CACACTGAGCACATTTCAAGAAGGAGAATCCCATGTGTAATCTTCCAGCTCCAGCTGCTGAGATCCTATGGAGCTGCCTGATAGGAGACTAGTCTCTTGCTACACAGTACTGCAGACACAATTAACATTTTCCACACTGCCAGCCTCTGTGGCACTGCTATGCATTTCCTCCACTGATAACTTTTACACCACTCACCAAAATATTTTTAAATTTGCTATTATAAGTCACTGAGTTGGAAAAAAGGATCCCTCCTTTTTTAAATTTTGAACCAACCTAGCCAAATATTTCAGGAAGCTATCCCTGTAAGAAGCCATTAGAAGACAAATGGAGAGATGGAGAATTTTCATATATATTATGAGACATTTATTGAGTATAAGAAGTCTGTTGAAAAACATTCAATAATTATTACTTCCAATCTCAATATACTGGACAAAAGTAAAAGTTATGTTTTATTTAATTTAAAGCCTTAGGTTTTACAAATAATTCACCTTACAGCTGTGCACATTCCAAAAGAAGAGAATACAATGCTTGAGTATCACTTTATCCAGGCCTTGCCTCAGCTGAGAGATTAATGTAGAACTGCACTTTGAACAATCAGTAGTAATAGAATTGTAGCAGACAAGAATCATATATAATCATGAACAATTTAATATCTCAAAACACTTTTGACTAAGCTAAAGTATAAGGTTTTTGTGTTTTCAAAAAATTATGCTAACTTTTACAAAAAAAGTTAACAAATATAGGGCAAACAGAAAAATTTCACTGTTTTATGATACAGCTCTCACATGTCCATAACTTTTTCAACATCAAATCTTCCTCATGCAACATGTAGATGAGAGGGTGGTCACTTACTATTTTGTTTCATTCCAGCTTGTTGTGCAACCATTGTACTAAAACTTGATTAAAAAACTCTTCTAAAGACAAAACAATTAAATGCTATCATCTTATGATATTCACTACTACAAAGCTAACCTAACAAATATTAATTCAACTTTCACAATACCTCAGAAGACATATCAATAGATTTAAAGAATCCACTAAAATCAATGTACTACACAAAGCAGGGAGGTTAGTCTGAGATGGCTAGGACCCAACTTCTAACATTATTTTATGTGTAGCTTTCACCAGCTATGGTCCTCAAAACACGCATAAATCAGTCCTGAGGTATGAAGACAAACAAAATCAGAAAAAAAATGCAAGTAACTTAGCTTATTGATTCCAACTGCTTATCTACACTGGCCTGGTTTAAAAATTCAGTGTTACTAGCTTTGTCAAGACATCTGGTACCATTAAGAAAGTGAGTGGTTTAGGAGACTGTCACAGCTTTACATAGGATTGAGCAGCAAAACTGAGACTCTTCAACATTCTAGAGCAGCATTTGAACGTGAGGATTTGGTGGGGTTTATCTTTTCATCATTTTGCATAAATAGCCTTTAGTACATCAATTGCGACTGCTGATTTAAAAAAAGGAGGGGGGATTTGGTTCTAAAGACAAATTTAACTGTATCATATTCAATTTTGCTGTGCTTAAATTCCATTTAAAAAGTCCCAAGCTCTTCCAGGACCTAACAGGGAATCTTTACTGAAAAGCATCAGTGTGTTGCCACACTTTATTTTAACAAGCTATAGCTTATAGATGGCACAGGGATAATACCTATAGAATTTACAGGTAAAAGGCATAAAAACAACCAATCCCTTCTTTTTCCATCCAAGGTAAAAAGCCACACAGTACACCTTGAGTTCCTCATTCTAATCTCTCTGCCAGTATTTTTCAGCTGTCCTCATGGCAGCTCAATACATAAAAATGCCAGTTTTAGTGACTTCTACGTTGCTTATATTACATCAGCAACTTTTTGTTCAACTAATCTCAGTTTGTTTCCTAGGACCACATCAAATCTGAAGCAATTCTTGTTTCAATCCTCACTTTTTCATTCTGCTTCAAAGGCAGAATTGAATTGGCTACAGTTCCCCCTAAGCTCAACTGCAACAGTGCCTGAGTACTCCAAGAACATCATTCCACAATCAGATTTCTCCTTCCTGTTCTTCTTCAGATGGGTTAGGAGTACACCCAAAAGTATCAAACAGAAAGAGGTCTTTTTACACCTCTAAACCTCCTGCTCTCTGGAAGATCAGCCCTCAGGAGCTGATAGTGGCATTGGATAGAGTTTCACATCTTCCTTACCAACCAGGAGGACAGGATAGAGCTTCCAAGCACAACAAATCTTCATGGCATATAGTATTAGAACAGCATAGTTGCTGGGCAAATAAATATTGGGGAAAATGCAGCAAACTGCACACTGAAGTGTTAGTAGATAATATAGCAACTAAGATCAATTTGCAGGAAACTAAAAAGGGATTTAACCCTACATTTCATTTTACCTAAAAGTAAACAAATTTCAAGCATACTAAGCCAACTGAGAGCCAATTTTTCCCCCATATTATGAAGTCTAGAAAGACAAATAGAAAAAAGAACACTGCAAATTTTCTCAGAAAGAAAAAACCAAACACAGTCTGATTTTCTGAATAAGCACTTAAAATCATTTCAATATAAATTCTAGAGATTCCTACACTCTCCTGATTTATTTAGTTCCTAGTTTGTCATTTAAAACAGAAATTGTAACTACTTATATATCCACCTGCTTGCTACAGATAACATGCAAAGAAATCCTTACTTATTTCACTACTACATTTTTTCTAGTAAGCAATCAAAAAGCTGGCACTTGAAGTGAAAGGACACAAAAGCAACTGAGAGAAATCCATTGGGTTCCATTGAGGATAAGTGAGTTTGGTGCATCTGCCCTGCCGGAGTCATTAAAACACAATTCCAAAGGAAACACATTACACTCCAAGTGCAGATGATTTTACTGGCAAGCAGTTCATGTAGCATGAAGCCTAGCCATTAGCAAAGGAATTGAAGATTCCAAACACTTCACTGATAAAATTGGAACAAACAAATACCAACAAACAAAAAAACCTACAGGAGTCTCATACTCCTATATATCCCTGAAAAAAAAGTCCGTGCATACACCTATCACTGGAAGAGCAAAGCACAGATCAAGAAACAGCATCTCCAGAAGCTCTCACCAAAATAGGTGTCTCTTACTCTACATTCTCCCAATGATAAGAGACTTTCCTGTGGATGTACAGTACAACAGTAGAATTGGAATGGTTTGGCACTCACCAGTCTTCTGGTAGACCAGAGTGAAGAGAATGTTTTACCACTGTTGACAGAAACTAATTAAAGCTGCTGTAAAAGACAATTTATTAATAGAGTTCTCAATTACTCCAATGGGATGGTGCAGTTAAGAACAATTCTGTTTGGGATACAAGGTGTCCCATCTGCACACAGATGTACACCACACTGGCATGTGAAAGCAAGTCACATATGGCTGTACTATGTATGTGTTGTACATAAATACACAAATATGTATATAGTCTATTCAACAGGTATGGCACGTAAAATATAATCCAAAATCTTCAAATTTCAGTGGTCTCATTTATTACAATTATCATGAAGGACTATAAAAGACATAACAAGGTTGAAAAATAGTACATTATTTATATAATGAGACTGTTGGATATATTTCAAAAAAAACACAGGCAAAGCAAGTGTAACTCAGGGAATGACAAGCATTTATTTTTTGTTCCAGCCAACATAGATGATAGATGATTTTGTGCTTGTCCACTTACAGGAAAATGTCCTTTAAATGCCAAAGTAATTTAATTTCCTGTACCTAGTCACTGTGCCCAAAAATGTTTTTTATCTCTTTGATGTAACAAAAGCATTAGAATAGAATGAAAGTTCAAACTAGTCCCTTTTTATATAAATACAGAGAATAGTGGTGTTTGAAATACTCAGTCTCTCCCATTAGAAAAAAGTAATTAATATTGAATCATATAAAAAAACCCTCTGAAATGTAGTTCAAATAATAGTTAAAAGCAATGGGCTTTATGAAGGTTACCTTACACTTAATTTTAATTTGCACATTCTCTTGGCAAATTTTTATCTTAATACCTATTTTTCATGCAGCTTGTTTGCTTGAGGATTATTAAAAAAAAAAAAAAAAAAAAAAAAAAAAAAAACAAAAAAAAAAACCTTCAGACAAAATCTAAATCATTCTTGAACCAACTGAGGCTAAGAAAATACCTGACATTCTTCCAGGTCAAATATGTGGGTATACAGCAGGGCACAGGGAAATAACTTTCCTTGTCATAAAAGGTGAGACAAGTAGTAGCATATAATGTACAGGTCTGTTGTTTAACTTTTATGAAAAAGCCATTTACATCTCAGAACTGAAAGAGGCCGCAAAATTATAAATCCCTCCCTTGTACCTGAAACCTGGCAACTTCCTTCCCATGTCCTTCTGACACCTTTTCTCACTGAAAGAAAGCTGTGCAGAAGGGGCAATAGCACAAGAGCAGTTGATGGTAAAACAGAAAACTTTGCCTTCCTTTCCTCTTTATATATTCTGTAAGTTAGATCCCTTTCTCCTGAAAAATATCCATCATATCTGGAAGAACTATCTAACCCTGTTTCTAATTTGGTTCATATTTTCCAGAAATCACAGAAATTACTGAATTCAAGAGCACTAATGGATGGATGGCCAGGCTTCATTTCCTAAGAAAATTAGGGAAAATTTCCAGGAACTGACTTGATTATGGCATTTAATCACTTTCACAAGAAGCAAGTACTAAATGACAGAGGTCTTGAATCTAGGAAAGAAAGATATGATTTTAAAAAATTAAAATATTTAAAAAAAAAGAAAAAAAAAAATCAACCAAACTACCCAAAAAGATAATCAGAGGAAAAAGAATCAGAAGCAAACAGGTTGCTATGACTATTCCTAAATTACTCCAGAAACTATGGATTTGCTTTCTCACAATCATTCCAACTAATGTGCTTTAGTGAAATAAAAGGCACTTGGGTCCCGAGAAGGTTCACTGAAAATAACAACCAGGCTAAGAATAGATGGCCAGAATACTTTTCATAGTCTTAAATGCTTTATAAAAACATATGGACTTCCATTTTCATCTTATATCTGCTTTTCTAATTTAAAAAAACAAAAAACCCTTACACTTAAAAACTGAGCCAAAATGATTACAAAGTAATACCTAGGCTGCAGGTCACCCTTGTGTAGGACAGGGCTGCTCCTGTAATTCTGCCTGCCTAACACACCACAGCCCAGACTATGTGATGATATCCCTCATTATAGAATTATTTACTACTCCCTCTCCACAAGATTTCTCCCTTTTTCCTTATCTATTTCTGGTTTGTTGGGTTTTGTTTCTTTCCTGTGGATGAACTGATCAAAGTGACACACACTTACAGCACTCCAGACCCAGCAAAATAAAAAAAAAATTACCTGTTTAAAATGAAAAGTGTAAATAATGCTAGCTAAGGAAATAAACATGGTTGTGGTTTTATTTTTGAAACCAAAGCCATTCAATCAAGCTATGAATGTCAATGTTTTAATAAATTGTCAGACCTAAGCATAATATTTTACAGGGAAATGATGAAATCTCAGAGCACAAAATAACTACTCAATGCCTAGAAGAAGAGCACTACACACATTCTTTCTTAGGAAATTTCAGTCATTTTCCACTGTTGCCTTTAATTACTAGCATTTATCTGGTTCAGGAGAGCCGAGTAGGTATACTCAGATAGATGGATCACTGATCTCACAAAGTATGGAAACTCTCATTTTGGGATTCTTGCACTAAAAAGATATTTATTGCAGAGGTAATCTTGCACATTTAATGCATACTAATTGAGAAGTAGCAGTAAATCCAGTAAGTGCACAGTTATTCTTTCTTGTGCACAAGAAAGCTGCTTATTGTTCTGACTCAAGTCAGTGTGAGATTTTGTTCATATTACTCAACCATTACGTTACTGCTAACTTACCTGTTATATAACAATATCTATTATATAAACATAGCATTCAAGAGATTACACAACACAAAAGGCAAACCAGCTCAAGGAGACCACTTATAAGCACAGTATCTTAATGATTTCTAACATAATGAGAAGTAACTGAGGACTGAAGAGACTTCCATTTGCAGGATTCTTTCCACTAGAAAACTGAGGTCATGCTGAAGCCAGTTTATAGCAACAACTTCTCAAAAAATTGCTATACTTTCTTTTCCTAAGTGAAATGGAACACTGCAGGTTTTTTTTAGTTAAAAGAATTTATGCTTCTCCAGGAAGGTAATAGTGCTTCAGGTAAGACAAATTACCTTGTATCTTAAAACTTCTTTTAACAGTTACTTCAAACAAATATGAAGCTGTCTATATAAGTACCTGCCCTATGATATACAAATATAAATGGAAAGGCAAAATTTGTATATTTTTCATAGAAACTACATACAGATACCAAGTGTTAGTTCTATCAATTTATCAGCAACTACATATCCAGTCATTTTAGTACCATCATCACTCCTGACTTTCAGAGACTTATTAAAAAGAAAAATATTGACAACAACATGACCTTGTGTTCATCTACAAACCATTATTTTCAAGATTATTCTCTTCTAATATCAGTATATTAATATGCAAGAGACACAAGCAGATTCCTAATGCATTTCTACAAATGGCATCTAAATTTGTAGTAGAAATATATTTATGATTTACTGAACACTATCTCTCTGTTTTGGTATAGCTGTAGCTCTGTATCTTCTGTTAGTGCTGGCATTTAAAAGGTGCTGAGAGCACAGCTAACAGCCAAGAGCCACATAATGACCACACTCAGAACTTTGCTTATCTTTCCTGTGCACATCTCAGAAGACCTTTGAGTCCAGAGCACTGCAGACCAGTGCAGCTGCCATCAGTGTTATTAAAGCATGGGTGTAAGTGTCCAAAACTCTGACCTTCATAGCTATGCACAGAAAACATCACTAATTTTAGTTTTTCAGAAGAAAATCCCAGATTACCACCAAACATGGTATGTCTCATCAGTCAGTGTGTCCTACAAAAATCTTTTTCGACTCACATCTACTGCAGAAAATAGTCCAGAACTAGTGCAAATATTCCACCTAAGACCCCTACAAAGCTCTCTTAAGTCTGCCCTGTTCCCAGCAGAATACCTGAGCTCACATTTTCTAATCATTCTGCAGAGAGGTTCATTCATTTTCCAATGTTCTCTGGGTGTGATCTCTGTATTAAAAGCAAATATTGTCTTAACATATGGCCCCAGCACTCTGCTAAAGACAGTGCAACAGGAAACCTGCAAGCTGACATTATGATTTAAAGAGAAGTCTCAGTACTTCATATTTGAAAATTGAATGCTTTTTCATTCACTGCATTCTGCCCTATAGCATTACTTTATCACATGTTCCCCTATACTTCCTTTAGTTCATGCTCCTGCTCACATCTGTTGGGAATAAACAGAAAGAAAACTGTTGCTCTACTTCACACATGTGGCCATTCACAGTTATCACTGTACATCCTGGGGTTTGGCCTGTGGATTTTGGATTTTTGACATTATGCCTGCACGTGTCTGTTTCTTTGATTTTATTTTTTTCCCTGTGAACTCGCTTACTCTTGGTTTCAGTACTGACAAAGGGAAGAGGGGTTTAGAAGTACATATGTGCTTACTCTGTACCACCTCTTCTCTCAGATCCACTTTTCATTCTCTTAGAACAAATTCTGGCAGAACTGACTACTCTATATAATAGTTTGGTTTCTTGAGGCATCCCCATAAATATCAGAGGCATGATTATCTCCTGCCAGGTTTCTTGAGTGATGGACTTAGGGTTAACACCTACTGCTCTTTTGACTCCTATGCCTACAGTCATTCTCCCTCAAAAATTTACAGAATTTGAGCTAGAGCATAGCATTCAAATCAACACTATAAGGTGTATATGGAACATTCAATTACAGCATAACAAATCAAATTAATTGCACTGCAGGAAGCATTAATTACACTACTATGATTTATTTGTAAATATTTGCTAGTCAAAAAATTAATTCAATCCTATTAGGAATAATAATAATTCTTATAGGATTTAAGTAATTCCTATAGCCTTCATCTTCCAGTCTGCTATTTCTTGTCCACTAAGGCTCAATAATATTTTATCTTCAGCTAAAGGTCTGTTACAGCATATTTTAGCTCAGGGCACGCACAACAGTTTCATTATTTCCAGACACAACCAGCATACATCCAAGTCATTTTAAGACCTTTTGACAGTCTCACCCAATATAATCAGGAATGCTCAGAAATCTTATTTGTTCAGAAGAAGTGATCAAGCTTTATATAACAAATGATGAGATTCTCGATTTAAAACACCCTTGTAAATCTATACTGACTCATTGCACATTGAAATTGTGAATTTACAGTTCTGGCAAGCTTCACTGGACACTGGAATCGGTTATCATTTCGAAAGTAACAGACCATTCCTGTAGCATAGGAGAAAAATTCAACACAACCACGCTATAAGCATGTGACAGTCATGGAACCTGTGGTACCACAGGAAAAAGGTACTATTTTGCAAGAGGAAGAAAGGTGAATATTTAACAACTTACCCCTTCTGCCTTTTCTTCTGTGTTAGCCAGCATTTCCTGGAGGGCCCGTACTGACAGAGACTGCTCCAGCACGAAGGTGCAGATGGACAAATCAGGTGGAACATTCTAGGTAAAAGAGAACCATGAGATCACATCAGTAACACATTTGCCAAGTAGCACTTTCCAGTGGCTCTCTTTTGCCTCACCATCCATGGATCTAAAAGGTCTAATACACCTCCAAGGCTATGAAATCCAGCCACACACTGGGCTGCAGCAGTTAAGTTTCAGGCAGTAAAGGGAAGCAACACTCTGCTCAGCATGTGCAAGCTCATACCTGGGGTATCAGATCCCATCTAAAAAAGAAAGAAACTCTCAATAAAAAAAGAAACCAATGAATTTCATCAAGTTCAGCAGAGGATCTCCAAGAATGTCAGAGCTAGTGAAATCCCCATGTGTCTGCAGAGAGGAGGAGAAGGATCTTGCAAATCTCTTCAAAAATCTAATGGTGATTACAGGGGAGTGGAGGCAGACACCTCTTGGATGTGCTCCTTGAAAGAAATAGGAGCAGCAAGAAAAGTTGTACAAAGAAAACTAGAGAATAAAATTGGGAGTGGAAAGGCTCCACTTTCATTGCTCCAAAGCAATGATAGGTCTGCTTGGATATCAGCACATAGAACATGTGTCCCAGACATTATGCTCAGATTGTGAGGAAAATTAAATTCAGCCCTTAGGCTACTGGGAGTTAGCCAGACCTCATCCTTATCATGAAGGGCAAGATGAATTTTCATAGCAGAAATACTGGACACTGAGTATCAAGGCCAAGCCAGCAGCTTCAAAGCCTTGCAGGGCACTATACTTCACCACAGGCTGCTCTAACTGGGATAAAACTAAAGAATCTTACAAAAATTATTATTTAAACTGTCACACTAGAAAAAAAATGTCATTGAACTATTGAAAAGTTAATTTTCCAGACTATCATAAAACTTCAAATAAAATTGAAAGAGGTTTGTAATAGCAATGTCTAAGTTACAAAGTAGCAAGGTAAAATTAGATTTTATGTGGGGTCTTTCTTCTCTTAATAGAATATGCAACTCCTACACACCTTTTCTTGCCTCCAGAAATTCTTTCGTATTCCTTCTCTATTTTCATGTTAGTTGCATATTTTAGCTTAGGAATACTTTTATTGACTGTTGGAATTCAGTTTTTTACACCATGAATGCTTTTGCTGCTAAAGCTGTAAAACTGCACATTTACTCAAACTGTGTACAAAGTGAAGAGGTGACTTCCAAGGTCAAATCGTAAAAGGTAGTTGCAAAACCCCTTTTTCCTCCCAGAAGTTAGTTTAATCAGAATACCTCACACTCTTACTAGCTAATTAAATTGCTGTTCACCCTTACTAAATCCAGGCCTATTTAATACATAATAGATCTTTCATTGTTTTCCAGTACTTATATTTCAATGAAATTAATATAAAATTGTACTTTAAATATAAGTTTTAGCCAGGTGAAAAAGGTTTTAGTAGCATCTTTGTTTGCTGGGTTTTGACTGACGTATGCAATGATACTTAGGCATAGAACATTTTTCAGCCAACTCCTTCAGAATCAGGTCTCTAACTATTTGTCCGTGTTCTTGTTACCATTTTGTTTTTGTAGCTAGTCAGACACAACAACTGTCCTTTTCTTGCAAAGACTAGGCCAACAAACAGCCAATTAGATTGTCTTCAAAACATCCTTGTAATGTGAGTACTACCACAAGCCCTTATGTTACAAAGCAGGAAAGAGAGCACTCAAAGATCTCAAAGGCTGCAGGGTGCTGCTTCTACTCAGTTAACATAAGGACAGTTTTCCAGTCTAGAAAGCCTCACAGCCTAACAGGGTACCCTCCATTCTGCCCAGTGAAGACTGAAAAACAAGAGTATGAACAAAAGAGAAAAAATGCTCCATGCACTGTGCTCAGAAATGAGCCAAGGCTATCTTTCCTGCGTCTATAAACAAAGTCTCCTTAACAATATTCCCACTGTTATTACCATTATTTAAATTTTTGCTGGCAGAGCATGTCTCACACACACAGTTTTGGACATATCAAATTTTTAACTACTGAACCTACCCCACAGGTTATATACCTTCCAATATTGAAAAGCCTGCATCATTTCAGACACTGATCAAACCACCGTAACTAGGACACTTCTCCTTCATCCATTTCATTCCCCTTTATGTTCAAGACATCCATGAGCACTTCCTTTCCTACGCATTAAAACTCAGGTATGAAGTCCCAATGAACATTTTTCAGCTATTCTCATTGCAGGTAAGGCACACTTTTTGCTGCTAGGAAGTAAGAAAGGAGAACTGTATAAGATTGTTTTGCTTTAATTAAGGGAAAGTACTGCGTTCTTATAGTCTAGAAAAATGTTAGAGTTGGTTTTGTTTTCATGAGACAAAAGGGAGAGCACATTATTCCACCCCATCTTCATTGCATGAATGCCTGGGTACTTGGTGGCCCTCAGGGAGAAATGCTTTTCCCTGAAGAGCTGAGGAAAGATGCACCTACTGATGCTTGCAGTGAGCATGTGAATTAGACCTTCCTCTCTGGCAGCTCCTCGCCCAGCTCTGCTCTACTGAAGATGCAACAGGCATGACTGCATCAATCCCAGCACGCACAACAACCAAAGCATGGAAAAACATGGGACAGATGCAGACCTGCCAATGTATTTAGCTCAGTTACAGCTCTGCTCATGCCTCTACACTTTACTTCAGTGCTGATGCTTTTAATGCTACAGATTTGAAGTACGAGGCTTTGGGCCCCAGACACAGACTGAAGGTTCCTCTCTTGAATAGCTCCCTCCAAAGGCAATAATGCCAAGTAATTGAAACTCTCATTTAAATATAACAAACATTATTCACAGTGTCTTTTCCATCTCTTCAAAGCATAAAATAAAAATGAGAAAAGAAAAACAGAGTCCTTTCCAGACCTCTGATTATCTACCTTATTGTTTCTCATATTCTCACACACAGACACTGGATGGCATACGAAAAATAAAGGTATTTATGGCAGCCTAACATTCTCTACTGAGAGATATCTTCATACAAAGAACATAGTAGATTTTAGTACCCTGCCTGGGGAACAGCTGCATATTCTAGCGGCTGCAAGGAAAACTTGTAGCAATTAGTTTTCAACGTCAGGCTTTCTTGAGGAAATCTCTTTCTTGGAAGGTATTTCAGTGACTGTTTTGCTAGACTATGAACACACTATTAAATAATAAATAATTTTAAAGAAAATATTTTGCTACTCACCTAACAACCCACCAATACACTTTTAATAAACACCGAAACTACCAGATTTCACTAAACTTAAATGGTAATAATACATCTCTATTTTGGTAACAGAACACAAACTATAACCCTAAAACTGATCAACTCAAAAGCAGAGGTTTCATCAGATATAAATAACTATACTGGCAATCTTCAACTTTCTTTTACATCAATTTTCATCATATTTATATTTGCTGCAGTAACTTTTTAAATGAAGACACAGAAAATTAAAACATATTCCAAAGAGGAAGTCTGCTTGTTTTGTGTCAGAGTATACAATGTCCTTGGACAATCCAGGGAATCTGTATCACTTCAGTTCATATGATCAGTAGAAAACTCTGATAAGCAATGGCAGTATTCAATACAATTCGTTTTCAGTTCATTTCTGACACATTTGCAAAATCAATCACACTTTAATGGGTTCAAATACAAAACAGACTCACCGACTTGAAAGGTAAATAGTAGTAACTCTAGTTTATCTGAGTATTAATTAAAGCATTACTGATTTGGCTGCCAGTTCATGTTCAGATCTGCCCTCCTGTCAATTTTTCTTTCTAGAAAATGTACTCAGTCATAATTAGAGCCTAATATGCAAGTAGTTCGATTATTTAAAAGTTACTATACAAATAAACAGGAATTGTATATTGCATTTCAAAAAGAGATTCTCTAGGAGAAAAGCAATAAATTATTATTACCTTTTTTTATTGTTCCTTCATTATGGCTTGTAATAGCCCAATCAGCAAAATTAGACAAGCTAAAGTAGATGTAATGGTCATCTGGAATTTTTAAGGCATATCCATCATTGAAGTAATTACTGGATTATTTAGAAAATTGGTGAACTTGTTTTTCCTTAAACTAGATTTATTGTGTACACTAGTTTTCTGTAGTAATATCTGCATATTAAACTACGCTTTACTCTGTGGGAGGCAGATTTGCAAATTAGATAATCATACCCTGTATTAAAAAGGTGTTTTGAGTAAAGCTTTTGAAATATATTTAAAAATAACCCTAACTACATTCCAACCCACAGGTGAATCATGGGTACTGGATGTATTCATTACGCTCAATTTCATTTTCTAGAGAATTCCTATTTACCCACTCTAATGAAAGCAAGAGGCTGAGATGCAAAACTCGGTGCTGTTGTCATTACTCTGACAATCACACAGTGCTAACAAGCCACTGTAATGTACAACCTGCTCATATGACATGTTGCATATAACCTTGTGAATGTAAACTTAAGCTTCTGCCTCTCATAAATATTAGTACAAGACTGAAGGATAATAAATTGCATCAGCAAATAGAATTCTGTTTCTAAGCATAAGCAGCTTCACCTCAGCTTTACTTCTCTTCCTAGATAGTTGCATGCTTTTAAGTTATATTCCTAAGCTCACAGTTATTTTTGCTGTTCTTCTAACCAAATTCCAAATTAATGGACTTTCAAGTATTTAGTTTTTAACTGTATACCAAGTATTCACACAGTAGTGCCTAAACAACCACCTAATTAAGCAGCCTGATGTCAAAAAATGAGATGTGGGTGTTCATAATATTTTTAATGCTAGCACATTTACTAGATGCCTAACTTTGAGAATCCAAGTAGGAGGACTCAGAAAATTAATTTCAGTACAGAATTTAAGCAAAACAGCTGTAGTCCTATTTGTGGGAGTAGCCTGAAAGAAACTGAACCCATCAGCTATTTTCAAGTTACATTTAAATTTATACCTCTCCACCTTTCTGGCAGCCATTTCTATTTAAATGAGATTCTGTCTGGTGACAGTGATGAAACACACTCAATATTACCAAGAAAAAACTTCTGTTCCTAGGATTCTACACAGAAGCCCAAGCTTTCCTTGTTTTCCAGCTTGTCATCAAAACAATGGACCCACTACAGGAATATATGGGTCTGACAACAAGTCCCATCAGCCAAACAGAATGAACCATATTCATCAAATCTCAAGGCAGAAAAGACAGAGAATGAATTATGAGCCTTAGAGTTTCAGTTCTGCAGAGAGAAGTGTCAAGTAACACTGTGCTCTCCCTAGAGCCCCTCCAGGATCAGTGTCAAGCTCCCATGTGTTTATCATGAGCAGACTGTGAAGGTTGCCTGGACACCTCCTACAGAAAATTTGCTTCTGATTATTTCAGTCTGAAACCATCACTTTCTGTATGAGGCTTTTATAGGACGTTGCATCCCAAGCTGTTGCTTTCCCCAAAAGCAGAGAAATTGTCAGCATTCAAAACATTTTATGCTACTATATGTAAAACTTGTAATGACCTCACATTTTTGGAAGAGCAGTTTGACAAGGGAGACTTTTTGTCACAAGCACGCTTTTTGGTTTTTTGTCACCACAAGTACGTGTTTCGCTTTTTCCAGGAAAACCTTTAAAAATCTGGGCATGTTCTACTTCCTGAAAAATGAAATTTTCACATAGTAAAAAGTTTCTTGTTAACATTTGAAAGCTCAAAAGAGTCTGTTTTCCACAGGGAAAACTGTCTCAGGAGATAAAACTTAGAAGCTGACAGGAGGATAAAATCAGAATAGGGTGTAAAATAAAAAAAATAAAAAAAAAAAATAAAAAAAAAAAAGGAAAAAGGGGAAAAGGAGATAAACACAGGAAAAACCAGGTAGTAGTGGAACTGGGGTCAGATACAAATACACTGCAATCATTCCATTTTCAAAACTTAAAACACAAGACAGTTAGCTCCATGTCCTCAGCGGTTCTCTTAAATTGTTTTGGTTGCCTATGCCACATGCTGATCTACTTGTTAATCTGACCTAAACAACTGACTGTTTTAATTTTCTTAAAAATACTCTCTCTGGTCACACATATAAAGTTTCTCCATCTTGTCCAGATCTTCAAGTGCAGAAGTCTCCTATAAGTGAAGCACTAGATTTGATAAAACCAGCAGTGGAAAAAACCTTGATACAGTGAGCATACTTTCTGATGATACAAACATTCTTCCACAGTAGTCTTGATCTGATTACAGGGAGTTACTAGTTTTTTTCCTGAGTTTGCACAGCAGGGCAGACAAAAATCCTTCCCCATTTTCATTTTCATATAGCGAAATGTGATCTGCTGATCACTGTGTAACAGAGCTCACTGGCAAAGAAAATCATGTGTGCCTGAAACTTAATCTGTACAAACCTGAATGTAGAAGGAAACGGTTTCTTGGAGTTTTTCCTTCTCACAATCTTCTTTAAAAATCCATAAGAAACCTACTTCTAGATGAACACTCTTCTTAAGATGTTCTTACTTAAGCACAGTTACACTACTGTCCATTATGCTGAAAACAGTTGCAAAGTTTCATCTCAGTTTTTCAGTTTTTGCTCTTTGGAAATAGCTTTGATCCTGAAATCTGTCAAAGGTCTTGAGGCCATTATTAACAGAGCAGACTATCTTAACCACTTGGAAGCTGTAATTTCTGGTATGGTACTTACTTTCTGTAGAGATTAAGGGCTGCATACATTCCATCTTTAAATGGATAAGAAGCTTTTTCCTCTTATCCTCCATCTCTTCCCTCTAGTCTCCTTTCTAACCTAAGGACATAAGTCCCACATATCTACATTACTGAGAGCTGTTCCCTTTTTATCTCCTTTTTGAAAATTTAAAACTCTTAGCAAGAGATAAAAGCGATATTAAGTAAGGGGCCATACAACTACACTGCAACTCTGATGGATAAACTTGGTCAATTGGCTCAACTCCCACCACAACATTTGCTGGTATAACCAGAAGCTTGGGTGAACATTAATTAATAGTGTATCACCGTAAAGCAGCGAAAATGTGTTGATTTTTAAGGTAATTAGGAAAATTTCATGCTGATTAATAAAATAAGAAAAGTTCATAGGATCAGCACTGCTACAGAGAGTATAGGCACACATCCAAATTAACAAAACATGGTTTGTTTATCTTCATATTAATCCTGAAAATTCTATCTTATTATGCTAATCTTAAGTGTATTATTCAAAACTTTAACGTTTCCTTTTATTCTTAGAGATTATGTTGTATTTGTAGCTACTGCAACGAGTAATGGAAAAATGTAGGGTATTATCAGCTGGGAGTGTACTGCTGCTTTAGGACCAGGAAGGAAGCAGTTAGCCTTTGATCCTTGCAGCATCAGAAAGATGACCTTCAGAAAATACTGTTTTGTCCCTCTCTGAAAAACATAGCAGATACCCAAAAGGAAAATCTTCCTAATCCCTGGCCAGATTTAATATAAACCATACACATAAAACAGTCATATTTCTAATTAGCAACCCTGTATGTACCCTTTCAGGATCAAACAAATAGTGCAGACATGCCCATGTTTTGTGCCTGTAATAAGTGACATGGCCTGACCTGTGTCAGTGGAATTTCTTGCCTCTGCATAATAACCAATAGCCCATTACTGGCTGAGATTCTCATACTGTTAAATTTATCCTGTATCTGAAATCTTCATAGTAGAATTTTCACACATAAAAATGACATCCAAATAAACATAAATACTAATCCTTCCAGAACACCAATTCATCTATGTTGCAGTAAACGTGAAATACTATGTTTAAGAAAAGTAAAATCTGTTTATTTATCTCATAAACTATCCAATAAAAAACATAACAGACATCAAATTTTCACTTTTAAGGATTTTGTTGCAAATTTTCAACTATTTTATTTTCCATTGTATGTTGTTGAAATCAATGGTCAACCTGTGTACCTAAGAAAATCATATATTGCTGAATGGGTCACTGGGAGTTTATGCTCTGAGTCACCCTGACTTGCCCTCAAATGAAGGAACTGAGATGCATCATGAGCTCTCTCCTGGGCAAGACAGTTTAAAATCAGATTTTAAAAAAATACATTACCTTAAAAGATATATATATATCCACCTCTGTAATATAAAGCAAATCAAGCAGAATTGTATACTGAAAGATTTTTATTAAAAAAAAATCTATATTTAATAATGAAGTTCTTGTAGTTCAAGAGAAACTCTAGCAGATAATTTGGGTCAGGGCCAGAAGGATTTGAAGACTCCTAAAAGCAAGGACTGCCTGCCAGGAAATTTTATAGGGATTTAAGGACTTATACTGACAAGGCTCCACTGCTGATAAAAAGTGTAATAATACTTTCAGGCATAAAAATCTGTCTGAAAAAAAAGCTCACCATGTATACTTAGAAATTGTGGCTTATCCATCAGTGTCTAAGTATATAAAGCCCCTGCTTGCCTGGACACGGGACTACATTTGAACATCCACGGCCTGATGTGAAAACTAAACACCTGTTTTAGTATACAACCCTATTAACTACAAAATCAAAAGGAATAATTGCAAGAGTAATTTGTTCTTAATGTTCAAATGTTGTTCTTTCTTGGTCTAGGGTGCCTGAACATTGTTACTAAGCTGTTAAGATAAAAACAACCATTTCTTTAAATAATTCTTTGCTTATCATTCAGTTACACACAACAAAAATCTTCCACAAAGTACTGTCTAGACAGAAATACCCACATGCATTTCCCACCTGCCTCAGAAGTGAATTATGCAAGAGGCAATAAAGCAAGAGGCTTAAATATTCAGAGATGGCAAAGTCTCAAGGACCTAAACAACCTATGGACTGTTTTCCTGCTACCCTTGAATACATGTTCAGGGGAGAGTATCATGAGGAGAGAGTATATATATCACCCCTACGTGAGACTATGGTGTTCATTTAGATCATTGACCGACCTGGAGTTTCCTCCTTTACCACAGAGTCAAGATCATCCTTTTCAAAATTTCACACTCTGACATCAGATAATGAGATAATAACTACAGACCTTTGCAGACACCTATTATGCACAAGCACATTCATTTTCTAGATGCTTCTAATTTGCCAATACCTGAACTTTCAACTAACCAGGCAAAGATGTTTCACTCCCCTAACTCAGGTGCCTGTCCGTGCTGGGGTTTAAAATAACCTTTCAAATGTCCAGTATTGGTTTATTTTCTTTAAAACAGACCAAAAAGAAATACACATACTTGTAAGTTCTTCAAAATAACCAACATTTTTTTAACTAATTCTTCTAAGGAATTCTCCTTTTCTATAGACACAAAAAACTCTACTAAGAATTACGCAGACAGTTGTGTGTACCACCTCAGTGATAAATTAGCCAGAAACATGCAAAATGAAAAGGAATTATTTTGCCACTTTGAGCTAATGAAGACTTACATGGTCATTAATCTAAATGCATTTTTCAAATGTATCAGCCCAAAGAGGTTTAATTTATTGTTTGTGTACTTCAGACCAAATCAAACATCAAATATGGCATTCAAAGCTTATTAAGCTTTATTCTTAAAACAGCTATTCAAACTAGGTATGTTTCTTTTTTAAAAATAAGACCTAATTGCAATTTGACTTAATTTCTATGGGCCTTTTTATTTGCTAATACTCAATCAACTTATATACACTAGAAAGTGAAACTCTGTATTACTGGGCTTTCTAATTTATTGAATAATGGGCACTCAAATGCTTTCTTGGAAAGTTGGTTCATATTTCATATCGCACCGAGTAAAACATTTGTTTGCTTTCTGGGACCTCTGTGCAACCTTCTCATGCAACTCCTGCGCTAGCCCTGCTTCCTTTTCTCTCACAGTACTTAAAATGTCACAAAGTTTTGCAACTTTCCTTCATATAGAAATAGCTGTTTCTTTTAAAGATCAATATATACCTTGCCTGTTTAAAGCATCTTAAACTGTCAAAACTTCATTCATCCTACGTTATCTAAAGCCATTTGGACAACTGTTGATTTTGATTCACATTTTTAAGTCAATTACTGCCTTATCACCAGCTGTAAACATTGTACTGTGCAGATATAATTTGTCAATACTCAGACAAACACCAAGAAAACCTGAAATTTGTAACTCCCTGTTATCATTAAAAGACAACTAGATGTGGGATAGGAGTGTGCAGTATTGTTAAGGGAAGATTGTATCAGACCTTTGAAATTAGCACGGTGACGTTGGTTTCCTGTTCTTTTCTAACCGCAAGTAAAAAGTCAGTGCTCATGAAAAGGCGACTTTTTTGTGGACAGTGTCTTTGCAAATATGTCAAGACAAGAGTACAAATACCTGGAAGATGGAATAAACTTCCCACTCCTAAATACATACTTTATTTCCAGTAGGGAAGGAAAAAGAGAACTTGGAAGGAGTTAAGCACAGGGTCACAAAGTATACATCTTCAAACTCCTAACTGCTTCCACTTGCCCAAATTACCTCATCCAATTCAGACTGTTTATAAACTAACACTCTTAATTTAATGTTGAAAATACTCTTGTTATGATAGCATATTACAGCATTCCCTCAGTTGCCAAAAAAGCACAAATAATCTTCCTACTTTTTCATGGGGAAGTAACCAGGAGATAAAGTCTAAAATCTTGAAAATCATGGCCCAAAAGGTCTAAGTTTCAAGAAGTCTTAAGAAATAAAAAAATATTTGATACTCTTTTTCCCATTTTGTTTCAGATATGATCAACATTAGATACCTCAAATAAACACAGATCCACTCATTAACAGGCTACATTTCTTTGCCCTAATTTCTGAGAGCCCATTGGGCTAGGATTATTCATAGGAGTCTCTGAGCCAGATTTAGCCTAACAGTTCTTAAAAATACTGAGGACAAAGTAATAATACCATGACTTGAAGTGCTAAGAAAGGGTATGAAGCTAATTTGAAACTGCTGCTTTAGACAAACATTCATCTAAAAGGCTTAAAATAAGCGTTTATACTTTTATGTGTTCTTAGCTTGAAACACAGATTTATGAATGTTTTTTCAGGTTTTCAGATGTGCTGCTACATATCAGTCTAATTAAAATTCAAATGACTGCTTTGTAACTACTCTGCGTGTACTAATGAAGTACATTTCACTGTAAACCCTTCAGAGAAAATATTTAAAATACTGAGCTCCAGGGGACTTGGCAGAACATGCCAACTGTGTAACCTTGTGATGTTCAGTTTCCCAGGGTAAGGCAGCAAGCCTGAAGCTTCTGGGGTTGTGCTTGCACTGAAAAGTCAGCAGCTCTAACTTGCATCAGACACGAATGTACTCAAATAAGAATTCTACCTCAAACTAATTCGGATTTCCTCTATATATCACTTATTTATCTTTCAAGGACTTTCTTACTGTATTTTATTACAGTTAGCACATTTGGTGAAGACAAGTTAATCTGTTTGCAGTCCTTAACACATAGTCCCAAGATTATTAAGGAGTCACAAGACTTGTATGCTGAATGGGGGAAAAGACAAACCCAGCTACCAAAATCCATTGACTGTGCACGTGGATAAGGATACTGCTTTGAACAGACTGCTCAAAATACAAATAGGCAAACCCAACATGCAATGATAACACCTTTCCTCTCTACTAGGAACTGTACTAAAAATGTTAGGACTCAGAAAAAAAATCACAGTAAATTGGCAGGTTTTTAGAAGCCTCTAGAAGCTTACCAAATCAATTACAGGACTGTACACCATATATCTGACTTTATTCGATCACGGTGTTGCAGCCATTTCTCAGACAAGATTTTTCAGCATATCTGCTTTTTTTTACATTTTAATTTTTAAGTAATGAAGTGCCTAAACAGTTACTGGGATATATAGTTATAAAGGAAAACTGATTTAATAGGATTTTTCAGGTTTTCTTCACTTATTTTAGACCAGAAGTGGAATTCCTACATCTATTCTACAAAAAAAAAAAAATAAAATAAATAAATAAACAAAGAAAACCCCAAAAAACCCCAACAAATGCAAACAAAGAAACAAACACAAAAAAAACCCCAAAACACAAAACCCTAGTCTTTTAAAAACAAGCAAGAAAAAACACCCAAAACAACTACATCATATTTGGGGTTGTTTTTAACATACATCTAAATAATGAAGAAAGCTGCAAATCATGTATTTGACTGGAGAAATTACAATTCATGTTTTGGCCATTAAATTTCATAAATTATATAACTTTGGGTTACGTTTCTTGGCCTATGTCACTAATAGTGTGAAACAACTCATTAATACTAAAAAAAATGATATTTTGAATTGTTTCTTGCATTATTTAGTTGATAGCAGACATGATGCATGCATAGATATCATATGTACTATTCTTTCATTCAGTGCCATCACTTGGAGTCAACTAAACTGACCTACAAAATTAGTCTGATTCTATCTTTCAGCTTTTGTCACTATATGTTCAGGTTACATGTCCTGAACTCTACCAGAATATTTAGGAATTCAGCAGTTTCCTTTGGAGGTTTTTTTCCCAGGTCCTTTATAGATTACCGTGTTACATATTTCTAAAATACATTTTGACAACAAAATCCCAAGTAGAGAATACATTTAAAGTCCTACAATAAAACTCCATGGGTTCTAAATAACTAGTATTAAGCATTCAGGGTTATCCCCAAAACCAGAGAACTGGCCTATAATAATGTCTTACTTTTAAAAATACTAAGTATGTGAGTGTGACTGAAAAAGAAACTCTTTCCCATTCATGAATGTAGAGCTTGTAGATAAGAAGAGCTTTAAATTCACATTTTGTAGCAAATAACCCCTTATTAAGACAAAACTCAATGTGTATCTCTGGCAAAACTAGATATGATAAAAAATATTTCTTTAAAATCAGAAATAATCCATTCCTGTGTGAATTTAAAACTTCAAATATCCCCTTCAACAAGAGACATAATGAAAAATTAAAACAGTAAGGTTTCACAGATGGGATCTATTATTATTACACTATTTAGTCTGTGGTGAACTGCTTGATATCACACATTTTGTTTCCTTTTTAAAAACTACCTGAGTTGCAGGTGACAGTACCAATACGCTCAACTGCACTGTTGTGCCCAGTAACAATGCCCAAAATTTTCAGCTGATATAAAGCCATATTTCTGATGCTGCTTTAGAGCCATGGAGATCTATTTTTCATAGTCCAAATGTTTCACATTCATTTTAAATTACTCCATCTCAAGAAATATTTATGTTGGTTTCTGGGACTAAGTGCAAGGATCACAATCAGGTCTGATCGATACAGTTACCAATCTGCATTTAGGCTTAAAATTTATAAAATATTTACAAGTAAAAACTGAGTTGGATATACATAAATAATAAAGACAATATTTAAAAATCTGTAAACCCTATGTTGCATAAAGCTACATAATGTGTTGCAAAGCACACTGTTCTACTTTACAATACTCCTAACAGAGTATTTTACTGGGAAAGAATGGCTCACTGAACAAAATCCTGTCTGATCTACACCTATAAAGACTTGATCTACCTGTGTCTAATTTATCTATGTCAAGTAGCCAAAAATGTGTAAATATTCATAAATTCGCTTCGTTTAAATTATTAAAATCAACAGTTTTAGTCAACATTTGCTAAATAGACTCCTCTGTAACATAAGATTACATAAGGTTAAGTGCCATCTTTACCATTAAATGGGAATATTCATTTTGGCAACATGACACAAAAGCAATTAAAATGGGCCTGGAGATGCAGCTACAAATCTCTGACAAAAATTTTGACTTATTTTAAAAGGATGAAGTCGGAAACACATGTACAGAAATGAACCACAGCAATTTCATTAAAAAAAATCCTACCAACCACCTTACTAAATGGCATATTCACAGAATGACTCTATGTAAACACAAGCAAACAACACTGATCTAATTTCTCAGAGTGAATCAATTTTTTAAAAACTCACTTATGTCAGTAATGAAAAAGCATCTACTTGCATCCATATATTAATGGACGCCATGTCATTTTTATCTATTTGAATTCACACAATTGAAAACTGTGCACAAGGCAGATACTATTTCTCAGCTGTCAGAGAGTTTCAAATTCAGTCTCTCTGGAGACAGATTGGTTGTCTTGGCCACTGAGAATATCTTTGCTGTTAAAAAAAAAAAAAAAAAAAAAAAAAAAAACCAACCCCTGCCTTCAGATCTTATGCTCCAGAAGACAAACAGAGAAGAGTTTCTCTCCCAGAGGCAATCAGGGTACAGGGGTTCAGGCCAATGTCCCACCACTCAGACAAATCCATCCAGAATTTGACTGCTGGCATGGAAAGAGCTTACATACATACTAAAGAATCACATTTTCATGTAGCCTTGTCTGTGCCAGGTATAATCTTCCCCAGTCCTCTCCCCCCATTCTCCTCTTCCCTTTAAGCATAGCCACCTGTCCAGCTCCTGCCAATTCATCTGACCAAAAAAAGGGAAAAGATAAAAATCAAATTGTTTTTATTTTTCAGCACAAGAAACAGTATGTCAGTCTTACTATCAGGCTTTATTTTCTACCCCCTTACACAACAGTAGCATCTAGGGCCCAACAAACAATGGAGCATCAGTGACATACTCTGGATAATAGAGTCAGAATTCCCAACCAACTGGCCTAGACCAGACCAGCACCAAATCTGAAGAACCTTTCTGCTCTGACACAGCAGAGACTCTTCAAAAGCAAAATGGAAAATAAGTTACCAAAGTCTTACTTCCATGTGAAATATCTCCTTAACTTTACAAATAGAATTATTATCAGCTTCGGGACTCTGCTCTCAGCACTGTAACTTATAATGTAAAAAGATCAAACCATAGGATCACACACTGCACTGCCTTCTTCTAGAAGTTGAAGGGGAAAAAAACAACAAAACAACAAAAAAACACCAACTTGGGAGGCCTTTTAGACCTTCAAAAACCCTCATTATGTTATCCTCCCCTCTCTCAAGTCCAAATTACAGAGACTTCAAGAGGGGAAAACAAACCCACATATAGTTTTTATCAGTACTTTTTAATGATGTAAAGTAGGTCCCTACCTCGGGGCATAATGAAATTAATATGAGTTTACCACCTGCCATAAAAACAGGAAAAAACCCCAAACCCTTATGCCATTTAGAAAAGCATAACAGCTTTCAGCGTTCTGCTGTGCAGTGGTTCACAAGGGATCAACATCACCTTTGTGACTGACTCAGAGCTGAGTACTTTTCATTCTGCACTCTGGACAGGAATAGTTCTCAGAAGCTGTTAAAACACAGCTCCACCTTATTTGCTTTTCAGCAATCCATACATTATTTAAGTCTAAAGAAAGACTACTTTACTAGCAGACAACAAAATCTTTTCATGAATGGACTTACTCATAGTACCAATCTGTTTATATATAGAAAACAACAACTAGCATTCAAACATAAAGAAACAGATCTCACTAATCCTGAGATATGTTAATTAATCTTAATTTGGGTTTTAATAAAAGGGATGGCCTTCTACACAAGGAATAAATTGAAAAGTACAGTAAGCAATGATGAAACAAAATTACCTAGAGACGATTGCCAAAAATGAAGTTTACAGGTCTGCTAGTTTTGGCTGGAGTAAATTTTCTTCCCAGTGGCTGGTATGGGGCTGTGTTTTGGATTTGTGCTGAACACAGAGTTGATATCGGGATGTTTCTGTTATTGCTGAACACAGCTTGTGCTGCAGCAGCCCTCTTGTTAGAGGGCAGAAATGAGCCAAGACACAGACTTCGTGCTTATCACAGCATGAAAAGGGGCCTGGTTTATTCCTCTTTACAGCTCAGCCATCCTGACTCCAACTATTCACTGACTCTGGCTGCAGCAAGCTCCTAATGGAGGTTTCCCTTGCAGCCTCTGACTGCTGGTTATTTCCTGCTAAACTATGACTGCATGTGTTGGTTTGTAGATACTGACTGCAGGCTTTTACCCAGCCAGACTGTGACTGCAGGTTCCAACAACAGGCTCTAACTGCAGACCCAGACTGACTTCACAGCAGTAATACTCTCTCCCCAGGATCCTTCTTCCTCATGATCCTCAAGTTCCTGCATCCTCCATGATAATTCCTCCTCACCAGCTGACCCACTCCCTTTTACCTCACTATCTTTTTGGCTACAGCTGTGACTCATCAGGGGCCAGGCTGTATTGGGCAATTAACACAGCTGGGACTTATCAGGGCAAGGTCACCTGTATTCCCTTCTCCTGCAGGCTTGCACAGAGCCAAGGGCTTTTCTGCTTTCTCACTTTTACCCTTCTGATTCTCTCCCTGATCCCACTAGGGGAGTGAGCAAGCAGCTGTGTGGGGCTTGGCTGCTGGCTGGGGTTTAACCACAGCAACGAGACTTTTGCCTTTTTTTCTGACTGCCATCCCTTATTTTCTTATTCTTACTTAGGAAATAAAAAGTCATGCCATAAATTTGACAAAACTTGCTGAAGAAACAATTGCATGTGATAAGGAAAGTAAGCATTTTAAATTTTGTCTTCAACCCATCTTTGGGTTTTGTTATCATTGCTGCTGCAACTTTTTCAATGTTAAAAATTTTTGATGGTTTATAAATCTAATATTTTTATACACTTGACACTTGCAACCAATTCCTAGAACAAGATTGGTTTTGAGACAGATTTGCTTTGAAATTGGTAGAAATTGAATTAGAAATATTACTCTTGAGCTACTACACCTCTACAGATGAGATAGATGCGTTTATCTTGGGCAAGCCTGTGTGTTTTATATTCAGGACTGTCTCCTATAAATAAAATTGCACATAATGTAGACCTGATGTCTTGCTTATCTGTTACCTTGCTCTTCAAGATATGGGGTCAATTTGAGCAATTTGCAGCCTTGCACTAAGTCAAGACCTTTTTTGGTCCTCAAGTCCCTCCACCAGCAAGCAGGCTGGAGGTGACAAGTAGTTGTGATGGGACTCAGCTGACTCCAACAAGCCCAAGGGATATTCCAGACCATATGACCTCGGTATAGAGCAGGGGGAATGAAAAAGGAAGGAGGGGGTGTTCAGAAAGACAGCATTTGTCTTGGCAAGCCACCATGATGCACGATGAAGCTTTGCTTTCCTCAGAATGAACACCTGCCTGCTCGTGGGAACAGGTGAATGAACTCCTTGTTTTACTTTGCCTGTACATGCATCTTTTGCCTTATCTCCCAGTGTTACTGCTGTACAGAGATAAGTATTAATAGTCAGCAATTACCAAATTATTCTATCAAGATATATCTTCAATTTGACCATTACTTAAGTAGTGTGAATTATTTAGTGATCCTGGAGCAGGAAAGTGCACATGAAGAAGTTGTACTAATAAAACATCAGCTACATATCCTGAAAGATATTGGAGAAAAGCACGGGATAGTAATAAGCATTCTCAAAAATGTATGTCCAGGATGAGAGCTGAAGTCTATTACTCATGTTTGGCCTATTACTGGTGCTTGGGTGTGCATCCCATCCTTGATCCCTGTCTGTAAATCAAATGCCACACTACTGTTTGCATTAAAGTGCATCACAATCCCACTCTAACTGGGAAACAGCCTCTAAGACATGCACAGAAAATTTTTAACAGGCTCAAGAACTCTGTGGGAGCTCTTTTCAAATTATCACATACCTCTGAATTTTTCCTATGTTCCTCCTTGTATAACAGAATAGTTACATGCTATGGATACAGACATGAGGAATAAAAACATTTTTATTTATTCTTATTTATAGTCAACTCTGCTTTAAGGATTTGATAATTTTATGGCTCACTCAGTATTTATATCTGCAAATGACTTCAGATGAGTTCATCCTAGCAACTGTCAGCCGTAAAAATTAAAACACAGATGGGCTGCATGAGCTTTCTTTTGTTTGCTTTTTTTACCCCCAAGCTCATGAAGAATGAGCAGAATACAGATTATTTCATAAAACAAGGATAAAAAGCAGCATCAGCAAACAAGCATACAAAACTGATATGAAATCTACACTGTATTCCTTAAAGACAGAAATATTCAGGAGTTTTATATGGGGAGAGACTGCAGATTTAATATCCAAACTTACTGAATGATAACAAATTCATTAAATAGATCTTTCAGGCCTCACAGGCAACTAGCACTACAACCACTTCTATCCTAGCACATTTTTATTGTTAAAAAGATTCATTTAAAACAGAGCAGCATGAATTACTTCATCAAGATCACTGCTATTATAATGAATCATTAATATCCTAGTGAAAAATTTATTATTATGAATAATACATTCAAAATGATGAGACAGAAAATGAAGCATTACTCTGTGAAGTATCAGAGAAAATCAAAGTGATGTTATGAAAGCTGAGAAGATAACCATCATTTTTTGTTCTAAATCTTTCTAGATGTCTTTCCAGATACTTCGCCTTAATTATATATATTTTTATCGAATATTTATATTTTAACTAAAATAAAACCAAATATGTTAAACAATGTTCTTCCCTTTCTATGAATAAAACGTCCAAGTACATCCATCCATTACTTTGTCCACAAAACCAGTTCTGCCCTCAGGAGGCCCATTTTTGTCTTCATAACATTTATTTGAGCATATGTGATTGCGAAACAAAATCCCTTATTTGCAATAAACAACAAAGCTATTTTTTCAAACTACTCTATCTACTGCATATATACCAGAGTTAGAAGAGGCTTAGATAAAACGTATTAGATGAGGTCATTTTGATACTTGCACTATGCTCAGATACGGAATCAGGTCTCAAAGTAATAATCATCTCAATATAAATGCCAAGAACAAAAACTTATAACAAATATAATAATTGCTCTCTTTTCTGTAGAGTTAGGGTCAGACTAATCAACTTGCCTTTTCAGTTGCAGTGTGGCTTACTACAGCTGAATTCAGACAAGCAAAATAACAAGCGTATTATTTGGGGTGGACTTCTGCAGCTAACTAGTTTTAAAGTAAACCCAAAACAGAAAACACCACACTAGAGTCCAGCCAAAGGAATAACTAAACTTTGAATGGGCATTAAATATTCCTTATATTATTTATAGACTTGATTTGTCCCTTCTCCTTGACAGATTTGTATACATCAAAAATGTTACAACTATCTTTGCTTCGTGACATGAAATTACAATTAAAACACTCAGTGGTACCTTAGAATTAGATGTGGATTCCAAAAAGCAAAGCCTGTTGCCAAATCCTTCTGCAGCAAGACACAGTTTCTGTTGCTCCTTGTGAACAGTTGCAGTGCACTGCAGAACCACTTCATCATCCTACCAAAAAAAAAAGGCAAAAAGAGAACTAGGGTTATGTTTCTGACCCAACAAGACCTAAGGAAGCTTTTAAAAAATCATTGTTAAATGCATGATCTGTTGTCCCTGAACACAAGCAGGAGTTTTAACTACACACAAATTACACAGGAATTAGTATTTCTTTCATAGGTCAGTCATGCAACGCACAGAAGTAGAAAACCTTAAAATCAATTAATTTATGGGTACCATATGCATTTGAATTAACTTGTTTGTGTATACACTGTACATATTCTAGTTAGTGCAACTTGCTTAGAAGATTGTATAGAAATAAGTAAACAAAAGAAAAAATATTTTTCCTATCTTCAGAGTAATTTTGTATATATAGTTCATAGCTCAGTATTTTTGAAGTAAGTTGAAAAGTATAATCTTGTATAAATGAAGGATTTTTCTTCCAAAAAGCTAATGTCTACTCCCTGCTGCTCCTTGTAAAAGCTGTGGAGAAAACTACCCACAGTTTCTTAACAGAAAGAGGTATGGTGACTTGCTGAGACTTTTGCAAGCGAGGAAGACTTCATGATAGAAGGTAAAAAAAGAATGATTACTAGGCAGAGTGATGAAGCTTATCAGAGAAAGTACTACCACTATCTTATACTGAGTTAAATAGACTTTTATGAACTTGCCAATTAAGTGCTCTGTGCTTATCCTAATGTGCAAGCATATAAAGAGAGGCAGGAAATAGTCAGAATTAAAAGAGAAAATAAGTTATTGGGACAGCTGTCCCATAGCTCTGCTCAGTATGTCAGAAAGGAGGGTCTAGGAGGAACCAATGATATCTTGCACACAGCAAAGCAAAATTCCTTAGTCCTTAATATGTATTAACTAAAATTTCACAGGACTAATTCTGTGTAGTAATAGTTACAGATGTTATCAACAAGCCCCAAAACACAGAGGTAGACCCTTATTTAAATCACAGCTCTTCTAAGTAACATAATCAGCAGCTGGAGAATCTCTGTAGAAATATGGTTCAAGTTAAAGAAAGAAAATTTTGTTGCAATGAGTCTATTTGCTAGCAAAGATTTTCTGTTTCAGAATAGAAAAAAATAGCATCTCTCTATGCATTCTGCCAATTCATTTATGAGTTTCCAATAATAAATTTCAAAGGAATGATTATGAAGGGACCGTGTTTAACACTGTAAATAAAATTTGATGAACAGAACAATAAAACTACAGGATGAAGCATGTAACTGGAAGCAGAACAGGCTGAGACTACAAAAATCCATGCATTAAAGCAGGAATGTTTACCAAAAAGGTGTTGTTCTCATAGGCAGCTTGCTACAGAGGGACATTCAGAAAAGTTCATCAAATTAAATAAATGCCTGAATTTAAATTGAACTGAATAATTTGAAGCTACCCATAAACATTCACCCTGAATTAAGCTAGTTTTTCATTTGGTTCCATTTATTTCACTCAAATAATTAAACGAGACTAAATTAAAGTGTATCTCAATCTGAAAGGAACAGGAGCTTACATAGGGTTTAATTGGACATTCAAAAAATTAATTCCTGTTACCCTTTTTTAATTGTCCCCATATGGAAAAGGTAAGTGTAGGAATTTTCCTTGTATACCAGCAACAGCGCCCATGCTGCAATCCATAGTCAGTTGTAGAAGTGAAAAGTAATAACTGCTTCCAGTCAGGCATTAAATCCAAAAAACGTAATACATACATATGTTACTGGTGAAGTTCACACTGTAAAATCATAGCTAACAAAGAGAAATCCCTGAAGGCCACTATCAAGGATTGAAAAGACCACACATACAGACCTAACAGCTTTGCTGTATACTCTTAGTAAAAGTAACACCACCTATTAAAACCCAGAGCATTTGCGGGGGGGAGAGCAAGTGGTTGGTTGTGTTTATTTTTCAAACACTACATTACTATTTCCTAATCTTAACTACACTTGATTCAAATAAAGTTTCTTTTCACATTAAAAATAGTGGTGTTAGATTGAAGCTATATAAATACATTCTGCTTCTCCTTTCTCCTCCTAGCCCTTCTTCCTGAAGTAACCACCCCAGCAGAATGGAAATTTCAGAAACCCCGTCACCATTGTGTTAGAGTTGTTTCCAAAAACGGCTGCTAAAGAAGATCCTAACACTGTACCTCCACAGACAGAAGCAAACAACATAATTAGGCTACTTTCTACTGAAATGAACCACCTGTTTTGTTTTGTACTGTCCCATTTTCTATCATTGTATGCTAGGTTTTTAGAGAACATCTGAAAAGTGTTTCATATAAGCCCATCTACAGGAACTATTCTATGCTGACAGCAGCAAAAATATAAGTTGGTTTGGGGCAAGTCCCTGACATACTTAATTTTAGTTAATGATCATATGTGTCATACTCTTCCCTGCAAACCAATTAAGCTCAATTACCAAGCACACATGTATAATGCAGATGCTGACTGCTGGAGTATTAAGGATAGGAATATAGCAACTACTAAATTTCCTGACACACAAACTTACTTAATTCATTTTGCAAACATTTTGACCTTCTTTCTCTGTGCAGTGTACAGCACACATGGATTATTTTGTTACATGGCAAACAAAAAAAGACATTTTATTAATAAATGCTTACAGGTTCATGAAAATAAATCACCCTCACATACCCTTTTCCAACATTTGTTTCCAGGTTGGCAGGACACATTCAGTAAAACAAATCAAATTTCAACTCTGTTATATTTTCTTTGTTTTCTATGAAGATGGGCACAATAAATGCTCTCTTAATTCAGGCCACGGAGTCACAGTGTTGCAGAACTTATTGTTCTAGCCCAGGTGGTGTTGAAACAACTGGCACATAAGGTTAAGAAAGATGTGATGCCATTGTCAGATCACGTGAAAGGTAATTATGGATAATGAGTGTCACACACACAGAGTTCTAAGTTACTTTGCATTTCTGTGCCCTTCATCATAGAATTATCTAATATAGGCTCCACATTAGATTCAGTCTTCCAACATTTACTGACTATATGTTCAGAAGATTCTTACAGATATTCAACTTCATTGTGTTGCAGAATTATATTGATACATTATTCCTTTACATTTCTTTAAAGCAGACTGGTAAGTGGATAAGCATCTCAGCAGTGTTTTTCTAAACCTGTTTTCAAATCAGCAAATGATAAACAGTTCCAGTATCAAGAGAGCTAAAAATGCTTCATTTCCTTACCTGAAGTCACACTACCAAAGAGACCTTCACTGAAGGTGGCTTTGCTCTTGCGTGAAGAACACTACCATAGGCATCATACTAAATATCTATTAAAGAAAAATACCTTTCAGGTATTCTTACATCTTGAATTATGAGATGCCTCAAACTGGTTTATTCCTTCCTATTATCTTCTGATATTAGATCATCATAACTTTTCCTGTCAGATTAGAACTGATCAATGTAATTTATAGTTCAAATGGCTGTAACTGTAGCCTTCAAAAGTTAAGCAAATACATCAACCCTCTTCACACGACCAAAAATTCAGAGGGGTAGAAACAATGCAAAGTTCTTGACAAGAATACTAGTGCCTTTTAAACATATCTGCAAATGTTGAGTTATTTGACATCGCAGTAAACTAAACACAGACAAACTTTTGAGAGTTCAAGAAACCAACTTCAAGCACGGATGTTCAATGCTAAAATGTAATCACTTGTACAAACTTTTTAGCCACATGGACTGTAAAATCTTCAACAAACAGTGCTTTAAGATATGTAGAAGTCTGTGCATAGCTGCACTGACATGAAGTGCAGAGACAAAAGGAGAAAACCTAGGCTTTTATAATACAGTTATAAGTCTCTTCAATAGACCAAGCTAACATGTCTTAATAAACAACAGTGTGCCTCATTAATTTTCTATTCAACAAGTTAGTATGTACTTGATCTCATTAAAATAAATAACCAGTATAAAAACCAGTATCTATATTCTGCAGTAACTAGCAACAGTATTCACTTTAAAGTTCATATTCAAAACAACCACAACAGATAAAGATTTATACAAAATTTCTTAGAGTCTTGAAAAAGCTTCAGTACAGTTTGGAAGAAAGGGCAGTAGCACAAACCTGAAATCCCTGCACTCTTTTCCACTGCCAGGTATTTCTGCTACTCTTGTTTTGCTGATTAATCATCACTTGGGTAAATGTCTGCCTGCTTCTTCCATGGAAATTTGAAAATTTTATTATTTCCATCCCAATTCCCTATCACTGTACAGCTTTCACTACCAAGTGCATCGTCTTCCAGGGTGTGGCTACACAAAAAGAGGTAACTAGAGAGCAAGGGAAAGCAGGTGCCAAAACCCACACAAATTCTGTGCACACAATTATCAAACGTACAAGGAAACGTCAATCACTCTAACAACAATGGAGCACAATCTCTGGTGTATTATATTTACTGTCTCTAAGAGTGAACCTAACTTGGGAAGCTGTCCATTTAGTTTAGATACTTTAATGGATGATTCTTCTATCCATTCTCATTCATCCTTCGGTTCACAACCTGAGCTGCTTCACAATAGTAAGGAATTTGGAAGTGCAGTAATCTCAATGCCAAAAATGTGGATGATAAGGAGCAAAGATGATACTACCAAGCTACAGTGACAGAGCATGCCTACGGGATGACAGAACTGGTGCTCACATTGCCCAGCTGACTGATAACCAGTCAGAACTATTCTCCTCCCCAGGTTTGAGGGCTGAAACACCATCTCTATGAAGACAGGATTTGAACATGGAGCCTGTTCAGCCTGGAGAAGAGAGGGTTGTGTGGAGACCTCACAGCAACCTTACAATATCTCTAGCCAGGGAAGAGAGGGAGAGGGAGGGACCCTCCTGTCAGGAGCTGCTCTGATGGGACAAAGCATAAAGGGTATAAACTGTGACACAAATGTTTTGACTACATGTATTTTTCCAAAAACACTAATTTCAAGTAATGACTGGACAAAAATACACATGTACAGAAGCATACATATGTATTATATGTAGACATGTTTTTGTCATATTTTTCACACATTCATGCATGCATGTATTTCCTTGTAATAGTGTTACTGTGTCCCTTTAAACCCTGAAAAATTTTACCTCCCATGTAAAGTCAGTTTGACTAATCCTTAACCTCTCTCAATGTTAATTCTGTTAAAGAACTACAAGTGTCTGGCAATTCCCACAGGTGGGCACATCTACAGTGCAATACCTCTTCAACATGGGCAGATCTGGGCTTTAGAGGGTGGAGTATTTGCTGTGGCATTTTCCTGGAAAACTGATACTTGGTGGTTTGTTTGGCTGGGGTGTTTTATACATTCATCATGTTTGAATTTATTTTATTTTTATTCTACACATTGTAGTCCTTTAAACTTCTAATCATTTCACATATTTCTATAACTTCTGAATTCATTCATATCTAGGAATGGTTTAGTGGGGAGTCAAAAGATAAGAAAGACTGAATAATTTCTTTTTTTTTTTTCCTCCATTCTCTGAGAATGAAAATATTTTATCCCACAGTATGTCATTCTCCCATTTTACAAACTATCCCATTACTACCTCCAAGTGTTTTATTTTAACCATGCAAGAAAAGCACAGTACTGGAAAAGCAAGTATACTCTTGCTACAATCCTCTGCAGGAAAAGGTGAAGATAAAGTAGCAATATACCACAAGTAATACATTTATTTAGAAACACTGTATGTGCTTCAGCTGGAGGTGCTTAATCTCATCACATCGTGACTATAACATTTGTATTTCCCTTCCATTTCATGACAAAAACAGGCAACCTTTTTCAAGTATTTTCCTTGATTTCATATTTTATACTTTTTAATTACTTCTTTGCAGAGAGTGCAACAAATAATACATGAGTTATTATTAATTTAAATAATTTGCTGTGCTCTTCACAATCTGATTATACCTAATTACCTCCCTTAAAGATATAATGCTGACTCTGTGTTTCTACTGTGCCCTGACAATACCAATTCTGAAACAGTGTAGAGAACCGAGTGTCACACTTACAAAATTCAACATTCAAAGATTAAACTTGGTAAGTTATTAATTCAAATTCCTGCTGCTGTTTTATATGACAAATACTGCAGTCAGTGGAATGTTTCCTCAACTTCCATATGCTATAAATCAGGATCTCACGACAGACTTTAATTTAATAGCTCAATTTTTAATAGGTCCCTCAAATGCCACACAGGCAGAGTTCTGCTTCACTGCATTGGATTTACTGTTCAGCTGTGCAACTGAACCGTGCAATGGGAATAGGTGCCACGCATACTTTAATCTATTTTGTAGATTTACAAATAGAAGTTTAGCCAGTACAAACCACTTCCTGCCCAGGGAAACTGTAGAATACTTCTTGACTTATAAACTTCACTTCAACTTCCCTTTGCCTTGTTGAGACAAACACTAG
This sequence comes from Phylloscopus whistleri, assembly GCA_017589585.1. Lineage (NCBI taxonomy): Eukaryota > Metazoa > Chordata > Aves > Passeriformes > Phylloscopidae > Phylloscopus > Phylloscopus whistleri. The sequence goes on from JADMLD010000090.1 coordinate 3,075,490, forward strand.
ATTACAGAATAGAATAAAGATTTGAAGGACCTGTGGGTTATCAAGCACAAGACTCATATAATTACATGCAACCATATGCTAACAGGATAACAGGATCCAAAAATCAATACCCTAAAATGACTCTAGACATCTAAACACGCTAAAAAAAATGAAAAATCAAAAAGCAGATGTGACTGTTTTAATTATAGGCACCTGAGTAACATAACACATTTTAAGTCTTGACAGAAACCCAACTACTACTATTAGTTACCCCAGAGACTTTTTCTTTCTGTGCTTTATAAGGTAAAAAGCTACAAAAGAGAAGTCAAGTAACAAGTTAAGATGGCGTTTTTTCTTCTCCAAGTCCCTGCAGACAACAAATGGAAGCCTTGATGCACAAGATTTATGAAACACCACATACATAACATGCAAGAACTGTGATCTGCAGAGATTAAAGAGCTTTTCAACAACTGTATAAAAGACAGCAACAGAGCATAAAGAGTAGCATTATTTAAGTGTTAATTCTAGTCTTGACTGATCAGCCAGTGCCTTCAACAAACTACCAAATTTTAAATACCACTTTAGGACAGTGACTCTAGAGCTTCTGACATCTGAACACAAAGACTGTGGCCAAAGTAAGAAAAGGCCACAAACTTTTTATTACTCCATCTGAGCTCGAACCACACTATCTCCTTGGTTGCAAATGACCATTGCAATAGTGCAGTTCAGCCATTTTGACCCTTCATCTTGAATAAGGGAGAGAGCAAAAAGACTGATGATACCTACAGAAAAACAGGAAAGATCCAGGAAAACTGCTGGGATGCAGTCCACTTAGATTATGGAAAACAGCAACAGTTTTGTACTAAAACATAGAATAGAGGGCAAGTAATACTCCTGTTCCTTATTGCATTAAGGAATTAAGTATTAGACAGGGAAAAGTTTTCTGAAAAGAAAGCATTTTTACAGACCAGTTTAGAAGCTTCATCATAACAAGACTGCAAAAACTGCTGAAGAAAACTTCTTCCAGGATGATACATGCATAGCTGAACTTGTCTTAGGCTGAGAAGAAGAGAGATGACTTCTTGGTCACACAATTCTAAATGTTCTGAACACATTTAATTGTACATGTTTTAGTTTTATCCTGTAGGAGGAGTAATTTCCTAAGAATTCAACCTTATTCCAATGGAATTCTCCTTTGAGAAAGAAAACCCCAGGCAGAACAGATGGAATTCCAAAGGACCAGATTAGCTGGTAGTTCTCAATACAGTACTATGAAGCCGGCTGCTAGTACAATAACCATGTTACCTCCTCCTTCCCCAAAAAGCTCTAACTTAGTCATCAAAACAATTTGCAACATTACAGCAATGTCATGGCAATCTGTAATACTAAGACACCTGGTAGGAAAAAACAGAAAAAACCAAACCTGAAGAAAATAACCCATGTTGAGTCACACAGATTCCTATTCTGCACTTGTCAGAAAAAGTCTTCACTAAAGAACAAAGAGTCTGTCAGAAAGCAAACACTAAATACAAGGGAAAAAACTTGTTACACACTGCATAGATAGTGTGATGCTATATGGGAAAGCAGAGTTTATCTAGGAGCTGTGCCTCAACACTGCAGAGTGTCTCAGACACAGTGCCCACCCCAGCCTGTGCATTCCACAGCCACCCAAAGGAAATGAAGAGTGTGATCAGAAAGCAATGAACAAACAGAATGCACAGCTCCAGCACCACCATGTAACAACGCACTTTCCGTGCTCTGAGAAGTGGAAAAACAAAGCCCTGGCTTTGGTCTGGCTGGTCACTGCTGTGGTATTGTAGGAGACTGTAACCTTCAGCTGCACATGCTAGCCACCTCCTCGAGCAAACTACTCACTGGTGATAGCAACTTGCACACAACACTGCAAGCAGATGTATGATATACACATAATCCAAATGCCTCCTCTTCCTGCTCTTTATTCCATCCAGCCATCATGAAACAGTGTCAAATTTGGTTTCCACATTCACGTGTCTGTGCTAGCATGCTCTTGATTGACTTCTCCTAAAAATGGGTCAGCTAATGATCATATTTCCAAATTCGATGGTTCATTTTATTATTTCTCACCAATTAGCTTCTCTGGCCCTACAATCTTAAAAATTGCCAAGTTCAGCTGTCAGTGTCTAATAATAAATTTGTTACCATAGTTAGCAATGGCTAGCTGTGCATCTGATACAGTTGACAGAGGAGTGGTGGAAAACATCTGCAACAAAGTGCAGCTACTAAATTAAACACAAACATCTGGTGAGTTGATTTCAGCTTCTTAACAGCTTCAGTATTTCAAATTTATCTCTGATGAAATTCCACCTATTTTAGGAATCTAATAAGAATCTATTGCATTACTCCCTCACTCACTAGTTCCAGGCTATGCCTCTTCTGCACTAAAAGGTGTGATTACAGCATGGGAGATTTCTATGCTATATTTGATTTTGCTGGTGTGAATAACAGTAGCAGTAAAGACAGAGGTGAGAGCATGCTAGGAAAGGTGCCTACATGATTCTCCAGGCAAACACAAGATTATCTCTATTATCTCAGCAATTTAGGAAGGTAGCAAACTGACTCTAACAAATATCAAGGACTTAATAACCCCACAGTATTCAACAGCTAATAAATCCCAAGCCTCACCAGTATCTGAAAATGCTGTATCTGAAAATAATCACTGAAGCATTTTAGTTTTACAACACTTTTCTGAGAAATACCTCATTAATCTCAGCTGGAAAACAGAGGCACTTGTTAAAGCAAATAATTTGTTCAAGGTCATAAAATACTGAGACTCAAACTGAACAAACAGATTTTTTTTCTGTATATTCCATTAATGAGTTTCAGAGCAAGAAGGCTCTAGGAACACACCTCTCTCATGAAAAAGGTCCTCTCACTCCAATTCAGATTGTGAAAACCTCCCCTCTACATCATCCCTTTCATGCAGGAATACGTGAGAAAAGGTTCATCAGCCCCCAGTCTTGGATCTTGTGAGCAGTCTCAGGCAGCTAAGTTTGTAATGTGACCATCTGCTTGAGTCTGCACATTCCATCCTAGTTCACGTTCTCTTCCCTTCATCTTTTTTTAGCAGTTTTTCTTGAATTGCTCCAATTCAGTGCTCTGACAAACTGATATTTTGCAGCAGCCCAATCAATCATGCGACTTTCCCCTCCAATTCCCAAAGACTCACCTGCCACTGTGTTTATTTTTGGAGCAATTTTAGGGGATTCATTCCCACCTTCATCTGTTTCAGCCATGTAATCCTCTGCCAATATTTCTCCCTGCTCTCATTCTGAGGATGCAGTCATTTATGAGATTAACCCTTTCACTTCACACATTTACCATAGGATACCTCCTTGTTTCCATGAGAAGTCTGCCACCTTTCTGAACTCCTTAGACTAAATCCATTTTAAAAAATTCTCTCAGACTACTCTTCACACCTTTCCCTCTGAGCATCTTTGATTTATGACTTATTCTTTCCTGTAGCCATTAATAAAATCATTAAGATGGAATGTGGTACCTTCCCACGAACATATCAAAAACAGCTATTGCCAATATTCAGTCTCTACCCAGCTTAAAATGCCACAAAAAGGCCATCAAACAGCTGGAGCTGAACCATATTATGAAACCCCAAAAAATCATTACACTGAAAACCTAGCTCCTAGACATCTTCACTATATAATCAAGTGCAAAAGAGGTTTTAATTTTTTCATTAAAGATATTGGTTGTACCTTCAAAAAAGGGACCAATAACCACTGTCTCCAAAGAGAGTTGCTGTTCAACTTTTATCTCTTCTTAACCTGCCCCAATGTATCTATTGCACATTGCACAAAATAAAAAATGCAGCAATCTTAAAACACTACACTATAAACTTTATATCTAAGAAACTATCATGCCAAGATACTAGGAAATAAATGCCTTCTGTAGAGACAGTGCAGCTGACAGGAAGAACACTAAATTGACAGAAGTGGCAGATGAATTTCACTCCCAGTTCTACCACCAAACTTCTCATTTGTCAAGTTACCCCCCTGGGCTTAAGACCTTTTCCCCCAACTTATTGGCTATATTTGTTTAGCCTTTAAAAAAAGACTCAGAAGAAAAAGCCTCCATAAGTACAGTGATAGGAAAATATATACAATACAATAAAGCAGCTGGAAGTCTGCTCAGTGGCCTCACCTGCAGGGCCCTGGGAACTAGCAACAATGAATAGGTCAGATGCCTGGTTCCAAGGCTGCCTGTAGCCTGCAGCTGAGATATTCTTCCTCTGTTTAGCACAATTAGCATCAGGTTTGAACAGTACTCATATTTTGCAAAATCATAATATCAAAATCTTACTGCTCTTCTCAACAAGTAAATGTAAAAAGAGGCAGCAGGATAAATGGGGGCTGATATATTGAAAGACCAGTGATTTGTGATTTTGAACTACATGTCAGAGCTACATGTAGCAGGAGAACACCAGGTAGAGACCACGATCCTTCCCTGAATATGTAATTCTTTTTATGGATTTAATTTTTAATTTCTTATCCATCTATCCTGTGGCATTGGCTTCTGGATTTCCAGATATCTCATAAACATTCTTCTCAGGTGTACTCTCTGTTATTCCCTGATTTTCCAACCCCACCATTTTAAAACTTCAGTTTCAAAAGCCTCTCTGATATTTCCTCTACCTCAGTTCTAATGATGCACACACAGTTGGCCACACTGAGCAGCAGGAAGAAAGGAGGAGACTTTTGTTGGCCTTTCCCAGGTAAGTCACTACAAGAAAGACAAAATGCCAAACAGAGGCAGCCTGACCTTGGTCACGTTTAGGAATAAATCACTATGACTACCATATTGCAGTTTATATGTATATTGTGTAACAAAAATATAATAATTGCTATTTTGGAGGGAGAATGTTCTACCCATAATACCAGCTGCCAGTCAAGGCAGCAGCACTGGGATAGCCAAGAGCCTGCTAGACAAGGTTAAGAGGGTCTATTTTTTTTTCTTGTCAGGCATTTTCAGTAACAGAAATACCTAGTAATGGTACTCAGCTTTACAAGTAAGTGTTATCAGGAAAACATTCTTCCAGCCAGGAACCTCAGATCATATTGACAGTTCTTGTTAACTTTACCCCAATTTTGATTCTCAGTAGTTAAGCTGTATTTATTTTACAATTTTAATAATTGTATGACAAGTCACACCATTGGAGCCCTGTTTTTAGTGAACTCTGCTACAAGAAAGACGTTCTGGACAACAGTAATTGAGAATTTTATTTAACTTGCCAGCTCTACTTTTACCTCACTTTTATGATAACAGAAAACTTGAAAAAATATTTTGTTTTTAAAATTATGTTTCAAACCAATGTAATATAATCCATAAGAATGTTTTGGTATGTCCTAGGAAAAATATAATTAAAAACTTCATTTTATTTGAGACACCATGACATACCACGATCACAGAGCTTACCTGGCAAGAGCTGTCCCCAGAAGCAGTCTCTAAACTACTTATGTCCCATTTGCTCTGTATACTGTAAACAAACCCCTGTGTGCATAAGGGCTGTAAAGTGACAGAAGTCTTTCCTAGTAGTAGTAGGAAAGATGCTACATGGTAGCAACAAGATGTAATAGGCAAGGTGCGAAAACAATCCCAAAATATTTTGACAGGAGCCAAGTGCTCTGGCTGGCCTCTGGGCTTGCTGTTTCTGACATTAATAGGAAACTTGGCAGCTCCTGAAATGCTGTGAAATAGGGGATGGGGCGGGGAGGCAGATCTGTATCCTGAAATGATACATATCCAGCATCAATACCTTGAAAACGGAAACACCTGGACAGGTTTTATCTGCAGCATTCCCTCCTCAAACAGAACATACTTTGTATTTTACAACGAAGCTGACAGATAGGGTCTGCCAAAGGTCAGATTTCTGTGGCAGAATTTAGGTCCAGATCATCCAGCAGCCACCTAGCCAAGGGTTTCAGTGAGCACAGGATATTGCTCTGTACTTTACCAAGTGCTGTAACTTGCTACTATTCAACCAGTACTGGAGAACATCATAGAATGCCTCCTCTAGAGAAGGATACACTGTATATTTTGTAACAATTGCATTGCCATTCCATTTCTGGTTTTTGTTATAAACTGAAAAATAATTATAGTATACCAAGACTGAGATATTCAGTGCAATAGTAGCATAGGATTGATAATTTCTGCATAAGAAATAAAAGCACCTTGAGCTAGAAGACTTGGTTATTAAAGACTCTGTGCAGGTATTAACGGAATAGTAAGCAGATCCCCATGCATTCTCTGCTGATCCTGCCTTTTGAAATAGTAAAAAAAAAAAAATTATGGGTTCCTGAAAGAATTTCTCTTTATCCCAGTTTTCAGGGCATTCAGTTATTTAATAATTTATCTCATGTCCTCCTGTGGAGCATGGAAAAGCTGGAAGATTGAACTAACACACAGTATACTGCTAACTTCGAAACATTAAGGAATTTTCAGGCATACAGGAAAACAGCTTTCTATCACCAGGTTCTCCAACCAGCAGGTAACTCTTCACAGATTTTAATCAGCTGCAGTGACAGAAGGCTGCAGTGAACTGTGAGTCCCAAAAATATGTTATTAAGCAGGTGCAAAAACACCTTTCAGGCTTGTGTACATGTTGCAATGTAACATTCAGAGACAGCTCGATTTTTAATTCCTGTTTATTCCCTTGAACAAACTCACCAGCTACTGTACATGAGCCAGTGAAATGGAAAATTATCACTAAGAACATTGAAACAGTAGGAATATGTTTCAGCTACTTCAACTCTAACTTTCAAATGCTTCAACACACGAAATTATGCACAAGGACAAACTTAAACACTATAAATCACAGGTTTACATTTGCATATTTATATTTTTAATACATATAAATATGTATATATATTTTACATGACATGGCATAAATAATACACTTTACTATGCTCCCAACTAAAAGAAAGGGCAAAAAACCCAAACATCAACAAATTCTTGCCATGTCTGTTTATACAGTGGCAATAATGTTTCTGTATTACATTTTTTTTAAAACCCTTACATTTTCCTAAACAAACAAATGTTAAAACTAGACTAAAAATGGCTGAAAAGAAAAATTCTCAAATACTGATTTCATGATCATATGCTGAACTCCATTATTCCCATTTTTCTTTAGAATAAGAAATTTTATCATTGCTTCCACTATACTTTGAGAGTACTGGGACAGTAGAAAGTATCATATGACCATAGGAGCTGCATCTGATACACTAGAAGGCCTTCCAGAATATGTCAGAATTGCTATTAAAACAATAGAAAAATAAACATTTTTATTTTCCATATGAGGCTCTATGTATAGCCTGTTTTTCATAGGCTGCTCTTTATCAAGTGCCATGCTTGCTAAAAATCACACTATTAGCTGTAAATAAGAGATTTCTGAGAAATAGTAAAGAACGTTTTAACCAGGGAACAGATTCAGTATAATGGTCTCATCTGAGCCAAAGAAAATCAAGGCTGGATCTTTTAATGCTGGGCATTTTTTCTCTATTTTTCTTCTTATGTTACATGACTAAAGAGCTGTGTTGGAGTATTTTTAAATTTTAATTCTTAATGTAAGATATGTCTAAATCACAGAATACAATGTAATAACTCATAATTATTACAAAGAATTTCACTTGTCATTACCATTTTTCTTCATTCATTCATTTCAACTGATGTTTTAACATTTACTGTTAAAGGCATAACCCACAATTTCATGGAAGTTTTCACATTGCCTTGAACACAACACATGCATGTAAGTTCATTTTGGGACACAATTATATTTCAATGCTTGTCCTCTAAATTCACTAATTGTAGTGTTTATGTAAACAACTTTTAAGTATGGCAGCAGAGCTATGCTGACAATCATCTGTGTACCAAAGAGACTAAGAACCACAACCCCTTATGTGTTTCTTTTGGCTCTACTGAGTCCATCTGGCTCACTGAGCCCCTGCAAACCCTTTAGACTAGGATGTACCATCCCTAAAGCACCAAAAATCCACTCAGCTAAGACTGTTTAACTACATCTGTCACTCAGAGCTACTGAGCTTCAGCTTCCTTTGCAGTGGATGCCAGGAGATCAGTTTTCCAGAATGCAAGACACCTCATGAAACTGGGACTAAAGAGAGCCCTGATAAACCACCCTCTGCAGGCATCTACTCCTCTCCTTGGACTCTCAATGATCAGTTTAGGCTGGGGTGACCAACATTTAGGTGTCCCAGTTCAAGTGAGGTGAATCCCAGCCTAAGCATGCTTTCAGTAGCCTGTCCAGTAAGAGGCAACAGGAAAGGTTTTGCCTTCTTCAGAAGACTCTGCTTTCAGTGAAGAGGCAGTATGAAAACCAATTCACAAGCACTAAAGGCATCAAATGGCAAGAAACTTAGACAAGCTTTGCACATCTATTGAAATTACAGCTGTATCTTAAATCACAACAAATAGCACAGAGTGAACTTTCTTCACAATCTTTCACTGCCCAGTGCCTTAACCAAATGAAGTACAGACCAAGCAAAAAATACCCAGCTTACTAATTTCAACCTGAATCACATGCAAATCCAGATATTCAAAAGAAACTGTTAGTCATTTATTCCATCTCCACTCACAACCCTCAAGTCCTGGGTCACAAGGTGGTTTCTCCCCAGTTTTGGTATTAACTCACAAACATGTGCAATGCAGCCTTCAGCCCCCAAACAGCTAAGGAGTGACCACAGTCAACATGAATAAATCCTGAGGCAACTCAGGATTTACAGACCTCAACTTGCACCAATTGTGAGCCAGCCAACTCCCCAGTGCTCTGTCAGCTGCTCCAAAACATTTAGATGAACCAGGAAAAGCACATGAAAATTCTGTGAAGTACAAATTTTGTGAGGCATTGGCAATCCAGCTTCCACACAACTGGTGGTCCCAGGATGAGGAGTGGAAGTGCTGCAGTCAGGCTTTAGGCATCTATGTCCAAGCTAGTGCCATTAGGAAAGAAACTAATGTCAAGAAAAAAAAAAAAAATGAACTGAATAGCTGGCATAAGTCCTGCTGTACTTCTCATGTTAGGTCAGCATTACCAGTTGCCCCCGTGTCCAATTTTCATGGGCAGGCATAAGATAATAGAACCAAAGTACAGGTCAGCAATCACAAATTCTCACAGTAAGTACCACAGTACAAAAGGATGTTTAATAAAAGCTGGCAAGCCTGAGGCATGACAGAGCATGCTGGTAGGATTACAGCCTACAGACCATGGAACAAGATTTATGTATGCACACGTACGTACACACACATTCACACATGCACACATATCATTAGCAAATCACTATTACTGGCAGTTAAAATTCAAGAGTTCTGTTTTGACTGGGCTTCCAGCTCCCAATAATTCATCTTAAGCAGTGATAAGACATAAAATTTTGTCTTTTCCCCACATGCTGTCATAAATTTTAAGAATATTAATGGCTAGGTAGAGATTTTCTTGACCCTTGTCTAACAGGCCATTGATCTCAATACTGCAGATGTAAAAAAATGGAAAAAAAAACTCTTTGGAAGAAAAGATATATAGACAAGGGCAGATAACTTGAACCACAAACTTTTCTTACACAAATGCGGCTCATTCTCTTCTTCAATACTGACCTCCTTTTAGGTTCCTCCTAAAACCCACATTTACTATTGAACTAGAAAAATGGTGAAAAAGGAAAGTGAAGCCTATTGAATGAAATTATACAGGCTTCTGTGCCTTACCACCTAAAAACACTACAGCTTGCAGGAATTAAATCAATTTAAAGCAGTAGGTCACTAGCACAGCACAGACAACCCTACAGAACAACCCAGACAAACCTACAGAACAACCACTGGCCTTCGTGTTCCAGAAGGGAAATGCTGCTACGGTTTCCCAAGGAATTACAAGTCACTTGACAAGATACTTTTCTGCTATGGACAACACAAATTCAAGAAATATGAAACAAACTTTTGATATCACCATCACATTTTTTATTGCAGCTGATGACCCAAACCTCCAGGTTTTGCATCTGAATTGTTCTAAAAGGGATATTTTTTTTTCTGAAATGATCAGACTTCTTCTTTTAAGTAAAGGCAAATTTGTAATGATGTTTTTAAGATCACTTTTTAAGACCTGAAAGCCTGAAATTTGTCACACATACTATAGCTATGAAATTAAAGCTTATATTGATGTAGTGATAAGAATACTGCAAAAATAAAAAGTGCACAGATGCTCCAACTCATTTTTGGCTTTCTCAAGAAATACTTACATTAATAATATATCATTTTAAGACATGCTGAGAAGCTTTCTGGAAGGTGCTGCTTTTGGCAGAAACACATTGCACTGTATCATATTGCTAATGGTAGGCAGAGCCTAACAAAAACAGATTTAAATCAGTACTAAAATACACAATAATAAACTGAAAGTAATCAAGGTGTGCCTTTACAAGACATATGTTATTAAACAAAAAAAAAAAATTTAAAAAAAAGAGATAGATAGATTACAGTAATATGTTTATTTTAGGTTAATTTTAGCAGCTTGAAAAATATCTTCTGGTGACTGCATCTGTTCCATTTACCCAGACAGGTCTACACATCTGCTCAGTTCCACTTCACAGCTTAAGAGGGGAAAAGTTTTGATGTGACGGTTGGGCTTTGACACTTTCCAGTTAAGCTGGGATTGGTGGGAAGGACTGTCCTTCAATATTCAATTCTCCCTAATTCTGGCAATTAGATGTGCTGTCTTATTTTGTTATCAGAATGCAGCTTCTAATAACATTTACATGAGTACAGAATGCTTTCAAGAATCCTGAAGTGTATACCTATGTGGTTTTACCACAAGCAAAATATTTTGTAAAAAAAAAAAAAATATATATATATTTAGGTTTCATAGTGCTCTTTTCCAAAATACATGATTCAATTCTCTTGGTCTTATCTCCAAAAACCAAAACTAACTTTTTTCAACTCTTTCTTTCATGATCCTTCCCCTTTTATTCTCAAGTCATGAAACAACAGTCTGTAGAGTTTTTAAGACAGAGAAAAATACCAGACCAGCAACATTTCCCAGAAACAGAGTTAAGTAACTGCATTGAATTAAAGATTTAATTGTAGCGTTCTGATCAAAAAGAAAACAGATCTTACAAACTTACACAGAAGTACAAAGGCAATGAGAATAAACATTCATATAAAGCAAATACTAAGAAATAACACTAAAAACTAGTGCTGAACACCCTTGCCTAAAACAGACTGATTCTGTACAGGACTTGCTTAATGGCTCATAAAAGCCTTTGTTTTGTCCTCTGTTTATTTGATTGATACAGTTTTCTCACTGTCAAGGAACTATCTGTAATTATCAATTCAATTACCAGTTCCAAACAGGCAACAGCTGCACTGATCTCGCTGCATCAGATGTGCTCCCTTCTCCAAAATAAGTTATATGCTTGTGCATATAATCCCTACAAGAAAGTGCCAAAATCTTGGTCTCTCCAGCTCAGTCACGGCAGGCAGAGCCACAACTCTTTGTGTCAGGCTTGGATCCCTCACTTGTTCCTCAGACATCCCAACCAATAGTCTGTCCTGACTTTTCCCAGGAACATCTCTCTGCCACTGCACTTTTTTTTTCTGCACAGGTCTCCAAGCTTTTGTTCCTTTGCATCCAAATTACCAAACCCCTCATTTCTCTCGCCTCAACAAATACATTCTTCAACTCCTAACTTGCTAAAATGAAAATATAAGAGTTTCCTTAAACTTTTGCTTTGAGCCTTTATCATCTTTTTCATCACCTTCTTGCTTTTTCCTCATGCCAATGTGTATGTACAGCCTAATTCTGTTATTCACTAGAGATGGTCAAGAAATGTAGTACCTGGTTAAAAAGAAAATTATTGGGGAGTGGTGTCTAAGAAGAGTTGAATAGCAAATGACAAGAAAATCACTTTTTCATTCAAGAAAGCTTCATGTAATTTCACACTTTACTGCCTTCATGTAGCTTTTAGGAAAACTCCATAGAGCTCAAAAAACTCTTGTAGCAGCTTTATGCATTACCAAAATCCTTAACATTTATTGGAAACATTTTGTATTGAAAAGCAAATATAAATGCCTAATTCCTGCATAAAAATAAGAGTTTATTTGCAAATAAAGCCCAAGCGTTTTATTTACTGTTATTGCTGGTGGCTGCCTAAGAAGCTTTTACAGTTTAGAAAGTTTATATAATTTTCTAAGTGTGTTTAAGCAATCTCCCTGGCAATGCCAGAAAACAAGCTACTTCTCCAAGAACAATTACACGCAAGTTAGATGCCTTTTACAGGAGGATTTAGATCCTTAAGAATCATAGCAGTTTCAAATAGATATTTAAATATGAAAGTAAATATTTACATAAAAGAGGGTGGTTTGTGCTTATGTGAAATTCCTATTAAACCTCTAACCAAATATGAAAAAACACAGCCAAAGATGGAGGAAAAAAACTCCAGAACCCTAGACTTCTCATTTTCTGTGGTATTTGGCAGACCTTTCCACACAGACATAGCAGTCATCACCTTCCTGCACACAACTAGCAGCATGTACCCAGAAGTGGCAGATGATTCCCAGTCATTAAAGATGCTGGGCCAATAAAAGAGCATTTGCTACCACAAATTAAGACTAGGCAAGCCCTCAGGCATTTCTCAAGGATGCAGGAGGAAGCTACACCAGTGCAATGCCTGCAGCTCTCAGCTTCAGAGATGTCTTGCTCCGAATCCCCTTTTCACCTCAGACTGCTTCTCTCACCTCTTGAAGGCAGTGAGCATACACAACTACTCAAGGGGGGAGGAAAAACACGCTGCACTGCACAGCACCAGCAACAACAGAGCTTGGGAGGGTCCTTGTGGCTTCCACACCAAGTCTGAGACAAAATCAGCTGGAAGATTGGCTACTGAAACTACATTCATTCTTACCCTGTGTTCTGAATACAGTGTGATACTGGAATCCCACTTAAATTTACGACTATAAAAGGTATCTCAAAAAAAAAAAAAAAAAAAAAAAAAAAAAAAAAAAAACCACAAAAACACTTTTTTGGTGATATTCCAAAATGGAATGAGTCTACCTATAGTCTAGGTATTCCTGGAATGGGAGACAAGTAAGCTGACAAGAAAAAAAGAGTAGATTTATTTTGATTTTAACCAGTATTTACTTTTCCTTTCTTAAAACAGGCTTGGAGGGGAAGGGGGGTTTGTGTTTTTTTCTGTATGGATGTTCATTTGTTTTTAAGATAATTGTCTAAATATTATCTCTGGCTTCATATTATTTATTTGGACTCATATTTTCCCAATTTTAACAAGTTGATGTTCCCGGGATGATTAGCCTACTGTTCTGCAAAATTCCTGCTCTATAAACATTTGGGGGTGTTTTTTAACTATACACCATAAACAGGAATCACTGTTTATTCTGAAAATAAGACAACTTCGCCTTATTTACTGCTAAATCCCACCGCCAGAAGCCCCCAAAAGTTTAATCACAAGACCTTCTTTATGGAGTACAGTAAAGAAATCGTAAAACAAAAAATTTCTTCTTTGTAGGGAAGCAGGGTGTTCTTTTCTTTACAGTAACTACAGTATTGAGCTTGTTTTGTTTACTTCTAATCCTAGAGTTGCCTACAACAAATTTACAGAACTCCATGAAAGTGAATTAACTGTAACCTTTCCTGAAAGTTATTAAGAGAATCAGATATTAAAATCCTTGCTTTTGCAAACTGCACTTAAAAAATACCTGCCTTTTAAAAATCTAAACATCATTTTCTGTCTGGCACAAAAGTTATACATTTTAATGGAAACTGAAACATTTCATTCAGAAAGAAAAATCTTTTTAACATAAACCATTTTGAGGTAAAAATGTCTTCACAGATATTTTTGATGAGCTGATACTACTATAGCTATAAAACTGACCTCTAGTTAAAAGAAAATTCCATCTGGTTTTCAAGAGATGGAGATGACTCATTTTTGCCTCACCACTGCTGCTATCTTTTGGCATATTCTCCTATACACGTGTTAAATTTAGCAAATCTCTCTGATCTCCAGATAGAGAAAATAACTATGATTGCACTGAGATGTTCGGGTTGTGCCGAATCCTTACATGCTTCAGTTTTTTAACTTGTAGAATGCAGCCATTCAGCAAAAGCATATATAATGAAGTGTTTAATTCACAGCAACAAGCAGAGCAAGAACATAATTTTTACTACTGCCCTGGTCCAATGGCTGACTGACCTGCCAACAGACCTTCAAGATGCTGTTTCATTGTTTGGGGTTTTTTAAAAAAATATTTTCAGGAGCTCTATTAACAATCTGTTCCAGTCCTTGACAGGATGAATAGCCATCAGAGAGCACAGAAGACAGATAAGCTGCTTAGTTCCACTTCTCCATGCTTCTGCTCATAGAGTTTAAATTTAAGACTCTAACCCCTCACTCTTCATGCTGAACCAGGATGGGGGAACCCCTTCCTTGCTGAGGATCAGGCAGCTCTCTCAAATACCCTGAGTGGATATGTGCTACCACATTTAGCATTATCAGAGTTACTCAAACACAGGTCTTTCTCCAGCATAGTAAGGGCACTTCTGTTCAGACCAGCATTGCTGGCAAGTGCACAACTAAATGCCTCTGACAGATCTTGGAGAAACAGCCACACTGAATTCAAGGGGCTGCAATGGGCAGCTCTACTCAGAGCTACACAAAGGTGAAACCAAGTCAATCACCTTGATCTTTATCAGTGTACCAAAAAAAAAATTTAACTTAAATAAACAGCATACCACATGATCCTAATAGCAATATGACCTGTATGTTGTGATCATATACAACAAAGAGCTACTTCCATTAATATTTAAATCTGTAAGTAAAGCAACTGCCAGATTTCATACCATGAAAATTATTTAAGTGTAAAACTTAGGATAATGTCCCTTCTTATTTGTACTGAAAATCTGCTAAGGTCTCAGATTTCTTACATTATTTGGTAAGCTCATTTGCTTTTATTCAATATCATTAAAATGAGAATATAAAGAAAACCTGAATCAGTGGTGAGCTATCTTAAAGAAAGCACTTTATCATACTAATGAAGTTGATGCTTTAATAAGACAGTTGAAGTCTGAAGCAGTAAATAAACAATCAGCAAAAACGCTGGAATAGAGGAATTAATGGGCTAGAAAAGTTACACAGAGTCTCAAGAAAATAAAAATATTATTGATCCATAAACACATGGCTCTCGAAGTTTGGCCCCTAAGAAATTGGCTTCCATCAGTAATAAAGAATGTGGTAAACTATAATTAAATTACTTAAATCATTGCACAGTAACAGGATCCTCGGTATTCTGTTGAGTTTGAAAGCAAATGTCTTTACCTTAAGCTTGTACATAAATGGAGGTAATAATGAATCAGCAGTTAAATATGTTGTCTCTTTTCAAATGTCTTTTTAGACAGAAATCAGATAATTACTAAAAGTGATTTTAGGAAACCTTGTCCAAGAATCCCACATTGGATTGGCAGTGCACCTTAACTATGCAGGAATGCATTGGAGGGGAAAAAAAATTTTAAAAAAACCACCACCAAGGAAAATACTTGAGCTGATACCAGCAAAAGCAATGGACTACCTTTCACTGCAGTAATCCATTAGTAAATTAAAGGGAGGATATCACCCTCATATGGCCACTTCGAAGGCAGAAATGCAGCATTTTCAGAAGGGGAAGGAAGCCATGCAATCCCACTGTCACTGCATGTAGGATTCAGGTGACCTGGCAAGTCATTTCTGCTAATAGGCACTGGACTCTGTCCACAAAATGCTAATGGTCTTGTCCATCCACACCCTGACATTATTCCCAGCAGACAGCTGAACACTGCTTACATGGTGAGATGTACTGTGTTAAGCAGAAGGACATCACCTACGACTCCACAAGCTGCAAAACACCGGAGGCTGAAATAATCTTCTGGCTAAGCAACACAAGACAACTGCACTGTTCACCACCAAAGATCCCAACTTACACTTGCCTCATTCTTACTGTGTTTATTTCAAACTCAAATCTCCTGAATAGCACTGGACTTCAGAAATGCAGCTTTGCAAATCCTCTCCTTTGTCTTGTGTTTTAACCTTCTGCAAGCATTGAAGGGCAAGTAAATGTGACTCATTTTTTTGGTAATTGCTGGAAGACAATTGGATAAAGTCAAAGGCAGGGAGACCATTCCACACTGAATGAAGGGTGGTGAGATACAAGTCCCAAAGTGTCACTTATTCTATTGATGTATCTTCCTCTCTCTTTTAATGAAATCCCTAGGTCACCCCAAAGATGCTTATTACAAAGAGCAGAAAGGCAAACCCTCATTTCCATCTCATTAATGTACACATGACTCTGCCACAGCGCATCAGAGACCAGCCTTGTGACAGTCATTCCTGCAGCCAGCTTCATTGTAATAACTCCTTAATGGCAGGCCTCCTTTCTTCCTGACAAGACAAGAAGGCATTAAGAATACAGAGTAGCTTGGGAGACAGAAACCATAGCTGTTCAGTCTTATCTAAACCAGTCACTGGGGACAGTAAGTGATGGGTGTCTCTGATAGCTGTCTTATGGGCCAGAAACAAAATCATCAAAGAAAAAACAAACAGAGATAACATTCACATCTCAAAGCAAAGGCACTACAGCTGTCAACTACAGGCAAGGCCTTATATTTTCTAAAGAGATGCCAGTAAAAGAACTCACACTGATCCTCAATACATGCAGAATGGGCCCTGTCAGTCAGGGCTGGGGCTTTTTTGCCACAGCAAATCTCACACAAATATCTCCAGTCTTTCCAGACCTGTCTCTGTGGGTAAACCAAATGTTTAGAATTCCAACTGTTTAGAAAACCAACTGTTTAAAATTCTCCCTTTAGAATTTTATATCTTAGTTCTAGTACAAATATTGAGCTATATTACTGTAACAAATAATCCACATTACGAATAAGTTATTTTCCAATTCTCCTTGCATACTGGTAGAATAACAGGTGGTTTCTGCAAGTTGAAGGAACTAACATCCAGACATATTCCCCCATCCAACTCCTTGTATCTACAATCACTTTCTTAGGCAGAACCCAAAATGAACACAAAAATAAAAGCAGTTCATCAGTTGTGGTACTTCCCTTGGACTTCCTTACGTTTCAGACTGCCCTAGCTCAAAGAATCCCTTTGTATTTCAACCAAAGTCCTGCAGGAGGTAAAAACGCTTTAAACGAATCTGCAAACTTCCCCTGCTGATGCAATAACATGGGAAATAGAGGTCAGAGATTAATACACCACTTACTGATTAAGGAGAGTACAAAGGAGAAAAATATTCTTCAAACCACAATAGCTGGAAGCTTTAAGGTATGTGGCCACTATCCAGCACCTACAGGAACGTGTGTCAAACACAGCTTAGCAAGCTGAGGACATCATATATCCCAGGCCCCTAACCGAAGGATGCTATGGACCCACCTACAATCAAGGCTTCTACAACACCAAGAGGCTTTTATTTAAAAAAAAAAAAAAAACAAAAACAAAAAACAAAACAAAACAAAACAAAAAAAAAAAAAAAAAAAAAAACACCCACAGTGGAATTCTAATACTGAAATTCAGGGTGGCAGAACAAGAAAATGCAGGAAAGAGAATATTTTTGTGTTTTCTGTATTCTTGTTGTTCAACTCAGCCACAAAAATAGGGGATATGCAGAATTAGGCACATTATGGAAGACTTTCCAGCATACTTTCCGACAGCCCCTAAGGCTTAGCATAACTAAAGATTATGGAGAAATAATTTATACATTCTTTGCAGAAAGCCACAAAAGCAGGAAATTATCTGAACAGTCTTTTGATAAATTTAGGTCTTGAAAGTTGCTGAAACTCAAGAAAAGGCTCACTGCTTTGGTAGGGTAAAAAAACTCACAACTCAATAAGATAAAATTTTAATTTTGAAAGGGCTTTTTCCCCCTTTTTTTTAATCACCACCCTCTTGCAGAAAAAAGGTGATTAGAACAATGCCTACAGGCTTTTAAGCATGGTTATACTTTAATGGTAAACTGTGTTCTCTATTCTAGAACATGCACAATAATAGGTATGCTCCCATGAATGGCAAAGAAAATTACACTGGAACTAATCTAAGCATGGTAGACCATTTCTCCTTCCATCCCTTCACTCACAGAAAAAAATCAGATCTTCTCCTCCTCCTCATCGAAATCAAACTGCTTTAGTTATTTTTGCTACATGCAAATATAACATTAAACTTAATATTTAACTGCCAAACAACAGACAACTCTCAGAAACCAAAACAGTATTCATACACTAAAAAAAGTCAAAGAAAAATAACAACTTTGATTTAAACACAGAGGACAAGTATGGATTAAAACTGCAAGTATCTGAAAAATAATATATCATATTATACACATGATTTTTAAAATAGTACAGAAGAAAAAAAAAAACTGAGGTGGACTTGGAGAGGAAACAAGTTCTGGTTCTTCAGAAGACAGCACACCACCACAATTCTAAGCGGAAAATCCCTGACACCCAGCAGCCCAACGTACAAGAAAATCATAATGAGTCACCTGGATGGAGGATGGCTGAAATGTGGAAACCTTTCTTCTTTTGATTGAATTATTTCATTAATTCATTAATTTAAAAACTGTTATGAGACTGTCCATCCTCCTTACAAGAGAGTGGACTATCTGTAGAAATCTGCAGACTACACTTGGATAACTGGACACAGTTAAAATCTATTAAACATTACTGTTCAGGTAAATGTCTGTTAAGCAACAAAATGAGCGATAATAAGGACACAAAATAAATTTATTTCTTCCAATACATGTGTAACAGTCTGCAGGAGTTTGATATGCCAACCAAATAGCCCAGACAGCTGATTTGTCTTCAGCAATTCATTAGATCATTCCAGAGAGCAACCTGCCTGTAATATACTGAGTCTTTTTGACGGATACTGAAGTAAAGAAGAGAAGCTACCTCCAGAGGCCTGGATTCAAAGAAAGAATTTGGCTCTTCAGTGTTTACATCACTTCAAATAAATGGGAAGTGAGTAAAAATGTTTTGCTGAGACTGTGCTATGTCTAACCACAGGTGAAAACAGAACAGGTCTGATGGGAAACCATGAATAAACAAGTCAGTACACAAACTTTAATAAAGTATGCACTCAGTCATATAACCTCACAAGATCATGCCTCTGCTCTGCATCTCTCTCCTCTCATTCACATTAAGGGGCTTCTGCCTCCCTTCTCTGAAGCAATATAATAAATAAAAGATAAAGATAAAAGGAATAAATAAGCAACACTTATTATGACAGTGTTGTTCTATGAACAGAGTTCATCAACGTTTTAAGTGTTTTCTGCTCAAGATTTCAGACACAGCTTAGCAACAACAAATCTCATACTTAAGCTGGCAAAACCACCATAATAAAATGCACTGATTCATAATGTAATTTTCCAGGCACTAATAGTGGTAATAAAATTTTTGCTCTTCAAGATCGAAAGTAAGTTGTAAGTCCTCTATATTAAGTATGATTTCCAACTAATAAACACACTAAACTAAAATTTGAAATGGTATCTTAAATACTGTGAAGCACGGATAGCTGAAACACAGTTAGAACTCTTTTCTTTTTTAAAGGGAGTGATTAATTTAATTATTTGTAGTATTGACTACAGACCGAAACAACTCCGATATCTTTAAATATTCATTCTAAAGTGTGTGAAAACATTTTTCTAGGTACATGAAGGAAAAAATAATTCTATTTTTTTCCTACAACAACCCAAATTATATTTTTCTTTAGGCTCCTCAAGAGGTGATAACCATCTCATAAATATAATGAGTTAAAATGAAACTGTACAGAAGATATATTTAACTCCCTAACATCTTACCTAGTCAGATGAGTACAAATATTCTAATAGTTATATTACTACCCATTTCTGGGGTTTAGATTTAATCCTAATGAATGCTCAGAATAAGTAGTACTACATTAATAATATAAAGTATAAGCTAGAATGTTGAAATTATTGACATGGAAAATAATCATGCATTATTTCAATATCAGAACATACCAGCATATGGGAGCAACAAATGGAAGCAATTATGTGGGCTTAATAAAGAGAAAATATATTGAATCAGAAAAAGTCATACTGGCATAGGTTAAAAGATACTATTTGAATTCATCAAAGTTTTGAGATTTATTAAAAGAATAAATTTTAAATATTTAAGAGTTGAGATTTAATGCTAACTACCAGTATTAGGCCAAACCTAATCCTTAAGTACAATCACAGAGCTATATCGTTTTACTTTGTATGAATACATATGCAAAAAGAATTACATGAAAAACATACTCTGAGCACAGGTATTTTCTACACAATGATCACTTACATTTGTCATTGTTCCAATTTACTGTGAAGCAAAAAAAAAAAAAAAAAAAAAGACTTGTTCATATGGGTTCTTTGACAGAAACACTGATGACATTTTGAACTAAGAATTGATACCTGTCCTCTCTCTTGCATATTTTACCTGAGTAGCCTTCACAAAGAGGTTCACACATGAGATGGTTCAAAATGCTGCAGCAGTAGTGCAGCTGCTGCAGCAACTAAAGCTGGACTAAGAGGCAGTATTGCAGCATCCTCACATACTGAAGGGGCTCTGCACTTGTGGGAATTTCAACAATAGGCAAAAGCCAGTGTTGGCAATGGAAGATTATGACAGATGGTTTGCAAAGTTCAAGGGGACTGACAAATAATTCATCCACTGAGTCTAAAGACTGCAGAACTGCTCAAAAAGTTAGATTAGTTATAATTGCATCAAGGAGAGGTGATCATGGTCACCATTCCCTTTGTTACTTTAGGAAGAAGGGGATTGTAGGAAGGGTATATTATTCAGTTTCTTAGTTGGAAACTGGAGTCAAGGCCCTTTATGGCAGCATTCAGCAAAATGTTTAAAAATCCTTGTCCAAGGCTCAAGAAACAGGCTGTTTCAATGCAATCATGAGATAAGAGGGGTAAGAGGAGATCTACAAAGAACTGGGGAAATCAGGATTAACCAGAAAAGCAAGTCTGACCTCCTGCAATGTCAGCTGACCAGCACTGGCAATAGTGAACAACAAAGTATGGGTAAAACTTGTGACTGCTTGTACAACAGTATTAGAAGCCTAGAAATGTGTTAGCTAGGAGACTTTATCTGAGACAGAAAAAACTCAATATGCAGATGCAGCAATTTTTGTATCTCCATATGCAGTATGGACTAATGTCAGCTCAGGACAAGATGCAGAAATAAAGTTTTTTGAATGCAGTAACTGGTTCCTAGAAGAATTAGTCTTAAATCCCCAAAGAGAAGCTCTTCAGGCTTTATTCAGAAGCAAAGCAAATTACTTGTATGGAGCTGTGAGTGGAAAACCACAATGTTTAAAAGTAATCACAACAACTTTTAAAATAACACTAAAAAAAAAGGAGTATTTCAATAAATCCAGCATACTTATATCAATTTCAAGGAAGGACACAAATAGAAATGGTACAAGATGACAAATCAAATGAACAAAAATCAAAAGGAGTGGTCAAAAAAAAGCATGCAAGAATGCAAGCATGAGCTGTTCAAAAAAACAATGTACTAGATGATCAGATAAAACTGCCTATCTTTTCTAATAGAAAACAAAACATAGAGACCTTAGCTCAACAGGAAAGTAAAGGAGATTAATTCAGTGAAAAAGCCAACAGTTTAAAAAGCCTGGAAACTTAACTGAACAGGGAGAGAAAAGCACACAAACCATGAAAGATCAAATGTATTGAAAATAAAGGAAAAATGGAGGAAAATTTGAAGAAATCCTTGTGAAGTTTACAACAGACAGAGAACAACTCCCACTCATTTTAAGGGTTGTTGGGGTTGTCGTTTTATCCTCTTTTTTTTTTTTTTTTTTTTTTTCTGGGGTGGTTTTTTTTTGCTTTTGAAAACAAGAGTCTGTAACTAACTTGTGGAATTTCTATCAGGCTACTGCATAGGTACACAAGGAACCTAGGGAAGAAAAATCTCATGTACAAGTACAGGTTCAGGGCTGACCTGCTGGGAACCAGCTCTGATGAGAAGGACCTGAGAGTCCTGCAGAGCACGTTAAACCATGAGCCAGCTGCCCTGGAAGCCAAGGTGTCAATGGTATCCTGGGGTGCATGAGGAAAAGGGTGGCCAGCAGGTCAAAGGAGATGATCCTGCCCCTCTGCTCAGCCCTAGTGAGTCTCCATCTAGAGCACTGTGTCCCGTTCTCAGCTCCTCAGGTAGACAGAACATGATCTGACCCAACAGAGTGTTTTTTAACTTAGTATGTTTCAAGGAACATGATAAAATAAAAACAGAAAAGTCTAAGCAAATTATAAAAACAGGACTGAAAGTTAAGAGGTCACAATTACTGTGTTCAGACTATAATAAGCCAGTCTCTGATATACAGGGCTTCACTTTGTCATCCAGTTTTTGGAAATGCATCCAGCAATGTTCCGTTCTTGATTTCAGGTTTTTCTTTTTTTTTCTTTTTTTTTTTGGAGGGGGGTGGGGCAGGGGGAGATGGGTAGATAACTAAATTAAGAGAAAAATCAGATATGTGTACTTTTCTACTCCAAGATGGCAGAAAAATTGTGGTAAATCATTGTCAACTCAAAACTAATTTAAAGAACAAAATAAGCAGAACAGGGAAGTATCATTTAAAATAAAAGCAATAGAAAAGCATTCTACTGCTACAACTATCTACAACTCACAATTCGAATATTTGTTACTTAACATTAATTTTTCCATGAGTAAGCAATTGTTGCTAGTGTTTGCTATGCAACTGTGGTAAGAGAAACAAAAGGGTCCCCAGGACATGTTCTACATAGGAACATATTTGAAGCCCAAGTAATCATTAGTAATAAAACTGATGACATTTGCTCACTTGTGTTATACATGATTTTCAAAGTGACCATTTCTCTTAGAAAGGCTTCCATGTTCCTGGACATACATGATTTCTCCCAGAGAGCAAGTAATTCTATTCTAGCAAGAAGCACTTGTTATTGTCATAAAATTAACATTCACCTTATGAAATGAATGCAAAATCAGACAGCCTAGCTAAATGAAAGCAGACTCCTCTACATGCTGCATTGCTTCAACATTAGCTTTGATCACATTGCACTTGCAAGGTGACAGATGAAAAAAATTAGTCTCCCATGATAGTGTTTTCTCCTTCTCTGGACAGCCATGGCCACCTGTGAAGGGATTACAAAGATAAATAAGCTTGTGTGTACGTCTCTGCTTTTCCTGTGTGCACCTGTCCATCCCGCCTCTAGAATCCATTTTGCCTTATGCTTGGGACATAAACACATAGCAAGAGCTGAATTTTTGTTATGGATCTGTGCAGTGTGTAACACAATGGGGATCTGTAGTATGATAAATGTCTCCAAGGGCTACCACTCTATAATTACCTAGGGTACAACTACATACATCAAGACCTTTTGTAACACTAATAGTAATTGAAATGCCTCATCATACTGGGAAGACAACTTTTAGGACTAAACTATCACTGTCCTTTCTCACCCAAAAATGAGAAATAAAGATATTCAGTCTAGTTTTTCCCTGTTTTGCCACCCTAACTATCCTTCCCCCTGTGTGCAAATTGGTGGAAAATCAGAAGAGTAATTCCATTCACTCTATTCCTCAAAACTAAACCTGCAGTACATGCCCACAGTGTAAGCTCACAGCACAAACTTGTCCT
The DNA here is from genome assembly GCA_017589585.1 of Phylloscopus whistleri. Taxonomy (NCBI): domain Eukaryota; kingdom Metazoa; phylum Chordata; class Aves; order Passeriformes; family Phylloscopidae; genus Phylloscopus; species Phylloscopus whistleri. The sequence continues at coordinate 3,099,201 of JADMLD010000090.1, forward strand.
GCAGCCAGGAGGGAGCAAAATGAACACAGCTGCCCCTTTTCCACAACATGATAAAGGCTGTGTCTCAGTCCTGACCAAGCAACAAACAACTTCTTCAGCAGACAAGAAGCACAGCTGCCACCCATACGGAAGCAACAGCTATCCTTAATCAGCTTGATGCTGCTCTCATTCGTTACTTTGACAAGTAACAGGAAAAAATGGAATTTTTTCTACTTCGCAAATGCTGTATCACAAGAAAAGGGAGTGAATGCCCATCAATTCTTCAAATACTACAGTTAGCTGAAACAGAAAATGCACGCACAGAGAAGTGATGGCCTTCTGGCTAAGGCAATGGAATAAATATTTTCTCCTTTAAGATGACAGTAAATATTCAGAGTTCCTTAACTCTAGAAATAATAGCCCCTTATCTTATGGGGATAAAAAATATAATACATTAATACATTGTAACACTGTTGTCTTTGCAAATACATAAAATATTTAAAAAAGAGGACACTGCTACAAAAGATGACACAACAGGGCCAAGAAGGCCATCCATAACTTGCCAAAACTTCCGAAGTCAGGATTATGTTTCACATTCTCAACTGAAGTATCAATCAGCTTGGTCAACTAAGTAATATAAAAAAGCACAGTGAGGTATACAAAGGATGTAATTAAACCCATTCTTTTCCTTCATCCTGAAAATCTTTAGTTTGGGACTTTGTGACACAAAGCTAATAAAGGTTCTCAATCATCCTGTACTGGGAATAATACTAAAATAATGACAGCTGATTGCAAATCTATTACTAAGTCTGTTTAGAATCATGTAAACCTGCTGGGTTTTGGTCACCAATCAGTGCTGGGTCTATCTGCAAATTCCATGAACAAAGACTATCCATAGCACCCTGCTTGGCTTGGACTAAGTGAGCCATGTTTTAACAGGTTCCCTCCTTGTATTGGTATTTTTTTATGGTTTTAGCTGACTTGTTTCATACTTCTATAGAGGCTTTTTGACCTTTCACTCAGCTTTCAATGAAAGCTCTATATATGTCCAAGTCCTGACATGGATTGCCTACCTGACAGCAAAAGCACCCAGACCTGACTCCTGGGTTTTATGAAGAGTTATAAACTCTTTCTTCTTATGAATTTCCAGAGAAGCACTGGTCAGGGACACTCAGAAATCAGTCACTCACTTTTTGTCAGGTCAGAAGTCATTGCCTCAATGGTACAGCTGAGTAGCAAAATCTTGTGTGGTAGTGTTCAGCACAGGGAACGAAAAGATCTGCATCAAGCACTCAAAGTCTGTGACAAAGCCAACAATCTAGTAAAATATTAGCAGAAATTAATTTTAGAGCCTAATCCATACTTTGCATCATGCAACATTAAAAAAAAATTAGGTCCTGTAATAGAGAAGTTTATAATATAGGAAAAACACTACAAAGGATTCCCTGGATCAGTGGATAAATCTCCTGGTGTTGCATATATCACATCTTATTATTTCCTTAAATTCCCTCCATCTTAAATGCACCCACTTTCCCTTACACAGATCTGAAATGAGAAGCTAGTAATTATGAAGGTTAGGAAATTTATTTTGATTTCCAAACTACATTTAATTTTATTTAATGTATGTGTTCACATCAAAAAAAAAAAAAATCTCAATCAAAGTTCTATAATTCTGTTTTTCCCCTCCCTGATGTATAATTCCTCTCAGAACAGTTAAATTTCCTTTTGACCTTAAAAGTTTCCACCACTAAGAAGCCACTGTCTTCTTATTTACCTCAAAAATAAGTTCTCCATCATACTTTCCTCTTTCTCTGCTTCATTTTGCTTTCAGTTTCACAAAAGAGATTGAGTTTTGCTAACAATTTGCACAACAGCATTAATATTTCTTTACTGGGAGATTAATACTCTGAATGGAACATACAGAATATAGGATTTATAAGTTTAAAACTGCAAAATAAATCTGGTTTAAGTGCAAATTATCTTTGCTATTTCTATCATTTTAACATCATGGAGAAATGAAATCCATATCAATATTTAATATTATTATTCTACAATTAAAAAGCTGCATTAGTAGCTTTAATGTCACGATTATCACCTCTCTGCTTTGGGATACTGGGCTGAATCTGTAATCAAGTTTGCAAATCCAAAAAAAGAGATGAGCAAAATCAATGACAAAACAATACACCCACTGTTTTGAGGTAAAAGCATCTATCATGGTTTTTTCCCTTTTCAAATCCCTGGATGCATTTACTGAGTAAATACAGCAGCAAATGCTGCTTCTCCTCTGCTACAACCTGCAATCAAAAATAGAGTTATTTCAGCACTTCTCATATATCAATAACATTACAATTGGTTGAGGATTTCTTTTTTAGAAAATCAAAAGCCCAAGAAATGACATTTTCCCATACATCAAACTTTTTCTCTTTAGGCCTCTTAAAGGCTTTAAGCTGCCTCACTACTAGCTTGAACATTTTGTCTTCCTTCATAACACGTAAAAACTCCAGACACTTTAATTGTAGAACACTTCATTTCTTCAATTCTTCCCAATATCTCTGGGAAAAAAAAATTCTCCTTGACACATTAATCAGTATATTTTTCAAAAAATGGTTTCCTGACGTCATCTCAGTTTATACTTAAGGTCATCTCATAGAACATGATATCAGTGTATGCACTTTCAAAGAAAAACAGATTTGGCTATATTATAGGAGTATTTTTTCACCTTATCTAGGAAAAAACCCTTAATACTCTTCTGCCTGTTATGAAAGGCTCCATGGTTCATATTTCTGGCTCCCTACCTTGGTTTAGTATAAATACATGTATTCCAAGGCTATGTAAGAAACACCCATAATATACAAATAAACCTTGAGAGCATTATGTATAAATCCTGTCCATTCAAACTAAATGGAGCAGTGACTGCAAAAGAGCATTTGCCTAATGTTCCCCACAGTCCTTTTTAAATGGTGATAGGGCAGATAGCAGCAGCAGGTAGGACATATGTTATAGCTCTACAGAAACAAAACCAATTCACTGAAGAAAAAAATCTGCCAGGTAAAAGACACATTGCAAATATCACATTACTTTCTAAATGTTATGATTCTACATAGTAACATTGAATTAATCAATGCACATAAAATATTTCAAAGATTATGTCAGAATAAAGTACGAAATTACAATTAGCCTTATGGAAAAGCATAATTTACATAAAATGCCAACAAATAGAATATTCTCTGTCCTCTGTAGCTACAGGCATGTCTCAGGCATAGGAAGTAAAATTTCATTAGACATTATAAGCTTGTTTGTCAGTTCATAGGAGAGTGGGTGAAAAGCTTTCCTTTCACTTGATATTACAGGGAAAACTAACACTATCCATGTTCTGCCTAGCAAATGAAACTAAAAATAACTACTATCACTATATTTAGTACTTCTGATAGTAACCCTATAAGGGACATCTATGACTTCACGCAGTCCAAAACCAACCAAATTATTAAAAAGGCAAAAGGGAGGAAAAACATCTCCTCCCACAAATCAGTAACAAGATAAGAAACAAAACAAAAGAACACCAACCACCATGAAAATTACAGGTTTTCGTTCATGCAGATGGTTCCTCAGTGGAAGAGCTGTGGACCATGAAACAGACAAAAAAAAAAATCCATGTACACTGCAGTATGTTCAGACAAACTTCTGTCCATGACAATAACTTCCTGAAGCATTTCATAAACACTAAATTGACTTCAAATGCAAAACAGGTCAATGATCATGGAAATTCTATCTGCACCAACAACAGACTAGCCTTTAGAATGTTGTGAGAAAAAGGAATATTAAGCAAAAAACATTAACTACCAACTATCACATTTCGCTTCCACAGTATCCAACATCTACACATTGCATAGAAAACACACATTGTCCAATATTGTTTTTAACAACAAAACTGACAGACACCACTTTTCAGCCCTGTTGAAGGGAAACCTGCAGAAATGCAGTGTCAAGAAAAAAAGGAAGCTAATAGGCAGAGATAATGAACAAGCATTGAGTCAAATTCAGTATCATTCAAATACTAAAAAAAAAGCAAATCATGATGGATAGTAGTGCATTGTCTCTCCATTTATATCAAATAAATTTCACCATCCCAATCAAATTTGTCTTTTTGGTATTCACTCCAAACAGCAGAACAGAGAATTGCACTGACAATTTATATGCAAAGCGTTCTCCACTAAAACGAATCTAAAACTAATGGTCTAATATTGAGTAACTTCCATAAATTTTCTAATTTGTCACGTTTCAAAAAGAAAGTATAATTCTTAAAAGTGGCTTTACAGTTAAAGGCAATGCCATTATTTATAGCTACAAAGTGGGGAAAAAAAGGTCAAATGTCCAAGTTCTGAGAAATGGCCAGATTTTAGTGCAAAATTATAAATACTCAGTAATCAATCCATGATCTGTTGCCAAGCACTGTAACCCTCTATTATTAATCTCTTCCTCCTTACTTACTCCCTTACAGCCTTAATCAGATGTTCGAAGGACCACTGGAGAACTTCAGCCAGTACCTCTGGGAATCTCTTTATGTCTGTGCAGTAACTCCTTCCGATAAAGTTAAAGCTCATTAAAGGATATATTGCATATAAATTCCTCAGGTACATAATTGCTAAAATTGCCAGAAGTCTTGTATGCAACTGACAGTGAAGAGCAGTGGTTCTACAGCATAAACTGCTGAAATGCAAGCTCTGCAGTTAAAAAACCCAAGTATCTTTCATAAAAGGCTCTGACTGAACAGTCACTAACAAATATTATAAAATTCTGATACTAATATGCACTGCTGTGCATTTTAAACTCACCTTATGCTATCAAGTGTATACTTCAGTTCTTTGAGCTTATCACACTAGCACAGGAAGAAAGAGAATGAGAATTCTTCCCTCTTCAAGACAAAGGCAGACAGAAAATCTCTTTTTTATATTACCAGTTTAGATCTTCAAAGCTAGATGACACAGCAAAATTTTGTGAATACATTCCCACACTCAGCACAAAAATAGAAGTGAGGTACCTGATGCAAAAATAACGTGACCAAGAGTTTTACTGAATTCCAAGGATTCAATTTACACTTGGTTAATTATTGATAAAAAGTTAAAAATTGTTCAAAAAGCTTGGAATTGGAGTCCCCCCATATACTTACAAATAGATTGAGCTGTGGTAATATTTTCTTGTCATACTTTTCCAAACTAACAGGGTAGAGATGTTTCAAAACTGAGGTAAGTTTATTTGAAGTACATTCTACACTAGTTTTGATTAGGTTACACACAAGAGAACTGCAATTTTCAGCTGTTAGGGAAATTACTTTTGTTTACCGAAAATATCAACCACACGATTCTAAGGATTCATGGCTAACTTGTCTGGTTTTAATACGAGAACTAGCCACCATGTAATCAAATAGCTTAGACGATATTAACAAATAAGGAAACAATCCTATTGCAGTCTAGTTAATTGCAGGCAGGAAGCAAATGATGCAACATTTGAATTACCTGAGTGATTCTATACCCATGGGAGCAAATGCACACAGCCTGATGGGACCAGAAGGTAATCAAACCACTCCCTATGGTGCAGGGCCATAGCCACTCTCCAAGTTTTGATCCTTAAGTTCAATGGCAAAATAAAGTTTACTGCAATAATAATAACATCCGAATATCTCTCATACAATTCTTCAAGCATTGGTAGGTTCATTGAGAATTAAGAGACCATATCGGAAACAGATCTGTCTGTTAGAAAAGGCACATGATTTCACATTAAATTGGGCCACTAAAACCAGCAGCCCCATTCCTCCCCTTGGGCTTTATCTCCTCTTCATCCCATCCCTTGGCCCTCCTGCAGCACCCCAGCTCTCTCTCCTCACCCCCACCCACTACTGCCCCCCCAAACAGCACAGCCATGGGGCAGTGAGCACCAGGGTGAAACGACCCCGTGACAGAAGGAGAACAAAGGGCCACTATCAAGTGACCACTGCTTTAATCAGCTCCTCAACATGGGTGCTTGAATCCTTGTTGCAACCCCCAGAAGGAGGCTGGAAGGAAGCTGCTAGGGCTGCATGAAAATGCTGTCCACCAACTACTCCCCCTCCCAAGTCAAAAGATAAATTTTTTCTGTCTTGTTTGTTTTCAGCGAGGTGTAAGTCAGATTCATGGCACATGTTTACTCTTTAAATTAGATCAAGAAAAACTTTTCCAGAAGTACTGAGCACATGTGGGTTCAACCAATGTCAGTGGAAGCTGTAGGCAGGTAGTTCTCTCTAAGACCTAAATGCAGAGACTCCCATAAAACATGCCTATATTTTTGTTTCCTCATGCAATGGCATTTTCGAATAAATTAATCCTAATGAAAGCTCAAGAATAAAAAGAAATAGCATGCTAAAAAGGTATAACTATCTTCCCTTCTAATAAAACTTCCTGCACCACTAGACTTTTGCTAGCCTTTTGACAAAGCTCTGAACTTTTCCTGAAAGCAAATTACAACCTTATAAAACCATCTCATCTGTACACATTTGCTTTGCTATCCATGCCCAGTAATGACACCCACTGTAAAAAGCACCAAAGAGCACAGCCTTTGGCTCCCCTTGCCACACAACACTATTCAGGCAAGTACTCAACAGGGCTCCCCACCAGATGACCAAAAAGTGGCCATGTGAGACATGACTCAGCACTGCCACTACTCACACAGCCACCAGGCTTTCCAGTCCAAAACAGCATACACTTTTTTGATGTGAAGTAATTTTTGTCACCACATAGTAACTATGTTACAATTAAACTTTCAGCAAAGTCTGTCTTCTACAAAAAACCTAAGGATCACTTTCAAAGTACTGGCACAGGATTATCATTATCATGCCAACATATTTGTCCACTGTTTCTTTTCCTATTTTTAAATTTAAACCCCTTTGGTGCAGGGACTGTCTTCATTTTTCTATATTTTTTTACTCCTGAGACATTATAGTCCTGGCTCCTAACAAGAACAGATAGAAAAAAGGCTTAATAAAAGAAGTGGCAGGAGAAGAGCACATTACAGCAAAACCCTCTATAAACAGTCTCCTCTGAAAACACAACAGAGGGTTTCAAAAAAAAAAAATTAACATTGGCACAAGAACTCTGAAAGATACCTTGCCTGAATTTAATCAAAGGAGATGAAACACATTTTGTAGAAAAGTATTATGTATGATATCTGACCTATTTACATGCAGCTCATCTTCTCATCAGAACAAGGAAAGCATATCATATAAGGTGAAATTTATTTGATTTTCAATGCCTACATCAAGGTAAAATAAATTCAACCCAGCGTGATTTTCAAATTTTCAGGGAAATGATAGCAACTTTTAGTAGGTGGACTACAAATTTTCATTTTAGCATCTAAACTCTTCCTAAAGAAGGGTGTAGTTGAAAAATTTTAAAAAACACATTTTTCACTTGCAACTTACATTAGAAATAGAAATCTCTAAAGCTCTTTGGGACCTAGAGAACATCACACATGAAAAGGGAAAAAATCTTAATAAAAATAGCTAAAAAGGAATTAGCAGGCTAAGAAGAACTTTGATTCCTCATTAAAATGAGCAATATCTGGAAAGTAAAACCTTTAATTCTTCTGCAGCCTGCATTCTCCAATCCTATCAAAAACTGTGTCCAAAACAGGGAAAAAATGTTATTACCTTCAGTTAAGACCATGATTAATGTTGATACATCATGTCATTGCTTATTTAAACAAAGGTACTTCAGGCAAACAATTTTCCTAACATCCCATGTGCTCAAGACTGAAGAAATTAATCATCTGTAATTAAACCTGAATTAGCGTATTTTCTGGTCCAAATATTAGAATAATGGTAACAGATACATTTTATTAAAGCTTTTTCTTCTCTCTAAAATAATTAAGCACTTGTGTAGATGATTGATCTTCACCATCCCTTGGTTTTGGCCTCCTTTCTCCAGCAGAGACACAAGAGACTACCTATACAAGAGAACTAGGATAACAGTTTTATATATCCTTGATGGCAATGAAAACTGGCATTATTCCACAATGTCTTTTCTGAGCAAGGTCGAAACATTTGAGAAACAGATTGGAAACCAAGGACAATTAGTCCCTAACAGCAATTGCAATAGTTTGACTGCAAAACCTTCACTATAAAATTTTACTTCCACAAAAAATTCAGACTTTTGTTGGTTTTAAAAACATATGATAGCACTTTAGCAGATATGAAATACAACATCCATTTGCTTTACGTTCACCATTTCTGAAATTAATTGTAAAATTTCCTTAATCCAAGAATCAATTCGGTTTCAAAATACTTTGTTATCTAAGCTTCAGAGCAATTGCTTGCCCTGACTTGCAGACAGCAATACCACAGAAGATGAAACAAGAGGTCCTGATTATCACCTATTTTATAGCATAAAGCTGATTTTGAGACTTTTCCTGTAAGATGTCCCAGCCTATGCAGAACTTGAACAAGCAAAATGAATTTACTACTCCTCACAAACGCAGATAAAAAAATTAAAACCTAAGTTAACAGGTCTAGAACCATTATTTTCAGCATTTATGTACTACATAAAGTGTGCTTCAGAAGTGTTCCAAGACAGAGGAGTGACTATGGAGAGTCTCACTGGGATAGAATTAACTCTCCACAGTGGCCTGTGCAGTGCTGTGTTCTGGACCTGTGTCTGAACTGGTGTGGGGATAACAGAGCAGTGTTCTAGCTAAGGCAGAGCAGTGCCTGCAGTGTCACAGGGTCTCTGCTCCTCATTCTGACACCGCAGCAGGCACATCAGGGATGTGCAGCCAGGAGCACAACCACAGCAGCTGCACTCACCTGACCAAAGGCACATCCCACCCCGTGCAATGTCACTCTCAGCCATAAAAACTGAGGGATAACCTATCTAAAGCAGCCATTGCCTGGAGCTTCACTAGGCCTCAGTCTGCATTTGGGAAGTGGTGTGATGGCTTTTGCATCTCTGGGGCTAGAAAGGGTATCCCAACTCTTTACTTTACACTTCTTTTAGTTTGACCCTCAAGTTTTTCTTGTTTTTTGCTTTTCCAATTCTCCCCCTTATCCCATTTAAGGTGGGAAGTGAGCAAGTGCCTGGGCTGGTCCTGGACAGCAACTAAGCCACACAGTGAGATTTGGGGTTCATGAAATTGTCTTTACATTGCAGACACCTCCAGTTGTATTGCACCTGTACAAGGTTTTCTGTCTTCAGATTTACAGTGCAGTAACATTCCAAACATCTCTACCCTACAGTAAGAACCATATCAAGGACAGTATCTGACCACTCTTTACCATATGTTTCATTACTTTGCATAATGCATCCAAGCCATTTCCTAGAATGCAAGTGTGCTAATGGATGCTCATGAAAAGCACTTAACTTCAATACTGGTTATCAAAAGAAGTGTCCTTAAAACATTGTTAAATTGCTTTTTATATATCAGACACTGCCTGCATTTCAAGTTCTGTTGTTACAGTACTTGTTTTGTATCCTTACACGAACTTCTTTCATTAACACTATACTGAAGTGGTGATACAAGCAGATCAGTCTTACTACAGTAACTGGTTTTCTGTATAGCTTTTTATCGTTTCTCATTGCTTTTCTAATACTAAAAATCTAAAGAATGTTTCCTGATGAAACCTCCCCGATCAGGAAAGTACAAAAACGTACAGGCTCTGAATCCTAAGCAGTCTATCACTTGTGTCTTTGTTAACTTCCATCTGCCATCACTCTACTAAATTGCTCAGGCTGGATTAACCCTTCTGGAGACCTACTCTTTTTTTTTGATTCACCTTAATTAACTTGAAATCTGAAATACATGGTTGTTAGTAAAGAATATAGAGCATCTTATTATGTCTGCCTTTCAACAGTGTTTATGCATTTACCTCATTCCAAAGGGAAAGGAAAAAAAAAAAAAAAAAAGAAAATCAAGATGGCCATAATAAGATAATCTTCATACTTGAACATAATGTACTTTTCACAGATGATTCACACAATAGTAAAAGAAATACTATATGACAGCTAATCTATTTTTAATAAAGACTAGATTTTGTTGCACAAGATAGAACCTTCTTGTGGAGTAACCTTCACCAAAGGCTAAGTAAACACTGAATTCACTAGAGTCAATTTTAAACAACTCTTGCTCACACAAATTGGCATTATTAATGAAATGTTTTTGATATGGATTCTACCACCTTTAATTTGAAAAGCATTATACCTACACTTCTTACACTTTAGCCATTATTTAATCCAGTAACACATTAGTGTTGTTAACTGATGTGCAGGATAAATACCACTCAAAAAAATCCTGAGTATTCCTTCAGAAAATTCTGGGTTAGAAGGAGAAGGCAAAAAGTATTAATCAGCACAAGAAGCAGCAAAAACTTGCTCTATAACGTGCAGGACCCAAAAATCAGCAGGAAAACTCAGATCTCAGCTATTCTCTATCTGCACTGATACTCCCACCCTTCCAGGCTTGATTCACTCTAATCCATATTGCCATCACCTCTCCTACTCTGAATTTCACTTTCTCCACGACAGAGACATTGCTTTCAAGGAAGGGTGAGAAAAGATTACAGCTGCCTCAATTTCATCCTTCCAGTTTCCTTATTATGAAAAATAACGTATTGCAACAGTTCAAAATCCCTCCTGAGAGTTTCTAATCTCATATGGTAAGAAATCAGATGGCTATCAAAAGAGCATAGCATGCCTAAATAAAACAAAACAATAAAACAAAATGAACAAACAAAAAACCCCCACAAACATAAACCCTAAAAGCAGTAAGCAATCACAGAAGCTCTTCAGATTAAATATAGGTAAATAATGGAAAAATAGAGTTCATCAGTGTGCAAAAGACTTCCATATAACTTTATTGTTCTGAGCTTTTAAAGTTGAAGAGCACATATATAAAATGCTAGTAAGAACAATTTCACTGTAAGCATTTATTCATATTTGATATGCAAATATAAACTTATAAGGGCTCTATTATCAGACTAGAAAAAGTACTCTGATTAGAAACTTTTTTTTCTGTACAAAGAGATAATTTGGGATGGAGTTTACTCAGTGATATTTTGTATTCTGTGCTAACCTAAAGGTTAGACAACAGAATTACAATAAATTCTCCTGGCCATGTAGCCTGTGACACCCCAAAGTGTGTTATGCCATCTTTTATGCTGTTATTGTTCACTGTGATGCTGCCATGCCTGCAGGATACAGGCTAAGAAAGCAATGAATATTAGAAAAGAGAAAACAAAGAAAGGGCATCTGAACAGAGAGCCTCAGCTAACAAGTAAAATACATTCCCTGCAATGGCAACCAAATATTTGTTATGTTGCTAACTTACTTTAAAAACTGAAAAAAAAAAAAATCTCACTTCTTTACTGCATAATTTGGGATGATCTCATATATTTCATATATTTAACTTCTGATCAAATACCCTGTAAGAATTTTTATCAATAGTTCTTCAGAAAAGAAATACAGGGGCTGGGGGGGTAAAGATAAATATTGCAAAAAGTTTCACTTAGTTGAATGTAACCCTACATACTCCATCCACTAGCACATTAAACTAATAAAGAAGTTAAGCAGAACACCAAATGGGCCAAACTACAGGTAACTAGCACAACCTTCTTCCATTTACTAGCTACATTCTTGTTTATTTATTCAAGAAATGTACACCTAGATGCACCAATCTGTTAGCAGTGAGAAATATTATCCAGGACGTCAAGCTCACTCACTGCTTCTGTGCTCTGATGATATTGCAACATGTATTCACAGATTCTGGATGACTAAACAGCTCCCTCCTTTTTCCCAACACATACATCTACAAATGTCTTTAGATTCCACTGCTCCTTTCCATCTCCATTGTATTATCATGGCAGTTTCACAAAAGCAGTACTCACTTGTTTCTTACGAAGGAATATCATATAAACATATAGTTTGTTGTTTTGGCACCTGGAATTGTCATTAGGAGATAACAGACTGAAACTGGCAACAGAATTACAACTTATAAATATTAAACTTACACAGAGATTTTTAAAGAGTATAAAGTCTATCAAAATAGCCATCTCTGTTTATTATCTATGCTACATTCCTGATCATGCAGCAGAAGGAAACTCTGCACCTCTTTCAGTTTAATACTAGCAATGTTTTTACTTCAGGAAAAATCATAAGTTTCATTTTATTGTAATAACATAAACCAACCTAGAAGTAATTTTTGCTAAATTTCTTAGTATGCTACAGTGATGTACCAGTCTGGGCATAATCAAGAAAAATGGTTGATAGACATAATAATATAAAACAAAACAAATTTTTAAGTGTTATACAATTATTTACATGAAATCCAAAACTTTCTAAATTTACATAAATTCTATTCATAAATTTCATGGTCTCCATATAAAGAAATACATAGACACAAAATTCAAACATAAGAAAGTAACAATTAGACAACATTCAAGGATAACCATATAAAAAACCAAAAATCCCACATGGACTTCCAGAGCTACCCTTTCAAGATTTATTTATTGAAAATGAAATACAGCTCTGAAAGTCTATGGGTTCTAGTTTTTACCATAGCCACAGCTTGTTTCTGCAATATCACTTCTCTTCTTATTCCAACAAAGACACTACCATCAAGGCTTCTAAAAATCGTATTCTCTTAATACTTATTGAGAAACTGAGTCTTTCAAATTCATATTTTTTGTTGATAAACATAAACAAGACACCTTGCTAACAACAGGCTAAATATCCAAGGGTTCTTCTGCAGTTTTGAGCTTCTTCACGCTGTCAAGAATTACAGAAAAGGACTGCTGATGTCTCCACACACTGTGGCAAATCCCAGAATCAAGGAGTTCAGCCTGAAACAAGTTAGCATTGGTTAAAGGCACTCGAAATAGTTGCACCCAGCTCCTGCTATTTATTCCTTGGTTTCTGAACCTGCCTGCATCTTTTGAGAGCTAAAAGAGGAGAGCTGAAACACTTCTGTGGAGAACAAGAGAAGTGCTGAGTCAAAGCATGTAATCCAATCTGTGTTACCAGTCCTCATTCAGAAACTGAGAATCAGTTTTCCTAAGACTGCAGAACTAAAAGACCTCTCTGCCATCACACCACCAAATTTTATTCAAATGGGATTCTGACCTTCCAGAAAAGGTCAAAATCTCTAATGCTTAAGGTACCATCTTATGTGGTTTGTTAAGGGTATGGGTACATCTGACACAGCCATAGCCAGGAGCTAAGCCAAAGTCTTGCTGGTAGCAATTCTAGGCAATTACTCAGCAAAGAAGCAAAGGAACAGACACTAATTCCAGACCCAGTGTTACCCATATTTTAGTAGCTAGTCAGAGATTTGCATTACACTTCTTTATTATAAAAGTTGTATCAACTTCCTGGTATAAAAGTGAAGAAAAGCAATAGGAATTCAAAGTACATTCAAAACACAAGACAAAAAGAAATGCAGGATACATTTCTTTCTGTTTCATTAAAAAACAAAGTAATACTATAGCCACACTACATGTGGCTTGAGAGTGAACCCAGAATAAAGTTGCAAGGAGCTAGGGGAGGTAAAACACTTGCAAAACAGTAACATTTATTTTCTTGCACAGAGAACACGGATGAAAAAAATGTATATTTAGCCACAGACCAAAAACCTCTTTCATACATTGTGCATCTCCCTAACTTAATCTGGGCATTATAACATTGCTCATTTCTGCTCCCTTTATTCTTTGAGATGTGGCAGTGAAATGAAGCTTGGTTTATCAGAGCAAAGCTCCCTGAAGACTTGACAATGCAGACTGCATCATCCGCAGCCTATTACCACTGCAGCCGCTCGACACAAATACATTCAGATGCTGAACACTCACTGCAGGCTTTGGATACGGTCATATGCCCTCTGAAAGGGAAAATCAAAAGAAAACAACACAAAACATGGGCTTTCCTTAGATGTTTATCTTCAGAATAAAGGAAAGGTAGACAGTTTCCAGTGATAAAAACATTCATATACTTACTGAAAAAAGTTATAACTGAATATTGCCAAACAGAAAAATTTTGTAGGTGCAGCCTTCTTGCAATTAGATATAGTTAAGAAAAACATCTAAGCATTGCCCTCACTAGGTTCTGCTGCTTATCTGCAGATTTGGACAAAAAAAGCAATTTCTATCAATTAAACTGGATACAAGCAGCCCCTAAAAGCAATAATGCAGTCAGTAACTTTGTGTATGTAAAAAACATTAAAGGTATCTAGTTTTTCAGTGTATCTACATTCAGCTTACTGCTGTGTGGCATTATTTTTCCTCTGAACAATTAAAAAAAAATTCAGCAGACATTACTTACTAAACACTACAGACATCTGATCCTGTCAAACACTACTTCCCAGAAATTCTTTTGCTTCGAAATCAGCTGAAAGATTTCCTATGAATTTTTAGACAAAAAATTTTTAGAACAAGAATATGAAGTCTGCCAATTACGAGGGGAGGAATGAGAGAATTGTGGAATATCAGTAAGATCTTGTCATGGAATCAGGTTCATATAAGTCACCATCAAATAATGCTAATATTCAGGGCAGCCTAAACATATACTACAAACACATCTTTAATTTAGGAACACTTTTTCCACTCATATAAAGACCTTCAGTAAAACAGTATAGTGTTCAGTGACTTTACTTCTTTCTGACAGCCAAAAAGAACAAGATTCCCTTTTAGAGGGGCTGGTCATCTAATTTAGGTACCACTTTCAATTCACGTAGAAACCAATAAAGAGATAATATATTACAGTGCAGGACAAGAGCACAACTAAAAATCGCATGGTTACTTCTATTCGGTCTGCATAACTTACACGGCCCAATATAATTTTTTAATAACTTACTTCTAAAGACTTACAGCTTTTGGTAAATGGATGAGCATAGCTTTAACCAAGAATGCTCAAAGAAAAGAAAGGAGTCCTGCAGCAAATTCCAGTAAAGGTTCCTGCAAACCTCTACAAAGGCACTTACATGTATGAAGCTTGAACAGCAACACTGTAAGTCCCTTGTGCATGAAGTCAAGCACAACAAAAATTTCTGCAGAATCAAGATGGTACCAGGCAAGGATGCAGGAATGAAGTAACCAGATGGTCATGCAGCACAAAGTTTAAGGATCAGAGATAAGAATGACTGTTTGTTTTGCAGAATAAACTTGCTCCTTTTATCCCCATTACTGTACATAACTATACTTAATTCATACAGCTGCCATAAGGGTTGCAGCTTTCAAGGGAAATAACACAACTCTACTCACATCATTAAGGTAATGTAATTACCTTAATGTAATTATCTACAGTAAGAAAATTATATCAAATTTTAAAATGCCATCAATCTCTTGGATTTTAGGAATAAATTATACTGCAATAAACACCTTACTATCAGTGTAATTGTACATCCCAGAAAGGCATACACATAACACAGGAAAATTAAGGAGTATAACTTACTGACTATTTAACTTCCAAGAAAAAAGATGGTTTCTTTTTCAAGACATTTTTCTTAAAATATAGAATGTAATAAAATATTGGAAGAGAAAAACAGCATGTGAAGCTGTATTAAAATTTTGACTTAGTTGCTTGTACATAAAAAGAATGAAGTTAAATTTCAAATTTTTTTGGCTTAAAAATACCATTTTTCTTATGAAATAAGGCTACAAGGTGAAATTTTGTGACCAAGAATATTAAAATTACATTCCAATTTTAGAGTCTCATTCTAGGCAAGTAACACTAAAAATCCCTACCACAAATTAGGAGATAAGGCTAAAAATGGCCTGTTCCACTGAGGCTTATCCACTCTGCTCCTGACAGATGAGTAAAAACAATTGTCAAAAGAAACAAAGCTCCCTATTTTTCATTGTGAAGTGTATATGGATTTTTGTGGTTTCATAGGTTTATGAAGGTTAAAGTCTTTACTAACTAAATTATAAAATTTTACAACATCATTTTAAGAAGCATCTCTGAAATAAGAGACTGCCCTTGAATACTATAAACTTAACTGGATTATGCTGCAATGAGTCAAAATACAAAAAAAAAAAAAAAGTGTAGTCAGTTATATATAGTCTAAATATGACATATATAGTGGCCATAAAGCTAGATTCAGGAAAACCATACTGTAAAAGCTGTCATCACAATAAATATGTGGCATTTGAATTGGATGAGATCCACATAAGATGACAGAAGAGTCAAGGGGTTCCAGAGTCTGCTAGATCAATATCCCGGGCTCAACTTGCAGCTGCTCCTGAGCGCACACTGCAATTGATGAGATGCTTTAATGTGCAGAAGGCAGTTGTAGAGTCAACTTCCCATCTGCTGCACGTTGAGCAAAGCATTTGAGAGTGTTGGTGCTTTGGACAGCTTTGGAAAAGAAAGTTTATTCAAGTCCATGTGTTATTATCTGAAACCCAGGTAAAGGTGACAAACGAAATTCCTTCCCAGTAAGCAAAGTTTTAGAACCCAGAAAACATGAAATTAAATGTCCAACTCTTGGAATTTGTATTTCTTGACTGCTCCAGTTATCTGTTTATCTTTTATGTGATGAGAGCTGAAAAGTATTTGCCAAGTGCTGACTGACAAAAACAAATGCAATATTTTGAAAGGTAGCACTAAAATTACTAAGGACCAGGTAAGCACTAAAAGCTAAAAGGTAGCACTAAAATTACATAGGACGAAAAAACCTATGCCTATTTTTCCAGTTAAAACTAAGAGCCAAAGTAGTACTGAGGGAAACTGCCTTTGAGGATTTTCAGAGCATTTAGGATTATTTCTGGGTTATTACAAAGGTTGTGAAAGAAGACACACGAAAAATGATTTTTACTATTCACTCCATTTATAACTTAACCTTGTTAATTTAGGGAAAGGCCACCTTTTTTTTTTTGGTTCTCTCACCCTTCAAACTGAAATGGGACAGAGTCCTTGAAACAACTGAGAACTTGTCATTTTAAGAGATCTCCAGAAGAATTTCACCTTTACATACATAAAAGAAGAATGAAAAATGATAATTAAAAAAAAAACCCCGCAACTCTAAATATTATTAGCCAATATAGTTTAAGTATTTCAGGGAACATTTTTTTTTTGAAATATACCTGAAAAAATGAACAATATGCATACGTGTTACACAACTGTACTCTGATGTAGCTATAACTGGCTAAGAACATAAGGTAAGGTGAAGAAATACAACAAAAAAACAGTGAAACAATGCAGGGCTTGTACAGACAGAATCTCATTTTCTCCCCATCTGTTTACTTTAATGGGGCTACTGTTAGACTTTGTATCTCCTCTCCACCTCGATGATCTTAGGTGCCATATAAAATACTTGCACACTGACTAGAATTCTTTTACATCATATAGTATTTTTCTGTCTACAGTCGTAGTTAATATTTATGTATGTTGCTTACTACAGTGTAGCCAAATTTTACAGAGAGACCAGGAGTATCTTCTGCATACTTTACTGAAGCAACATTTCACTGATGACTTGGCAAAAATAACCTATTTCCAATTATACTTTCACATAAATTTAAATTACACTTAAAAATAAATAACTGAAAAAACTTCTAATGGCTAAATTAAGCTGCACTACTATAAGAAAAGCTGTGTTAAAAAAATCAAGTACCAACTGAGTTATCTTAAGGAATCCATCAATCCTTATTTCAAAACTTGTTGGAGTCTAATTTGATCATTTGGAAATGTCTCTTCCACTACTGAAACTCATTAGCCAGTCTTGCCAATTAATATTCTTATCTTGCCAATTAATATGCTTATTTATTCATGCCTAATTCTCACACACGTATTTTCTTTTTTGTACATCCAACTTTAAAAAAATAAAAAAAAAAGAAAACCTAAAAAAAGCAGCATGAAGAAAGTCACTTCACAATGTGCAGCACACAAACTATCCAAAGCATACAGACATCTCATCCACATGAGCTCAGGCAGTAAAAATCTCCAGGCTCAAGATTTGCCAGCTACTTATTGGGAAATCACAATACTCATAAGGTATCCCTTATTCAAATTGTGAATTTAAAAGACACGAACTTGATACAAGTGAAATGTGTACTTGAGCACACCAGCCAGATCATCTATGCTTTGCTTTAATAACAATCTCTTTATGCATATGGATTTCACTTACGCTACAATTTCCTAAGTTACGCTTCAGAATTCATATTTAGTTCTAATAATGTTTTTTAAAAGTCCTGCCTCATCGTCATTCTTCTGCAGTCCCTACCATCTCATTGACACAGCACTGGAACTACTGAAGCTACTGTTGATAGAGCAGCAAAAGTCAGCTCAGAAAAATGCCTTCAGAGCTTTTTTTAGTGACCACTAAAATTGCAACACAGACAACTTTTTCCTACGATGCAAAAATAAAGGCCTCAATTCATTGCATCCTGTGATCAAGTACTCATATGTTTCCTAAGAATTTCAAAGCCCTCCTACATATTTACTTTTCAGAGGTTACCTGAAACGCTGTCAAAGATGATACAGTTCAATAACTACGGATTCTGGCTCATAAATATCACTGCACTAGGCACAACAGAGAAGCAATTCAATCCCTGAAGGCTCAAATCTGCATATCAGATAGAACAAACCTACAAATGGAGGTGAGGTGGGCCAGAAAGAGGAACAGATCAAAGGGATGCATAAAAGAAAAACAGTGGCATTGCATATCCCTCCAAAGCTTAAGGATAAATACACACAACTCTTTTCAAATTGTCAAAATGTGCAACATTCAGGTCAGGATTTTTCCACTAAAACACAATTTTATCTTTTCTTTGAGGAAAAATGGGGTATTATAATAATAATAACAACAGCACCAACAACAACAATATCATAGAATGGTTTGGGTTGGAAGGACGCATCTGCCATCTTGGTCACACCTACCACCTCTCTGGGCATCCTGTTGCAGTGCTTCATTCTCATTATAAAAAATTTCTTCCTTCTTGCCTTAACAACAAAAATAAACAATCACCACACACAAAGCCTTGGACATTACTTGAAAAACTTTCCATTTTCTTTGGTACAGCTGAAGATACTTCCTACCCTCTTTGCCTGGAGGCATCCAGGGATGCTGGTTCCCAACTGCACACCTACTGAACTGCCCCACTCCTTCACCAAACCTGATGAATTCCTGGACTTTCCAGCTCCTTGCTCACCACTTTGCAGGTGAACATGCTGGGCTGGCAGCCTTTCTGCTTTCTTGCATTCTCTGCCTTTTCTGTCTATGGGGCTGCCAGATTTGACAGACCACCAACCAAGCATGGTGTCACAGGGGCATGTTCTGCCAGCTGCCTGGCTTTACAGCAAGGCACTCAGATTCTCTGGGATTCTGTTTTAACCTCCTCTGAATCCAGAAAGAGCTTAAATTTCAAGTCAAAATGAAAGCCACAAACTTTCAGCATTATCTCTTTTCCTCACGAAGGAAAACTTCCTACATGACCCTCTTGTCAAGATGCAAATACAATATTCAGACACTTTTCCTCTCTTACATGCTTCAAAGACACTGGGAGAAGTATTTATATAAATACAAAAACAGTGCTCTAATCCTCAGCTTCCAGGCATTTGTCACTGATAGTCACAGCAATCTGACAGCCTGCAGCATGCTTGTGAGCATCATGTGAGCCCTGGCAAGATGCACCAGGTCTCTGCATCTTGCCAACATGACCCTAAGCTAGGTGAAGAGCTACCATGCGTTACGTCACTGGACACTGCAGTCACAGTGAAGTCACTTGTTTTCTGGCTCCCCTGATTCTTCTCCTTCACTGTGTCTTGATTGTTTTTCTGATGAAAAAAAGTTTTTCTGTTTTGCTTTACTAGGTCAAAAAGTTGTCTACGTGTATTTTATTTAATGTCTCTTTCATTCCTTCATTTAACTTTTCCATTCCGTTCTGGAAGTGGAACTCCTCAGTAGAAGCTTAGATATTAAATAGAAGGCTACAGAAATGTGTTAGAACCTGCCTAGGTGACTGTCCCTTCAAAAAGAGACTTTCAACATCCATTATATTCATGGCAGTAAAAAGAACAAATGCCTCCCTCCTCAACTAACAACAGTGGTGAGAGCCACAGCACAGAGTAACTGAGTTTAATATCTGGGGGATGGTTGTAGGGTGAGGAGGGGAGGGAAAACACCCACAAAAATAAATGAAAGCCTATCTCTCTCATTTTCCCTGAGGTTTTTCTGTGCAGGTTTTTGGGTAGTTGGGTGGTGGGATTTTGGCTGGGAGTGTGTGGTTCTTTTGAAGCAGCTGCTTTTTTCATCCCCTCTAAAGCACATTGACCTAATACTCATCTCTTTTTCCCTGCTTCCTCACAGTTAATCTAGAGAAGATTATAAAAGCAACAAGGATGTGCATCTTAATCTTTTTTTTGGACAATATTGGGGAAAGGAGCTTATAGACGAAGTTTTCTTAGTACAACAGAAAAGCAGTCTGCTTTGTAGCAGGTTTTAGGAGATTTCCTTAGAAAAGGCTGAGCACATCAGATCTCAGAAGCTAAGAGTAAATCCTGTCCACCAACATTTGAGCTCTGCTGGCATGACAGAGCTGTTATAACAGGGAAGATTAAGGATTCTGCAGATGGCACTCTTCCCCCTGAATCAACGCAGACAATAATGCCCCAGAATAAACTTTCTGAGCTCTTATCAGCAGTGTCATTTTTAAATGAAATATTAAGAAGAAAGAGAGTTCCATCTACTATTGCTAAGCATGTATTTTGCCCTTCATCAAAAAAGAATAAATAACATTCAGGTAACAAACTTTCCTTACATAAATTCGTTAGCTTATCACCGCTGTCCTCTGCCATAACCCTTAAGTACCAATTACATAACTGTACCCTGTTCAACAGATATTTACACTGCTTTCTTTGGGTTTTGCACTCATATGGCTAGATAAACCTCTAGTCACAGCTAATAGCTACACATCCTAAGGGCAGCAGCAAACAAAATTCCATCACCTTTTAAGGACTACTAAATGGCATCCTCGTTAACTGGCTGAGAAGAGCTCTTTCAGCTATCAGCTGCATCCAGCATTCTGAGAGTCACTTCTTGTTTTGCTGTTTCCTGGAGTCTCTCCTAAAGGCTCGCTCTAATGTAACTCCTGAAGAGCAATACGGCAGAAGAATTGTTCTGGGAGAAAGAGTAAGAATCTCTACATTTTAAAAATGGAAAATCACCAGATTATGTAAGTCATTCACATTCTTATATAAGCTTAAGTAACCAGCTGTTAACAAAAGTGATTTGAAATTGGCACAAAAAAAACCCATGAAAAAACACTCCTATCTTCAAACTTGACAGTATACGTCTTTAAATAAAGTAATAATCTGAGATAACTACGTCCTTATAAATAGCTCACACACAATCTTGACAATACAACCGTGTAGTCCATACACAATGCATCGCATTACTCAGCTGATCTATAAAAGAATACACAACATAATGTTTACTCTTGATTTCACCTCATATAGTCAAAAGAAGTTTGTAGAGACCGCTACTCTGTTTCTCTCTTTTCCTCTTCACTTTTGTGCCTTAAAAATAAGTTAAAGCTGTCAGCATTTTGTCCGTAATAAATTATCAGGACAAGGTAATTTATATATCTATGTCCAAAAGACTAGCATAGTACTTTAATAAATGTAGCAAATCATTTTCCAACAATTATCATTTCATTATTATTGTTTTTATTACTACTTACAGGAAGATCACTCTTCATGAATGAGAAGCAAAACAGGTAATACACAGGAACCTCCAAAAATTAATATCTCAAGTTCTATTAAAGGCACACAAGACCTTACACCTAAGAGTAAAGGATTGAAAATCAACATTCTTTTTCAATAGGTTCCTTTCTGACAACTTCCTTATACACAGATATGTGGACATACACATCCTTATAATCTATGGGATTTCTTCAAGGACTTTACAGCATCCATTAGGAGCCATGACACACTGTGCTGTTTTTCCAGCCCTATTCCCTGATAAGAAACAGAGCCACTATGAATTCTGCATTGTATTTTCTTTATTCAGACTCTCCACATCGGGTTAAGAGGACAAAAAATACAACTGGGGAGCTCACAGAAAAGGAAAGGCCTAAATGGTGCTTATTTGTTCAGGGGCTGCCACTGTCTTACATGAAAGTTGAGGGGTTTTTCCTAGAGATGCTAAGGCAAATCAGGTAAGGCACTCAAGAGCAGAGGGGAAAAAAAAAAAAAGGAAAAAAAAAAGATATCACCATACTACTTAAAGCTGTGGATTTGGATTGGACTGCATACACCCGCCAGTCTGATTTTTTGGGGTTTTTTTCCCCTGATATAATAACTTGTTGAAAGTAATCAATATATTATGACTATCAGAGTCAGGTGTATATGGGAATTTTTATAGAGGTTCATGGATCCATGAGACAGCTGAGGATGGGCTGCTGCCCTGAGGAAACTTGTGTCATTTTTGGGCCTGCCCATGCCCATGTGAAGTTTTCACTGCTCACAGTACAGCCCTCTCAACCAGCTACAAATGCATGAGCACTGTGTCCATAGCACAGAGATACAATTTAAGAAGTGCAAAATACAGATTAAATAGAGATTTCCTAAAGAACACAAGATTACAGAAAGAACATCCTGCTTCCTCTACAGAGCTTACAGCAAAGGGTTTCTCATTAGCAGGTTTGCATAATAAGCAAATCAACTATGCCCCTACTAAATGAGGGAGTGCAATCAAGATGTGAATCATAGAATAGTTTGCATTTCTTGCATCCTTCCATATCTCCTTACTCTTGCCACTGTTGGAGGCAATGCCAGAGCAGAGTCACGACTCATAAGTTTGGAAGAGCCTGCACTAGCTTAAGTATTTCAGCTTGCTAAAGTTCACTTTAAATGTTGGCACACCAATGAGGCATTTGTCACCAACTGAGAAGCATGGATCAGTCATCTAAGAACAATCCACTCATCCTTTCCTCAGTAGTTTGGAATAAAAATAAAACAAACAGAAATCTCATACAAAAAACTGTCTACAGGATGATAAGCAAAGTACTCCAGATAACACTTTTGATTCTCTCCAGTAAAATAACAATCTGAGCCTTTGTTTCCATCCTTGCTTCTATCATCACAGGCATCATCTGAGAGTATCAACCAACCTACTAAGGTCTGCTTTTACCACAGTTCTCTTTAGCCCTTCATCTCTGTATCCAGGAGTAGCATGAAGTCCTACTCCTCTGAGAATCAGAAACCATCTTCTAATTTCAGGCTAAGCTTATTCAGGATCAATTTATCCCCTTTGGTTTTAGTGCCAGCATTATCTTTAAGATTAACTAATTTTTACTCCTCCCTGATGCTTATATCCTCAACATTTTTAAAGGCCACAATCTAAGATGCATTTTTCCTAGGCTAAACAAGGCAAGCTCTCCCTAATCAATGTCCCCTTTGTTATAACCAGTCCATAGTCTAATTTTGCAGTTCTTGAACAAAAGGGGCAAGAACTACAGTTAAAATTACAGAACATTTCTCACCCATGACTTAATCCAATACTATGATTATTATTTTCTACTGGAAATACCTTCTGTGAATAACCTATATTTGCATTTCCCTTCCCAATAACTACATTCCATTACTGGTTCATACTGAGTCCCACAAATTAGGCAATTTACATGCCTTGTGCTGGCTTTGCAAAAAATAAAGCATCCAATTTGAAATATTTCTTCTGTGTCTACACTGCATGTGCAAGTGTGTGAATGTAGTTCTAGATTTATTCTTGTTATTTTTATCATAACTAAAAAAAAAGGAGATGAAATTTTCTCTGCATCTGCAGAACAGTATATTTCTCCACTTCCATAAGTACTTCTATTTTCTCCAACTATGAAACTTTCAACTGTGCAACACCATTTACACTCTGGTCTGGAGTTAAAAGAAAATAATTGGACCTATCATCTTAAGTACACTGATAAATTGAGTATGACTGGAAGCACAGTTAAGAAATTGCCTGATCAAATAGCAAGAAGTAACTTCAAGACTAAGAGTTTGAAACAAAACCATTTGGAGAGTTTCCAATAAGAGAAATATAGAAATGAGAGAAATACAGACTTCTAGTCTACAAATAAAGTAATTCTGCATGACCAGCAAACCTTCTGCTTTCTCCCCATAGCTCACCAGCAACACTGCTTCCAGTAACTTTCCTCCAGAAGAAAAGCCTTCAGCTGTCTAGCGGAATGTACCCTCCCTTAGGAGAACTCCCCTCCAGTTTGGGGTGAATAAGAACAGCCTTTAGGACTTTGGGAGGCAAGGACAGACCCAGGAAAGCTACTTTACATCCAAACATTTAGCTAGCCTGATAAATACATGGTGCTATAAAGTGCTCTTCTAACTTGCATGTTCCATGCAACTCAATCAAGCATTTTGCCAGTAATTCTTGAATGACAACAACAACATTGCTTGACCTCACAGTATTTTAAAGCTGTTGAAAAAATTAATAGGCTATCAAAGGCCAACCATATGCATGCCAAGACAAAGCTCTGTGGGTGCCAGGGCCCAGGAGCAGTGGGAGATCCCTGGGAGGGGTGTGCCTCTAGGTCTGGTAGCCAAGGCTTATCCCACCTCCTAGCCCCAGACACTGGGCACCTCCCCAGAGTCAGTCCAAAGCCAGGCTGGGATGTGGGCCACAGTGAGCACGGCTCAGCATGGACAGTGGCTGGGCAGAGCAGGGCTGTGGACAGCTGGAGATTGACCCTGCTGCAGTGCTGCTGGGGGGCTGACACAGGCAGGTTGGGAGGGGAGCCCTGAGGGGCTGTGCAGGGACAGCAACATCTGAGAGTGCCTGCAGGGTCCTTACAGTATAGACAGACATAAATTAATGGATTTGTGGTGGGATTTTTTTCAATAAGCTAAACTCTTCCTGATCTTCTCTTCTTCGTAAGGCAGAAAAGCTCTTGATTCTGCAGTGCTGATTTCTCTCTAATTTATTTTCTCTTTCCCATTGACATGGCTCCTGCACAACATTGGCTGTGGAATCACTGAAGGATCATTCACTCTCTTAGTGTGGAGTTTCTTTCTCCTTTTCGTCCATTTCTTCACAGGACAGAAAGTCCTTCCACCTTCTTTCTACTATGCTCTAATCTTATCCTCTAAAACCTTCCTCACTTACTGTCCTGGAACAGCATCCTCCAGCTTTTGTTTTGCAATCTCTGTTCACTTTCTTTATCTTCCTATTGCCTCCTTTTTTTGCACGCACCTTATCCAAAGAATTTTTCTCCAATCATAACATTCTCCTACTCTTCTCAGCCTACTCTGCTCCTCATTTTTGTCTTGCCAGTAATCTTCATCATGATTCTTTTATCTCTTTTTCCTTATACTTTACTCTTCACTGACAACATCTTGCATTGCGATGGTGTCCAAAATTCAGGGACCATAAAGACAGAGGAAAAAGTTTGGATGTCTGGTCTTCAAGTTCTTTTATTCCCTGTCTGCAGTGAGAGTCAGACTACGATTCTAAATGGATTGGACCACAAAATTTTCTAATTTTTTTTTTAACTTAATTCATCTGCACAGTTTTCTATTTTGTTTTTTTTTTCACTGATTTTAAAGGACAAGAATCACAAAAAAATTTCAGAAAGAAAGTGATCAATTCTCCCTGTCAAAAGCTGCAACTAAACAAGGATTTAGAAATTTAAAAGAAATCACTACAACTTAAACAAATGCAAAAAACAGAAAACTCAACAACATAAGTTTCTTTTTATCACCATTACACTATTTTTACTATGTTATGCCTTTGTGCATAATCCAGTCATCTTCTACCCATGTAGATCCTCAGAACTGACTTCTTCCTCACACTTCTCTTAACACTGCAACTAATGAGTAAAGGCCACTGTATAGGTACATATATTTTTGTCATAGTCTTCTCATTTTCCTGGGATATTCAGTAAGTTCTCTCATGCTAGGCATTAATTAATTTGGTTCTCAAACACTATAAATTTTACTGATGATAAATTGATGCTACACTGTTCTCTGGATCTTCTCACTGCACTGTCAGAGACATCCTGCTGGAGAGGGGAAGTGGAGCAGGGTAGAACAGTCCCTGCAGCAGGGCAAGCCTTAGGACATACCTCACTAGGTACCATACAAGCAGCAGCAATAGCACTGTCCTAGGCATGACCTGTTTGCTACAGCATTCACTGCATTCACAGTAGTTTTGTGCTGAGGGGCTTTAATTCAAGCTCCATTTGATTACTGAATGCAAATGTTGCCAAGGGGATACTTCTCCCATTACATTTTAAAGGGACTAATCCAGAGCTCTGTCTTATTCAAGGAGTAATTTCATAATCCTCAACTGACCTCACAGCTTTACAGCTTCGCCTGACACAGTTTTTTCAAGTGCAATGGGACAATGCACTGAGCCTGTCTTCTCCTAATATTCCACAGTGAACTTAAGCGAGTTCTGTCAGGAAGATACAGCAATTCTGACAGCAATGCTTAAAAAGATCTTGGAAATAGTTGCATCATTGTAGTCTGGAGGGAGAAAGAACCTAGTGAGTCACATGCTCAGTGACCAAGGAGTAAACTTGTTATTGTAATTTTTTAATATGAACATCCCTCTCATAATGGTGACAAACTACAAATGCTAAATTGCCAAATTACACCACAGATGCTATGTATTTCTGTTAAAGTTTTCTTACACATTTACAAAAGGTACATTATGAAGAATGTTTGAATTTTTCAGAGATATAGAAGCCACGAATGCCAAATTTCCCACTGCTCACTCTTTAGAGCAAAGGGAGTAAAGACACAATGTATTCTGATTAGATTATATGACAGAGAATTTTTAATACAAAGACCCTTCTTTGAAGGATCTTGGGCACAATCCACTAAGCCTCCAGAGATAGGCTCTGTACAAATCAATCTTCTCTCATTTTCAAATGTTCTTTTCCATTTAGCTGTACTGATTTCATGAGTGTCAAGATTGTGGCTAAAGCCAAGCAAAGACTAAGAACTTCACATTCATCTGCACACTGGCATCACCCTCTTGATTTCAGCAGAGTTTCAGAATACTGCAATTAAAGAGAAGCTGAGGTTTCTAATGAGGGTAGAGAGTTACTAGAAGTATTCTTAAGGGAGAAGATCCTGAACTAGGCTGGCAAGGAGCCTTGCCTCTCCCAGCAGGAATGCAGCAAGATGAAAGATGCTGACAGAACTTGCCAACATAGCTGCAAGGAGAGACATCAATTAATTTAGTCCTATTTCAAAGAGGGGTGCAAGGGAGCTATGTCATCATCTAGTCTTTCTGTTTGAAATGAAAAATACAGGTAGTTTTAAAAGAAAAAAAATTAAAGTTGTCCAAAGAACACAATTCTGATCAAGTTCTGAGCTTGATTCTCTTTTCAGCTTTAGGATACTTGGGTAACAGAGAGTTCTCCCTGCTCAAGAGAACAGTGCCTGTGGTACAATAGCACCAAGCAATAAAAGTCATGACTGAAAGCAAGTTTTAACCACAAGACATGTTAAAAAAGGATCAAGTGAAGACAATGATTCCTCCACCACATTAGCTTACTTAACACAACTAAGCCTAGGAAATTTAAGAAGTAAAACTATGGCACATTTATGTGGCAGATATACACAAATAGACCATACACTGTGCAGAATAGCAAACTATTTAACTGAAAAAACACTTTAACTAATAAGTATAATCTCTGTCAAGATTTCTCATTCCAGAAATACCATATATCTTACTCAAGTAGATGATTCTGCCTTTTTCAAAAGCAACACTTGGGCATTCTTAGGCTTCAGAGACCCAGTGTACAATGAATGTCAGAGTAAAATGTTGCTTTCAAGTTACAGTGTTCTTGCTTGTATCTCTTAAGTCAACATGGAGGGAAGAGAAACAGCTAGTTTCATGTTTAATTAATAGAAGAGAGAAGATTCTGTTTGGGACTTTCATTTTCACTAGAAATCTTTGATTGTAGTCAGCTGAATGCAAATTCAACATGTCTGAGTGTGATAAAGAAGGACAAGGCCCTCTGGCAAATGAAATTGCTTTAATCAAGACTCTAGTCTAGTAACAGATGCAATTATGAATATATACAATTATGCACTTCCACCAGCAAGGTTTTTAGGCAATACAAAGTTTTTACACTAAACTAAGACAGAAAATAATTTAAAAATCCACCCCAAACAAAAAAAAAAAAAAAAACAACTTGCAGAAAACTTTGAGTAACAGTAGAATAATCCATATGAACACAAATTGTATAGAATAAGACTTCACAGAAACAGATAAAAGAAGAAATAATTTAAACCTTCATGTACCTGCAGAAGGAGAGAGCGGGTTTACTGTCACAACTGCTTTTCCATTTTGAAATGCCTACTAAGACTGAGTAGATTTTTGACAAAATGGGCCTTTGAATGGGCTGCCTGGAGAGGTGGTGGAGTCACCATCCTTGGAGGTGTTCAAGGAAAGACTGGACGTGGCACATCAGTGCCATGGTCCACTTGACATGGGGGTGTTCAGTCAGAGGTTGGCCTTGATGATCTCAGAGGTCATTCCCAACCTAACTGATTCTGTGAAAAAGCTTCACAAAATTCCACCATTCCAATGGCTTAGCATCTCCCAGAGCTGCACAAAGGCCACAGAGCTCCCTCTCTGATACCAGTAATTGTAGCTATTCTGCCACTGGTTTCATACAGGCTCCACTTTCCCTTCCTGCTGCCAGTCTGGCCAGAAAACACGACAATTCCAGGGGATCACGCTGACACAATCTTCAACTAAACCTTACCACTAAGTTCAATCTATGCTTTGCTAATTAAAGAGAAATACAGCTCTATCAAGAGCATTATAAAGCAGTGGAATGGCTGCTGCACTGCAGCTAAGAGCTTGCATTTATAGAAGCCAAGGTATATAGCATTTCCTAGCCCAACCATGTAGCTCAGTGCTCCAGACAAGGTTACCTCAGGATCATACATAAATGGAATAAATCAGTGAGATTTTGAAATCAAAATATTACCTATCAGTATAAAAATTAGCCAATAAAAATGAAAGAACTCTTCTTAACCTCTATACCTCTTCCCAGTTTCTTACTAAAAGGACTGTAATCAAGGTCTGAATTACCGACTATGTCTGGAAAACAAGACAACTCATTCTTGTTTGTATTGTAGTGATACATACCTTGTATAAAACTTAGTGATCTTAACGTATGTATCTTAGTGACAAAATTCTTGTATCACTAAGAGATACTTTATGACTTATGGTAAATTTGTGAATACTTGAATACTGCTTTTGGACCTATTGTAACAGCAACGATGGTCTTGAAAAACAAACAAAATAAATCCCACCAGCACATTCAGCAAGATACTTAAAACCATCAGAACCTTTCCTGGTACTTCTCATGGCTCATCATTAGTTATTCTGACTCCTAACACCCTGTTATCTTGACCAAAGTTCAGTTTGGCACTCAGATGGTATTTCTCTAGGAACTGAGATAAATTGCAGCATGTCTGCTATTTGTGAGCCTGGAAATTCTCTAGAACCACTTACTATTTTTAAACACATTCTTTAGATGGAACATACTGGCATGCTGTCCTTTTTTCCCTAATGAAAGGCAGTATCCAAAACATTCTGACTGTCATGAACTCATGTCAATTGTTTCTTTGTGACAAAGCCATCATTAAATACAGCACATATATTGCTAGGTTAGACTCTCTTGGTGAGAGCCTCAGGAAAATGACTGAACAAATCCAATACAGGGTGTACTTGGGAGAAAAACTAATGAGAACTTGAACAGTGAGGTCCTGAAGATATTCAAAAAGAAACAGCATTTGTTCTTGCCTATACCTTCTTCATAGGTATTTAGATAATTGAGTGATTCATAATCTGCTGTATGAACACTCAGGTTGCAGACCCTGCCCATTTGAAGAAGAGTAATTACACTATAGATTAAACCTCAAGAACACATGGGAAAACAAACATTAAAAGAAGGACTGCATGACCATTTGCAGTGCTCTGCCAAAGTACAGTAACACAGGCCAATTGGCCAAACAGGAACACTGGTGGCTGCTGCTGCAGCCCAGCAGCAGGTAGGAGTCACCAAAGGCCCAGATTCAGAACACACTTGACAGAGGGCACTCAGTACCTGGCCACAGCATCTGGTATTATGCCTAACAGATCTTCTTCCACTCACACTGGCAACTAATGTCTTCTCTGAGCTCAGCTTTCTGAGGTTTAATTCAGCTCACTCCCGGGCACGTGCCAGTCTCATCCAGCACTCCACAATTTTACTGACTGATCTGGCTGCACCAGTGCCATGAGGGCTGCATTCCATCTGCTTCCCAAACTTCTCACAAGGCATGCACACACCAGGAGTGCACAGTACAAACATTTCCAGTACTCCTCTTCACCTGTGATAACCAGAACAGAAAGGCAGCAATTAAGTACTGGATTTGAGATACTGAACTTGCATTTCCGTGGAATTTGCAGCCCTACACAATGTCAGAGCTCTGTTTAAAGGAAAACACCTGAAGGCATAGTCTCTGTCTCTCTCAAAACCTATCTTCTAATTTTGGAGTCTCTTGAAATAGCTTATTATAACCAAAGAAGAAACAAAAATTTGAACATTTTGAAATGAGATACTGGCATTTCCCAGTTTGGGGAAAAAGGTACTTCCTGGTGCCTGCCCCTATCCTCCACACCCAAATATTAACAGGAAAACATCAGTCTCAGATTACAAGCCTGGCAGACTTAAATATTTTAATCACTACTGAATTTACCCATATAAAACCCTGCATTCTGCTTCAAGCTTACCTGCCCATAATTTAACCTGATCAGTGATAAGATTCCTTCTTATCACTTCCTAGAAGTGATAAGATTATTTTACTTCTCAAAAGCAGCATTGCATGAAGACATTTAGTGTTGTCTTGTGTCTGACTGCTATTATCTTTATTGAAACCTGATATAAAGAAGGGAATGAATTCTGCAAATAATCCATGAATAATTTTATGGTGGGATTTGAAAAAACAAAGTATTGCTGAAAGGATACAATGCCCAGATAGTGACTTATTACTGCTTTGACCTAAGGCTGGATGAAGTAATGCATCACTGAAAATATAACTGCATCCACAGTAGTTTTCTAGGCTTTTATGTGACTTGAGGAGCTAATAGAATCTAACTGGTTTTATCTCTATAATGCCATTTGAACAGAAGCAAACTGCAAGAAACAAAATTTTGCAGAAGCAGTCAGTTAATAGCTTTATTCTATTAAGAAAGAGTAGAGCTCTCATTAGCCTGCCATTGTTTTTTGTTCTGAAAGAAATGAGCAGTATAATTTGGATGTAATCACACAGGAATCATTTCACCATTTCTCATCTCATTTTTTATCCCTATTGTACCACATTCATTAAGGGTGTAAATGCATTAACATTTACCTTTTGCAAATCAGCAAGCAGCTCTCTCTCTCAAAACAGAGCTGCCTTTCCAGAGAATTATACAGAATCATTATTACATCTATTCAAATCTATTCAGGAAGTGCACCCTGGCTTCAAGCATCCCTACCTCAACTCTACTGGGCCTTGAGTAAGATTCTAAGTGGGTTTTCTGAATCAAGAACCAAGGTTCCTAAGGAAAGCATCCTCAAAAACAAAACAAAACAAAACACACACCAAAAAAAAAAAAAAATAAAAAAAAAGGAAAACCACCAAACACAACCACCACACAATGCACCACCAAACAAAAACCACATCCTCCCCCAACAGATTTAGTTGACAGAAATATCACAGTATCTTCTGTAGATCCTGGCCTACTCAATTTACAAATAAAATATCATATCCTTGATTAAGAACTAAGAAACCTTCCAATCATTTCTTCTTACTTGGACAGATCCACATGCAAAGATTGCTGTTTAAGTTAATTGTTCATTATGTTCACTGCTGTCTCTGCTATGCCCTCTCCTCTCCATCAGACAGGAATGTTGGACAGATTAAATCACTGCAAATCCCAGAAAGGACAACTAACTCTTAAATGCCATCAGGGGCTTCACACTGCAGAGATCTGCAATCTGCTCCATCAAATATTCAGCAGAGCAAAGCTTCCAAAGGCCTTACCCTGCAGCTCCTCAATTTATTTTATTTTTTTTTTTACTCATGGGTATCTGCCCCATGAGTAAAAAAAAAATAGCTCTCCCAGTCCAGGGTTTTTTTGCTACATCTTCTTGTTGGATATTTAGAAAAAAATTCACCCGTGGCCACATTGTCTCACTTCTTTTAATGCTCAGTGCCAGCAAAACTGCAGAAAAATAAAGCAATTCTACTGCATACCAAATTCTGTACCACAGTTTTGTCAAAGCACTACTGGAACTTAAATGGCATGTGAAGATTTAATAAAATAATAAAAGAGTAATAGAGTTATTTATCTGATTTTTAAATATAGTTGAAGCAGGAGGCTGAATGTATGACATAAGAAAATACTAGAACAGCCCTTCTTAATACTCTGAGTACTGGAATTAATTCTTTCTGGTAATTATGTTGAACCACAATTACCTTGACACAAGCCTGTGATAAAATCCTCATATGAACAGATGCTCACATGAGAACATCATGTGTTTATACCTACTGGGTGGGTTCATCAATACACAGATATTCCTATATCAGTTTGTGTATTCACTCTATAGTGCTATTTTAGAGGTAATTTTCAAAATGTTATTGACACTATTGAAAATGTATTCATACCATAGGAAAAATTTTTCCAAGGGCCCCCTAAAAAGAGGTGATGTAAAGTCTTCATGTCCAGTGATAAAGTCAACAGAAACTGTAGAGATGTACTGTATCACTTTATTAATTTCATTTTTCTCATTAAGTATTTCACAAGAACACACAAAATGATGTTTCTAATCATTGTGGAGACATCGCAAATCTTAGAATGACTGATATTAATTCTAGGCTTCCATTCCCATTTTTTCAAGTCTATTTATGCCCCTATTTATTTTCCAGTGGTGTGCAATTTTTGACCAGCAAACTCTAAAAACTAATTTGATGCAATGGGTGAGAAAAATTTTTAAAGAAGTAAATTACTAGAGTCAAGACTACTTTCACTTCACTATGATAATAAATATTTTAACACATCCCCAAAAATAAGTTTCATCTAAGAAATTTTGATATTTTGATGTTTTGCAGATTTAAAAGCTGTACCGATACTTGGCTCCACCTTCCAAATGATTTTATGAACTAAAGTTTTGCTCATTTCTACCAATAAGATTCTCATATGAAGTCCTCATTTGGATACTGGTTTTATTCCATCTTGCTATGCAGATTTGGAAGTTATGTGGGAGAACTGGGGATGAAAACTTAACATCCTCCAAGTGAAGCAGAATGCAGGCAAGTAACATACCAGAATATAATGGCTGCTTTGATTTCACCCTCAGCACCCACTGTGATATACATCTGTGCTTCTGCTGCCAATGCACATTGATTATATACTATATATTTCCTCCATAGTACTGAAAGCAGCAGCATTTTTCTTCCCTCCTACCATTTTCTAAAATAGAGGAAATCGATACAACCAAATAAAGAGGTTAATCAGGTTTTGTAAGGAATATTATCCTTCAGTATTTTCACCAGTGACCAATTCCATTAGTTTGCCACAAGGCCTGGAAAATGAACTGTGGAAAGGAAAAGGTATCACATGATAATTATCAGTGAACAGAGTCCTGACAAAAACATATCAGAGACAAAATGGATACATGGTAGATGGCTGGAAGAAAACCTACTCATGTTTCTACATCAAACCCAAAATGATTGTAAGTAAAGTAATTTCAAAGGACCACAGATACCAGTTATGTCAGCTTTCCCACTCTGTAATAAACTGAAAAATTTTCATTTTGGCAAAATATTTATTCCTAATGGAAAAAGTAATTCTTCCTATCGTGAGAAATCTCAGAATTATTTTTTAAAAACAGTAGACACTGAAACTACAATTGATTGTTTAAAATTTGCAACCATTTTTGGATGCAATGCTAAAGAATACTAAGCATATTTGTTTAGAATTAAATCTCTTGAAAAAAAAGAGTCCAAGCCTAATTTATTTTGTTGAAATCAGCATCCAGGAAACACAAAAGAACAGTAATAATGAGAAGTCTGTCTTACTGTCGTAATGGTATGTTCTCTACTCAGTCATTCTAAACCTAAACATATAATACTCTCTAAGAAAAACATACTAGAGTAACTATTTCCTAGATTGCTTAAAAATTTCTGGTAGGGATAGTATCTGAACTAATATTAATCTTAACCCTTTTAGATACAAGACAGAACTCAAATTCTAGCTTAATGAAATAAAACACATAATTACCTACTTGTATTTTACTTCAGCAGCACAGAAATCAAGTGAAGGAAAAACCATCTGTAAACTGAGTCCAGAAAAACAGCACCAGCTTATTTAAGTGCCCAGCCTCACAAGAAGTCCTGCAGATCTTTTTGCTGCTAACAACAGCAGCAGCTTCTCTCCTTCAGTCCTCTCCTGCAGCCTGGGTACCACTGAGCTCAAACCCAGAACAGAAACAGGTGGTAAATAAAGGGACTTCCTACTCTTAACAGGAGGATGAGTTAGTGTCTAGCAGCTGACAGTGCAAAAGAACAGATAAAGACTTTAGAATATAGTTCACTCCATAAACCCCTATCACACTTCACAGAAAGGAAGCTCTGCTTTTACAATTCCTTCAGGGTTGACCAGAAAAAGAAAAAAAAAAAGAAAAACCACCACCATCTGAAAAAAGTGAAATAGCAATTTATTCAAAAGCTACTTAATTTAGAGAGGTAGTCTCCCATTATTTATTGGATAAAGAAGCCCATCACAGCTGCCCATCTAATAAATCATTTGACTACTCTTAACTGTAGCTTACTCTGTGGTAAACTAAGTTTTTCTAGTTCTGCATCATTATATCCTCCTTACTTTCAAATACCTTTAATCCATTTAATTCTGTCTAAAATGTGAATTGCATGCTCTAAAGATCAATAACTAGGCTTTTTTTTTTCCATTGCTTTTAAGTGAATCACCTAGCACAAAGGGGGCCCACTCTTTCAGTGAGGTTCCCAGTAGTTACCATATTAGAGAGAGTCATTTTCTCTACATTCCAGATGGCAAGTATCCCAATGACAGCCAGAGTCCTTTTAACCAGCACACTAGGGTGAATGTAATGATTCTCTTGGGAAGCATTTCCTGTAAAATGTTGAGAAGTTGGCAGACGGGACAGAAGATTTTAAGACTAACTTTTCTACATGAGTCAATTTGGACGAATTAGAGACGCTATGAAAGCAAGCTCTCTGGAGGCAGAGGATTTCTGAAGACCTCTTCCAAGAGAGAGTCAAAGAAGCCAGGAGTTTGGGGGGGAAAAAATAAATAGAAATAAAAATTGAATCTCTAAGTCTCCTAGTTTGCCTTGGGATTTTTTTTCCTCACCTGGTACTGTTTTGGGGTAAACAGAACAACAATTCTTAAATTTGAGAGTTTTATCTTAAACACCTAGGAGGAAGACAGCGCTAATTGTATAAAAAGAATGCCCTAAGACTCACATATGTTGTTTAACATATCAATCTCTCACTGAGCATAAATATTGCTACAATACACAACAATACTTGCCTAAACTAAAACATCTGGAATAGAAAACAGAGAAATTGTTCTCAAAAACACCTATTTCTTGGGCAGTCATCTAAAAAAAAATTATACCATGGAACAAAGAGGTAAAGTCTTCAATTCCATCCCATTTACTCAGCTTCCCCTTACACAAACCTGGTCCACATGTTCCAGAAGACAGACTGTTAGAAGAGAGAATGAAGAGGGGCCCTACCAAAAGGCTTGAAGAGTTCACCTAATGTTTCTATTTTTCCACACCTA
The DNA here is from genome assembly GCA_017589585.1 of Phylloscopus whistleri. Lineage (NCBI taxonomy): Eukaryota > Metazoa > Chordata > Aves > Passeriformes > Phylloscopidae > Phylloscopus > Phylloscopus whistleri. The sequence goes on from JADMLD010000090.1 coordinate 3,135,009, forward strand.
AAATCTCACTTGGCACATATTACAGATTTGAATCCATCTCTGAAGGTCTGTTGCTCCATAAATCAGTACATGTACTGACTCACAGGTCCTTTAGTTTTTAATCCAAATCTATGTTAGAAATAAAATTGGTTATTTTATTTATGTTAGTGATGCTAGACAGTAACAACGTGCTTCAAAATACTTTATTCACCCATTGTACCATTTCATTGAAAACATTAGAGCAAAATCTGTCTTTGAAAATGGCAGGGGGTTCACACATTTATTTGCAGCAAATGTTTAACTTAATTAGTAGAAAATCCAACACAATTAAAAATGCAAACGTTTATTTTCTCTGACACAGCATAGGTATTACCTATTGGAACTTTCACTTTCTGTGAGGGCTATAAGCCTATCTGCTGGATCCATGCCTGGTAGTACTAGAAAAAAAAATAGACAACTTAATCCACGGTTTTCTAGTACCAGGAATGGGAAATATGAGATATACTTTTATATACCAGATGTAAGTAAGTGTAGCTACTTGAATAAAAAGAGATACATATCTTGAATATCTGTTATCCTGCACCCTGTAATATGTAATTTACACTTGTGCTAAATAAGCAGGAACACACTGCACTTATTCTACACACACTTTCTGCCATGTTAATGCCTCCAGCAAGGTGAAAGGGAATGAAAGAAGTTTTAACAAGTCAATCTTACATTGCCAAATGTACATGGACATGCAATTCCTGTAGATTTCTTTATTTCTCAGAATTAAATCAAGCTACTGTACATTTTGTTCTTGTCATTGGGAGACTCAACTGTGGAAAATCCAGTCTCAGAACGGAGTATATTCCAACATCACACCCCACAAAAATGCCTGGAACCAAGGCAAAGTCAACCCGGGGCCTGGAAAGTAAACCTGGCATTCTTGGTTTAATATTTGTTGACAGGAGGAGAAAAAACACCATCCTCCTTTATGTCAGCACCTGACCTGGACAAACCATAACACAACCGCACTGAAAACAAAGACCTGAAGGCAGAAGCCTGGTTCTTATCCAGCCTGGAAGACACACCAAGCATACCCTTTGCTGAAACACACTGCAAAGAACGCTTAAAAGCACTGGCTTGTCACTTAAGCAAACAAAAGCTCTTTCCAATGAAGAGACACATCTTTGTCTCCCCAGAGAGAGGAAGCACATGACACAGGACATTTGAGATTAGCCCAGAAGAGTAGCCTTAGTACAACTGTTGCTGACAACAAGGGCAGCAAAAGAGAAATAACTCCAGGCATGGTGAAGATTCAGCATCACAAGATACTGCATGGGATGCTCTGATAACATTAACATTTTGTAAAATTGGGAATAGCTTTTGAATATACTATTGGTTTTAAGATGTAAGAGTCTAAGAATTTCTCTGCTTCCATGTGCTTTGGAGGGTTTCACAAAATTTAAATCACTGCATTATTGATCCTATGACTACAGAATGCTGTTGGCACTTTGATCTTGAGCCATACTGTGTGCCCTGATCACAAGAGAAATGAAAGAAACTGAAAAATTAACAATAAACTAAGCACAGTACAAGTACAAAGATAACCACGGCAAAGAGTACATTTTTTGAAAAGGTACCTTTACATTACTGTGATTTCAACCTACTTCTCCAGCCCTAGCCTAGCTTAATTCACAAATAAAAACTTGAAGACCAAACTGATACTCTGAATCTCAGCAATTTCACATGTGCATATGCATGCACCTCACTTTAAGTCACTCCCTGATGGCAAATTCCAGATGTACCCAGCTCCCATACACACTTTTTTCCCCAACTGACACAAGCACTCATGCACATCTGGGAGCTTCACACTGAGATGAACTATGTGAGATCACCATTATGTAAGCAAAAGCAGCAAACAAATCTCCAATGTGATGGATTTATTAAATCACTCATGTAACAAAAGTCCTGAGGTTTAATGTAACAGAAGCCCTAAGGTTTAATAAGTCTAAATATACAGTGCAAGACCAACTCTTATAAACCCATTCTTCTTCTATCTGTGCACCCAAAAATTGAAAATTGAACCAGTTTCCAGCCTTTCTGTGCTTCCCTCTGTTAACAGCCACTGCTGGGGCACATTCTGCTTGTTACCACTGCATTGCCTTCAGGCTTGCTTGTGATATTACAAATCAAAATCAATACCACAGGCTTTAACAGCAGTTGATTGATTGTTGCAGAGATCTGTAGGACAAATAACTAAATAAGATTTATTTAGTCACGCAACTCAAAAAAAATTCCTACCTTTTTTTTTTTTTTACTATGCTACATAACCCCAACTCTGTTGGCACATTCTGACAGTTGCAAAAATACTGTTGCACTTTACTCTTGAAAAATGACATGAATTTTTTAAGATAAAAAGCACATAATGCATTTCTTACAAAAGACATAGATGATAATTTACTTATTCCAGATAAACAGAAAGTGTAAACAACCTAAGAGATGTAAACCAGGGAAGAAAAGAAGCCCAACATCATCCCATTTGCTTCTCAGTAATTAAATATGTAAAAAAAAAATTTAAAATAATACATCTGTGATCCTTATTTGAGAAAAAATATAACAGCAATTTAATGAGAAATAATTCATTGTATTTTGTGAGGAAAGTGAAAAGTTAAGATCAACCACTACTGAATTATATAAAAAACTGAAATGTTAGTTGGCACACTGAAAAAAAATACAGGGGAAAAAATACCCCAAACCATGATTAATGACTGGATCAAAACTAGAGATTGTTCTAAAGGACAAACCACCTCTACTAGAAAATCTTGAGGTAGAAAAAAATTACTGAAAGCAGCTGAGATACACATACAATGAAGGATATGGGAAATGATTGTGTCTATTTGAATATAATTTATGGTGAAGCCATTGCATGGAAAAACCAGCTCCACACAGAAATAAAACTAAACCCGAGAGAGGTACAAATGAGACTGTTGTCATATCTCACAGAAACACTTCAAGCATCTATACCACTGCAGGTTATAAATGCCTTCTAAATTTATCTTTTGGTAATTAGACATCACTAGAGGACAGATTAGGGGTAAAAAAGTCATAGGAAAAGAAAGCATGGTTTTTAAATGTGAGGGTAAATAGCCACAGGAATATATTGTCAAAGGAAATTAGTAATTCATAACAAAATATTATCTGCTTAGGGGTTTGGGCTTTGTCTTCAGAGAGATGTGACTTAGCTTAGCTGTTCTCCAGTGGACTTAATAGCAGTCACTGAATATTCAACCTTAGATACATAAAATGACTTATCACAGAAGGGTGGAATCACTGGGCAAAACTTGGACTTCTGCTGAGATGGGAAATGAGACCAAAGAGCAACAGTGGGCTCTGCAAGCTCCAAACAACCACAGCTAAACCTATGAGGTGTCTCAATTTAAAGGCACTCTCGGAAAGAATGAAAAATAAGCTCAAGAGACAATACAGGCACTTTAGGGAGTGCAGACATGGCAAACTATGTCTACCAAAACCACTTCTAAACAGATCATACGTATTCAGGACTTGACTTTAAAAAATGGTAGCTACAGCTGCCAGTAAAAATCAGTGAGAGCCTTCAGTGTCAGGCAGTTCTGAGACACTGTCATCTCAGAGAAGATAACATAGCAAAAATCTCAGTGCAAAACTGTTTCTGTCCAAGATACAAAACACAAGTCTCGCAGGCTTCTGGTTGAGCAATCCAGGGATTCTTAGCCCAATTCAGAGCAGTATGTCAAAGTCTGCCAGAGCTATTACTTTGTCCTACTATGTTGTTGTTTAAGAATGGTTCTCCCCAATTCAGTGCCCCCACTGAAACTGTTCAAGCCACAATGCCTCTGTCCCATTCCCCCACCTTCCCCTCCCTCTCACCCCTGCAGTGGAATGGAGGGGAGAATTGGAGGCATACAGGTTAAGATAAGTACAATTTACTGGAAACAGCAATGAGATAAGAAAACAAACAGTAACGGCAAAAATGCTGATGACAGAAGGTACAAGAAAGAAACAATTCACAGAGAAACCACCTGAAAATAGACAAATACCAGATTCATCTCCCTCCACCACACTTGCTTGACCAGACCAGAGCCCTTTCCCCCACCCCTGGCAATGATATGAGGTGGTACAGAACAACCTCCAGGTCCTAGCCCTGCCCTCTCCTGGCTACTGCAGAAGTTAGCCCTGTCCTAGCCAAAACCAGCACAAAGAAAACTGAACTGTACTGAACAGCACAAGGTCAGTCAGACCAGAAAAAGAGATAATTAAACACTAAGTTTTTACAGAATAGCAACTGACCTCCATTCATTCATGCAACACTCTTCCCATGAGCTCAACAGAGGCAACAGAATACTTCATGGCTTCTCTGAGCAGGAAAAAGAACGAAAATAAAAAAGAAAAAAAAAAGGTTTTGTACTTCTTACACAAGGAGGACTGCAAGGGAACAGAGGGAGGTGTTTCCACAAAACAAACCAGTGGGCAAGTATACTAGCAGCAGCAAGAAGCAATAAAGCCAGAAGAGAATTTCTAGGGAAACAGTGACTGTGTTTGTTACAAGCCATTTCTGTTTGTTCACCCTAACACATGAACTACATTATTTACTTTACAAACAAGCTATGGGAATGCTTTCACATGGGAAATTGTATTTTTTCTTTATTATTAAAAGCTACTTCCTCATAATCACCCCTGCTCAGTAGTCACTTTGTCCCTGATCAAATGACACAGCTCATTGTTTTCCACAGAAGCAGCAGCAGTTTAGTGCTGAATTCATGCCTATCCTGAAAACTTGCCAAACCTTTAAACACTGCAGACGCCATTTGGGAATGAAGTATTTATTTCTTATCAACAGTTATTGTTTAAATGAAGCAATAATGTAAATGCATCAGTCTCCCTATTAGCCTAAGGATGTGAGAAGTCTGTCTGTTGGGGAGGAGGGTTGTACTTAGGGTCCCTCAGGGACATATGCCTCCCATCTACAAAAATACACAGCCCATTGGTTAAAAAAAAAAAAAAAAAAAAAAACCTTAGGGGCCTCTCATGTTGCTTGGTTTCAAAAAATGAAGTTTGGTTTTAAAACCCGAAGCTGTAATGACAACAACACCCTCAAGACCAAAGCTGAAGACTTTTCTGCTCCTATATCTTAATAATTAAAAATATTATGCACTTTTTCTTGCTCCTAAATTACAATGAAATATGTTCTTTCCAGTAAATATTGCTTTTGAAGATGAAATGGAGGTGCTCTGAAGAATCTTAACCTTAAATCTTATATAAGAAAAAGGATCTATCACAAAACTTTAAAAACATGGCTTCCTTAAAATCGTAACTAAATACAAACCTAAAAGTTAACAATCTTTCCACCTGAAATTACAGTATTTTTAGCCAACCTTGTATTTTTCAATTTTCATACCTCAGGATCTCCAAGCGTCAGGTGCCATCACTGAGAGGGAAGAATTAGTGACATCCATTCCAGAACTTCAGAAGCCCAGATATGCTCACCACTCATCCTCGAGGATGCTCATCCTCATACTTACAGCCATTTTCATTTGCAATACACAGCTAACACCACAAGCAGCTTTTTTTTTTTTTTTTTTTCCCTCCTCTTCCCTAAAACTTTACTGTGGGACTTGCAAAGCATGTCTGCTGCCTGGATGGAAAAGGAGCAATAAAAGGCACAACATCATATTCTTTGCTACCTGAGGACATTCTCTTCATCTCACTGCCTTTCCAACCTCACACTGGGAGCTTCAAGAGCCTTCATTTGAATATTTGACTGGGAGGAAGTTCTCATCACAATTAAATTTGAGCATATGGAACAGCAGTAATTATTAATGTTTAGTTTTAATAGAATTCTTATTTCCTACCGTTGTTAAATTCAAGACAGCAGCCCACTTTGAATATTAATCAATTCAGCAATCTTTCAGAGTTCCTTTTGAAGAAAAAAATCTACCGTATTATAAAGAGTAAGTTGAACTGTAGAAGTCAAATAAATCCTATACTGCTGCTTGAATTTTGCTTGGTTGCTTTTTTAAACAAACTGCAGCTATTGAAATGATAAAAAATTATTTTTCACCTCTAAGATTTACTTTGAGTGCTGGCAGTAGCTAATACTCCTCAGCACTCAAAGACAAGACACAATTGCTAAGCACCATTACTGCAAAACTATACAGGATGCAATAAGAGCCTTTACTTTGCCTTTTTACCTTAACAATAAAGCATTTAGACTAAGTTTGTCCTCCACCCTGACTACAGGGTGAGCATTTAGCTGTGGCATATTACAGATTGCCTGTCCCCTCACAGCACTGCATAATCCACTGCCTGTTCCCTATTTGTTCTGCTCACCTACACATGCATGAAGGTCAGGGTTTGAATCCCTTCCAATCCTGCCAGTCCTCACAATACAGGCATGTTGGGGTGATATAATAAGGGATGGATCTCTTTTCCTGCACTGCAGAACAGGCAGCCTGTGCAACCATGGAAGACCACAGACCTTGTTCCTCCATCTGGCCACAGCACTGCCCACGATTATCTGACCACTGCTGCTGTTGACTTCTTCGGCTGTCCTGCCAAAAAGACCTGCACCACAACTTCAGGTTTCTTAAGTTCCAACTCAACCACATCTCTCTCAAATGTATGACAGCAGCAACATGTCAAAAGGGCAAATGGGAGGGTCAGCAATTAGAGCCCCAAGAAAATATATATTGGTGCTTAGTCCATACTATTTCACTTGAGGCACTCTGATCCTCAGCCTGCTATACAGCAGACTGGATTTTTCTGCCCAACCAGCATCAGCCATCCTGACCCTCTCTGTGCATTCCCAGAAATGCTTCTTTCCAACACTGAGCCCAGGCACACAAACCCCATTTCAGGATGCAGAGACAAAAGTGTGTAGCACCGCATCCATGAGGAAAAAGATTTCAGCACAGCAATGAAAACACAATAAGCAAGTAGCAGTGATCCCCCTTCAGGTGTAAGTCATAAGCACGTTTGACAATATTTCTAATTCCCCAAACACCTTTCCCAACAGCCACAAATGAAGACAAACAGGGTGCTGCTGCTGGAGAGGGCCAGGAAGCTCTCAGAACGTAGGCTATGCACTGATGCAACTGTTACGACCCATGACTATAAAAAGTCAGAAAATCTGGAATTACAAATCCTTCCACAAACATACAAATTAAGAACTACAAAAAGGGAAAAGTGGATGGGGACTGAGAGATCATAAAAGAAATACAAAGAACCCCACTTATTGCTAAAAGAAACCCCACCATTTTCTCAACAGTTGATTCTGTTTCAAGACTGAACAACAGATTTTAAAAGTACTGAACCTTTTGTATAAGCCTACCAAAAATATTGCAATAGTTGCAAATGAAAAACCATAACTATTTTCAGTTTCGATTCACTGTCCCTTCTGGTACCAGAACTAGGGATTACCAATCAAAATGTGCACACAGAGGCTTCAAAACAAACAAAAAGCAATGCTTCCTCACTTAACATCCACTGCACTGAGGAACTCAGTTTGCTACCAAATTCAATGTCACCAAGCCTAACTCCCCCAAGACATAAATTGCTACAGGTTGACAGCACACAACAGAAACAGGGAAAGTATATTCTTGTCCTCTTCCCTTTCTGTTATTGACCACTACTAGAGATAAAATAGTGAAGTACATGTACCCCTTGACCTTCAATTATTCCTTCAGCTATTTTTATGATGTTATGTAATCTGTAGTAAATACATAAATACAGCACACAAAAGCACTGCTATTAAGGAGAAAAGCAGCCTAGCCTATTTCTCTGGGAGCACTGACAAAGTGTATAGAAGATATATAGATTTTTGAAATGCAATATGTTAGCAAGAGTTAAGAGTTTTAGAATAGCCTTTCCTTTCAGATAGCAACGTCTATTTTGGACTGGAATTTGCATTTCCTGAGTAAGGTAAACTTCTGGCATTAAATCACAAATAAAAAGTGCAGTCTTGCATAATTTTCTTTTAATTATTCCTTTTAAGGCATAATTTTCGTATTTTAAGACTACAGAAGGGATCTTAACAAAAAAAAAGACTAAAAAAGCCCCACAAAAATATAAACCAGTGAGAGTAACTGAATACAGTTCTTATTACTATTTTTAAAGTGTCTTTCCATCACCTGACGTGAACTAAATACTTTGGCAATTTTATGTAAGGCGTTTTAACTGTGAGTCATCTGCAACTATGCTCTTGCATACAAAATAAGCTGAAAACAGTTGGTACTGCGTGCTGAGTGACATCCCTGTTTTGCTTAAATCTTCAGACTCCATCTTCATATGGTATTTCTGTTCATTTTAGAAACAATGTATTACACATTGCACATCTTGGCTTCTGTTTGCCTTTTTTATTCACTAGTACAGATTTGCATTCCAATTTCAGGTGAGTCATTAAATTTAGTTAAAATGCCAGCCCTCCTTCTCACTGGGACTTCATGGCAACAATAAAATCATCGTTTGCTCTTCCTACAACCTAGTACTACCTTGAGAAGACATCTGTGTAGTAACTTGACTAGGACAATAAAGACAGAAGATCTGGCTAGAAGAGCATCCTTGAACTGTACTGAAACAAAATGTGAAAATCTTGAGCTATGCAAAGCTTACTAAAGGCGGTTTTTACAAATTCCACAAATCCATTGTGCTCAACCACTCAACATTTTTCTTACTCAGGTTTTTAACTACAAATTCACTGCTTTACCAGAACACAAAACCCAAAACCTGCAAGGTCTTACAATTCATTGTTCTTTCATTGTTTTGCTTGTAGCAAGATATCACTATCTCTAACAAACAAATTTAAAAAAAAAAAAATCAAACTGATTTATCACTGTTTTCACAGAACAGACAGAATAACCAGATTGTAAGAATTAATTACCCTCACTTCAAATATTTAATCCAGAATTTTCTACAATAATGATAATATACTGAAGTTCAGGGAGGGAAACCAATAGCTAACTACAATTCAGGATTTTAGAGTCCAAATTAAGAGTTTAATTTATCCTAGAATTAGAGGCCTTTCTTTTTCTTTGCTTATGTCTTCGTGACTAAGGACAGTCATTCTATATCCAAGAGCAAATTCCAGTGTGCTTTGACTTCTCATCCAGAAGGTATCTTGTATTGACATAATACAGCAGCAAGGAAATAACATTTAAATAAGTCAACTTGTAAGTACTATTAGAAGTAATAATGACCACCTATAATATTGGTACAACACAGGATGAAAAAACAATTTTATGTACATGGAACACAATATATTTTGTAGGTACACAGAAAAAAACAAACATAAGAGTTAAAAATTACCTCCAAAGCCATCTCCTTGGAAACATCATCTGAGAATTCCTACATTTATTCAATTCTAATTACAATTTCTTTTTATGCATTTCAGGAAGTTCCAATTTTTTTTAATCAGAGCAGACAAAAAAAAACACCTCACCTTGTTAGCCTATCTTCCTTCTTCTAATAGATACATGAAATCAAAAGAAATAACTTATGGCATATACATTCATAAAGGCTATACAGATGCCAAAGTTCCTTTCAGGTTTTACAGTACGTGGATGGAGCAGACAGATCTTATCCATTAACACTTGAAACTTCAGACAGTTTAATGAACAAATGGGTTGCTGTTCCTGCTCATTTATAACAAAACATTCTACTCAAGCATTAGTTTTTGTGAGGATGTGTATGCTCCCACACCACCCAGCATAAGAGGGCTCAACCCTTTCAGGTCTCTAGGATGCATGTTTTACAGTTGGCTATGCAATTTTTCAGAATAACTGCCATGTCCCCCTTTCATTTTTTCCTTCAAGAACAGCTTCTCAAAAATAACTTTTTCTCAGTCCTTCCAGTCTGATATGCCATCCACACAAGAATCACAATGAATTCTACTTTAAATGAAATATTACCATTAAAGACCAGGCACTATTTCAAACCAATCAGGCAACCACAACTTAGAACTTTCAACTCAAAATCCGTGATGTATCTTTTTTCCAACTATGCTCTTATTAGCAGTATTACACATTTTGTACGAAGACATCTTCCTGTTTCTGATAACAACCACTGAGTAAGTTGCAAATACATTCACCTTTTTATGTTCAGTCTTCTGTCCATGAGGCCTTGAATCTATGCACTGACTTGCAGTATCCTCCCACATAATGTCTGTATTGTATGTCCTCATCTTCAAAGGCACAGCCCTCTAATTCTCCATATCCGAATTCACCATGAAGCCAGAGGAGACTGGAATGAACCCCAAGACATCCTCTGCGTTCCTGGGCACACTACTTCATTTCCTTCTCCCTTGGCCTCATCTCAGCATTCCTCTCCTCTTTGAGGCAGGGATTGTGACACACTGCACATTTATACAGTAGCAGAGTGGTACCCTTGCCTCAGCTAAGCCCTCAAGGCACTATGAAATATAATCAATAACAGTAATTAATTTTGTCCCTTGTTTCCTCTTTTATGCAACTGTGGTCTTTCCTCTGATAACTGAATACACATCGTAGCTCCTCGTGGTTTTTTCTCACTAACAAAGATATCCCTCTCCTTAGACCTACCTAGACTCAACAATTGGTTCTCTTCGTTCAAATTCTGTCTCAAAATTCATTTCCTTCACATATACTTTCATTACTAATTTAAGGCAGCATGTGCTACTTACATGCTAACTTAGAGGTTAAACAACTGAGAGACAAATATAAGAAGTGTTTCAGAATAAAAATACCAATGTTACATGGAAAACTGGGTTTTTTTCCATACGTATATATTATCTCTTATCAAACTAACGGGTGACAAGAACTACAAATCTGTACCCAGGGCAGATCTTCCACTACAGATTGGGCCTTCTGACAATGGTTTAAATTATTTCAAGATTACTATTGACATTAAACACAGGAAAAGGCTCAGAAAAAGCACTCACGTATTTTCATCCATACTCATACACACATACACACCCACACAAGCAGTCAAGAGTCCAACAAAGCCAGAGCTCTTTTGGCAAGATGAACCTCAAATCAAAATTAGTGTTTTGTGCCAGCACCAGCCATCAACAAGTTCTTTGTATCAGTCTCTTAAATACTGAGTACCTATTGCTAGACAGAAAATGCAAGTCTTTTCCATGTAACTATCTCTAACATGACTATTTAAGAGCTCCCATTATGCAGCAGACACACGAATGGGGAGAAATCACAAGCAACTTGTGCCATTTTAATTGACTTCCAACACCACACTTTGAGCAAAACCAAGTCAAATTTGGGTTAAATCACAAGCAGGTCACCTGCACTAGCAAATCACATCATTACCACTTGGTTGCTGTCACCAAGGCAGCTCCACACAAGAAACAGCAAAGAATCTTATCAAGATGTTTTAATGTATGTCTTAGAATCACGTCTAGCACTGAAACAGTGCCAAACACAGCCAGATTTGTTACAGCTTGTCTGACAGCTTAGGGACCCCATCCTTACCCAGGGAACACTGACAAAGAAATTGCTTGGTTTAGAACCCAAAATATGAAACTTCCCCCTGCTTCAGGTTCAAAATCAGACTGGGACAATTCATGAGCTGGACTTAGACCATTCAAACAGTAAAGGAAAATCCAGCTTTGCTAATGCAAAGTGATGCAATATATCTGCGCAGCTATCTGAAGACTCCAAATATTTCCCTGCAAAAGACTCTTCAACATTTATTTCTCTCAAATCAAAGCTACCTTAAACACTTTAAATTTTATATCTTCTTATTTAGATATTTGCAGAAGTAATTCTGCTTTTTCATTGTGGCAATCAGATTAATTGTGCCTTTTAATTCCTCTGATAGTGATGAAATATTTCAGATATGTATTTTGCATTTTCTGAATGTTCTTTCCTGTTATCTTTTTCGTCTCATACCAAAGTCTCTTCTGAGGTTACATATATAGCAGTTAGGTATTTTTTTTTTTAAATGTAATTAGCTTCCTAATGAGAAATATTCGCTTTTTTATTGCTTTCTGGAAAATAAAGAAAAGTCATGTGTTGTAATTCTGTCCAATGTCTGGAGCTGGGTAGGTATGGACTGACAATTGGAATTCTGACCATTTAATACTTCTTTAATCACTGACAATTTCAATTCTGAATGTGAATGACTTTTCTTAATAAAGTTCTTCTGAAAGGATACTTCCATTCATTACGAAAAAGTCCTGTAGTCATGTTACAGAGCTCAGGACATGATGTCATAGACAGTTCATGATGTCTTGCTTGGACCAATACAGGCTTTAAAACTATTGATGAGCCCTGAGATGAGACAGGCTGAACTCCAGATATAACTTCTTTTTTACTCCTCTCTAGGTGGACATACCAAACACTGGAATAAATTGCCCTAAGACACTGTGAACTGCCTCTGTGGAGAGCTCAAAACCAAAATGGACTAGATGATCTTGAGTGGCCCCTTTCAACCTCAGTGATCCTGTAAAGATGTCAAGTGTTGCATCACTAGTAGTTTTGACTATTCAGACTGAATTAATCACCACGACAACCCAAGTTGCTCAGTGCCTAAGAACAGCCAAAAATCAGCAGGAAAACAATGATGGTTATAATTAATCTGGACTTGATAGTTTTGATCAATCAGTCTCCAGACAATTTACAGGGAGTGGAATGTGACTTCATCTTCATATTATAGACGGAAATCTGGGTATGAACTCCCACACTGATACACATTTGACCAAACCCAGTCTTAGCAGCAGAAGTAGAGGATATAATGATTATATGTCTTAGTTTAGCTGAGGTTTTCAATACCTAAAGAGGGTCTGAGGATTGTTCTACTTTCCAACAACAAAACTGTACTTAAGCTGCTTCTTCAGAGGATGAATTTGCAAAAAATCAGAAGCTGCACTGCATTAGCCAATGTGCTGTCAGTTAGACCACACACTCTCTCTAGCAGTAAAAATATATTTTATCATTGGATCCTCAATCTTCACACATAAACACCAACTCTCACTGAGGCACTTGCTACAGAGATTCTTCACCAAGTATTAAAATAGAGTGGCAAGAGTTAATTGAAGACTGTATTTTAAAATACATTTCAAAGATCTCAAATTCCTTATGCAACAAGTAGTCCATAATACTTGTTCCACAGGTGATCTTTACAACCTCTAACTAAACAAAGTGGCACTTAATTTCTGAGTTCCCTGGACCCCACTATCTTTCAAGCCCTCCAATCAGATTTCCCTCCCTGATCCAAAGAAAAAGCTAAACTCAAGAGAAAAGTTAATATCACAATATTTTTTGTTTAAAAATCAATCCATATTTAAGTTAGTTATGAGCAGTCATAAGTCATCACATTGCTCATGATTTATTGTCAAAAAAAAAACCAACAACAACAAAAACCCCTTATTGTTTATCTTGCAACCTCCAAAACTAAAAAAATGCTTCATTCACTCCTCTGTTTAACCCAGTTTGCCAGCAAAACCATGCCAGATGAGCTGTGTAACTAATGCATTGAAATGTACCAGAAAAATGCAACAAGATTGCTGATACCCAAAGTCTGCACAATTAAAAAGAAAGAAAACCACCACAACTTCTCAGGAAGCTCAGCAGTTTAATGGCTCCCTGAAGTAACCCTAATAACATAGCATGCTGTTAAAACAAATAAACAAAAAGAACTCAAAAAACCCAGCAAACAACAAAGCCACAATCTACAAGTAGTACTTCTGCATAAGAAAAGTCTGAAGTTTAAAACAATATTGGAGAGAAGAGTTGCACACTGCACTGCAAGCTGCACCAGTTTCACAGATGTCATGTTAACCAAAGAGGTGGGAATGACACATCTATCAGCTAATCTCTAATAATACCCTTTTTGCCCCTGGATCATCTCCGAAACTCCTAACAGCACCTTCTGTCAACAGTATCCAACTGTCATCCAGAGTCAGTTCATGAGCATCACATTGTGCTGCATCAATTGCAATATTTTGAATGGACACTTCTCTGACTTTCAAAAGCTCATGATGGACACTGTGCTAACTTCAGCTAGAAATGTGCCTCTCTACAATTACTGACATTCTGCAGCATTGGGCTCACCACAATGCTCTGGCTTTTGTATGCTCTTTGCCTCTACTACTTGTTAAAAACTATTTCAACATACAGCATGTAAAAATCCCATCCTCGGCAGAAATGACAAATCTGAAAATTCAAACGACAGCCACGAGCAGTAGCTGCCATCCCCAGATCGGATATTAAAAGAACACTATTGACATAACCAAAGTTACACAACCAAAACTTAGTGAGTTCTAACACTGCTCACTTCCTCATTTGAATTGTCTTACACATCCAGAGGAAAAAAATCCTTGGCCACCAGGAGTTGTGAACTCAGGAGCTTCTGTTAAAGTAAAAGGTTTATGTTTACAGCTGAACCTGACAAAACCGCCTTCCATAGACCAGAGGGTTTGATGGGAGAAGCACAACCCATTCCTGACGAGCTTTCTCTTTCTGCTGAGAAGTTTGAAGCTACTGCAATTAAAAGCAAATGGGGGATAAATTCCTCCTGGAAGTCAGCACCAAATCTGTGTAGTCCAATTCTGATCTGCTTTCCATCCTGCAGGATTGAGTAGAATGATGGAAATCTCTTCTGCAACAACATCTCCCTCTCCTCATAAGATGCACAAAAAAAGGTATTTTGGGCTACCTTCCAAAGCTGTAGTATCCAAGTCCACCCAAATTCTCTTCTATTCTCTGACACAAACTTTAGAACAGCTTTCAGAAAAACACATCCAGTCTTAAAAAATGTAGTCATTTATTATTTTACTATACTGTAGCACCTTACTGAGAAACACAAATTATAGACTAGAACTTGCTTTTCACTCCGAGAGGAAAAAAAAGAAGAAACCTGTATTTGTTAAATTATAAGACTACTATGAGTTTAAGAGAAAATGCTCTTATCTCTTTAGGGTATAAAATCTTTATTATGAATAGATGTTACACTTTAAACAAATGCTATATTTAAATCAAGAAATATATTAACCTTTACTTCAGCAAGAGTTGGGTTAGAAGAAGAAAACAATGTAGGTCAGTTTTAAAAGAGAGCAAGAGGTTTTTCATACATGCTTCAATTTTTCCCAAGATCATCCTCTTCAAGAAAAAATGCTACCATTTTGGGCTCACCACTCCAGCTCTTCACAATTAAAGAGATACATGCTTTGGAAAGAAATGTTTCAATTCCAGGTATAGGTTAATTTAGACAAAAAAAGATTCAAAAAAACCCATACACTAATCAAAAAGCATCAAGAAAACCAGAAGAGAAAACAAGACACATTCATATAAGTATCACTATTTTCTTAACTCTGAGAAAATTAACCCCAGTGTTTAAAGAGGGAAAAAAAAAAAAAACCAAAAAAACTGCTATACAGCATCTCAAGTAAACACAGTCATGTCATAAGATCACGCCACAGTTTGTAGAAATTAGTTTCCAATAAAAGTTTCTGAACAAGATAGCTGGAAACAGTAGAATAAATCATATGCTAGGGTTCCCAGAAGGTTTGGTTATGTGAATGGAAAATCAGTAAATATGAAGAAACTTACAGACTACTTCAGCAGGAAATAAGCTGGAAAAGGTCTGTTACCAGATACTGCCGTGCAAACCATGTGTAATCAAGGAAAGTGGTGGAAGCTCCTTCCACTTAAGCATCCCAGTTTTACTGGAAGACAAGAGCTCTAGTGCTGTACTGGGCAGATTAGACAAATGTGAGCAGAAGGCAAATTCCTACGCCTATATATTTTTTCATTATATATTCTGCCCCAATCCAAGGTAAATCCAAGTGCAAGGTAAATGACTCCGATGAACTCAGAAAACCAGCAGATGCATTTTAATGTTTACCTGATCTCTACAATGAATTTGAAAGTGCACATAATTTTAGCTATTTCACCGCTGCCATAGTTAATACAGGAGGCTCAAAAAGCAATGCTGCACAGCAAGAGCTCAGTTCCACCAAGTGCTAATATTCCTAAAATGGACTTTCCTTAGGCTTGCAGACACCAAATAAAAATCACACGTGCACTGCTGATGTCTCAGAAACATCATTTCTGACAAGATAATTTCTTACTTTTAAGTATAATTGATACTTTCTTCAGTAACTAAACAAAGTAATTGCAATGGTAAATGCTTCAAGACAAACAGATCTCACAACCTTGTAATATAGACCAAGTAAAAACATATTTTTAAAGGTATTAATAAAAATATGACACTGAATGAGTAAAAAAATAAATAGTAAAAAGAAGCATTTTGCATGTATCTAGTACCTAAAAAGCATTCTTCCCCCACAGCATAGATAACTTTCTGAGAAAATTAAACAGTATTCGTAATCTCAAATCCAAATTAGAGTTGACTTTGGGTTCTGTGGTGGACATAATAAAATTTATGCTGGACACAGCAAAAGCACACTGTTAAAAGAGAAACACACAAATGCGACTCTGCAAGAATATTTAGCTTCTTAACAAAGACATCAGGGAGATTTGTAGAAAAAGAAAAATCTAACTTTCTTCTCAGAAAAGAGGAGCATATGAGGGATTATTACCTTTGCTGAATCTGACAAGATGACATATCTGAGCAGCAAAGCTGGAACAATTTACCATTAGATGTAAATATTTTGACGGCCAGTTAGCAACACGCACACAATTCTAAACTAATTGTCCAAAAGGTCACACACCTCTGGTGTCTAAGCAAGATAAATATTAATTGTGCTAAAATGGCAGACAAGGACATGAATTCAACACATTTAGGCCATTACATACAACAGTACACAACACAATTAGTGTATGATTCAGCTCTGGTTAAGATCCAGAGGATGTTTGACATTAACATCAGCAAGAACAGAACCATACTTATAAAAAACATACATGGCTATATAGAGACCTCACAGTCATGGACCAACAAATCATTTCAAGGAATGCTGAACAGATGAAGAGTAGATTATTCTGCTAGACAATATACTAAAATCAATTCCATTTCTAAAGGTATTAATAAAAATATGACACTGAATGAGTAAAAAAATAAATAGTAAAAAGAAGCATTTTGCATGTATCTAGTACCTAAAAAACATTTTTCCCCCACAGCATAGATAACTTTCTGAGAAAATCAAACAGTATTCGTAATCTCAAATCCAAATTTACATTTAATTTGCAGTATCAATTAAGCAATAGGTAAGACAGACAGGTTTTTATTTGAAGCAGTATTTGTAATACAGGGTTTGTTTTTAGGCTTCTGGCCAAAAAATGTATTTGTGCCGCAAGTATTTCCTTCAAGACTTTTGTTAATAGAATAACCTTTAACAACCTGCTATACCAATCTGCCTGTTTTATGTGTTTCTTTCATTTAAAAGATTTATTCCTTAGGCAAAGAAAATGAGATCCAGCTAGAAATTTTGAAAGGAATATAATTATTTTCTTCAGCTGATTACTCTGTTTGAAGGTAGACAGTAAGGTTACAAACCCATTTCACTCGCAGAACTCCTTGTTTCTCTGGCCCCCCAATAAAACAAATTGCTAGGGTACAACCACTAATAGCAAACCGTAACTTTGAGTAAGAACTTACTACAAGAAAGTGCGCTTCCCAAGCTCTAGATGTGGTTCCAATTGTCAAACTGTAACTCTGTAACAGACATAAATCATCATAAAAAAACCTCACTCATCAACAGAACTTAGAGAAGTAGATAAAGAAGTAATTTTGTTAGCACTGATAATCCTGCACAGTTCCCCACCGGTTAACCTCATTCCTTCATTGAATGTGTGTTTTGACCCACATTAGTTTAGTTTGTTAGTAAATCAAAAAGTGCAGCAAGGCCTTCTTGTGTAAACAGAAGTGCAAATGCCATGCATAAGAAACATATGTCCCCCATCAAGTTTGGAAGGTTGAGCACTTCTTATACACCATATTAATTGGATTACAGCCTCAGAAAGCTGGTATAGTAACTCTTACCTAGCCGTTTTCTAGCATCAGCAGAAGGTATCTTTGTGCAGAGCAACAGAGTAAGCAATTCCATAAGTCAGGCACAGGATGTTTGCAATGAGCTGATTTACCAAGTCTGAGGGACAGCCCCCCAAAACAAACTGGTTTTGAAGTGAAAAATATTGTCACTGATGTTCTTTTATCTTTACAGCTTGTCAAGAGAAAAATAAGCTGTAGAACAGAAAGCAGAATAAAAAATAGGCATAAAATAGAAAGTATCTAATTCTGCTTCAGTAACAGATTTCTAGTATAAGGCAGGAAGGAATTCAGAAAATTCAGCTGCAATTGCAGCCGGCATAAAAATTATGAAATAGAATCCAACTGGAAATTTCAAAAGAAAAAACAGCAATACATTACTTCTGACACAATCAGAATAAAGCGATGCTTGTAACATTTTCAATAGAATATGTCAATGTTGCAGTTTGATATACCTTTAAACCACATACATTTTATTTTCAGCAGATTAAAAGAGGTATGAGAATTTCAAGATTAGAAGAGAGAAAAAAAATCAAATATGCTTTCAGTTGCTTTAAGTCAATAAACAAGCACAAACATCTCAATATTTTAAAATGCAGGTATACAGATTTTTGCTGAACTGAGCAACACATCTCACCTAGAAAAAGATACCTCCATTCACCTTTAGGAACATGAAAATCTAATTTTCACTACCTAATTACTCATTTTTCACCTCCCACTCATGGAAAATGAAAGTGTTTTGTCTTGCATCTAAATTTAAATTACACTTTCAATGCAACAGCTTTTTTTTCCTTTTTTTTTTTTAGAAAAGCGAGGCAAGAAAATATGCTTCTCAAAAGGATGACAAAGCTCACCAGCAATTTCTGACATTCCTCCCTCCTAGATTCCATCCCTCTCCCTTTCTAAACAACTTCTGTTCAGATGAAATTGAAGATTTTAAAGTCTTTCAGCTCAATAAGATGAAGCTTTCCAGAGGTAAAGCATGCAAAGGAACAGAAGAAAGAAAATGCAGACTAATCATTCATCAAGACAAATGATGTTCTGAATACATTTTACTGGAATGCTTGTGATAAGTTCTGATATCTTGGTAAACTTCATTCGACATTTTAAAAACACTTATTTTCTCATTCTGAGAGAGAAAAAAATAACAAAACCTTGACCTCGGTCCTTCGTCAGACCAAGAATAAAATTAAAATGTAAACAAGAAATACGTCTGTTGCAGCAGCCCTCTTGTTAGAGGGTACAAATGAGCCAAGACACAGACTTCTTGCTTATCACAGCATGAAAAGGGGCCTGGTTTATTCCTCTTTACAGCTCAGCCATCCTGACTCCAACTATTCACTGCAGCAAGCTCCTTGCAGCCTCTGACTGCTGGTTGTTTCCTGCTAAACCATGACTGCATGTGTTGGTTTGCAGACACTGACTGCAGGCTTTTACCCAGCCAGACTGTGACTGCAGGTTCCAACAACAGCTCTAACTGCAGACCCAGACTGAACTCACAGCAGTGATTCTCTCTCCCCAGGATCCTTCTTCAGGAGTCCCCTCCTTCAATGATTCTCCATGATAACCCCCTCAGCAGCTGACCCACTCCCTTTTATCACACTTATCTTTTTGGCTACAGCTGTGACTCACCAGGGGCCAGGCTGTTTTGGGTAATTAACTCAGCTGGGACTTATCAGGGCAAGGTCACCTGTACTCCCTTCTCCTACATAAGACAGAAAGAAATGCCAAATTTAAGAGACCACTTCAAAACAAAACACCTATCAGTTTGAATGAATTCTTAAAATCGTAACTACAGACAACACCAAGTCCCACCACAAGCTCAAGGTTGAAGCTGTGCCACACCTAAAATCAGAAAGAGCCATCAAACCAAATACTCAAAGAGAAAGATCTCATAGGCTGTGACAAAACCAAGGGAAAGTGACAGGGATTAAACAAAGTTTTGGATTCAGATCTTGAAACTCCAAAGACAAGGAAGTTAAAATGAACCAGAAGATAGGGTACAGAACAAACACAGTACTCTTCTTGTAAAAGATACTGCTAATAGATTCCAGAAATGGACTTGGAGGCATGACACTGCAATATTCTGAAACTACCCAAAAACACAACAAATCTTCTACAGGATTTCAGGAACTTTCTCATATCAAAGGAAATTTACAGGATATTTTTACAAGAACCCTGGTCAAATCAAAATGAATACCAGGCCTCCATTGATTGCTCTTCCACTGACATACCACTAGCAAAAGTAGTAACTCTTTAAATGCATAATTCATTACATGGGACACATTAGAAGTGATTGAAGACTAAATAATAAGGCTGACATATCTAATCAGGCAGTCAGACCATCATGTAAAGACCTACTGAAAAACAGCTTGGGGTATGAATCATTAATTCACAAGCTGACCCTACTGAAATTCAGTCAACAATGATGGCATTTGAGTTTTCTGGATTTACCCATGCAGCTATCACCCTCTGCAATTACTAAATACTAGACTAGTGGTTTTTCTTTTGCTCACAAGCTTTTCTGAAAGACCAGCTACATAATTCCAAGACTACAATGACCTAGGTACAATGCTAATGTAGGCAGCTGAGCCCAGCAGAGCTGGGTGGAGCTGGGGTGGCAAAGTCAAAGCCCAGCAGACTTGGCAGGGCATAGGATGAACCTTTGCTTTCTGTGGTAGCTGGGGCAGAAACAAACAAAAAAACAACAACAACAACAAACCCACACGTACTTAATACAAGCTTTTAAAAGAAAAGTAATCCAACTCTTAAGCAATGAAGAGCAATTAAATTATGTGTAACACCAGAAGAAAGAAAGAAATGGGGATGGAGAGAACCTTACTGAGTATTTCCCTGCATCATAAATTGTGAAGTTTTTGACTTTCCTCTTGCATGGAAAACGGAATACACATTCCATCTCCCTGGTACTTGCCATAAGGACTGCAAACACACAACTACCTATGCATTAGCACTGCAAAATCCACTTCATAAATGGGCAGAAAATAGACAAAAATATGAAGTCACATGATTGACACTCACATTTTGGCAAATCCCCAGTGTTAGGAGCACACAGAATTCTTGTGGCTGTTGCAGGGCTAGGTTGCTTCTGTCACCATTTGAACCAAATGCTTTTACAAAGATAGCTCAAGGATGAAGACCATGTCTCTGCAGAGAGAGGTTTCAAGATCTGGCTTGTGCTTAGCATGTTAGTTCGAACGAAATTATTCCCTTTTACAACTAGGAAATAAACACGCAGTAGGTGATGTTCAAATGTTTATCAGTATGTCTACACTCCTGATGTACGATGAGGATCAAGTTACCAGTGAATGGATCCTACAATCCAGAAGTTTACTGAGTCTCACTGCAGATCTATCCAACCGCCTAGGCTTACTCTGAAAACTTCAAATTCCCCTCATTCCTCCACCTAAATTTATATACGAGGAGTTCTGCTTGCCCATCACAGGAATGAGGATGTTCATACACCACAGGAAATTATCTGGCATTTTCAGCAAAGGAAGATACATTCCTCTCTCTCATTTTCCTTTCTCTGAAGCCAAAGAACGCATCCCACACAAATCCCAGGTACTTGTTTTTTCCAGCTTTGCCTGGTTTAAAAGGAAGAAATATAGCTGTAAGAGACAGCCATTTCTGGCTTGATTCCATTAATACAACTCCACATTCTGGCAGTTCCCAGGAAAACTCACAGACAGCCAATGCAAATTTTGTGTTGCTTCCTTTCATCATTCTTTTGAAAGAAGGATTTAAGCAGAGATATACTTCAAATTCAGTGCACTCACAGTTTTCACAGTAGAATTCCAGAGAGGTTTTCAGAGAGGTTTTCAGAGAGGTTTTCAGAGAGGACATGCCAGTGTTTGGCATTTGGTTCTGCCAGCTGATATCCTTCAGACATTATTTCCCACAGTCAAGTAAAAGACAACCAGGTAATACAGGTCTCTTGTTATGCAGCATTATTACCCAAATCCTCTGGGAAGCTGTCTCACTAAACGCAATGATCTTGTCACTCCATCTCAGTGACAAAAAAACTTGTCCTGCACTACAATGTCATCCACGTTAAAAAATAACTGATCCATCATGCATGGTACAGAATGACACATTGCAGATTTTTGCCAAAGTCCCTCTGGGAACTCTACTGAATTAGGAAACCTAATATACTTCACTTTTCTTCAAGCACATGACAATTATAAGGAAGTCGTCGTTCATGACTATAATAAACATTCAAGCATGCCACAACACTGAAGGACTGACATCATCTTTTTATTTAAAATTTTATGTTGTTTTAGTGCCAATGCTCTTATGACCATATTAATATTACTTTAAATCTATTATAGCATTACATTTATAGAGAAATTGCAGCTGTCACATAAGTTAACACAGCTCGTGTTATGACACCTTACCTATCATATCCTTCCCTTTCCTAACAGAAGGCATGTAGATACCAGTTTGGTTTTATTAAGCAATTCTGAGAAGCTAAGAAAAGCTGCTACTAAATCACATGCCTCAAAAACATTTGTTCCAACCTATAGTAGCTGAGTAACATCACTGGGCTGGAGAAGCAGCAACACATTTGAAGACTTTAACCCTTCACCTCACAAGCTGCACCATAGTCGTTATGTTAAAAAAATTTTAAAAACAAAAAGTTCTTTAATAACCAAATACATAACTAGTTAATGAATCTCACACTTAATAACAAGGGACTACAGTATAAAATTACACTGCAGTAAAACCACATGGGAGCTCCTGCTAGTCTTTGTTAGGAAACTGGGGTGACCTCTCATGATGGTGCAGGCAGTACCCTTAAGCTGCTCTATTTCTTACAAGGAGAACAAAGAAATACCACAGCTGTGTCTCTGATGGTCACAGGATATTGCAGAAAGTTCCATATTGCTGTGGTTGCCTATAAAAAGGCTTAAACTGTTATCAAAAGTAGTTCCTTTATGCCTTCTCTCAGTTACTGAGATGCATTAGGCAGACTCAGAGGCCCTCCATTCCCAGAGTGGTACAGACAACAGCCAGGCATGGTTTAAGTGCCATACACCTGAAAACATGGTATAGGTCTTTAGCAGAATACAGACTGAAGACAGAAAATGATGCCAGGCTATCCTTACTTTGCTGCAGGGAGAAATTCCAGAGTATAAC
Source organism: Phylloscopus whistleri (assembly GCA_017589585.1). Taxonomy (NCBI): domain Eukaryota; kingdom Metazoa; phylum Chordata; class Aves; order Passeriformes; family Phylloscopidae; genus Phylloscopus; species Phylloscopus whistleri. The sequence goes on from JADMLD010000090.1 coordinate 3,158,100, forward strand.
TGTGTTAAACAAACACAGTAAGAAGTTAAAATTTGTTCAGTTGCCCTGGTTAAAATGTGGTCGTTTTACAGTTCAAAGGTTATTTATGTATTATTACCAAACAAAACAAATTTATGTCACTAAAATTTTATTGGGAAGTGAAGGAATATGTACACTTCTTGACTTTCTTTCTGTGATCCACACAAAGCTTCCTTTCAGTCAGATCAGGAAATTTAAACAAAAGCCTAGGAGTAATTCAGACAACAAAATCAAAACTAATGCAGATTTTCAACATGAATCAAAAAATTAGGGAAAAAAAGAAGAAAAAGATTTGTCTTTCCATTTCAATTCACAAATTTCCTGGGCTCAGTCCACTGTCAGTACTTTTCCACACAGTTTCCAATCTTTTACCTTGACTCAGAGAAATACTTAAACAAATTCACATCCCTGTTAAAAAAAAAGACTGGTTGATTTTCTTGAGTTAGAATCATCCTGCACACTTTCCACACAGCCATGTAAGATGAAAAAAACACCTTTAAAATATGCCTGTAATAATATAGCATGTAAATAGAGAAGTGCATGTCAAACATAGTTCTCAAGCCCATTCTAAATCTTGGGTGAGAAATTAAGTGGTATTCTCTCTTTACAGTCTGTCCACATTTTAAGTTCCTACAATGGATTTTCCTCAGGTCTCCATGATTCCAAAAAGCAGGATGCATCAAAACACCTTCAGACTCTGACAGGAAATGCAGCTCTGTCTCTCAGAACATCAGTCAGCCAACTCACAGGGCTATCAAGAAACTTCCCTGGTGGACCAACTATTAGCTACAGAGTTTCCCCAGCTGCCCTCTCACACATCAAATACAGACAACTTCCAGCTGCAGAACATGGGACAAGACAGTACATGCATTAGACAAGTTATTTCATCCAGTATATAATCTTAAAGGTGGCATAAAATGTTTGGCAACCAATTTTGGAATAAAAAAAATATACACAAAAGGTTCACATGTAATCCCCAAAAAAGAAATAGACTGCATGTCCTTGCTAAAACCCCTTCACTACAAACAAGCCGTCCAGCTCAATTCCAAAATAGAATTTGAGATCATATTCAGTTATCTGTACTGCAGTGCAGTGCCTTAGAGAGGAAGGTACAAATGCTGCAATCTGAGCCACACCATCCCTCACATGAGCTGTTCAACAGTGATCTCTTGTGCCAGTCCCTGGTGTATCTTCAAAAGTCTCAAACTGACAAGTACAAGAAACACTTTTTAAAATAAGCAAAGGATATCCAAAGTGGGTTTCAGCGTTCTTTCATTCTACAATTGCGTCTAATAGCCAAGATTGCTTTTGAGCATTTTCTTCAGTGCATTCTGGCAATCCTACGTTTGATGACTGCAGTTACCAGAATCTCACATAGTCTGATAAATCCCTTTAAAAGATAAGCAGCACATGAAAAGCATTGAGGGATAAAAAAAAACAGAAACAAAACACTTTTTTTCTTTTCTGTTTCACTGAGAGATTCGCATAATTCTTCTGTTTAGTTACTTATCTTACAATAATCTTCAGATCTTGTTTCTTCTGGTTCCTTTTGTGTCCTCTAATTCCACAGAATCTTCATGTAGGATGGCATGCAAGCATGTGACTTTTAGTCAGATTTAAAGTGGCACTCATTGGCTAAATGCTGCCATAATGAGGAATATCTGGAATAGAAGAGACTCTGAAACCACAGAATTGCTATCGTAGAAATGTGAACACGCAACATTCTTCATTTCAAACTTCTCTACCATAAACTTCATTCTTTTATTACTCAAGTAAAAAAATCTCAGCACTGAGTGAATAAAATGTTTTGCGTGTCAAACATGAATCCTAAGTAATGTTAAAATTTGTTTCAAACTGTTCTTCCAGTGTTGCAAAGGACACACTTTCCAGTGGCAGTCACACTCAGAACTATTAAATCCACGTAGAAAATAAGGCAGCACAGAATATGTTCACACAAGCCAAGAGGTTCTGTTTTACTGCAGGCTAATTAATTTTTTTTAAAGGCATTAGAAGAGAGTGCAACATGGAACACTAGCATTCGAACTTAAGAAAAAAAAGAAAGAAAGAAAGAAAGGAGACAATGACTCCATCAGTCCTGGGAAACATGTGCTGCTCATGCTGATTATGCCTCTGATTCCTGACAGGCATGGTAGTCATCACTGTCTCAGAAGACAGTGAAAAAAACCATAACCCTGACAGCCCTACTTCAGTGTGTCCTGTTGGTGTCTCCTACCATAAACAGCTAAAAGCAGACCTGCCTCTAATTTAAGAAACTCCACAACTCCAGAAAACCATACACACTGGCATCAGGAACATCACAAGATCAAATAGCTAAATTAGACATTTCTCATCACTTTTAGGTACACATTGCTCCTGAAAGTCAGGAGACCTTTAAAAAATATAAGGGACAAATATAGACAATATTTTTTTAAAACCTTTCAATTGGTTTTAATCCTCTTGCCAGGTTGCCACCCCACTTCTTGCAAACACCTTCTCTTATGGAGGTTCTGTGTCACAAAAAACAGTCCTTGCATGTGCATATTAAGAAAGGAACCTATGCATTTAGGGGAAAATATTTTCTGTTTTCTCCTGGAACTTGGAATTATTTTCACTCTTGCCAAATTACACGGCCCAATAAAAATAAAATAAAAACAAACAAATACAACCCAGGTAATTTCCCTATCAGCTATGAATGTTTTAGATTCTTGACTGTAAAGACTAAACATTGAAGTCTATTTTGCACATACACTTGATCTTTCTAGTATTAAAAAAAATCCCCAAACTCCTCTACAGGGAGGAGGTCCTGCCCAGACACAAAACTAATAAACACACTGCAGGATACTCGTTCCCCTTCACTTCTCCTGCACAGTACGTCTTTATTCCATGGGAGAAGTCAGGGGAATGTATGTCCAAGCCTAAAAAAGGCCACACAAAATACAAGGTCATCCCCACATGGAGCATTCAGCAAACTAATGAGGGAGATCCCTGTTTCCAGACAAGCAAGTAATTCACAGGACTACAGAAGAGTTGCTTGAGGAGCGCTGAACAGCACAGAGCTGAGCTCCAGTCACGCCAAGGTAGTCCCAAACAAACTCTGATGCTTCCAGAAATACAGGGAATTAATAGGTTTTGTTCACATCTCAGAAGTGATGTATCAAACTGAAATTTTTCCCAAAAGAAACAGAAATCCATCCTAGCAGCAGAATTTGCAGGAGGTATTGATTAATGCCACTTTACCGAAAGAAAAACCAAATCAAAAAAAAAAAAAAAACAAAAAAACAGAGCAGCAAGTAAAGGAGTCATTAGACATATAGGAAAGTGTGAAGAGGTGAGAAAAATCGGAATTTCCAATCAACACGTGGCAAAAATACAAATTCAGTTTAGTAGCTTAATGCAAATAAAGGGCATTTTTAATGCCTATTTAATTGAGTAAAATCTCATGTGCAATTTTAACCATTGAAAAAAATATAGTGTTTACATTCCAGGGTAAACTCTAAAGATTTTAGGAAATTTATGATGTCCTACCAAAGAAGAAAATATGAAGAGCACTGTTTACATGTAGTAGGCCTACAGACGTCATCCTGAAAGTATTCAAAGGACAGAATGCTTTTTGCTTGCATACACTGTTCTTTGAAAAGCTCTCATTTATCTGCAAAACATTTATGAATACATCTGTCCCTAATGAGTATTTTAAAAACAAATAACTAAAAAGAAAAACTGCAGTAATTACCAGGGTATATCAAATTTCCAGTGCTTTCTACCAATGGCATTCAGAAAGTTACGTACATCTAACAGCTTCAGAGACCACTAATCCAAGCTTTCTAACAACGGAGAGGTGGAAGACTACATCACAAAATATGTCTGAAAGCACTGACTTTTCCAAATCATGCTCATAACTTGAACAAAGTGGAAGGAAGAGAAGAGTTAAAATAATTGTTGGCATGTTACTACAGATTCACATGAAATGTGCTTCTCAGGCCTTTTAGATTAAACTACATGACAAGCCCCCTCCAAGCCTCAGTTTACCATATTCAAGGTCATTTTACCACTGGTACAACATTCTAAACATTTTTAAGTATTATCTAAGACTGGGTTTGCCAAATCTGTATTAAGGCTGACACACATTATCAGGAGTGCTGTTTTACATAACATGCTGCTGCTGTCAGGTGCTGGAGTTTAACATTACTGTGGATGTGCTGAGATGTATTAGCATGCTCAATGCTCCTTCTTCCCTATTAAGCATTCAGATAACATGAACTAAGCTTAACACTCCAGCCTGCAGTAAGGCTGCCATTGTACAAATCTTCCAAAAAATCTTTACCAGCAAGAAGTACTAACAAAAAGACTCTCATAAAGTGAGATGACAAAATAGCTTTCACAGAAGTATTTTTCTGTTTTGTCTTTAGGCGTTAGGCAACACTACAATACAAGTCACATAACGCTGACAGGAAAAAAAGTTGCCAATCTTCATGCCAATGTTGCATAACAGCTGTATATTCTGTAAAAGCAGATTTTCCAAGAATCCTCAAACAAACAAGAAAAAAAATATATTAAGGTATACATCTACTATTGTGCAGTTTCTGATAGAAAGAGAAGGCAACTGGGATCCAGAATTCTTCATGCTGATGCTGCAAACAGCATATGAATATGTTTCACATACACTATGTTGCTTTCTTTCCACCCCCCCCTTCAGACGTATTTTCTTACAAGCCATTGAACGTGAACGTTTTCTAAATCAGGCTGTACTAAATAAAAGAGAAGTTCAGCTTTATCCTACAGTCTCAGTGTTTCCAGCTCTACTTAACAAATGTCTCAGCAATTTTTCCTCAAACTGTGGCACGGTTTGTACACACCACCATTCTAGATGCAGATGCCTATCTGCAAAACTTGCTAGGATTGTGCATACAAACGGCACTTGGGAGATGGCCGAGAAGATAAATAAAAGCATCGCTTGAAGAAACATAATCCAGATAAGCATTAGATGCAGCAGTCCCGATGTATTAATTAAACGGAAGGAAGAAGCGCTCTAGCGCCTTAACATGCTCTGGACCGAAGTAACGAAAGGATGCGCACGCCAGGAAAAGCCGTAGTAGTCTGTGCCCAGCGAGGAGAACGCCTGCAAGTTAGTGGGAACCTCCGTGGGGAGGGGACAGGGTGAGAAGGGTGTTTTGGGGATTTTTTTTTTACCCCCAAGCCTATTTTTGCAAAGAGAGTGTGACTGCAGCTTTGGCGCTGGGGACGGCTGCTGGGTTAGTATCTGCAGTAGGCGCACACATCGCGGCCGGGAAGGCAGCGCGGAGAGAGAAGGGGAGAGGAGAAGAGAGGTGAGGTGCTGCTGGGGAGGCGCCGCTCGCCCCCGCCCGCCTGCCCGCCCCTCGCTCACCCTGCCCGGGGGATCACGCCCGCCTGCCCCTCCCGCCCATCCCGGCACGGCCACAGGCTGCCAGGGGGCGAGGGACGGGGCTCCGGAGCCCGCTCCCAGGTGCCCCCGCCCGGCTCCCACCCCGGCCGGTCCGGGCGGCGCCCCCGCAGCCCCCGGCCCGCCCCGGCGCCCCGCCACAGCGCGGAGGTGAGGGAGGCAAGCGCGGCGCTTACAGTTCGCAGGAACTGGATCTCGTCCTCGCCCTCGCCCCCCTCGGCCATGGCTCCCCCTTGTCTCTCCTCCTGCCGGGCGCTGCTCCCGGTGCCCGGGCGGGCGGCGGCGGTCGCTCCCCGCGGGCCGGCGGCGGGAGGTTCGCGGCCGCGCCGCACCGGGCTGGGGCAAGTGCGAGGGCGGCGGAGCCGGCGGCCCCAGCCCGGCCCTGGCTGCGAGCGGGGTGCGGGTGCCCGTGCGCCTGCAGCAGGTTGACAGCGCTGCCCGGCTGCCTGTGCCTGCCGCGGGGAGGGGGATGCGATTAACCGGGGGAGGAGGGGAGGCGGAGCTCCCGGCCCCCCCGCCGCTGCAGGTGATCCGCAGCCCGCTCCCTCCGCACTCCAAAGGCGCCGCCCAGCGCCCCTTGCCGGAGCTCCGCGGAGAGGCGGCTGCCGCCCGCTCGGCGCTGGGCTCGGGGGCGCTCCCGGGGCCGTGCCCGGCCCGCCGGCCCCGGGCGTTCACCTGGCACGGCCCGAGGCTGGGGCCGCCTCCGCTCAGCCGGGATCACCGCAAGGCCGGCCGGCGCCGTGCCTGCCTGGGCAGGGCTGTCCCGCAGGAGTTAGGCGTGATGTGCTGCATTGAGAGAGACAGACCTCGGGAGAGGGGAATGAAACGGCTCTGCGCCAGTTATTCTGTCAGCCGACTGTACTGTCGGGGGAGAAGAGCTGGAGGGTGCAACATGGCTTCACCGGGTGTTGTACTTGAACCATCGTGTGAGCGAGCTGAACCCGGGGTGAAAGTAAAGCTTTAAAATAGCATTTCCTTGAAGGATAGCTACCACGCGTTTTCCATAGGGTGAAGTCAAGGGTTGCCACGGAATAGCTCATCTTTCATGAGCGTTCGTGCAGATCGTACCTTTACAAGCACACCTATGTCCATCAGGGAGGATGCTTGGCCTCCAGAAAGACTTCTGGCAAGCCAGAGAGCCACCAGACTCCTTACAGCAACAGCACTGTGAAACAAGTGTACGGCAGAGAGCCCCCGTTAATGCAATGAGGTGGTCATCAGGGGAGGACAACAGGGTCTCTTAGAAAAGAGTAAAATTGACACTGGATCATTGACAGAGTGAAATGTGTGCAGGATGTGTAAGTGCAGAAGGCTTCTGTAGAACCAAAACTGGTAAACATAATGAAATCACAGTTATTTTGGTAAACAAACTGCATGGCTAGCATAGCAAAATACGTGGAAAGTGTTTCTAGAGAAGCTACAGCCATAATCTATAACTTTATGCTGTTCAAGGACATAATGAAAAAGTGCAGCACTGTGAGATTTTATCATTGCTTCCAGCAGTGGAAAACCTGTTTGTCCGACAGATTGGAAATTGCAAGACCAGTCATGACCCATAAGACCTCTAGAGCAAGTCATGTACGAATGTTTAGTACAGAGGTTCTAAGATGAGCTCCAGAGTAATGACAGCTTAAGCATTTCCTCTATAATTTCCTGGTTTTTTCAGTTACTACTGACTTAAGTGACTTTTACTTCCCAAGCTTACTACTGACTGAAAATATTTTTTCTAAGAATGGTAAAATAAAGACATTTTTGACATTGTTCGTTCATATTTCATTCAAACCTTTTAAGTATGGCTGCTTCAAATTATTTAGACTGAGAGATATTTATTGAAATAGACCCCAATTATGCAGAAAAGTCCTGAATTTGGATAAATTTCATAAATTAGGTTTCATGAAAAGGCACTGAACAAATTTTATCATACTATCCTATCTCTTTCTCCTACTTAGCACACAATTCAGCCCCAGCACAGCTATTTGTGAATGTATTTCATATGGTTGTAAATCTCAGTTCACCTGGTCCAAGGTCTGGGTCATAGAACATCCAGAAGACGAGCATCAGATTAGATGCCTTTTTTTGTTTGCTGCATGTAAAGCAAGGACATTATAGAGAAAGGAAAGAAAAAAAAAATATAAATAGTTCACTATAACATCAGTGCCTGAAACATTTTGTACGGTTTTCAGCACATTATGACATCATGGAAGCCATTCCAAGAACTGTGAAACTGATCATACCTGGTTTTTATAGATTTGGAGCTCATAATTAGACTCCTTGGTGTTTACAAAAACGAAAACTCCATCTGAAGCTTCTCCATGCTAGGGCAGTAATATTCCTCTAACACAGAGCTTTGTTGATGTCTAATATGAGTGGAATGTATGCAGCAGTTGTTGAGACACCAAAGAGTGTTACCTGCTGTCTTCTTTACCTGTGCATCTGTTCTAATGAAATGGCTAGGAGCATGTATGTACTGTTAACCTTCTGTTAAATTGTTAGTATTTTCCACTTAGTTCCAAAGATAGTTTGCAGTAACAGAGACACAAGCACCACATCTGGTCACATTAGATAATTTGCTTAGGAAGCAAAGTTAAAAAGTTGTGAAGATTCATCCAGAAACTTTCTGAACAGGGTTATTATTAGGCCCTCACACAATAAGGGCCTAATGTAGATGGAAGCTTCTTGTTAAATTATTCATCAAGGACAAATATTCATATGTGCAATACACACAGAATATTGTATGTACACATATGCAAAATATATATTAAATGTAGTCCAGCATTTTAGCTGATAGGAGGTTTTAATCAGCAGTTATGGTTAACTGCACTGAATGATTAAAAGCAACTGACTGGTTAAAACAATGGAAAATAATGGTTAAAAATGGAAATAACATGATAGTTTCTATCATAACAGGAAGTAACGTAAAGCTCACAGAATTATTTCTTAGATGAGCTAGTGGGAAAAGCAAAAGAATAAACATCCTCCATGGATGATATTTACAGGTGGAATTCAGAAGAATTGCCTATTTGGTGGGGCGTGGAAGAACAGGGCTTCCTGCTCCAGGACTGCCAGTCCCAAGGTTCAAGATGCCAGTCAACCCCATAGCAATTCCCTTTGTGTTCCCACTGTATTTGATTATTTTCAATCTATATTACATCTCATCATGCCCACTGTTTTCCCACAAGTCTGAAGATTTTTATCACAAACAACTGCATTTTCCATAGAAAAGATGCAGAAAAAAAAAAGTTTCTGCCAAAACAATCCTGTACTGGTTTGTGAATTTAAAGGTTCTAGCTCAACCTCTGAAGCTTAACAAAAAGTTTTCACAAGAAAATTGGCATTCCCAGCTCTAGCCTATGTTTTGTTAGCCGTCTAGTTGTCTTTATGACATGCATGTAGTATGTCTACTTCTTTTTTGCCTGATCTAGAAGCAGCCTTTCAAATTTTTGGTCCAGTTCTCCCCCTAATACAACCTGCTACTTACTGTAGGCCTTTTGTGGTCCTGTTCTTGTTGTGTTATTTCTCACTTGAAATCTGCCCATGTCTGTGCCCGTTTGTAATTGTCACTACGACAGATACTTTACTTAATGCATTTTGCCTTTGCACAGCAAGGGCTTCTTGCTCCTGCAAGCCTGGATTATCAAGGCAGCAGTGCTGTGAAGATCCATAATATGCCCTTAGCAATTTTCACAAAAAAAAACACCAACCCAGAGTTCTTTGTGTGATGCAGAGGCAGTACAGCAGCACCAGCGTGACAGCGCTTCAGAGGTAGCACAGCAGGATGCTGAACTGAACATAAATTGACACCATTACAAGGATTTTAGCACTTCCCTTTCATACATTTTAATCACCTAAATTAAATATTAGAAGAAGATTCATAGGTAATTTTGTGTGCAGACACTCAAAGTAACAATCCATGCAAAACAAACAATGCTGTTTATAACAATAACAAGTATTGTGACATTCAGTATTCTGTAACATGAAGGGAACTCCCAGGTACTTCTTTGTTTTTTATAGCAGAATATACTACCACACTATTTTTTCTTCTTGGAAGCACAGAATAAGATAATGCCAATAAGAATTAAATGGGGCAGATACTATCCTTTCTTCCTGGTGCTGCTCTTTCTTACAGCATGTCAGACTTCTCAGCTAAATATCAATCTTGCAAATATGTTATTCCAAATGCTGTAAAACTAGAAAGATTGCATCTCCTATCACTTGTCATAAATCACCCTCTGGTCAATGAAATTAAATCAATGTAAAATCTATGCCCGTTTAGGTCCCAAATGTGACTTGGAAAGAATAAAATTAGTAGACACAATTCCATACAGAATTTACAAGATTTTATTGCAGATTAGCAGAGTTTAAGTGAGAGTAATGATGTCTAAAACCATGTAGTTACATGCTTGTCATGATCACCTTGGAGTTCAATAATATACTGCATTTTCTTCAATTACTGTTTATCCTGAACCAGTAAAACACAGTAAAAGTGTTAATTACATGTCTGTCATTAGGTACATGTTTTGTACTCTATATATAGCCTGTATGCAAGAATTCACACACTGATACAGTGTTATTATAAAATTTAGACAGCCAAGTTTTTCCTTTTATAAAAACTTCTGTTCTTCAGGCTCATGTCTAATTGCAGTCTGGAACATGGCTGTGCTAAAGTCTGGAATTCTCACCAATGAACAAGAAACCATCACTGTCTGAAGCAAAGCTCAGACATCCATCCTCCCTGGCAAAGCTCAAAGCTTTTAATTTCTCTTTTCATTATTTGATGAGGGGTTAGGGGGCATTATTAACACTAAGTATGAGCTATGGATCTTGTGGCTTATATTCTGGGGAAAAAATCAGTTGTTTGTGTTTTCATGTTCCTGCATCCTTTGAGTTTTTATTGCTCTTCTAATCTTTTTCTAATGTACTCTGATAAATTCACTGGAAGCTGTGAGGAGGCACAAATCCAGAAGAAATGGGTTTTTGAAGGTAGTGTTTTTTCCCCTTTGGTCATTTTTCTAAATAAATATGTTATTTAGAAACATAACATATTATGTTTCTAAAAAATGTTGGTTTAAATTGAAAGAGCACATTAAATAACATTCTTAAAATAGAATTTCCTGGTTTTCTCAGTCTTGTAACAGGTTATGTCATTATGTAACTATTTACATGTACTATATGACTATAATGTATATAAGGATATATCCATCTCACACTTCTATGGGTAAATGGAGATGTTTCTGGTGCCTTCTTGAGCTTGCATTATTGCAACTGAAATACCATCAGTTTTTAGCCAGTGAAAAGGAGTCAACAGGAAGGTAAGTCTAATTTTGTTAATAATTTATGTTAACCATATGTTGGTCTCAAAAATCAATGCTTTTGCAAATAGTTGGAGAAAATCAGCTCTTCAAGGTTTTTCAAAATCTTTTAAAGTAAGATTCTAGATACTCCATGTTTCTGATTTATTCTGAATGAGTTAATATCTGAGGACTTAAATAACTCCCTGCAACAAAGACAGGGAAAGCCTTCCTTCTTATTAATATGCAGCAATTGTGTAACTTTCCAGTAAACTTATAAAACCAGAAAAATTTCATCCCCTGTCCCTACCATGACAATCTTTGCTGTGAAGTTTAGTTCTGTGATATTTAACAACTCTGTTTCTAAAGCAACAGGCAGTTTTCTGGGAGAGATTTTAGTAGCCATAGCGCTACTCTGAAACTTTAGTAACGTGAATAATTGTTGTCATTGGGCTATCTCAAAAAAAAAAAAAAAAAAAACAAAACAACAAAAAAAAAAACTTGTTTGAGAAGGCATTATATTCACACTTTGAATTTCAAAAAATGAAATGTCAGCAAGACAGCAGACATGCATTTTTTCTAAAGAGATAAAGAATATTTTTTCCTTGGCTGCTGAGGCAATCAATTGTAGCTGGGGGAAGGATGAAGGTAGATAGCACAAACACTAGGAAAAACATGAAATTTCTGCTAGGATGCTTTACAGGTATTAATCAGATACTAGCTACGAAAGGTCAAAGTTTTTGGCAGGTTCTGGAGAAGCAACTAATTATTTTGTCTTTAGAGACAATAAAAATAATATTCTTCCATGGGGAAATATTTACATTACTTAAAATGCTTATAAATTAGTGATAAAAGAATTTGGTAATCAGTGCAAAACTCAGTCAGACTGACCATTCTCCAACTGGATATCCTTTATGCCAGCAAGTGAAATGTATTTTTCTCATAAATGTTATGTAAGGTGATGATGTGGTAGCCTGAAGAAGCTGCCAGAATAAAAGGTGGGGGAAAGGAGACAAAGAAAGAGAAAGGGGAAACTTTCAAGGTCTTCCAATCATAAATATTGAACCTGTGTACCTCAACATCTTTACACTAATATCTTAATTTTTACCTTCTGTCTGCCTTTCTAGTATACTTCTTCAAGTGTATCATAACATACAGCCCAAGATTTGAATAGTCACTCAACACAAAACCATCCAGCACTTAAAATTAAAACTTAAGCTGGTCGTAATGCAAATATTTGAGTTGTGATTCTGACAACACAAGTGCAGTACTACAACTGTTACTAGGCGAACTATTCACTGTTGCAATCACAAATGATTAGAATCATAGAATATGCTGAGTTGGAAGGATCATCCAAGTCCAACTCCTGGCCCTGCACAGGACACCCCAAGAGTCACACTGTGTGCCTGAGAGTTTTGTCCAAGCACTGCTTGAACTCTGTCAGGCTGGTGCTGTGACCACTTCTCTGGGGAGCCTGTTCCAGTGCCCAGCCACTGGTGAAGAATCATTAAGTGAAGAACCTAATTTAACTTTCTTTGAGTCAAAAATTGTGTGCTAAGTCATCCACTAATGAATTTGCTATTCAGCATTGTTAACAAAATATATGGCCATAGTTTCCAGAGGTGTACACTTGAGTTTTGCCTTCGAATACTTCTCACGGCTTCTGTGACGTCTGTGGTGTCATGTAAGTGACAGAGGATTGTTTCTGCTGCCTCACTGGGTGACAGAGTCAGAAGGACAAGCATTACATACCGTACGTAAGCACAAATAACCCTGTGCACATGGCACTGCAGATAACTGAGGAAAAAAATAGATGTTCTCCACATACTCCTCAGAGAAATCTATAACAAGGCTACTTATTCCCACCATTATTTCACAGGCCAGCATAAACACAGGCCTCCAGTTTTCACAGTTAATTATTAATTTCTTTAATATAGGATAATTACACAGGTTAAATAATTTATTTTTCTTTATCATTATTATGAGTTTATTCCAGCCTTCCTTTAAGCAATTCTAATGCCCTCTACATGAGCTATTCTGCCTGGAAAGACATGCATGAGCTATAATTTCCTTTTGACATTAAAAGCCACAAGTCTAAACATCATTGCACTATTGCAGAGGAAAAAAACGTTTGGCTCTTAACTTGAGATGAGTCTCTGTAGCCATTAAGAAGTGAAAGCTCCATGGAGGTAACAGAACCAAAGCCACTGAGATTACATTCCAGTCACAACAAGCACTTAACTGTTGGAGATAAGGTAGCTGGGAAATGATATATAATAAATAACCAACATTCACTTGTCCGTTTCACTAATATGAAAGAAAATAGTCATTAACACAATTGTAAAGCAGAAACAAATAGATTAATTTATTGAAAAAATAGTAGTTATTATAAAGGTGTAGCAGAATTCCTGAACTGGAGTCTTGTATCACACTCCAGGAATAAATTAAGACATTAACAGTACTTACGGTGTTCTTGCTAGAGCGCAAAACTTATATTTGCTACGGTTCAGTTACTTCTATAATTAAAAAGAAAACTGTTTTCTGAAGCTCTAGGAGGAAACTATCTTACATAAATATTTAGTTTAGGTACCTAGTATCTCATCCCACAGCACTAATGAAATTCCTCACCTCTAGAAACTGGAAACACCATCTGTTTGTCACTGTTCACTGAACAAAATAAGGACGTATGCTGAAATGCATCTAAATCAAAATTTACAGAGTATAATGTGCTGAATTCTGAAAAAGAAGGATTTAGGGGTTTGTGTTACTTTAAAGACAGATACAGTTTGCTATGTTGAACTGGACCTAAAATCTGTGAGAGCTATTTTCTAGTCAGCTTCAGTGGCAAGCAAAGAACTGATGGAAATGGAAACTGCCTAGTTCTCCCCTCATTTTGATCGTAAGTCATAAATTTTTGATCTTGGTTGAATATCTAATTCATAATCTTTTGTGCAGTTGACTTTTTAATGAGTTTTCCTATCGTGTACAAAATCCTAATTTAATCTTGCTTAAAACCCAATGACTATTGTTGGATCCAACAATACACAAATCATTGACTGTTTCAAAAATATTTTCTACCTCTTGATTGGATCATTTTGTACCATCACTAAAATCTTAGATGTGACTATTTGGTATTTGGTAGAACTGCTCACATAATTTTCAGGAATACTAGTTCCTTCCAAACCTTATTCTTCCTAGTCAGTTCTCCCTCCCAGTTCATGGATTCTGCTGTACTTCTTGTAGCTCAGACTGATTGCATAGGGAAACTTCCATTACATTTCCCAAAACATGACATTTTAAAGAAATAACTCTATCACCTCTGTCAGTTGCATGGGTATCTCACCAAGGCACCAGTGAAAACAAGTTGAACTTTTTCCTTTTTGCATCATCTCAAATTCTTAACTAAGGTGCTTCTTCTTTCTTGACAGCAGACAGTAATTTTGTTGTCACTGAAAGAGAAAGACCATATTAGGTAATATATCAGATATTTCCTATCTTTATTTTTGATTTTCTCCCTTTGATCTTAATAGTCTATAATATTAATCAGTGTAATGATATCAATCATAGTACCATAGTATCTTTTTTTTCACTCCTTTTAGTGCAGAGCTCTTCTTCAATAAACACCATGCACCCTGTTAAGTATGTTTATATGACACTGCATTGTGTGCCTTATGATACAGCAAAATAATCACCTCAAATCTGTACCCATGAAGTAACAATTGAAAAGGGGTGTTAGTGAGTCACTCTGGGCAGTATGATTTTACTTCATTAAAAGCAAGAAAATCACTCTTACTCCACTTAGATGATCCACTTAAGATCATCTCCTCTTTGAGGTTACTGAGGTCATTTCAATAGCTTTGGAGATTTTATCACTCTAGTTCAGTTGGGCTAACCTCCTGGTAATCACAGTGTGAAAAGGGCAGCTCAGGGCAGGATGATTCGGTCTGAGTAAAGTGAGTGTTCTCACACCACGGGATGGCTGAAGCATCATCCAGTTCCAACATTTCTAACAGGCCAGCATATTCCTCAGCAAGAAAGAGAAACTGTACTGCAGTGTCACCCACTTAGAAATTAGAGAAATCCATAAATGTACAGACATTTATAAACCATATACAAGTAAATTTCCACATGTCATTTCAAGGCAGGCAGGGTTTCAGTTGAAAAACCCAGCTTTACATTAAAGCAGAACCCCCAGGCTTTTCTCCATATCGTAAATGGGGATTTTAATTGTCCAATTAACATTTTCTTTTTTAGCAATACATCATGATTTCCAGCATTAACAGCAGCACTGCAGCTCAGGTTTCTCTGACAATTCTGCCTAATCTGCTTATTAAATGTTTTTACAGGCTTGGTTCCATGCTTGTCTCTTAGCACATATAGTCACCAGCAAAAAAGTGGGTGTGAAGCTCTCCCACGACAGACTGATAACATTTTACACACACATTATCCAGATGTATATCACTCCAAAGCAGCAGAGAATAAGGATTTTATGCTTTGGAACAATATTGGTAGATTTCGAGCTGTTACAGGAAACTATTAGAAGGAGCTCATAAACAATTAACAATGGGACACTCATGTTTCTGCTGATTTGGCAGAAGGCAACAATTTGCTGGTGATTCACTGTTTGTCTCCCAACAGAAACACATAATTTGCTAATCCATTTCAGTCCCTGCCTAGTGATCCTAAAGGATAATGTTAACATTCTTCACCTGTCCCAGCACACAGAACAGGTATAATGAGACTACACATATATACACAGGTAAGACTGTAGGTACACCCATCAGCAGTAAGTGAGGATGGAGATCTCAGTACAAATAGAGCAGCAACTGCAACATCCACTCTGAATTAGACTTTAAGAGTGACAGAACTAAGACTGCTTTCCTCTTGTTGCAGAAATGTGCTTTTATTACTGGTCAAGAAGAAGGCTTCTGTTTAGGCCATGTAGCAGATCTTTCCTACTGACAGCTGAATTTATTTTAATTAAATCCAAGCAAGACAATCGATAAGGGAGGGAGCTGTTTCAACAATTTTTGCCCAAATCAAGTAATACTAGCTTTAGGATCAGTATTTTCTGCAGTAATATTGCTACTGCTTACAGTCCCTCCACCCCAGCTGGTATGATCAGTAGCTGCTTGTAGGGTTCTTCAACTGTATTTTGAAGTCATTGCCTACAGGGGAAAGAGCTGTGACTTTTGCATGCAGTGGCCCCTGCACTTTGGATCTGCTCTCAGAGTTCATAAATATAATTTTCACAGACAAGATAAAGCATTCAAATGAAACATCAGTCCTGTGAAGGACAAGGGAGGGCATTTAATGAGTCTTGACATAAAGTTTTGTCATTCAAATAGTCACATTGGTAGTTCCTCTCCCATTAAGTGTGATTCCTCATTGTCCTTTCAATGTTATTTTTGCAAGTTATCACGCTTCTGTTTCAATTGCAGGTTCCCACAGCCCCTGAAGCTCATTATCCTTCACTACTGGTGAAAGAAAGACAACCCAGGAACAAAATATATACTGGATTTCAAGGAGGTAGTTAATTGTACTGATATTTCCATTCATTTATTTTCCTTTGTGGTACTTTCATAACCACCCCTTCTTTGCTCTGCCCATTCAAAGTGCAAGTGCAGCTAAAAAATACTATTTAGTCCACTTGAACTAGCACAGAAAACTAGCTTTATCAACAGAGCTGAGTTTATTTCTTTCATTGCATATGGCAACATGCACAGCTTTAATTTTTGCCAAACTAAGAGCAAAATCCCTCAAATTTATGTAGTATACTTATGCCCCATGCTCCAAATAGTGGAGAGCAAAGTCTTAGATCACTTTTTGTCTCCTGCATTTAAAAAATGAATGTTAGAGGAGATTCCCGCATATGGAAGGTATCTTGGTCTCTGATTAGGGCTGGGAGAAAATTACCTTAAGTACATTTGACTTGTGTGCTTATGCCTAAGATTATGTAATTTTTTTGGTATTGAATAAAATTGTTCTTTCTAGCCAGAGGTACAAAGGAAGTTTTATGAAGAATCCAGGGTAGGACACTAACCAGCCAGATGTCCAAGTGATTTGGTCATTCCCCAAACACTCCATGTGTTTTTTTCTGTCAAATGATCAGGGAAGTATATTAAGTTTGATAGAAAAGGAGGGACAAAAGTCTTTATTTAAATATGACAGTCTAGAACACCTGGATTAAGAGTTTCAAACTATCCACTTGGTTTCACAGTGAAAATTAAAATGCCTTGACTCTTCTTAACTAGGAAAAAAAAAAACAAAAAAAAAACCAACACAATAAAACACATTAAGCAGAACAGTAAAGCATTTTCCATTGCCTTTCCCTACAGTCTTTAGGTTTTTATAAGGGAAAATTTTACTTGGTGTGAAAGAGAGCACCGAAGTTACAGTTAGTTGAAATCAGGACTGCTAAATCAGTGCTACTTCCTTGCAGCAAACCAGACCCACACAGCAAAGGGGAGCAAAGCATGGGAATTAGAAAGGAAAAATAACTTCTATGTCATCTCACTTGCACTTGGAAAAAGCCAGACCCAGCACATGGTCTTATCAGCCACTCCAAAACCTGGCAAACTCCGAGCAGCGTCTGATGACAACAATGCTGCTTTTAGCTGCCCTTTTAGTCATGGGTTCATAGCAGGGAAAGGAGACGTGCCACAGCCCTAATCAGCTAAGTCACACCTCCTAGGAAAACACCCACACACAAAGGTCAGAAAAAGACCTCTAAGAAGAGAGTAGAAAAGAAGATAAGAGGTGATGGTGAAACCCAACTGTTGTACATTGTATGGATTCCGTTTGGTGTCATGGATGTAGCTTAACTCAGGGGAATGATAACACCCTTTAGTCTCTCCTCAGTGGAGGTGGGCAGAAGACCTGTCAGGATTAGATGACAACTGTCCATCAGCCTCATCTGTCCCTTCCCTTCATTTCAATATTTGTAGGCCCAAAGAACCAATGACAGGGGGAAGATGGCAGATGTACTTACAACATTTAATTATTTTAGAAAGATCAGTCACTGATGTATTTTGGTTTGTTTTTACACAATGGAGTATTTTACACATTCTGCACCCTTTTATTAAGAAGAAGAAAAAAATCAGACATAGCAAAAGGAAGCAGATCATTGGAATTGTACTAAAGGAAACATTGCAGCACAAGGTGAGATAACCATGTCATTTCCTTAAACCCTGCAACACTCAGCAACTGCATTTTTCAAAGTACAAAAAGCCTATTTTTCTCAGTTTTCTTAGATTCTCAGGTTTGCCCTTGAGCATACAAAAGTCAGTAGTTTAAAGTCCAATTGGATTTGCCTTTGATTTGTTCTTGATCCCACAGAATCTTGACATAATAAAGATTAGATCTAGAGATAATAAAGATTTTCAGCCATCCCAGTATTATTGCCAGTTGCAGCTTACTTAGTATTTTGCTGAGATTTATTTGTATCTATCAGCTTCCTTCAGGATTTTACTTCATGTCACAGAAACTGTATTGCAATTTTTAAAAACTAGTTGTCAATCTAAAATTATTAATTCTTTTGATATTAATTCTTCTTAGTATGCTGAAAAAATCCTTTAAAGCATACATAATTTAGGATATTATGACTAAGGGTTCTGCAGAATGCATGTTACAATTTTGTTTGCATACACAGGGCCTGGTCCTACAACTCTTGTTCTTCTGGGTGGCTTTGTTATGATAAGACTGCAAAAATGAGACTTTTTTAATGTGACAAATCAAAAGATACGTGAACAAGTTTTTGACTCATATGCAACTGGAAGTATACAAGGATCAATTCATGTGCAGAAACAATGGCCCAGCAACTGAACATGTGTCAAGAACAGACAAGTCATTTGACTTTAAAAAAACCATATAAATAAATGAGTCCCATCTTTTTGATCAGAATATGAATCACACAAACTACATACTCATGAAAAAGCCCTCTCTCTCTACATTTAGTGGAATACATCCAACGTAGATTTCTCAGGGAGGCTGTGCTCCCATCTGTGGTGACATTAGCAGCAAAAAAAAAAATCTCTTCATATGCTTGCTACCCATTTTCTAAAGTGAAACAGAAGTCACTCCATGAGAGGGAAAAGGCAGTGCAACATCCACAAGCAGGTATGGGGCAGCAGGTCACATCTGTGGGGTGAAGGGCTGGGCTCTGTGGGGAAATGAAGCAAGGGGGACACCCTGGGCCGCTTGGAATCACACTGACCGGGAGCACCACACCTGCCAGGTCTGTGTCTCCTGGTGTGCTCAGCGTGGCAGCAAGAAGTTCCTTCACAGAGGTCCTTTCCACAGAGAAATCTCCAGTGACAAGGAGAACAGTTCTAGCCCTGGATACTCAGTACACCTGGGGTTTGCTTTCTCATGCCATCCCAAACACACAGTGCTTGGAGCACCAAATGTTGTTACAGGGGATTTAACCACACACTCAGTATAAGCTGGAAGGACACAGATACACAGCACTGTTACAGAGCCATCACCACTGAAGACAACCAGTGCTATAAGGGAAACAGCTTGTACAGGAGCATCCATGGGAACATTGTTGCATAAGCACACTTTATCCCATTATAACAAACAAGACTTTTGTCACAAGATGGGAATTTCAAACATTGCTCTGTCATGGGAGGAAGACCAAGAGACCCATGAGGATATCAGCAATGCCTTACTGATCAAAGATCAACTTATAAAACAGTTCATATAGGTGATGTAATTATGTAATGCTTAACAACCAGGCCAGGAGGAAGTTCCTTGCCCCAACAACCTCTAATGATTGTTCTTAGCGTGTGCATCAAGGAAGAAATAGCAGAGCCTGATGCTAAGAGTAGTTTCTGCAGCAAAAGGTATTTGACAGCAGGAAAGTGTGAAACCATGACTCATTTGACCATGGAGCTGTACATCATATGCCAGAGGAGGAGCAGTAGGGCCAGAGAGACACCAAAACAGTGCGAGAGATAAAAGTGCATAAAAGAAGGTTTGATAATTTCAAAGGGTGAGGAAATCACAGAAGCTTAGATCTGAACACATATTTTGCTTGCAGAATGAATTTCATCGTACAGATGGTTACTATTTCATCTCAAAGTAAAGGCCATTACACTGTATGCGCTGGCTTGTGCTCAACAAATACATTCTGTTTCTTTCCTACCCCCCGTGAATTTCCCATTTTTCTTTAACATGAATTTTAAGACACTGGAGCTTAGATAGTCCCAGCCCCAGATCCAAAAGTTACAGCTGAAATGTAGCTCCAAGCTGTTCTCTGGTCCTCTCCCACCCAGGGAGAGCTCTGGTTAAGTATAGAGCTATAAAATTTCCTTTAGGTGACCAGAAGGCTTGTATATTTGTGTGCCTCCTGGCTGATAATCTTCTCCAGACACTCATACAAGCGTTTAGGGATGGCAGTAGACATAAAACTGAAGAGCTGAAATCTAAAAGTCTGCTATGCAACAGACAGAATGTTTCCTTCTTGGCCTTGTCTTTTCTTTCCCTTTCAGTGTTACATAAAACAACCTTATATGTTTGGTTCCATTTAGTTGTCAGCTATAGTAGGTATTTTTAGAACAAAAATTTCAACACTATCTTGAAACAGTGTTAAGCTAAGGACAGCCAATGACATGGAGAAGTGTAACCTGACCCTATTTTTCTAAACAATAGAGATACTGAAACAGTTAATCTCTCATGCTGTAGCTATGTTTTCAAACTAAAATTGCCAAGAGGAAAGGAATGCAGTAAACATCTTAAAGTATACAAATACTGTAGAGAAGATGGCAGATGACAAGATCTTAAGAAATGCAGATGTGGAAAATTATCATCTTCCAAATTATCTCCTTTTCTGTGACTACTTCTGTGTTTGTCACAAGTAGCATTTGCTCTCTTCTCATATTCACATGCAATTTGCTAACTTTTGGTAAAAGAAAGTATGTTATTTCACATTGAGCCTATAACAGAAAGACACAGAAAAGAATCACAATAAATACAGTAATGCTATCTAGACCTCTGGCAAGCTTTACAAAGATGCTGGAACCCAGATAGGTACATCCTGTGTAACAGTGATGCCTGCACACACACAGTTGAATTTCTGATAAAATTTAGGCAACATGAAAAAAAAAAAAACAAACTTAGTTCTATGCTGCCCTTCACAGTCACCTGAGCCAAAGCAGACCTGAGAACAAGCTGCAGGAGATGAAGAGATCCTTTCTTTTTAGAAGCTCCCCACAATTAGGTGAATGACAAAAGTTTTTGTTTGTAGCCTGAGAATGGATGAAGACTGACAGAGAAAATCTTAATCTCTAAGGAGAGGTACTCTTTTCTTTTGCTTTAACGGAAGAAAATTTAGTCCTGTTAAAAGAAACCTTTCAATGCAAAGCAGACTCACTTCCTTCAGTAATATTATTCAGTATTTAAATAACCAGTTTAACAAGAACACAAAGACCTAATTTCAGAACTGGATATCATGTGGATATGCAATTAAAAGCCCAAAGGGAATTACAGTCTGAGCCTATTTAAATGACTGTTGTGATTAAGATGTTTGACTGTCCTGTTTCTTTCCTATTTGGACTTATTAATAGCTCCATATCTCAGTGATTCTATCTAGGTAAAGGGACTATCAGAGTGTTCCTTTCCATTTTCAAAAGGTATTTTCTAGTGTCGGCACCCTGAAGCTTCATAGCACCATGTAAAATTTTTGCTTACGTATTTTTATACCAATTGCTGTTTCAGATTGCCTATTTTGTTCTCCCACTCGATATAAATATTTATTCATTACCCAAGATTTAATTTTACCTGCAAAGGCCATTGATTTTTAGCTTTTATCACCTTCAGTTTTGTTTCTGAATTGTCGGTGGTACACACATATATATCACCACATGCTAAAACACTGATCATTATACTCTGTTTATAATAAGAATTGCATCTATTTGAACAAGTATTTTTTGGGGACTTGTTTCAAAATTATACTAGATATCATTTTCATTAGAAATAGTAACTTGTCACATACTGAAGCAAGAGCCATGTTTGTCTGAAATTAAGAAGGTGGCTGGCAATATGTCCAACTTTGATATTAAATCCTGTCTAGTTAGCCTTCAGAGTAATTTTCCTAAACTTCAAGGGCTATGAAAAGAGGATTGCCAAGCTTCCCAGGCAGAATATTCAGCACATTAAGCCTATCATGTTTTTACTTTTACAAGGTATTTTTGCTAATAACTGACCAAAGTGAGGGCTCTGTGTTTGATTTACTGTTATCCAGTTTAAATATATAGTACTGGAGAGACAGACTTGAACAGTGAAGATGCCTAAGCTTCAAAATTTGTTAAAGACAACACAATTACAGCCATTCACTCACCAAGACAGAACTTGATCTGTTTGGATTTTATGCCTTGTCTTTGATTTTCCAACTACTTATGAATAATTGCATAGTGGGAAGCCCCTGCAAATCTAAATTCTTAAGGAAAAACTTCATTACTTTAGTTCTCAAAAGCATATTAAGTTTTGCATCCTAGTAAACTGAAGTGAGACCTCCTTATAACCCTATGAATCTAAGAGTTTCTCCTCCTGTATCTATAAATATTATTCAGAGATCTCAGAGTGACCCTGAACAGATTCTGATGACTGAGAAAGCTAGCAAGAAATGCCTGTAGTGTTTTCCCTGACCTTGCCTTTCTAACAGAGCACAACTCAGCAAGAATATATTAAAGAATGGAATTGCAAAATTCGGGAGGGGAAAACTATAGCCAGAGGTTTTCCTCTGTGTCATTGTCTGCAAGCACATGAGAAGAATCATAGGATCTGTAGATAACAGGTATTTCTGAAACAAAATCAAGCACCAGCTGAAAACAGATATTTTAATCCTACAGCCTACATGGCTTTCTAAGAAAGATGCAAGCTAAATTGGAGGTAAAAGTATTATGCAGAATTAAGTGATAAGGTCCTCTAATCTTCTTCTGTAAAAGAGATTAGAGTAACTGATGATTTTAATAGTCTCTTCTGAGTTTAAAAAACATGAAAGCCTTGCTCTGCTTCCCCCCCCCCCACCCCCCACCCCCCCAAACTGACAATCAAGAGTACAGTGCCTCTTGACATTTTTGGACAAGTCCCAAGATAATATGGATATTGCACAGATTATCAAAACTTAGAACATTCCCTAAAACTTTTGAGAAAAAAAAAGAAAATGTTGAAAAACTAGCCACACAAAGTTTAGGTAAGAGGATGTGTGTATTAACAAGATTTTTCACACACAGCATTTGTTCTTACTGCACTTGCTGTTTTGCTAACTCTTAGTGTGTCCATCAGGCTGGCAGTGCTCATGTAAACTTGTTTTGCAGCAGCTCAGTTTTTATCTGGTCTTTGCAGCTTAGGGGGCAGGGAATGCTTTTCTATTTACTTCTCTTCTACAAAACCACAGAGCCCCTTCCAGCACATAGAAACTATTAGAGTGATGAATTATCCATTCCCTCTGCTCCCAGATGTAACCATCTCAGTTACTGGTACAACTAAATATTTGTTGTCATCTCACATTTGTAAGTATTATACCGTGGCCAAAGCAGGAAAGCAGCAACACATAAATCAAAAGTTTTGTTTTTCCATTCCATATGCCACAGTCTGCTAGAAGATCCAAAACAGACTGAAGTAGCTGTAAAGAAACACAGACCTTACAGCTGTGTGTACAAGAGAGCAAATGTAGTCTTTTACCAGACAAGTTAACATTGTGTAGACCTGTTAAAACAATTATTTGCTTCCAGCTTTTAGTGGCTTGTTTTTATTGTACTGAATGGAAGAGCAGTTCAGCTGCTGTTCTGAATCTATCTCCAAATAAGTATTTTTCTTTCCATAGCCCATAGAGGGAACTGAGCACAGCTACATTCCTAAGTTGGGTGCCCATAGGCAGCGTGACTGCCCTGTGCTCAGGGTAGCACACACTGCCATCCACAGCCAAGGCAGATTTTTGCCACCTGAAGCAGACAGCAAAGCTCACTCTCCCAGCAGGCTTCTCTCATGCACTGGCAGAGTTTAACCCAGCAGAAACCTGTGGGAACCATATGGATCTGCCAGAAAGTGCTCTATGGCTTTTGCCTTACATGGCCAGCTGGGAGCCCAAGGAAACTTCATCTCTCAGGATAATACAAGGTCCAGGTGCTGCAGGAGGCTTAGGGACCATCAAAGCAAGGGGCCTGCACTTACCTGTTTTTCCTAACACAGTTCCAGGAGATTGGAGAATGTCTGGGATAATGTCACTGTGCTGTAAAACCATTCTTCCCCCAGCTCTCAGCTCTGCCAGCAGCACATGATAATGTATGAGGGGAAGCTTCAGGCTGGAGGAGAAAAAGCCCAGACCAGAGAGCACCATGAAGAAGCTGAAAATACAGGAAAAGGGATAATAGGATTTAGGACCAAGGACTAATGTTTTACAAGGGATCTGTTTTGCTGGGCTGCACTTTCAGCAGAAGACCTGTGAGCAGTTGTAGAGCTCCAGTCTAGGCTCTGTCTATATTCCAATTTCAGCCCCACAGCCTTCCCTTGATTAATTTCTGTGGTTGAAGAAATCCCTGAGAGGGAGATAGTCCATGCTTCAGGCAGCCTCTGGAGGAGAGTAGGATGATGGGGTGTATGTAGGGCATGGGGATCAGTCTGGATACAGCCCCTCTGTCACCTCTCTCTTTCCCTGAGCCTGCCTCCAGCCTGTCCTCCTAAGTATCCCCTAAATGTCTCTGTGTTTGAGAGAACCCTGCTCTTTGCATGACCCATGGAGTAAGGACACAAACCCACTGAGAATCATCCTTGTAGCCCTCAAAAGTATCCAGAAGAGCAGCAGATGCTGCCTGAGGAAGGGATTCCCCTAGCAGTAGCCCACTAATTCTCCACTGTCCAAGAAAATTTAAGCCTGAGATGGCCTTCCCTGTCCATTTAACCTGTCTCCCCCTCTAAGAATTTCCTTCCTTCCCACACAGTAAGTAAGCTTGATGGACTCTTTTTGCCATATGCCAAAAGGACACTTCTTTTTTTAATGAACAAATTAAAATGTCAGTGACCTGGACTTGCATGAGAGATTTTGTTATTTTGTCCTTTTATTTGGATGCCATTTGTGCCTTTCTGCCTTTGCTGCTGTTGGGGAGAGGTTCAGGGAAGCAGTGTGAAATGGCTGGGTTTCTACTATCCTCCAAAGTACAGGCTAGGATTCCTTCCAATTGTTTCTAGAAAGTTATTCTGCATGTTAAACTCTTGTGGTTTGTCTCCATGCCTGAGAGTTTTGGATTGACCTTTGGTAAGTGAGCAGAGAGATATTTTGGGGTAGTAGTCCTTCAGTCTCACCAAAATTAAGTACAATTAGGATAAAATAAGGAAAAAAAGGGACAAGTTTTTTGCCTAAAATTGTTGACAGAGCCACCACAATGTACCATCCTGGTTACGTGTTTCAGATTTTGACCATACTATGTCAAAATATAATATATTCTCTATAGCACAACAGAGATTTCACAATGTGACTCTTGCAGAGTTATTGCAGATAAAAAGACTGATACCTTTTCAGTAAATTGGTTATGTTAGAAATCCTTAGTATGTTAGGACTTGGTAACTTGTTGATCAGGTAGTTACTGGAGTGTAAAAAAACAAAGGCCTGTCTTTCTTTTCCTGTTTGACCTACAGGCTCCTGCTGGCCTCGTTCTGCAAGATGGGGAGGAGGCAGATTCCTCCCTGACAGAGCCTGAAAGACAAACCCCTGACTGCAGCCATAGTTGCACCAGGAAAGCAGCACTGATCTTGGCAAGGCTTCTTTGTGCCATACAGAGCAATTTTCTCATGCTGTTGTGCAAAGCAGAGCCCTCCACAGCTGGTATTTGCTAACTCACACAAACATGATACAGCTATTTAAGACAAGGGTTACAGAGTCACATGCTGAATGTAGCTGGGACGTAGCTGTCCCCATTGAAATATGGCTGCTGCTAACATTTTGGCCCTTGTGAAAATCACTGTGCTCCTGCACTCTTCCATGACCACATTTGGGCAGGACTTCATTTTAGATCTTATCAAGAAGTCTTTCTTCCCACAAGAAAAGATTTTGCAAAACTGTTGAGACCTTTGTTTCTACATTTACTCCTTCAAATACTTCAGAGATTCTGAAGGCTTTAATTTTCAGTGCTTAGAATAAGTGCAATGCAACAAAGTTTTGACAGTCCAGAATATTTATTTTCAAAGTACTTCTTGCTGTTATAATTTATAGCCCTGCATGGGTATTTTTACTATGCTTTTTAATTCATAATAATGCCATAACTTGTAACACAGTCCTTGGATGTCGGTGGTTCAATATGAATAAACAAACTTGAGCAATAAGAATCTAAGTCAATTACCCTTTTAGTTAAAGAAAAGTGCATGTCTGAACTGTGGACTTTGCAACCAAATCTCATTACCACACTTTTCAAGTAAGCACTTCAGAATAGTTTAAACACCACCAGCAAACCAGGAACATGAACACTGGCAGGGTAAGCTAGGTGTCCTGTCAGTAGCATTACACCTTCCAGCTTAAAACATGATGGCTTCTTTGCCCTTTCTCCCACATTTCTAACCTTAATTGCTGTGGAGTCAGGGCTGCCATCAGCAGACTACTTGAGCTATGCATTAACATGTATTTAAGGTGACACTCAATCCTACAAAATAAAAGTGGTCCTCACACCCTGCCCACCTTTGTCTCTGTATCTGTCTCAGACATTGACAGCCAGCAGCTGGATAGTGAAACAAGACAGTGTTATTTAGGTGCTTTAACTTCCCAGGCAGCGTGGGGAGAGGGTCAGAGCTGCAGCCACGAAGGCGGCTGAGGCACCTTCCTGCAGCCACGAGCACTGGAGCCAGCAGGGATGAGTGCGGAGGCTGGGGACAGGGCCAGGCAATGACAGCACCAGCTCCCAGGCACGAACACCACCAGCAGGTCACTGGCAGGCTTCCACTTGGAGCAGCCCACTGTGCATTAGTGCAGTCTAAATAGGCATTTGGCAAGCCTCACATCACCTCATACAAGAGCATCTCACTCCTTAATGCCATCATTAGTTCTGCACTAAGCGCATCCCTTTTCAAGGAGGAAACAATAAAGAAAGGCGAAATTCTTGAGGCAACAGTGCAGAGAAGTGTCAAGAGTTGTGGTTCCAGAGGACAGACCTCGCTGACAACTCCAGTGCTTTTTACAGGATTACTACAATGCAGTGAAAATCAAAAAAAATGGGAGTAGAAGTAGTCAAAAAAGAATATAAACCTGAACACAATCTGATCCAACTCAGTACCATGTTTGGTATTAGAAGTAAATCAAGTAATCTTGAAACTCCAGTAGTTTGTCTTCATTGCTCAAGAATAAAACTTCAGGCCAGTCTTTCACAGAATTCCATTATAAGTCATGGTGTTTCAGGAGACATGTATATGCCCAGTTTTAAGAAAGAGAAAATATAAGTGATCTTAAACTGTGCGCAAAGAACCTACTAAACTACTATGGTAATGACATGCATGGGAATTAAATATGCAGTCTCAAAACCAAAAGGTTTGGAAACAAAGGAACTCAAATAGCATTTCTCTGAAGTAACTACTAAAATAATATAAAGGAATACAGATAATACCATTCAAAGGATATCTGTAAAAGTATGTTCAAAAGGTGCTTCTCATCACAATTTGTCTATGGATATCTCAAAATCTTTACTTCTAGTCAGCTAGGAAGAGGTTCAAACTGACTTTATCACGCACGGTACATGCATTTATTTTATTTCTTACCCTCTGATGTGCTGATGCCCAGCAGCTTCTCAAACAAGCACCTGATAACACAGTGCTTCCTATAAATTTCTAATACTTATTGCAACATCAAGAATGATGAAAGAAAAATATACAGATGCTGTCAGCACAAAGCAAATCTATTTGGTTGATGGATGATTAGAATTCCTCAGTAAAAACCTTGATAAAAAGTTTATATTGTTCTTCCCATGTGAAGAGCATCTCTTGGTAATTATCCATTCCTATATGGCACTTGGATCCTTTACATAATCAAAAGTTGTAAGACTAAGTTCCCACTCCAGTAGAAAAATTAATCACTCCACTTAACATATCTGTGGCAGAAGAGGCTGGTATTCTCCATTTCACAGGCAACAAAGAATACAATTGCCCACAAAGCATGAGAAGAACTGTGCTTAGCTTTACTCAAAAGGCATATTGTATAAAAGCTGTAAACTCTCAAGCTGAATATAGAATTCTCATTCTTTCTAAAGACTGTTCATGCTGATCCACACAAGCATTGATGATTAACTACACTGTGCTCCTCCAGCTCTCCTTTATGGAGCATAAGGCTGTGCTTGTAGGATGGCACGCACCTGCTAGATACATATTTATGGAACAAAATCCAATCTGTGCGTTCACTGTCCTTACCTCATCTGCTTACATGTATACTGTCCAGTTATCTCTCTGAAAGAATGAAACATTTTATGTTTATACATAGTTTTTTCCCCGTAAAAAGTTATTTCTTAAAACTATTGTGCCTTTGAAAATATAACAAGCTCAGCAATGTTTTTTTGTCTAATCATCTAACATCCACTGCTCATGCATTCTAGAATTAAAAAAGGTATGTAGCAGATTTCAGGTTTTGGGATCAGTAAGAATTTCACTGCCTAATAAAGCACAACCTTGAGTACAGTATATTTGGCTTCTACAGACTGACTGGTTAGCTGTATTCAGTAACATTTCATTTTACTGGGAAAAGGCAGCATGGTTCCTCTCTATCAACAGAATATATTTTAAAGTCAGGCCAATTGCATTCTGAGATGAATCAGGTTTATATTATAAATTGGAGTACAGCCAATCCTTGAGTTTTGACAGGAGGATCAAAAGATTACAGGGACTATATTATCTACAGTTTTTCATTAAGGAGTCATATCCATTGGTTTAAAAAAAAACCATCTTGGGGCTCAAATTGCAACACAAATTACAGGCTGCTAAGTCATATCTCAAGTACTCTGTCTCATGGTTATCCAGCTGTCAATTCTGCAATTCTATAAGCAGTGGTATCTTCCACACTGTGCTGCACTAGTTGCTTCTACAGGCAATACTTTCATGCACTGTTTGAGCTACTCTGTGGCAACAGCTGGTCAAGAATCCCAAAAACTGAGAATAAAATACATGAATATTAGGAGAAAGCAATCTGCTTTGTGTGCTGACAATTTCCCACAGTAGCTTCATAGTAAATCAAGAGGTGACATATGGGAACTGGATTTCACTGATCCCTAGCCATCAGACAGGATGAGTCTACATCATTCTCCAAGTGCACACTTGGCTCTTCTCCCTGCATATATTTGGGCATAGGGCCATGCTGAAGCTGAGTGCACCAGAAACTTGATGCATCCTGCGGTCTGCACTCAGCCCATCTCCCCTTGCAGCAGTCTTGCAGGGCAAATGCTGACCAATTTGCTCTCACCAGGCTGAAACAAAGTCTTGTTGTTTGTGGGTTCTTTTGTTTGTTTGCAATTTTTTAATTGGCTGAAAACAAAAGTGCTGAGGTGTAAAACCAGGCTGAGTGCTGTTCTTACCTCTGCCATCAGAGTGGTACCAAAGAACGTTAATCAATATAGGTATTGGTGTTTTATATAGGTAAATATGGGCTCGTCATTACCAGTAGCCATCTAGGAATGCTTTATTTGAAATATTCCCTTGCAAAGACAACTGTTACAGTTCCATGTATATTACCTAAGTGCAGGTGAGGAGAGTACCAGTTATGGAAATACTAACTAGACTCAAGTACCACAGACTAGCCTGGAGATTACCATTTAAATTTATCATTGTTTGCTGTTGGGTGCTTTGTGTTTGTTTTTGTTGGTTTGAGTTTTTTAATCCAAGACTCACAACCATTTAAATATGTAGAAGTAGAGGCCCTAATGACTGCAATCTTCAAAAAATTAATTAAAAACGTATCAGAACTCTCCACCATATTGTGCAGGACTGAACCCAGAAAATGGCTACTGTGGCTATGAAAGATAGAAACGCGTCTCCCAGGCACAAATCCAGTGACAGATTACGTTTCTTAATCCGAAACATTTCTCTGCTTACATGGCTGTTTCCAGGGACTGACAAAGCAGAATATGACCAGAGGACCAGTGAGCTATACTGGGTAGAACTGGCAGATGACCAAAACAAGTATACTTAAATAAAGTGCCCAGAAGTTCAATACCAGTTTTGGACAAATCTCACTTTTGAGAACGTGGGATTTTCAACCCTTGAACAGTAATCTGTGTGGGTACCTGCAATCCCTTAGTCATAGCTGTCACAGCATCAAGCCTGAGAGAGTTCAGAAGTGTCTGGACAATGCTCTCAGGCATATGGTGTGATTCTTGGGATGTCCTGCACAGGGTCAGGAGCTGGACTCAAAGGCCCTGATGGGTCCCTTCCAACTCAGTAGATTCTATGATTAAATAATGGCTTTTTCCTAATGCCCATCAGCAGGTATACTTTTTACAGCAAGGGGAAGTATCTTCCACCACAGATACTAAAAAGCTTTTAATATTTGTGACATAAATATATGAAGTGCTTCAGTTTCTGCTTCAGATGAAATAGCCATGCAGCCACACTCACAAAATGTCTTATGGAAAACTTATTTCAGAAACAAAACCAAAGCCACTCATGTTTCTTCTTAAGCTAATTTAGGGCTTTTCAGTCAAATTAACGTGAAGAAATATATTTAACTTTAGCAGCAGTCTCATGTTTAATTTCCTCAAATCCTGTAACTGTTATCAGCTTTGTAGTAAATAAAGTGATTCTTACCTGGGAAAGAGACAGCAGCACAGTTCAGGCATTTATTTTTTCTAAGCAATCAGCAAATACACTGTTACAAGCTTTGGAATATCAGGAGTCCTTCTGTAAAAGAGAAATCCCTGTAACCCAACTGCACAAAGATAAACATTTACATTGTTCACACAGTTACTTGGTCTGACTAATTTTCCAGCACCCTCAACTCCTCAGTCAGTTTGTTGCAATACAGCACAAAAGAAACGTCACTCACACACTGAGATGTCCAAGGCAAAAAAGGGGCAGTTTATTTACAGACCTCGACATTTATAGAATTCCAACAGTGACCATGGATTGGAGGAAGAAAATCTTCCTCTCCAACCACACTGGTCAATCCAACAGTCCATCAATTCTCTCCTCCTACAGAAAGGAATGCAAAACAATGACTGTTTACATGAAACATGTGTGAGACACTCCATTGCAAAAGGTAAACACAGAAGGCTGAAGGAACTTTAGAAAAATTTTAAAAAACAGAGAAGAACAGGGCAACATCAGTTCTGTGGGCAGTTGGCTGAGGAAGATTCCCAACAACAATAAAGCTGAGTGCAAAGCATTGCCTCTTTGCAAATGGTAGCATTTCCTACAGAAGATCCAAAACCAGTTAAGTATAACATCCATGATACTTGGCAAATATGCACGACTGAAAGAGAATTGTAATGGCCTAGAAGTCAAGTCAAAACTCCAGTAGCAAGACTGGAAGCAGCAGCAGCAGAAATAGGATGAATTAAAAAAAAAGTTCCATAGAAGTATAGAGCCAATAAAAGTACCACAAGGAAATGAAAAAACTCTCTCAGTTTACTTATAATCAAGGCATATTTTACTGACAGATCAAGAGACCACATGATAAGATGTCTTATATAACATTAAGAATTTCACATCATTACAGGCTTCATTTGAGCTACAAAAGCAAGAGATTTTGTATATTTCATGCTGACAGCTCTGGAGAGAAACCGCAATAAAATTCTCAAATTTATTCAGATTGATTAGCAATAACCATACTGCAGCAGCTGCTTTGCCACTGCTCAGCACTTTGTGTGCACGAACAGCACGAAAAGCTGTGACAGTACTGTGATTTTCCTGATATGCGTAGAATTACACAACACAAACCATATATTTAAGGAGAAAGTTTAAAGAAAAGGCAGCTCTTTAAAAAATGGCCAAGTGAAACTCCAACAGTATACAGAAAGTTAGCACAATGTATATTCACAACTATCAAAGGCTGTGAAGCTCAAACTCCCATTAAATAGTATTTGCTTAAAAATCACAAGAGGCTTGAAAACACAAAAATATTTTTGGAGCATTTGCCAATCTTCATCTGCTGGACCAAGGCACTCTAACACCTTCCATCAATCAGAGTAGAGAACAGAGTCAATGCCCACATTGCTAGTTCTGTTGGGCAATCTCCCTCAAGCGTCCCTGAGATGGATGGTTACCATTAATCACACTGGACTGGAAAGTTCATCTATTCCTGGCGTGCTAGGGTAGCACTTTCTCTCAGGTAAGTGCTTCAGAATGAGAGTAAAAAACACTTTCATAGTCCCAGCCATCTATTTCAGTGAGGCTGAGCACTGAAGGAGGTTTAACAGCACATCCTGTTAGTCCTCAAGTATTTTCAACAGGACTCGAACACCGAATATTCTTTCCAGATTACTGCATTAGGACTGATCAAACTGGTGTTTCGGAGGGATAGTCATTTCTCCAGACTCTTTAATAGCAGCTGGATCAGCACTAGAAAACCTGATAAGAGGTGTTCTAGCTCACTTCAGCTCTCAAGCAATGAATATGACAGCAGTACCACAAAAAGTCCTTTCACTGATACTCACTCCCTCCTCCAGCATAACTTGTAGCTTTGAGGAAATGCAGGCTATTTGGTTCTTTTCACTAAGTAATAAAAAATGTATCTGTACTTAGGGATTTTTTGAGGAAAAACAAGTATTTTATGGTTCAAGAACTTGAATCATTTATCTACAGTATGGTACTGTCAACTCTTTTGGAAAAATAATCCTGCAAATGCACACAAAAATCTTCAACAAAACCCATGTCAAATCCTTCTTGTTGAATAACCAGGAATCCGAATGCAGTAGCAGGTTCCAGTTGTGGGAGACAGTGACATGGAAAGAGGCAAAGCATACAATGTAATGCCTAATGAAATACTGCTGATCCAACACCTGAAAGTCTAAAATCTTCGTGTACCCCTAGCTGACTGCTGACTCCTGTCTTACAGCATCTTCAGCTAATGCTTATCTTTAGAGACAAGATGTACATTTGGTAAGTACCCTGTAGAGTCCTACATCACGTTAGGTTTTGAATGCCTTGTTTTAGTAGTCCTCACCAAATGTGTATGTCTGGTATTGTAGCAACTGAATCAAAATTTCTATTCCTTTAGCTGCCCTGAGAGGTGAGGTACAATATTTGGAAGAAAGTAAAAGCAATAAACCCAAGTGTTTACATGTATTTCCTAAATAAAGCACAAACAAGGTCATGCTTTCGTAAGTAGCAAATCCTTGACCACATGAGTAAAGTTGTTAGGTCAAGTGCTGATAGTAAAATTTGATCTTATGGGCCTTAGAGAAACAATGTGCTTATTTGCTCTGCATTAGTATTCTGAAGAAAGACATCTATTTGGTTACGGAAAAAATTAAACAAGGCCAAAACTGTACCAGCAGATAATTACTGTGAAGCCATCCATTACAAATGACCGATTACACAAAGAGGGCCTCGTGCAGAGCTTAGCAGGAGATCTCACAAGTAGCAGCTTCCTGAAATAAAAGCAGCTGAGTACAGACGAGCTTGAGGCAGCAGTTGAAAACACGCCCTGACCGGGCAGGCAGGAGCACACGTTGTACCTCTGCACCTGCAAAGAACAGTCTGCTAAATAAGTCCTTTGGCCGTAGAGTGCAGCGTTTTATCTCCCTTACTGC
Source organism: Phylloscopus whistleri (assembly GCA_017589585.1). Classification (NCBI taxonomy): domain Eukaryota; kingdom Metazoa; phylum Chordata; class Aves; order Passeriformes; family Phylloscopidae; genus Phylloscopus; species Phylloscopus whistleri. Next base: position 3,191,537 of record JADMLD010000090.1, read on the forward strand.
CGCCCCACCGCCACCCTCATCAACAGAGAGATACAAACACATTTGTTGTCACAAGGTCACAGCAGGAACAGAAGCACAGAAAGAGTCCACCAACCACAGAGAACTGACACCTTTTTTAGACCTCATATTTGCACTCCACTTCTGAACCCCAACCTAGATTTCCAACTGATGGCCAGATTAAAAGGAATAAAGTTGTCCACTTCCTAGGAAGAAGTTATTTGGCAAGAACCTTGATGAAATTCAACAGAACCTGAAAATAATATTTAGTTAGAAACACAAACATATGGCACTCACAGGCCATTGGAGAACTCTGTCACATTTCCACACCTGTATTGTGAAGCCAGAGAAGAGGAAACAAGTACGGATCAAGTATATAAAGACGTAAAGTAGGAACAAAACATCCCCTAAAAGTTGCACTCTCATAGAGAGGAAAATTTGATCTTTTCAACACCTTGAGTAAGGAAAAAAATCCAATACACCTACACAACCAGTGCTATTTTATCTGCTAGATGAAGGAATTCTTGGGTCAAAATTGCACCGCCACCTACATGTGTGCAGATACAGAGCTGATGCTGAGTTTTAACTTAGGAAAAAACTGGCTGTTTTAATTTCTCACAATATTTTTCCAGAGTCAGGGAATGCCATTGTCACTGAACATCTTTTCATAAGCAATCATGTAAGTAATGAATCCAACAACATCAAAAGGGGGGGAGGATGTCGTGACATGGGCTATCCTTTTTTTTTTCAACAGCTTCCTAACTTAACCCTAGAACAAGTTCATTACATAATTATTATTTATTCCTCCTTCTCCCACTTCTAAACATGCAAATACAATACATCTATCCCAAGTATGCATTAGATTTATGAAAACTCCTTAAAAATTATTCTCAAATTGCATTTCCAATACTTTAATGTATACATCAGGGTAACATTTCTATTTTCATTTACTGCAGTTATTAATATTGTGACTATCTAGGTTTTAAGAGACTTATGTTTGCTGTGACTCTTAATCTTTCAGCTCTTCCCTGAAGAACTGCCTGTTCCTCTGCAATTAAGTTACCCTCTGTGAATCCCACACTACTCTAGCTTCTTTTGTTATATAGTACGTGCATAGAAATTTCTGCAGGTAGTGCAGCAAACTTTCTATCTTGTAAATCATTTTTATCAGCTATTTCTAGAAAGCAGTGCTAAAGCTTTTTAAACCAAATTATTAGTGTTTTGTAACCTGAGTTTGTAGTCAAGATAAATTTTGCTTCGTAAAATTTAAGTCATTGGCTACCTAAAGAATTTTAAAAGCACTTGTTATAACAGCAAGACACAGATAAATTCTTTACTTCTTAGTAGCTCATACAATTAAAATACTTCAGTTGAAAATCACATTTGTTTTATTTAGTTTTACTTAAGCTTAATATAAATTGTGGGCTTAAAACAGCACACAAAGGATGCAATTAATACACATTTGGGTTTTGCTATCTAAATGAAAACCACTATGTAACTAAAGATGCAGTTAACGCACAGGGAATAGTTTAACATGTTGTGTGGCCTTCTCTTTAGTTTTTTAGGAATGACTGACATACAGAGTATAAGGCTCCTATAGGCAGAGCTATGGGCACCATTTATTAATATTGTCCAACGCTTGCCAGGTGAAAAATCTTCATTCTCTAGTAACTTGTTCAGACATAAAAGAAACTTTTTTTAAAGACTCCTACAGTTTCATTTTGGCAGAATCTACAGAGAACTCTGACATGCAGCTAAGCAGGAGGACTGCTGAAGGGTAAAGGAGGAAGAGGAGGCCAATTTGATGGGATAGGAAAGACCATGAGCTAAGAACTAATATGGGGTCAGTTTGAGTTTCCACACTCCCCCCACATACTTTATGCTCTTTCTGAAGGAAGGAATGGCAGAGACCCCCATCCTGGCCCGGGACCATTCCCCTTTGCCTGCAGGCACAGGACACGCTGGTGCCTTAGGGCAGTGAGGAAAAAAAACAAAGACTTTCATCCTGCAGTCGTCACAGCAGCTTCAGGCCAGCAAGGATAATTACTAGTTTGCTTTTGCCATCCTGGCTGAAGTTCAATCACAAACCCAAAACACCAAGTTTGGTAATCTCAGCTGAGGTCTCCTTTGCACAGCTATTTATATCAGGCATGTGGCACGGTCAAAAACTCGCGATATTCAGCCATGGTGGTATTATTAGAACAAACATGGGGGCGAACTCCTCTGGTTTTTCAGTTCTGCCTTTAGCTGGACAGTTTGTAAATGCCGTGTGAAAGCAGGGTGGACGTGTTTGCATTCTGTTCACAGTGCCTCTTCATTTGAAAACTGGCACCTACAGAAGCCTGACAATCACATGAAAGAACTCTGTAGCAGGCTGAAGAGGCTTTGCTGTGACAAAGCCATGATGGACTGAGGGCACAGGAATCCATTTCTCCAGTGACGGAGAACATGTGCTACTGTTTCTGTAAGGGAACCACCCTCCTGAACTAATTAATGGAGTTATTTCTTTTCTTGTTCTTCATTTTAAGACACTGAATCCACTTTTGCTCAGGTAAACCAGATAAAGATTTAAAAAGGGAAATTAATGAAAACTCAGTCACAAGTTACTAGTAAACAAATCCTTTTAGGATTTGAGGGCAAGGCCCTCAAAGGCCTCTCACTATTCCCCTCATTTTCTGGACATATCTTGTGTTTTAAGAAGCAGAAATTACCTAAAAGGGTATAACATCCACATTGTTAAACAAGAAAGCAGAAGATTCACAAAAAATGTAGAAATACTTGCCAAAAAAAAAGAGTGAGTTTTAGGGTTTTCTTTGAGAAATGACCTGACCTTGATAGCACCCTCATGACAAAATAAGCTGCACTAGATTCTTCCCAGGAGTAACAGCAGCACTGAAACAGACCTAGTAATGAAGGAGGAGCAGGTTTAAGGGTAGTATTCCCTCCTGACAGTCATAAAATCTGTGTGCCTCAAAACTTAATCTCCAGGTTGCTGGCCTGACTTACAAGAAAAAATCAGTATCCAAAGTAAAATACTCACAGGAACTAAACCAGAGTAGTTTACAAAGCATTCTAAATATTCCATCATCTCTTACATCTAGAACCTTTGTTAGTAGTATTTAGAAAAGCACTGCAAAAATAATTTATGCATTCTAAACTTGTCAGTCTTTCACATAAAATAGCCTTACCTGGTATAATTATGAGACTCTTTTGCTTCACAATTTACCTTAGTTCTGGAGACAAGAATGAAAATTTGTCTTACCCAAAATGTCAACTGACAATCTAAAATAACAAAGCTTTAAATGAATTGTCCTTGATAAAAACATTTACATCATAACAAGGAGTAATTATTCCAAACAGATTCTCCCAATGCCAAGTTTTGCAGGCAAACATGAAGATTTTCTCAAGTGTGATGCCATGTGTGAAGGGCTAAAACAAATGCACACCATTTGAAACTCTCTGCTTGTACACCAGGTAACACCACCTCTGTTAAACAACAGGGATCTCCTGCTGTCAGCTGTACTCACTGAACTGGCAGCCACTGATTTCAGCAAAATAAATCAATAAAGAAACCAAGCTGAGCAAGTCAAACTTTGACCCATTCACACATTCAAATTTTCAGACTAATAAGGCACTCTGCTTCCAAATGTAAGAATATGGAAGAGTGCCGGAGAGGAGAGATTCCAAGCATTAAATTGATCAGCAGAAGTGCAATTACCAAAAACAAAGCAGAGAGGACTTCAATTTTCACATGCTACATATTTCAGGAACAAATCATCTTTTATATTAAGAACATTTTCTTGTATTTTTGGGAGGAGAACGAGTGTTCTACTGAGAAACCATTCCCACTACAAAAATCAGCTGCTCAGCGAGGACATGTCACAAGTCCCTTGACATGAAGGGAGGCAGGGGGAGGGGAGATCCATTTAGAAATTAATTTTGTAAGTCATTAAAGGATGAGCCATTCTAAAAGATTCAGTTAAGAACACGCTTATGCAACTACTTTAAAACCCCATAGCAGCTTCTATAATTTCAGGTTCGTGGTACAAGCACACATTAATTTTGACATTATCTGTTCAGATTATTGCACACATTTTATTGTTGGCATTTAAGGGATTCTAACAGGATAACACCATCTTTATTAAACTGTTGATACAAGATGATTATTTCAGCATGAAGTCAGATGAAAACATTACAAAAATGATGTAGCTATTAATAGATTGCAGTAAACTATTAAAAGAACATCTTCCTTACAATATTGGTCTTTTGTTTACAATTAAAGACCAAAAAAATGAGGGGGTTCTGTCATAATATTTTACTGAATTAGCATTTAAATAATACTTGAGGCACTTTTCAGAAATTACTGAAAGCTATGAATAATTATCACACTCAGTTAAATCTGAATATATCTACAATATTAACTGTTACATATGACAGTACTATTTGCTTTTAAAATCCAGTTTTCTAGAAGGTTGTAAAGTTTGTAAACTTAAGCTTTCTGGCTGTCTATAGTAGCAAATATGCTGCTCTCATAATTTTCATGTCATATGAAAATGATTGTTTATGTATGAATTAAGCTCCACAACATTAACTGTAAGGTAGGAAGTGCCAGTAGTCTTTATACAGAATTGACAGATTGTGACTTGGTGAAAGGAAGAGGAAGGAAGCACAAAGCAGACAACTCCATGGGCTCTGTCATCCCATTTCACAACACAGATCTCTGATGCTACTCCAGAAGATTGTATTAGTCTGATAGTTCTACATTGAGAACAATGTGTGTTCCCAAGCACAAGACTAAATCACTGAGCAGATAATTTTTAAAAAGGAGATCTGTTGTACTTCAGTTGTTCTTGATTACTCAGTATAAAACGTTCTGTGACTTTGCAGAAAAATCACATCATATTTCTGTCTCTGGACTTGCCAAAACACACTAAAAGAAGTCAAATTCTGTTCCATGCATATCCACAGACATGGGAGAGAAATTCTTGCCCCTGATTTCAAAATCTTCCAGAGAACAGGAAAGCTTTGCCATTTCCACCTCTCACCCTACACCTAGCTTCTCTGCTAGAGTCTTTGTGAAAAAATAAAAATATATAAAAGCGTGCTGCTGTGACTGAGAAACTAAATACATTCATGGTCCCAAGCCAAGGGCACAGGGCAGATTTTATTTGAAATATTAAGTTCCTTGATTAAAAATTGAAGACAATCAGACAAGCTGTTGGGGTGGATGGAAGAAAGCTGTTTCCAGCAGGAAGAATTTTCTTGATCCTTTTGGCAAACGGACCATCAAAAAAGGACGTTCTTGCACAAATATCACAGTTGTTCAGTATCATATCCCAAAATGGGTTCCAGCCACTTCTCCACCTCTGACACAGACAAATTTTTTCTCAGTGCATAATCTTCAACCTGCAAAGGGACCACAAAATGTGATGAAGATTTTGAAACTGCCGCTTTAAATGTTTACAAAACTTTTGAGACATCTGCCTATAAGATGTCTCTAACACTACTACAATTGACAGTGTTAGTTACCTGATCTTTACATATCTTTCCAACAGCAAAATATTTGGAATTGGGACTGGAAAAGTAGAGGCCAGAAACTGCAGAAGCAGGTATCATTGCTAGTGATTCCGTTAGACGAATTCCTGGAAAAGAGAATGAGGACCTTCTTATTCTTTGAATTAAGAATAAGCACAAATTCAGAACCTTTTTTTATGTTGGGCAGCTTCATGCAAACTCAAAAAAACCAAGCAGCTTTCAGATGAGCTAAAACCAAACTCTTTTCCCACTTGTTAACCATTAAGAAAACCTCAGAGCTTTAAAGATACTGCAGACTTTCATTACAATTACTGCAGAGTGACTCTATGGTTTGAACAAAAAAACTTGGGCATTTTGGCAAGTGAGGTTTTGAAGCAAAGAAAGGTATTTTTGGAATTGTGGAAGTACCAGTGAAACATCTGACATGCAAAATATCAGAGGAAAACAAATGGAATTAATCCCTTGTTAAGAATTACCATCTCAAGGTTCCTGTGGACCAGGAAATACTCTGCTGAATTGGCTTTTTTTCTGCTTCTATCTGGATTGTCTTCTTACAACCATAAGGATGCCAGAATTTTTTTCTGTGCAGCAGAACCCTTTTTCCATGCAATCTGCTAATTAGGGACACAACTCCTCCACTAAAAGCACTGACAGTGTTTTGCAAATTCTTCCTTGAATGAGGCAAAATAAAAATGGGAATAAAAAGGGGATGACAGCAATTCCCAGAAGCACTTCAGTTTAGTATTTTATGTAGTTCTGCAACATCCAATTTGGTTTTTGGCTGGAATTTTGATTTCACATAAAAGCAGTTTAAGAACCTTAGTAAAGCAGTTACCTGTTGTTTCCTCAATGTTTGCAAGTTTCCACATGGTGAGTTTTTCTGTATGGTCAGGCTGGCTGGGATATCCAGGGGCAGGGCGAATTCCCTCGTATTTAATTTTGCGTAGGCCAGAGAGGTCCAGCTGCTCGCTGCTACTGTAAGCCCAGAATTCCCTTCGAACTCTTTCATGAAGCTCCTCAGCAAATGCCTTGGAATAGAATGAGAAGACTTTTTTTTTTATTTTTTACTTTGTACAGACTGATGCAATGATTAAGATGAACAATCATAGATGCTTTCTCACATTCCCGTTTTCATTTTTAAGAGAGCTCTTAACATAGGTGAGACACGGAAAAATAAAATTCACATGAAACTTATTTTGCTAATTCAACAATTGTAGTTACTTCTCTTATTGTAGAGAGTAGTTTTTTTATTGTCCTGCTTTAAAGAGGTAAAGACATGGACAAGTAACCCAAACAGACAAAATTCATTAACCTATGGTAGCAACACTTCATTATAGCACTGAGGTCATTGGGTCTTGACTATCTGGGTGTCTCACCCAGGTCCAGCTATGGAAGACCACATCATTCTTGCCTCCATGCTAGGATCAGATATAAGCATATGCTGCTGCTCCTTTTAGCAGAGGATCTTTCCTTTAGCTCAAAGTGGGCAACAGCCTTTCTGAACTGCTCCTGCAGCTTACGTGATTTTACCAGCAACCAGTTGCCCTTCAGGAAGAATTCCCACTTCAGTAGACATCTTCAGATAATAGTAATAACAACAACAACAATAATAATAATAATTTCTGAAACCCTGCTATAGCTTGAAATGCCCAGCTAGAGCTACTTCCACTTGCATTGTACTGAAGTGGCTCTAAGTTTGCTGAAAGTTGCAAGGAAACGTGATAAAACCTCCTACCTCTGCCAACCGATCACCGAGAGCCTTCACCATTATGATGTTGTATTCATCATCCTGTTTCCTAAACTCATTGCATAAATCATCTACACCAAAGCAGGCCACAGCAAACAGGCCTAAATAGTCACAAATGCCAGAATCCAGTGGTGCTATGAAGTCAGAGAGGCAGTAATATGGATCTGTGCAAGCAGAATCCTTTTCAGCCTAAAGGAATGAAATCAATGCAACAAATCAGAACATTTTAAAATACATCATTAGTGTACTATTAAGCTAAAGACCAGTATTTTTAAGACTAAAGGGCTTAGGGCATTTCTGACAAACACCTAACTAGTCTTTGACCCATGGTAGTTTTCCTACAGTTAAATTAGAAGAAAAACACCTCTCTTACTCTGGGGGTGTTTGGACCACTGAAGAACAAAACACCAAAGAAGAGAGATGCAGCACTGAACACACATTTTGCTTCTATTTACAGCCACTAAGATTTAACAGCTTATACAGCAAAAAAGAAATATTACAAAGTAAGGAATACTCTTGTGCCAACAACTGGGTAAGAGGAGGAGTATTTCATCTTTACCCCTAACAGATTCCACATTTGTTAATGAAACTGATGGCTGATGTGCAAACCGAAGAATTCTTCAGCAACTCCCACTGTAGAATGGTTATGAGTTTATAAATGCTCCTAGTTTCTTATGCTACAAACTATGTGCTCAGTAATCCAGACAAAACAGCACCCAGGATGCAGACTTTTTACTAATCACACACAAACAAAATGTATGTATCACTACTGGAAAGTTGAATCCTAAGCAAAGTTCAAGTGGGTTTATGCAAAGGGAAGTGGCCCAATGGAAAAGGACCAGGAGGTGCTGGTCAATACCCAGCTGAACACGAACCAGCAGAGTGCCCAGGTGGCCAAGAAGCCAATGGCACCCTGACCTGCATCAGAAACAGTGTGACCAGCAGGACCAGGGAACTGATTCTTCCCCTATACCCACCGGTGAGGCTGCATTTGAACACTGTGTTCAATTTTGGGATCCCCACCTGAGGAAGAACACTGAGGTGCTGGAGCAAGTCCAGAGAAGAGCAATGAAGTTGGTAATGGTTCTGGAGCACTCATCCTATGAGAAGTGGCTGAGGGAGCTGGGGAAAATGAGGCTCAGGGGAGCCCTTATTGCTCTCTACAACTGCCTGAACAAGAGGCTGTAGCCAGGTGGGGGCTGGTCTCTCCTCCCAGGTAACAACTGACAGAACAAGACGACACAGTCTTAAGCTGTGCTAGAGGAGGTCTAGATTGGACATTTGGAGGAATTTCTTCACAGAAAGTGTGATTAGATACTGGAATAGATTGCCCAAGGAGATGGCAGAGTCACTACCCCCACAGGTATTTGAGGAACAACTGGACATGGCACTCACTCAGTGCCACGGTCTAGTTGACATAGGGTTGTTCAATCATAGGTTGGACTCAATCTCAGAGGTCTTTTCCAACCTAATTGATTCTGTGAAATAGGGAATTATACTGCTCACTGGATCCTTTTTCAAAATGGAAGAAAGGTAACAGAAAGAGGCGCCTGAGCACCCAAGAAAAAATCTTGAATCATATCAGTGTATTTGTGGAAGCATGATTGCTATTTAAGAGGTGGCACAGTTCTCGTAAACCTACCCAACTTACAGCGAGAGGAAAGTTATTTAATGGCTATCACTTAGCTGATCATTTTTTTATCCTATGACAATATTTTAGAAATGCAATTCACCCATTTCCAACTGCACCTTATTAGCAAATAAAACATTCCCACCCCTGAAAAAAAAAGAAAAATTGTCTATTAACCTACAAGGTTACAGAAAGTACCACAAAACTAAAGAAATATCCTTTTTCCCCACAGGTGAAATTTATGTTAATTTTAAGGTTCATTTGCAATTATTACAGTTAAGGAAAAATATTACATGCATCTCTAATTTTAGATTTATATCACACCCTTAATTAGTGTCACTGTCATGGAGAGAACTCTGTGTACTGAAAGGCACATTTTATATAAGAAAGAGAAGACAATTATTCTCTTCTACTTTGCTCTGCTGAAAACTCTCCTGAGTTACTATGTACACCAGGCTGGAAGAGATGCAGCTAAAATACACGGAGTCCAGAAGAACAGTATGCACAGTTTCATGACCTTAAGCTTTGAGAGAAACCTGAATAATTGGGATATACAAGGAAAAAAAGGCTAAGGAAAATAACAGTATTCCAATAGTAAAAATCATTACAAGAAAAACATCAAATCATATATTTTCCTTGGGAAAACCCTGGGAAAAAGCCAGGAAAAGAAATAGTAGTAAAGCTGATTTACATGGGATATCAAAATGTTTAACTAAGCTGTAAGTCTCTGAAACATCCGTGCCTGTGTGCTTGTTGAGAGCATTTTATATAAACATCTGCCATGGACTGTCAAGATGCACTAGATCCATCTCAGGGAACTGCAACAGAAAAACTTAAGAGCCAGGTATTTCTTAGTACAGTTCTGCAATGCTGGCACACGACTGTGCTCACAAAGTATTGTACTCCAGAAATCTAAGTAGTTGAAATTTTTTTCTGCCCACATTTGATGACTCTGAATATGTGAACTATGAAGAAGCCAAATCGGAAGATAGGGAAAAAGGACAGGCAGAATATCTTGCAAGATCAATCTACCAAAATAAATGCAAATCTAAGTAAGTATGATTCTCCCCATCAAAATTAGCTGCCAACTAATTCTAAATGGCCCCTTCATATAGTGAATTTTCCAAAAAAAATTAAGGCTATCAGAAACATTTATCTCCATTGAGCTTTATTTTCCAAGTTTTTTAAATCCTAACTGGGTTTAAGCACGCAAGTAAAATTCGAGTAAAATTTTTCTTTTAAAGTAGAATCCAGGGATATTAGAAAACTAAGGTTCATTAGGTTTTAATTTAGCAACACAAGATTCATGTGATTAATTTATGCAACACACTGCTTTAGGACATTTTAAAATTGAAACAGCAAATGCACATCATATCTGAAGATGTCAAACCTACAAAGCATTTTATATAATTATTACAATGCAAAATACTACAAATACTACAATACAAAGACCTGGCTCATCACTAACAGGATCTTGTTATTACTGAAAGAAATTACAAGACAATGGCAGCAGAGAGATTACAATAACCATTTTCTACAGATTTTAATAGGGCACTTCTATTACATTCCTGAAATTCAGGGGAAAAAAAAAGGCACTTAACAAATGTGCTGTCACTGTACCTGTTGCCTCAACCCGTAAAATTTTGCTATTGGTTCTGAAGATCCCACTGCCTCTTCTACAGCATACAAGTGGATATCATCTTGAACACTTCGAGCTGGCCAGAACCCAACCACACCTCTGGCCTGTAGTTTCTTTTCATTAATCAATGTTTCCAGTAGATCTTGAGCATCGTTATAAACTTTCTTTGCTTCCTCACCTATTAAAAACAAAATAAAAAAAGAAATTGCCTTAGAAGAGGCATGTTTTCATAACTGGTTAAATAGGTTTAAGAATTGTTTGAAGATTGAATAATTTTCCACATAATTGTCCAATGATTGCAATGATCTGTCAGCTACAGCAAATAGGAAGGTTGCAGTGTGATCATAGGGATATAACAACATATATCTTAGGGGGGAAAAAAAAAAAACCAACCTAAATAAAGCACAAAATGTTTCAACCAGCACCTAGTAGAGAATAAAATGAGCAAGAGATGTGGTGTGTGCAACTACACTACCACAGTGCAGCAGACCCAGAACATTGCTTTCAGTGTCACCCTTGCACTTTTATCATGTATTTCAAGGCCTACTGAATAGCTTCAAAAGGAGCTTGCCATCTTCACCCACAACAGGAACACATTAAGTGTTGTGCTGCCATTTTCTGTTACTGAAATACCTCCCTGTGCTTTGGCAAGTGAATGCTAAATAAGATGACTGAGTGTTTTTCCACACTTATTTTTTAGCCTCACATGGCAAGAGTTGGTTCACTAACTGTTGCTTTGAACAAATTATTTCAGTGACATTCTTTCCATGTATTTGTACTATTCCTATGCATTTCAAAACATGGAATCTTACTGCAGCACACTGGGCCTGTTAGGATTAGTTATAGGAAGTAGATGCAATTTCAATACCCACCTACAGTTTTATCATTAAAGATCTTAGGGAAACTCCGGTTGGGATACTTTCCCCTAAGTTGCCAGACGTCAAAGAAGGGCTTCCAGTCAATGTACTCTACCAGCCTCCTCAGGTCATAATCTTCAAAGACTTTTGTGCCAATGAATTTTGGTTTAACTGTAGGAATCAGAAGTACAATCTGACGTGATGAAAATAATTTAAAATTGCTTTAACGTTTGCAGTATAACTGATGTTCAGCAGCCTCCACCCCTGCAAATGACCTCTTCCAAGCTGTCCTAAAATTCTCGTAGTCATATTTTCCCAAGTCATACCATACTCCACGGTTAAAATGTAACAAAAAAACCCCAAACATAAAAGGCATATAAAGTTGAAATAGAAAAATTAAGACCTTTTGTTCTTCCAAGTAAATCACTAGTTTTTAGCTGTCGGACTCTGGAACGTATTTAATTGGTCAGAATATTGGCCAAGACACCAAAAAAACCTATACAACTTATCAATCCCTAACATACTTCAGGGGCATATACCTTTCATATTTACCAAGTCCTTTCTATACACAGACGTGTATGCACTATGATGCTGCAGAATGTTTCTGTAAATTTTTATGTAATTCCTAAGAACTTTTACAGCCACCACACACACTTAGATGCACACACACAATTGAAAAAGCAAGATGGATCTATCTGTGTAAAGCCACAAACTTCACACTTGTTTGTCTGTTCAATACTTTGTAACACATTAAGATAAGTTATTGAAAATGAGCATCTTGTTGAGTCTTGAAAATGAAACAACAGAAAGCAGTGTTAATGTCACTGCAGGATGCAACTTGAATGCTATTTATACTTCTAGTATAATTTAAAAAAAACAAAACAGTAAAAAAACTGATGGGGAAAGGGTAGGAAAGAATGTACGGAGGAATTTGATAAAAATGCCATTTTACAGCAAGTGTTCCCTAAGTATGGTACAGTAAGGTGTGCAATGTAATGAGTCAGGCAGACACTATTTTCAAAAGCTGCCATTAGTGTTTTCTTTGATTATATGTTGTGATGGGTAACCCATTGTTTTGGGATTTTTTTTTCAGTTATCTTTATAAAATACTGATTTATTTTTTAAATAAGCTGTAAAAAAACTGAAACAGAATGTTCAAAAAAATGCAAAAAAAATCTCTGTTGAGGCAGATACCAATCTACTTAAGATGTTACACTGATATATTCTGAAATTTAAAGCATAATTTAATTTAAAATATACCTGAAATAAACACACAAAATAAAATAAAGGCACAGCAACCACAAACAACAACATATAGCTGACCTGGTATATGGCCTGATAACCAATTATTATGGAAACCTTTTCTTCTGGCTTGCTGTAGAGACAAGTATCTTCTTTCCTATATAGACACAAAGGTTAATTTCAAAATATCACCTCTGAGACACAAACTGTAACTGTGGATTTCATGGTAGTTTTACCAAATTACTCTTCAGGATAAATCTAACAGATAATTTCAGTCTCAACAACTCCCAGGTCCCAAGTGTAAAGTAAGATTACATCACAAACAGATCATTATTTTTGCCTGTATAATTCTAATGAAACTGGCCCACAAGATTTCTGGTTCCTCTCAACTACACCAGAATTTCCTTTATTACTTCAAAATACACTAAAATACAAGCAGAGAAAGATATTCTCCTACTGCTCAGATCACTCACCTAAGACATTAGGAAAGCATGGTGGTTTAAAATTCTTAATAGAGTGTGGCTCAGTACCACCAAAAGCTACCAGGACCATTTTCACTACCCTAGCTCTAGCTCCACATATCCTGCTCCTGCTCCAGGCGAGCACTGGTCTCCCGTAGGTTAATTAAGATGACATGGCTGCCAGCTCCATGGAGGTCCTAGACACCACTGATTAGCCATGGAGGACAATCAAGAATTTGCCAAGCAAAATCACACAGAAGGCCTTATAGGCTAGAAAATTTGATTTTATAAGCACTTCTGGAAGTTTTCAATCCATTTTACTGCAAGTTTTAAATCAAAACAAATATACCTGAAGGTCTTCATAAGGAGCTGAACAGCCGAGAGTAAGAGCAAGTTATTCATAATAACTGAACAGCAAGTGCCAACCACTTCAAACAAGAAAATAATCAATTACATTTGTACCTTGAGAGACTCATAGTGTTCTTGTCTAATTTCTTCATATTCCTCTAATATTTCTTCAAAGAAATCATCCTTTATACTGTTGTCTAAGAGCTGGGAGCACTGAAAAGAACAGGAAGGGAAAAGCAGTAAGCACATAGTGTAACACACTATGGTAAGGACAGAGTATCAATTTCAGACTAGGCAACCTGTTTTTCGGACTCTCTTGGCAATGCTAAACTAAGCCTTACCAATAATCTGCAACCTACATTCAAACTAACCATGTTTAGACTACAGTTATTACTGAGATCTCTGCCCTACTACACAGGTCACATTAGCAGAGCCAAGTCTAAGCTCTGGAAAGACCTGAGAAGTAAGTACCCCAAAACTTCAGAGACTGAATAGACACAGAAGCAACACACAGCTTGGCCTATTTACCACCACGTATTTGCCAGCTAAAACCACCCATTTCTCTGAAAGAGAATCCATCCCAAAAACTCCAGCCACACGTTTCTCAGTACAAATGTTGCTATCTAACTTCAGAAATATATCCAAATTAGCCAGAATAGCAGTTCACATATAATGCCATCAGTCCTAACTACAAAACTACAGTCAAGGACTCAGTGAATGTCACCCTCTCTAGAGTAATGGACATTTAAATAAAAGTGCCCAATGACAATAACTGTCACAAGCCAGCTGAGAGCCACGTGGCAGCACAAAACAGCTGAAGCAAGTGTAATTTAGAAACTTGTCTCTGATGTGCCCCTTTTAATTTTCTGCCATCATATTAAGCCTGAAAGGATGAAAGGGACAACAGAAAAACAGGGCATATATCTCTGCATGGACAAGAAACTGTAATTTAGAACTTACAACCACAACACTCTTGGATGCATCCAGGACATGAACTACAGGTGCACTATATCGTGGGGCAATTTTAACAGCTGTGTGTGTTCTTCAATGAAAAAGAAAAAGAGTGAGCATTTCACAACTAAAATAAAAAAAAAAAAAACCACAACAAAACAAACAAACAAAAAAAAACACCCAAGCAACCCACCAACAAAAAAAGCAGACAAAATCCCCAGTGACATAAATCCTGACTTTATGCATAGACCAGAACTTCAAAAGAAGAAATTCATTCATCCATCTGCTATCTATCAATCATTAAACACAGATTTTAATAACAGGTATATAAACAATTTTCTTCAAAGAGTATCAGAACACTTCATAAATTATGTGCCAACTCACATTCCCTCAATGTCTTATCAGCTGAATGAAAATCAGCAACTCATTAGTTTTGAGTCTCAGAAATCAGTAAGAATATTCCAAACTAAGCCTACCAAGAACTAACAATTTCTTTAAACCTTTTTGCTCATCTTACATTTTTTCCTACCACATGCTAATTTTTGGGTCTGTGGATTAGCACTAACCTAATTCAGTGATGATTATTCCATTTCTCAAAATCAGAGGCACAAGTCCTCTGTAAGCTGAAGAATGAATTCTGCCAGTGGTCAATATTACAAACTTGCACCTTGAAAATACAGTGAACTCTGCACTGTAACTACAGGTGCAATGAGGGCAGACCCTTCTCTTCACAGTCTGTCAAATTATGAGACTACCTGCTGAAGCTACAAAATATGGACTCTAATAGGTCTGCTACAATATGTGCTGCTCTGATAAAGAAAGCAACACTGCTAACAGTTTCTAGTGATGCAAGAATGAGTTCTGCTCAGAGTCCTACCAAAACTCTGCAAGCAAGCGTAGGAACAAAGATCTTATAAGCTCTATAATTTGCTTTCTTGTATGCTAAGATCAAACAACATTTCTAAAATTAAATCAGAGCCCAGGAAGCAATCTTCCCTAATGAAGGTAAGATCCCCTTTTTCTTCAGGTTCTGTCAAATATTTAAAGCACTTGGACATGGAGATTTACTCATGACTGTGCAACACAGCTGTGTAAACAACTATCCAGCATCCCCTGAATTTGCTTCTAGGAGACACATATTTTGATCTTGGCAGCTCTGTTTTTTACGAAAAGGTATCTCTTCTGTTTTGATAGGAACAGACAAAGGAAAAAGACATGGTCCTAAAATGGCACTGTATCAACCACTACATGCTAACTTTTTAAGTAAATTTTGCAGCAATGAGAATTCAGCACCTGAATTTTCCGAAGTAACATAATAAGAATGCAAAAGTCATCATTACTGTAAACTATGAAGAAGCTCTATTGTGTGCATTCTGGAGACTAAATCCAGCCTCTCTCTCTTTCAAACTAACCTCACTATACACTCTTCCAAGTACTCCTGATCTCCTTATTTAAATAACAATGCTTATTTATTACAGTGAAAAAAATGCAGATGGTTCTTCATTAGCAACCTCTGACATATACACAACCTTTAAGAATGCACATGTGAGGTTAAATTTAAGACTAGGAAAGTAACGTTAAATATACATTAAAAATCCAATCCTCCATAAAGAGTACCTTTACTGGACATATAATTTATAGACACTGCATTGTATCTGGGCATATGAACAAGTATATATTTATATACAGTTCACACGAATAAAATCAATTTTTGTACTCAAATGTATACATATATTCTTTAGTAATTTCCATATTAAGGATAAAACTAGTGCAGCTTCCCTGTTAGCTACATTCCTCTCTGTGAATAAATTCTGCAGAATTGTTTGATGCTGGTTATTTGATATCAATTACTAGGCCACAATGCCCTGGGTGAAAACACTGAGAAGATGTGAAAAGGCTCTCTTAAGACCTCCACTTAGAATAGAACCTTCCCTTGACTCCCCACGTTTTTGTTTCTTTTTTTAATAAGAAACATTTGTTCTCAGTATCAAAGCAATAGGAAGAGGCTCATACAGAAAAGGAGAAAAGGGATACAGTGAACCTTGCATTATACATGCAGGAACAATAAAGGCAGGTAGTGATCCTACTCTCCACTGCCTGTCAAATTATAAGATGATTTACTAAAGCAAAAAATACAGAATACAGTATGTGTTGCTCTGATAAAGAAAGCAACACTGCTCACAACTTTTAGTTAACACAAAAAAATGACCTCTACAGTCTTCTGAGCTGTCACCTCCTCAAGTATATTGTACACAAACAAGTCAGCAAAGCGTGACCCCCGGCTGTCATACATGCCCAGAACACATCTGCGGTAATGCTAATACTAGGTGTCACTGAGCTGTCAACATGGTCTTCAGGAAATCACAGCAGCTGTATTATTTCATTTGAACAGATCTGAGAGAACAAGATTTTAACAGCTCAGTCTATCAAAATCAACAGGATAAGTACTTGAAGGCAAGCAGCGGAGCTTTATCCCCTACCAGCCTGCTTGAGCAGCACTGGAGGCTCAACACAGTCATCACTACATTGAACAGTGATCCAAGAAAATACAGTAACTTCCTTAAAGATAATAGCTTCCTGATGCCAGCATGGCCATTTCTAGTCTCAAAACCCTGCATTTTTAGAATGCTTTGGTGGATCAAAATAGATCATTCAACCCCTTAAAAGAACAGAACTATATTTATTTGCGTATGTGCAAGAACTTTTAGAGAAAACGTAGTATTTCCACATATAATATACACTTGAAAAAATTAAGCATTTAAGACGTCCATTGTTTGTTATCTACTGACTACATTTTACCTCGATAATCTAGGACTTCTGAAACAAGAAATCTTGGGTGAATCTTAGGGTGAATACATATCAGTATGTATGTTGCAGAAAAAAAGAGAGAAAGAGGGAAAGAAATGGCTATAAATTTTCTTTTTCACTAGTTAACACTGTTTGCATATAAGCTGCCCATCTTCCCAACTGAGATATCTTACTTAGAAGTAGTTGCTCCTCCAATGAGCAAAGGAATCTTTATTGCCAATCTCTCCATTTCCTTGGCGACAAAAATCATCTCATCCAAAGATGGGGTGATGAGACCAGACAGGCCAATTATATCTATTGCAAATTTACAAACACACATGCACAAAACTTTTAGCCAATCCATTCTAGAAAGACACAGAAATTAGTACAGAAAAGTTTATTTTATACATCAGACAGCTTCATGCATCAGATGGAAAATTATGAGATAAAAAGCAGGGTAGTCACTAGTCTAGAAGGGAGGTTTGACCCCATTAGAAAGTGAAAGCTTTCCAAGAATGGCAGCGATTCCAAATCCCCAGTTTAATGTATTTCTCAAGTCTTCACAGTTGCTGAACATCTACTGCTCTAGTTTCGGCAATAAATAAACAGCACTTTTGATTAGCAAGCTCCAAGTCTCAGAAGTTCAGCACTGAGGAGGGAAATCAGACAAAATAATTGTAAGTTCTGCTCCTAGAAACGGCAAGTGCTTTCAAACTTTACCACCTACGTTTCACACAATTCATCTTCTCCTAGATGCAGCAGACTGTTTCAAAGCAACTGCAAGTTGTTTCAGAAAGGTTAATTATTTGTTAGAACAATTCATTCCTGATTTCACTGATCTGGCAGGTAGAATGCCAAGTTCTTTTACTGATTTAAGACACAATCAGAAGTTACTTAGACCTTTTCAAGGCTCCATTTATCCATCTGTAAAACAAATACAACTGTATAACATCTCTCTTGGAGTTGCCTTTTCAATATACTGTTTCAGTTCCTCAGGCTAAGTTTCACAGGAGTGCCAAATGCTAAATAATTAATATGGTTAAAGCAGAAGTTCTGATTTCTTTGAAGATAATCTGATCAAATCATAGACAGTATAGGAATGCAATAAGCAGCAATAACAAATGTGATTTAAAAATCAAACAATTCAGAAGTACTAATGAAGTCTTTCCATACCTGCTTTGTTCTCAACAGCAGCTTTTAATATCTTTTCACATGGAGTCATGACTCCTAAATCAATAACTCTGTGGAAAGAAAGGAGATGACACAATATCCTTTAAATAACAAATCAAATTTCTGCTACAGGACAAATTCATTCCTCTCGCTGTAAATAACTAACCTAAAAATTGAAGTTAAGATTGAGATTTTTGTTCGTTTCTATTAAGACCACGTTTTCAAATTTTTATATAGGAAATACCTCTGGGTCTGGTAAAATTTTCAGTAAGAGTGGCAAAATAGTTAAGAAAATTCAAGTGTAAGAGGGGTTTTTTCTTTAAGTAAGGTTTTGTGGTTGTACTAAGTCTGGCTGAGATGAGTTAATTTTCTTCACAGCAGCCAGTATGGTGCTGTGTTTTAGATCTGTGGCCAAAACAATACCGCACATTACAGTTTAACTATTAATGAGCAATGTTTTCAAAAAATCGAGGCCTTTTCTGTTTCTTACTCTAGCCCCCCAAAGGGACAGATTGTGTGAATAGGCACAACTAGGCAGATGACCCCAACTAACCAAATATTCCATGGCACATGAAATCAAGGTCAGCAATAAAAAGGGAGGGTAAGGGGCTTAGCAGGGATGAGCCATATTTTGCTCAGGAACTGGCTAGGCACCAGACTGGCTAGGCACAGTCTGTCCATAGGAGGTAACAAGGGGATTGCCTGTGCATCACTTGTTTTTTCTTTCCTTCTTTCTCTCTTCTTTCACTTCTTCAGTTATTAAACACTTTTCTTCACCCACCATTTTTCTTGCTTTCTTTCTCCACCCAATTTTTTTCTTGCCCTCTTTCTTCCTTTCCTCTTTTCCCATCTCACTGAGGTTGGCTGCATGGAAGTGAGTGAATGGCTGTGTGATGCTGAGGCACCTACCAGGCTACCCCCAGCAGTAGCATTTCTGAAGGTATCTGGATAATAAAAAAATGTTTTGTGGACACCCTATCTTACATAAGGAATATAAGACGATTCACATCAAGCTTGTTTGCCTTATTAAAGCATATATTTTATGAAACAGGACAGAGAACTTCCCTTGTTAGCATTTTATTTCTATTAAGCCCAGCAATTGCCAAGGTTTTTATTTTTTTCAAATAAACTGCCCCAGTCCACTGATTTTATGCAGCTTCACTCATAGTCATGGTGACAGAGAACACTATGGCTTCCTTTCAGTAAGTCTAAATAAAGCTCAAGAAAGCCTGAATCCAATCAACAGAATTTCAAGAGGAAATTAAATGGAATATATTGAATATATGCAGCACTGCTACTGACTTCAACACTTTGTATTTTAAAATAAAGGGATAATTTTGGCTCTCTTTAAAGCAAATGACAATCCAAAGTCAAAACTAAACTGAAGGAATGAATAGTAAGACAGAGTTCCAAAACCAATTCAGCTTTGCACGTCTGACAGATCCTTGAAAAGAACACTGATGGAAACATGACCACTTATTCCAACACTGTTTCCAACCCTTCTGCATGTACACAGGCCATGAAAGACCTGACTTTTCTTGAAGGTCTAACTTTTGAAGTTCAGAAACAGAATGAGAATCTCATCTCCTATTTAAGAAAATGTACCTCAGCAAGTTTTTAAAACCTCATAGTTAACAAACAACGTGAAAAACACACTACAAGATTCATTTGAATCTTACAAGACTATTTTTCCCAACACAACCCACATATAGTATTGCCTACTGCAATAGTCATATCTGATTTCATCAGACATTATACAAACAACACAGTTATTATATTTAACTGATATAAAACAAATACAAAAATTGATGTTCTCATCTATATTCCAACTGATGCAAAACCACAGAATCACCTCAGATGTCAATTTGGTAGGAAAAAAGTATTCAAGGAGGACACAATACTCCCTTCTTGCCTCCCCACTTAGTAACAGCTGCTATGATCTGTGTTCCCTATCACAACCTGGGGAACAAAGGACAATTCCCAAGAAATGCCCAGCTCTGTTATCACCACAGCTGCAGCTACAGAGAGGTGCTAATTACTGACCCTTCTCCATTTGTGTTCCCAGCTACCTAATGTCTCTTTACCTGAAGTTGTTGCAGCCCAGAACAACTCCCACAATGTTCTTGCCGATATCATGTACATCTCCCTTCACAGTTGCCAGTACTATTGTACCCTGGTATGGATCCTGGAAGTTGAAGAAGTAGCAAGAGCTAAATTACTCAGAAGCCTTGGTACTCAGAAGCCTTTGAACACATCCTTCAACAGTGCAATCCTAATCCGTGACCCAGACATCTATTATAGTACAAGTAACTGCAAAGCACAGTACAGATAATACAGTAAGTACTAAAAACCATCTTAAAAGATCCAGGTAATAGAAACTTGCACATGAATTATTCTTACAAAATGCATGGGTGTTATTCAAAAATCTGTGTTTGAAAAAATAAAATAGCAGATAAAACCATTTCAGATCTGGATAGCATTTTTTGCAGTGCAATAACTGAATTCCTAAAGTACTTCTGCTCCAAATATGCACCTTGACAATAAAGAGATTGAATATTTAGAACAAAAGGGCATGAATACTTATAATTACATGTCTGTCTGTGCATCAAGATCCATCTTTTGATGCAATGCTGAGAAGAACAGGATATTAGCAAACTTAGAAGTGAAATTAGAGGAATTAGCAAAAGCAGAAGAGGCTCATTTGTATGCAACACAAATAACAAGGGATTTTTCAGTGCAATGATCAGGCTACTTCAGACTACCCAAGCTGAACAAACAGGCTGAAGAAGGATCAACTTGAAGAAAGGAAGCTGTTCTGTCACAAGCAGGTCCTAGGCTAGATGGCATTAGGCACGACAAAGGGTGCTGCTAGCAGCACAACAGTGGAACTTCCCACAGCAGTTCTCCACCAGGACACAGGACTTGGCAATACCTTTTTAGTTGTATAATCACTGCTGTCATTTGGAACAGCTCCAGGTTCTAACAGTACTATGTCTCAGTTGCTGCAGCAGCAGATGCCAATAAGCAACTACATAAACTGCACAGAATTTAAATAAAGTGGAAATTTGAATATATTCTATGTGAAACTACAAAATATTTTTCCAGAAGTATCTCATCTCCTTTACCTATGGAAGAACTGGATGACTGAATCCTTCTATGAAGCATTTCTGGACATATAGAGTAGCTCTCTATTTCATGAACCTACATTGCTTTTGCAGTTGCAATATTATGGGTTAAAAAATCTTGATATCCTACCAAGAGCGATATTAGTATTTCCTGTGGTCCTAACACATTTGTTGAATAAAATCCCTTGGATCCCCACCAGTGTTGCTGTTTACTAAAATCTAATATCTCCCCAGTACTTCTGTTTTACAGAAGGCCAGAGAACAGAGGAAGCAAAATGGAGATCTGTAAGTCAGCCATCTCAGTACATCAACAGAAAATTATGCAGCTGAAAATATACTGCTGGAATGCAAGAGAAAAATGGGGAAAAGAGATTAATCAAGGACTGGGAGAAGAACGAAACATGCTGCCCCACATTAGGTATCATACCTAAAAAATAATGATGATTTATTTAGTGATCGATGCAAAAAAAATTGGATTTGCACAAAAGAAAAATCTTTGCTGGGTAGCAAACAACATGGGCAATAGCACACACCACTTTAAATAAGCCCTATTTAAGGCACACTTATTTCAATTGTCTTAAGCAAGGAGGTCCTCAAGTTCCAGGCATACATCCAAAGGCCTTCTTTTTTTTTCATCTTTGACAGAGATCCACAGCCACAGCTATTTATCCTCAAATGTAACTATCAACGCTTTGCATTTCCTGGCAGTCTGACTAAAACTGTCCTGGAGGGTACAGTGGCCTGGGGAACATCAGACAGATCAGTTACCAGAGTCTGCAAATCGTTTTCCTTCAAGCCAACGTACTTTGGGAATAGATGCAGCTCTTTTACCTCTTGCATTGATTCTCTATACAGCGGCATGTCTTTTTAAGAGGAAGGAACTACATCCCTTGTCCAGCAGAAGGTAAAGAAAGCAGAATGACAAAAGCCCTGCCTTTTCCCTCCTGCTCTCCTCAGCCACACAGAACATCTCACTCACTCTCTTAGAGAGTGCTTGCTGTCTTTTTTAGAACCTCTCAAATTCCATTTCACTTCTTTCTAGCCAGAGAATTAAGTGCCAGAGGGTTCACAGAAGATCCGCTGCCCATGGAATCAATGGGGCAGTGATTTTGAACAACTTCAAACAGCATCATAACAAAACAGAGGGTGCCAAATACCAGCACTGTCATCTGAATTAAAAGAGAACAGCATGAGTTGGAGAGAGATGACAAAGTGAAAGGTGATTTGTGATAGCCAGAGAACAGATTCACTTGAGGTACAGGAGAGAAGACGCCTCCACATCCAAAAAGAGCATGGAAGAAGAGACAAGGAGTTCTCCTTCTTTCATTAAGATCAGTCAGGTTTAATGATCAGGCCATTTCTCTTTCCAAATTACTTGCTGTATTTGCTACATTTATGCTGGACAATCACACAACAGATGCACAGCAAATACATTGTAAGATAATTTCAAGAAAAGAATTAGGAATCATTAAAAATTTTAAAGGAGAATTAGAGAGTTCAAGGGCAGAAGTATTAGAAGCAAGTAGCAAAATCTGCCATAAAGTTAGAATAAATAACACCAGAATTAAATGCCTGTAAAAATACACGAAATTAGTAACAATGGCATAAAGGGCCTACAAAGGCTCATTGGCATCATTCAGAAAACTTTGTGAGCTTAGGCACACACCAAGAAGAGTTCCACAAAATCTTGACTTTAGGATTTTCAAACCTACTTCAAATTATGCCGAGATTGTCAGTTTTCATATGACTGTATCAACTCTCCAGCATAATAAATGCAAATAGCAACAAATAATTCCTGTACTTGTCATAGCATTCTAGGAAAGAACTACAGCACAAAGGACTGTATCTTGCCTCTTCTTCTGTGCTGCCTCGCTTGGCTATCCTTTCCTCTCTTTCTTTTTCCATATAGGGAATAAGGTGGCCAACTGCTTTCTTCATAACTCGAGCAGACTTTATCACCTGCACAGATAAAGGTGGGGGCAGAATAAAGAGTAAAGACAAGGTATAGGAATAAGCTCAATTTTCTTTTAGTTCTCATTCAGGCAACAAATGAAACTTCATTTGCAGCCCCAGGTGCCAGTTTTTAGATCGTTATGTGGCAGCAGGCTGCTGGCCTTACTGGGCTAAGGCTCTACTTCTTCCACAGTGCAGCCTCCCAGACCACTCACATCAGAATCAAAAGCTACAGACAGGCCCAGACTTGGAAGGTGCTAAACACAGCAAATTTTATTTGGGCTTTTTTTTCTCTCTTGCACTATTTCATGGGCTAAGACTTAAAACTGCATTTCAAATAAAGCAAAAACACTCAGGAAAAACAGAAACAAACACAATCATACACAAAGTAAGTCAAGTTCCAAAGTACAATAAGAAAATGGCTGCTTCTCAGCAGTACCTGAATTTTTACAATTCCTGTACTGTACCTGAAAAAGCAGCCAGTATAGAATGTTTTGGCTACACTTTACAATGCTAGTTTTTGTAAACTAGAAAAATATATTAGATTTTCTCAATACCTGAGGCAGAAACATCTTTCCAGCACCAAAAAGATCACCAACGATTTTCATGCCATTCATCAAAGGCCCTTCAATTACATTGAGAGGTCTAGGATATTTTTCCTGATTTAATCTTGCTTCCTCTGTATCTGCAGTGACGTACTTCTCAATGCCCTGAGAAAAAAAAAAAAAAAAAAAAAAAGAGAAGCTTTTATCTTGCTAGAAATACAACTTTTATCTAGTTGCCTTCTCCCCAGAAAAACCCCACAATGAAAGTACAAATAGATACTGTAGATACTGATAGTCTTTAAAAATACCTCAAATATCTATAAAATATAGGCTTTCTTAGAATCAAAACACCGCAGCTCTTAGGCAGATAAAGACATCCACAGCGTGTCCCCAGTATTAACAGATTTGTTCATTTTTCTTAACTATGTCATCAGAAAAACCCAACACTCAAAGGCTGCTTCCACAGTGCAAGGGCCACTCAGTGCAGTGCAATTAAAGGATCAAAAAAAGCCCTAGGAAGTAAAACAAGCGTGTTCCGAAGTAAAAGCAGTATGTTTCTACCAACACCAGTGGAATCAAATATTTAGGGTCAAAGACTTCAACTTCTGAAGCTTCAAGACACACCTCTACAGTTCACTCTGTTATTGAAGGTAAATAGATCAGTTGCATTTATTATTCATTGTTAATTAACAGCTTGGGAAAAAATGGTAGCTGAAGAACTTTTGAACCCAAATATGTCCCTTAAGGTCTGAGCTGAGATCATGTCTCAGAGCACTGATGGGTAGCACAGTTTTCTGCACAGATTCACCTTTATGAGAGCATATTCCAGCCTTTCCTCCACAGAGCCTTTACGCCACTCATCAGTCTGCACAACTTTTTTTCCTCCTTGAGCATGATTCTGAAAAGAAAAGACATCCATAGGAGCTTGCAAGCGTAAGTAGTACAAGTATGGACTTTACTTTCAGAAAAATGAGACTATTTCCGAGTACTGACTCATAAAATAATTTTAGACTATTCAAAAGGTTTATATACATGCAAATCATGTTGCAAACACCTGTGATGTAATACAGGCACCCAGGGAGTCTAAATCCCAATAGGTACACCCCTCAATGAAAATGTAAACAAAATAATTAAAAAAAAAAAAAAAGAGAGCAGTTGGACAATTTTTATGCTCGTAAAAATGATGACATGACTAATCCCAAGGGATTTACTTCTGGGAACATATTTTAAATTGATTCCTGGCCCACACATTACATTTAATTTTAAAATTCTAATTAATTTGGCACTAATTCAGTTTCTGCTGGAATAGGTTATGTTATTCCGCATCACAGACGTGTTTTCAATCAGTCAGCCTACAAAACTACTGTTTGTCACACACATAGACTACCCCAAACTACCACATATCCTCCTTGTCTTACACTCATACTCCCCTTGGCTATGATCACAGAGGTCAAAAGGGCTTCATAGTGCAAGAAAGTTCACAAGCACCCACCCCAGGAAGGCTTGTGAAAGAGCACCTTCTCCATTAATTCAGCCAACACACTTCAGGCAAGTAATTTCTTTCCCTTACTCAGTTATTAGACATAATCTGACATCTCTCAGGCCTTATGAACTTCCTATACTTTTGAGTGCTCATCAGCAAGCTTTTAAAGATAAAGCCACAGAAATAAGACCTCACTCATGGGAACAGAAAACAAAACAAGCTTTCATTCATGTTTATACAAATATTAGCTACCTTCACAGCTTCTTGTTGCCTAATCTTATTCCCCTCATATGTCTAGAAGGTAAAAGGGAATGAAAGAAGAATAAAATGTTGCCTGGAGACAACATAAAGTTATATTAATTCTTAGTTATATTAAAAATCTGACTGGACATGTCCCTGAGCAACCTGATCTCGGCTGGCCCCTGATTTGAGTAAGAGGCTTGTAGTAGATGATCTCCAAAAGTCTCTATCTACCTCAGAATCACCTTATGTGATTCACTGAAATGATATCAAGTGTTCTTCAACCTCTGGCCAAAAAGTTTAACTCCAGCCTAAAAATAACCCATGATACTGTAAGGTGGACATGCAGGAGCAACAGTGTTTGAGAATGTCTGCAGTTACGTACATCATGCAAAATGGTTTTTAATCTCAAACTTTAAATGAAGACTGATTCCCCAAATCTGCAGGGATTAAGTTCCCCTTTTTTGCCACGGGACTATTTTACTCCCTCAGTAAAACTACTACCACAAATAAAAGCAGATTTTCCAACAATGGCTTCCCAAACTTATAGACCTACGATTCATCATCCACTTTCATTTCTACTTTTAAGACCCCATTTAAATTCACATTCAGCCTTCTGCAGAAACACTGCTCAAGTAATCCCTTAATTTTTCTTCATTAACTCTCCCTTAATTTTTCTTCCTCTTTATGCAATCTTGAATACCCCAATGGTGCAGCTCAGCCTAAACAGACAAGATCACTCCCAGCTGAATTGACACCAGGAACACCATCTAAAATAGCCTAAGCACAAAGGATAAAGTGAGCCTTCATGTACTAGTTTTTAGCATGTTGCCACTGTTACTATAAAGCATGCACCACCACAGGGCAAAATGCAAGCCAAGTGAAGCTCTGCACAGAAGTACTGCCTCTAGTAGCTACAAAACAGGCATGCAAATCTTCTTGTGCACTTCAATCTAAGAGCCACCAAACCCAGGGAGATTTTTGCTTTATCTTCCATTCAGAACAGAACTTCATCAGTTACCTTATGGACAATGTGTCATCTTTGTCCTTTAACACCACCATCACTAAAACATCTCAAAAACACTAAACAGCTGATCCTCAACCTTGACATCTTACATGAACTGGAAGTCTATGGCACAGCCACAAATCACAAGCAACTATTTCACCTTTTTATATCTCCAAGCAAGACAGGTTTACTCTTTGTCTCCCACAGTGCATTTGTCAATTAAGTTCCAGCACCAATATTGGCTTGCTTACGAGTTGACCTTTTTTTTCTGGTTTTAGTTTGTTTTTGTTGGTTTGTGAGGGTTTTCTTTGGGAGAAAGTTTGTTTGGAATTTCTGCTTCTTATTCTTTGAGGGGTTGTTTTTCTTTAGAGAATGCCAATGCAGCTTAGTCTCCTGAAGCATATGAAGAACTCTGTCAAAGGCTCTCCCATGGCATGAAACTGGAGACGTTTGATCTATCACAGATTATTCATTTTATTTTGTGTTAATAACTGAAGCACTTGTAGTATCATTAGTACTATTTACTAATTTACATTAGTAAATTCTTACACCCACAGTTATACTGGCACATGCAGTTTATAGGCTGTTTTACCTATCACCTGCAGGGAGATGGTGAGGCTCAGGTGCTCAGCTAACTACTGTTCAAAGCTTAAAACTGGAAGTTACCTGAGCATAATGTAAAAGTTTCTCGGTCGCATCAGGATCTTTGTTCCAGATTAAATTCTCACACAGCTGTAGCAATTCCTTGTGGATATCATCATACACAGGCAGATTCCCAGCATTCACAATTCCCATGTCCATGCCATACTGGAAAAAACCATACAGAATCCCCCAGACAAGGCTGTCAGACATAGCACTGCACATCTGCCAAGTGCAAACAGATGGAAGCCAAAAGCACATCATACCTTAATCGCGTGGTAAAGGAACACTCCATGCATTGCCTCTCGAATGGCATCCATTCCTCGAAAGGAAAAGGACAGATTGGAAAGACCTCCACTTATTCTGGCTCCTGGCAGTGTTTCCTATAGGAATTGCACACAGAATTTTAGAAAAGCACTTTCCAAAAAGGAAATCTAAGTAAAGCATTCAGTTCATAAAACAGTTGGCCCCTGAGCTCAGTGCATTGGCTATGCACCCTTTCTCTTTTCCCGGTTCCAGATCCTTCTAGTTACTCAAATTCATAAAAATAAATTCAAATCTGCAGGAAAATTTACAAGTAAAGGAAAGATCCAGCAGCTACTGTGGTTTCCACTGTCACAGGTGCTATTCTGAACACATTAGTCCTCCCACTGCAGCATTCCATATTTTCTCCATGCAAACCTACTTTTGGCTCTTCCTGTCCCCACTCCTCTGGAAACAGGAGCAGCCAGTCTGCCTGCTTGCATGTCTCATGAGCAGGCTGCAGCTGAGCAGCTAAACTCAAGGGTGCAGCCCCACTTCCAGGAGCCCTGTGGTGACAAAGCAGCCTGTGGGGTGGTCAGCCCCAGACTGCTACTGACAGAGCATCTCCACATCTATCAGGGTGTCATGCACAACACAATGGTGCAGTTTCCTTGGCTGTGTGCAGGTGATGTTCTTCATTGCTATACTTCCTTACACATATTTTGGCTACATAAAAAGTCGGGTTGCTGAACAAATCCCTTCCACAGAAGAAGGAATTTTACTAAAAAAAGTGCACTTTTCACACACCTTCGAAGAGGTCCTTTTAGTTTGCACATAAATGTGATCATTACCTCATTTAATTAAGGTAGTATATTTACAGTACAGAAAATGGATTGAAATATATTTGTAGAACTATCTGAATTTGTTCTGCTGGAAAAACAGCCATACTGGGGAATGTTTGGACTTCAGAAGACTAGTCCTCCTCACTAGGCTAAAATGTATAACATTTTTCAGCAGTATTTTGTTGTTGTTGTTGTTGTTTGAAGGGGGGTGGGATGTTTTTTTGCTTTATGAGGGTTTAGGGTTTTAAGTAATCTCAGCAATATACTTCAAGTTAAAATAACCTTACAACTCACTTTTATGGTTTTGGTAGCATTGATAAAATTTATGGCATAAAGGTTATGTTCTTCCATTCCAGTTCCTATGGTCAAAATATTAGGGTCAAATATTATATCATTTGGATTGAAGTGCACTTTTTCCACAAGGAGATGATAAGCTCTGGAACAGATTGCAATCTTGGCTTCTGTTTCTGTTGCCTAGTGAAGAAAAAGAATTCTGACATGAAACTTATAGACCACACAAAAAATAAACTCTCCAGAAATCATTTACAGCTCCAATGACTCAAGACTGAGAGTGTGAACATCACAAATATCAGGAAATGATTATATATAATATTGTATTTAAAATTCACCACCCCTATACCTGGAGTTTTCACTCTGCTTATAAAAAGCAAATCTCACTGCCCAATGTTTCATCATCCTATGCAAAGCTTAATATGTTTTTTTTGACATAACTAAATTAATTCACAAAGCTTTCACTCTCATGAGAAACAGTTTCTGAACTAAAAATATGTTTTATGAAGGAAGAGTTCAGCATGTCTGAATAGCAAGAGACGCTCTTGAACTAACAGAGCTCCACTTAGATCAGTACATGGATACTTGAACATTTGAGCAGCATAAGAAATGCTTCCAAACCAGGGCAAAAACTACTGCTAAGGTTACATAGAACTTCTCTAAATCAGCTGTGTCACTGAAACAAAATAAATGTGTCTTGAAAAAGAGGAAGAAAGCCTTACACTTCATAAGAAAACCACTTCTCCTTTAAAGTGACACTCACCTGCCCCACTTCATCAAAAGCCATAACAACCACAGCTGCTCCATATAATTTAATTTTCCTCGCTTTCTGCAGAAAGTCCTCCTCACCTTCCTTTAGACTGATGCTGTTTACAATGCATTTCCCCTGGCAACACTTCAAACCTGCTTCAATCACTGAAAAATTTGAGGAGTCTATGCATAATGGCACCTGTAAGTAATAGAGAAGTAAGCCAGGAGAACACATAGAAGTTAGGAATTACAGTTCTATGGGCTATTTGCCCATTTGGACATAAAAATGCACACAACAATAATCAGCATTTACAAATAAAAGTTTTCACATGATATTCACATATTCACTTCACTTTAAATGCAAAACTCAGAGCAAATTTATTTCAATAGCTTCCATGGCAGCTCCATCACATATGATATAGAGATCTCTACTTCTCTGTAATATTTTGTGTTTCTGATTTAGATACTCATTTTTAGAGAAAGCACATTGCAGAATTATCTTTTAAAGCCATTCTATATCCATAGCAACTTTAAGTTTTGTGGAAAGCAATACCATTATGCACTACTAACATATACATTATGGCTCATAACTGCTCCAGAACAAACCTGCATTCAGCTTTTCTAGCCAGTGAAAAGGACTGGCATATATTTATGTGAAAACAGACATAAAAGCCTGTTTCATCCAAAGGCCTTCCCTATTACAGTATCACTTCCTCTCAGGGAACAACTACATCTGCTTAAGCATGTAAACTGGTTATTAAATGAAACTGTATCAACACCTTCTGCATGCAAATTACAAGTCAGTAACATGTTCTTTATTGTGACTAGATTACAACCTTTGCAATATCAGGTTCTGAAGAAATCAAGTTACAAAATCTGGTCATTGCAGTGGGGCCATCCAACATCCCATCATCCATATTTATGTCAAGAATCTGGGCCCCCATCTCAACTTGCAATTTGGCTACACTCAGGGCTTCCTGAAGAAGAAAGTCAAAAACCAGAACAACATTGAGAAGAGAAAGATCCTAGTTATTCTCATGATAACATTTCACTTCTCCAAACTAAGCATGCAGTCAAAAAATTAAAAATTTGTAAGACATCCTATAAGAAAATAAGGAAATGGCTTGTGATGTACAACAATACAAACCAGTTGCTAATACAGAATAACCTATAATTAATTTGTTTACAGAACATGACATCAGAGACCTGATGTGCTGGTAGCATCACTGACTGCAGAGAGTTGGTCATATGCTTAACTGAATAATTGAAGATTTGCATGGTAACAAGGACTTGTGACCACACAAGATTACAGGAAAATACAGTCTCTGTGATGGTATGAAATAAGGGCCTTGAATCACAAGCATGATTCACACAATCACTGCTGCTTTGTAACACAGGATACTTAATTTTTAAAGGCTGTTCAACATTTTTGCCAGTTGCAGAATAATCACAAGTGCTAAGAAGGAAAAACTAAAGCTTTTCCTCCAGCCTACATAAATATCTGAACACCCATGTCTGTTCACTTTCTTTTTCTGTCATTCTGCAGAGTCCTTAACAACCTGTGTTTAAAGGTCTCTTTATTTAATAGGCCTAACCTGCTTCATGACTTCTAGGAGCCTAAGAGTCAGGCTTCCAAATATACAAATGAAGGTTTTCATTTTGATTTGAAGTAACATCAGAGTATACTCTGAGGCAGAGTCTCAGCTCTCAAGAAAAGTCACTCTACTATTTGTTTCAATGTTACAGTATCAATTCACACCAGTAAAGAATGAGTCTTCCAGCCTCTTCATTTCTGCTCTGCAGTAGTTTCAAGAAAGGAATTACCTTTTAAGCATCTTTTTCTGTACCAATGGTTATGTAGCATGTTGAAGTCAGAGATCAATGTAGGTAGCAACTAGATGTCATCATAACGCTTAGCAGAATTGGGGAAATTAAGAAGGGGAGAGAGAGACAGAGTTGCACAGTGCCACAATCTATCCCAAGTCAGATGTACCTCATATCTTGAAAGAGGAGATTACACCCACCTTCCTTCTCCTCTTTTTTGCAAATCAACCCCTAGAATCAGCATAGACCAGGACATTTACTAAACCATTACCAGCTGTATAACTAAATTAAAAATTAAAAGTTTCCTGTAACACTTGTCAAAAAAAGAGAAGTCCTTGTAAAGCCCTTCTCACAAAGCTATTAGTAGTTGGCAAGCAGAGAAACAAAGAACAGTGAAAAAATAAATCCTCCACATTTTCTTACACTTGTAACTGGTGTAGAATAGTGCTTTGTGCCAGAAAAACAAACAATCATAGTGTAATGGAGCAATGGAAAATCAGAGCTATAAGGATTATTGTTCACATGAGATTATTGTTAATGTGTATACTTCATAGTTGCCGGCCATGACGAGTTTAGCAAACTTCCGTGATCCTGCCACATTGCAGCGTTCACCAATATTAACGAAGTTGGTGTATGGCCCAATCCTGAATGGCTCCAGACCTTAAAAAGATATTTTTGAACATATTTGTTAAAACAGAAAAGAAAAAATTGCGTAAGAACAACAAAATCTCTTTTCTGAGCTGCAAAATAAAGGTCTCTCTCTACAAATAGTGATTTCTCAGCACATCAGTGCTCTAATGAGTAACTAGGAGAGCAATGCAATGAAACAACTGCCAACACATACACCAAATTTTTCTACTCTTCCTCAATGACAATCAATAATTTACCTGACCCACAAAAAAATAACAACCCACTTTTCCAATACAGAAGTGAAGCTATGATTCTTTGGACATCTGTGTGTATGTTCTCTCAACTTTCAACTATGTTACCTCATGCATGACACCCTGAGAGAAGCAGCAGCCCACTGAATTGCCTGACCAAGGGTAGCCCGTGACCACATACCTAGGTCAGAGAAACAAGGCCAGTTGGACCCTTGGGTAGCAGGCAATGCAGGGGCAAACAAACTACAGCAGAATCAAATATGCTAAGGCATAACATCACAAGCCAACCGTGATGTATTTTATTTATGCTAAACTGATTTGACCTGAGGTTAAAATGCCAGGCTGAAAAGATGGTACTGTTTTACTCAGATACATGGCTCAAAGGCTTAAAAGAATGCCCGAAGTATGGAATATACAGATCTAAACTTTGTTAAAAGAAAACATGTTCTAGACCTGGATGTACTGCTGGAACACAGTCCCAGTAAGACTGATCAGCATCTGAGGAGAGACAGGGCAGCCCTTTCACAGCTGGTGTACAAGGATCTCATCCCAGCTCTGCCAATAACTGTACCCAAATTACCTGGTCTCCCTGTTGTAAAGTGAAGGCAAAGGTACTCATTCACCATTACAACGTTTGAGACTTGCAGAGTAAATATGCTGGCTTGACTGTATTATCCAAGACAGCCATGAAAATGTTCTACTACTCCTTTAGCCAAAACAGTAAGAGCTAGATCTGGTTACTCATACATAAGCTTGCTGGATTCAGGTAGAACCAGACATTCACAGTGTTGTTCTGATCAGCAGAAAACAGCCAATAAATTTATAAAGGAAACTCACATTAGTAATGAAACTGTTACACACTTTACCTGACAGCAGCATGTATCCTTGAGAGAGAGAAGGTGGAACACGAGGCTTACAGAATTTCACAGCTTCAGCAATTTTTCTGAGTTACAGAAATAAGAAAGTAAAGTTTTCAATTAAAATTAAATTGCTCCAGACAAGACTCAAACAGAACATATTAGACATACAGCTACATTTCCAATTTAGCCCTGTAGAGACAAGACTAATTAGATAGTTTCACTTTCTGAGGCCAAAGGCAAAAACATACTCCCAGAAGATCCTAACATAGCTATTTGCAGGAAATGTACAAGGCTGAAGGTTTTTCAAATACAGAATGAGATACAATGGGACACTTGAAGGATTTCAGAATCAGTCCTCAACCACACTGACTCTTACTATATTTATGACTTGCTGAGCTGAGCAACTGCTAATGACTGAAAAACCAAAACCAATCAACCAAAAAAGGCCCACAAAACCCCAAGCAAACAAAAAAAAACAAACAAACAAAACAAAAACAAAACACCAAAAAACAACACCACCAAAACAAACCCAAAACAAAACAGACAAAAAAATCAACAACAATCACCCCTCCCCCCTCCCCCAAAAAAAACCAAAAACAAAAAGGCAAACAAACCTCAAGGGACAACCATTGTTCTGTACTGAGACACCTTTCTCAGATGCCAGAATGACTCATGCTGTTCACATTCACTTTCTCTTCACTCTAGTCAGGACTGACACACACTGTCCTCTACATGTTTACATGTCACCTCTTTCCAGTTTATATCAGTAAAAATTAATCACAACAGCCCTTTTTCTTTTTTGAGTTAAAGTGAAAAAAGGAGGCTTTCCAACTGACCTACTTGCAGTCAGAAAGACATCAAATGCTCCTTCTGACCACCCCGGACCAGCACCAGCTGTACAGCATTCATAGAACTTCTATTTAGGAATTTCTCCAACAAACACACACACACTCCTTCCTTCCATCTACCATCAAAGGAAACCTTACGTTTCACCTTGTGGCTAAGATTGCAAAAAAAGAGAAAGAAGATAAAGCACAATAAAGCAGAGAATGGGAAGTCTATTCTGTCCATCAATAAAGAGGGAGAAGTAATTCCAGAACAATTTTCGATGACAAAACCAAAGAGGTTTAATCCTTGTTTGAACCACGCCTCTAATCATTCTTCTTAATATGCACAGCTATGAAATCCATGTTGTTCCCACTTCATACATTGCTGCTATTGGCATTCAAGTGATCCATCTTTGCAGGAAACTCAAAGACAAGCCATAGAATATTGTGCCACAAAAGCAGAATTTAAATTTATTTCGCAGTCTGCCAGAGCTGCAGCACATGAAGTACCTGATATGTGCTGGTGTGGTACCACAGCAACCTCCAACTATGTTGACCAAACCATCCAAAGCAAAATTCTGTAAGAGGAAGGAACATTTTGTTCAAAGTTACTAAAGCTATGTTATTTATTTTTCTCCACATGTGAAGCAATTCAGGGAGCTCACAAGAAAAACACTAAATTAAAAAACCAATTAACACTATTGTCTCTTTAGGATTTGTTTTGAGATTGGATTCCCAAGGCTAACCAGAAATTTCAACAGGTAATTTCAGGAGACTACATTTGAAACTGGCCTATTTTATGCTGTGCTCTTGCTGACACACTGCAGCTTCAGATACACAGTTCTGTCTTGCATAGATCCAGTGGCATGGGGAAGGACACCCTGCACTGGAACACTGCCCAACATCGGCAGTTCTTGTACACACAGCTCTGTAAAATTGTGCCAGGTTCATAAACACCACTCAGCTTTCTGAACAATTCCCAAATATAACAGTAAGAACACAGGAGTGCAATGAGTAACAGGCACAGATCAAGCGGCAGGAAACCTTAGCTTAATACATAAAAGTCATTAAGGCTTTCAGTTTCATGAGTAGTTTTTCTAGTGTGATACTTCAAATCACTATCATTCAGCAAATTGTCTATACACAATCCAAATTACATACATAGCTATCTGAAAGAAAAAAACCCAACTCGAATACTGTAACAAGTATGCACAGGATACAAGCAGAGTTCTTGTCTACTAGTACATCAGACGTGACATAATCAGAAGAAGTATTTTATACCTTTATATGCTTGGCAGTCACTTCTGGAGTTTCATCATAACCACCAAAAGTATTGGGAAGACCTTAAAACATAGTATTTTTTTAGTATGACAGTTTGTTTAAAGTCCAAAAGAACAGAACTAAATTCCATAAAAGGCCCATTAAAAGCAACTACAACTGTATGAGAACTAAAATGCCTCATCACCCTTGCAATCACTACTCAGCAGATTATTAATTATGCAAGAAAGCATTCTGGATTCACTGTAACAGAACTAACAACAGTTACTTTCAGCAGTTTAAAATATTCTTACTCTCTTTTTAACAGTACAAGCAATCATCTTTTCAAGTTACTCCAACTCTGTTATTGCTAACGAGACGGAATAGGTTAGCTGCATTTCATGTGCCTGTAAGCATAGGAACATGTGCACCAACACACCTGCATTGGGGTAACAGATGATGTAGGCGGTTGTACATTTTCCAATTGTTTCAATGAATGGACGCATTTCAACTGCCCCTAAAGCACAATTTAAGCCAATACTGGAAAATAAATTTTCAAAAATTATGTTGAAGTAAAAACACCTTTTACACACAGAACAGATGAATGTTAGTGCTGGCAACTGCTAACTCCCGCAATCGTCTAGAACAAAACCAACCTGATCTCCAATTTCTTTCATCATCATCATCATCAATACAGCATGACTGTGCAAAGGAGAACCCTCAGATGGAAGAAAAGCACGAGAGGGAAGGGGGCTGGACTGAATTGAACTGGGAACAATAAATCAAGATTTCATTTCAAAATCCATGAGGAAAGTGGCAGCATTTAACAGCAACTGCAGCAACACGACGGCTCTGCATTTTCTAGGTAAGAGAGAGAACAAGTGGAATGAGAATGGCAGATTCGAAAGGAGTCTTGTGCTACAGGAGAAAGTATGAAAAAAGGTTGAAAAGGCAAGACCTGCTTCAAGCTGCTAACTTATCATTTTCTTTTCAAATTTTACATCAATTATATCAACTTTGGAAAAGAGTAAGTGCCTCCCCCAAGAAGCCTCATGGCAGCACTAAGCTTGGGCAACTGAATCTGCTACATCTTACTAACCAAGACAGCACTACAGCAGAAAAAATTTTACATGAGTAAGTTTTCTAAATAATTTTACCAGTATATGAGATACAATCATATTTTCTTTCATCCAATGACAGATACATAAGTGAGACTTGCACTCAAAATATCTCCATTTGTATTAAATACAGAATTTTCTCTTACAGATAGTGTGTAAGATACCCTCTACATGTTTCCTGAAATTTATTTCAAAGTGTGGGCTTCCCCACATTCAAGATTTTTCAAGCAAAGCAAGCCAAGAACAGTTAGCAAGACTGCCCTTATCAAACGCAGACAAATGCAGTGTATTTCCTACTCTTAAGTCAATTTACAAGCTTCCAGCTCATACTCCCCACACTCCAAACAGCCTGAATTATTACCTGTTACAGGGGTTGCTGACAAGTATATTCATGACCATGACACAGTCTAAGCATTACTTGTCTCAGAACTGTAGCACAGACATGCACATTCATTCAGAAACAAAGAGAAGCTTCTGTGGCCAGTATCATCTCCTCACAGCACTCAACATCATGCAAGAAAACATGTGAGAAAAACAAACTCTTAACCATGCCTTAAAAGCCAGCAGCCACAAGCCAGATAGCTGATATTCTGTCACTGCTACCCTAGTGCAATAACCATCATACACCCATCTTAAACATCACACCCCCCTCTTGCTCATTTCTCCACAGCAGTCATACATAAACTCCTGTGAAAGATAAGGCTGCAAAGTGCCCTTGGGGACCAGAACAAAATCCACATTATGGCCCGAAACTCAGTGTATGCTACTCAATGCTGCCACAGTAGAAAAAATCATAGGATCTGAAACAACACATCTGAGCATTTTTCATGGCAAGCAGCTTGACACATATCTTTCAGCACTAGGTACAGTTCATGAGTTTCTCAGCTACCACCTCCATCACCCAGACTCAAAGCACACGTCTTTAAGGGTGGGCTCCAAACCAAACTGAATTAAGGATGGCACATCACCCTAATCAGGGCGTACACAACCCAAACAGAAACACATGAATACGTATAACATGATTCCTAGGATACTACAATTAATCAGCTTTTTCACAACCCTAAAGCCACTCTGCACCAATTTGGCCACAGAAACAACATTAAATGCAATCTGTTCCAACCACTAAAACCCTTCTGCTACAGTGCTGTATAGTAGCCTTTTCACAAATGAGAAACAGGCCCTAAACATTGAGACTCATAAGACACCTTTTATGAAATACGCTTTAATAAATTCTTGGTTTCTGCTTCAGAGCCCTTCTCTCTTCTTCAGAAGCAAAAGAGTCAGAGCAGAATTATCTGAGACAGACTCATGCCAAATATGGATCATGAGGCCGTGATGCTGTGAGAAGAAGTCAACTACCACCCTGTTCCAAGAGGCTCCATATGTTACTTCTGAAACACCGTCTGGTCTGGGAAAGTGGAGCCTCAAGGGCAGTCAGGAAAACTGTGAATGCAGTCTTCTGCTTCTGCATCACTGAGATGACAGATTGCGTGGTTTAGCTGAAATTTTGTTGTAAAAACAAACAATGGCTCATCATAATGTGCATGGTGTGCACTACTAACACTGAACTAAATGCTTTCAGTTGGACTAAGAAGAAAACATCTATTTCTGGTGTATGCTTTCGTGTGAAGAGAACCAACCTGAAAGTGAAAAAAGGCAAAGAGGGAAGAGAAGACAAGAAGGAGGTAGAACAGGGTAAAGAAACACAGAAGAATAGATAACCAGGGGAAGGTATTCAAATGAACATACAAAACCTTGCACAATGACCAAATCTGATACATGACCCATATGCACAGATCTTACTCTCATATTTATTTGAATTTTTCTGCCTGGATAGAAAAGAATTAAAGTAAATAGAGGCATCAGGAGCTCTCAAAACAATGCATGTCCTTGAGAAAAATACTCAGGGCACATTTTTGTGAGAGTTCAGTAAAAAGAACACTGCAATAGTATCTTACGCTTTGTTCTTTTAAGACACCCTAAAACACTCTCAGCTGGCACTGCTTCCCTGTAAGAAAGGGATACAAGTCCTGCCTGTACCAGGGATTGGCTCCTTGCACAGCCCAAGACAGTAGGAGATGGCACACAACAGTTTCACATCTTGACCTAATTGTGATTTCAGTGTAAACACAAAGCCCCAGATTATTTAAAGCAATTAATTAAAAATTCAGCTTTCTTTGGAAACATAATTTCTGTTGAGGGAACGAGAGAAAAACACATTAGCAATGCACATGATTACACATGACCACAGTTTGTACAGCCTCCAGTTAGCTGCAGGCAAGGGTTAAAATAGAAAAGAATCTCAATTTACAAATAATTAACCAAGAGAATGAATGATACATTTCCTTACCAAAGTGGCTTACTGTGGGAAACACTAATGACAAATGCCTCTCCTGTCTGGCCAGAGAGGGTACGCCCACTCTTATCCACAATAGTTCCAGAAACCTAAATATCAATTGAACATAGAGAAAGGAGAATTAAATGCACAACAAAATGGAAAATTAAAATGGATGACCTGTTATAACTCAAAGTAGAGAGACCTGTGCTCCACTTAAAGTGATGAGGCACAACTCAAACTCAAAAAATTAAGAAAAATTAAACCGTTTTCACCATATAAACATTTAAATATTTTTCTAGGAGAAAGAAGAGTGGTCAAAGGATTTTGTCTTTCCTTCTCCTTCCTTCTCTTTCCTTCCTTTCCTTCTTTCTCCTCCCGAGGAGGAGGGGAAAAAAGAAAACAAAAGAAAAGAAAAGGGAGAAAACTACTCTGACCCACCCAGCAGCCAGGTGGCATGAGTACCATGGTAGCGTTCTGCTGACAGCCCCTGAACCAATCGGCAGGGTTTTTTTGTTGAGGCAGCTATCAGCAGCCACCTTCTCCTCACCTCCCCAGTTACGTTATTTCAGGTCTCAGGACTGCTATTAAGTTGTTTGGTGGTGTTTGGTGGAAAGGTGGGAGAGGCGGGTCTGACCTTAAAAACAAGTTATTCCTTTCCCCACAAGGGAACAGCAAATGTTGCAATTTAGTAATGGAAGTTTTAACCTGTATAGTCACACTTCTTGAGCAGTACACAGAAAGAGATGTGCAAATCATAAATAATGTCTCGACCCTGACTAACAACTATGAAGTAGAGAATCTGGGAGACATCTGAATGAGCCAGGAAAGTCTGCTCAGATGTCCTGGTTCTGGCCAGGATAAGGTTAATTCTTGCAGTAGCCAGGAGGGGGCATGGCTAGGACAACAGAGATTATACCAGGAGTGGTAGAAGAGAGACTCTCCAGGGAGAAGGTGTTCCTTCCAGTGGGACAGAGCGGTGGGGTAACACCAGCTCGGAGGTAGTGGTCAGGGAAACGCCAGTGGGAGTGGCCAGGGTGGTGTGGCTGCAGTCAGGTTGAGCTCCATGGTGAGCATTTATGAATCACCTGCTCTTTTATACACTTTTGTTATTAATATTATTGCTGTTACTGTTCCTTTTCTTATTTCTGTTTCCAGTAAACTGTTCTCAACCCCTGATCTTTGCCTCTTGTGCATCCAATTCTCCTCCCCTTCCTGCCACAGGGAAAGAGAGAGGGGAAGAAAGCGGGGGAGCAAGAAAGAGACACATGGTTTGGAGAATCTCAGTGAGGGCACTGATTTGCAGAGTACCATTCCTACACCACAAGACCAGGTCTAAAGGCCATTTTTTCCAGAAGATGGAATGGGCTTAGAAGACTCCATGCAAAAATAAACTCACTATTTACACCAACGCACACTTGAATATTGATGCCACTTCCCACCTTCAAAGTAATCAGTCAAGAAATGTGGTCAGTGGAATCTTAGAGAGCAGTGCTAGGGGTTGTAACTCCTCAACATAACTGAACTGAAAATGGAACAAAGAATGACGAACCAGGCTCAAGGACCACTCTGTTCAGGGCAATGAAGACAAAAAGTCAACTCAGAAAACTCCCTGTATTAACTGACAAGTACAAGGTTGTGAACACAGAAGTTCTAGACAATGATGCCTCCAAACCAGTCTTTACTGTTCTAGAAGCTATAAACTAAGCAACAAAAGAGACTTTTATGAATGCAATTTCCAAGCTCACTAGCAGTGAAGCAAAACATACAAACTACAAAGAGAGAGGCAGAGAACATTACTAGGCTATCACAGAATCCCTGATGTCTGCACTTTGAATGCTGTATTCTATTGTCATTGCACTCTGACTTGAGGAAGTGGAAAACAAAAATGGAACAGTAATGAACGAATCATATGGAACAGCTAAATAGAAAAGGACACTTCAAGCTGAAAAAAAGATGACTAAAGGAGGGCTCTCACAATGGACTACAAATACCATGACTATGCAGCAAAGGGAACATAGAACAGTGGCTCATTATCACTTTCAAGAGATAAATGGCAAGACACAATAGACATTATCAGGTGGATAAGCAAAAGTAAGCAAACTTTCAAACCAGCACATCTGTAAGCTGTGAATGTTATAAATTATTTTGTAGATGTCTGGGTCCCACATAGGTTTGAACACAGATGCAAGGAAGGAGAAAACACATTGAACAAAAGCCTACAAACAGATACTAACTGCAAATCAGAAAGCCTGGACTGCAAACTGTAGAAAACTGGAAGAATACATCAGAACTTGCAAAACAATCTTATTCTTTTCCTGTATTTCTTCCAATGCATTCATGACAACTATCAGAAAAAGACACACCAGAGAAAGAATATGGAGTAAGACAGATTTTTCTGACTTCAAATGGTCACTCATTCTACTTGAAAATATGTTAGAATTTGCTTAATTTCATCCTTGAAGCACTGGTTCCTACTGCCCTCAAGACAGCAAGTCTGAAAAAAACCCATCAGTACACCTTTTCATGTGGAAGTACACAGAATGAATACACACTGGAAAAAAGTCATTCCTTAGTCTATGGTTTGATCTGCTGAACAGAGCTATCCAAGGCCGATTTCACAAAACTGTAAGATGTTTTATTTCACAATCACACGGAAAAAAAAAGTTCATTTCCAATAAACTCATTTCCTTCATTTCAAAGCACTTTAATCAACTGCCGTCTCAGCTAGTTCACAAACAAAGCTTAAGGATATGTAAAATATTGAAATATACTTACAAATATGGGCCGTGAAGCATACTCTTCCTCAAACAACATCTGGAGTGCAAAAAGAGCTGCCTACAGAAGAATATGTTGCAAAACATTAATGATGTTTTGAGAGTTCTTCAGATTGTTCATTTCTTTTTGTTTCTATGAGTTCAGTGCCCTTTTTTTTTAAAATTTATTTATTCTATGGCTGCTTATGCAACTTGCAAGCTCATATCGCCTGCCAGAACTTACTACATTCAGCAAGTTTTACCCTTACCCCCAGTATCTTCCAGATGTTCCAGAACACATTTTGGTAACAAGCAGAAAAGAAGTATCACACAGAAACCAAATGAGACCAAGACTACTCTGGAATTCAAATCATGTCAGCACATACTCCTCCCTCATATCTGCAGCCCAATGCCCACCCCAAATATGGTCGTATGTACTCTTCTAGTACACATTCACTGTCCTTGAGTCTGTTTAGACATGTAGTTTCCAAAGGGTTCCAACCACCACAGATTTTTACAGTAAGAACTGCAAGTGACTCCTTTGAAGGTCTTGAAAATGTCCTCCCTCCTTAGGCTAAGAAAGTTGCCCGTGGACATGCCCTTAGCATTATGTTAAGCCTATAGGCTCTGAGCCAAACCTCCCTGATGAGTGGTCAGATCTGCAAAGGGCAAGTGATGTCACTGGACACATTATTCAGCCTAAAGAAACACTGTGTACATATCCAGACAGACTTTTCCATATAAAATTGCAAGACAGTTTTAAGTACCCTAACAATTCCACACTCTGCACTGAGCAGTTATTACATAAAGAAGGAGGTGTTAAAATCCCATGAAATGTGGCATATTTCAACATTTTATTCTTTCTAATATACCCTTCTAATCTTCTATTCCAAATTGTTCTTTCTTAAAACTGATGGCAGATTTCCCCCGTAAAAAACACCTTTTAATAGAACTGCCTTACAGGCCTTCCCACACCTGAAACCAGATTCACTGAACATTCCCTCTCCAGTGGGCATCACAAGCATCCTTCGGACAGACATGCTTACAGTGAAAAATACAATCAGAAGCATTTGGAGATATTGAGCAATACAGTAGAGCTTCTGGGAATAAGAGGACAGCTGGCACAGACAGCCAGAAAGATACAAATGGCACATATCAAGAGAAACCTTCTGGAAAAGGCTGATTAAAAACCATCTCCTCACATCCTACCCACTTGCTATCAACTGAAGAGTCTTTTCATGTATTTAGTAAACAGTAGCTGATAGCTCAAAGAATATTATCTTGAATTTCCTTAGGTAGTACACCAAATACTTACATTAGTATGGCGGGTTTTTTTCCCCAGAAGTCTCACCTTAGCATTGGCAGTATCAAATATGGTTTCCACCAGTAAGATGTCAACTCCTCCATCCAAAAGTCCTTTGGCTTGTTCTGTATAGGCTTCAACCAGTTCATCAAAAGCTTTAAAACAGGAATAATATTAATTTCATCTGGAGAAACTTCTTTCAAGACCACTGCCTAAGTCAAATAACGTGATGGTTATAAATACTTACTTATGTTCCTGTAATCTGGTCTCTCCACAGATGGTGACACAGAGAGTGTCCTGTTTGTTGGACCCATGGCTCCAGCAACATATCTCTTTATTCCTAGACCAAGACACAGGAGGGGAAAATGACCCTGAACTATTTACCTCAGCTTTACAGTGACAGCCAATGTAAAATACCTCCGAGGACACCAAGACATGCATATCATTCAAGGATGAAGAACTATAAAACAGTAAAGTCTTGTCTCAAATCTAGAGTTCAGTCAGCACAGGATCACCCAGCACAGCCGACTTTTTTATTTTAATCCAGCAGGATGTTCAGTGTATACTCACAGGACAGAAGAACATTTCTAAAAAGGTCAGCTGTCTCAGTTAATTTTTCTTCTACCAATCATGTCTCTAACACAAGAAACTTCATTTAATGACTCTAAATACACAGCATAGAACTGTCCTGGCATTTTTCACTATATAACCTTACTTGAATATTCTGGCATGTGTCATAAAACCCCCACTTTTTAAAAGTATATTCCAAATCTTACTTTTTTATTGCATACTATGGACAACATCAGTAAGGTGCTATCAGCAGCACTGTTAACCTGAAATAGTTTGATTGTAGAATACAAGCAGAAATGAGTCTTTGAAAGACAACATTGTCTACAGCACTGTAAAAGAGCTCTAACCCCTCTCACAGAATGCCTGGAAGGCATTTGTAGAAACGAAATGAAAGTACTAAGATGATTCCATTAGTTGCTGAGTAAAGTTGAAGCACTAGACAAACACTAGGATTAACTGCTAATCCACGTTTACCTACAATCAGCTACCCTAGTTCTGGAGTACAAAGACTTGCACCATACAAACCTAAGGAACTTCTAACAGTCCCTGCTGAATTTATGGTCTCTAAAACACATATGAAGATGTGCATCACCTGCAGCCTAAACCAGGCAGGCACAGGACAGCTGTGCTGAAGAACACCTTAAGGACCAGATCCTTCAAACATAATGAAAGTAGTGTGAGATAGATAGAGAGATGAAATTGCTGTTACTGTGCCTAACTTGCAAACATGCACAGCATCATTTTATGTCCCCATAACGTAAACCATCAAGCTATCCTCTAGCAACATTTCAGAGATTGCAGCATTGTCAAAACCACAAACAAGAAAAAAAATAATACTAACCTGTCTGAGCAGTTACAGTGTCTGCTGCTTTTCTGGCCACCTGTGCAGAGACTCTGTTTAATCGATATGCCTGGAACAATTACAGAAAATTACTGAGCAA
Organism: Phylloscopus whistleri; assembly: GCA_017589585.1. NCBI lineage: Eukaryota > Metazoa > Chordata > Aves > Passeriformes > Phylloscopidae > Phylloscopus > Phylloscopus whistleri. The sequence goes on from JADMLD010000090.1 coordinate 3,235,690, forward strand.
TCTTTAGTTCAGTCCAGGGTCTGGTAACTCATCCTCAAAGAAACAACACTTGCATCCAGCAGCTTGCCATACACTCTGAAGGTTCCCCAAGGCACACAAGTATGTATCAGCACTATCACCAAGCTTCAAAAGGAACAGCTCCATACATCTCAGCAACAGAGTTACACAGCAGGTTCACCCCACGCATGCCGCAGCCTACAGCTGCTAATCAAAAAATTTCGTTCTTTAAGGTAGTAAATAAATCCTGATGAGATCAAGAGAAGCTGAAGGACAGGACTTTGATGACACAATTAGCCTACTCTTAAGTTCACTTTTTATTCAAGTAGTCCATTTCCAAGAATTTACTTTCACATATTTCCCAAAATTCTCAAAACAATACATAACAAAGAATAGGCAAAATAAACGCAAACTAGAAAGGACTTCTACATACACCAGCACAAACAACATATCCAGGAAAAAAGCAGTTCCTTTTGTGGCAAGGACTGAAGCACAACATCCCTCTTCACAGAACTGAGAGATCCTGTGAATGCTCAAACCAAATTTAGGACTAATTATTATTGCCTGTACCTCTGCCAACAAGAAGCACACTACGTCTTTGACACAGCAAGTGCACTTGTCCACAGCAGCAGAAAGGAGCTATGATCACATGGCTCAAGAGGCAGCACATAGCCAATAAGCACAACATCAATGAATCCTAGGACTAAGCTATTCTTGCTTGCTTAGGACATGCATAATATTTTAATGTGTAAATAGTTTAGCATTCTTACCAAATGTTCAAGGCCGTAGTCAGCCTGTGCAACTCGGGTGCTGCTGAAAGTGTTGGTTTCAATGATATCAGCACCTGACAGCAAATATTCCTGAAAGACATGAAAGAAAAAAAGCCTGAGGAACGGAATGCAAGTAACCCAACTACTTTGTCTCATCCAGTTGACAAAAAGTCACAAACCATTTCCCAATTCAAAGCTGAGCAAACTCTAAAGGCCTTTTTCAAAAGCACAGGGCCAAAGCAATAGAAGCGTTCCATGTAACCAATTTTCAGAATTTCAGCATCAGCCACACTTTCTATTAACAAGTGACTATATATATATAGAGTCACCTCTGCCACTGGAGAACATTCTAGATTTCTGCATGGGGATATGGTCAGACACAGTCCAATCACCAAGCAGTCCATCAGCACGCAAGGGTTGCTGTGGGCAGTCTCAGAAAAGGCTCAAATTAAACAACAACAGAAAAGATTAGAAAATTTAAATGTTCTGAAGTGATTTGTACAGCACAAGAGCACACTGGGACAGAATACAAGCTTAGGAGAATTATGCTTTGTGCAATTCTCATTTAAAGTTTAACTACTGATCAAGATTCACAAAACATTTAAGACTTCTGCTCCATTTTGGTTGTCTAATTCCCACTGAAGTAAACTGAAATCAATGCAAACTTAAACATTTTTCCAGATTTTAGCCTGCATTTGTATAACCTCCATCAGTTGCCCTTCTCCCGAACTCATTGTTTTGATCCCTTTGAACCCTGGCATGATCATACTCAAGGAAACTGAAACACTTGAAGTGCTAGTTAATCAAAAATACTGATGCCACCATTGAACATAAACCCCTCAGATTTTCCTACAAGAAGCAGAGGAACTCTTTGAGTTCAACAGTGTGAATAAAGCCTTGATCCAAACAACAGCTGAAAGTAAATTTGTTTTAAAACATGTTTTGCTGCAAACAAATATGATTTCCTTCAACTCCTCTTGAAAACATATAAAAATATCTACAAATAGATATATGAAAATATACAAGCTCTTACATGTCAACCAACAACATATTAATTTTTTGAAAATTGTCTAAACATGTTAAATGTATAAAAGCCCTCCAACTCTACTGTCTACCACCACAGAAGGAAATAACATACTCAAAGCAGAAAGTTAATTTTTGCCTTTGAAAATCCATCACATCTCTTACCTTTGAATCTGACTTTGCCAGCCAAGGTACAGCTAACATTTACTTTTTAAGCTACTAATATCTGTGAGATCTAACTCACTGGGTCATTAACAAAAAAAAAAAAATCCCAAAAACACTCAAATCATTTCTTTGTAGAATTTTTTTTTTCATCTATTATTGCAAGTTCCTTCTGTCCAGTTCTCAGAAGAAATAACCCCACGCAGCTGTAAAATCCGAAGTCACCTATTGCTCAGAAAGCCTCTGACCCAATAGTTGCTGCAGGGATGGGGACCATGAAAGGCAGTTCTTTTTTTACACTCTTCCTAAAGCACCTATAACTGGCCATTACAGAGATAACAGCAGGTTACTTGGTTTGAGTCAATACATACATTCTCAAGTCACATCACTATTGCTCTGCTGAACCTGCCAAATTCAACTGTTAAAGCAGCTTACCATACTAAAACCACAAACTATTATAAATTCCAAGGTTCATAAGAACTGTTGCTCAGTTGAACTCAATCTACAAATACTTCCTTCTGAAATTTTTATAGGTCAAAGACTGATTCCTTCTAGCTCGCCATTCTTAAAATCCAAAGAATGGCAGTTAAAACTTAATTTAAAAACACAGATTACCTTCCAAGTTTAACCAATATAAGCCAAATATGATTATCATATTTGTCAATGATCAGATTTTGTCAATAAATAATTGGAAAAGCCCAGAAGAGATGTGAGGCTTCAACTGAATAACAAATAGCCACAACGCTGTTCAAGCATTCCAATTATTACAGTAAGACCTAGGAATACCTGCAGCTCAATAAACACAAGGCTTAGCAAGTTGTTTTTTAAAGTCTAATTAAAGACAGGAAAACAATGAAATCTGTTTGCAAATTCCTAATCATCAGCAGATTAGGCTGTTTTATTCTCTGGGCCACATGTTAATATTCTAGGGGAAAAACAAGACTGTGGAAGCACATATTACCCATTAGGAAGCTCATATACTCATTAACTACAGAGGCCTGCTTCAGGCTGCCACATTTAACAGCCCTTTAATACACAATTATAGAAACACATCTAGAATTCAGATATGTCCTACTTAGATGCATTTCAAGTGCTAGCTGAGAATAAAAAGAGGAAATAAAAATGAAATAAAACAGAATCTACAATTAATAGAAATACATCAGGGATATAAGTCAAAAAGGGATTTAAAAATAGCACTGCCTGGGTGACATCAGGAACCAAGACAAAAATGCTGTGCTCACACAACCAGAACAGTCAAATCTGCTCATTCTTTTTCACATGGTTACCTAGCACTCTCTTCCCTATTCCCAAAAGACAGTGGAGAGCCAGGAGCCTGTGGTATGGAAAAGAGGAGTGCAGAAGCCAAGTTCTCCCTCTTTCTCTTGTCGAGAGACAGAAACCAGACCCACCTACCTTGTGTATGTCACAGATTATATCAGGCTGAGTTATACTGAGAAGGTCATTATTGCCTTTCAAAGGCCTGGAATGATCTTTAAATTCGTGCCCTCGGAAATCCTCTTCAGTCAGCGCATGTTGCTGGATCATGGTCCCCATGCCCCCATCCAAAACCATTATCCGCTCCTGCAGAATGGACTCAATTTCATCTTCCACACTTTTCTGGGGACCTGCTGGAAAAAGATAAACCCAATATTTAAGTAGTTCTGAAGTTCCCTACCTATACACATGGCCAACCTGAGCTCTTGCCGTTCAAGAAACAGACTAAAGTATCTAACCCTCTGCTGAAATCAGACAGAAATTGGCTTACCTCACCTGCAGTTCCAATCACCTGATGTAAGGTAACAGCTGCATCTATCTAAATACAATTAGTCTCAACTGGTCCTTTACCTAAGGACAGTCATCCACACACAGTCAACCACAGAAAAAATTAAGACAGGTTGACAAGAGCATACATGAAAATCTCTACATAAACTAGTTCCCAAAACTGAAAAGTGTGATCATTTCCACCCCAGCAATGTTTGAATAGCAATGTAGAGCTGCCTCTTGGTACCAGACACCACACTATACGTGGTACACAAGTGCAAAACAGAAATTAGTAAACTTCATTTTAAAACAAACAAAAAAACACCCACATCTGTTCTAATTGCCTATATTGTAATGATAAAGAGAAATAAACTGAGCAAACAAAAACAATTTTTCAACTAAATCTAAATTCCCTGAGGATTACGGTTGTAAATGTCAACTTGACAAACACCAAGATACGCCAACAGATAATAGCCAGGCTTTACTTTCTTTTGCACAAAAGTAACAAGATACTCTTTTCCTCTGCAATAATGCCAGAGGAAAATATATCAGGTAAATCACATGGTAAATTATAAGATACTGAGCAGGGTAAATCTAACCATGACTGAAACAAAATACTGTAGACATTTCAGCACTACCATCAGAAATGAAAATGCAGTACTGCTTCAAGATCCCAAACACAGCCCATCCCAAACATTAGGCAAAAAGCTTAATCTGAGGCATTAAAATCAAATAAGAAAAAAAAAACCTGCACACACAGAAAAACCCACAAAACCTCGATAAAACCCACAAGACCACAGCAAAAGTAATTCTTCTTTTCCCCTTTAGCACATACACAGAATCATTTCAGAATGCAAACACACATACAGAATTACAGAGTGGGTCAAGCTGGAAGGGATCACAGGGAGTCATCTGGTCAAACCTCCCTGCTCAGGCAGGGTCATAATAGAGCACATGGCACAGGATTGAGACCAGGCAGTTCTTAAATCTGCAGTGAGGGAGGCTCCACGACCTCTCTGGATAACCTGTTCAAGTGCTTGGTCACCCTCACAGTGAAGAAATTCTTCCTCATATTCAGGTGGAACTTCCTGTGCATCAGTTTCTGCCCATTGCCTCTTCTGTTGGTTGGCACCATTGAGAAGTGCCTGGATCCATACTCCTGGCAACCTCCCTTTAGATACTTACAGGCATTGATAAGATTATGCATATAGCAAAATAATCAAACAACCTCTTTACCAAAAATCCAAACTACAAGAGTAGGATCTCACTGATGTTTCACAAACATGTGAATGATCTGCTGTTCTTCACATGTTTCCTTCATCAGCTTCATCTTACTCTTAAAGACTTGTTTTGCGTTTAGGTTATGAACAATCACCAGAGCCCTTGTAAAAAAATGAATTATTTCTAAGGCACAAAAATATCCTCACATCTCATTCCAACTTAACTTACTACTACACACAATGGTACTTAAAAATCACTGGCAACTGCTAACTGATTTGACTTTTTTCTTTCTGCATTTGTGCAATGCATCTTCTGTTTTGACATCAGTACTGTTAAAAAGCAATGTGCTGGAGAGAAGCTGAGGCCATGAGGAAAGCATTGCTGGGTACATTTATACCAACACTCTGGAAAAACAGCTCTAAATCAGAAGTAGTTTCAGCATGAAGAGAAGTCAAAGAAAACATGCTCTCTAACAAGTATGAAGCATTTGAAGGCAGATTAAAATACCAAAAAGTAAGCCACCCTTGCTTCAAGCTGAAAGTTTTAACACCACACAGGCAGCCTCAGCAGGTTCTTACATAAGAGCTTAAATCTACTCACGTTAAACCATCAAATTATTCATGAAAATAAAATCAATCCTTGAGCTAAAGGCTTTTAGAAGCAAGTCACAAAAAACTGTATCTGAAAGTAGGTCTGCAGTGCAGACTCCCAATGGAGTGTAACTCACATGCTTCCAAGAGCCACAGCCCAGTGAGACACACAGGCACCAAAGCTCACTGGTGCTTTAATGAGCCTCCTTAAGCCAACTCCTCGGCCCTGAGAGCTGCAGCCCAGACAGCTGAGAGGGGCTATCGGAGTCCTCCCAGAACCAGTCCTGCTTTCTACACGCTTTAACCCACCTGCTTCCCAACTATCTCCTCATCCACACTGGGAAGCCAAGATTTACCCTTTGGTTGTAATCCTGCACCTCACCTGGTCCATTCTGCTTTCTCTACTGCTTGCCTCAGTGAACAGAAGCAACGAGCAGTCTATGGTTTTCTGCTCATAGGAGCACAGATCTCTGCCTCATTGCTGCAAGAGCCTTACTCTGAAGTTTTCAACCTCTGTGCTTCTTCAGCAGCACCTCAAAAAGCTGCAGGAAATAGGGTGGGAAGCATGAGGGTGGCCATCAGTGCAGAGGTATGCAGACTCTGTTTTACATAGAGATGCAACAGCTCCAAGCCCACCAAAACCCAATTTACCTGTCCATGCTATGGACAACTTCTGATTCTTCTTCCAATGGGAGCATGCACTACTTGAAGTCATGCCCTGGCATATTGATGGTGCAATTTCAAGTCCAAAACAAAGTCTGCAGACAGGTCCAAAAGCACTCCAGAAATCAAAGAAGATTGATTCGAAAAGCCATGCTAGGAAGTGCTGAACTCTGCCCTTGGAACAAAAGCAGGGAGGAAGCTGGGAGTTGGTTCTACTAACAAGTACCATCATCTTAATTCAGCATTCAGCTCATGCAATTCCCCTCTCCAGCACAAACAGGGTGCAGAATATTCCAGTATAAGAGAAAAAATGTTTGGACAAATTCCTAAGCAGAGAAAAATCAGGCCAGCCTTCTTTTTTTGTTGCTTTTACTTACAAACCCTGCTCCTACCTCTGCTCAGCCAGGAGCTGATGAAAATTTTGTTTAATAAACGTCACTGGAGAGCTTTGGGAAATGGGTATCCTTTTCCATTCAGAAGTGTCCAGGAAAACAAACTGCTTCTGTAGCTATAACAGAAACAGTAGCAAACCAGCAGTGGTAATAGGACCCAGGACCAATTACCTTGATTTTACACTCTACTGAAACTTTAAACATAGAGCCCATTAGCACAGAGTGTTGTAGGGCTGGAACTAGTTTAGGAGACCGTAGCAAGAGAACAAAAATAACAGCACTGGCCTAAAAGTCAATGGGATACAGAATGCAAAATAAAAAATCCTAATACCCTGCTTCACTTCCCCAAGGTGAACACTCTGTCTTGAAATCATATGAACAAGGGAATTACTTGTCTGCAACAGAGAAATTATCTGAGTTACAAGAACTTTTACTCCTTGTAGGGTAACTGTTCACTCCTACAGTCGTTCACTAACAATTATAAACTTCCCCCAACTGCAACCTTTCATTTTTTGCAATGGAAGCAACTAAACAGTCAGGGAAAAACGCAAAATTATGTTCCTTCATCTCCTTATCCCAATCCAATCACATACATGCCATATGTGCAGAATTGAAGGGATGTGTGTTTACCACAAGAAACAGGACTTCAAAGGTTGCAATTTGCTCTAAATCAAACTTTTGTGTTTCCCGCAATGATTCTCAAAAGGTACTGGTTTTTATTATTGATGAACTTCCATTACAAATTTATTTTTAGTATAAAATAGTGTGGTATACAAGTACTTGGAAGGGAATAAAGGATTAGGAGTTATTTCCAAAGCTTTTATAAAGGAGCAACCCAACTGTGACAGTATTAAAGTATTTTCATCACATTAATGTGCCAGGACACAAGCAGAGGAACTACATAGAGAGAGAGGCACTTACAGGACCCACTGTTTCCTAGGCTGACCAGCTCCTCTCTTGACTGGAAACAGGGCCCCTCCATATTTGTACATCCAAATTCAACAAATCAGAATTACCCCCCAATAGCTCCAAGAACAAGTCCCCCCATCATTCAAAGAATTACTGTTCAGCATGCAGAATTTACAGTATTAGTACCTAGAAAGGATGTTCTTGCTATCAGCCTGCCACAGACAGCTCATGATAACCTCAATATTATTTGCTGCTCAATTAATTAAATTGTCCTCAACTGGATGCCTTCTGGCAATAGTAAGAGCTTAATGAACTGTAGCTGCAGATGTTACACAGGTGCTCTGCAACAGTGGGCAGCAGCACCCTGTTGCTGTTACTTGTTATCCAGCCTGTCCAAAGTGAGAAGTATTGGATCTTACCACTTCAACTTACGCACCTGTGTGCATCTTGCTAGTATTTCCGTGTCAGCACCTGTCTTAAGAACCATTCAAGATACAGACAGACAAGATACTTATGTACCCAATGCATTTACAAAGTTAGCTTGAGAGGCAAACAACCCCTACAAAAGTCATTGAATGTTCAGAATAGCAGCATCTTGTTAAGCTGTGCAGAGTCTCTAGCTAAACATGCAAATCCCAGGTTTAGAAAGCTCCCTGTGTTATAACCACAACCTTTCATCTTCTGTCATGTAACTGCTCACAACAGATACTCATTACAGGCAGGACTTACAGGGAAACAGACCTGCAGGGCCTCACTTTGTGGGATGCCCTCCCCCTCAAAGGCTATGGAGCAACTGTGCTCAGCTTCTCCATAACCCACTTCTGAACCCAGGTCCTTTGCCTCAGTGCCAGAGGGACACACCACCACCTACTGCTCATGCCTGCTCGCGGGGGCTCCACAAATACCCCCGTCACGCAATTTTTGCTTCTATCTACGCAAAACTTCTCTCCCACTGCCACCACTTCTCAAGCTGCTGCCACACTTTCACACTTCCCATTCCAGCCAAACCCATTCTGTTCTGCAGCAGGGCAGTCGCTAGCCCACGGCTTGACCCCGAAACGGCACGGGAGAAAGGGCAGGGCAGGTCACCTCAACATCCTCTTTGCCAGAGGAACCTGGAGAAACCTCAGGCACAGAAGCTGGCTATGGAGCCGGTGCCGAGCAGGACTGCAGGCCTGTTTTGGCATGCCGGGGGATGCAAGCCCGGGATGAAGCACAGGCTCAGCACCAGGCACTCCCCCGAGAGTATTAGAAGGGGAAGCGCTTGGCATCTCTGCTGGCGGCAGCACCACTGAAAGCAGCCACTGACAGACCAGCCCATTTAAAAACACCAACGCCAACTGGGAGCTGTAATTTTACTTATCCTCCCCATCCAGCGACTTCTTTTTAACCCGTGAAATGGCACTTTCGACTCAGAGCCCCGAGCAGCTGGAGCACACCCAGCCCCTCCCACCAAGCCCCAGTTTTTACTTTCCCGGCATAACTGTGTCGCCGGACGGGTCGGTGCGGGTACCCTGGAGGTCCCTCCTGACCCCTCTTTGGCAGGATGCAGCTGCTCCAAGGGGCCGGCGCCAAAAAGCGCCCTCACTCACTCACTCACTCACGCGCAACACGCCACACGCGGCTTCTGCAAGAAAGTTACACGCGGTGCGTAAGTAACGCCCCCGCCTGTACCGCCTGCCCCGCAGTGGAGCCGCGGGCACCACCAGGGAATCGGAAGGGAGGGCGCGGCCGCTGCCCCCTCACAGCCCGCCCGGCCACCCCCGCCGCGCTCCCTCCGTGCCCCCGGCGCTCGCGGCCGTTACCCGGCGGCCCCGTGGGCGCCATCGCTGCCGAGACGTCACCGCCCGCGGCCGGGGCCCCGCGCGCAGCCCGTGACGCGCGAGCCCCGCCCCGAGCGCGGGCAGGGAGCGCGCGCTGCCCTTGGCCTGGGGGGAGCGCGGGCGTCGTCTGTCCTTGGTAGACGTACACACAGACAGACGTACACACAGACAGACACACACACAGACAGACACACAGAGCCAGACGGACAGCTCGGCCTTCGAACTAACTCACCTAATGTTAAATGCCCCGGGGAGAGGGGTGATTTTGGAGCCAGGCAGAGCTCAATAAAATTGAGTTGTCTGTCTCTCGTCAAGGGGAGAAGCAGGGCGGGGATCTGGTGTAGGGGGATGATTCAAACTCAAACGACAAACGTGCTGTAGTTAGAGACAAATGTAGTGTTTAGAGGAAGCCTGTATATATGCCTTACGGAAGCTGGAAGTCGGACTTGCCAGTGATGTATGGATGCACGTTACTGTCATGTATACCTGGAAGCAAGATTATACTAAACGAATCAAATTTAAGTCAGTTTGCTTGAAAGTCGAACAAAACAAATAAAATGTGACATATTTTGACACGAGTTTCACTTCTGGTGGAACATCCTTTCAACTGCTTATATGAGGACTCACCATTTAAAGAAAGAAATATTCACAGAGCAACCCTGCAATCACCATGCGGTGTAAAGAATGTGCTGCCAAGAGTTGGAGTACCTCAAAGGAATAACCATTTCATGTTAGCAATTCAAGTGCCAATAATAAACATGGGGAGCATTGTCATTTAAAGTGGTTCAGTGGTCAAAATATGGAAAGAAGGAATCCTGTTAAATGGGTTATTGACCAGCCCTTCCTGTTTGGCCTGTGTGTTGCAATTAATATAGCAAGCAAAGCAAATGCAGCAGGTGAAGATGCGGGGACTGCTGATTCTGTGTTAGCAGGAACAAACTGAGGTGGGTTCCCTCCTTTAGGTGCCTGGGCTTCAGCTGTGTGCAGCAACATAAAGCCTTCTTCAGCTCAGAGTATGGGCTCAGAGTGTGGGCTGCTACTTAATAAGGGTTTTTGCATTTTCCCTGGAAAATCTTTAAGGGATTCAAAATGAGTTGCAAGCCACTAGTGTAGGCAATTCCTGGAAGCTAAATATTCAGTCTTCAATTTTCTTTTGAGACACAGAAACAGTGGAGCAAAGTTCCTTCATCATACTGGACTCAACTCTTTTGAGTCCGGTGTGATGTAGGAACTTTCATAATCAACTGTCACTTTGGTCAATGGTAAATCAAGTATATATATTAAAAAATTAGCCTTATGTTTAAATAACATATATATCTCATTCATTTTTAGAAGAAATGCAGGCAGCCCACAAATCAACTAGGTAGTAGCCCAACTCCAGTTGTAGAGACTATGTTCGAGTTTTAAATGCCAGGAGACATTGTTGGAGAGCAGACCTTACCTATCAGCAAACCATTGCAGTAGTCAGCCTGAGCTCCTAGTGCAAAAATGTGTCCCAAAATTCCAGTGCAAGATGTGATTGTCAGGAAACCCATACTCTTAAAACCTAACAACAGAAGTGGAATACACTAAACAAAAGCAGAAGTTAGGTATTCCTAATGGGTGCCTGGTTTGATCCCCAATACATACAATTTGCATATATTACAGAGATGGGCAATGCTTTGAGAACTGCTTGTTAGGAGATTTTAGGTGCATTTTCTTGCTTGACTTTTCAACAGCTTCCAACCTTTTTGTCCTGTCACATAACACTATGAAAATTTCCTCTGGCAGCAGTGCAGGCTGAAAAGCTCACTGTCTACACAGTTGCTTTGTGGCAACAGATCTTTGTACCACAGCTCAGCACGTCCTTGCATGTGCTGATGCAGTTGTTTGTGTAACTGCTGCAAAGTAGGTCAGTGGGGCAAAAAGAAAAAGAAGAAAAAAAAAGGAAAAAAAAAAAAGTTGCCGATTTGAAGGTGCTTTTGAAAAGGATCGTTTCACATATCCCAGTTCCTTTGCAGTTTTGCAATCAAATTAAGCCAGTTTGACTGCATGATGCTGTGAAAAGTCAGTCCCAAATTCCACCCTGTACCATCCTCCTGTTCCCATGCTTTTCCTTGTGGGGGTGCTAGCCCTTGAACACAGTCCTTCTGTAGAAGTCAGTTATCAGTGGTAACAGATCTCTGATCCAATTCATCTGCAGTGGAATGGTCTCCAGGACTGATGTAGGAACAGCAGCAGGAAGAGAGGGCAGCAACCCTCCAGCCTCAGACTGTGTTCAATCTGCTTTAGAAGCTGGAGTTGTACAAACAACCAAAGGAGCACAATTGAAGCAAGGTACACCTCAGAGGGTGAAGGGAAGAGAAATGAGTGGATGAGTGATAGAGGTGGCATTCATCCAACAAAGAATTAACAACACAAAACTTCAGCCTCAATGTGTTTTGCAGTGTTAGAGAATCTCAAGTCCCTTTTCTTGGTTTAGTTTCAATGTTGACAGTACTGCACAGTGCTGGGAGTCCCAATACATGTCCCTATCCCAAGGCTGACACACACCTGCAACTACCAAGATTTCTGAGCTGTTTCTTTGAGATGCTCTAACACACAATGTGTTTGGAGGGAACGTTCAAGGATTTGCAGTGAACATGCCCTTAAGCTTGCAAAGTGCTTTTTTTTTTTCTTTTTTTCTTTTTCTTTTTTTTTCTTTGGTCTTACAGAGCATTGTTCTTATTTTGCTAAATTAGCCTGTCAAAATACTGTTCCCTTTAATACATTTAGAGCAATACCAGGAGCAGCTTAAAGTTGCAGAGCAGTGAGTAAAGCAGGGGAGAACACAAAGGTGGCATCATTCATGTGTGTGAGAAACCTGACCATAGCACTGTTGGGAATTAGCCCTATTTGAACATCAGGTGCAGACATGAAGTCACATCATCATGATGAGAATGCTGGTTTCTGAAGGGGGTTGTAAGTTGTGGTTTAGTGAAGCTAGCATCTTCCTAATTGCAGCAAGACTAAATCCAAATTAATATCGCTAGCAAAAACAATCAAAAAACTCTAAGTCAGATCGAGTTCTGGTGTTTATTCCAAGGATATTTGAAGGTGAAACCATTGTTTCCCCAGCTCCTCCCACACACAGAGATAAACTCTCACTAAAAGATCTTTTAAAATCAGGCAGTGTTTGAAGCAAACAAAGCCATCATCATATTTTGATTATTTTTCCAGTGCCAAGGATCTGTTCACCATCTTGTTACTCTACTTGCACACTCATGCATTCAAATAACACACTCACCTTACGCGTGTGTAAGATCAAACACAGCCCACTCTTAGCTTTTGGGGTTGTGTTTTAAATACCTCCACAATATTAATTACAAAAATACACCTCTCATTCCCATATTATCTGTCTTTATTTCTGAGGATGCAGTTCCTAATGGGTTATTGACATAAGTAATCCTTATTTAAACAAGAATAGTAGAATTATTCATATTACTATAGAACAGTTGCATTTTAGAGCAATATATCCAAGTGAAGCATTCATAACTGAAAGTTATGAAAGAAGTCTGAAAGGGAAAACAGGTCTGATTTCAGAGCACAGCTCTTGGCACTCTCTTCTGTGAAGTTACCACTTGTGCTGTTTTGCTGCAGCTGGATTCTTGCCCTATTTTGGATGACTAAGCTGCACTACGTGTTTCTTATTTTCAGAACTGCCTCTGAGCTTAAGAATTACTATTTATTTTTAATAATTTTGTAGACCAAAAACTTAGCGGGTGATTTTTTTGTGATCCAAATACAAATTATCTGTTCTGTATAAGTCAAATTAGGATCTTAACATTTTTATTCCAAAATCAAAATATTACCTGAAGGTAAAAGAAAGCTGAGTGCTTTGAGATCAATTCTAAGCACACTCCAAATGTCAGGACAGACTATTAAAGATGTGCGGTTAAGGAAAACACCAACAAATTTATTCTACGTATTTACCATAGATTTTGGACTTCACTATTTAAAAAAAAAGCCCAAAGTCTTCATGACAGTAAAATCAAACACACTGGAGTGAACTGAATATAACCTTTTGCATCACTTTAGAGAATCTTTGTCCATGAAAGTGTGAATAGATGCCTGGAAGGACTAAAATGTAGGCATGAGAGGACTGGGAATTCAATAGGGGGCTTAGTCTTACAGCTTATTCATACTGCTGGCAAACTGTGTCAGCTGCTTTTCACTAGTTAGGTTTGTGCCTGTAAATACATTTATTTCATTATGAAATTTTGCACCAGCTTTAAAACTCCAAGTATGCGCCTTTCAGGCATCTACATGAAAATCACAGAAGAGAGGCTGCTGGTGTTCTCAGGGCCATACCAGTCGATAGACAAGCTCAGACTCCAGGAGCTGAAGGGAAATCTCAGAGCACAAGCCCTAGGCATACTCTTGCTGCCTGTGCACTGTAAATGGGATTACACTTCTCCTGACAAGCATATTGGTTTGTGTTCGACACGGCTTGAGATCTACGAAAATGTGGTGACTGAGGAGGATTACAGAAAGGTTTGAGCAGCTTTGAATGGTGGGCAAGGAGAAGACAAAGCCAAGTAGCCCAACCATCTGCATCCTGGTAGTGCAAGCACGGCACAACGAGGCAGAGAAAAGGGACATGCACTAGTCATGTGATGTGATGTGTGAGTGGCACTGGAGAGCTTCCAGCAGTGCCTCCAGCTGTCAGTGGCTCCATCCCAGGGAGAGAGCAGCCTCAATTCTATCGCTTTCTTTCATTAAACAGCAAACCTTGTAAGATTTTTATGCAAGGGCAGAGGGAAGCTTCCTGTGTAAAATACCTTGAAAGACCAGTGCCCTACTTGGCTTTCTCTAACTTACGCGTAGAAATAGTCCAGTGTGTTGTCAACAATCTCTTAGAAATCATGTTTTATAGGCAGTTCTCTTCCCTTTAAAGGACTTTGAAACCGTGTGGTCCATCCAGTTTGTTTTGAAGCCTAACACATTAGGTTTCAAAACTTTGTGGAAGCTGCTTATGATCACAGACATAGCAGTGACATTTTCCTTACCCTTTCTATAGGCAGGCACCATCTTCCTTACCTTGAGAGGATTTGAGCAATGCTATCCCCTCCCATGCATTCAATTCATTCTAGAAGGGCAGAAACAGAGAGGGGAGAAGGAAGCCGATGAGGTCGGAGCAAGGAAAGAGCAGCATGGATTTAAGTCTGAGACATGAGGTAGAAAACAAGTTTAAGGAACCTCTTCCAGAAATACAAACCCTTCTAGAAAATTTCTTTTGCTGGAGATGACCAAAGAACTCACTATGACTAAAGAAAATTGTTTTCAAATCAACGTCTTAAATGAAAGAAAAATGCAAGTGGTACAGAATTATCAGAAAAGAACCTTAATGCTGAAAGTCTTGTGTATGAATGAAGAAATGAAGAAATATTAGAGGTGGTGTTGGTTCTAAAGCTTGCCTAAGCTTCAGTATTAAAATTGTGAGGAAGAAGCAGCCTTTTACACCAGCAACACCATGGGCAAGAGACACTGACAGGGAACGCTGCTCTAGGGCAGTCTTTCTTTAGTTACCAGTAATAAATATTTACATTTTAAAAAATGCCCAGAGTGTACTTTATCATCCCAAAAGCCAAGTATTTCCACCCTGTTAGTTACTGATACCTGTCAGGTCTTACTCTTTGGCAAATTTTCAACATAGAAGTGAAAAGTTTATTTTGTTAGCCTGTGGTCTATAGTAATTCCCTTCGAGGTTTTTCTTTTCCTTTGACATCTCTTTTTTTGTCTTGTCAGACTAAAGGACTTCACTTTGGGCCTCAACACATGTTAAGCCTAAAATGTATTAAGCAATCTAAGATCTGCTGACAAGTCCTCAGAAGTCTCTATTAGCATTGCTGCATCCTGTTAGCATTTTCCATGTATATTTTCCAGCATCAGGAAAGCAGTCTTTGTACAACCCCTCATGTAGCAGAGTCACTGTCAATGACTTGAGCTTGGGGGTAACGTAAGCGAGCTGCAAGAGAAAGTAGATCCAAGTCTCTCTGTATATTCTGGCACATGAAAATACTGTGTATTGACCTTCCCTTCTCTCCTATTTGCTCTCCCACGTGCAGATAGAACAGGTACATTGGGGCCTGGCAAAGCCTCCAGAAGGGTATGAAGAGGGTAGAGGCTGGGATGTAGGTTAATTACACTTAAGTCTCCCATCCCCTCCCATCCCCATGTAGAGCAAATCTGCAAGCATGTGGATTTTGATGCCAGCAGGTGCTGGTGGAATAATCTGTGGTTTATATCTTAAATTTTTATGTGGTACACAAGCAGCTTTCCACATAGAGCTGATGACTGGAGAGCATACTATCATTGCTGTCTGTTGAAGGGTCTAATAAGTACTTCAGGAGTAGCAGGTAAAGCTAAAGATATTAAATAAAAACAAAGGGAAGGACACTCTATTGCCTTAGTACAAATCAAGAATAACTGCATTCTGATCAAGCAGAAATAAAGTGCCTCCCTTTAAAATCCATTTCAAGGGAGCCTTGAAATCATTAAACTAGATTTGAGTCAACATCTCCAGTCAGAAACATTTAAGCTCTAAGGGACAGTTGTTAAAAGCCACAAAAGGGCAGTGGCAGACAGAGGCCGGTGTCTGAGTTAGCAGGGAAAGTGATCTGCCAAGAGACAGTAATGCTGGCAGAAAGGGAGGTGCCTCCTCAGAAAAGGCAAATTAATGGCCACTGCTAAAGGCAATCCTGTCTGCAGAGCAGCACTTGAGTTAAAGGCCACCACTGCAAGAAGGGGTAATCCTGACCAGGATGTTGCCTTATGGAACTATTCCAAAAGACAGAATGTTCACTTCACTGTAGCTGTTCCAGTTGTCCCTTGCAAGTAAGGCCAGCCAGGCCATCTGGGTTCATGGTCTGGCTTGAAGACAATGAGTCTTTCAGAAAATCCGCTTAAGTTCCCAGAAGAGCAAGAGTGTTGGGGCAGTCAGGTGGGGTCATAATTGAATGGTTTCAGTTTTTCCTGCTGAAAGAAAATGAAAAAGCTGGTTATTAACTTTTGATGGATGGAAGGTGTTTGCACAAGCATAATCAAAACATTTAGTTTGTAGTGCTGCTAGAGATGCAGCTGATAGAAATGTATTGTTTGTTAAGAAGAATGAAAAATGGTAAAACATGTGTTGTCTTTTTTATATAAAGTTTACATTTTTCTTTTTGCCACAAGCATAATTTCCACTTCTTACAAGTGCACATACAGCTATATTAAAATGAAAAATGGGGAAAAATTAAATATAATTCAACAGCTGAAGAATGTAGTAATACTTGTACATTTTTATTTACATATGAAAATACTCACATTTCAGCCCCTCAAGCCCACAGGTCACTTCAGATAATGAGACAGTTATTATTTCCAAGTGCCAAAAGTGTTTGCTGGACAGTATGGGTGTTTGCCAGCTTGCTGTGGCAAGTCAGGCCTTGTCACCTTCCATTAGCAAATAACGAAGGTAAAAGTTAGAGCTGGCATGAAGTGTTGTCCCTGGATGCTGCACAAGTAACAGCAAGAGCAGCCAATGTTAGATTCTGTGCCTGGTTGGTTCAATGACAGCAGCAATAGACAAGACGTCAGGGATGTGGTGTTTGACCGCATCACGTCTGCCATACGTGTTCATCACACTCACCTGGGCACCCCCCAAACATCACTGGGTGTCGGATTTTTATTTAAGTAGGTTTGCTAACGAGTTTGTCAAAACTGTTACTGGGGTTTGTTTCCTGGGAGGCAATATTTCCTCTCTCTTGGGGTGCCTGTGTTTTGAAACATCCTTCAGAAAGCTGGCATCATGTCCATAATAATTCTGGTGGGTTAGCAGAAGAAAGAGAGATAACCAGAAAAAAAAAAAAAGACTTTGGGAAAGAGTTCGGAAAAGATAAAGGAATGAAAAGTAAATCTTTTTTCAAGCATATTCAATAGGCTAGTGGAGGGTTTATAGTTGCAGTAGGTCCTACTGAAAGAAATACAGAAGGAGGTCTCAAAGCAGATATATTACTTTGGCAGAAAAACAGACTAAATTTTTGGCATCAGCATGCAGAGTTCTACAGGTTCGTGATCCACAAATTACTGTCAGCTTGGAGACTCTTCTGGTCACACATGACCATTTGTCATCTTCTTTTTAGACTTTTTTATTATTCCTTCTGTTCATAATGGTTGGAGCCAGGATACAAGTCTGAACAAGATGTTTGATACAGCCATTCTTTGCTTTTCTGTGGTGCCTTTTTTAAAAAATTACAATAATTTGCTGTACCTGTATTGACAGTTCCATTCAAATCAAGGCCAGACTTGCTGGCAAACTTGTGCAAACATTTCTTCTCTTTCAGTCTTATCAGCAGACCAGCTAAAACCTGAAACAGTTCCATGCCTGAGCCAAAAGAGCTGTTCTATACCTGGGCTTCTGCCACAAGTATCCCTTATGCAGCTGGAAGGCTCCAGCTCAGGAGAGCACACAGGATAACCACTCCTCCTGAGGACAGCGCTCAAGGTCATTTTTCATTCAAAGCATTAACAGGAATCCTGAAAGGAATAAAATTTCCATGCGTTGGGGCCAAATAAAACAGCCAGGTTTTGAAACAAAACAGCCAGGTGCAAGCAGATGAGGGATGGATGGGTGCTAAAATAGCCTTGAGACATTTATTGTCTCAGGACATTCATCCAAGATATTTGATTTCCAAATAATTAAAGCAATATGCTGATAAATTAATTTGTGAAAAGCAGTATTTATTACAAATGCTAATGAAATTTCCCAAAACCTAGCAAATTAGCAGAGGAATTTCTCTTGGAGATTAGAATGTGAAATCCCAGTCAAGCTCATATATGGAAAAGATTTGGCTTATTGTTCAATATAGCTGCCTTAATTAATGAGGGAAATGAGTGGCACCCCTAGTACTGGCTCAAGGTTTGTTGTCTGCATATAAATGTTCTTTTGTTGGGAATAATAAAGGACTTTCAGTGAAAGGTGGGTGGCTGGATCCCTAATTCCACAGTTATACAATCACTTTAATGTAATGTAAATACAGGCTCCTGCTCCAGGGGATAATCTACAGTTCTAAGCTCTCTAGATGTGTATTCCCAGCCAGCATGGTAACCAGACCAGGGAACTGTTCTATTTATAAATTAATGGGATCATGGAAAAAGCGGAGATAGACTTGTCCTTTGTGGTGGCAGCCCACACCTTGGGTTAAAATTAGAAAGGAATTACACATTTTAAAAAGAGACTAATGTGAAGTAAAATCCATCTTGGAACAGTCAGGTTTCCTATATAAAAATATTTTAACTAAAACAAGTAGAATCTCACCAGATCATGTTAATGATTGTCTATAGTCCAGGCTTAATGCTGTTGAAGTGGCTCCCCAAATAAAATACCCTCTGAAGATGAGCAGAAGGTAGACTGCACAACAAATAAGTGCACAGGTTGTTAACCATGAAACTTGGTGAAGAGTGGCATAGGTAATGAATAGGTATTATTTTCTCATTAAACATTACTGGAACTATTTGTAGAAGCCCCCCAAAAATATTGATACCATTACAGCGATGAAAGCATGTTCCAAAACACCTGTTCATTTATTTCCTTACAGAATTAGTCTCAACCATGAGCTATTTCAGTCAAGAAAGGTAACTGCTTACCATCCAAATCCAGCTGCTAACAGGAACTATTTTCCTCCTTCAGTGAGACCACTTGTGTCTGGGATAACCTTTACAGACACCATGAACAACCTGAATAAAAGAACACGATCTCCTCCAAGAATTCAGAAACTGAACAACAGGGTGTTCTGATGAAACCACAAGCCTCTAGGAATGGCTCTGACCCAAGCCTTTTGTGGTCAATGGATAAAGAAAACAGTGATGGAAACTGTGTACAAAGAAGCGCGGTGTGAAGGTAGCATAGAGCTGACAGCAGATTTCTACCTGGATCAGCACCTTTTAAAAAATCAGTGTCTGAAAATTATTACTATGAAATGAAAATTATCTTGGCAGGAAGGTTTTCAAAGAACTGTTGTATTTATGTAAAGTCACAGAAGACACTTGTATTGCAGCCATTAAAACAACTTAAAACCTTACTGACTTTTGTGAATTGCAATTTATTCTACAACCTTCATTCACATGTTCATCAAAATAACGCTGTACCTCCAGCTACTGAACCTTGATTTGGCCCCTGTGCTTGACACAGTTCATTATCCTCGACTCAGCTACTGTACTTTTTTTTTAATAGTAAAACTAGTTTGCTGCCAGAATTATGTGGACAGAAAATGTTTCTGCATTGATTCCCAGTGTGAAAAGTGATCTTGCAGAAATATACAAATGGCACCTACTAAAAACTGAGCCTTACAGGAAAAGAAAATCTCTCTGTAAAACCCATAGCCCCTGAACATGATCATAGAATATTTTAAAGGACCTTGAGGATTACGCTCTTTAGGGTAAAATAACACAGTTGACTTATACTGATCCTGGGAGAAATAATTTTATGATATCTCTTCATTTAACATGAAAGACATATTAAAGTAATAATTATGGTACAACATTTTTAGGCAAGTGTGAATGGATAATTAATCCCTGCAGTTCTCAGCTACTGGTTCTGTTCATTCTACTTTAGAAATTAGAAACCTGATATAAGACTGGAAAAATTACTTTGCTGAAGTTTTTTTCTCTTGCTGCTGATAACATTATCTCTCACATGCTTTGATCAACAGAACACAGCTAAAGGAGGAGCTTAGAAGTCCCTTCCATACTATCAGAAACAGGAATAATATCACAATATAAAAATTAGTGGTTAGAGAACATGAACAACACCTGACAGAGGTGTCAGATTTAAGCTGTCTTTGTGCCAATTTTTTTTGCGTAATCCTGTCTGTAGCACTGACATTTTGCTTTTGTGCCACATTCAGAAGCTCAATGTTTTATTCTTCCAGTGGCATTAAACTGTGACAATGAGAGATATAGAGATTTATTTTTTAATAGGATTCAGCCTGACCAGCAGTCGTTTAGCTGGAAATGGCTTTGCTGTAAGGCAGAGCCTCCTGACTTAGCTTGTACAGGCACTGTCATCACAGAAGGAGATGGCACTGCACCATGTCATTGTCAGCAGTGGCAGTAGCAGCTTCTGGCTGTGTGCAAGGCTGCACATGCACTGTAGGAGATGAGATCCTAGCCCTAGCAAGTCCTCTGCTGGCCTTTGTACACAAGGGGGAAGGAAGAGGTATTTGGTCATTGTCTGTCTTCTCTAGGATTGTTTGAAATTTCTCCCACTCCACCCACCTTAACCTGTGAGGTGCCTGCTTTAGGATTGAAATCACACACAGATTTTTAATGCTTGCCATGCCATAAATTTCCAAACAATGGCCAGTGAAAGTGCCATTGCATACTTAACATCTACTTTTTTGCACATGAGGAAAAGGTGACATACAGAAAAGTTAAGGCCAATGTCCTCAAGAGCAATAGGGTCTAAGTCCCACTGAAAGCAATCTAAGCTTGGAGTCTAACAAGCTATGGACATCTGTGCTCAGGTGACCTAAATGGAAACTCTCCAACTCATTCTGAGCTCCATCTCTCTCCATGAAACCAGATCTGTCCCTCCAGCACACAGAGACTGTTGTTCATGCAGACACCATGTACTGAAATATGTGACAGACTGAAACTTTTACCATCTGAAAACTCCTTTGATGTTCAGAAATTTTTCCAGTTCTTAGAGGGAGCCACTAGGTTAAGTTGCCAACGACAGAGTCTCGTAAGGTTTTGAAAAGCAGACTTTATTTAATAGGCACATCATTGCTTTAATAGCACTGGGTTGCACAGCTCGCTTCACCATTTGTAAATGGTTTTGTTTGATTACATTGCATTTCCTCAGTGTCGGTAGGATTCAAGTAAAAAAGTTACTGCTTTTATTTATTCTCTGTCATTTCTCAAGATGGAAAAGAACAGTAAACGTCTAGCGCACAGGAGCAGGGCACAGACAGAACTGCCTGCGACGCAGCAGAAGTCAAGACAAACTGAATTTTGAGCACTGAACAGTCACAGCTGCAAGACAACCATACTACATTTGCTCAGCTGGGAGTTTGCTTTATGCAGGATAGAGATGAATGTTGCCCACTAATACATACAATAATGCGTTCTTATACTGAGAAACAAAGACTGTCCAACACAGACGAGAATGAGGGTTTCATAACAAAACAGTTCACATGAAATAAGCTTCCTTATTATTTCTGACTATAAAAGTTGTATTCCCTCAGCTGTAAAAGTTAAAGGCCTAAAAGAAAAGAACTGCTTACAGAACTCTAAAACTGCACTTTAATCAGCTTTTCCCCCTTATATTACAACTCTTTGTGACAAAAGCATAGCATTCTGGATTATTTTTGTAATTAAGTAGTTTATGTGGTTGTTATGTTTCTTCCCTGAAAATCTGCATTTTAGTATTTTATTAAATTCCACCAGTAGAAGCATACAAAATCAGAAATCATGAGAGGAAAGTAATATTGCTCTATGAAAGAAAAAAAGCATGACTTCTAATGTAGTTTTATGAACATTGTAAAAGAAGCGCATATGGCATTGAAACATTTCAGAAATGGAGAAATATTTTGCGAGTTTCAACATTTTTAGGTTTTACATTCTGTTTTTTGAATGTATATTTCCAAAGTTAATATCTTGCAATTTTTTTAATATATTTTCTAGCATTGCATAGGACAGACAACCTAAAACCAACAAGGCAGGTATCTAGCGTGCTGCACACTTTTATACACCAGTCACTTCAGTTACTAGCACTTTACACTGACAGTTCCTACTGCATTTGTAAAACTTGTTTGTAAATCAGCTTGTCAAAGCTCTTGAGAAGCAATCTGGGCAATAAGGTGGGTATTTTTAGTGTCTACCATGAATACAGCCAATTACTGACTCAGAGGTCGCTCTCTCCATACAGTGCTGATGAAAAAGAGGTGTAATCCAGAGCCCCAGGAACAGACCCCGGGCCGGTGTACGGAGGCATTCTCTTGATGCAGTACTGAGCCTGCTCAGGAGGCAGCTCTCGGCGCAACTCATCTGCCAGGATATAAGGCTGGGAGGGGGAAAAGGATTGACAAATTCAGTATGTGTTCTTCAAAAACACAAAATATATTTATTTTCTCTTTCTCTGGCTGTGGCTAATAAATTTGGACATCTTGCCAGTTTTTCTGAGACCAAATATTTTCCTCAGTAAATTCCATCACAAATTATGAGTTGCAGGGTACAATTCCACCAACAAACATATTAAGTCAAAATGCAGTCTCAGGATATGTGACTGTGTATGTTAGCTACCAAGCACTCTGCAGCCATGGGCAGACTGCTAGAGATACAGCTTACCCCTGGATAGTCAGAATCTCTGCAGTGCACTACTGCCCCTTCTGCAGTGACAGGAAAGATGCAGGTAGTTCCTGTTAGTTTCAAGGTTCTAATATATGTGTAAAGAAAGATGCATTATTGTTCTTAATGGTTTGTATTTATGACATGAGGGATACCCTCTGTTAACAGACTTGACATTGCTTAAAATAGCAATCTAATGAAAACCACTTTTTCCTGAGACCAACTTCCACATGAATTGCTACTGAGAACACGTCTGGAATTTAAAATGTGGTCCACATTAACAGAGATCACAAAATCAATACAAGCAGCTGGAATGAGAAAATCAATAGAGCGAGCTTGGGCAAATAGACCTGTACTGCTGTGATCTCTCCTTTTTCCACAGCACAGGGTTGGTTTTGTGGCAGCACTGTTTATGGCCCTGACTCCTCCAGAAGCTTTTGTGTTGCCATTATACTCCCTTGCATCTTCAAACACCACTCAGTCACAAGTGCATCTTGCAGTGGGGACAAAAGTATGCCAAATTCAGGAGCTTCCCCTACAAACCCAGTAACTAGAGGAGGCCTCCTCCTGCTGCTCCTGCTAGGATATGGATACACCACATGACATTGCCCTGTTGAGTGAGCTGTCTGGTCACAACATGGCTCACAACCAGTCTTGTGTACCTGATCTAGGCTATGTTCCAGGGGGCCAAACTCTGCTTTGGAACATCCAGACAACAGCATGAAAGGCAGAATGAGTTCCCCACTCAAAGCTTTGGTGTGGAAATAACCTGATGTAGAATATATCCATTATATAGACCAACCGTCTAAGTCTTGTCTAAGATGCCTAATTTTATGTTGGCTCTCTCTGTGGTATGAGGATACACAGACCAAGCCTTGTATTCTGCATCCATTTCAGGTCAGAGTCTTGGTTCCAAACAAGAAGAAAAGGCACATGCTTTGTCTGAAGCCTGACAAACTGCAACCAAAGCTTCACAAAGTTTTGGTTACAAGCTGTTAAAAGGCTTGTAACAAGAAGGGCTAAACAGGAGAATTGAATCCTTACAGCAGCAGCACAGTGACTGACCTTATCTGAAGCCAGGATTCTGAAGGAAGCTATCACTTGCTCAGCCGTGTCTGTGTCTGCTGTTTCTCTGGTCATGAAGTCAATGAAGGACTGGAAAGTGACGGTTCCTTGCCCGTTGGGGTCAACCAGAGACATGATTCGAGCAAACTCAGCTTCACCCTTTCACAGAATCCAAAACAGAGAAAATGGTCACCATAATACTGATCTCCACCAGCTCCAGCCTCGTTACAGAGGTTATAAAGCATCTTCCTGACTCAGGAACATCAACGTCAGAGCCAATGAAATCTGCATCTTAAATGCCCACTCCACTTCTGTGAAAGGCACTGTGCTTTTGAACAGTGTATCCGTTGTCCTAAATATGTACCTTTCAATTAAGGGTCGCCATCCTCTCTCCCTCCCACCCTCCCACAGTGCCTGTTTAACTTGTTCTATCTTACCACTTCATTTTCCATGTCATCCTAAAACTATTGTAATTTAGGTACCATGCAGGGAAGTAAAACAATAGCCCAACAGTGTAGTTACAGACCCACAGATTTAAGAAGGGAAACAACTCTCAAAATTTCATGCCAAATACAGGACAGCTTAACTAAGGAAAATCTCTTTCTTTCCCATTAAAAAGGTGAACTTCAGAGGAAATTTTTAGAGTAAATAATTGAAGCAAGGAAAATGCAACCCCCAAGGCAATTTTATGAAAATTAAACAGTATCAAACTCATTCTTCAGCATGCACGTAGAAAAGGAAAAATTTACAAACACATTAGTTTAATAACTGTTAATTTCTACTTTTAAAGTTTCCTTAATTCAAAGAGCAATGCAGTGCACCATAGAATATGGTTTTCAAGTGTCTCATTTAACTTCCCTTTTAACCATTTGAAAATAAAGAACAAGCAAAGAAAATACTATTTCTGGTGTAAAGGACATTAGTATCCTCTCTGTTTAGATAAGCTTTAGTATTGCTGTGGTTAACATTTTAGCTGTGAGCAGAATCAGCTGACATTTTTTCTTAAAGCTCGTACCAAATCATAACCCATTGAAATTAAGCAAGCTCTGAAATCATCATGGTCCATCAATCCATTCTTCCTCTATTGACCAAAACAACGTAAGGAACATTGAAGGGAGGGTTTGAAGAATCCAAGGTAATTTCCAGAGAGATGACGAGTTTGGACCATTGGCATATTGGATCCAGTGCATGAACAGTATTCATTGATGTTGCCCAACAGGTCACCAGAATCATCATCAGTTTTAAAAGAGGAAGAAGTAACTAACATATTACACACAGGAAAGAGACATTTTCACCACGAAAAAAGTAACATCAGGAAAGGTCAGGGGAGAGATAAGGGAGAAGAGGAGGTGAATGGGACAAGGATACAGAGAACACAACCAGAGAGGACAAAGAGAAGAGCAAGGAGAAAAGTTTGTTACTAAACTAGTCAAACTCAGCAGATGCTCAAGCTGCCTCCCTGATATGAAATGTCTTTGAAATGTTCTGCATGGAATCCCTAGCAGCTAAAAGTACAGTGAAAAGCAGTGAAATACTTGATTCCAAGGCCAAAGTAAATACATTATGAGAGCAGTCTGCTGATATATGGGAAATAAGTACAGGGATTTTCATCTGACTGCAGGCTGTCAAGACCCTGACTACAGCAGAAATGTGCCTACTGGCTTAAAGGATGAGACCTGCAAGACCTAGAAGGAGATCAGTTGAAGACCTTGTACAAAATGAGAATGCTCGTTTTCCAGGCAGTAACATATCTGCAACGTTCTAGACTTGAAGCTGAGTAAACATTAATAAGCATGAAATTAGGAAGGTAAATAAATGTTTCCTCTGTGCTGTGATAGATTGCAGTGGCTTGGAGAGAATTGTGTCATCCTGTATTAGGAGAGAGCATAAGAGAACTTGTATTGAGTCTGAGGAAAGGAAAATTGACAAAAGTCTGAGTGCAAGAAGCATAGGAGCTCTCCTAGGTATCTGGTAGTGTCCAAATAAAATATCTCAAACCAAGTAAAACAAACAAACTGAAAAATCTTTGAAAAATGCAAGGAAAAATACAGCTCAAAGTGATGCTGACAGTCCATCTAAACCAGCTGTCTTCCCAGAGGCAGGATCCTTTCAAAGCATTATGACCAATAGATTGGAGTTTAAACATACAATCTTTTTGGCTGTTGTTACATCTGAAAACAGAATTATTTCAGTTTCCTCTACCTGCAAGTCATTTCCAACCTGTCCTAGACTGATGAGGCAGGCTTTAAATTCATCAGACTGTAGATTGTCCGATTCGTCCTAACATCCCATCACAGGTCATGCATTTGAGAAGGGGAAAGGAAAGAAAGAAAAGTCACAGATCAGGTTAGTTGGTTAGTAAAGAACATTCTGTTTGCAAATCAATAATCACATTCTTCCAGACTTTCATGGAAATGTAATGTCAACATATGCAATGAATTACCTAAAAAGTGTGCAGTTTTTGCAGCTTCATGCTTTAGACTTTTTTTAGTAGAAGAGGATCCTCACTTCAACTACAGAGTTAAAACTCTGCTTCTTTCCACTTTTTTTTTAAAAACACCTTTTCTGACAAGGCAGATTTCATTCAATGAGCTGCCATTTGCTTCCTTCCTTTTCTGTTGTCATGCAGTGTATGTGAGATGCAATAAAAATATTACTGAACCTGGGCAGAACATATTTTCCCCACTCAATTACTGTTCCTTCATTCTTGATCTGGTAATACTACTTAATATAATATGCATATGTCAAAAGAGATAAGTACAAAATAAATTCATAATTGACAACTTATTTTCAATAATCTGTCTTTTTTAACAATATACACAGTCAGGTTTTGCTGTGAAAACTGAGTTTAAAAAAGTGCCACTGAAGTCCAGGTTAAATGGTTCCCAGTAACACCACATCAAAATGGAACATTGTTTTGAACCAGTATCTTTTTCTATTTTGCAGAGGAAGAAATTCACACTAACTTCTTAAAACCAGACTGGCTTGTCTTTCTTCCTCTTCATACAAAATGTGTCCTATCAGAGAGGCACTTTAGGGTGAGTTAACATAAATACAATTAAGGAGATATTCCAAGATGAAAAATTATTACTCCTATTGATTTTACAGACAGTTTGGAGAAGATCCAAGGTTTTCTGTCCGCTACATATTTGCCTGCTAGATGAATAATTTATTTTTGAAAATTTCTATATAGCTATGCATAGGTAAAATTATTCGAGTTTAAACAAATGCACTGGACTTATTTAATACACTAATAGGATGAAGTGGTGCTTTAGTAAGTTAATAATGCCATGCATTTTTAAAATATCATGCTGTTATTGACTCCCTCTGCATCGATATCCACCAGCCTCTTAAGGAAAGATGAAAAATAACAGTGGGAAGTCAATGAAGAGAAAACAAAGCCAAGTTACAAATCTAGAGCAGCATTTAGATAAAAGCCATAATCACAGTAAAGTTTTTATCCTTTACTATATCCATTTTATATGATGTTTCCTGCTATAAAGCTTTCAAAATGGCTTATTTTATCATTCTCAAAGTGTTAATCTAGGCTGGTTTGAAACTTTCAAAAGCTGTCTTGGAGACAGGCTATGGCAGCTCCCACCTGGGATGAAGTTATTAATTTTACCTCATTTCTAAAGCTGAAGATACTTCTGTGTGACTGCAAACAAAATGATACAGAAATGGGAGCTAAGAGCCAAATCCTGCCCCTCCATCTCCTCTAGGAGGTGTTGGTGGAGGATCATCAGCTACCACCCCACTCCACAGGGGGTGGGTGGGCAGTGTGTGCAGGAGCTCCCCAAGCAGGCACACACAGCAGCAGGAGCTGAAGCAGTGAAGGGCAGATGGCAGTGAGGGGTTGGCACATCCTCCAAGAGACCATCTTCTTTAGGAGAGAAGTGCAGTGGTTGTGCTGCAGCTCAGAACAGTCATATGGTTAAGTGGGACTCCCTAGTGAGGGTCCAAGTAGTAGTGCCAAGTTGCTGTAGCAGGTTTTCACATTCTTGTAGTGAAATTTTGAAATCATCATATGTTGCCTAAAAAAGCGTCTTTGCAGTATAGCAGTTTCATGGAATTCAATGGCATTTTGCAATTCAGGCACAGATCAAGCCCATGTGAAGGCTTTCTCAGTTGGAAATGGTTCTTAAAATTTATTTTTATTGTTTGCAGACCAACATTAGGAGCTGACATTAATGTTTTAATGCATATAAATAACTTTGCCTTGTTCATCTTTTCCTGCCAATACAAAGAAAAACACTAAAACCTCCTTCATGTTTCATTATTAGTCCCCAGAAATCTTTTCCCTTTTCCTTGTGATTTATATGTGACCTAACAAAACAAGAGAACTTCTGAGTCCAACTAATCCATTCTTAAATATGTCCTTAATTTTCCTGAATGCTAATCGACCTGCATAAGCCTGAACATATGACTCCTTTAACAGGGAGCTCTTGGTTTTCTGTTAGTAAAATATAGGGTGGCATGATGCTATTTTTCTGCATGCAGAGCTCCTACTTGAAATGTGTAGTTTGCAGAAAAATCAATAGTAGAATGTATTAGCAGCCATTAAAATAGTACAGGCAGAGCAGCTGCAGATATTTCATCACATACTTTACAATCTTATTTAGAATTTACTAAATATACTGAATCTGAAAAAGGAATCCCTGCATAAAGAGATGTCAAAACCAGTGACTGACAACCTATCTGTGTGGTATCCTGATTTGGCTGCATACCATTATTCTGCTATGCACCGTTTGGAACACTTTGAAACTGCTTCTGTGATTCAGACATTGTGTCCCACTTTCTCTTTTTTTTCTCCATGCAGTCACATTAAGGAAGGAAATATAGCAGCATTGCTGAAGATTTATAACTACAACTACACTGTGCCTTCAGGCACCATCTCTAGCAAGGAGTAGGGCAGCAGTGGTAAGCAAGGATAAGCCTCAGCACCCTCAGGAATAACCCCTGGGGCACCAGCGTGTGTTCATGCCTGCTGGGAACACAAGAGCCAAGAGGGTTACCCCCATGAGCCAGGGGAGACAGCCTGTTTGCCACTTGCCTTTTCAAAAATGACTTGTAAAGCTCTCTGTGCCAGCACATCTCTGCTAGAGATGCACTGAAAGAAATTCAACTCTTCCTGCCCTTGTAATTCTCACATGTACTGTGAGAATTTTTTAATACATTCTTCCCAGGGAGGAAGACAGGGGTTCCTTTCTCAGATTCCTAAGCAAAGGAAGTTGTTCCTAGAAACACCCTAAAAAGAGTTGTTAGATTTATGTATACCAAAATGCATACTTTAAAATGGGGAAGGGAGCTACTTTGCATAGTAGTAGTTTGCTGACATCCTCAACACACACTGCTAGACATCAAGAAATGTCTTAAATGGGAAAAATGTCCCCCAAGTCAGAGCTATACCATGCATAAATTATTCTGTTGTACTTAGATGTTTAAAGCCTCCTTGTCAGTGACAGTATTAATTTTTGGGATCCTTTCTGGCTATTCAGCATGGTGAACAGCAGTCAAATCCTTCAAGTGTATTTTTAAACTATATCAGGCATTCAGAAATGCTGCTAAGTGCCACAAAATTTTTACATATATTGTTAATTCCATCTGACATGAAGAAGACAGTATTTTTCATGGTAGTACTTATGTTCAGATAATCCAGTTTTATCTTCATTTCTATTTAAGGAAATCAAAACCATAAAGGAATCCAATACTGCCTTCTCTATCTAAACATGAACAAATATAAAGTCTTCATTATTTTATGTAAACTGAAGTAACACTGAAGCACCCTGAGTTTCCTTCGTTCACCAATGCTAAATATTCGAGTGTGCAAGGACACAGGCAAGATAGAAAAATGAAAAACAAGCCTGTCTTTCTCCAACATGTTTGTTTGTTCAAAGTCTCCTTCTAGCCTGTTAATCCTTATAAACTTCTCTTTTATCAGTGTTTCTACTATCTGTTCCCTGCATAAAGCCTGGTTTGATAGTTGAGTGGTTTTAGATCTTACCTTCTTCCTTTCTTTAACTTACGCTACAGAGAAAATAATTGTTACACTCTGAGTGCTAAAGTTCACCTGATTCTGAGGGATGGGGTATACTAAAGAGGGCATTTGTAAATGGTCCTTTCCTTATGTGATCCTTCCAGATCTCTTTTTTTAAGCCATTGGATTATATCCGTCATGGGGAAAGGCAGGGACTACAGCTAAACTTGCAGACCAGACCCAGGTTGTTGAGGCCACCAAAACAGATGAGGATGTATGATAGATGAAACATCTGTCTCCTTCAGCTTCTGACCTGGCCATTCAGGCTTCCTGCAACAGGAGCCAGGGCAGAAGGGACACAGCCTAAGGCCATGACCCATTACAGCCTGAGGAAAGAGACAGTCAGGGACAGGTAAGAATCTAGGAGCTGGGAAGCAACTTTGTGTTACACATTATTGTTGTAGCCCATCTCCAGTGTGCTAGCAGCTGTGTGACACAACCACCTTCTTCCAGGTCATACCTTTCCTAAGGCCTTGCTCTGTTTTTATGTTTTGGTATTTCAATGTCTTAATGCTTCTGCAAAGCCTGAAAATCTGTAACAGTGGGGCTGGTTGGTGTAGGATTTAGCTTTTCCCTTCAGGCAGGCTGAGGCACCAAGAGCTGACTGTGCTACCTCCTCAGCCACTGAGCCAGCCTTGCTGCGAGCGGGCCAGAGCGCTCACCTATGAACTACAAAGGTACAGGGGTGCTAGAAATGGCCATCCAGTGTAAAATATACTTGGGTTCAGTCACTTTGGTTCCTTATCTGTAGGGAGCTGTCAAATCTTTGTGCAAAGACCTCGGTTTCCCTTAGAGAGGTCTCTCAGATACAGGCATGTAATTTATCCAGGCCTGGTACTTTGTCTGCTTTTAATAGCTCTAATTGCTCAATTATCTGCTCCAGTGCATTGGGAAAGCCATTTGGTATGCTACTTCATTCCACCCCAGGAAATCTATCTCTGCTTTTGTGATGTTATCTTCTGCTTCCTTAGAAAATACAAAGAAGATTTATGCTGTACTAGAATCACATTAAGATTTTTCCATAAAATCTGTTCTGTGTAGCTACAGTTCCCTACGCTTGTTTGTTTCTTCAGCAAGCAGAGGTTTGACAATTCTGGTCTTCTTCCTAAACAGTTAGGGGTATTCTAAAGAAGATTTAGTGAACTGTGATTATCAGCATCCAATCCATCTCAAATGCAAGTGCAGGTATGGGCAACCAGTTTGAGTAGAGCTGAATGAACAGGATGTTAGGGAAAAGAAAGTGGAATTTTGCTGTACCCTGAAATGATTAGAAGGAGCTGACTCAACAGACTGGTGCTGACTGCATTATGGTAAGTTTTTTCACTATTTGAACTGTGAACTTGGTTTTAAAGGTGGGTTCATGTGAGCACAGAGCCATCAGAACTAACTCATGTTCAGATTGTTCTCCAACTGCAAATGTCAGATCCTCACCTGCATATATTTTGCTATTGTATCTATTAATAGTTATCTTTATAACACTCTGTCCATGAATACTGCATAACTCACAGAAGTGAGTTAAGATCCTTCACAGTAGTGTTTTCCTTCCTACTTTTTTATTCATCCATATTTAGATAACTAAAAAAGTAACAGCCTCTTATTTCCCACATACAGCCAGAAAAATAAAGGATATTCCTAGACACCTGTAAGTGTCCCAGCTATATTCCCTGCAAATACATTTCTAGGGAGACAAGTTGTGGTTCAAAGGGGAAAAAACCTCTGTGATACAAATTACAGGTAAATTTGATGAGATGGAAACAACAGCAAGTGCTTAGAACATGCTGTACTGTCTTAAAATAAAGGGTCATGTTATTTTCCAAAACACACAGATTTATGCAGTTCTGCTTGTTATTTGAACAAATACTAAAACATATTAGCAGAGCTATAGTTCTGCATTACATTTAAAAAGCAAAAATTAGGTACTAGGCTGTGGGGAGCCCTGGGCAACATGATCTGGTGGAGAGCATCCCTGTCCAAGGTAGCGAGAGTAGAACTAGATGATCTTTAAAGTCCCTTCCAACTCAAGCCATCCTATGACTTTATACGACTAAAAATTCTTTCTTAAGTGATCTTTTTTCCTCTTTTAAAAAGAGCCCATTGCTAGTGCATTTGCAGTTTTTTTAAAAGGCTTTTGTTTGGAATGCCAAGAAACTCACTTTTGGGAAGCATAAATATTGCTAGTTGAGAAAAAGCAGGAGTACTGTACCCTGTCAAAGTGATTGAATGATGCTCTGAAGTCATTCATTTGTTCCTGGGTGATACCCTTGGCATCTCTGGTGAGGATCTGAGTCTCAACCTCATTAATAGTTCGAGCAATGGTGGTAAGCAGGAGCTCCCACCCAACACGGATGTGCTATGAGAGAGAAAATACTGAGTTATTATGGAAGCAAATATAATCTTTTAAGAGTATAAAAAGTACAATAAGAAAAAAATCAGCTCTAAATATTTATGTGATACCTTTTCCATACCACTAATTCTCTATTATGACCAAGGATCACTAAAAATAAAAAATGGCCTTCAGAAAAATGTGAATCTGGTTTTTAAATGGGTACTTCTTCACTAAAAAGTAAAAATAAATTAAAATAAAACAAGTATTATGAGCTTGTCAGAAAGCCTGCCAAATTCCATCTTCTGTGGCAGTCCCTTTAAATCAGGGAAGGTAGTTACATGGCACAAGAGGACAGACTAAATTAATAAATACAAAAGGGAGTAAATGGCTACCTCCATGGTATAGTTGGTGTGCTTGTTGTCAAACACCAGGGCTTCTTGTATAAGCTGATGATCTCCTTCCAGTTTGTCAATATTGTGTTTATAATTAATGATATTGTGCTCATATTGCTTCAGCTGATTCATCTGGTCCTCCAAAGGCCCTGTCATTTCAATAGAACTGCGGGCAATTTCCTGTCAAAAGAAAAAAAGACACCCCCCGGTCCCACAAAATTTAAGCTTCGGTTGTGCTAATACGACCAATGTTGACATAAATATGTTGTATTTTAATACTAAGAAGCAATAGTAATAAAACCTTCATGCAGTGGAGATGAGAAATTTTACTGCAGAAAACACATTTCAAAAGAAATCTCTCACATTTATACCTGGAATTAGTATTGAAATTTCAGTGAAATTGATATCTTTTCTACAAAAAGCAGAAACTAAACAGTAATTGTTTAGTGATTGATTTTTCAAAGCTGAATCTCCTGGTCACCATCAAAGTACCACATGTGCAAAATTCCACAGTTTTAAGAATAATCTTAACAGGTGCTAAATAGCTAAGGATCAAACAGCTGGCAAACTGTCATTGACTTTGCCATTGCCCTGTACATAAAGCAGAGATAAAAGAATTATCAATCACTTTGTTCATCAGCTTCTGCATGAGGGTGTGACACTCACCTCCATCTTGGTCTGGATCCATGGCCCAATGACATTGGCCTGAGCAGCAAACTGGCGGCGCAGGCGCTCGTTGGCGTGCTGGCGGGCTAATTCCTCCTGCAAGGATTGATCCCTCTGAGGCACCAGCTGCTTCACCTGTTACAGTGGGAAGGCACTAAAGGTCAGTAGGCACAACTGAATAGTTTCAAAACAAATGGAACGAGTAAGTCTACAGCTACGAATTTTCATTATTGGTCTGAAGGTCAATATCAGAAGAACAAGCCAGAATGATCATTATTTTATTTACAAATTCTGTGCTCACATAAGAAATTTGTAACATGGTCTTGGGCAGCCTGACCAGAGAGACTGACACACAGAGAGAAGAAATTCTCACCTCTGGTTGGATTCAAGCTTGAGACAATTATTTCACTTTAACTGCTCTTAGAGCAGATACTTTCTTTTTCTTTTGAAAAATGAAGGTGATTTTTCAATCTCTAAGTAATTGTTCTAAGAAGAGTCAGTGCAAAACATTTTATTTGAGCACCTCCATTAGAATAGGATAACATGAGATATGTTCTATCTGTCATGTATGTCTGGAGGTCTCTAATTCATTGTAAATTTTGTTCAGCTTACCCTTCTGAATTCTAACCTTAGATTCTAACCTTAGTCCTTACTACTTGATTTTTATTACCCACTGAGGGTGTGTTCTTGTCCATGTAAGTTTTTGTAATTCTACACTTTACACAACCATTTACTTGCAGCATTTTATCTGTCTTGGTTCCTAAGTGAAATTGGTGTGATTGCTCTAGGAACCTCTCTTTCATCCCTTCCCAGTACTTTTCAGTTGCTAATGCCAATTTTAATCTAATTGGACAGAAATGTTAATGGTCCCAAAGATGCTGATTTTACACAACATCTTTGAAAGGCAGCATCTGGGTAGAAGAAACACAAAAATTACTCCTTATACTAAGAGAAAGAATACAATAATTTTCTGTTCTTTTAACAGTACCCCTTGCCAGGCACCAGCTCTGCACTAGCCTCAACACATGCTTCTCTTGCCCTGGCAGAAAGCCAAAGAGGACATAGGTAACACTGCGTGACGGGAGCAAGGGATGTTGTGAAGCAAGCCTGGCAAATATAAGGGAGAGCATAAGGTACTGTAGAAATTAATTCTCTGCATCTGATGATCTAGAATAATTTAAAGATTTATTGTAAAGCGCTCTGAATATTCTCAGTAATTCTAAACTGGAAAAATGTGTTACAATGCACTTTTTGTATTTAGCAATTTAGCATACGTTACCTTTTCCCACTTGCTACGAATCTCTTCGACTGTAACAGTGCTGTAAGGATTGGTTGCACTTATTCTCATGCTGTAACTCTGGATGACTTTTTCAACTTCATTCTGGATTGACAGTATGGCCTGTCGTTCACCATCTGCCTCTGGCAAAGTAGCTTTAAATTGATCATGTGCAGAGATTAAACTCTAAAATCAGAAACAGAGAGGGAAAGCATGAAAACCCTAACATTTCTTCCAGCATCTGGAAGATCTGCTGTAAATAAGCACAGCTCCTCTCTCAGCTTCTCAAACCTCTTGGCTACTGAGTGTAGATACAGGAAATAATACAATTACCTGAATTTCCTCTATGCTGTGAACAATAAACATGTCCTGTAGGTCTTCCATGGCACCTTCCATCCAGTTGTTGAAAGGAGCAGCTCTTTTGGCAAACTCCAAGTGAAGCTGATCAATTGTTTCAAGCAATTTCTCCGTCCTCTGTACAGGTTGGGAAAAGTGCATTCTTTTGTTATTAGGGCAAGATCCAGCTCCACACACATACCCACCCATACATAAAGTCATGCCTCATTTTTTCAAAAGCATTTGATTGCATTAATTGATTTCACCACCTGCTTTAAGGATTCTCACTCAAGGCAGTAGGACTAATTGCAGTAAAAGTATTCTCATATTCAACACATTAAAAGGGGTGGGTAAATGCCTTTGAAGTACAATATTGATATTTTAAGTATTTTTTAATATATATTTTAAGTCTTTTTGCTATTGGGATCTATCTGCAAATGAATAAAATCTGCTAATTTTGTAATTAGTCTTTTTTTTTGAAGTACAAAAAGGAAGAATTACACATATATTTCCCACCTTGGCATTTATGTGTATGACTTTCTCTTTTCCAAAAGAGCAAGGCTTTGCGAAGTATTTCAGTGCCTTGCAATACTCACTACCAAAAAATTAACCTACTCCTGGACAGAAAAACATGCAAGACTGCAAACTCAGACTAGTATGGAAAGGTAACTAAGGCTTTTAGCCTTGCTGGACATCAGATTCCCACAGAGGGGTGCTGCAAACCACATGACATTTGTTGCTGTTTTAGAACTGTCCATGGCAGCTCAGTACTGTCAAGTCTACTCTGAGTAATTCAGTCCCTTTGCAAAAGCAACCACACCAAAATGAAATGGAGATCTGAGGAAAGGGGTTTTTTTGCTATTTGGACTCGAAAGTGGATGCTCACTGGCACCATTTCCAGATCTGAAACAAATGGTTCATTTCCCTCTCCCTTCCTTAGCTGAGCTCCTGATCCTTATTATATAGTTTACCTCCAGAGCCTCTCTCCTTTTCTGAGTGAGTGTTCCCAGGCTGTCCCATTGGTCACATATCTTTTGACATCTATCATTGACACTTGCAGCATCGTGGTAGTCCAGTTCACTAAGAAAGAGCAAAGACAAAAAAAACTCTGTGTGACTTTTGAAAGACAGGAGCAGTGTCCACACTTCCACTGCCCTCAACAATTCTTCCCCTCTTTTTTGCAATATTTCTCCTAAGGTAAGGAAGTGTTGCAGCATAGACATTGTGTTTAGGTATTCAGCATTTCAAGAAGCACAGCACAGGAACAGGATCAATCTGCTCTCTTCTGAGAAAAATCAAGTGACATCCAGATATTAAAGACAATTAAGGTGTCCACGCATCTTTGTCTTAGCTATTCCTCTGACACAAGCAGTTTGATCCCCTCATGGCCAGAATGCTTCAGTCTTGGTCTTTATCAAGTTTGCAAAGATTGGTACCCTTTTAAATTAATTGGCCTGAAATATCCATTTTGTTTTAAACAGTCCAATGATCCTTTCCATATACTCTTTGAAATTATTTAACTGAGAAACACACGCTGGGTTGCATTCAAAGCATAATCTCTCACAAGCCTGGCAATTCTGATAGGGGCCTCCGAGATCTGGGGTGCAGAGAACAAATTGCATCTTCCTCTCCAGGAACTCCTCACAGATCTACAGCCCAGAACTGGCTGGTTCAGAGAACAGGGATCTCCAGACCCACATATGCCACCAGCATGAATGAGTGCATTCACAAAGGAATAATAGCAATTACCATTGCTTTTTCACCTGCTTAATAGGCTAATATCATCCTGACAGGAAGCAGCTTATTATTTTGCCTGAGACTGGAATAATTTTTTAAGGCTCTGTCCTGAGATTCTGCACCGACTCTGCTTCAAACTGAACTTTTGATCTCAGTGGCAAATGATAGTCATCCATAATACATGTGTTTGACACTTTGGAAACTGACTTTTATTGGTGCATCACCATCCATTGGATTTAGCTCTTGGCTTTGCCTTGAGAACACTCTGCCCAGTACTAAGCGTTGCTGAGACTGTAAATATGTGACACATGGCAGTATGAACCTAAGGTTTGCTTTGAGGTTGGAACAAGACAGCAAATGCTTTTAGAATTTGTTCTTTTTTTTTTTTTTTTTTTTTTTTTAGGATTCTTCTCTAGGCAATTGGCAAAAGGAACGGACAGATGACACTGCCAGTACTACAGAGAATCACAGAGGACAAAATGAGAACAGAGGCAGCTTTCCTCTGTGAAGCCAGAGGCTGGAAGCCAGAAGCTCTGTAGGCCACAGGCAGTGTTCATGTTTCCTCTTCTAAGTCCAGTCAGAGCAATCTGGTTTGGGATAAACCTGAGAAGTATGAGAAGCGTTCTGTTTAAAAGAAGCTTCAGATGTGGTGAAATTAATTGGTTGCTGAAATGGTAATGGTGAAAGAAGAATGTTAAAACAGGTAAAAAAAAATACCATAACAGAATCACAGAATTACAAAATCACAGAGTGGGTCAGGTTGGAAGGGACCACAGTAGGTCATCTGGTCCAACCTCCTGTTCAAGCAGGGTCATTGTAGAGCACATGGCACAGGATTGAGGCCAGGCAGTTCTTAAAAATCTCCAGTGAGAGAGACTCACAACCTCTCTGGACAACCTGTTCCAATGCTTGATCACTCTCACAGTAAAGAATTCTTCCTAATATTCAGA
This sequence comes from Phylloscopus whistleri, assembly GCA_017589585.1. Lineage (NCBI taxonomy): Eukaryota > Metazoa > Chordata > Aves > Passeriformes > Phylloscopidae > Phylloscopus > Phylloscopus whistleri. The sequence continues at coordinate 3,273,133 of JADMLD010000090.1, forward strand.
TGGAACTTCCTGTGCATTGGTTTCTGCCTGTTGCCTCTTGTCCTATTGCTCAGCCCCACTGAGCAGAGCCTGGCTTCATCCTCTTGGCACCTTCCCTTTAGATACTGATAGACATTGATGAGGTCCCCTCTCAGTCATCTCTTCTAGAGGCTGAACAGGCCCAGCTCACTCAGCCTTTCCTCATGAGAGATGTTCTAGTCCCCTCATCATCTCTGCATCCCTCCACTGGCCTGCTCCAGGAGCTCCATGTCTCTCTTGTACCGAGGATCCCAGAACTGGACCCAGCACTCCAGAGGTGCCTCACCAGGGTTGAGTGGAGGGGCAGGATCACCTCCCTTGAGCTGCTGGCAATGCTCTTCCTAATCCATCCCAGGACACCATTGGCATTCTTGGCCACAAGGACACTGCTGGCTCAGGGACAGCTTGTTGTCCACCAGGACCCCCAGGTCCTTCTCCACAGAGCTGCCTTCCAGCAGCTCAGCCCCCAGCCTGTGCTGGTGCAGGGGTTATTCCTCTCCAAGTGCAGGACCCTGCAATGCCTTTGTTAAAGGTCAGTCAGTCCTTCTCTGGTCACCTCTTCAGCCTGCCAAGGTCCTTCTGAAGGGCTGCACAGCCCTCTGGGCTATTGGCCCCTCCTCCCAGCTTTGTGTTGTCAGTGAACCTGCTGAGGAGGCATCTGCCCCTTCACTGAGTCATTGATAAACAACACTGGGCCCAGTGCTGGACTATGGGGGACACCACAGGTGACAGGCCTCCAACCTGACCATGTGCACTGGGTACAACCCTCTGGGATCTGCCATTCAGACAGTTCTGAATCCACCTCACTGTCTTCTCATCCAGCCTGCACTTCCAGACCTTGCCTGTGTGGATGTTGTGAGACACAGTGTTGAAAGCCTCACTAAAGTCAAGAGAGGCAAAATGCACTGGTCTTCCCTCATCCATTCAAGTAGTTGACTCATTGGAGAAGACAATCAGGTTGGTCAAGCATGACGTACTTGACTACTCCTGACCACCTTCCCTGTGACTAGAGATGGCCTCCAGAATCAGATGCTCCATCACCTTGCCAGGGATTGAGATGAGGCTGGAGCTACTGGCCGGTAGCTCCCCAAGTCCTCTTCCTTGCACATGCTGAAGACTAGGGAGACATTTGCTTTTTTCTAGTCCTCAGGCACCTCTCCTGACTGTCATGGTCTTTCAAAGATCATCATTAACAGTCTTACTCTGGTATCCAAGAGTTCTTTTAGCACTCATGGGTGCAGCCCACCAGAGCCCATGGACTTGTAGATGCCATGTTTGCCTAAGTATTCTCTAATCCAATCGTCCGAAAAATTTTTAAAAATAACAAAAAACACCCAAAATTGTGAAAGTAAACTCTTGTATGTAAAGAGAAAACTGCCATCAAGCCACACTGTACAAGGGCTCCTTAACTGGAAAACCTGCTTCCTTCTTTGGGAGCCTTTTCATTAGCCTTCAAGGGATACAACAAAAGCCACCTATCTGCTAAGAATCTGCTAAGAATTTTAAGTCAGGAGTCGAGAGTTCAGTCTTGGATGAAACAGGCTGTGATTGATTTTGCTGTCTTGAGTCTTTGGCTGAAAGTTGGGCTTTTTTTGTTTGTTTGGGTTTTTTTTGTTTTTGTTTTTTTTTGGTGTTTTTTTTTTTTTCCTTATAGAACATTAAGTTTATTAGTTTATTAGATTATGTTCCTGAGTGAGCAAACTTTATTTTTGCTTCAATGGATCACTTATTTCCTTTGTCGATTAAGGGTAAGGGCAGGTGTCCTTCCATGAAAGTGAGGGACTGATTGTACCAGCTGTGGTCAAAGTCCTGGAAGGTGATATGCCACCTTCCTCCACAAGCTCTGCCAGGGAGATTCAGTCATTCCCCATAAGATCTCTACTATCCTATTCCTTCCAGGGATATGTGCTGTGGACAAATAGGTAGGAGAATAAGATCGAAACAACTTTTAAATCCTAAGTTAGTTTACCAAGTGGCGTTAAACAGTGTAGCTCCACTACTTTTCTGGGCCTGCTGTTGTTTACTTTAAATAAGTGTATTATAGGTATCAAAGAACATTTTTCTGCTCAAAGCAGGAGCAGAGGAAGTAATAATTCATCAAAGATTAATCAGTTGAAAAAAACCCACAGGCTTACATTCCCTGTCCTATTAATTTTTGTATCTTTCTCAATATTGAAGAGAATAGATTTACATTTTGTAAAAATTTTTGCTTTGCAGTGCGTGAAGTACTGCTTCTCATGCGTTACAGACCTTGCAAGAGAACAGTCTTTCTATTTGTTTGCCCATTTGAAACCTACAGCCTTTGGAATTTAAAAATCATGAAGTTACCACTATTGATCTTACAAGTAACTCAATCTTATCTGTCAAAAATTTAAAATTCAGTCAAATTTTGGCCTGATCCAGAGAAGCATTAAAGTGTGAGCTCACTTTGGGAACAGTGATAGTGCCACAAAAATAACCTGCTGAGCAACTTGTTTTAGCAGTGCTTCAGAACAAGGCTCATGTTAACCATGCACGTAAGCACAATTTGAGCCCATGTCTCCAGAATCAAAATGACTCTTAAATCAGTCTTAGAGATAATGGGCTGCTTGGCTGAAAATCAGTCACTATACTACAAGTGACGGATGTACAAGAAATGACATTCCAAAAATTTTGTCTTGATGATTGGAAACATTGAAATGAGCACATAAGATCATAAATTAATATGGGTTTTTATAGTACAACTCGCTCAAATGAGTCATAAATGGCAAATCTCATTTCAGAAATGCCTGTCCCCCTTCAACTTTGTATAAAGCCCTATCCAAGCCCTGTCATCCCTCTTTGCCAAGGAATATCTAAGTTTATACAGGCTGGAAACACAACAATCTTATGGCAGCATCCTGGCTGGAATCACCTGTTTGCATATGCACATAAATCCTCTATCTAAACAGCATCAATCAACAAGCTTGTAGATTTAACCTTAGGCACACAGAGGACTGAGCTGTAGCAGAAAATACCAGGACAGGAAACTGTAACCAGTAGAGTTCAAGGTCATACAGCAATAGTTCTCCTTTGAAATTGCAACATCAGGCATCCAAGAGATTGACTAAAACAAAATATGGAAGTGTACTGACTCGGAATTTAGACACAGACGATAATGGTTTCTATAAGGGCCTGCTCCAGTGATGAGGAAAAAAACAACCAACCCACCAACCAAAAATTAAGAATTACCCACACTGACTTCAACAGGCTTTGTATCAGATGCCAGTGCGCATTTCTTAGCATTCAGACATTAATCCTCCTTTAAAAATATGGATTAAGAAAGAAATTAGCATTTTCCTCCATAATTTTATTGCGCGAGGAATTATGTATAAATAATTAAAATCAGTATTTAAATAGAAGCTGTCCATTTGCTTGCAGTCAGTGATAAAACCTGACCTTTATGACCTTTCATTCAGTGTTCCCCATGGGCATTAAGCCTAATTGAGTTACAGAGTCAGAGTGAAAAATCAGGCACTGATAGCACCATTGTATGGAGAAGCAGAGAAGTCAAATTAGAGCATCTCTAAATGTAATCAGCTTTCAGCACCTTTGTAGCCCAGGCCACAAATAACTTGTTTAACTTCACACAGCAAATTACTGAAACAACTGAGAAGAGACAATCCCAAAATAGACAGGATACAGTGTTCATTGGCGTCACCAGAGGTAAAGGACAGAGGGTTCAAAACACTGGTAAGCAGATGCTGTGCTATGTTTACTACATTCCCAAAGTTTCTCATAATCCATAAAGCTGAGGCTGAATTATCAATGATTATCAATGATTAGGTGTTACAGACACTTTCTTTAGTATAAAGAGAAACAAATCTTGGGGCAATCCCAAGCACAAATATAGGCTGGGTAGAGAATGGATTGAGAGCAGTCCTGGGAGGAAGGACTTGGGGATGTTGGTTGACAAGAAGCTAAATATGACCCAGCCATGTGCACTCACAGCCCAGAAAGCCAACTGTGTCCTAGGCTGCATCCAAAGCTATGTGGGCAGCAGGGCCAGGGAGGGGATTCTGTCCCTGTGCTCTGCTCTGGTGACATCCCAGCTGGAACCCTGCATCCAGCTTTGGGGCACCCAGGGAAGACATGGACCTGTTGGAGTGGGTCCAGAGAAGGGACACAAAGATGATCAGAGGGGTGGAGCATCTGTCCTAAGAAGACAGGCTGAGAGAGTTGGGGCTGTCCAGCCTGCAGACGAGGAGGTTTTGAGGAGACCTTATAGCAGCCTTCCAGTGCCTGAAGGGGGCTGACAGGAGAGCTGGGGAGGTACTTTAAACAAGGAGAATGGGGAATGGTGTTAAACAGCAAGAGGGCAGGTTTGGACTGGATATTAGGCAGAAATTCTTTACTGTGAGGGTGGTGAGGCAGTGGAACAGGTTGCCTGGAGAAGATGTGGATGCCCCATCGAGCAATGTGATCTAGTGGAAGATGTCCCTGTCCATGGCAGGGGTCCTGGAACTAAATTATCATTAAGGTCCCTTCCAACTCAAGCCATTCTATGAAATAACTCCACAACAGAGATCAAGGCATGCCCAGAAAGTGTTTCATAATCTCACATATCAAGGGCAATCTCCATTCTCTGCATTTTTTTCAGATTTCTTTCACATTAACCAAAACACCGTACTTACTCTGCCCACTGTACTTAATTTTTTTTTCCTTTAAATGATCTTGAAGATGGGATTTTTCTTTTAAATCCATTTGAATTACACAATTACTGTAAGTGCTGCTGCTATCAGATATGAACTACATTTTTAGACAAGTGTCTGATTTTTAATTGTTAATGAATATGGAGCTGTTTGTGAGTCATGGTCCTTCACAAAGTGAAAAAAAGGGCATGTTTCTAAGATTTCATTTCTGAGCAGTAACTGTTCTGCCTGTTCAAGTTGAGAAATTGAAACTTGGAGAGGTGAAGCCAAGGGCAGGAATCTGAGAGCAATTTATTTTGTTTCCACTGTCCCTTCTGTAAAATGGAGACAATAGAACTTCCAAATGTAATATCAAGAGATTGTGCAAATAAGCATATTAGAGACAATTAAATCTGCAGGAAGTCAGTGCATTACTCACTACAGTAGAGATAATAAAGGGATGCAAAGCCTTTTGAAAGGACCAATATACTTGTGAAGATACCTGATCTGTAATTTGTGTAAGTGAAATTATTTTCTAAGTTAAGCAACTCATAGCCCATACCTCTCAGCAGACCATATGAACTGAGAAATAAACACCTCCAGGATTCTCATCAACCCACAATGGACTCACGGGTAGAGCTAATGCTAAAATATTACTGTGAAGTCAAGTTGAAAATGTTTCTTTTCAAACAATTTTGGTCAGTTGAGTATCTATATTTGGTTGGGGGTAAGGAGGAGATGAGGGAAAGGTCTCAGTGACCAGCTCAGATAATATACTTATGAAGCTATGTCTGGAATTCCTACGTTGGTACCTATGACACTATCAAATTCATTGGAAAGAGTTTATCGCAAAGTTAAATGTCAGCAGCTGCAAGCCTTTAAATGGAACATACTTCAGCTCCTGGGCAATGGCAGCGATCTGTTCCACCCTGTCCTGGTGAGCAGCCAAATCGCTCTCAAAAGCTTCATGTTTCCTTAACATGGCACGGACTTCTGTCAGAGAGGCAGACTCGTAATCCTTCTGAAGCAAGGTCTGCTCTTTGCCTGAAAGAGGAAATGAAAATGTTACTCATTTTTTAGCAATTTATTTGTTAGGAAAATTGTAAATTTAATCAACTTTTTAGTTGAGGCATGGTGAAAATCATATATATGAAATTAAATCCCATCCCCATTGAAATCAGCAGCAAATTGTCAGCACATGTTAATTAGAAACATATTTTTAAAGCTCTCACAGTGATGTCCTGGTTTTGGCATAGGCTGCTTATACAGGTCTAAAATAGTGAGAGAATCTACATTGCTGGAGAAACTGGCATAAAAATGGTATATTAGCAAAAACTGTATCTCTAAACCACTGTGATAATTTTTTGTAGAATAGACTTTAAAAACCAGAAATCACACTGCTATGCTCAGCTTCTTACTAATGATGTTATTCTTTTTTATGTTCTGCCTTCAATTCATTATTCATTTCAGCACTTAGAAAAAAAAATAAACCTGAGATGTGTTACTGCCTTTTGTATCGAGCACTGAATTTTAAGTGGAAAATGCCAACTTATCTACAAAAGGCTAGAGAAACAAAGATTAAGTAGAAACTGAAATACTGCTGCTGAGTAGCTTCTATGTTGGACAACTGAATCCATACAGACAGGCCCTGCAGCTGCACTCACCACATGGCATTTGCAGCTCTGTGAATCCTAGAGCCAGAAGCAACTATTGTTCCACTTGCTGTGTACCAGCTTATGTGAAGTTTTCCCTACACAACAGCTATAACTTGTCACCATGAGTAGTTTATGATCAGAAAATCAGCTCTTAGGGCTGATAAACGCTGTAGTTTCCCTTCTAGTATCTGCTTGGCAACCATTTACAGCCTTGCATGCTTCCAGCAACTCTGCTAGAGGGTGGACTCTGATTCACTTTCACAGTGTCAAAAGAATCTAGCTGGAAAAAGCCAAAAGCATGGCAGAAACAGGAAGAGAATCATCAGGGTGATAGAGCAGACCTATGTTTAATAGTCCCAAACAAAACTGAATGCCACTGTAAGGTCCTACAGGTGTCACAGGTGCAGGTAAGGTTAGGTTACCATTAAAAGCCAGAACTATAAATGGTGTGTATTCCAGGGTTTGGAGCAAAGCAGACACAAGTCCAGTATCATGTAGTTTATCTGGACTATTCAGAACATCATGATTACCAAACAATAATAAACTTGGACTATTTCTGTTAATAATTTCACACTCAGCCAGTGGGATGACTGCGTTCCTGGTCGGATTGCTGGTGTACAACTATGTAGGAATACATTAGCAGTAATGGCCTCTATTCAAATGCAGAATATTCCCATTAAGTTTGACTCACTAGTTCAAGTATGATTTTTACAGTTACATCTCATTAGCAACATGCCAACAAGTTAGGATTGTGACTACAGTCAACAAAACCTGACATTTTATCTGTTATTATTTTAGATTGTCTGAAATTGTCCAAACTACTTATGAGTGAGTTCGTAGCTGGCAAATACTCAGCACTGACAGTTCAACTTTGAACATTAAAATACTTAAAATGTTAAAAGCCACCTCTCCTCACCATATGCCCACTGTTCATGAGTGGAAGCCTTCTGTCTAAATTTCTCAGCCAAGTGTTCAAGTCTTTCCAGTCGTCGTATTTCATTCAGCAGCCACTCTTCATAGCCTTTCTCAGCTTGCTCAAGTCTCTGCCAAGCGCCGGCAATATCCTGTGAAGAGAATACATGGGAGAGAGGGATGAAACTATCATCTCTTTTTATCTAAATTTACAGGCTTTTAATTCATTCACCATTTGGCTTCAAAAAGAGAAGTTCTTGTGTTCAGATCTTGTAAAATCACAGAAGTATAGAAAATGTTGTCAGGTAGTTGAATTTTAGTGCAGACACCTGCTCCTCATAGGGCATTTTATTCAGGTGGGTTCCTGAAAGAAGCCCCTATAGAAATGGTTTCCAAGCATGCCTACAGGTCCAATGTCTTCACATTATATTGCTTTTACCTCCCATTTTACCATATATTTTATAATATATCTATCTGATATCAAAATGAAAGAGCTTTGCTTTCACAAATTGACAATAGCAAGGTAATTAGTACCAAGAGGATTTGGTGCATATTTTACCTGGAACACAAATTCATTTCACCTTCTGTGGTACACAAAGTTTTGTCAATTTCCTTGCAAACTCAAAGACATGTTTGGGAAGCTGCAGTAACAGGGCCCTTATTTTCTGCAGAGAGGGAGTGGACAATGGCCCTTTTCAGATAGAGCAATTTTTTTTTGTTTATGAAATCTGAGAAACCAAAACACAATGATAGACCGGAGTATGGAAACAGGTTTGCTATATTCCACAGGAAATGTTTTGTCCCACAGTTTAGTCACAGTACTTATCAGCAGATGAGAATTCTTGGTACAGACAATTCTTATCTTCACAGACATAAGAGAAAAAGCAGAATAGAAAAATGTAGAAACAACGTACTGAGCAACGTCTGTTTGTTTGATGACTAAAATGTCAGTGAAACCACTGAGTTTTGCTTAAATAAGCAATCACTGTCTCACTGATCCAGGAGTATTGATAAGATTCCCAAAGGAAGATCTATATCATCTTGCATCTTCAGATAATTTGCTTTTGGGAGAGCCTTCAAAGAGGCAGGAGCATGCTTATTAGAAAGCAAGATTCTGGAACAAAATGGAATATGTAAAAGGAGTTTGCTACTGAAAAAGTACAACAAACTGATATTTCTGAGAATGACTTTCAATGCATTGGCATTTTTGGGAGATCATTGATAAAGCAAACAGAATATTGATGCCTCCTTTACTTACTGAAACCATTTTCCCCTCTGATGGCATGAAAGCTGGCCGATTGCTGATTCTCAGTTTTGTCTGCAGGGTGTTGAAATTGATCTCCAGCTGACATTTCTCCTGGACTTTGGGAGGTTTGTGTTTGCGGCGGTAGTCCCGGAAATCCTCCAATTTCTTCTGCATAGCCTGCATTGTTTTTTCTGGGGTCCTGTTTTCTAGCCAAGGAATTGTCCGGCGAATCCATTCTAAAAGCTTTCAAACCAACATAAACAAGTCAAGTAAAGGCAATGGAAAAACAACCAAAAAAAGAGATTATGTTGAACATATAAATCTTAATTAAGTTTGTTCCATTTTAATATTATTGATTTCAGCCGGAACTGATGCCTTAATGGTGGGTAAGCACAAGATACTCAAAGCTGAACACTACAGCAAACTTGCACAGACATTCCAGGTATTTCTAGAAATACCCTGATTTTCAGGAAGATTAACACACATCTAAGGTGCCTTTAATTACTCAAAATCTGAGTTACCCAATATCAACTGCCACTTTCAAAATATCGGTCTTGGTGTTTCAGGTAGTTGTAGTTATGAGGTCAGGACAGAAACCAGCCTCAGGTCACATAAAAATCTTCACTCAGAAGGCCATTCATGCAAATTTAGATATAGAAAGTAGTGCTGTGATATCAGTATGTTTTTGCAGGTTAAGCAATAAAAGATAAGAGAGCTCTCATTTGTGCACTGTACATCTGTAGTCCTGCTCAGCAGATGTACCATTAAACAAGAAAGGATAGGAAGAGCATGTTCATCTCTACATTCATCTGCTGTCCATGATCTCAGGTGAATTGTGAATAACCTGACAGACCCTGTCCAGGTGTGCTTTGCAGTACACAAAGCCAAGGGGCTTGCTTGGAGTGATAGGATCTGGTATGTTCCATGTGTGATCAAGGATGGCTCTCTTCAAAGATTAGAAAGAAAGCTTGGGCTCGGGGCAGATGGATGACAATCCTCGAGACTCCCTTTTGGGCACATTAACAAGACTGACCGACTTGCTGAAGGTCACACAGGAAGGCTGTGGCAAAGGAGTCACCTGAAACTTGATATCCTGGGCAACTGGGCTTTGTAACCTGCCACTGTGAGATTTACCCTTACAGTGTCTCTTGAAGAGAGTGCATGAATCTTTCAGCTTTCAATATTTCATTATTGTCACCTCATTGCAGATAGAGCATCCTTACCTCACTTGCTAGTCTCTCATACTCTTCCATCAACCTCTCATTTTCCTGATTCACAGCAAGCACCTTACAGATCCGGTTAGCTGCAGTCTCAGCCTGTAACACACAGCAAATAAACAGGACATATTAATAAACACATTCTGAGAAAGGTACAGGCTTGGAGAAAGAGAGAGAATGTGGCTGTTGCAAATAAAAGATTACATTCTTTTATAGTTGGTAATTTATGCTCCTAGGTTGCTTAGATACTCATTTTCCCTCCTTCTGCAGCCATAGATTCCAATGGCCTGAATGAGGCATGGATCAGCACAGAGGTCCCCTTGTTCAACAATGAAGCCTTATTATATAGTTATCTAATAAGTATTTTCTTTTTGAAGACAACTTAGGCCATTCTTAAAGATATCTATTATGCATGTTATTTTTTTAAATCACATCCAACAAGTATTAGATTTGTTAGCCACACTGGAAAGACACCACATGTGATGCAGGAGTCTCAGACCACTCTATATCTGTGTATCATGTGTACATATACCCATGAGAATAATTGCAGCTCAACCACTGACAGCAAATCTTTTCATGCCTCCTGATAAATTTATATGTGAAAGCACTGTGTAGCTCTGCCATATTTAAAATTTACTAGTTTGATACCACAGAGCAATACTTTCATACAAATATGGCTCTGGAATATATCCAATCAAATAAATATCCATGTAGACTTCTGTGTTACAGAGTATTTGGAATTGCCCTTTGGCATGAGGAGCAGGAGCAAGAGAGTGCAACAGCATAGTTGTGCTGTGGTAAGGTATCCTAGCAGGCAGGAAGGGAAATTCAGTCCTGAGGATGAAGGGAAAATATCAGCTATTTTAAAAGTTCTTTTTTTTAACGTAAGTTGGGTTATGTCCATTTGTAGGCTAGAAATGGATGAAGTAGAAGAGTGGGAAATGCCACATTTATAACTAAAAATCCCACTGATGACAGGTCTGCTGCTGATGTCCATGCCTTTTATGCTAGTACTTTCATCCATAAATGATTCTGTTGGCTTCAGTGGGAACCAGGCACAAATGCTGTGTTGCTTGTCTTCTGTGCCTTTCTGTGTCTTTAGGCATTTTTGAAAATCTAGCCCTAAATTACTATTCAGCATGAGCAAGTCTTAGTCTCCAAAAGTCAAACATTCTGTTATGCAGTAAACACATTAGATGTTGTAACAACAAGCAGAAACTCCACTTTACAATAACTTCAAATCAGTTTTTCCTGAAACAATCCTTAAAATTACCAAATAATGACTCAAAATTAGAAAGAGAATGTCTATTTGAATTAAAGAAGTTAACTTGTTACACAACATTTAACTAAAACAGATTTGAGAGTAGGTTAAAAACAAATATTAGTGCTCAAGTAATACTAGCAAATATTAATTAAAACCACATAGCACTAAATTAGTTGGTTTTTTTTAAAAAAAACAAAACTAGTGGAAATGTAAAACAACCAAAAACACAGCAACCTGAAGGGACAGTTGATTAATACCTGCTCTGCTCCAGCAAAAGCATGGTAGAAGCAGGACACATATGTCATGATAGCTCTCTCATCAGGTTTGGGAGTGTTCACAATATCTACAAGAGGGGGGGAGAAATTAAAATAAAACAAGAAAAAAAGGAATCGAGGAGTAGAAAATAGGATGAATAAATAAATGCATAACTTCACGTCCTTCTTACTGTTTGCTTGTCCATAGCTCTGCATTCGAGAAATTCTACCAAGCTGTAATAAATTTACTGTTAGATTGAGGGGTGATGATGGAATAAAAAGTACACTAAAAATTCAGTGTAAGCTCATACAATGAGGAGGATTTCTTTCTTCATTAAGCTTGGCCCAGCAGTATTGTCATAGGGGGAGTAACCTTAATTTTACCAGGACTGCCTGCTTAAGAACTGGCACACATATGTCTGGTGATTTAAATTGTGGGTGTTTTGACTAAGACACAGGGAAGGCAGAATTTCAGTCTGGGGAGATGTTCTCTGGAAGTTGCATGTGGATTAATTGTACCCTTAGCATTATGTATCACTATTTTTTATATTATCAATACCTGCAGGATGCCCAAGTCCAAACCACCTTACTTTTTAGAATTTTCCTTCTTTTCTTTAGGATACGATTCCAGAGTTTATCCGAGATGTCTCTATATGTTTCTGTGTCTGTTTTGCATAGGAGCATCATTTGATGTTGCTGTTTGTACTTACCATTAAGCATTTAACATTTTAAAAACAATCCTGAAAGCATAAAAGAAGGGTGGGGGGGGGGTTTTCTGAGCATGTTATGATGATTTTGACATCTGTAGCAGAAATAATATCCAGCAGAGAGAACAGAGATGGCATTCTACTATTGTTTTTCACTCTGAGCTTGTTTTCATCTTACATTTTTAATGGTGCTTCAAATGAATGCACACAAAATCATTTAAAGGGAGTATCATCCTCTCCCATTCAGTAACTAGCTGTCAAAAACCTACTGGATATTATTAGTAAATATGCAGGAAGATGAGGTTTGTTTCTATGGAACAAATGGATAGACTACTACTGGCTCTACCAAAACAGCAGCTCACAGAGAAAAGAGGTGACAGGACATGAGCTCAGCTCTAAGATGCTGTTCTAGTAACTAGTGAGGAAAAGATCAGAAAAGGAAAAATTGCTGAAAAAAAACAAGACAGAAGGTGAAGGATGAGATCTGATCCATCTACAATCTCACCTTCTGAGCACCAGCAAATGCATGGTAGTAACAGGAAACATAAGTCATAATGGTTCTTTCATCAGGTCTGGCAGTGTTTACTACATCTGTGTGGAGAGAAGAGGGTTAACTGCTCAGAAATTCTCACAAGGTACTTGCATCTGATTATGCTAATGGTGTCACCTCAGTGCTGTAAGGATTCCAAATAAATACACAATTACTCAGGTTGCATCTGTTTACTGATATGACTGCAAGGCCACCTAGGCTTTAAGAATCAGCAAACACAAAAGATAAAATTCTCCCCGAAATGACAAAACATCTGAAGGCTGAGACTGTACAGAAGGGTATTGCTACCTTCTGGTTTGTGGAAACTTCCAAGCAGATGGCATGGCTGGCAGATCTACTGGGTTCAGCTTCACTGCCACTCCAAAGCAACTTCATCTGAATCACTGCAATTACTGCAGAGCTAAACACAGCCACTGACAGTCACAAAGCAGAACTGCACTCAGTGTGGAACAGCACAGGGTCCCTGTGGCTGACAGGGTACTGGCATATACTGGAAACCTGTACAACTCCTGCAGTCCAGAAATACATTTTGTGCTAAGAAAAGTTGGATAGTAGCAGCCTGCAATCCCTGTGCCAGCCCATCTATTTAGTTAATAGCATAAATCACAGGGCAGTTTGGCTTGGCTGGCTAATAACTTTGTCCCTACCATGGCAGGAGAATGAAAATATAAAGTGGGTGCAAACAAGGTATGCATCCATGGGTAAAATTTTATTCCTTAACAGAGGAATGTGGGAAAAGGTGTTTTTACAACAGTTATGGCTGAGTAATGAATTATTCTAGTGCAAGCTGCATGGATTGCTGTCAATGTAAGGAGTGGGAAGATCTTGACTTGAAAAGACCCTGGAATGAATGAAAATTTCTAACATTAACAGTGAGATTTCTAGATTCAGGACCAATACATTTACTCATTTTGCATCTATTTTATGCAGCTGTGAACAAAACTTTGCGAAGTTTCCATGGAGAGCGCAGTGGAAGTAAAGATGGTAAAAAGTGACCATGAATACTTAAATGGCATTAGAAAGAATAAAATTTCATTACCTCCTCCCCTGCAAAGAGGAGAAGAGTAAGATAAGGAATAGAATGTGCAGAAAATTTGGTGAGGAAAAAAAAAGATTTTTTATATTGACTATGAAGAGAAGAGGGAAAAAATGTAGAAAGCTGCTCAGTGGCAGGGGGGCAGTACTTCTCTGTTTATTCCTTGCACAGAGCAAAATAATTAAGTGGTGCTTGAAAGGGGAATTGCAGTTCAAAAGATGAAAACAATTTTCTTTAAAGCATGAAAATGAAACTACTCTTCAATGAAGAGGTTACAACCTAGATTTTCCAAATCATCCTGCCTAACTTTCCAAATGAAGACTTCAAGAGGAGCAGGTGCAGTCGGTTTGAGTGCTCTGGATAATTCCCATGTTATCACTGCTCTACTGACAAGCCAGCAGAGCTGAGTCTCCATTCTTGGGGAAGAATGCTTTGAACTAATGTAGGCAAATTCCAGTAGTTTGGCAGCATTTTTTGCCCAAATTACTAAAGTTTGGTTATCTTGAAGAAATTCAGGAAACTCTCAAGATAATTAGAGACACATGAATTATTTGTTAAAGTATCACTGCAAAAAGTTGATAACTAAAACCAAAAAATGCATCCCTCAACCTAGCTCTCTTTCAGAGGAGGTGAGGCATGTGTTAGTATATTTTGAAAGTTTTGAAAGTACTTCTAATATTTCTACTTTTGGCCCCTCAGTTAATCATTTAAAAAACTGAATACGCTTAAAGTTGCTAACAGTTATATTTCCCTTTATTAAATTTTAATTATTAAAATAAAGGATTAACTTTTGATCCTGCATTTTACCTCAACACAGTGGGGCCATGTGCTGAGGTTATGGTCCAAAGCACTATAATAAATGCAAACATTAACAAACAATAAATAATAAAGCAAAAAGTGAGTGAAATTATCCAATGCGTGTGGGAAAGGAATGAAAATATTTTTTGAAAATGAAGCAGGTTGTTACATTATGGTTCATATGGAAGAAATACTGAAAATCTGCTAGGGAAAAGAAAAAAAAAAAAGGAATTTTACTGTGTTCTGCTTACGAGCAACACAAACTTCAATAAGGTACAACTCTCACCTTCTGCATCCAGCATCTTTGGAATATCCAAATGCTTTTCAGCAATTTCCATGGCAAGGTTGATATTCCCTATGGGGTCATCCTGCATTAAAGAAACAAATACAATGTGTTAAAGATAGAAGTTTTTTTTGAAGTAAGAGTGTACTAGAGTAGGTACACTAAAACTTAGCATCTGTTTTTCCAAAGTGTAAACTGGAGCCACAACTATTGTTCTTCAAAAAACAGAGTCTAGGTATATGAACTTTTGGTCCATCTGCTGCTATGTTTTCAAAAGAAAACTTCAGTAAGCTGTTATCTACTGCTAAAACTCTGCTGGAAGTGCATTCTGGAGGTGAACACAGTGTACACTCAATCCTGAGCTAATTCTGAATGAAGTACAGCAGCAATACAGACACTAAATGCCACTGGACCAGCAGGCTAAATGAGACTGTTCAACACAGCCCTGCCTGTTTAATACCCATTATACAGTACATCACAGGGATATGACTTCCACTGAGTTCTCTGCTGGTTAGGTGCATGCATGAGAAGAAGCAAGCACAGACAGAATTGTTCTCCAGAAGGAGTGAAATTTGTCAGTTTGGGCTTGGAAATAAAAATCTGTAATGCCTCTATATAGAGAATTTTAGGGCTGTGGAAATTCAAGCACTTCCTCTGGTTTTGAGATTTTAGTTTTGGAAGGGAAGAGGAAGGAAGCAGTGAGCACAGTTCAGATAGACAGCACAGATTTTGTGTCTTACATTACAGACAGCTGTTGCTGACAATGAAAGGGTATGTCAGATTAGGGCTACCATTAAGGCAGCCTTCCCATATCAGCTTGGAGGGAAAACATACTATGTGAAATGGCAGTTCATGCCATTAACGCTACTATTATTTTGACATAGTCACAAACTACTAACTGGTCATAGCCACTCTGAACAATGCCCATGTCTATAGAGAGAGACTGGGAAAATAAGATGCAGAAAAGCAAAGTAAAAAAGACAGTAAATCTAAGTGAGACCTATTGACTAGGTTAAAGCACTTTGCTTATGAATGAGTGATGAACACCTCCTATTTGTGTGCTTGGTACTAAGAGCATGTGTAAATAATGCTCCACAGGTAAAGGATTGCTTTAAAATCATAGCAGCTTCTCAATAGTTGGAGATTTCCATCACCCATCCTTTTAAACAGAACTACAAGCCACAGCAGCTAAAAATCTCTGCTACAGCTGAAGAAATACCTCATCTAACTTGGCATAGTCAAAGAGATCAGGCCTGTGTCTATGGATAAGGGCGTTGAAAGCAAGGCCATCTTTCCAGCTACAAGTTCACACAAAATATATTGGTGAGAAAAGGAAAGGACAGCATGCAGGAGATAAGAAATAAGACACCAAGACAGCTGTTAATGTAACCAAAATGAAGAGTCAATCAAACACAGCCAGGCCAGAAAAGCAAGATCTATTTTAGGATTTTTTTTCTGCATGTGCTTTACGTGCAACAGCTCAGCCTCAATTTGAAACCTGACCTGTTCTTATTTTGGAAACCTCTAAGAGGAAAATAGTAACATTGAAGCAGACCTGCTTATGTTCTGTTCCCTTTTCTCAGCACTCATCTATGGGATGGTTGACTGTGATGTTCTTCAGCACCATGTACCACTACTCAAAGCACAGATTCAATCAAACTCACTTCTGTTCATGCCATGCATAATGGCATTTATTAAAAATGTAAAAAACACATGTGCACAGAGACAGGTAGCTCAGTCATTCCATTACTCTGTTTATCTGTAGGAAAAGTTGCCCATAGAATTGGAGAACAAGCTGCTGTTGATGGCTAATATTTTGCCCATTGGTTCAGATCTGAATTTAACTTAACAGCTGCCTAAATTAAAATCTTGTGTGTTCAGTACTAAGTTCATTTGATTTTCATCACAGCACACTTCAGGGACCCTGGCATAAATTGAACATATAAACATATAAAGCAGACTAAGTTTTAAAATAGTATCAGTTCATTCATTTATCATGAATGAACTTTGCCAAGGACTTTCTAGTAACAGTTGATTCCACTGGGAAACCAATTTGCAATGAAAGGGCTTGGGATGGAAAAATACAGTTGATGTTTCACCACTCTCTCTCATCAATGCAAAGTTGCACACAACAGATTAAAACCATGACTAAGGTTCTTTTGCAGTGGTGTTTACATGAGACCTCAAGAAGCATTGATTCCAGAGAGGAGAAAACAGCATGTAGGTATTGAGACCTAATGTGAAACAACAACATTCTACTTCTTTCTAGGTTTTTTCCTTCAGCAATGATACCGAGAAATTCTGATATTACTGCTCACTCCTCATCTCTCCCTCTCAAACCAAAGTATCTTTTAGAAAACATGGATTTTGCTGTAAGTAGCAGCTTGTAATAAAATAGTTTTTAATCCTCATGAGGTGCTACCTAAGGAGGTTAGGGTATCAGTTTTGCTTCCACTTGTCTGGAAGTATAGGTGGAAGTATAATCTGAGAATCAGTGAATACTTTCTGAATATGTAAGACTAGTAATTTACTGTGTATTTCTAACTGGCAAGAGTAGTGTTTGTTCTAAGGACTCTTAGGATTAATTGCCATGCCGTTGTTTACATGTCTGCAATCTACAGTCATTTACACCAGATAAAAACAGGATGGAAAATACTATCAGAGGTAAATGGATAATTCCAATCTATTTCATTTAAAAACCATATTGGGCAGTGTAATGATTCTGTATCAACTAAAGTAACGATTCTGGTATCAACTGCCAGAATCTGAGGGTCAGGTTATTTGCAATTAAATACTGAAGTCATTGTAATGGGAAGGAAAGGACACAGGACAGTCAGGAGGTCCTCTCCCTTGTGTCATTGAGGTTTTTTGGGAAGGACCTTAGAAAGTCAGTCAGAATTAGTATGCACTCTTCAGCCTGTCTTTTAGAAAACATGCTAAGCAAACCAGAAGCCAGCCAAATCACTGCAGGACAGCATGCTGTACCACCCAGACTGATGACCTTATTTAGCTTGGAGTAGTCAATAAGATCAGGTCGGTGTCTGTGGATAAGTGCACATAATCCAAGGCCATCTTTCCAGCTTTACAACAAAAAAAAAATAAAATGGAAAAAAATTAGTTAATAAAGTCATGGCATTTTACAGTTTGATCCTTGCTCAAGGCTTAAATTAAAGCAGGAATTCTGTCAAATCTTGAACTTATGTCCTGTCAACTCTCTGAGCTGCTCTGTTACTGTACTCCTTTAACTATAGTACATCTCTTACTCTACAGTCCATACACACTTAAGGTATACTCCATATACTCCATGTAGACTTTGTATACTTTCTAGGCAATGTACATTTTGTGCAACAGTCCCTGGTTTCAATTGCCTAATTCATGCAGTGTTCTAGGAGAGCTCGAGTACACATCCATCCATGGAAGTGCATCATCTCCCATTACACTCACAGCATATTTGTGAAAAATAAAAGGAGAGAAAACCTGCAATTACTTGAATTTGCTGAAGCAATTGGCTTTTCCTGTTATTTTTGAGAATTTTACTGGCACAACCATGTGCTCAGAGAAGTAAGAAATCATAATTCAGCTCAGTTTATTTAGAACATTTCACACATATGACAGCTTTGATCTGAGCTCTTACATTTCACCCTGACTTCAGACCCGCTACCTTTTGTGGCAAGAACAGGAAATGAATGGAGCTACAAATAACATATTTTTGGAAAGATTATGAGATGTTCCTTTCAGCCAGAAGCAATTATTCTGAAAGATACTTTATGTAAACACTTTAAGTAATCACAAGGACTAAGGGTTTGAGGTCTTGTCCTGTGCAGTAATTGTGTGAGCCTAAGCATGTTAAGACTGTTAATATCCCTACTACTGAGATGTCTGGGCAATACAGAAGAACAGAATCATCAACTAACAGAACCATCTTCAAAAAAATGTAACAAAATCAAGCAGAATATACCTACATTGTATAACAAAATCATCTGGCCTGTAAAACCAAATCAATCTGAGCACCAAACAATTATTTTTCCCAAGAGTTGTAAAATAAAATGATCGGGATACCCCACTGCAAAGTAGTATTGTAAGAGCCAATCCACCTAAACATAAATCAAGGTACTTCCATTCAAGATGTTTTCCCCATATCATGTATCAGACCATTGTATGTATATATATACACTAAGATTCTGACACTGTAACTTACAGTATACCATTGATCCATAAAAAGTTCTACTAAATATATCTTTGTATATTCTAGGAAAGTAACACATAACAAATTTCAGATTTCTGAAAGGCAATACAGGGACTGTAAATCAAACAAATTTTTCTTATCTTGGAATGTATGTATGAACTGTATCTTCTCTGTCACTAAATGTGCTTTAGGTACTACACACTAAAAATTAATTCAAAATACTAATATAGAGCTCTTGTTTTAAATACTAGAAGGGTCTCAAGGAAGGGAAGATCACCTGGTTAAACAGTGCAAATGATAAGTCATGTACTTTAATGAGGTAGGCCAGTGGCACAGATTCAGGAACTAGCCCAGTGAAATCCCCAAACCAGGCAGTCTGTATAGGGCCTGGAATTCCCATTCTAGCTCTTAATGAAAAAAAAGAAACACAAGGCTGGAACTTCACTAAATTTTCTTACTTAGGTTATGAGCCTGATTCTTCTGTAAACAAAGGTGTTTACAGTGCTGCTGTTATGTGTGTACCAAGTGCATTTTATGGTCCTTATAGTAATGTACATTACAAAATAATAAATGAAAAAAGGTTTTTTTCAATTCAATCTTATTTAATAATAATAATAATATAATTCATCATAATGAGATATTCACATGCTCAACACACTGGTCTTTTTGCCAGAAGAACTTCTCTGTGGCTCTCATTTGAAAGCAGTCATTTGCCACTATGCTGCAGTACTCAGGAATTCCCATATAATACAAAGGACCTCTAAAAACATAACATGGTCATTATGTATATAGGAGGATCTTTTTCTTTTAAAAAGAAACTCTGGAAGTCATAGTAAATAATGCTAAAGGCTAACCAAAATAACACTCTGAAGGTAGAGCAAGAAAATTTGAAAAAGCTCTAGTTAACAGTGAAGAGCAAAATTCTCTGACCAAATATATACCTGCACAACTGTGGGGAAAATTTGACATAACATTTTTGAGATTGCTTCTACCTCTTGAAATAATGGAAATTTACCTAAGGTGGAAGTTCTGAATGTTCACATTTCTGTAAGGAGCAGTTTTCCTTTGACACCACAGCAGCAGCCCTTCTTTGGCAGAGGTCTCTGTAAAAGACACAAGGAAGTAAAAAAAAGGAAAAATTTTAAAAGTGCTCAAGTAATTAATTTCTTGTCATCTTAAATGTGGTTGGCCACTTGAAACTGAATGGCATAAACCAACATTTAATCCTAAAAGATATTCATATAAATGGACTACTGGAATTTCATTAAAATACAGAGGTCAGTTAAAATTAGAGTCTCAGCCTGCACAGAAGTACTGGGATGTTAGAAATTGAAGGAATTATATTGTTTGGACAGCAGACTATACATTGGAGAAAAATACCCAATAAAAACATAATGCAAATAGACATAAAAGATTGTGTTGGTGCCTACATGAAATATGCTCATAGTCTCAGTTCATTTGCTTATGGGAAGGTTTAAGTGCCCAAAAGGCATCTGAGTGCATAACTAAAGGTCAGAAATTATTAAATAAACCATGTGGGCACGACAACATGCAGAGCTTGAAACGATTCTACTTTTGTTAAAAATTGAGATTAGTTCCTAGAATTCTAGACTTTCAAAGCACAGATTTGATTTAAAGAGTATTGTAACAACAATACTTTTTTGGAGTCAGTTACCAAGTGGAAGTTAAGAAAAAAATTCTGAAACAGTGAGGGGAAAAAGTGGCAGAGAGAAAGAAGAGGGATATAATCAGATAATATTTACTTCCAAAGAACATGACAAGTAGACAGGACTAAAAATGTGTGTTGGAAATAGAACTGAACACAAAGGGTACAGCTCAGAAGCTCAGAAACACAGTCATGTTTCTGTCTCTGTAGCTGAGAGACATGACCAGAACCTCTGCACTTAGAAAGCTGGCTCAAGGTCTCTGTCAAGATAAGGAGAGTAAATAATTTTCCCTCCAGAAATTCATTTTGTCACCAGGTACAGAACTTACAGTACCAGTTTCTGTGAAAAAAAAATTATTTTTAAAACACTCCTCTCACTTATACACATTTCATTTAAAAATGTCTTTAAACAAATTTGTTAGTTATTTAACATAATTGTATTACTCTTACCTTCCACTGAAATATCCTGAATAGCAAAACGAAGGATGATAGTCCAGATCATACCCAGTGTCATTTTCACATTGCCATCCACGATTTCTAAGGTGAAAAATAGATACAGTAGTATTTTAAAAGTTTCTTTCAATTTCATCTTATTTAATCATCTATTTGTATAAATAATACATTGTAACTAATAAATTAGTTATACTTCTACTATAATATTTTATTCACACAGAGAGCACCTGGGTTCCTTTTTCAACAAACTCATGCTTGTGCTACTCTGTCAGTAGGACTGAAGGTTACTGAGGTTAAGGTCACTTCAGTCCTTCTATGCTAAAAGGCTTCTCTCAGGGTAGTTATAACAGTTTCAAATATTTACCTTTTAGGATGGTGTTTTAGACAGAATGTGAAGGGAAATATTGAAAGTTTGAATAGTATCAGTATTAACAGTTTTCAAATACAACAGAACCAAAAAACGTTGGGGTCTTACCCCAATTTTTAAGAAACTACAGGATATTAACTACTGTTTTTTAATAAAATCGTACTCAGAATTTCCCCTGTATGATTTAGATATGTTTGAGAATTTACCTCTAGTACCAGCCCAGACAAGACATGAAGAACAGCTCAAGAGACACAGCAGCTCCTGACACTGAGCTGCACAGCTTCCTGCCAAGCTGCTCAGAACCACGGCCACAGGGCTGCAATGCCTCACAGCTCTGAAGCATACACACATTTAAGTACCTTTAATATAAATGTTTTTTTTTTTTTACCTCTGGGGTTTCAATTTGTTCCAAGACTGCTTGAGACTACCTATAACACAGGGAACATGGGAATCCCTGCCACAAGCTGGGTCAGAATCCAATGCTCCCATATTGTAATTAAGTGATACCACTTTAACTTCTCAACACCAAAAAAAGTACTGCCAGATCAAATAAGTGTGGTGGTAATGTTAAATCATTCTGAAAAGTAAGTCAAGAGACTCAGAAAAACATGGTGAGACTATAAGGAGGGTGCAGCATTGGGAAGGGAGGAGATGGGACTGTGGACTGACTTTCCAGTCACCTCACACTGAAAGAGCAGTGGAGCAGGGCAGACACCAGCTGCTCCCCTACTTAAAAGTCACCTCCAGCCTTTCTCAAAAAGTGAAGCAGCTGTGTCTGCCTGGGGGCCCACTGGTGTTCTGGGCAAGGAGCAGGAGGAACTTGCAGCAGGAGGAATTTCCTCAATTTAACATCAAATGCCCATAGAGGTGCCAGCAGAAAATGCAGTCACTCTGCTGCTTAAAATTGCCTGAATCCAGGGGCAACTTTTACAGAACAAGAGCAGCTGCTGTCTCTGAGACTTGAGACACATGTTCAATTGCAGTAGGACGTGACACAAGCTGTCATTTGAACCTCTGGAATTAACAAATGTGATAGGAAATATGTAACCCATCGCTACCCTATACTTATTTGTTAGTGTGATAATTCAAGTTTATATATAAATGGCTAATTTCCCATTTTTGCCTTTGGATCCTGCACTGATTTTCCAGATCTCTTACACCACTCTGCCTGCCTTCCATGCATCCTGCCTTATTGGTCCTGAAAGAGCTCAAATCTCAAAACAAAACCCTTCCAGACAAAAGAAAAGAAAAACAAAACAAAACAAAACAAAACCAAACAAAACAAAAACAAACAAAAACCCAAATAAACAAAAAAAAAACAAAAAAAAAACAAAAAAAAAAAAAAAAAAAAAAAAAAAAAAAAAAAAAAACACGACCAAATGGCAATTAGAGCGTATAGCTACTTCTCTTTCTTCCCTCCTCCTGGGGGAAGTCAAGTCACTTGGATAAAAACCAACACTTCACTATTTTGATTGGATGTCTGACACGAATATACAGTAAAGACAAATTTCTTCAAATGTAATATAAATGTATTTAAATACTCAGGAGGCAATTGCTGATTGTCAGGCAATCACTAAATAGATTTGCATAATCACTACATCGTTGCTAGATTTACATATCCGTATGTATACACATACAGAATGAAAGGGCAAGAGAGGGAATTTTCTGTGTTGTGCCTCAGGAGGATTTTCAAGGGATTTGCCAGCTTTGGTTTCTCATAAAACTGCTAGCATAAATCAACCAAAAAAAAAACCCCAAGACTCCAGTAAAAGACAAGGAAGAAAAACAAAGTTGCTAAAATATTGAAAAGCATCAGTGACAAAAAGGTATTGATTTATTCCTGTAATTTTCTTCTACAGGTCAATAGAGGACTTATTTTTTTCACACTGCCTGCTTGCTCTGGCTGGAATATAGCTCCTACCCCTCACATACACAAAGCTACAGCTTTCTGGGGATGAGGGCAGAAAAGAAGAGAAAATGAAGGGGAAACAATAAAAACTGTCTAAGGAAAAAGCAAAGCAAAGCAATTTCTGAAAGGTTTTAGTCCCATTTATTTTTAATTCTGTTTTGGTTTTATTTATTAATTTATTCATTTATTCCATCCTTCTCGTAGCAGATTCACAGATCATTTTGTGTTTAGCATTTTTCCCACTTCCCAGAAAAGCAATAGAGAAGTATTTTCAATTGATGGGATACTTGTCTTTTGTGGTTCTCTGTGTCTCATAGTTGATTTCATTCAGGATGCAAGGACCTTGCAAATGGAGTTACTGCACTTTTAAAACTTCTACATCCTAGACTGTGAATGGTTCATAAGGATAACTTTCACAGTTTTTTCTTTTAGCTTCTTGACTCTGTAGTCTCATTTCAGGACCAGTGGAGAGAGGGATTCTTTGACAAGACAGGTCAGAGTAGATAAATCTGAGTCCTGCTCAGCATCACAATTAAAAGTGATCTCTCCCCTCCACAGACAGTTCAGAGAAGTCAGGCTTAGAGCAATAACCATGATGACTTCAAAGAATATCCCTGGACACTTAAAAATACTCATGTTATTTTTGTACTGATGTCCCACAGAATCACCATTTTGAGGCCCCATTTAAAATGCCAGTTGTTCCCCTTGGGCCTACGTGCTCTTCACCATTCAGTATGTCAGAAAATGGAACATGATCTTCAGCAGATTTAGATACAAAACTTTCATGCTTTGGAAATTAAAAAGTATTGCAAGCATCCATGTAACTCAGAGAATGCCCAAACAGATGGGTGCAGGCAAGCCCACGTGCCCCATGCTCACACACAGGGGCAGAGAGTTAAGAGGTTGTAGACTTTGATTCTTAAGGAGACTGTGCTCTGCCTCCTTGCTGGCATTCACTCCAACCTACTATAATGACTGCCCGGTCAACAACGCTGAAAAATGCAACAAAAGAAAAGAGAAGAAGTGGAGTGTGTTTTAAAAACAGATCAGATTGCTGATCCAGTCCCCAGCAGAGCTACAGCAACAGTTGTCAGCCCAAGTGAGAGGGCAGGGCTGTGAAGTGTGGGAGCAAGAATGCAATTCCAGGGGGCACAGGGACTCTTTAAACACACACTGGTGCCAGAGGTCCCACACTGTGAAACCATACCCAGTCAGATGTGATAATGCACTGCTGCATCAGCACAATGCTGTGCCCTAGGTAACAAATTTAGCAGAGGGGGATGCAGTAAACTTAACAGGGCACTAAGCACGTCTGTGCCAGAGCTGCCTTTGTGTTCAGCCTGTTCAGAGTGGGAGGGGAAGGCACGTGAATCTATCTGCTCCTGCCCACAGGGATGTCATCTAATGTGGGCATCAGGCCATACTCGGCATAGCGTCATGTCTTACACTGACAGGCTCCTCTCTGCACCTAAGCTAGCACAGTAGCTGTGAATTTTTCTCCCATGCTTCCATCTAAGAATTTAGGGTTTTTTAATGATAATTAATTTGGTTTTGCTGTTAATACATCCATTTTACAGATTGAGAATTCCAGAAACAGGGAATAATAGCTAAAACCATCACCTTAATCTCTTGGGTTACTAGGTATGGTATGCTGCTGCATACCATCTTGCATTATGCAAGATTAAATATTGGATGCATGGACAGTCAGCTTGCAGCAAGTCCCTGAAAAGCTGGAAGAGGTTACTGCCCTTTTTCCTGCCACCTTCCCAAAGGGAATTATCATGGAGCACCTAAATCACAGAGCATCTGAACCCACGCCAGTCGCTATTAAGGAGAACAGCAGTTGTCTCAGTTAGTTTAAATGTTTTCATTGTCTGATCTGAGCTATCCCAGATGTTTTGCCTTCAGAAAGTGCTCAAGTGCTGTTCCCCAGCCTGAGTACCCTGGCAGTAGTGACCAGAAATAAAAGGGACAAAATAAGGGAGATGAGAGTGCAGAGGGCTGCCTTGCTCCTTTCAGGAGCATATAGGAACTGATGTATCTTAGTTTAAATACTCCAGCCTTGTGCAAACCATGATCAGCAAGAACAACCACTCTGGCCCACGAGATACTCCTTTTGCTACACTCTGGTTTTGGTTAGGAAGCTTCAGGGTCTCCTGCATGACATGACAAACTACCTTTCATTTGCTCCATGCACTGTAATCTCAGCATTTCTTCACCAGCTATCAAACAGGCATCTGTGTTCTTAATTTTCATTTCCACTGATAAATTGTCTCTTCAGTACCCTCTGCTGTCCATTCAATGCCATGTCTCTCTCAGAAGAGCCTTACTGCAGAGGTTTAAGGTAGCAGCACATTTTTCCCTCCCACTTCATTCAACTGAGCAAAGGGCCTGTTGTACAGCAGTCTGTACAACTGATGGAGGGAGCCAGGCACCTCTGAAATGCAATAGAGCTCTTCTGAGATTTGAAATGCCTGTGGGAATTGCCCATTTTCCCCACTGATGATATATTCCCCCAAAAAGATCTCTGTTACGTGCCTAAAGACAGATGGCATGGATCTGGACTCAGGTGACCCACGCAGTTCAGTCTCAAATAACTAAAGAGTGAGTTCAAACAAAAGCTCTGCCCGTGGAGCAGATTTCTTGGGATTTTTGAGTTCTAGACCTAGAAACTGAACACATTTGGTGAGCAATACTTGGAGAACCAAGTGGGCTAGGTCAAACCATAGTAAAACCAGTGAATGCTGACAGATCTCTCCATTATTTCTACAGATACCCTTATCCCACATAATGAATCTCCAGTTCCATCCACATTACACTAAGCTCCCTGAGATCAAGGCTTGGAAGCCAGAATAAGGATACATATAAGCCTGTAGAAATCTGGAAACAGGAAAAAGAGGCTCATAAATCAATCTAAAAAGGCCTAAAAATATCAGTAGAATATAGGAGTGCTTCTCATCATCATAATAAGGTTACAGCCAAAATTTTGCTCTAAGGACATATTAGAGTCGGGGGGGAAAGCACAGAAAGCACATCATTGAGGCTATGGAATCAAAAATAGTTGGATATCATGCTAGCCACATCATTCTTGGTATGGAAAACATTATGCAAATATATTCATGGAGCAACAAGTTCTACACACACCTTTGTCATTTTTAAACAATTAATTGAATTTCTTACAGAGGCATAGGTTCACTTACAGTGAGAGTCTGCCTTCTTTAGCTCAGTTTACATCTATCAGAATCTAGCTAGCCAACCACATGGTGGTACTTAGCTATCTGAACAGCAGAACAATAAAAAAGCAATTACTTAAGTAAATAGCATCCCACTACACTTTCTTCTTATGTTCAATCTCTCCCCAGCTACCACAGTTTCTTTTGATCACTCCCTTAACTCTACATCTGAATTTTAGAAACACAGCTGCAGAAAATCTCATAATAAAGTGAGAGTAGATTCCAGCCACTCAGCAGTGATGTCAGCCATTGTTTTGCCTGAATAATATCTCCTAAAGATGCCAGACTGTATACAGCACACCCTAGAATCCAACCTGGTTTCTAAAGGAAACCATGTTAATAATGTATAGGAAAACCACAATGTTCTATAAGAAAAAAAAATTCATTATCTGACCACCTACTGAAACACAGACAATTCAATTTAACCTTAGAGACAGACTAAGTTTAGTGCTCATTTATACCCATATTCCTCTCTGTTGTCTGGATTTTTGCTGTTCTCCTCTGTCTCTTTAAGAAGTTTTTCTAAAGTTCTATTTCAGCCTTTCGTGTCTACCTTTTGCAATAAAGTCTCTCACAATTTTACATAAAAACTTTCTTGTTATGGTAACTGTCTACTCATGTTTACATTCTTCTCATAAAGAAGAAACTGTTAATGAACTGTTGGGTTGACCAGAGTAGTTGAAGAGGAAGATTTTCTTCCTTCAATCCATTGTCACTGCTGGAATTCTATAAATCTTGAAGTCTGTAAATAAAATGCCCCTTTTTTGCCTTGGAGACCTCAGTGTGTGAGTGTCATTTCTTGGTGTCAAGTACAACACCTCTCCAGGTGTCCAAAAATTTCCACCTCGTGTCCTTTCACAGATACAGTCCAGCAACCATCATTAAGGGATTTTTGAGGCACCCATATGTAGAGAACAGTGCACATAATGTGGCCAAGGGTCTCCACCAGACTGCTTTGTAATGTGACCTAAGTAAGGTGCACTGTCAAGATCTGTCACATACCTTCTGCACCAATGGACACAAGTTTCACTCCTTTGCTGGCGATGTAATCCAGAGCTTTGTTGACGTTAGCGATTTTATGGAAGCGCATCTTCCCTCTGTCTGGTTTCGGTAGCCTTTCCCCTGCAGAACAACAAATTTAATGTGTTTATTCTTACATACACCTTGCTACAGACATAAAAGTGATTAGAAATCAAGAGTGGATGTGCCCTAACATTACCTAAAAGTTAGCAATTATTTTAATAGGTATTTTTCTGAAAGAATGCCAAGGAGGTTTGAACCAAAGCCTGAGAAGAAAATTCAAATGTTGAAGCATCTGATGTTGATCTTTCTGATATAGCAGTAAAACCAGAGTAAAATTTTTGTTTGCCCTAAACATCTGGAAGATATGTGTACTTCATCCTACTCCACTTCTGGTTCATTGCTACTGTCTGTTACAGTAGCTGAATATTAAGAAGGCAGAATGTTCTCAGAGCTCATCATTCTTACCTGCCCAACTGTAAGGGGAGGCTGGATTCTATCCAGCAGATCAGCCCATCCGTGCACATCTGACCAAGAAGAATGGCTTCTAAGAACCTCATCCAGCACAGCAGAGCAGCTCATTTCAGAGCGTAGGGCTGATGTGTTTGAAAAAACTTATCTTTTCAGATTATCGCAAAGAATAATAATTTCTAAAAAGATTCTTCATTTCATAAGGAGAGATTATTTGAAGAATTTCTTTCCACACTGAAATCTCCAGTAAAAATCTAAACCGTCTTGTGTTTGTAGCTTGAGCTATTCCCTTCCCATAAAGGGGCATTCTGATCTTACCTTGGAGGCTGCCCCTCTGAATAATGCATAACAAAAGGGACATAGTGAGTTTACATCAGTTGGCAAAAGTTCTGGGATGTTCCACTCTTTTAAAAAATGAGACCTTTTATTTGTGACTAAATATTGACCTAGGTGCGCTTTAGGCACTTACTTTTGAAAGAGTTGGTACATCCAATAAAGTCATTAAAATCAAAGCAAAATGTTTATGCTAAAAGCAGAATAAAATGAATTTGTAGCCCAAGTATAAAGGCTTTTTAAGTGTTAGGGGCTAAGGGAAAATCCTCGATGTTTTTGGTTTGTCCAACAACACTGTGATGTCAAAGATACCCTGATACACTGTGATATCCTGGAACACAAGCACAAACCAGAAAATACTGGAGACAAGCAAAAAGAAGAGCTGCTTTTCCCCTCCTTTCTGCTTTACAGTGTGTTTCATCTCTCACTTTTCAGTCTACTTAGAGTTTGTGTTCACTGTTTGGAATTGTTAACATTTTTTGTTCCTTTAAGGGTGGTTAAGTTAGCGTGCTGTAAATACACAGAAAACTTCATTTTAGCCAACCTGAGATAACTTCCAAGAGGAGCATCAGTTTGAGGCCATTTCTGAAGTCCTCCTCAATGTTCTCAATCTGTGTGCCTGCTTTCCTGAGGTGGGAATTGCACCAGGCTGTAAACGTCTGTAATAGCAATTAAAAAAAAATACTTATCAACAAGGCATTTTCCAAACAACTGCTAAGCCATCTGAGTAAACACTGCATCTGAGATTTGGATGTCCAGCTCCCATTCATTCTGTACATGTTGCCAAGTACAAAATTCTTATCCCAGATGTTCATGAAGATGCAAAGAATTTCTTGAATAGAAACAATTTTGTGCTAGATTCTGCTGGCAGATGCATCTTCAGACAGAAGTTCTACACGTAAAGGCAAAACTTGGACACAAATGCAAATACTTGAGTTTGCAGGGGAAAAAGGATCACAAAAGCAACCATGAATATTTTTGTGTCCATAGGGAATAACCAAGTCTGCTTTTACTTGCAGAGGTGAAAAGCAGAACTAATTCCATTGCAGAAGTTACCTTTTGTATGAATGAAGTCAAAACACAGGCTACTATAAAACTTAATAGTTAAATTAGTCTGGTTTTAAATATCCGTTACTTCTCTCAGCCTTCTGACAACTTGTCCTTGCTTTTCAGCGTCTGTTAAGATACATAAAGCAAGTTTGTATTACTGGGTATTTTAGCAGGTGTTAAGTTATATACCAAAGTCATTGTTACTAAATGTTTTTAGTAAGTTAGACTTCAGCTTCTTAAAATTGTCAGATATTTGGAATTCCCCTTCCTTTGCTACATCAAATTTCCAGTTTTAAAAACATTTAATTCAAATAGTTTAAAAAAAACAAGATCTATCCCAATTGTAAATAAGAAAATCCCTTTGAACTTCTTTATTCTTTATTCCCTTTGGCCTGTTTCTTTAGACTATTTAATTTCTGATCTCTCAGAAACAGAATAAGGAAGGCCAGTAAATTAACGCAAAGATTTTCCCTGAAATTGAATTCTGCAAATTCTAGACAGATTTGATACCTTAAGAAAACATGGACTGAATTTTCCCAAATGGTCTAATCTTAAAAAACCAACTTTTTGTTAAAGAATAACATTGTGTCTACTGTTGGGTTTGACTCAGTTTATGTGAAGAATTTATGGGCAGCTTACTGGGATCTTTTCTCAGTGCCCCTACACTGACAAGGAACAGCTTCCTTTTATCATCTTCTCCTATTGAATTGCAAGGAAGCAAGAAGTGCTATGGATATGGCAGAGCTGTGCAGTGAAATCTCTAATTCTAGGCACCCAGAAGAGGAGAGAGAAGAAAATGCTGGAAGTGTTTCTGGGCGGGTGTTGACATGCAGAGGATGAATTGTAGGTAGGGATGGAAGTTGTTCTGTGTGCATACAGGGATAAGTAAGGTTGCAGCTGAAGCATATCTGCAAGCACATTTTAATAAAGGGATGTTAGCTTCCATTCAGGAAGGCAGAATGCTCATCTAAAGGTAAATAGCTTTACTGAGTTCATAAAAGACCTGAAACCAGAGCATACCAATCCTCACAGCACAGACTCTAGGCACCTCCACCCTCAGGGCATGACATGATGGAGTGGTAGGATGGCATTTGGTTTGGATCATTATAGGGTTAGGATCTAGTTTATAAGACTAATTTGTCTGCCCCAAGCAGCATCTTGTTTTGGTGGGATGTATCTCAAAAGGCTTAGCACCACATTAAGTCATTTGCAAACTTTAAAAATTATCACAAGCTTCTTGGAAGGAATAATACTATGGCAATACAGAAAAAAAAAGCTGAAAGCATTCAAGGGTAAATGCACATGAACCTTGCATGCTTGCATGACAATTTGGCAATAAATATTAGAAATCTGAACCTTTAAATAAACGAGTCTTTCATTAATTAAGCTTAAGTGATGGACTCGTGCTTTTTTGCAGGTGCTATTGCAGTTTGTAGAACTGTTCCAAGCACACCATAATAAACTCAGAGAGTTTCCTCTAGATATTTATGGCAAATGTTCACCTTGTACCACTCAAGTAAATTAGTTTTCATCATTTTTCATTTAATTAAGAATTTAATGGCAACAACCTCACCAGTTAAGAAGTCTTAAAATATGAATCTGATGCCTACTGTGAAGAAGGCTACTTCTCAGTTTATTAAGAAGAAATGGATCCTGGCACTCCTTAGCTCATATATATGTATATATATATATGAATCAACATACTTGATGCTGCACTGGTAGACACAAAACATAAGTTTTATCCAAAGATCAAAAAGTTTTCAAATAATTTAGATAGCTTCTCTTGAAAATGGACATTTTTATGGCACTGAATTTCCTGAGAGACCAATGGTTTTCTCATCTTATTCATTCTATGCAGACAATAATCAGCCTATGTTGCTGTGATGTAGACAAGGAAAAGATGCTGCTACTGCTGAGTCAAGCTGTTTCCAATAGTTTGATGACAGAGTGGCTTTTATTATCTGCTTTTTTATTTTTGTAGGTTATTTAAGATTCTTTCCAGTTGTAATGCATTTGTAGCATTTTGAAGGATAAACTTGGAACTACCACAAGGCCTCCATCCATGAGATAACAAGTTCTGCTGAAGCACTCTACTGTGATGGGAGTCTTGATTTAGACCATTTGTATCTAGATAGTTTTGATTACCTTCTATATCCAGAATAAGAGAGTTACATCATTTATGTAAACTACAGTTGCTCAGTTTGCTGTTTTATCAGTGCCCCAGGCCATGATTTGGTGCTATCTGTCCTCTTACAACAGATGCACAGTTGTCCTGTGCCTCAAGGAAATGCCACTGCAGTACTTCACAGCAGAACTCTTGGTGTGTGGCTTCTTAAGCCTGGTGCCTTCCCAACTAGCTTATTTTTCCCAGGACTAAACATGTTTATAGAAATGATACTTAGGGAAGTGTTATGTTTCAGTGACACGATTCATTAGTGACTGCATGAAGGCTACTGCACAATTTAACTTGCAAATTTTAACAGTTTCCTCAATCCATATTTTATTTAACCCTCATCCCTCTATTCTTACTGTGATATCTCTTGTTCTCACTGCTTTGGCTTTAACTAACAATCCTATTCATAGATATTGAGAAACAATTCAAAGCACGTTCCAGTCCTGGAGATCAAGATACAGCTAGCATATAGTGCCCTGGAAATTTGTAATCCATTGGGATTTAAAAGCTATTAAATGACTTAGACAAAGCAAATGCCTTTTTCTGCTGAGCTGTACAGAACATTTCAGAGTATCAGATTGCCCAGAGAAACAAAGTAGGACTGAAGGCACCAAGCTGAATACCAGGAAGGACACAAATAAGTGTCTACAAAGCTAGACATTTCTTTTTAGGATTTATTTACCCTAAGTTGCTCTGCAAATTGAAAATATAAATAAATAAAAATTTCTTCTTTCCAAGTTCGTTATTACAAGAGAAAGGTTGCTAACATTCTCAGAGGAGAGACTCCAGAAGAGGGGATGCAGGGCAGGAAGCCAAAGAATTTGCAGTCCCACAGGTGAATGTTCTCTTAATGCACCATTAATTGTCTTCTGCTGTCACAGGTCTATTTTGGAAACACTAACTCCAGGAAAAAGAATGCAGTTTATGTTCTATGCCCACTTAGCCTCCTTCACTCCATTGGCAGTGAAGACTGCAGTGAAGACTGCCAATACCATATTCTCCACAATTCACAGATCTGAGATGGCAAAGTGTATACCTATGGGGAAAAAAACTTCTTACCTGGTAATTTACTCAGGCTGTTTAATTTTACAAGTCTCTGACAAATAAAATTGGAACCAAGGGGCAGCAAAAGGAAATATCTCTAAGTAATTATCAATCAACTGCAGATAATGCCAAAAAAAGAATAGGGTATGTCCAATTTGTACAAATATTTTTACACAGGCACAATGAAAGACATGCTTTGCTGGGAAAAATGGTGTCTGTGAGATGTGAGTTGTCCTACAGTTCTGTGAAAGCCCACATGTACTTTTTATCTCAGTGTAACAATAACTTACTTTTGACAGTGGTTCAAAGCCAGAAAACAAGATGATGTGATAACAAGTTTCACATGTGCACATAATAATATGGATAAAGACAATTGAGAAAGCAGAAGTCACCACAACCTCCAATACTGGTGAGTCAAGACAACTTGTTCCACCTCCTGAAGATGTAAATTTCTAGTTAGGAACTGACAGCAAGTCCATAATGAATATCACTAAAGCAGCAGCATAACTTGTGTTCACAGGGGATACACTCTACAAGTTCAGAAAGATTTGTTTGCTTGCACTCAGTATTGAAATTCAGAAGATCCAGCCTAATGAAGCACTGGGAACCTGTATCCTATTAAGTACATGTAACTCATATTAAGGTTAACTCTGCCTTTAACTCACTCCAACTCAAATCCATTTCTGTCTGCTATAGTATTTATAAGTGTTCAAAATCAATATTTATTTCAAAAGCCACATGTCTGCTTGTCGGTACCCCTATTCGTAGCCCAAGAAAGGCTACTTGCTCAAAGGAGTCATTTGGTTTTGCTTGAATTGGAAATGTAATATTCTCTGTGCCTGCTAAGGAAAACAGAAGCACAACTTGTTTTTCGTGGACCTTAAATTCTAATATCCAGAGCAGGAGAACACACCTGACTAAAATTAACTTCAAATACAAACATTCAACATATTTGTTTACATACATATTATCCTGAATTATTTCAGTCTGATAGAGTTGTTTCTTGAAACTGCTTTACAGCCCCTCTTCTAAAGGGTTTTTCCTCTGTCTTTGTGTTACTGAGGGTCTTCATTACTTCTAGGCTAAAAGGGATGCAGTGATTCACTCTGTAATTATACAGAACATTACTGGGCTCTGAATGCATGACAAGGGTGTCACAGAAGGAGCTCTGCCAGAACATTCCCAGTAGGCCAGACTGAGGTTTCCCCTTGAAGAATATCCCATCTGACTGTTATCCATGTTTTAAAATATAAGTTGTGAACTTGCAACATGATCTCCTAGCTCCTGTGTCCACAGCATGTTCTGATGGCTGCAGAATCAGGGGTTTTCTCTGGACTTAGGATACAGTCTGTGTTGGCCCTCGTTCTCTTAACTGTTTGTTCTGTTCCCAAAAGAAGAGGCTGGAAGATGAAACTCAGCAGAAAATTGCACAGCATTTTTAAACTAGTTTGATGGAAACCAATAACTACACATGGTATCTTTCAGCTGTTCCTAGAGCATCTAGAGCAGTTATACTTGTATACATGCATGAGTATATTTTTTATTAATTGAAAACAAATAAAATCGTATCTTTTAGCTGTTACCTTGAATTATTATTAATGGCTCCCTTGCTCTGCTTTTCCCTTGCAGTGGAAACCTAAATGCATTGGCACATGTTAGTAAAATAACTAGAATAACTCTAACAGGAGAGGTGCTTCACCAGTACAACTGGATCACATCAGAACACCAGGAAGCAAAGTGGAATTTTAACACCAAATGTACCAGAGCATAGCAACAACTCAAGTGAAGCAGAGAGAAAACCTTGTGAAGGATGGCATGAAGGTTAAGGTGGGGGAAATGTTTAGCATATTCCAAAATGTTATTAAAAGGAAACCCTCATATCCCAGGCACTATGTTAAAGCCAAATTCCTGAGAACACCAGAAAGGATAAGCACAGAACCATCTCACAATGGAAGTGAGTAGAAGCTCCTTCACAAGTACCCCAAATCTGAAGCTGGGCTAAGTCTTTCCTGCTCCAGCACATCCATCCATATAGCCGAACAGATGGTGTCAGGGACGATATGCTGGCACATTCTGCACTGTCAGCAGATCTGCTCTACTAACTCAGGGAACTTCCTTCCAGTCCCTTCGTTCTATCACTCACAGGAGAAGTCACCAAAGGGATGCATTCATCACACAGGACTTTGCACATGTCTCACTGGCACTCTGCATTTTGTTTGCATGGAAGAGCCTGGGGAGCCCTCAGTCCTTGCAAAGCAGGTGGCCTAATCCCGTGTGAGTCTAGGGTTTCCTGTAAAACAGGCAACTCCCTCCAGTACTGAATGACTGCACGTCTGTTTTACAGTGCTCACTATTACCAAAAAACCACTCAGAGCATGTAAATATCCCTTGAAGAATAATTTGGCAAGGTTGAACCCTCGGCAATGTCAAGATTATTAAGCCTTTTGTTACAGAGTGACACTAGTTCTTTCTTTCAGAGGAGGCAACAGAGAAAGTTTATGTTGTCCCAGTGGTCTAAACTGGAAAAAAAAAAAAAAAACTGAGGCTGTAGCAAGTTGCATGGAAAATTTACTATGGGTCACTGCCTGCACTATGCTCACCTCTGCCTTTTTTTCTTAAGGAAAGAACAGGAAGGGAAGGAAGGAAGCTGAGAGGATTCACAAGCTTTTTGAAGAGGCTAAGACAGTCAAAAATTTGCAGTTTATTAGGAGCAGGCAGATATCTTTATTGGATCACCTGAGATAGCTGGAAAAGGCAGAGGAGTTTTAGGTACCTAAGCCCATCCTTACTTGCAAGAGAGAAGCCTCAGGCTTAAGTGTGAAAATTGAAGTAAGTGTTCAGACAGCTCAGAGCTTTGATGGACCATCGATATAATGCTCCAACAGCTCTATTCCTTGAAGGAAGCCCCTTCCTTTTTCAGTACTGTTGATGACACCCATTAAGAAAGCCTTAAGAAAGCATCTGTAAAATCCAACCATGTGACTTCTCAAAATACATACAGTACCATAGGGTCTGTTGGAGTATTTTTTCAATTTAAAATGAAAATGACTATTCAAAATGTATTTTCAAACAAAAACTTTGATATTTCAGATGTAAGAACACATGCAATATTAAAAATCCCATTTGAAACTAAAAGGTACAAAGGATCCATACAAAAATGCTGGTGTAAATCTACTTTTAATTTTTGGAAGTTTAAGCATCGTGCAAATAAGAGAAGCCTACTCAGAAAAATCACACAGAAATAAAAGATGTAGGGATCCTATAAAAACCTTTACTAAAAGCATGGGTATGGTTTTATCTTGCATTATAAGAATACTAAGATATCTTTACTCATTCTTATCTTTACAACAATTGCAAGCTACTTGATTTGTTAAGGTGAAGGAATTAGAAAGACAAAGAAACTGTCAGGGAAAAAAAAAAACAACAAAAACAAAAAAAAAAAAAAAAAAAAAAAAAAAACAAAAAAAACCAAAACAAAACAAAAAAAAAAAAAAAAAACCAAAACCAAAACAACACTCTGCCTGCTTCTCATGTGTTCTCTGAATTCTGAGTGTTTTTTAACACACTCCTGCCACCTGAGCAGACCAGAAAGGTCTGTGGCAAATTTACATGTGGCAATTTTAATAAAAAAGGGAGAAACACAGTCTTATAAAAGGTCTGGCATATTTTGTTTACATGAAAGTGGGAAACTAGGTAAGTAAGTATCAGCTTCTCCTAAATCCAATCTTATGTTAAAAATTAAACTTCCAAGGACAAGCAAGCAAAAACTTCCATTGTACTACAGTTCTAAGCCTGCATTTAGGTACAGGCATGTCCTCTGCTCATGATTTTATCTGGACTCCAGCTCTTAGTCCTACTTGCATTGGTTAAGCCAAAGTATTTTAAAGGTCCCCCACTCAGACACTACAGAAGCAGATCTCCTTTATGTCATGTACCTAAGTTGGTTGCAATAGCAGCCAGTTATTTATCAAAGAGGAAAACTAAACACAAAACCATAGGGAAAAAACCCCCTGTGTTTAGCAAGTCAGAGAGTTTGTTCCTACTAATGGTGAGTAGTAGTAGCCCACTCTAAGTGGAAGGGCTTATTAAACAGACTTGTGTAGAAATCTTCCCTGAAGCATTTCCTATACTACTCTTTACTTACTCATTTGGATAAGAGAGCAGAGTGCATGCTTATCACATTTGAGTAAGACAGCAAAAGGATGGGTCTGCAAGCATGTTTACAGAGCTACAATTCAAACTAATCTTAACAAATCAGTGAAGTAACTTGAAAAAGGCCAGATTCAGACAACCAAGAAGTCTCTATTTTCCCAATCATACTTTCTATGATCTTCATGGAAGATTCATATCCTAACTGACATCTACCCCGCAGCCTTGAAAAGGAAGAATATCAAGAAGTCTCTTTTTCCTGACAGATAAGTGATCCAAAGACTACAAAATAAGGAGTCACTCAACAGAAAACAACTCCCTTGTAGGAATCCAAGCACTTGGCAAGAAACAGGTAGCTGTAAATTTTCTTTCTGTCAGGGTGTTCTTTAAGTGGTGATCCCCGTTTCCATCTTCTATTTTCATATGACCCTCTAATTTCCCTTAGCAAAAAGAAATCTAATATTGGAGATTTGTCAGTGATATTGGAGAAAAAAAAATGAAGATAGTAAAGACAGAGAACAATAATGAAATAAAGCTGAAGAAATAGAGGGTAGAGGGAGAGTCAAAGTCAATAGGCAGAAGAGTGTTTATGGGAAACTAAACAAACCAAAATAAAATGAAAGTGGATTCCATGATCTGTTCTATGGGGACACAAATTTGGTATTATCATCCTTGAGAAGACACCCTGACATCTGTGTTTTCTCCCCAGCTTTGCAACAGCTTTTAAGGCACTTAAGACAGGAATTCTAAAAATGTTTTTACTGTCTTAAATGCTGAGCAAATTATGACCCCGATTCCTCACAAGGGACTATAATCCTTTTCACAACAATGGGAGCAAATGCTAGCCATAGCTGAGTGCTTTTCAGCATCCCACTTCTGTATTCAAGGATAATAATAAACCCTCCATATTCCACAGCACTATTTTGGGGGGAAATAAACCATTACTTAGCAGTTTTGGGATGCTCAAACACTACCCTGAAAAAAAGCCCAATAAAGAAACAGTAGCAAGGGAGATTAGGAAGTTGACAAAACTATAAATGTCTTGAAATAGAGACCTGTGCAAAAATGAATCAAAACCAGAACCTACTCTGAACAGACAGAAAACAACATATAATAACTACCAACATCTTCAGTATCTGTTCACTGTCATACAGCATTAATTCTGCATTTAAAAACCAAATTGAGCTTTTTAGTACAAACCAGTTATCTACTACTGTAAATCTAGTTACATGCTAGTTATTCTTCTCTCCTTAAACCCTCTAGTGAATGTGCCAGCCCCTCCAGTATGGAGAAAGATGTGGCTCAGGGAACTGTTAAGAATAGCAATGACTGCAAGTAACCCCACAGATGCAATCTGAGAAAGCATTTTCACACAGAGAAATTTTTTTAGCTTTCACCTCTAGGATGAAAAGTCACTGTCCCTACCTCTCACTAAAAAGGTCAGTTTTGGGCACCACCAATGAAGCTGCCATTTCTGGCAGTTTAAGTGATGGGGACACCTGTCCCCCTGAGAGCTAAACTGAGCGTACAACTCACCTCATAGATATTGCCAAACAGTCTGCATGTGTTAGCAACCTTGTCACTTACTCACCTGGCCTTGGTTCAAAACACTGACCTAAAAGTGAAAGGTTCCCGGCAGCCACACATTCCCAACCAATAAATTAGAAGTCCATCCTCAGCACAAGGTTATCTTTCATCATGAGCTGGGGTGTGAGTGCTATCAGAATATTCCACTCGGAAGGCTTTGCAATACTGAGACTTTTAATTAATAATGTCACCACCTTGCTAAGCAGTCCAAGTCAGCTTTCTCTTGCATGTGAATGACTATTTTTGCAGTACAGTTTGTTCACTCACATCATATGCATGAATCCCTGGGAAAAGGTGGTTCCTGAAAGCATCCAGGCAATACTCTATGAGAATCCTTTGTCCAAATGCACAAGTCCAGCTGTATTGTGTCAGCCCTGGATAATTCACAGTAGCCAGATGGAATAATGGGGAGCAAGCCCTTGCTGTTTGTAATGATCTTACCTCTTTATTTTCCCTTCTACTTCAGTAACAATATGCATGACATCATTTACAGTTACACAGCAGTCTTTTGATGACTCTACTCTCTTTGCCTTTTATGTAAACCAACAGGTATGTTAATATCTCGTCATAACAGAATTAATACCTCTGGATTTTGGATTACATAGCATTATTCAATGCACATTCTCAGTGTGGAAGATTAGCTTTAGAGAATGATAAATAATGGTATGGTCTGTGAAGTAAACAAAGTTCTCAAATTACTAACAAATTTCCAAGTTATAATAACCCCCATATTAAATTGCATTCTCCAATGAGAGTGAAAAGACAGACTGTGAGTAATGACTCAGTGTTTGAGTTCTTGCTCTTCCACAGCTTTCTGTACGACTTCTTTCAAGGTAAAAAACCTCTTAACATGTCCAAAACCCTTATCCCACAGTAGAGGTGAAATATAAATACATTCCATGGACTGAGACCTCTAAATGCAGAATTAGACAGGCTCTGTTAATCTTTATAATGGAGTGTATTTCATAGTCTCATGTACATTTTGAAAACTTAAAATGCTGTAGAAAGTGAAAGAACTTGTATTTCATAATCCTCAAAAAAACAAATATTGGTGAAAAAATTATCTGTGAATCAAGTATATTGAGAACATGATTCTTAAATGGCAGTAAAGTTTTGAAAACAAAACCAAACACAAACAAAAAAGAGGAATCAATGGAACAACACAAACATAAAGTTTTGAATAATCAATTTTTGGTCAATGGCTTTCTTTATCTTTTCTTTTCAGGTGTTGATTTTGTATTTTCCTCAAAGGAAAAGTTTATGAACATGTTGACCTCTTTAAATTTGCCATATGGTTTCTAGCATTTATTAATTCAACAATTAGCAAATCACGGGAGACTTTTTTTTTTGTTACATGCATCACTGCCAAATTTTGCCCTTCAAAATGCCTCCTACTGAAATCTGCAGAAATAGGGATGCATCACCCCCAAGGACCTGTGCCTTTCTGACAGAACCAGGGTATTCCTACACGGCATGGCAGGGAGTTCACAGCATCCAGCCTGAACCTCTGAGGACTGCCAGCTATTTGCATGGCACAACAGTATTTTCCTCTAACAGGGTAAGCTAACTTTAGAGCATCCTAACCAAATATTCTCTGCTCTGATACACTGCACTTTGCAGAGCTTGCATGTACACTCTATAAACAAGCAAGCCTGACACTACAACCTGAAGTAGCATAGCTACTAACATCTTACACAGCACTCCCAATCACTTGATGCCACAGAACCTCACAGTACATGCCTAGAAATAAATTAGTTCTTGCCCAGCTGTCAGGGCATTAAAATAGATTTGCCACTACACTGCACAAAATTGAGTGCCACAAAGAAATGTACACATTTTTATAAGAGTTTTAATGGACTCTGTCATCCGTGTAATAAAGACTGCATCTTTGCATTTATAAAGAGGTACATATTCATATCTCATAAAGTGCTGTCCAAACACCCCTCCCCAACCAGTCAGGCAGGGCACTAAGGACCCAAGCAGAGAGCTTGCAGAGCATGAAGTGTGTAGGTTCTGTGAGAAACTCCAAAGTACTTATGCATGCTCCCAAATATCTCTTTTCCATGGACCCTCTCTCTTGCTCTCTGTAAGACTTTTAGATACAGATCTTGGGTGAACAAAATTAAGACAGCTCCTGATACTTTCAAAGGCATGCTCAGTTAATGGAACAGAGACCTATTTGCATTCTGGTGCTTTCTGGACCACATTTGAGCAAAGTGACATTTGGGAAGTCTCACTCGAAATGCTAGTTAGACAAAGGATCTAAATATTGAAAAAAATGAGGAAAAAAAAGCAATAGGAAAAGGTATTTCATATGTCATGGGACCAAAATATACAACAAAAAGTTGAAATGTGATAGGGTCAAAAGAAAATCACCCATTTCTATGTGGCTCAGAATGAGTTAATTCTGGAGCACCATCAATACCTGAAGTATTTCTGCTTCACAAGAGGATCAACAAACTAGAGGGCCTCTTCAGGAAAAGATTTGCATTAAAAATGCCAACAGGTTTAGAGGGAACTGTTTCAGCAATGACAGAATATCTGAGACCAGCTATTTTACTGTTTTCTCTCTCCCTCTATATTCTTTTCCAGTTGTCCACTTCTTCACTATTACAGAAGAAAAGAACAATCTCTGTTTCTTTTGCCTCTCCCTGTGAGGAGTTGAAAATGAAGTATAGGTAATCCCAAAAGGGATACTGTGGGGGATCTGCAAGGGAGAAATCTGCAGGTGTGTTTCAAAGGGGAAGTCAATGCCCCTCATACTGCCTGGGGCTTTCCCTCCAGTGTATTAAACAAAAAACATGCACTACCACTACCCTCTCAGTGCCAAATGAACCTTCTAATAAAGAGATAAGATCTCCTATTGTTTCCAGTCTTAAGTCTTTCTTCCACCAGCTGTACCTTAGAGTGTTCCTCGTGGTTTCCCAAAAGCTCATGAGTTTTGGCTAACAGTTTTGTTTCAGTAGATACATATTTTAATGGCCAAATGCTATTTAGGATGAGATGAAAGAAGCATTCACACATTACAATATGGAAGGAACTAAAGGTATGGCCTCTGGAAATAGAAGGATTAATTAAAGTAGGCTAATCCAGGATTTAGTTGACTGGATTTCCAAATGTCTTTCCTTTGCTTTCTCTGTTGATTTTCTTCACCATGCTATCTTTATCCAGTAATTATACACTACATTGCCAGGTGAGTAAGTAAATCCATTATAAATTTGTCAATACAGTCAGAGTGGGATAAAACTATGTTCCTATCCAATTTAGCAACATTCTTTAAAGCACTTCCATCACCAGGTCTTCTGACAGATACTGAAAGTTTTTTCAATTTTACCCTCACCAAAACACACATCCTTAAGTCTCTGACGACAATAAATGACAGGAAAATATGTCAATAGTTAAATCCCAAAACATTTACACAGTAAATGTTATCTCTGCACTAGGACATTCAGAGATAACCAAATCTAGTTTCACTTGTAATCTAAACTAAGGTTTCAGTTGACTCTCATAGAGAAAGGAAAACCTCATACATTAATTCCCAATTATGCATCAAAAGGCTCCTCTGTGGCATATATGCCATGTTACCTAATGTAGTATTTCTCAATACACAAAGCACATAATCTGTCCATGTGAATTACTTCACTACTGTAACAGATGACTAAAAAATAAATTCAATTTTTATTTCATGCTTGTTTTAAGAAACTGATTTTTAAAGAATTAGTTATTTCTGTGCTTAAAGACACCACTTAAACATACGGAGTTAATTTGTTTATGCTTTAATTATTTTTTATGAGGCATTATCTATAGAATAATATTTTCTAAAACATTAAAATATCCCGTAAGACAGCAGACTTTCAGACAAATTTCAGAGTTTCTAAATAATATTTAGTGAGGCTCAGGCTCCTAAATTACTTATGTTTTCTTTAAACCAGAATAAATAGCATAACATGACTTGGGATCTTTGGATGGCTTGATTATATATGAATAAGAAATCTAACTAAGTAACCTGTTGTCAAAACACTTAACTAAGAATAGATGGGTAAATAAACAGTGGTGACTGTAACTGCTGAAGGCATAAACAACAGTTTTAGACAGTTTGTGATAAGCGAACTGCTTTATCAATTAAATAAACAGTTCTTTGTTTATAGTGTCTTCTCAACAGGAGCCATGCTGGGACCTGTGCTTGGTCATGGAATTGAAGGCCTTAGACAAAAGGAAAGAAAACCAACTTCAGCCTCATGTCTGGTGTTTTGCTTGTCTTTTATTATAATGCCAGATGAGTGATAAGTGCATTGTACATGATGTGAGCATGCACAGATACAGCTGCTGGGGGGGCTGCACTGCAAACTACATTACTGAGATGATTTAGGATTAAGAAGTATTAAGAAGAGGGAGGGTTGCCTCAAATTTCTTCCATGATCTGGTATATAGCAGATCATTGTACCAGCAAGTGAAGGGGACTGGAAGCCTATGGATAGTAGTAGAGTCAAAGATGATCAGCTACTCTGCCAAACAAAATATGGAACATGGTGGAACTACTCTCCCAAACCGAGCTGGAGATGAGCTTGGACTATAGAGGTTTTCACAGCTCAAAGAAACTCTTCTAGGTGAAATAATACCCCAGAGCTACACAATCATTTATAGCTGGGTGTTTGGGTTTTTTTGCTTTTTTAAGATTTGAATTCAATGCAGCTGGGTGCCAGTTCACTTCACATTAAAGAGTAAAATATCTTAAGTCTTGCAGCAGTGAAAAGCTACACTTGTGCCAAGATTAAACATAAAACAGAGTTTAAAAAAAAAATCACTTAATGCTAAGCCTTTCTGTGACTGCCAAAATAGCAGGCTGATTTTCAAAGCTGCAGAATAGACAGAAGTTCCTCCTGACGTCAGTGGAAATGCCTGGGTGTTCAACACCTATAAAAAATATGAGTGTTTCCTTAGATGCTTAAGGAATAATCATGGATGCTAATTTTAGCCTGGGGTAGTCACTTTCCAGAGACTCCTGCTATGGTAGTGGGGGTGAGCAAGGCTTTCAGAGGGGCAGTTAAGATTAGAATCTGTCTGCTCTAAATTAGGTTCTGCAAGTTATCAAAGTAATGGATGGCTGGACTTCTTTAATTTACAAGTTTTTTGAATAGAAATAAAAACAAAGATCAGATTTCAAGTTGAAAGAATTCTGGCAGTTAAGAGCAGTCGGGAGGAAGCATTTGAAGTAAATGGAAAATCTTACTCATATCAAGTACAGTAAACACTTATCACCACAAAGCCAGCACATAGGTATTACAGCCACTGTGAGAGATGAAGACATGGACAAAGCAATGTGTCCTTATAAATCAAAAGTCGGTAAAACCAGGACCAGACACAGGAGCAGCAGTGCCCCTTCTTGCACTTAGGATGTAAATTTAGGATTTATTTTCTCCTCTTTGTGCATACTCAGAAATTTTAGGTCCAATTATAGAAACCAACAAAAAATCAGCCAGACAGCTGCCACCTTCTGCTTCCCTCTGGACAGGCCTTCAAAAGTATGAACTGTATTTCTATAAGCTACCATTTCAAGTAGGAGACACTTTCACAAAAGGAGATCATTGCATTTCAAAGCCTTCTGCCTCTGTCTCTTGCTGCAGAGCAGTAACACCTGCCCTGTAAGCCTTTCACACCAGTAGTTTGGGGATTACTGAGACCACACTGCCTTGATCTGCACTGAAGTGTTCCTTGCACTGCCAGCAGGAAGAGCTGCTGCAGGTTCTGTACAGAAACAGGCACAGAGGGTGATCACAACACTGTGTTTGCTGGTTAAACGATGTAAAAAGAGGAACCTTCTATCTTTAAATGCATGCCAAATTTTATCATGTAGAAACAGAGCATTGTATAGGACCTGTATAGTTAGGGTAACATTTATGCACCAAGTCTCTTAACCTGAGGCATATTTCAAACCAACAAATGCAGTGATCTAAGAACAAACATCACACACTCCTTTCACAGCATTTCATGAAATGATGCTCCCCAAACACTGAAGATATGAAA
This sequence comes from Phylloscopus whistleri, assembly GCA_017589585.1. NCBI lineage: Eukaryota > Metazoa > Chordata > Aves > Passeriformes > Phylloscopidae > Phylloscopus > Phylloscopus whistleri. The sequence continues at coordinate 3,317,387 of JADMLD010000090.1, forward strand.
ATTACCCCAAACTACGAGGAGTGAAATTTAATTAAGGAAGAAATTGAGTGCTCAGTGTGAATACACTCTCCTTCTGGTATCAGCTGACAGTAAAGAATGCATGGCCATAAAGGAGATACTCAGTCAGCAACTTCTCAGTGCTCACAGTGGAGGAATACCACATCAGCTACACATTGTTTATCCCAACAATTATGGCTCAGAAGAAATTATGCTTGGCAGTAAAGCCATTGAAACCAACTCAACTTCACCAACTGTGTAAGCACTTTTATATTTGTTTATTTGTAAAGATATAAAATAACACACAGAAGGGACATCTTCTGACTTGGGACAAAGCAAAGCAACACAAATTCCCATCTAATTCTCTTTCATTGACATGTTTCTTCCTGCATCACATCTACCAGCATTCCAGCTGCAAATCCAATGCATTCTTCTGTAAGCAGGGTCTGCAGTACAATTTCTAAAATACTACTAATATCTACATATTAATCACCATTTGCAACTAAAGAAAATCTTAATGCTCAGTCTTTTTGAAATTAATCAGCAGAACTGTACCATGCAATTCAGAAATTATTAGTTAAATTAAAAGGCATTAAATAGATCAGAATTTATGCAAAAGTGATCAATTCATGTGAGGCATTTGTTGGCATTTGATTTTTCCATCTTAATGATGTCTTTTGTCTTGTGAGAGGACAGAAGGGTTTTAATGAAAGATTTTTACCTGGCCCCATTGGCCAAAAGCAGTCAAAATTCATTTTGCAAAGCTGTTTTAGTTTAATTTGGAAATTGATGATGGAATCATGACAGTTTCTTACAGATATTCATTAGTTTGCAGAAATCACCCCAGCCCTGCTTTTGTTTGCACAGGGCTAGAAAGTGTATAAGCATGGACTCTTTTACTGTGGTCTCAGGGCTGAAAACCCCCAGAGGTCGTCCAAGCAAACACCTTCCATGTCTCTCTCTTCAGCTATCCAGTGACCCAAACAGAGATTCCAGCAAGGTGCAGACATCCCACCCCCAAGGGATTATTGCAAAGTCCACTGCTTAACACACAGCTTTTCTCTAGCTCTTAAGCACATTGGTTGCAGCTTATGGAAACCCACTTAGATCCATACTTTCTTCCAATCCTTATTGTCTTACTAATTGGATCAGCGTATCTACAGACAGACATTTTACTATAGGAATTTCAAGGGAGGTTGTGGTGTGGATCTATGAGTGAAGGAAGCAGGTAGCCTTTGCTTCCCTTTATAAAATGGTTCTTATAACTTCATAATCTGTTGGTGGCAGATATTTGGGAGTCAATGACAATTAACAACTAAACTGAGACCATGGGAATTATCAATTTGACAACACGTAAAAGCTTACAGAGCCTGGAATGGGTCAACATTGAGAGGTTCATTTGAGTTTAAATAGAAAACATAGTATTGAGTAATATATTGATTTCTCTCACTTAGTACTGGTAAAGAAAACCTTCCCATATAAATAAAGTACCTACATAATCATTTCTAGTAAAGTGAATTTCATAATAGTTTTCTTTGATTTTTCCTTTACATACCAGCACCACAGTATTCAGGGCTGCACACCTAACTGACAGCTTCCAAGACAAAATATGAAGGTTCCACTATCCTTTCAGCATGCTCCTCTCAAGCACCATTCCGTGCAAGTAACATCAGCAAGAGGAATTTGACATGTTACTATTTTAAAAAGCACTAATCTCTAAGAGGCAAATTGTAGAGAACAAGCCATAAACACATCCCCTATTTCTACAGAGACTCCTCCTGCTCTCATGGCAGCTCTTCATAGGGTAAGAGAAATTGCCACTCCATGGCCTTCTGTTGCATCGGTGTCTAATACTTGGGACAGTTACAGTATATGCTGAGAAATCAAGACATGCTGTTGCAGAAAAAAAGTTGTTTGTCTATTGACTACCAAGTTCTCAGGCAGACCTTCTATGGAGCCATTTCCCACTGAGAACACACATAGGATTTAAAAGAATACAAGAGATGTTCTTTGTGTGTTCTTAATGCTAGAGCTTTTGGCATCCACTGTTTGAAAAGAAAATTCTTGATGCAACCAAGGAAGGAGCATTTGGCCTTGGAATGCTGAAACTTGTGTTTCACAAGGTGCACTCTGCATCTACAGTAACACATATCGTTTGACAAGACATTGCTATTCTATATAAGACAGCCAAATACTTGCTGAACACTAGGGAAAAAAGAAGTCTAAATAAGGTGAAATTGTTGGCACTTTTTAAGTATTAATACTAATAGAAAATCCTGCATTTCAGCCAACAGAATTCCCAAGACACCTACATAATCCTAATTATCTGCATAAAAGGTAAGGGAGGGAGAAAACTGAAGTGTAGGACTCAGCATATGAAATAGCACATGCTACCATGGCACATGGTTTTTCCATTATCATTCTGCTTTTGACTCTGGATGATTTTCCTCCTGGCATATTCAATCCTCTCTTGAAAGTAGTTCTATAGCTACTCAACTCTTCAGAAGAAATATAAGAAATATCCTCTTTATAAGAAATATGCAACTGTTAACAGATCAGTACTAGGAATAGGTAATGAGAAGGTTCATACTGTCTTAGAAAGGAGAGGACCTTTTGCTTTCCTCACACCTCCTACATTCATGTGCAGACCCTGCTCATGTTGCTCACTCGCAGAGGGGAATCCGTGCCTCCTGAACAATCTCGCGGGTATTCCAAGTGGGTAAAAAGTGCCACCTCAGTAAAATCCCTCTAGTGGTGGTTTCTGTGTCTGCCATGTGAGCCTAACCCCAAGGCTCATTATTCAAGGAAATCGTTTTACGTGGTTTAGAACAAACAAACAAACCAAAACCCAAACCAATTTTATTTCCAGATAATCTCAGTAAAGAGGAAGACCTAGGCTGGAATGCCCTCTACACATCGCAGATATTGTTATATTCTCCACAACAACGATTTCAATTTGGAGCCTGTAAATCCATGAGAAGTGGTTCTGTAGTACTTAATTTTGCTGGTGACGTCCAGCCTCTCCTGCCAACCCTTTTCTGCCTTACATTTAATTTTCATTCATTCATCCTTGCTTATTTTCCTTGCCCAGTGAAAAATTAAGTTGTTTCTTGCCTACATCTGTCTTCTCACTCACCAGTAGAATTCGTACAGGAAGAGGTTCCTGATAAGAAACCAACTTAGATTCCATCCATAGAAGACCAAGCAAACTTCGGAGTAAATCCAGGATACTGACTGTAACTCTATAAATAAACTCTGAAGTCAGACTGAACACAAGGTCAATTTCTTTTTCAGGCTGCAATGAACCTCTCAAATCTGCTGAACTTAATAAAGCTGCAGCAACATAAGAAAAATAAGAACTATGTCCATAATCCATCGTTCTGATAGCTCCTGCCAAATAATTTTCCACACATATGCTTTTTTTTTTTTTTTTTTTTTTGTGCTTGCAAGGACAACAGGAGTTGTATTACCAGCCAAAGGAGGTAATGCAGATAAGTCCTTACAGGTCACACTGGAAATGTAATCTGATATGCACTGCTGAAGACTGAAAAGACACGGCTTTTTTCCTTAAGAATCTTCTCCAAAGTCCTCATTCATGCACAACTTTCAGTGTCATCAAGATTTGCATTCAGAAAGAGGGCAATATCAAGGTAAATAAATGTTTTAGATCTTCTTGTTTATTTTATACCAGTATAAAAAACCCATCCAAGTGGTCATCATTTACATTGACATCTACATTAAAACCCTTCTGCATTAACAAAGCAGTGGTACCAGGACTACAGAGCAAGCTAGAATAAGATCATTCATTTATAACAATGTCAGTAAGGCAAGGAAGATGTTCCCAGTTCCTTCCTTGCGTGTGTTAGGGCAATAATGTCAGGCATGTCTTAATGACTGCAGAAGGCACATGTTAAATATGTGAGCTCTGTTTAATGCCTGACAATACAATACAACTGTCCTGAAAAAGGGACCACACTTGTTTCACAACCTCCCCTGGAAATCTAACAAGCCACATTTCATGTCAAAGTTTTTGAAAAGCACACTTATTCTTATAATTACTTATAGCAACAGTTACAAATAGGCAAGAGTGCTGTTTAACACATGGCTCACCAAGTAGTATTGGCAGATCAAAAACATTGCTAAAAAACTGTGTCTGTATTTCAAGTAGCATTGCTGTGCTTAGTTTCCCAAGCTAAGAGACACTGCATTTCCTTATGATCCTTTTAGTTCTATTGAGATACGGGGTAGTGAAAACTAGAAGGTTTGTGGAGTCTGTTGAACTTTTGTTTGAAAACCTAAGAAATACATTTATTATGAAGAAAAGAGAAATTATGTTTTAAGTCTTCCATTATAAGCTAGTATGATTTCCTTCCACTCCAGTCTGGCAGGGTAGGGACTGAAAGACAGCTGATCTCTAGTCTGACAGACCATAGAACAAACCACTTCTACCAGTTCATACAAATATCACTGCTGTCCTCTTTCTACCTGTGAGAAAACTGAGGTCAGAGGTGAGCTGACCTTGTCAGGGGTTAAAGAGCAGAATAAAGAAAATAATCCTGCCCTCTCTGGCCAAGCTTTATAATTTCCAATACTTTTTTATTTCTGTGTTGTACTGAACAAACAAGGGGCCACTTGCATAGACCTTTCAGCTGATGTTTTAGGGCATGTGGGCAGTGGAAGTGTAGTGGGTCAAGGAACAGACTTCAGAAGTCTCCTATCTCATGGTTCACATCTATATATTCAAAGGACACAAAGGCCGTGGTTCTCTAATTAATTTCTACTGTAGACAGCATGTCCATCCAAAACACAATTTTTGCTTTCTTTAAAGTGACTATCTGAAATGCCCAACCACATTAAAGTTTTTGCCAAGAGCGTCTAACACAGAAATGGTCAAATGGCTGCATTTTCTTGACATCCTGAGTTGCCACAGGCTAAATGTTACCTCAGCTAAGTCATTTGAATTGCTGTTCACATTCAGAGAGACAGTGCTAAACTACAGCTCAGCTGCCTTTCCTATAGCGTCCTTCATATAATTTTGGACATCTGCGACCACCAAGGAGCCTGGATTACAGCAGACCATAATACTCCACGAACCACGGTTATAATTAGGCGTCACCTCCATTGTAATCCTATGGACGTCATCATGTGTTACCAGCATCTGCTGACAGATTTCATACCAGGCATATCACTGAAATGGCAAGTCTGGAGAGGGCAGCCCACAATAGAAACAATGGCATTTATTTTTGGTTTGTTCCAAGACTGTCTAATAGAAAATATATGCTGCCAACTGCCAGGGCTCCACCAAGATCACTCCTGAATATTGTATTACCAGTTAGAACAAAGATCTGGGCCCATGTACTTGCAATCTTCTCCTAATGAATAAGGAAACTAAGAGAGCACTTTCTGCAACTGTCTTAGCACAAATTAGGAGAAGATAGAAGCCTTGACATGCTACAAAGCTTATCAGGCTCTTTATCATGCGAGTACTTACTTTGCATGTAATAATAAACTCAGATTTCTTTCCAAGATGAGGAATAAGGATCCCCTCTCGTAAATTTTATTTCAATATGGTATCACATTAATATTAAAACGAAACCCTGGGAACTGGCAACATTAAGTAGCAAAACCACACTCCCTACTCTATGGAAGCAAAGCAGAGTCTGCTTTAATTTGACAGTGTGGAAATTTGACTTTCTGCTGAAGTACTGCCCGTTCAGAGCAATGGAAACATAAAATTTTCAATTCAAGTTTTCGTGCAGTATAGTTGCTCCCCACTTTCCTGTAAAAATCAAGAGACTTATTGCAAACATAGGAATGTCTTTCTAATCCAAATTCTCTTTATTTTTTAGCATTTATCTGGATTGAAGGAAAACTGCATTAGAGTGCATTAGTAGCTAGTAACCTGCCCATTTTCCTTTGAAAATAGCCTTCTCTGAATTACTGGACAATTGAATCCTAATCAGATGTAACACAACCTCTTACAGCTGAGCAGCTGCAAATCACTAAAGTACTTTAGCACTAGGATAATTTTCATTCTCATTATAAAACATGGAAGTATAGCTCACCATCTGAAGAGTGCCAAATTAAAACAAATGCCAGTGTTGATGAGTATAGCTTAATTATTTGTTAGGAGATACAGGGGCTGGAAGATCAAGAAAAGTGAACTTCAACTTAGAACAAAACTTCTCCCCCTATCCTCACACAGCAGGATATGAACAGGTATGAATGTAAGAAAATGAACAAAACCAGCTAAAAATAACAGAAGGAGGGGGGCTACAAGCTAAATCTGAGAGGAAATATTGCTTCTACAAATTTTAATGGGAAAGCAAACCCAATGGCCCCAACTATTCTAACAGCTCTTACTTTTATAATTACATTTTGATAGTATAGCTTTTGTAGAAGCTGTAACAGTGGGACAGACTGTCATAAGATCTAAATTGGCACCTTCTACTTAAGCTGCTCATCTGTGCAAAATGCACATTCAACCTTGTTGTCCAGAGCACTGTCTCTCACTCCCTCCCTTTTTTCATTCTTGTAACCAGCAGATAACCTTTTAATCCCAGATCTGTCAGCTGTGGCTTCAACATCACCTTTTAAATTAGGAAGCGATAAATCCTTTGCATTATTTCATCTTTCTTTTCCACATGCTACCTAAAAATTAATGTTATGAAATGAGATACTGCAAATATTACTAAAGTACCAAAGCATTGACATGACTGCTGCTGGGATCATAATTTCTGCCTATGTTCAGAAAAAGAACATGGCCAGTACCTGGTGGCACAATAGTTTTGTTACACCTACAAGACAAGAAGCATTTCTTCTACAACTGTGTATTCCAAGGAGTTTACAGACATGGGGTTTTTTTCCCAGAGAGTGAACTGGCATATTGGAACATAATCATGATGTACAGTTTTCCAAATATAGCCTGGATATATTTCTAGGCAATATTTTCCTTGTCAGGTCATCCAGTCAGAATGGAGATAAATAATAAATTCTAAAAAGAGCTGACTTGCAAGACCACAATTTCAAAAGTGACTTCTCAGTCTGTTCTCAGAAATATTGCAAACTTTTTTGCAAACTAATTTTGAACCATCTCATTCATCTCTGTTCATAATTGCAATTTACTCTTTTTGAAAATCAATCAAGCATACACATCAATTCAAAGTCTGCTTTCCAAAAGGAAGACCCAGGAAGTGAAGTTAAAAGTTACTGAAACACTTAAATCTAAAGGTATTGACAGAAAATATACAGTGCAATATAAAAATAAACTCAACTCCCCTAAATTATTTTCATCTGACATAGGTTTCACTTAAGAATCAAAACAGTGAATGCTTTATCCTAAAAACATGGCATAGCTACCATACATTATATAAATTATTTTCATCTGACATATGTTTCACTTAAGAATCAAAACAGTGAATGCTTTATCCTAAAAATATGGCATAGCTACTATGCATTATATAAATGGTTTATACAATGTAAAATATATTTTATTAGAACCCCTTGCTGTACAACCCCGACAATTGAGACACAGCATGGCAGTAAGATGGGGCACCATTCCACACAGAAGCACACAGAACAGATACACATTATTTCCAGACCTTCCTTTGCTGTTTCTCCCATGCTGGGTCCAGGAGCAGGTCCCTGTCCCATTCTTCTTCTTGGGTCATGTACTCATCTTCTTCATAGTTGTAGGTGTACTGCATGTTTGTTTCTATCTGATTCATGCTATTCATGCTGCCCGGGGATCAGCTTCAGCAGCTGTGGCTTCTACTACGACTTAAGTATAGTTTACGTGCTGAGAGGTTGTAGGTAGCAGTGTCTTTTTTTCCTTCTTTCTTTTTTTTTTTCCTTTTTTTTTTTTTTCTTTTTCCAAGGTGACAGGGAACGAATATTGACTAATCTTGCTGAGAGCAGAGGCTGAAACTGCCAGGCAGGTGCTGCCCTGTGGTGACCTTGCTCCCCTGTGTCCCTGTCGGCTGCTGCTGCTGTCGGTCCCTGTGGCTGACCCTGCGGAGGAGCCCGGGCCGGCTCCTCGCCGCCGCTTATTATCCGCGCCGGGCCGTCACGTGGGCGGGGGCGGCGGCCCCGGCCCCGGCCCCGGGCGGGCACCGGGCGGGCAGCGCTGCCCGGGGCGGCGGGCACAGCCTGCCTGCCCGCCCTGCCCGTCTGACACACACCTGTCCTCTGTTCGGGGTCTTTTCTCCCTTGCCGACACGTATTCCCGCTCCCCAAGACCCGCCTACGATCCGCTAATGCGGTTCGACATTGCTCAGCGCTAGTCTGAGGGCCGTGTCCCGCCGTGAGCCATTTGGCACTTTCGGATTAGGGATTACGCGAGACAGCCCAGCAAGGACACCCAAGTGATGAAACGTTTTCCAGGGGAAATAGGTCTGGAGTTAACCAGACAGCCTGGAAGCACAACTTTAAAAAGCAACACATATCTTTTTGACCAGGAAACACGCTCAGTAAATCCAAAAGCAGGCACCAAGAAGCACGGACAAAGCTCTGTGGTACCAGGAACTTCACAAGTGTGTGGCAGGAACCATTTGCCCGTGCTTTCCACAGGGCAAAATCTCAAAGGATAGCGCTGAGATCAAGCATCCTGGCAAGCATGTCCGGTATCTCCCGTGCCCTATCATTTCAGTTGCTTTGGCAACAATGTTTCTTCTGGGAATTGGCAAGTTTACTACGTTCCTCATGGAGCTTGTCATTAATGCCTGCACCTATCCTCAGCCAAGGTCATCTTCTCTAGTAGTCCACACTGGGTACGATACAAACCTCACCCAGAAAATGAAAATGCTCACCAAGGCTGAGCTTTTGGAAGCCGTAAGTTACAAAATCAGGTGTGAGGGAAACCTGTGCTCATTAAAGGCTCAGTAGGTCTCTAAGCCAATGGGAATGAATAACCAGGATAATTTACACCTAGACAACATATGCCCTCCATTTCATATTGCTAACTAAAGCTCTGTTTTCTTCCAAGTCACCTTCTATCCCTTAACTCCAACCAATATAAAAGATGCACACATGCACAGAAAACACCTACTCCTCAGCTCAAAAAAACTTTGTAAATGCAGCACTAAGGTTGCAAATTGGAATTCAGAAGAGGATTGCAACAATTCATGCCATAACAGCAAGCTGAACTTCTGAAGACTGATGTACCTAGTGTGAGATAAACAGTCTAAAAATGAAATTCCAAATCTAAGCAGCCAGACAGAACCACATGCTTTTCACCTGCTCAGTGCAAATACTCAAGGTTGCTACACTTCTATCTACAGAACAAAGCAAATGCTATGCTTAGACTTTTTTGCTCAAATGCAGAGGAGCATTCTCTTAGGATACTCTAAGACAGTATCAAACAGCAATTACAAAACAACATAATTCATGTATGTACACATTATATGTATGCTGGTGTAACTTGTATGTTTATTTTTATAGCTTGGTAGTCACCTTTGGTTTTCAATACAAGTCTTAACTGCAATCACTTAAATGATAATTCAAGCCTTCAAAGTCAGTAAAACCATTTCTTCTTATTTGCTCTATAGAGTACAGGAGAAGTTTCTAAAGGAAATGCAGGAAGAAGTCAGAGGAGTACCCACATAACTGGTGTGTGACCCAGAGCTGCCCCCTGTGCAAAGAGCTCTCCTGCACTGATGAAACCTGTGACCTTCCATGCACTCCCTCATTAGAGGGGAGACACTGCAACCAGCTTTGTGCCTTTCCTTTGAGCCTTGTCTGGGGATCTACATGGATGGAATTGTTCTGCACCAGTCCCCACTGTGCAGTACAGGTGGGCCTTACAGCTACTGATGGCTTCATACAGGGAGGTATTAGCTACAACCCACATTGCGTTGGTTGGTCCTCACCCTCTAATTCAGGCCAGGGTGCCCACCTCAGGCATGAAATAAAAACTGAGGAGCTTTGGCAAAGAATTTCTTTGACAAAGAATATCCAATCACACTGTGGATTAGGACTGGAATCAGACCCATGTCCTTCTAGAAATCAAAGGACATTCTACTCAAATTTTCTAGAATTCTTAAAGAAGGTTATTAAGTTTTTCATAAAATAACTGGATTTTCTCAAAATACAGCTAGCCATTGCTGCAAAGGTACTATTCATTTTTCCATGTTTACTTGGTAGATGGGTAAAGACTACTTGATAACAAAGCAAATAAAGCAAAAATGTCTTCATTGTCCTAGGAACCAACAGGCAGAACCACAGTATCTCTCAGCTAGTCTGAGAGATTAAAAAAAATCAAGTGTTTCAAGATCCACTTTGGTGAAATTATATTAGTCCATTTTGGATTAAAAAAAATATTTTAGAATGAAAAATCATTTTAATTCTGAAAATGTCAAAATAGGAGGCTTCAATATTGTCAGTGGGCATTTTGGGAGCGTTGGGCTTTTTATCTATGAAACAGGAAGCTAAATGGAATAGAGCCCCATATTTAAAAAAATCCTGCCTATCTTGATGGAATCTGACCTGCTTTAGGTTCTCTAACTAACTGCTTACTGCCTCTTAATCAGACAGCATGAGTAGGCAGGGGAGATATTTATAGATGGAGCTTTAGGAGGAGTATCTGGTATTTTGTTTACTACTTTAATTTAATTTTATAAACGAACTGTGTGGATGGTAATGAGAAGCATATGAATGGAGGTCCGTAGTGGAAAGGGAGCTGCCTCTTTCAGCTCAACAAGAGAATAGGAAAGCTGTGCCTAGCACAGTAGTATGAATAAAGCAGTTGGCTTCACCAAGCTTCTTCCCACATCAGAGGTACGTTAGGACTATCCCCAAATAAAGCTGGCACAGTCGCATACCCATGACCTATGTGTGCCTAAAACCAAAAGTGAAATAAGCAACCTGAGCAGAAAAGAAAGGACAAAAGTCTCAAAGAGAGAAAAAGGAAGAAACACAATGAACCATATGAATAGGGAAACTTAAGTTGACATGGCAAGGTACCTGAGAGTCAGCAAGTATATTTAAGGTAGAAATGACACAGGTTGTTTACAATGGGGCAAGACAAAAGAATACTCATGACTGCCAAACAGATTAGAAAAAAAAAGGTGGCAGGGGGAGATCAGGAATAGAGATGGCAGAGCTGAATTGTCAACCACTTTTGTCTTTTATTTGGCAAAAGATGTGCAGCTGCAGTTCATGCTAACACATACACTAGTAAGGGCCTATCCAGGAGAATGGTGCTTTGAACCCAGGAGAGCACTGTGGCAACCAGGCATCACTTCCCATACATGAGGAGCACCAAAAGGCCAGATCTTTCCCAGCAGCAGCAGCAGGTCTGTGAGTTCACACAAGCACCATCCAAGTGAAAGCCTTCTGGTATGCTTTGCATGAAGCTCCTTGAGAATCAGAGGCCTTTTCTACCTAAAGGACATTAATCTTTATCATTCTTCTTAATGAAATCGAAGGTTTTCACAGAGTTTATATTTAACATTCATTTACTTGTCAAAAGACATCATATCATTCTTTCAGGAACTCTGTCCTTTGGATTTTTACTGTTTCTCAGATTTTCAATTCTTCAACGTTTCTTATGCTTCCCTCTCGCAAAATTGTAGAATAAACCAACAACTTTTATTAAAACTTCAAAAATGCTGAACACTGCAACAGTGTTTCGCCAGATCATTATTCTATTTGAACTTAATGAGATCTAAAATAAGAAATGAGCCAGATTTCTCTACTTAAATAATTGCCTGTGAAATAATCAACTGACATGGAAATGGTCACCATTAGTTCTCAGCTGTAACGCTTCTGTGTAGGAACACAATAGTTCCTATCTGCCAAAACTGTCTCAGAAAGGCCACAGGAAGATAAAAGAACCTTATGAGAGCTCAAACAATCATTGAGTCTTTAAGTAATCACTTTCTCCTCATCAAAGCCTGTTTCTTTGTGAAAAAGAACAGTAGGATGCTTTCTCAAGAAAGAAGTCAATGAAAGGTAAAAGAAAATAAATTCAAAGTGACTCTTTTTTTGTGTAAACTGTTAATAGAATCTTAAAACAGAGATCAAAAAGCCCTTTTCTTTTCAAAGCATGCCATAACTGTCACCTGTACATAAAATATATGTTTGCTTGTAGCAAATATCCACTGGTTTAAAGCTTAACCAACAAAAATCTGAATTGTTTAAGAAAATTATGATTTAGATTGGGCCAAAATGTTGGAGTCTGTTAAAAATTACGCATAAATTTCCCTAACAAAGCTAAGCAGAAAGGTAAGGTGTGTTACAAAACGTATTCATCATTTAATAGAGGTGTTTTGGGGTTTGGTTTTTTTGCAATACAATAAACATAACCTGCCTTCTTCAATGTAAGAAACACACTATATTGTAAGAAAAAACCCAAGGAATTAAATTCATTATGTAAACATAGTATGAATGAACTTTAAACTCACTTAATATTTCTGAAACCAACACTTATGTAAGAAAAACAGGAGAGAAGAGAACAGAACCATACATCTGGGAACCAAAACCCTGATTTTGTCTGAGCTAAGGAAAAGCACTGTGAGCACTGAGCATATTTAGCCCTCTCACATTTAGCACCAAGAGGCACAAACTTTGACTCTAAAAAATCTCCATGCTACTCATCCATGGTGATATTAACGATATAGTAGCTAATTACTTTTTTTAAAATATATTATTTCCAATGACAGGTTTGGAAATAAAAATTAAGAAAGAACAGAAAAAATTAATTTGCTGGCTTCATAGTAACAACTGTCATTGTCAGAAGATCCCGAAGTGTTTCACCAGCTATATATAGAGACAACTTACTCTGTCCCTGGAATTCAGCCATGGATGAAGTGTAGCAAGAAACATTTATGGGACCAACAAATACTACCAAAGCATAGCTTGGGCTTCAGGGGTATGGAGAAAATGCTGACTGCACTGACATCACTGGCTTTTGCCAACCCTTTGTGCGGAAGGAAAATCACGGGGCTGAGACATGGTGTGACCATGCCAGCTCAAGATGTCCTTGTGTGACCTTGAGCAAGTCAATCCAGATCAAATTTTCCCAAAAATCTGAGTGTTAGCTTGTTAGATGACTCTCACTGAGAGAAAGGAGCTTATCGTGTTGCACTCTGCCATCTCTGAAACAGTGTCAGCAATGCTTCCTTTGGTCATTAATGTCCACTTAGAAAAGAATTCTCAGGAGCAGAGGGTTTGTCTGTCTAAAAGCCCCAAGGAATCTACATAACAATTATGATTGCAGTGTGCTTTACCTATCATGCACTCTTCACCTCCGTGTTCACCTCTCTGGACTGTGTGTGGCCTGCACCCAAACATCCCTAGCATTATTCTAGGATGTCAAGCTTGCTCAGGGATTTAGGGTCCCTTATACCCTGGAGTGTTCCTACTGTTTGTAGGGCCATGTTTAGAGCCCTGCATCCTGCACAGCAGATGGCTCTGGTTCTCAGAGAGGGTTCAGGGCAGGTAGCAGTAGGAATCAATCAACATCTGGTCTCTGCCAGAGTCACTAGGCAGTACTGTGATACGTAAGAACAATCACAAACTGCAAGGCGAGTGCTGATAGGTGTAATGTAGCTGGGCAAACCCTCTAGTGATGGCACTGCCAGGCAGCAGTAGCACTGCATAAGATCATACCTTTCATGAATGAGAAGAGCCCTCAGACTTCACATTCTGACACATTTCTATTCATAAGGAACCACGACATCCAAAGTCCCTTATCCCTTGAGCTAGGCTCTTGAGGGTGTCTTTTTGGTTTAATGGTTCTTCTCAGGGTAGGTGCAACTCACAAAGACAGATTAGATCATGGACTAAATAACACCAGAAGTTCTGATAGATGCTTTGCACAGATTAGAAGTAGGAAAAGGAAAAACTGGGAGAAGTATATTGTAATTTATATAGCACACTGCAGTCAGTCTGTTGGCACACTGAGGTTGTGGAGCAACATGCAGCCAGCTACAACACAGTACACACAGGAACAGGTGGGGAAACTACAAATAGGGCTGGCGTAAGAGCGGAAAAAATGGCGAGACAGATCCAGGATTTTAAAAATGGTTCAGTGACGAGAATGCAAGAGGCAGGACTAGGGGTATAGCATGGCCTGTTACAAACCTTTTGAAGAAACCTTCACACATCATGTGTTCCCAGAATCCTGCCTATGTTCCTATTTTATGCTGGCTTACCCTTACCACACAGAGATACTAAGCACGGAAGAAACTGTGTGACTAGGGCAATGCAAAAGCTGCAACTGATGATACAATTTGTACTTCATGAATACAACCAGTTAAAAAAATATCCCTTTGTAGGCCAGCCTGTGACCCTTAACTGATTTAACTGCGACTGTAATCTAAAATGGCACCACATCATTCAGCAATAGTTTTGGTAACAATGAGAGAAGTGTGTGTGTGAGACAAGGAATGCAAAGACAATATGCCTTTATTTATCTAGAAACAAACACCATCAACTAATTTAGAGTTTCCAGACAACAATTATTTGAGGGGCACAGGTTTTAAATCACTGAGGTATGAGGTAGAGATTATGGGCACAGGATATCAGGCACTGCTGTGTTCTAAACTCAGCATTTGTACACATTGACTGACCTTTGATAAGTTGCAGTCTCAATGCCCTCATTTCTCTTTCCAGATACACCAGTGTAATATTATTAACATCAATGATACTCAAGTTACACAGTCAAGAAGGCAACCTGCTTGAACAAACTGCCAGTTTGTAAAAATGAATACTATCTATTTATTATTCATTCCACGGAAGTGATACAAAGATTAATAAAAGCAGCAAATTCATCCTTGTATACAGCAGCGTTAGGCACACCTTGAATTACCACCAAACAGGGATAACATGTTCTTTATGTATAGCACAAGTTTTCCTTTTCCAGAACTGTTGTCCTTCCATGCTGTCCAACAAAGTTTTACTCTGACACCCAGCTGCATTAAGAACCAGCACTGAGAAAATGAGCAATGTTCCTGCCGTGCCCGATGTAGAAACAGCCAGGCCGGGATTTTCCAGTTCCAGTTCTAAAGTCAATTGTTTCCTTCCAGCCACGATCTCTCTCACCAACTTCAGACATATTCTTATGTCAGGAGAAATGAGTATCAGTTTTGCACACCCTCCAGTATCGGACTGCTCTTGAGATCTACCCTACTCATGGTGAAGGCTCTTGTCTGTTTTCAGTCCCTCTGAATGTGGACAAGTCCTTTATTTCTTAAGTAGCTCACCTCTCTCCCTGCCTAAGTTGAGTTAAGCATAAGCAAAGGAGGACAGGAGAGCATTTAAATGTTTCTTCACTTTGAAACTAGTTAGTTTTTATGATAAGTTGGCTAAAGGGCAGTCTAGATCTATGTGTTCTGTAGTTAAATTTGGAATAGCTGTAATCTTCCAGAATTTCACAACTGAACCAAATTCAAAATATGTGGATTTTTTTCTAAGCCAGAAGCTGTTCTAGGTAATTTTTCAGTTCATATGAACAGTTACTGGAGGTGGAGTCAGCAACAAAATTACCCCCACAGGCAATAAAGCTCCACATGTATTTATACAAACTCCCACGTTATCTAATCAGTAGATACAATCTGAACACATCTTCCCCTCTAAAAACATTCTGCTGAAAGCTCATTTTGCAATTCAAATGAATGGACTCATATTTTAGTCTTCTCCAGGGGAAATGATTTTGTCATCAATGTGCTTCTAGAACACCTTGACACTTTTTAATTTGTTTCCCATAGTTCAGTGATCCCTGTTGCACCACTTTCATTGGTAACCTTGGCACGCAGATGATCTTTGGAAGATCAGGCTGTTCAGGCCCTAAATTTGTAGGGCCTGATTTTTTTACTGTGAAAATACCAGTGGTGGGAGTTGGGAGAGTCACTCACTGCACTTCCAATTGCAGGAGAGGATGTTTAAAACAATGCATGATGGAAATACCAGGAAAACTTTGGATTCTGCTGGGCCTAAAGGTTCAAACTATCAGGCTTAAAGGGGAAAGTGCATAAGGAAAAACCCAAATTCCATACTAACAGCATTATCATAAAACTATCCACTCTATGAGGAAATGGAATTATATACAGTTTGGAGCATGTGCCTCAATTTTCTTTCTATAGACCAGGAATAATACTAATACTGTGAAGTATAAGGAAGTGTGTGAAATTCAAATACCAGATAAATTTGGAATACTTGAGGATAAGTACAAATACTGTGATGACCGGAAACCATAAATTATATATTTGGGAACATGCTCCAACTGAGTGCAACAGACATTCACTGAATAAAGAAAAAAAATCATAATGTTCTTGAGCACTGCCCATGCAGTGCACTGAACAAAGCACAATTTCTTGGAAAAAAGTTTGTGACTGTGCAAACAAAGTCTGCATTCTGATACATACAAAACAGCTTGGAAAACTTAACTCTGGCATAGTCCACCATTAATTAAATTGTGATCTTGATGGGTTTTTTTTTAAGATAACTGCACTACAACTAATTATAAATAAAGTATAAATTAAGTAATTATAAATATGTTCTGAATTGGAAGACAATTCATACACAATGTGAAGAAAAGCACTAAGGGTTTCCAATGCAGCCCAGCAGTTGCATGACCCCCTACAGCTTCTGCTCAAGAAATAACATCATGTTTTGCATCTCAGATCTTTCTGTTGCAGTTCACACACGAGTCATTAAATGTGTTCCAGTGACACAGACTAGATAATTTTTTTTGGATTAAATTACTCACAAATTGTTTAAAGGGTTCTGTTCCCCCTCTGCAAGTTAAAACGAGCCACATGCATCACCATGCTGTTAAGAATCAGCAGGTAATACAAACCAAAGGGATCACACTGTAAGCAAAGTGAGAAAGATTCTGCAGTGTAACCTCTCCCATGCAGTACTTGAGAAGAGTATCACAGCAGGAAGTGTTTTGCCACCAGGCTTGTTTAAAATAAATGTTTCAGCATCAGTGCCAGAAGCACCTAATTCTCAGTGCTCCACACTTCCCTTCACTCCATGTTCAAGCCCAGGCCGCCTTCCTGTCAAGCCTCGTGTAGAAATAGTACCCTCACCTCTGTGTATCCAAGGAATTGCCTCTGATGTCACAGGGTCTCTAAGTCTCTCTCAAGTAGTTTCTCTGCAGAGAGCTCCCTGAAGTCCCCAATATGGACAGTGCAGGCAGAGTGTCAGAGTAAGAGACACAGTGGAGAAACCACTGACATACACTTGTCAGTAAGAGCTGTTAGCAGTTATCTAGAACATTGCCAGTTGTCAAGACTACTTTATGCAAGGCTGCAAGGCACAGAGACAGCAGGGCCACTATTTTAAATCTAAAAACATGACGCCTCTAGTAATCAGCAAATCTGGAGATGCAGGCTTATTAGTAAAACTCAGATGCATACCCTCATCTAACACACTATTTCTTCTAGTAACAGGGTTTTTTCCCCCCCAAGAATCCCCACAATACATAAGATCATGAACAGTTTCCAGTCCACAATGAAAACAAACACAAAAGCCAAACATTTTTTTAAATAGCACTGGAACTCAGAAAAAAAAAAATTTGTGACTGCAGATACTCTGACTCAGTATCATGAAAATGCACTTTCTGACTCTTTAACACTTTTAAAATATAACAGTATTAATATCTCTCATATATGTTTGCACATATACATACACAAACATTAAAGAATGTTCTGTTTTTCACAGTATTTACAATGCCACTGTGCCAGGCATTACATGAACACATACCTCATTCCTACACAAAAAATATGTAAAACAATTAAACTTTAGAATGCGAATAAACAAAATATGTAACTGAATATAACTGAACAGCAAAACTGGCAGACAAATATTCTTTTCTGTGCTACTGAATGTGGATCATACCTGTTTTCAGGAATATAAAGTTGTGAGCTCACTGTAGTTCAGATCATGTATTCACCAGCTACAGAAAAGGCCCATGGACTGGCAGTGACTGGGACAAATGAAGTAATGAAAGCAGAACAAACTTCAGTGGCCAGCCTGGGAAAAAAGCTGAAATTTCTATTTAGTGCATCCAGATAGGAACAACATTATTTATTCTTCAGGGAAAGAGCTGTGATTCATCTTAACATTTTTAAAAAGACCCAGAAAGTGGCTGGCTGACAAGAAAATAGAGGTTTGAACAGCTACAGGTCAGGAATGGGTGAGTGAGATCTGCTGCTGTTCCAACACCTGTCAGTTGCTTGATTAACAGGCAACTGGAGGAGATGATAGCAAGACTGTACACTGCAGTAAGAAAAGTGTGTTAAGCATGTTCCTTATTGATTACTTCTTCCTCCTTCCCATCCTTCTGTTTATTGTCTCTTTTCCTGTTTCCAGCCCTGCTATGAATGATGAGACATGTCTAGTACACAACACTTTCCTTATTGTTTATTACACCCAAGTCCCCAATGGCCACATTGCTGCACTCCAATTACCAAGTTCTCCCAATGCATTAAACAATGTGACTCACAACTACCACACAGCAGATCTATGACACCTACTCTCTCAGCAGATTGTCTGGCACAGGCACCTTTTCATAATAATAAACAGTTAATTTATGCACCCAGTATTGTATTCCCCAGGCAAAGAAACACCAGAGCATGACAAAGGACTATACATTCACAGCAATCATGAGAGACATTTTTCTGCTTTTCATTGCAGCTATTACACAGTCTCTATAATCCAACTTTCTACCTGACTTTTTGCACAAACAAAAAAGTCACAATTCATCAAGCAGCTCGGCACTGAAAGGACAGCTTTTTTCTTCCATCAGTTACCTTCTCCATTTGTCTCCCTTACTCTCCCTGATGCTCCTAGGATAAACTAGACTACCTCAAATGGATACAAATGGATTTACAAAGATAACTATTGCCTACACTTTTCAAGACAATGCTTTCTCTGCACGTGTCTAGCTGAAGCTAGTTTGCTTATTTTGGGTTTATTTCTCCTTATGTAGAATACATATTTAAAAGCTTCCTTTTACAGCAATTTTGATTCAAAAGCCTTTAGTCTATGTTACCATATCAGAAAGCCTTTAATACAGTAAAATCCCCAAAAGAGCTTTCCACCACCCCATCTGAAGGGTTTCTATTTATTATTAGATCTGGAATGCAGCTAAACATGAGAATTTATGGCTAGGGGAAGCTACAATAGATTTTCAGGGAAATCCAGGAAAACATGACACTGTCTCCCACAGTGGTCAGTAAGTCAATGATGCTCTGGATGCACTGCCTAGCAAGGAAAATTCTTCCAGCCCTTCAGTTCAACTCAAGGATTACTCTCCCTTCACATTTGATCCAGCAGTGAGAACTGCAATTCCCTGTAACCTCAACCACCACTGAGTGGTGATGGTTGACAAAAACTCCACACGTCCAAGCAATGTGTGCTCACAGCCCAAAAAGCCAAGTGAATCCCAGGCTGCACCCAAAGCAGCATGGCCAGCCAGGCAATGAAGGGGATTCTGCCCCTCTACTCTGCACTTGTGAGATCCTCACCTGGAATGCTGCATCCAGCTCTGGTGTTCCCAACATAAGAATGTGGAACTGTTGGAGAAAATCCAGAGAGGGCCACAAAGTTGCTAACAGGACTGGAGCACCTATTCTATGAACACAGGCTGTGAGAGTTGGGGCTGTTCAGGCTGGAGAAGAGAAGGTTGTGTGAAGACCTAACAGTAACTTTCCAGTATCTGAAGGAGGATACAGGGGAGCTGGAGAGGAACTCTTTGTCGAGAACTGTAGTGGTAGGACATGGGTAATGGCTTCAAACTGAAAGAAGGTAGGTTTATATTAGATGTTAGGAAGAAATTCTTTAATGTGAGGGTGGTGAGGCACTGGAACAGGTTCCCCAGAGAAATGGAACCTCAGCCTTGACAGTGTAAAGGCCAGGTTGGATGGGGCTCTGAGTAACCTGGTCTAGTGAAAGGTGCCCCTGCCCATGGTGGGGAGATTGGAACTAGATGATCTATAAGGCTCCTTCCAACACAAACCATTCTGTGATTCTAGGATTCTATGAATTATGCTTGATTGTGTCTGCCTCCAGTTACACCAGCTGCACACTCATACAGCTTCACTGACCTCATCAGAATTACTCCTGAGTTTCACTGACGCAAGCATAAAAAGATCAAGCCCTTAAGGGAGAAAGCAGACAGGGAAAATAAATCTGAACTCCCTCATTTTAGATCTGTGCATTGCTATAGGACAAAATGGTTCCCTCTCTTTGCTCCTAGCAAAAGTTTAGCCAAGAGAATAATGGCCTCGAGGCCTTACCAATGTGTACCCTGCAAAAAGGTACTGCCTCATCATTTCACAGTGCCCACCAGTGAAGGATGACTGCTGCATTGTCACAGGCTACAGAAAGAACTGAAAATAGAGAAAAACACAATAAAACACTGTTCCTCCTGATAATTACAGTAACTTTATAAATTCAGAGACCACAGGTGTACTCTTATAAATGATAATGTTTTAATAGGGAGCAGATACATACATGAATTAAGAACAAAGGATGTGGATTAGCTCAGAGTAGCAGATGTAACTGCACAGTCTCCCAAACTCCAAAACGTCAGCATGCCTCCTAAAACCAACAGCAAAACACAATAAATGCCTTGACAATGAGATTACCTTGGGTGAACAAGATGTTCAAGCCACTGCTCTGAAACACAGATTGGTTTACAGTTCAGTTGGCAGGCACATACCCACATTAAATACATGGATTTGTTAACACCTACTTTTGCTTTACACATTAAAGAACTACATACACTCTGAAAAAGTGACAATCTTTGCATATCCTAGAAAGGTTTTACTATTATTTCATTATGCTGCAATCAGATTGTATTTTAGATGCCAGGCACTGTCACATTCCCAATTAGAAATGGCATGGGGAAATGTCAGGGAACATACCAAGATTATTAGCAAGTGATGGGAAGCACAGGGAAGGTGGCTTTCTTTTATCTCCTTCAGAACTGTTTATCATGGTGGCTCACTAGATTACAGAAGGTGGTGCAAGAAGGAAAACAGAAGCATCATATTAGTAAATCAATAACAATTTGAAAATGCTTAAGAGCATTTAATACAAACACTGTAATTTGGTATGTAAACAGTAAATTGCATAGGTAGCACTCAATTCCTTCACATTCATTCTAACATATTACAATTGAACACTACTGACCATTCCCTTTTTTCCAATCAGAAGAGATTCCTTTTTCCTCTCTACATGAAATTGCTCCCACCTCTTGCTTACAAAGGAAACCAAACAAGAAAGATGCATTCCAGGAATGCAACTCATAGGTGTGGGAGTCCAGGGCATTCCTTTGGATACCCTGGACTATCAGAAACCTGTACAGGGAGGTTAAAAAAAACTGTACAGGGGGGTCTGGGATCTGTACAGGGGGGTTGGAGACCCTGGCACTGAGCCCAGGAAGGCAAGAGCTTTGACTTTAGTCCATGGGAAAGATTTCCAACATTCGGAGAGGAGTTACAAGACACAAAGTGTAATAAAAAGTAGTATTATTTTCACATTTGGGATTTCAAGTATAGGGGTGAATGGGGACAAGATGGAGAATTCTGGGCGGTGCCCTGAGGTCTTCTTCTTCGTCTCCATCTTCTGCAGTGAGGTGGCACAAAGTAGCTTTAGAGGGATTGGGTTAGTGTAGAAGTGACCTGTTTAGTATAGAATGTAGATATTGGTGTGAAATTGTAAATAATCAGTACGTAACTATCTGTATAAGAGAGGACGAGCCTACGTCAGAGCACGGAGTCGTCGCCTGTGCCCGTGCTGGACAGACCTTGGCCGGGCACGGAGAAAAAGGGGCAAGATAAGATATAATAAACAAGAGAAAAACCTTGAAAAAGAACATCTGAAGACTCCAGTTTATTTCTGCGTTCGGCATGGGGCTTTCAGAGGGCAAAGGACATTTAACCACCCTAATCTCGGGTGCAACAAACCAGAACCAGAAATAGACCAACACAAAAACCAGAGAATTGGCGTCCCTGGGTGGGCAACAGACCAGACAAAAACCCGGGAATAGGAGTTTGATCAGACAGAACAGTATCTGGTCTGCATAAAACCTCTGATGTGGGTTCACAGTGTGATGTGGGTTCCTAAGCACAACTTCATTCTACAAATCTCTTCCTTCTGGGCTGCATTACTTACCAAGGTAGATGAAGCTCTGCTCAATGCACAGCCTGTGAGGTGAGTTGGAAGAAAAGGAATATAAAGACTAGACCTCTATCTATATAAAGATATCCATTATATTCTCCCCATAAGTACCACAAACTTAGTGTGGTACTTCTACAAAAGTAAAGAACATTAGAAGTTTCATAGTGTTTGCCTTTCTCAATCAAATATTCTCAAACACACCAATGCTTACAAGTGAATAACTTAGAGAAAATGCTTTAATCAGACCACCTTTTTCTCAATTAAAATAAGCATGTGACAATTTATATTCTAAGACCCTAAGAATTTTAACAGGCAATATATTCTTTCAAATGCAGTTTAATAGTAGCCATCAGCAGAGGTGATCTCAGCTGCACTGTGGCTACCAGAATTTCACCTACACAGACCATCTATGTGATGAGAAAATAAAGGGACTACTTGAAACAGGTTTGGATTGCAGTTCAAAAAAGTATCTCTTTGTAGTCCAACATGGAGCAAATCTCCACGAGGCTCAGCTTCAACTGGATAATTACAATGCCAACTAAGCATATTTCCTTAATAGACTTCCTGAGATAATATTCCACAAAATACTTGTTAATAATCAAATCAAGAAAATATTTTTCCCTCGGGAGAAGGTGTCTCTTTTCCTCCAATTAACTTCCAAAGGAAATCCCAGCTTTACTCTGGAACCAAACAAGGATGGAAAAGAAAGCACAAAGGTAGAAAACTTTTATCTTGCAGCTCTCTCTGGGAAAAAAACAGAGTGGGATAGGAGTACTGCAAAACCTGACCACATTCCAGTATTTACAACTTCCAGTTTATCTTTCTGGTTAGATTATTTGAATAATAAACCACATTGCTAAAACAAACAAACAATACTAGTTTTCTTGTTTTAGAACTAACTTTCTGCCCCTGGCACATTTTCTAGATATTTTAACGTTTGGTATTTTTAGGCATGGAAACATGCATATTTCTGCAGGTTTTAAGTTACGCTGAAAGTAAGGTCACATGAAAATTTCATGAAAGGAAAGGATGCACAGAAGGCACAGGGAATATGAAAAAGTGCAATAAAACCAAAGCCTTTTGGTTTGCACCATTCCCAGCCAGCTCCTTTGCTAGGTGATCAGAATCTCAATTGCTAGAAGCATCAGAAAAATAATATCAATTCCTGTTAAATCAGTTCTATCCTCCAAACACTTTGACACTGTTATAACTGCAGTGGTAGCAACTCCTACCAGCTCAGCAATTGCTGTCATTACATCCAGATCATACCATGTCAGAAGGAACGTGACACAGAGTTAACACACACTCTCTAACAAGGCACTGATAAATATCATCAGGCACAGCCGGGCATCCAGCTGCATTTCCTCCCTCTGCTGCCACACCTACAATGGTTTAACTTAACCCAAGCAAAGCAAAATCAGAGAGGGATAACAAAATGTTGAAATCAGGGGACACTCACAATGGATAAAATTGAGCATTTAAATAATTCTCTGCAATCCCAGACTTTTATCAGCATTTTGTATTTCTACTGCATGTTCAATGATTGCCAAATACAGCAGCCTTACAAACAAATCTGTTATTTTTGTCATAGCTATGAAGCTTCTCAGCAATATATGGAAATAGTTTTACAGAACTGGTGCTGGAATTACCATCTTTGGTATCATTTTGTCCATCTGCTGACATCAGTTGGGATAAATTTTATTTCTGATTTTTGTGCCAGGCTTTTCTTGACTTGTCACAAGCCATGTTCCATTTAGGGCTTTGTGCACCAACTTCCAGGTGCAGAATGCTGCAACCTTGAATGCAAACTGATTGGAGACATCACAGGTTTTAACATCAGAAATTTATTTTTAATCTGAGGTTAACCAAATGTCAGATGAGAGGCTCAGTGAAGCCATGGAATTTCCACCCTTGAAGGTATTCCAAACACAACAGGGCAAAACCATGAGCAAAATGCTCTGAGCTGGCGCTACTCTGGGGCTGAATCAGATGGCTTTTAGAGGACTCTTCCAGTCTGCATCGTTCTGTGGTTCTGCAGCTGGGATCTAGCCCACACACGACTGCAGCTTTCAATAGCCCACATGCATGACTGCAGCTTTCAATACCTTCTGCTCACCTTCTGCACTTTCCCTAACATCACTCACTCCAGATATGGAAAACTCCTAGGGTGGAACAACTCCAGCTGTTCTAGTTGTTCCACCCTTCTCTGTGAAGAGATGTTTGGTGGATCCCCACTCCCAGCCCAGGCTGTTGCCCCGCTGGGCTCGGCACAAAGCCAGCAGCAGCCCTGCCACAGGCACCTGGCTGAGCACTCCATTGCTGCTGCCTTCACTGGTGCCTGGACTGGGTGCTGCCTCAGTGCAGGCAGGCTGGGCCGTGCCCCACACCTGCATGACGCCTCCACAGGGACACTGCCCTCCGAGGCACCTGCCTGGACGGGTGACACCATCCACAGCGGCCACAACAGCTGCTTCCCACACGGACACCAGCCACACGCTGGCACGGCCGCTCCTGGAGGTGGCACATACTCGGCTGGATCACAGAATCATTTGGGTTGGAAAAGACCTCTAAGATCATTGTGTCCAACCACTAACCCAGCACTGCCAAGCTCACCACTAAACTGTGTCCCTAAATCCCACATCTACCTGTCTTCTAACTACCTCCAGGGATGGTGACTCCATCACTTCCCCGGGAACTTCCCTTCACTTCCAAAGCCTGACCACCCTTACGGTGAAACAATGTTTCTTAATATCCAATGTAAACAAGCACAACTCGAGGCCATTTCCTCTAATCCTGTCACTTGTTGCTTGGAGGAACAGGCCGACTCCCACCTGACTACCGTCTCCTTGCAGGAAGTTGTAGAGAAGGACAGCATCCCCTTGAGCCTCCTTTCCTCCAGGCTAAACACCTCCAGCTCCCTCAGCTGCTCCTGACAGGACCTGCGCCCCAGACCCTTCACCAGCTTTTTGCCTTTCTCGGGATTCGCTCCATCACCTCAATGTCCTTCTTGTACTGACGGGCACGGAACTGGACACAGGATCTGGCGATCCTTTCCTGGTCCTTCTGGCCACGCTATTCCTGACACAGGCCAGGGTGCCACAGCCCCCGCACACGCTGCTGGCTCGCGTTGCGCGGCTCTGGCGCGGCAGCCGCAGCCGCGGGCGGGGCGGAGCGGGGGCCAGGCCGGGCCCGGCTGTCCCCGCTGGGGCGGGAACTTCCCGAGCCTCCGGAGCAGCCGCTTCCGGGTGAGCGGCGCGCGCAGCCCACGTGCGGCCCGGCGGGGAGCGGCGGGAGCCAGGTCGGTGCCGGGGACCGGGATCGGGACAGGGATCGGGACAGGGACAGGCGGCACCGCCGGGCGCTGTCCCCCTTGCTCCCCGCCTGGGCCCGCCCCCAGCGGCGGCGGGGCCGCGCCGGGCCGGGAGAGGCGGCTGGCTGCATGCGGCTGCTTCATCGGCGGGCCTGCTGTGCTTCTCTTCCCTCAGTTTTCTGCGGAGGCTCCTTTTCCCGAAGCGCGGAGCCATGACGTCCCTGGCGGAGCAGCTGAAGCGGCTGGCGCTTCCCCAGAACGATCCCAGCCTCCTGGACCGCAGCGAGGTGGCATCGCTGCTCTTCACCTGCAAGGAAGCCGCGACTATTGACAGGGACACGTTTTTTGCCATCGGTGAGTTTGGCTGCTTAGGTGCCACTGGTTTTTAAAACAGCTCCAAAAAACAGCTGGAGAAAGATAAATAGGAAAGGCAAACCCGTATTCCAAAATGGCCAAAAGAAGAGTTCAAAAAGTTGCCGGCTAGTCAGCATCACTCCAGTCCTTGGGAAAACCATGGAGCAGTGCCTCTACGAGCACGTTTCCGGGCATGCAAGGATAAGGTGATGGGGAACAGTCAGGGATCTCCAAGATGCTCAGGGACTGGAGAATTTGCCCAATAAGGGAAAGTTGATGAGAGAAATGTCTCTGGCCTCATCAGTCTGGAGAAGAGAAGGCTTTGGATGGGTCTCAGGAGCCTGCCATTACCTTTGAGAAGGTTCCCAGAAGATGCTCCAGGCTGTCCACAGGAGTGTATGGCTGGAGGACAGGAGACAGTGGGCATAAGTTGAAAGAGTAGGAGTTAAAACTGGATAGAAGGGAAAGCTTTCTCAGTGTGAGGACAGTCAAGCAGTTAACAAGGTTGTCAGGGAGATTGTGCCTTGGAAAACAAAAAAGTGACTTTTTTGAAAACTCTGACAGGATAATGCTCTGAGCAACCTGGTCCAATTTTGGAGACCCTTTTAACCCTGCTTTGAGCAGAGCCTGAGACTGGAGATCTCCCAATGTGCCTTCTGACGTGAATTCTCTGTTTCATGGAAACATGCTGATGCCCTGCTCTTGGGTAACATTAGAGTCACAAGTAGTGTAACTAGTAAATAGTGAGAGTAGCCTTTGCCATGTTGGCACACTTCAAATTCTTTGTGCTCTATACCTTTCCATTTTTGTATAAAATTTTATACAGGAATGCTCTTGAATAAGAAAGCTGTTTTCTAAAACCAGGCAGATTGATATAATGTTTTCATTTTAAGTAAGAGGATTGTAGATATATATCTTTGATGCAGCACAGTGTGGTTTTTTGGTTTCTCAAATAGTTTCTGTTACCCTAGAACTGCTTGGCTGGGATTGAGGATGGAGTTTTTATGGTCTCTTATCCAATATGGGATCTCTGATCCAGTGTTTGATCATTCCACTGTTAGAAAAAATAAAATCTATAGATTGGGTTTGAGTTTCCTGTGTCCCAGCTTCTATCTGTTGTCCTCCCATCCTTCCACTGTGCATCTCTGAGAAGAGTCTGGCTCCATCTCCTTGATAACCCACACTATATCCTGTTAAGTAGCTGCAGTCAGCAGGAAGATTTCCTTTTGACTCTCTCTTCTCTAGGCTGAACAGTTCCTCCTTTTCCTTGTATGCTATTTTCCAGCCCCTAGACCATCTCAGCATTACTCTGCTGAACTCACATCCAGAAATGGTTTTCTTCTACTGATGATCCCAAAATTGCACACAGGGCTCCAAATGCAGCTCACAAATGGAAAGGGCAGCTCTCTCCCTTCCTCAGCCTGCTGGCTGTGCTCTCAGGGACAGCACAACCCAGTATGCTGCTGGCCTTCACTGCTGCAAGAGCACTCTGCTGTTAGTTGCTAATGTTGATTTTCTTTGTCAGTTGAGAAACAGTTGGAGTAAATCAAAGGTTTTGGTCTTATGTTTCTTTACTGCTTGTTTTGATTTGCTTGGTGAGGGTGACATATACCAGTATTGCAAAAAAATTGGATATGCCAGTGAGGAGCTAAGTGGGTAGGACTGGAGAACAAAAACTGTTGTGTTTAAAGAATTCATCCCATTTTTAATTTTTTTTTCCCCATAGGATGCACTGGCTTAGAAGAGCTGATGGGGATTGATCCTTCATTTGAAGAGTTCCAGTCCAGTTTGTTTAGTTCCACATCCAAAGGCCTTGAACGCAGTGTTCAGACTAAAGCAGTAAATCAGCAGCTGAATAAGAATATTTCATTGTTCCTCATTCACCTGTCCCCCTACTTTATGCTGAAGCCAGCCCAGAAGTGCCTTGAATGGCTGATTCACAGGTAATCCACTGAATATCCTACATGTCAATAGATAAGGCTAGAAATGCAAGATTTAGTTTTCCCCAGTGAGAAAGATTTTGAAAAATTTTACTTCAGCTTTCTGAAAATACAGGTTAGAATGTTAATAATGTGCATTTGCATTTAGTCTTAATGGGGCTAGATGCTCCTCTTTGCCAATTACATTTTTGTCTTCTGATAAATTTCTGTGATTATTTTGACCTGTCGCGGTACTCTGTATAAAAGCAATTATTTCCTTGCCTGGCTTTCATCAAAGTTGCCCAGCCCTAGGCATCTAGAGAGGCACTTCTATATTGTGCTTTTAGAAGTGGGCTTTGTAAAATAGCAAATTTTCAGTATTAACTGTGAACCATGAACCCTAACTATTCTTATTCCAAGGTTTTGTAAGAAGGTCTGAAGAAAAAAAAATGAAGTTCTTTGTGATGTTATATTTACTTATATAAATTAACCTATCCAGATGCAGAAAGTGCAGTACTTCTTAACATGAAAGTGTGTGATTTTCCTGAAACATACTTCTTTGAATCACAATTTTTCTATACATGTATTATGTTGAGAGATTCATGCTAGATTATTGTAACATCTGGTTTAATACTGAAGTCTGTGCAGAATAAATTAAGGTAATTTTTAGTCATTCAGGGGCCTAAAATTGTTGATAGCGAGGGAAAAATATGCTAGCACTGTTTCTTTCTTCTAGCACATACAGGCTTTGGCCACCTTGAATTTCTGGACTGTAGGTAGACCATAGATCTGAGTCAGTATGACAGCCCTGTCAGGTCTTGCTTAAAAGCAAGTAAACAAGGTATTCTGAGAAGAATGTGGATGGGTCTCTTTTCCTTTTTGGCTTCCAGGTACTTTTTAACTACATATGTATGTTCTTTTCCTTAGATTTCACATTCATCTCTACAATCAAGACAGTTTGATTGGTTGTGTTCTGCCATATCATGAGACTAATCTATTTGTGAGAGTTATTCAACTTTTAGATATAAAAAGCCCAACTCATAAGTGGCATTGGATGGATCCAATACGGGTAAAGTATTTTAACAGATACAACATGGAGGGACCTTGATGGTCTTTATTTAATTATATCCTGACTCTTTTACTCTGCTTATGAATATGGTCCACTAATTTATGTGGTTAGTTGTAGAACTATACTGAAAGGTTCAATTACAGGAGTGGAGCCTGAATGCCCACATGTTGTTTCTGCTGTCTTTCTTTAAAGGTGAAGAAGTTGATATTAAAAAGCTTTGACTGTAAATACTCTTTGTTTTGGCTAAGTCAAAGTGTGCTTTTAAGATGTAAGTATTTGCTACTGCTAGGAAGATACATCAATTACTAAAATTTATGTTTATTTGCATGTAGGTTAAATGTAATTCACTTCATCATTTGTCTTAATGTTGACCCAAAACACTCTAGAGCAGTGTGTGGAAATCCATTACTTATTTCAGTGTAAATGGTGTTTGTTAATTGATCAGTAGGATTAATTTGGAGATTATAGTAATTTCTACTTATTGTGGTTCACTTTACTCTGAGTGTTCTAATCTTACCTGTTTTCACTGTGTAAAGAAACCTGGAGTCCCACTGGCAAGGGGAACTGTCATTACACACTGCTACAAAGACCTGGATTTCATGGATTTCATCTGCAGGCTGGTGGCAAAATCTGTGAAGGTTGTACTTTTCTTCTAGAACAATGTTTGTTGTCACTTTGTCTTCCCCATGTTTTTATAATGATGTGCTCTTTCTTAATGTTTTGAACTGCATATCAAAGAGTAAAATGAATCATTTATCAGTAAACAATATGAGGATTTCTTTTATTACAATTTGTGAAGATGACAGTCTGTCAGAAGTTCTTACAAGGAAGTGGCTGAGAACCAAGGAGCCATGACAAAACAACTTGGCCATACTGTATTATTTAATGTGTTGCCTCAGGGTACTTAATTGTCTTAATTTCTTTCAGAAACTCATTCCTGCTATTAAACTGTACTCTGAATTTCTGTGTCTCCTCTGAGGGTAGTCATAGGTGTTTTAAATACAATTTCTCATTTAAATATCAATGAGAATTTGAAATTGAGAACGTTAGAAGGTGGGCAAGTTTTTTTGTTTGTTTTTTTCACCTAAGGTCTAATAGAGGGCTGGTTCTGTAGTCTCAGAAGGGTAAGATGTATGACAGATACAGTTACTTAGAGAACTGGGATGTATCTGCTGTCAAACTAAGCAAAGCAGACACAGTAACAGAGTTTATTCACAGGTGTAGAAGGAGGTGTTAAACATAACACCAGTTAGTTTCTTGGCTGTCCATGTGTGAGTCTTGAGCAGTACACCAAGATCACAAGTGATTTTGGTTGCCTTATTCTGATCGCCTCCATGGGCACCCATTTGCATCTGCCATGTCTGAGCAGGAGCAGTAACCTCTGGCAAGGGTTGCTGCTCTGAGAGGTGATGACTTCAGTTGTGTCAGGAGGAGCTGCTGGAGCTTGCAGGCTGGAGTTCAAAGATTTTGGTGATTTGAGGGAAGCCATATGTCCATTTCCACTTGCCCTGATGTCTGAACAACCAATTTTTTTCTGTGATCCAGGTCTTTTCAGAGTGTCCCGGCAACTCAGCTCAACTGAGAGTTCTCCTTGTGTTTTATGCTTCCACCATTGTGTCGGCTCTTGGAGCTGCAGAGAAGATAACAGACACTATGGTCTCTCTGCTGCTCCCTTATGTCCAAAAGGTAGGTGAAGCTCTGTTTCCCTCCTGTGTGATGAGGTGTACTGTGTTCTGCAGATGTGCATCTGCAGGTGACATCCAAGAAAGACAATCCTGTGTGATATGTACTCTACCACTCAGCTTGATTTGAAAGCTCAGGCAGGTGAAGGTCCATGGGAAATAATGTTTTTTCACACTTCAGATGAGCACTTTAAGAACTGTTTTCTACTCTGCATGAGGAATGAAGCTGTGAGAAATGGACACACGGTTTGAAAAATGTCTTTGCTTTGAGATTTATCATGCTAAGCCATGAGGAAATGGTGTCAGGGTAGACAGCCCACTTTAATATCCTCTCTCTTCCACTATTGTTGCTTTGTCAACAAACAGAGCAATAGTTAATAAATGTGTCTTCCTTATCTGTGGACCCTGCATGACAGCTTTTTCTTCATGAAGGTTGAGTTTATAGGTACCTTAAACATAAACACATGGAAAGGAACATAGTGGGATTCCGTGGATGTCAGAATAAAAATTATTTTTATGCTAATGTATTCTTTTGTGTTATTCTGTGTTAAAAATTCACCTTCATCTCTTTTTCTAGGGCTTGAAATCCTCTGTACAGGATTACAGAGCTGCAACTTACATGATAATCTGCCAGATGACAGTAAAAGTGACAGTGGAGACTTCCTTGGTGCATTCCTTGATGGTACAGATAAGCAAGACATTATTTAAAGTGCCCTCATTAATCAGGGATGGGCTGGCTTGCTTGAACCTACTTCTGCAAACTCAGAACGGAGATAAACTTGGGAAAAAGTAAGTCTACATGAACAGATTCTCCCACTTTCTAAAATTCCAAACTGCACTTTGATAATTTGAAATTTTTATATCCTCATCATTAAAGGGATACTTCCCTGTCAAAAGTTTTAGTAGTTGACATTTCAAAGGGCTTGCAAGTTCCTTTGGCTTACTTTGAATATTTCTATGCTCACTACAGCAGAGGAGTCTCAGTGGTGCCAGTCAGTCATCTCTTGCTCCTTCTGCTACTTCTCTTAGTGAGGGATTGATGTCAGTGTGCAGAACTGGACCCTGTCAAGTAAGAGATTTTCTGGAAAGTGCCAAGAACTTCTGCCCCTTTGATGGAAGGGCTTTGAGTTGGTGTAGTTTACCCTGAGGCATAAGTGTTTCTGTACCACCACTTGTTTGGTCTCACCTCAGGTGAGGTGTTCTCGTGGAGGTTTGTGTGGTAGATTCCCATCCATCTGTCCGCCCTGCTCTGGCACAGTTGGTTTGTGCTGGTAACGTGCATTTGAACATAGTCCCACATGCTATAGGGAACTTGCTTGCTGGCAGAGAGGAGTATTCCAATAGGAAAAATCTCATGAAGGATATATAGAGTGATTGATTACCTTCCAGGTGCTTGAACACTGTCATACGTTAAAAAGCACAGGTGTGGGGTGAAAGGAGACAAGATGAAGCTATGTGTTAGCTGGAAGGGAAGTGGCTTCTCCTCAGAGGATCTGTCATTGCACAATTACTTCTCATCCCTTTTGCTGCCACTGGGGATGGATAAACATGCTCCTTGCAGTGTGAGGATATCTCTTCCTGTAATTCATACAAGTATTTTTCTTTTTACTACCAGCTTTGCAAAAAAACAGAGGTAGGTTCACTGTGACATTGCAGCAGCTGTGCTCAACATGACTGGCAGTACCTTCTTTCTTCTTGGATATTAGATGTGCCAGTAAACATCTGGCATTAAGGAAGTGGAGCCCTTTGAATCTTTTCAGTGTTTTTTTATAATGGGGCTGTTACCTGATGTTGAAAATGGAATTCTCGTGAAGTCTGCAAGGTTTTGAAAGTGTCTGTAACCCAGATGAGCATACTTACTTTTGTTTTTTCTCCCTTTCAACTGTGCAGGCCATTTAATTACCTGTGCAAAACCCCAGAACTGGTAACACTTCTGCAAGGCCTATCAGCAGGGTATGATATCTCTCCTCTCCTCCGCTACCTGTTGCCTCACCTCGTTCACACCATCATGAAAAGTGATACAGGTAAGTTAGCACAGGTTCTTTGTAAAACTTGGATCAGCCTTAAGGACAGGTAACTCTGGTAAATGTTGCAGCTGTGTAGTTGCTTCTTCCATTTAAACTGTGCCAATAGCTGTAAAGACCTGATTGAGCTTTTGTGTGTTTGCTTTTTGGTTTTCCTTTTTTTTTTTTTATTTTTCTTTTAGAAATGTATTGTAGTACTGTGAAGTCTTGGGTAGATTGCAAATGTGGTTTAATTAGGGGACAACTGTGTTTACCCAGTGGATTAAATGTGCCTGGGAACAGTCTGGGGTGGGGAGGCTGGCTGGCATGCAGTTGTAACCTGTGTCTGTGCTAGAGAAGTTTGCATTGTAGCATTTGCTAGAGAAATTTGCATTGTGGCATTGTAGTGCTGAACCACACTGGGAAAGCTCTTTTGTAAAAAAGGTCCAGATTCACACCAAGGAATGCTCTAGGGAAGTTGCTGGCACAGCTTTTAGCAGCAGTTCTGGAACATGCCAAAGCATCCTTGAATTTACTGGCAGCAATCCAGGCTGAGGCATTTTAACAACATTGGTATAAAGCATTGCTAATGGATCACAGAGAGTTAGTGCTGGTAATCAGTGAGCACTGTGGTCTTCAAGTTCTGTGCTTGGTTCACCAGAGGATGATGCCTGTATAAGCTGTTTGCTTTAATCAGTAGGAAGGGGCTGTTCTCTAACTATTGTTCATCTTCTATGATTGTTCTTAGAGGAGCAAGAAGAATCTGAGGAGACAGAAAATGAGATTTACATCAAGCATCTCCAAGCTGTTCTTGAGAGTATACCACTGGAAAAGGATTTAGATTCCCTGTTGGCTTCGTGAGTTGACTTCAGTTCTTTTTCTTATGCAGTACTGAGGTCACTTCTGGTTTAATAATAAATAATTCCTGACAATGGCATTAGCATTTTATGAGCATGTTTTTCTGAGTTCCTAAGTTAAGTCCAAACATGGATTTTGAAATTTAAACGTTCAGTAACCCAGAAGAGCCATTCATTTAGCGTTTGTGGGAGTAGTTGTGGGACAGAGTGAAACTTCAGGCCAGCAGCAAATCTGTACTTGCAGTAAATAATCTGTTAAGCACTGTGCTTTATAACAGTAATGAAAAAGGTACCGTTCAAAACATGGTGGCTTTTCCTTTTGTTTGTCATTTTAGCAAGTTTCTTGAAGAGTTTATCTCCCGTGGTACAGAGATTGAATCTAATCCCACCAAAATGGCTGCACTCAATCAAAAGATCCTTCCACTTATCAGACTTCTCGAGAGAAAGTAAGTTCCATTTTTCTATGACAGACCCACAGTCTGTAGAGTGGTGATATCAGCTATCATCTTCTATTATTTGGTGTAGTGAGCACAGTAGTCTTCCTGAAATAGATACAAAGGAAATAACTGACTCCTAGTGTCTGTCCAAATTTTGTTTTACTGATTTGTCCTTACATATTTTGTGGTCACTGTAATACATGGACACAGACCTACTGGCTTTGTACAGCTCTTTGCTTTGTAGCATGACCTCCTCTGCTCATTTTGTATCCTAGTGGTCTGCGTATCATTCATCTGTGTTAAGGCACAATGGTTTATTGCCTTTGCAAAGCCACTTAAAATATCTGGTCTGGATGAATGTGTGTGCATTCAGTTTCCTTGGTTTTCCCTGTATTTCTTTTGTAAATATGTGTTTTTCTATAAGCCTCTGCAGAAAATATTGATGATTTTGTCTTTTGGCAGGTATCCTAAAGCGCTAGACTCTGTGTTGGAGAAGCACCTGGAAGATTGCACAGATGAGGCTGCCCAAAATCTTTTTCATCAATTTATTTCTCTTTCATTAAGCTGTGGCAAGTACAAGGTAGGCAGGGTTGTGATCCTAGCTCTTAGATGGTTATACTGTCAGAAGGCTGATTTTTGACAGAGTTCTGCTCTCTCTTCCTCCTTATAAATGAAATGTCTATCATTCCCACAAAAAAAAAACAAAACAAAAAAAAACCCCACCAAACAAAAAGAAATAACCATAGCTTGATTAAGTATTTGTGGGGGGAGCTCGGTCAAAACTGTGGTAAAACAAAAGCTATCAGGTCTTTCAAGTTTTTTTGTCAGAAGGACTCATGAGTGTGATTTTTTTTTTTCCCTGGTTAAAATTTATACATTTCCACCTGCTCCGATTGCCACCAATAATATTTTTCCTTAGAAACATGGCCACTACATACACTGTAGTGATCAATAGTGACGACACAGTGGTGCCCAGCAAGGCCTCATCTTACTCTTAAGGGTGTTGTCAGTGGCAGAGGTGTCTGTTTTGGGAAAGCTGAGAAACAACTTTGTCACTGTTGAGAGAAGATGGCTTGGTCCTTTTCCTTGCACTGATTTTATGAATGTTTACAGTCGGTAACAGGGAAGAACAGAGTGACCACAGAGCTCTTCCTGTGCCATTTCTGAAGAGCAGTTGAAACTCAGCCTAACACAGAGTAACCATTACTACAACAGATCTGGCCAAGGAATTTATTATAAGAGCTGGTTAGTATTCTTGCTGTTGTTTGCAAAGATTGAAAGACTGAAAGCACCTGGGAAAATATGACGAGCCACATAAAGAAGCGCTCCCTGAATTTTTGCTCTGGTTTAACAAAGGCACAGATTCTGTGTCTGAGTAACAAGTGGATTAACAGGAAAACCAGGCATGCAGAACCGAGGCATATGACTCTCTTCCAGCTTTTAAGGTTCCTGAGATAAGTGCACGCAATTGGACTAGCAGGGATGCCTTTTTAACAGTTTCTGTCTGTGCTCTGTCACACTGACGTTGTCACTAGAGCTTTCTCAGAATCCTTAGATAAGTGTAAGGCTTTTCTAGGACATAATGGTGTCTGTGGCTTACTGTACTTTTTAAGCTATCTTCCAAAAACTGTCTGCAATAGTGAAGAAATTTAGTAATTATAATAATTAATAATAATATTAAGTTTAATAATTTAAAACAGTTATATCATTGTACTGTAATTTAACTTTCTAGGTCTTGATTATGCAGGTTTTCTTCTGGTACAAAAAATTGCTATAAGGTGGTCTGCCATTATCCTTGTGTATATTTAAAGTATTTTTAACATGCAGTGAGGTCACTGTGAAATCTGTGTTTCAGTTTCTGGAAGACTCTGATACCTCCCTTCTGCTTAGTTTGAACCATCCTCAGCCTGCTGTGCGGGTCCTGGCTCTTCAGCATTTGAAAGATGTTATTGAAACTTCAAAGGTTTGTATCTGAATCTCTCACTTACAGAACTGACTTAACATAGAATGTCTTCAAAAAGCTGTTTGCCAGACTTACCAGTTGAAGATGAGTGGTATGTGAAACTGTGCCTATGTCATTCTTACTGCTTTTCATGGTGTTTTCAGTAGGCATCTGTCACCATTTCCCCATATTCTGGAGTCTGGATACAGTTATTTTTGATTAAGTTGCTTACATTTTCATAAAATCCAAGTTAATGAAAATTTCTAGTTTTCTTTATTTTGTTATTGAAAGTTAGTCTGCCTGTGAGGTTAAATTTAGATGGTATTACCACTTCTCTTATACTAGAATTCAGAGATTTCGTTAAAAGCCTGTAAATTGTTCTACAGACAAATGATTAATTTTCCCTTTGACTGTGTTTTCCTTTATTTTTTCAGGAAGGCTTTGATCAAGTTTTCATAGAAGAAGCCATTTTTGGACGGCTCAAGGATGACAACAGAGATGTTGTGTTGTCTGCTCTCAGTTCTTTGG
Source organism: Phylloscopus whistleri (assembly GCA_017589585.1). Lineage (NCBI taxonomy): Eukaryota > Metazoa > Chordata > Aves > Passeriformes > Phylloscopidae > Phylloscopus > Phylloscopus whistleri. The sequence goes on from JADMLD010000090.1 coordinate 3,353,619, forward strand.
AGGTAAGTGTGTGTCTCTTGGCATGGAGATTTCACCTGGTCTTGAATGCGTGTGTATCTGGAATGTATTCTGTGTAGTTGTCTTGCTTGTCCTTGTGTCCTTTAACAGGATAAAGCAGCAGCACAAATTTAGGAGGCTTGTGTTGTTTGCCATCTCACAAATTCCCCCCAAATCTCTGCTACCTGATCCTTCCCAAGGTGTTGGCAGTTAAAATGAATTTATCAATTTTGTTTTTCTTTTTTTTTTATGTAGCTACCGAAGCATACTTAAATCTTTGATTATTATTTGAGGCATACTTCCTGCTTATTCTGTACTTTTTTCTATAAAAAGGCAAGCCACACTATCTGTCTTTTGGATGGAAGGTGGTGCAGTCACAAGACATTACTCTAGTGAGAGGTGCTCGGTTGAGTTTTTCCATATGCGAGTCATTTGGTCAGTTGATAGTGGCAAAGTCCTGAGCTCCAGCTCAGGTTTACTGGATAGGATTCTGGTATGCATTGTACTGATTGTTTCCAGCTAGAGTAACAGTCTGTCTTTATGGCTTCTGCTGGTAGTAGTGGAGAATATTATTAGCAGTAGTGGAATTGGTTTTGTGTGTTCATTCATTCTTGATCACCAGTAAATAGGAATAGAAGCACCTGAGTGCTCCTTTAAACTCAAGTATCTTTTGTTAATGTACCTCATATTTCTGTGATCCAGATGCTATGTAAAGTAAAAGCAATTCTTATTTAATTATAACACAGTTTGCATATCATTTATCAATTTTACCAAACATTTCCACATTCAGTAAGTTCTCCATACTTTAGCATATCAACAGGGCATACTGAGCAGCCTTATTACTTCTTTTCACCTGATGGTATTTTCATTACATGAACATCAGTAGGAATCAGTTAGTCATGTTTGAGCTCTGTTTGCACTTGGTATAGCGAATGCATTTTCCATTATGATGTGGTAAATTGTTTGTATATTGTATTTTCATTCCTTTTTCAGACTTTCAGGGAACAAGTCAATCCAGAAGTAATAGTATCAAGTCTTTTGAACATTTTCCAGAAAGCTGATCTTTCAAAGGATGGAAAGTGGTATGTTCATGCTTTTTTTTTCAGCTTACATTCTTTCTGTATAAATTATTTTTTTAAAGTAACTATAAAGAATACTTTAAAAACTGTATTTCTCTGAAAATGCTTTTTGTTATGCTATTTCTATGCTGAGTTACAGGAGAGATGTTCAATTATTTTCGTACCATTTCCCATTAATTTCTTATTTGTTCTTGTATCTGTTTAGATACAGAAAATCACCGTGGAGAGTAGAGATCAAATCAAAGAAATGTTGCTGATGTCATTGAGTAATGTATTTTCAACATGATTTGTTCTCTTTTAGGTACAAGGTTTTGGAGCAAGCAGTAAAAATTTTAGTCAAAGAGGAGATTCTGAAAGAGAAGAAGGAACTGCTAGATGCAGCAGTAATGCAGTTGTTACCTTTTATGATAATCACTAATGCAAATTCAAAATCTTCAGACTGGAAAATGGCTGTTTGTTTGTCAGAGTCTGACCTCTGCTCCTTGCATCCTTTACTGAAAGGCTGGCCAGAAGGTAGAACATTTCTTGTAACTAATTTGATAGGAGAAAACTTGTAGCAAGTTAGGACCTCATCCTTATTGAACCTAAACACATACTGAAGGAGGCAGGCTGTTAGTATCAGGCTATCATGCATATCATATAACTGTAACTTTTTAAGAAATGGATTTCTTAAAAAAACTCTTTGAAAAGAGGTAGAAATGGTTTAGTATGTTTCTGACTGATTCTAAATATTATTGAGCCACCAGTATGTTAATACATGAATTTTATACCTAGATTATTTGATTTTTTTTTTTTCCCTTGGAGCAGCTCTTGAAGAGGCAACTAAATCTACCAAGTCTGCAGAGTTGGTTGGAGTGGCCAATGAGAAAATTATTCTGCTTCTTTCTGGAAACTTGACTTCAGGGGACCCTTCCTTAGTATTGCAAATGGTAAGTGTGCTGTGTCAACTGAACCCTAAAAAGTTTTACTTGTCAGGTGGTGACTGGAATCAAACAAATGTAGAAGAATTTTGCAGGGCTGCTCTAGACACTAGTATGCTATCATCAAGCTGCTAGGCTGTGTGTGTGTATATATATATATATATAGCAAACCACAATATCATCCATGTAAAACCAATTTCTTCCTTTACATAAGGAAAAGAAGTGATTACCTTTTTTGACAGATGATTAGTTTAACTAAATTCGAGAAATTTTTAGTTTCCTGAAAAAATTTTTCTAGAGTATTAGCAAGTATACCTGTGGGTAGTTCATAGAAACCAGTGTTTGTACATTGCAGGGTTTCAAAGAGTACAATTACAGCAGACAGTAACTTTTTACCTCTGACAGAAAGTAAACAGTATTAACCCAGTTTTCATTTACATGTTCAGTTTAGTCATAGTGAAATCCCACTGTCATACTGATTTTTGTTGTCCTCCACTCTTTTTCCTAAGGTTGATGACCTGATACTCATTGCTGAAACAGAATCTGACAGTGTGAGACAGAAAGTAACTACTCATATCATTGGTTCAGTGCTTGTTCAGTGCTGCTGCAATACACAGATGAAGGAAAATTATTTTCCAGTGGCTATCAGAGTCTTCCGCTTCTTGGATAAAAAAATTCAAAATCTCAGAACTTGTGCAGAGGTAAGATATTAAAAGTGTGGAGAGGGCATTTTCTTTGTACTGAAAACAGTATTAAGAAGGTTTTGTTAATTGTTTTTACTGAAGGCCAAATTCAGAAACTTCGAGAAGGACTGAAAAATCTCACCTTCATTTCTTCTCAGAGCCAAATAAAACCACACTTGGCAATAGTGCCATTAAGAATTACTCTAATATTTTATGTGTGTTTCCACTGGAATTTTCTTGACTTATTTTGTTGAGAAGCAGCTCTAGTTTTTTCCTGTGTGTAAGAAAAGAAACCCATGTGAGCAGGGCTGCGTTTCTGTGTGTACATCCCCTCACATATACACACATAGTGGCACATGGTATTTATTCTGACCTCAGGTTATTCCATTAATGATTTCTTGTATATGCGAGTATCTGAAAGATACAGATTATTTTTCTGCAACGAGCTAGATGAAAGTGTTAAACTGACTGTCAAAAATGTTGCCATTCCAAATTCATTTGAAGAGATATTTTAGAGAGACTGATATTTTTACTCTTCTGTTACCTCATTTATGTACACTGTAATTATGGTAGAAGGAGCTGGCATAGGTTTTAAAATTGCAGATGCAAGTTTCAATGTAAAATCAAAAATGTAATTCACTCCATAAGGATACCTCTTTGGAGGCTGGAAATTAAATGTTGCTGAATTTTAATGCTATGTTTCTGTTTTCTGATGCAAGGAATTGTGACAGAATACATTAAAATCGATTTTCATTCACAGGAAACTCCCTTAAATTGGTCTGTTGAAACAGTGGAGGAAACTTTGGTGCCTAAGGACTTGTTAAGTGCATATATAGAAAAGCTGAATAATGATGAGACTGCTCATGCAGAGGACTCAGCTATGGTCCTGTTCTTATTAAAAAACTTCATTAATGGCCTAAAACCTCCCCTGTCCTTTTCAAAAGGTAGGTGTTAAGATTTTGCCTGTCCCTTACATCAATGAAAAAGGAAAGTTAATTTTTTTTACTTCAGAAGTTGATGGAATCAAGATGTTGCTTCCCCAACCTTCTCCTTTGTTATTGACATCTGTAAAGATTACTTACTTGTGAACATGAAATCAGCCAAATGTATTGTCCTCTTTTAACTAGAGATGTCTGTTTTCTCCTGGTTTCTGAGGGTGTTCCTATGCACCTGCTGTGTCTAATTATAACCTGCATTTTTTAGAGGAATCTTGGTGGAATCCCGAATCTCTGCATCGAGATAGCCAAGACTATCTGCACCTCCTTTTGGGGCTGTTTGACCTGCTTGTCAGTGGAGCTAGTGAGGGAAGGAATGCACTTCAGTACAGAGCACTGATGAATCTCTTATTCAAGGTATTTTTGCATTTGTTGCTCTGAATTATGAGTCATCGACTATTACATGGTTGCATTAGTTTTAAGGAAAACTGAGAAAAATGATCAACAGGCCACGCAACGCGGCTTACTGTGTACACAGTACTTACTGTGAGGAGATGGAAGTTACTTAACCCTAGTTAAATGTAATAATGGAAAACTAAAGTTAAGAAAAAATCAAAACAAAGCACAAATGGAGTAGTTGAGGCAAAGATGAAAACATAACACTGATTTGCAAGACAAGATCAAGAGCCTAAAGTTTGAGCAAAAAGTTTTGGTTCTGTCTGGTAGCACAACAAAGGGTTGCTCTGTAAAATTTGGTAGTGTTTAAATACAGAAACTGAAAGGAAAACTTCTAGGAGAAATTTTGTTTCCTTTGGTTTTTCATGTGCATATGTAATAATGTCTGGACTTGTATATACATGCAGCATTTACTCGAAAACTTTTTCTTCCCAAAAGATAGTGTTTCTCTTTTTCTGAAACAAAGTTCTCTTTCAGTGTATGCCTTGGAAGTGGGTGGGATGGTTTATCAAATGTTTTCAGTAGTAGTTTGCCAAATAAATTAAACAAGTGCTTTTTTCTTTTTCTTCCTTTTCTGTTGTGTTAAATCTAAGGTACATCTAAAAGATTCAGATGTTCTCTTCAAATTCCTCTCCATTTTATGGACTTACAGTTATAACCTTTCAAATCAACTGAACTATGAAGTCAGTGCAATGCTACAGACTCAGGCTCTGTATATTGGCTATGCACTGCTTGAATCACAAACAAACCAGAAAAATAAACAACTCTTATCACCATCATCTCCAGGTAAGTAAAACACTATCATCTATCTATCTATCTATCTATCTATCTATCTATCTATCTCTCATCTTAAAACTCAATCACAGTACATTTTAATTTTGTGCTATTGTACTATATTTTGTACCATGAAGGGTATCTTGAGTTATTTATGTTTAGCTGTACTGGACTGAGACAGTTCTCTTGCTGATTCACTGGTGCAGTTTTAAGTCCAAGCTTGAAGTAAGTGCAGCCACTTTTTTTCATTTTAGAAGTGTAAAAAGGAGCACAATGCTGTGCTGAAGGAGTCTGTTACAGGACATTACTGTCTGTGCAGTGTCAGGGTGTGACAGTCAGTAGCAATATATGAGCTCTGAGCTTAAACATGAGTATAAGTACTGTGATGAAATTCAGAGTCATGAATCTGAGTCTCGTCTTGGTTTTATGTACCCTAGAGGTTTACAGTGAAAAAACTTGTTAATTCCAAAGTAATGTTGATGCCTCTTCAGGGACAGCTACAGTAAAATTTTCATCACTCACTTTACTCTGTTTTTTTCCTCCTTCCCTCCTTCTTGCAGTGGTGATATCTTTGCTAATTAACTTGGGTAGTCCTGTGAGTGAAGTTCGAAGGGCTGCTCTCAACTGCCTCTGTTCCTTGAGAGGAGTAAAGGAGTGTCTGTTCCATCCTGTCCTTCAGCATTTGGAACAAAAGACAGAAGAGATTGTATCTGACCCTACATACATAGCACAGGTATTTTTTTAATTAAGGTGTACATTAATACAAGTTCTGTCTGCTGCTGAGAGGTTCTGTCTTACAGAAAAAAAATCAAGTTAACCAGGAAAGTTAATTGTCTTTGTATCCTGTAGTGGATTGATTTCTAATTTTTTTAAGAACTATAAAAATTTACTTCGCAGCTTTGCAAATTTATCAAGTGATTTATTACACACAGAGAGCTGAGAACCTAAGAGGCATTAACAATTGTTTATTTCCAGATGAAGAACTCTGCTTATATCTAGATTGCAGTGTTATGAAAGCATCAAATAATTGTTGTTTTAAGGCATTTTTATTGCAAGAAAAGAACTTAATTTTCCCTTTGCTAATGAACTAGATTATGGGAACTCTATTTGAGGAGCTTGAGACACAGCCAAAACAGAAATCCCAGAAGAAAAAATTGTTGGAAGCTTTGGAAAACATACTTGATTGTGTACAGAGCCCTATTTTCCCATCATATATTGCAAGAAACTTAATGAAAATTCTCCATGAAATCCATGGTGAAGTAAGTTCTGCTTTTGAGTTTTTTTATGGTTTTTGCACTTGAGTGAAATGCTGAAATCACATTTCATTTAGTAATAATGCTGTTAAATAATTCCATAATGCATTAGATTATTAGGTATTAAGTTGACACCTCCAATAATATGCAGCAAAGCTGCAAAGTATGGTTTAACGAAACATAAAACATGCTGCTTCCAGGAATGTAATGGCTGCAGAATTTTGCATTGGGATTTTTAAGGAAACTCCCTTGATATTACTAAAAAAGACTATTTCAGAAGAGATTGTTACAGAAGGAATGTATTACCTTGGTTAGTGAACATAGAGTTTTCTGTAGACAATTGCAAGGTATTAAGTAGTACTGTGAATTTCTTTTATATATATTAATCTACTCTTATCCAGCACATTCAGAATTCTCTAGGTGCTGGAAAATACATGGCTTCAAAGTTCAAAAAATGAATTAAATTAGAATTTTTATGTTCTGTTCAATTGAATCTATCTTGAAAAGATTGTGAACTGCAGTAGAGGGGGCGAGTGGTTTTGCTTCACATTTGGGTTTTGTGGAAAACAGCAGTCATAAATGGGTAGAAGAATTACCTTGTTTGTGTAGTTTGAAATTATGAAATACTGCTCTGCAAAGGAGAATAGCTAAGGAGCAGGTGAGCAGGTCCTTGGGGTAATCTCATATTGTGTCTTGTACTTTTCCCATTGAACAGGTATTACCTAAAATACTGTGTGCAGGGTGGTCCGAGAGAGGGGATGCTGCAGCAAAATGAAGCTGTGCTAGGGGAAAGTTGTTAAATTGAGAATGGATAAAAACTTCTGTTACACGTTTTCTGTTTGCAGATGGTTCTCTCTCACCTCTTGCCTGCACTAGACCGTTTGCTAGAGAAGGTCTTTAACAAGCCTGAGGCAATGTTAAAAGATGAAGTCATTCTCCTGCATCTAATGCTTGGGAAGTTTAATGAATATTCAGCCACCCTCCTGTGCAAGAATCAGCAGAGTCTGGATTTATTTATCAAAAGTCTGCATGCTGCCAAGAAGATATATGAAGAAATTCCACCATTTCAGATCACAGCACTTGGGCAGGTATGGCTTTATGAAAGAGCTTTTGTTTATTTTTATGCTTAAAGCAGCTAGCAGTGTTTGAGAATGGATTTACAAGGGCTCTTTCTGTGTGGAGGAGTCCATAGCTTTTGACCTGTCTTTTTTTTTTGACCTACAAGATTTTGATGTCTCCATAGTGTCTTTGAAACATCTGAACAGGCTGCGGAACTTGAACTCTTAAAATTATCAGGAAATATTGCTGCATGCTCTATTTTTTGCATTTTGACAGGCACAAAATAGCAAGACTGTATTTGCACACAGATGAATTCCTGTATCATTACTGATACTACTGTTCCACAGGTTTTAGGTTTTTGTTGGTCAGGCAAAGCTTTACCTAATGTTTTTCATCTGAGGAAAAATTGTCAACAAAATACAGTAGGTGAGAAATAGTTTCATTTGAAGGAAGCTACAAATTCAGACCTGTATTGGCCAGGTGTTGGCATGTACTTCCCAAAAGGTGGCAACAAGTTTGTTCCTCACACCAGTCAAGTTGTGTGAAAAATTCCAGAAATCAGTTTGTCTGTTGGATATTTCCCATGGATGTGATTTACATCTTTAACGATTCCTGGATATATACAAATACATAGTTAATATGCAAATTTTTGCAATATTGTGTGGTGGGATGTATCATACAGAATCCAACATATATTAATTCCACACCTTGTGATTTTGTTACCCTCTTAAAGTAAACCTCTCTGCATCCTTCTTTTTCCCCTTTTGTAGATTAGTAAGCCCTTCTTTGCAGCTGTGTCGGATGGGATGGTGCAACAGAAGCTACTGAAAGTACTGTTTGACTTACTCTTGAACTGTAAGAACCCACTTTGTGCCCAGACAATCAGCAGTGTGTTTAAAGGGGTAAGTGGCAACCTCCAGGACACAGGCATATGTTCAAACCTGTGTGATTTTGTGTCACCTACATTCAGTAACACTTGTTCTTTATATCATTTATAGCAGGAAAGGAATGGGAAGCTTTTTGTGAAAGAATAGAATAGTGTTAATGGCATGAGAAGTTTGTTAAATGACTGCTTTTAAAAGGTGTTTCTTTAAAAGCTACAGTCATTTAGTACACTAAGTGAATGAATTCAGCAGAAGTCACTTCTTTTTGGCTGCACTGATTTTCATTTTCTGCGATATGACAGGAATATATGGATTATATACCCATAAGTGCATGAAAGGGATGTGTTTTTTTAAAAACAGGCAGGGCACAGGCATGTGATGTGACAAATTGTTCATTGATGCTTGCCTTGTTATTGTTTTGTTTCAGATTACAGTGTGTGCTGAGCAGATTGTCAAAGAACTGGAGCCTCCTGAGAAAACCAAAAGTCTGACCACTGTGCAACAGACTAGAAGGCAGAAAATGCAGCAACAGAGGTAAAATAACTAGAAACCAACAAGTATTATCTGTGCAGTTTGAAAACACCACTTGTCTTAGTACATTGCACAGTTTGTACTGAAAACACAAGCAGCTATTTCTTCTTTTCCTGTCCACAGTAAAATAAATCCAAGCTACTTTTGGCATGAAAAAACCAACTCACGTCGCTGTTTGAGAATTGATGGAAATACAGTCAAAATATATTAAAAAATTCAGTATATTTAATGGTGACAGTTGCTGTTATAGAATCTTGACACAGTTGAACAAGATCCATTTTTCTTAATAGTAAGGTTAGTTTCAAATATAGAAGCATGGACAAGTTGCATACACTTGGCTGAAACCTAGCAGATGTTCATCAAAATATTCATTAGTTGACTGAAAAACAGTATTTTGTTTCCAGTAAGATGGTAATATACTCATTAGTTTTTAGATCTTTGTCCTGTTTCTTCTCTCCATTCTCATAAGGAACTGTTTTTTCACTGTACTTACTCTCTTTAAACATTCTTTCAGCCGTATTGAAACAGGATATTGAGTTAATTTTCCTGGTTTGACCTAGAATAGCTTTTCTAATTTTCCTTCACTTGGCCATTTTGAATAATCATCACCTGTTAGATTGACCCATCTTTAAACTGTACCTGTCACAGTTTACAAACACATAGGCTCACATAACCCCCACTGCCTGCACAGTCAGTGTGTTAACCACTAGTAGTCCAGAGAAGCAAGTTTCCTGGATGGCAAACTGATCATAATTTGGACAGTTACCTGGTAACAGATTTTTTTTTCCCACTTCCAGAAGTATTTCCAAGAAATACTTGTTTTTTCAAGTTTGGTCTGAATTTTGTTTTTTATTGTTTGTTTAAAATGTGTTGCTGCTTCAATCAAAAGCCCATACCTCTCCAGGGAGCAGCAGTAAAGGGCATACATTACTGTGTGAAAGAAAAATTGTCTTTTTTTACTCAGCTGTGTGAGTGTGTTTCCTGAAGCACTGTAGCATTTCCTTTGCAAATCCCTGATTGTTTGTCTTGTGTTTTTAGAAAGGCTCAAGATGCAGAATTGGCACCAGAAACCAGGCAGTTCAGCTGGCAGAGGGTGATGCTTATTCTGGAGTTGCTGCAGCATAAGAAGAAGATTCGGCGTCCGCAGGCGTTGGTACCTGCACTTTTCAACCTTCTGAGCAGGTGACTGTGCCCCCACAACAGAGCCCTGGAGCCTTCTCTTCTGCAGCAGACACTGTAAAGCATGGAAATATGGGCTGCTGTGTCTCTGCTTTGTTGACATGTCCTGTTGTTTAGCTTGCCTTTTTCAACTGAACTTCTTAATCAGAGGAGGGGAATGGGAAGTTATTACAATTTGTTTCCCTTTGAAACAATAAGATTTTTACCTGATGCATAGCTTCTCTTGCGTGAAAACTTTATCAGGCAGAAAGCTTGGGATTGCCAAGAAGAATGACACCTGTCCTAAAACTGGGATAATTGGCAGGACTTGTGTCTTCAGCAGGGCTATTCTAATTCTCTAAGCTTTGAAATTCCTCCCAACACATTGTGGAACAGTCTTAGTCCAGTGCAACCTAAGGAAACTATTGTTTGTCCTGCCAGCCCTATTTCCATGCACTTAGGAAAGTTTATATGTAGACTGGGTGTTTGCCTTTCTTTCCTTATGACTTTCTTGTACATAGACTGGCAATTATAGTCCAGGTTATACTCATGTTTTTGGCAGTGCTTTGATAAATGTCTTCTATTAGACCAGTTGATGCTTTTGAAAACAAGAAAAAAGAAATTTTTGGCAAAGAAACTTTGGAAGCCTCAGTTTAGAACTTATGTGGAATTAAAATTGCAGTTTCTTATTTGTGTCTTAATATGCAGTTTGGTCTTTTTTTTTTTTCTGTGTCATTTTTTTCATGAATGTATAGGTGTCTGGAACCCATGGCATCAGAAGAAGAAAATATGGAATATACAAAGCAGCTGATCCTCAGCTGCCTGCTGAACATCTGTCAGAAATTGTCATCAGATGGTAGCAAGGTCCCAGCAGGTAAAAATCACCAGACTCATCTCTTGGTAGTTCTCTCATCAGGTCAGCATTAAAACAATGGTCTCTAACTTGGTTTTTTTCTTCAGTCTACACTGTTTTGTTGAGAAGAGAGAGATTCCTCTATAAGCGTATACAAGTTTGCCTTCCTAATCATTTTTTGTAGATGCATTAGGTATAGTTTGCAAAGTGAAAACAGTGCTTGAGTGTACTGTTTATTCCTACATGGCTGATCACTAATGTGTTAATCAGTGAATATTTTTACCTGCAGATATCCTGGACAAAGAAAAATTCAACGTGGAACTGATAGTTCAGTGCATCAGGATCTCCAAAATGCCCCAGACACACCACCATGCTCTGCTGCTCCTTGGTGCTGTTGCTGGAATGTTTCCTGTAAGTAACACCTGGAATTTACGTGTCAGCTCTTCTCTTTGGTTTCCAAACATGGGGTAGAGTGAAGAACAGAGGCATCTGTTCTGTGGGGAGAAACTTCCTCAACAGGAGCCAGAGGCAAAATGGACAGGCTCCCTGCTCTTTTGGGGCTTTCTATTCCATTTTAGTTGAAAACAAACCTGTCTTGATGATTTGGTCACCACCATTTATGGCTCGCAGTGGAGTGCAGTAGAAATGGGAGAAGCTCTCTGACACCAGCCCTGCCTCACCTTCCCACTGTGGTCACAGTTCTCATGCCTTGTTTCTTCTTTCTCCTGCTTTTTAATATAAAAAGGGAAAACACCTGGCCTGATAGCACATGCATTCTTACAAGTTCCTGTCTTGTACAACACTGAAGAATGTAATTGTAGTTGATAATAAAACTGTGTTGTTCTGATTTTAATTGACCAAGAAACAGGCCTTTTCTTGTATGGACTGAAATTTGACTGGACAATGTTCTCAGATTCTTTTGCTTTGAAACTCTAAACCAGCAAAATGTATCCAGGAGTATCAAACTCAGTTTGTGTCTTTATATTCACCTCAATATTTTCTCTACACATTTGGAAAGGTAGCATGTTTTCTGAAAGACAAAATTGTGATGATTTTGATAAATTTTTGGAGGATTTTGTGATTTTATTTTTGGTGGGTTTTTGTTTCCATCTTAATGCCATCACCTGCTATAGAACCAGGCACTTATTTTACATTATTATTGGCTCTTACAAAAATTTTCAAGGTCAGAAGAGAAGGAAACATTTTGTATTCACCTCATCTCACATTTAAAATCTAAACCACTTCTTCCAGTCACTAAAACCAAATGAAAAATATGCCCATAATTTATTGCTCTAAGTCCTGGCAAAATCTAGGAAACTAACTTTTGAGCTGACACCTCTAATCCAGCCTTCTTAAAATTGGTTACTATGATTACAGTCTAGGCCCCCAAAAAGCCAAAACTTGACATGAGCATGGTTGGTTTACACTGTGTGATTGTGAATATTGCAGATGCAATATTGTGATTGTGAATATTGCAGAATATTACAAAAAAAAGGTGGCTGGGAAAATCACTGGAATCTGTGCCACAACCACATTTGTGCTTCTGCAAATGTCCTTATAGCTGGTTTTACTTGTATTCACCTGAGAGTGAATGGAAGGATAAAAGGTGTTTTATCACACTAAACTCTGAATTTCCCTTCTCTAATTACTCGCCTAGATGTGTGTCTTAGTTTCTAAATAATGTTTACAGCTCCACCAATCACACAGTAAGCAGCGTTAAGGGACAATATGCATTTAAAACTCACTTAGGGGGATTTTGAAAGATAATCATGATTCTCTCTTGCTTTTTTGGGGTGTTTTTATAGGAATCTAGTGTCATTTGTGGGAATGAAAAATGCCTTAAGGTATAATATGCACAGCAGCATGAACTAATTTCATCTGTTCTTTTCCAGGATAAAGTTCTTCACAACATTATGCCCATTTTTACATTCATGGGAGCAAATGTCTTGCGTCTGGATGATACCTACACTTTCCAAGTAATTAACAAGACAGTGCAGATGGTTATTCCTGCTCTTATACAGGTACATTTGTCTACTTAATGGAAAGACTATTAATTAAGTAAATTATTTAGTATATTTGTGGTAGAGTAAGTTGTCACCTACTAGGATTATTTTGATAGACTTTAAATTGTATGTAATATAATGTAATTTAGACTCCTCTATCTCTCCAAGTTCATCTGACTGCTGCTTCTTTTCAGTCTTTTGAGTTCCTGCACTTTATAAATGGTTTAGCCAAAATTACCACAACTATACATGGGGAGGACCTGAAACATACTTAAAGTTCAAGCTTTTTGTCATAAAAATTGCCAGCAAGTTCAGTAGAGGAACCATTGGAAGGAAGAATCTGGTTATTAGTCCTGTAATATGTCATGGTCATAGGAATAGTAGACATGGTCTGAAAGAAGTGGAAGTGCCTTTATCCTTCCAGCTTGTGTTTGTGGGGCTTTTCTTGGTTTTGCCTGGACCTCTTAGATAAATGGCTATAAACCAAAACTGAAATAGATCCTTGTTTTTCAAATCAACATTCTCTTCATTCAGATTTCACTTGCACTTAAGAAATCTTAATTCTTGATCATAATTAGATTTAAACATGAAACATGATGTATAAATGTCATGTAAAAATTATTTGGGGAAAAAATGTCTTCAATAACAGGCTGAAGATTTCTCAGATTATTTTTAATTATATGTGTACACAATTTTCATCCTTTTGTAGTTCCTGTTCTATAAAAAGAGAGACAAATTGATTTCTTCAATTTTTTTCTTTAAAACCTTTCCTAGCAGCCCACACAAGTTTCTGTGACAAATTATTTGTGGCACAAGATTATTACATGTGGGAAGAGACTAATGTTACTTGAGACCATGTAGCCCATGTATATTAATTTTCCTAGGCCCTTGAATCTAAGACTGTAACTCAGGCAAAGTTTTCTGAAAGATGTGGGTTTGCTTTCTCTTGAAAATGTCTTTTTTGTTTCAGCTGATGCCAAATAGAGTTTTTCTCTTTTTTTTTCTTTTTTTTCCCCCTTTTTTTAATTTTATTTGAAGCATCTTCCTTTAACACTGAAAAGGAACTGTATTATTAAAAACTTTATTTGGGAACACTTACGCTTTCCTTGAGAGGATGCATTTGGCAATGCCGTTATCTGGCACGTAGTCCTTTCTCTGATTTTCTGAGTTGCAAGGAAGACCTTGTACCCATCTGCAGTAACCTGTCTCAACTGCTGTCCGTGTGCACAGGCTGAAGACAGTGACCTGTCAGAGTGCTCAGGAAGCGTGGAGGAGGTGGTGACCAAGATCATTCGTGTGTTTGTGGATGCCCTGCCCCACGTGCCAGAGCACCGGCGCCTGCCCATCCTGTCCCAGCTGATCACTACGGTGGGAGGAGACAAATTCCTCTGGGTTCTCCTGGTGCTGCTCTTTGAGCAGTATGTCACCAAAACTGTGACAGCAACGTCAAGCACAGACAAGGTTAGCGGGCTGAGGGGGTCAGCTTTTTCCTTGAGAGCCTGATCTCTTTTGTTCATGGTCTTGCCTTTTAAGGGGGTTCTCAGTAAGCCCCAGGTTATGCTGGAAAAGCCCTGGATTAGTGCTACAGTAGAACCTGATGGTGATGTTGACTATGACTTGTACTGTACATTCAATAGTGTTATGTCCTGGAGCCTGAACAATAAATCAGATCATATTGTACAGCAATCCTTGATCTGAAGAGCTGATAATCCAATTATGTAGTGCTTCAATAGTAATGAAATCAGTTGGGTTTTTTTTCTTCAGTTGTGTTTGTGAAACGTGATACTGGTCTTTCTCTACAGACCAAGATGAAAACCCTATTAAGTTTTTGTGTAGGCAGACCATGAGATCAGGTGAAAGCATAGTTTATGGGGAAAACAGAAAGAATTATTAAAGGAACATTTAGTCTTTGCTGCAAGAGTTTAATCTCTCTCTACACCCTCTGGAGCTATGTTCTCTCCAAGATCTTGCTGCTTTTACCACTGGTGTTAATCCTGGCAGTGTCCAGCTCAGCACAGCATTTTCACAAGCTCACTGAGGAATTTTTGAGTATTTTTATTATTATTATTGATAGAAATAGTCTTTCTTAATCCTTGAAATATTTCTCTTTTTTTTCTGAACCATTAACAGGATGCTGTTCTGGAAGCAGACACTGAATTTTGGATTTCCATCTGCTGTGAATTCAATGTATGTTCACAGTTCCAGAGTGTGATGAAAATAATCCAGTACCTGACAGAGCTGCCAGAGAACAAAGAAGGTAACCACAAAACAGAGCCAGAAAATGCATGTAAACCTTCCTAATATAAGAGGCAAGGGGTAGTGGTTTTAAACTGAAAGAGGATAGATTCAGACTAGATATAAGGAAGAAACGTTTTACTCTGAGACTGGTGAAGCACTGGACCAGGTGTCACAGAGAGGTGGTGGGTGCCCCATCCCTGGCAGTGCTCAAGGCCAGGCTGGATGGGGCTTGGAACAACTGTAATTTTACTTTGTTTCTGTGATCAGAAATGAAATATCTTCTTTTCTTGGATGCAAATTTGTTTTGTCAATGTCTTCAACAGATGATCCTGGGACAAAAAAGTTAAGAACGTGCAAGACAAAGCCAAAAAATCAGGATGGGCAGCTCTTTAATGTGGAGTCTCACTCCGACAAACAACTCCGGCACTTCAAATTCTTGTCAGTCTCCTTCATGTCACAACTTCTGTCCTCTCAGAGTTTTGTGAAAAAGGTAATAATGGCAGTTTGCTGCTAGACTGATCACAGTAAGTGATTGTGCCATATTGTAATAGCTGAGGTATACTCTACTTTTTAGTATAACTTTATATTCAAAGGGGTGGCACTGTCCAGTGTATCTTGCTGACACCTTTACTGACAGTTTTGAAACCTCTCAGTAATGTTATTTATTTTTTAATAAGGCTTTTTCAGACATACTCCATTTATGTGATTAATGCATAGGTAACCAAATTAAATTCTGATCCCAGTATATTCCCACTGGCTTTATGGATCTTGGGATTTCACTCACAGCCTGTGTAACTCCAAATTCAGTGTGGGATTCATGCTGTTAATTGAAAAGACAATGTTATGAATTTCAGACTCTGACTCTAGCTGGTAGTCCCAGTTTTTCAGCTGAAAATCATCCACCAGCATGAAATGTATTTGCTAATGTAACTGCATTGCCCAAGATTCTGACATTTCCTTCTAGAATGATGGCTTAAGTACAAATGTAGGGAGTCATAATTACCATGTTAGTGGACATTTGATTCAAAAAACCCCAAATCTGTGTATTCTGGCATTTTAGTTTAATGAAGGGAGGTAAGTTTCATATTTTCATTCTTGCTTTTTAAACCAGATAGTTGAATATGAAGAAACAGAAGAACTGCAGGAGTTGGAACAGAGGTATGCTTTATATATGCCCTACCCCCATTTTTAGCTTTTACTGCAACCCAGGAATATCTTTAAGTGTACTGCCATTAGAATATCTTATACTCTAATAATACTTTTTAATATCCTCTGCAACAAGCAGTATTTATTATGTGCAAATTACTTGGTTTTAGTTTTGTTTTTTTCTTTTAATAGAATGTGGAGCTTTTTATTTCTGAAAGATTGCTCTACCCAATATCTACTCTTCTTCTGTATTTTTGATAGAGGTTGTTTACTGCTATTCATGTATTCATGCTGAATCACTATTCATGCTATTCATGTCTGAATCACTAAAGGAATTCCAGATTTTTAGCAAAATATATTGGTTCATTAGTACAAAAAAAATTATTCACTGTTCACAGGTGCCTCAGTAATCAAAGATCACAGTTGTAGCCATTGTGCTGTAAAATCCAGTGATATGAAATTGAGGGCTTCTTTTGCAGAGGCCTAACTTTTTTTTATGTTTGTTCCAAGAGAAAATGGGTGTAAGATTTCTTTTAAATGCTGTGTTCCATGAATGCTCATTTTTAATTTTTTTCTGTTTCATTTCCTTGTATTTTTGTTGTCTTGTGAGATTTTATGCTTTCCAGTAGCAACAATGGACTTCTTTCGTCTCCTTGTTACTTACTAAAAGTTATTTCCTTTCTGTCTAGGCTGTTAGAAGAAGTTCTTCACTATATAAACACTGTGGCATCTTCAGTGGAAGGAAATGTGGACAAGCCAACAGCCAAATTTTGGAGGGTTCTGCTTAGCAAATGCTATGATATGCTGGATAAAGTATGTCTCACTAGCCCTCATGTTAGCACTGGGACATGGCTGCTCTTGCTTGTTAATGTGATTGTAAACTTTGTAGGGTTTCTTGTTGCATCAGTACTATATTTCATTAGATGGTCTGCAGCCTGGTACATCAGTGTTTAAACTCAGCTAACAACAGCTTCTCAAAACAAGCAGAAGAAAAATCAGAATGCTTGTTTCCTTTAGTTTAATATTCTGCTGGCTGTAAGCAGTCATTTCCCGATGTCTGGTGGAGAAAAATGGCTCTTGGCAGCATTTCTCACTGTTAACTCATAAAATGACTTAACTAATGCTGTTGCATATTTCTACATGAAATTAAATCCCTACACTTTTCATCTTACTATTTTTTTCTGATTAGAAATATAATTTGAGTCGCTATCTTGTTGCATAAGTCAGAACATACTTCTTTTTAAGGCTTGGAATTTGGTTTTTACCTGTAAAGCATATTCCAGTTTTCATGATGTACATGCAGAGGTCGTTGGCAGAATTATTTTGGGTAAAGAGGGATAGCTCACGAGAGCAGACAAAAGAGCTTGCTGAGGAAATCTCAGAGCTAGTGGATAATGGCTGCTTAGCAGGCAGTGAACACAGACTAGCTGAAACCTGCTTTGTTGTTTTGCATGCCTCAGATACAGCATTGCTGGCTTGTCCTCTCTTTTGGATCCTGAAACCCATGAAAAAAGTTGAAGAGAGTCTTGTTAGGAGGCTACCATGTCACAGTGCATGCAAAAGCATCCATGGTATTGTTGTGTTTGTTTTCTTGTAGGTTAATGCCTTACTGCCCACAGAAACCTTCATCCCTGTAATTGGGGGGCTGATGATGAATCAGCTGCCGTCGGTGAGACGCAAGGCCATGGACCTCCTGAACAACAAGGTGCAGCAGCGCACCAAGTGGCAGAAGAGCCAGGTGAGGCAAAGGGGTTAAACCCAGTTCCTTTAGCAAAAGTACCCAGAGAGAGACTGATGTGCAAGTGTTTGACCCCATGTAAAGATGCCAAGTACCAGTGCCAAGCCTGCAAAGGGCTCTTGAGCAGTGACACGAAGGCTACCTGCCCACAGCTACCTTGCATGTCCTGAGTTTCTAACTGTGTGTCTGATGTGTGTGTTCTCCTGTCCTCTCAGGTCCTGCAGCTCTTAGAGCTGGTTCCTGAGCTCATCGCCATTGTCAAGTGTAGAAGAAAGGAGGAAGAGGAGGAGCAAGCCATCAACAGGCAGACTGCTTTGTTCAGCCTCAAGCTGCTCTGCAAAGGTTTTGGCACAGAAAATCCAGCACCATTTGTGCCTGTTCTGAAAACTGCAATTGATCTCATTTCTTCAGAGAAGGAGGAAAAAAATGTGATGGGAAGTGCTTTGCTCTGTATAGCTGAGGTCACCTGTACACTGAAAGCCCAAGCAATACCTCATCTTCCAAGGTACTGTTGGGTTCTTCTTAACAGAACCATCTGCAGCAGGAATTAGTTATACCAAAATGCTGATGAAGACCAGATGGCAGTCTGCCCTGTGTGTGTTTTGTGTAGACAAGATTAAAAGTATTTCTAATGCTTTGTGGTCACAGAACGAAGAAACTAGTGGGGAAAATTGCAAGACTTTATAATGCACACTAGAGTTCCTGAAGGAGTCTGCTGCTGTCACTAGAGAGGCAGCCTTTATGGCTTTAGAAAAATCAGACCATAGTTTGTATTTTTTCTGTAGAACAGATTGCATTTAAAAACATGAGAATGAGTACAGTTGAAAACCCTTCGTGCTACATTATTTTATCCTCCCTAGTCAAGAAAAATCCAAGTATCTAACTTGCTCCTTGTAAGACTGTTTCATTTCTTTACACATCTAACTCTCTTATTGTCATTAAATCTTTAAACTAAAGACGGGCTTTGAGTAATGTGATAGAGTTAAAAGTGTTGATCTAGTTGATCTTTAAAGATTTCTTCTGACCAAACCATTCTGTGATTCTAAATCTAATATCCTTCATTAGCTTCAAAATAAAATATGGCAATGAGCCCAGAAAACTGAGTTTTCTCAAATACGCATATAAAAGTTCTTGTGAAAATTGTCCCTGCAGGCTTAACAGATGGATTTATTTGATTGGAAGCCTACCTCCAAATGGTCACCTTTCTCTCTTTATGTTTGGTTGTTCACAGGCTGATGCCAGCACTCTTGAAGACTTTAAAAAGTAAGAAGGAGCTGATCTCCAATGAGATTTACCTGCTGAGTGCTGTCACTGCTCTGCTAAAGGTTGCAGAAACACTGCCACACTTCCTTAGTCCTTACCTTTTGGAGTGCTTGTTGCAGGTGAGCTCTGTGACTCCTACAGGTGTGTAAAGGGGGGACAGGACCTGCCCAGATTGCAGAAGAAGCTGTAGAGATTGCTTTTTTCCTCTGAAACTGGAGTGTGTGCCAACTATGTGAAAGTTCACAACATACTCTTCTACTCACTTTCTTATGCAGGTAACTCAGATGCAGAACCCAAGAGCATCTCCTTCTCCTCCCTCAGATAGGCTGTATATTGCCTCTCTGAAAAGGGAGACAAATCATGAAAGATCATTCTGTAACATCCAGTCTCCTCAAATGTGTGTCTGACACTCTTGTTGGAGTCATTCTAACCCTCTGCTGCTGACATGGGCATTATTCAGTGTTTCTCCTCTTTGTACACAGACAGCTTAATGTAGGGTGTTCCAAGTGGTGCAAACAGCAAAATTCCTGTCTGACATTTGCAGCAGGCAAATATTATAAAAAAAGGTTTTAAGTTGCTAAGCAGGCCTAACTTTTGTTGGAATTCCTCACAGGTTGTCCGCTTGGAAAAGATTGTGTCCGAGTTTGGTCCTTCTTCCCAGATCAGTGTCCGTGTAGCAGCACTGAAAACCATCCTAGCGACGAGGCTGGCGCCCCGAATACTCCTGCCTGCAGTCACCAAGTGTTACAGTGAAGTGCTGCATACCCGCAAGGTAAGGGCCTTTGTCATCCTTTAGTGCTGTGGTAAAGAAGAAATAAGAAAGAAATAAAGCCAAAATTGGGTTCAGCTGTGTCCTCTCCCAGCGCCTTGGCCACCACCAGCCCACTCACTGTGGCAGAGGAGTGAGAAACAAAGGAAGTCTCACAAGGACTGTTCAGCAATAGCTAAAACACTGCTGTGTAATCAGCATTGTTTTGGTCACTAATCTAAAACACAGCACCACGTGAGCTGCTCTGGAGAAAATTAACTCCATCCCAGCCAAATCTACCGTAGTCTTTATATTATAATCTGGGGGTTTTGTACAGCTGCAGTGATTCAGGAAAGATAGAGCTGGAACAGGTCCAGCAGTTTAATGTCCTTTGCATGTGAGATGATGAATGCTTGGGAGATCATCCCATTCATAAAGGACTTCATGAATGAGTCAGAATTCTCTCCCGTATGGCAGAGAGTAGACAAAATGCTTTTCAGGAATCCTACTAACTTAAGCCCCCAGAAGTACAGGGAAAAAGCTTATTTATTTTGTCGGCAGTATTTCAGCAAGTAAATGCATGAAGTACGTAAATCCAATTCCCTAGTTATGTTCCTCAGTTACTGTCAATATCACAGGTGTCTTTACATTGCCTTGCTTTTGTTTTGGCAGAACTGTCTGGGTCCCCTTATGAACATTTTGAAGGAGCACATTGCTGGTATGGAGAAGGAGCACCTGATCTCCCATCAGCCTGAACTGACAGCATTTTTCATGAAAGTCTTGGACTTCCGAACAGAGCATGCCGAGGTAGCTTGATTGGGAGGGTGAGCAGCAGCTGCACCTCTCTACATGCCAGTTCTATCACTTGTTTAAAAACAGATTAGTAGATTCTGTTGTATGCGTGCTCTGAAATTCTGGGTATCAGATATTTTGTTCCAAATCGGTTTTATGGTAGAAAACATGTTAGTTGAGTATTTATTCTGAAATAGGCAAAATTAAAATGTGCTTTGAAAGCTCAAATCCTTACATTTCAAACTTAGGATTATGTTTTCTCATTTTTCCAGGATGATTTAGAGGAAGTTGGTAAGATAGAGGCTTACATTATTGACTGTCTGATCAGTATGGTTATGAAACTTTCCGAGGCTTCTTTCAGGCCCCTCTTCTTCAAGGTAAGAAGTCTGCATCAGCATGTAATGTAATTCATCTGCATCAGCATGTTTGTGTTTTCCTGCACAGACACAGGAACAGCTAACATGCCTTTCACTTTCAGCTCTTTGATTGGTCCAAAACAGAGGATAGCCTAAGAGACAGGCTGCTGACATTCCACCGAATAGCAGACTGCATTGCAGACAAGCTCAAGGGCCTCTTCACCCTCTTTGCTGGTCATTTAGTGAAGCCATTTGCTGAGACACTGAACCAGGTCAACATTTCTAAAACTGGTAAGTTGTCAGTTTCTGGCTACAGAGAGGCTTAGTCTTGATTGCTGAGAGGTTAAATTTAATTACGGAAATTTTAGTCATACAGGATTTTTTTCACAGCACACATAATTCATTTCTCTCCTTTTTCTTCCTCTGGTAAATGAGAAATCTTTCTCTGATGGAACCAAAGGACAATTTTCATCCATGGGCATGGGGCTGCTATTACAAGGTTGAGACCACATGAAAATTTTCAGTGTCAGTCCCAGTGAGTTCCCTGAGTATGAAATTGTGTAGAAAGAGGGAGACTTGTTTCTCCTTTTACTCTTTTCTTTTTCATTCATTGACTTCTCTTATATGCTACCTGGTGTATTCAGATTCTTCTGCTTTCTTGGGCAAAAATAGGTGTTATTATTTTCTATGGGAAACTATGTGCCCATCCCAGTTGTGCTGACCTGAAGAAATTCTTCATTATCCACAGGCCAAGCAGTTCTCCTGTAGCCTGTGGCTCTTCTATTTTATTTCCATCAGTAGCAGATCTGCTGGGGCTGTAGCTTAAAGCCAGATACTCTGTCACATCCACTTTATTGTTCAGAGTGATAGTACATAGTACATCCCTTAGCTACATTGACAGACTAGCAATGTTTCTGTCCTGCCAGGGGAAGTTTTGTGTTTTCATTCTATTGGTGATAATTTTTTTTCTCTTTGGCTGGTGTGTAGATGAAGCTTTCTTTGACTCTGACAATAACACAGAAAAGAGCTGTCTACTGTTGCAGTTCACCATGGACTGTCTGCACAAGCTCTTCCTGTTTGACACCCAGAAGTTCCTGAGTAAAGAAAGAGCAGAAACCTTGATGCAGCCTCTGGTCGATCAGGTATTGACACATCCATAAAAACAATTCATAGCTGATTTTTTTCTCATAGTTAAAAAATCAGGTGTCAGTCCTCCCCCTTAACAAAAAAAAAGGGGATTCGTTCATTGTCTTTGGGCCACAGACAGTGTTGATTTCTTTGCCTAAGGCTCTGAATTACTGATTTTTTAATCCCTTTTTTAAATGTCTTCATTCTGTAAGGTTCATGCATGTTATTGAGCGCTTGCAGACCAGTGCACTCCCACTGATGCACTTTGACTTAATTCTTGAGTACCTGAAAGCCAAAGCAAGAAGTGTTTTTGGATGGGTTTATCTGAGCCTGGATCTGTTTTATTTCCACAGCTAGAAAATGTGCTTGGAGGAGATGAGAAGTTCCAGGAAAGAGTGACAGCACACCTGATACCCTGCATAGCTCAGTTTTCAGTGGCAATGGCAGATGATTCTCTTTGGAAACCACTGAACTACCAGATCCTGCTGAAAACAAGGCATAATTCTCCTAAGGTTGGAAGCTATCAGAATTTGAACTGGTTTTCTTTGTCATGCTAGAAAATGGGAACAGTGTCCCCAAAATCAGAAGTGAATTAACTGAGTCATTGCTGAAATATTAGCCTAAATTAAAATCCTAGTGCTGTACCACGGGCTCCCAGCTTGTAGAGATGGGTGCAACATGCTCTTCTGCTCTCACTGTAAGCAGTCAATATTCCATGTCTTTCATACTGTGAGGTTTGGGCTTTCTGTAGATTTGGTATCTGTTGGAATGAGATAATTGTTTGTGGATGAAGACAAGGCCACTTTAGAGGGTAACTGGAAGACAGTTACCAGCTTTCAGACCTGTTTAATATATCAAGTTTTGTCAAGATTCTCCTCTTGACAGGTTATAGATATTGAGTGTATTGGTTTTTCTTAGTGCTGAGCTAAGCCCTGATACAGTGGCATTGTGCCAGGAAGTTAAGAGTCCATAATATCAAATAACTTCCAGCAACATTACCTGCTTCTTGCAACCTGTTTTTTATTTGCCATTATGTTAACCCAGATGTTAGTATTTAAATTAGCTTAAAACTAGTTCCCTTCAGTAATGAAAGCTTATAACCTTAAAATCAATGGAAAGAAGGCAGGGATGGGGGAAAACAGGGAACTATACTGTAATGTTTGTTGCCTTACCTAATTGTTTTGGTTTAGGTCCGATTTGCTGCCCTGCTTGCTTTGATAGAAGTTGCACAAAAACTGAAGGAGAACTACCTGGTCCTGCTACCAGAATCTATTCCATTCTTAGCTGAGCTTATGGAAGGTAATGTTCTAAACTGGCATTAGTGAAGGGCCATTTTTATTACTGCTATAAATCTTATGAATTTGTATATGATAGCTTATACTGTGCAAAATGCCAGCTAAAATTGATTATATCAAACACACTCATGAAGTTCAATTAAATTATGGTGGTTTCTTCAGTGTTATAGCCTGTGCACATCTCCCCATGTGCAAGTTTTAGATCAGTGTTAGTAGAGTTTGCTAGTTCAGTGACAAAATATTTCTGAAAAATAATTTCAAATATGGTGTTTGAGGATGGTTCTAGCCTGTGATGAGTGAAGCCTTCCTCAGATAGCCTTGTAATCACTGCTCTACTTAATTCCTGCTTGATTTCTTTTTCTAGATGAATGTGAAGAAGTTGAACAGCAGTGTCAGAAGACAATTCAACAACTGGAAGTCATTCTGGGAGAACCACTCCAAAGCTACTTCTAAGTTTATGCCCTTCATTTTCAAATTTTGTCTGAACTGTGTTAGCTTTACACATTCAGGTGTTACAGGCAAACTGTCATAACAATTTTTATCAGAGAAAAGATTTTAACTTTTTAATAAAATATTTTAAGAATCTGGCTTTATCATTTCTGGATGGACTGGGGATTTTTCTTAACTGCTCTTTTCTTAACAGTGGGAAACTGGAACAGGCTATAAACAAATCCTGAGTGACAACATGTAAGACTCACTGAATTCCGCTGTCCTTGGGGTATACAGTTTCTGTCCCAGTGGAGGGGCTGTCATGCTCCAAGCATGGTCCTCACTGGACCAAAAGCACTGCAATCCTGAGAATCTGTTTTTTTCTATCATCTGTAGGGAAGTAAAACGTATACCCACTGAAGGTACCAAAAAAAGGAGTTCCAAGAAACTATGATTCATGTAGGAACTAACCTGTCTTGGAGTCTTTAAAGACTGCTACTAATTAGCTCAAGTTCAAGAATAAATTGCTTGCTATGGTAATGAATTTACCCAAAAAATTACTACTTGTTTTGCACCAAAAGGTGCTGGTTCATTACACTGGTACTGAGGCACTCAGACTCTGTAAAATAGGGTTTAAAATGCAACAGGGTAGACCTGACTATACAGAGGATAATCTTACAGCCCACTGGGTGATGGGACCAAGCCTCTGCCCAGGTTGCAGCATGCCATGTAGATCCCATATGTGGAAAGATTACCACATCAAGCTCTTAAAGGATTTTCTTAAAACTGTTAATTGTGTCTGCTGTCAAACAAAAAGGACATTCCCATGAGAGCATCTGCTGAACTCTTAGCTAAAGGCAAGGACACACAAGTGGTGTTGCTGCCATGAAGAGCTGCCTACCAGCTCCTCTGTTCCAATGAGTTTATCCTGCAGCCAAGGGGTATGTACAGCACAGCACTGTCCTGAAGGCCAGCCCAGCCCCAGCACCTGCTCAAGTTAACTGCTCTGTGGATCACTAATTCCTTGATGTGGAAATGGTCCTCCAGTCAGGGTCACTGCCAACTTGGAAATACTGGTAAGACAATAAAACAAAACAAGATAATAGACCAAAAAGGGATCATAGCTACTTAGTTACACTTGGAGAGAAGCAGAGTTCACGTATGTTTTTATTGATGCTTTTTATACATTAAATCTGCTCATTTAAAGTCTTAGTGTACATCTTATTCTTGAAATTGCTTCTGTATTAGCAGTCTTAAGATACACAGAGACATCCTTCAGGCATGTATTGACAACCACTAGTAACTTACTTTTAAAAAGAATATAAAAGACAGACATTTGTGTGGAAAACTGAATTGGGACAGTTTATTTCACATATTTTAATACAAGACTGAAAAAGGATTCATTCTCTAGTCTACAACTGAGTAGTTGAGTGCCATCTCAGCTGAAACCCTACCTGGACTACCTGGATTCAGACATACCTTAAAAATGAAACCACAAACATCTACTTCAGACCCTAAGGATTCTTAACCCAGTTAGGAGCCGCTTCAGATCAAACAAGTTTCCAAAAATTCTTGTAATTGAAACCAGCTAAATCACTTTCCCGTGTTTCACTTTGGAAAACTAAAAGCTAGAAACTTTGGGCCCTTGTAAGCAGGAGGTGACATAACCATAGGTGTCAGAGAAGGTGCTATTGCAGCAGCAGGCTAAGAGGTAAGATCAAACTTCCTGCCTTTTGCCAGAAGTAAGGGGTCAACTGTTTGCTTAATTCAGACTCACTGTAAAGGATATAGGTGCTAACATAAATTAAGACATAGAAAATTATAATCCATAATTCTCTCTTAAATAAATGATAAACATCCCTTTGGAGGTGGATAACTACCTTTGGATCCTATTCCAATCTCATTTCTACTTCACAATATTGAATGGATGGTATCAAGGAATGCCAAATAGTAGTTTACCTTAAACATACAGAGTGCAATTGTTAGACACAGTATGATGCAGCATTTTCATATTGCTAGGTTCAGTAATACAGGAGATTTATCTGAGCACACTAACTTAGCTTGCCAGGAAACTGTAAACTAGAGAAGGATTTAAATTTGTAGTTAGCGTTTCTGGTACTTGCCTGACTCAGAGAGGCAAATGCAAAAGCCTAGCTAGGTTAAAGGCAGGCTCAGCATGAGTCAGCACCTGTTTGTACTTGACAAGGAGGCACTGTCATTAGAAGAGGTTAAATTCTTTCAGTACTGATTGAAAAGAACTACCAGCTCCTCACATCCAACAAGTGAACATCTCCCGTGACTTCCACTACGTTGATCTTTTCAAGCTGTTTAAAACGATACTTGTACTCCAGAGTGTGAACACCATTAACAGCAACTTTGAACTGGTAGGCATCACAGAAAATAATCAGCTGGAAAGCAAGAAGAGAAACAGTTAAGATTTAAGCTCAGGTAAGATGTGAAAAACAACTGATGATCTAGCATAGACTTGAGCGAGATGTGTTTCTGTTACAGAGAATGTTTCATGCAAAAGCAACATTTAAAAACAAAAATGGGGCATCAATAAAATTCACAAAATCATAGCATAACTTAAATTAAAAGGGATCCATAAGGATCATCAAGTCCAACTCAATTTAATTTAAATTTGCTCTTAGAACAGGTTGAATTTTTGCAACTACTTAAAAAGAAAACTGTTACTAAATAAAGACAAACCTCTGTTCTCAATAGTCCCATTTAATCCTAAGTATTTCAAGACATGAAATGCAGGAATAGCAGTTTTATTTAAATCTGTCTTAGTTATAGGACATTTAAGCACCAATGTTAATCCATTTGGCAGATTTTTCAGTTTTTGATGCTCTTTCAGTTAATCTTACCTCAAAGTACATCCCTGGACTGAAAGGGAAGTTAGCAACCTCCTTTTCTTCTTCTCCCCAACTGTCATGAAGGTAGGAGTTTCTTACAAAAACTTTATTTTTCATTCGGGGATTCAGATGTAAAGCAATGTCCTTTGAGTCACTTGGTCTCAGATTTATTGCAAAGCTGGAAGATATTTTTTTTAAAGTTTACTGCACCCTCTGGGTTTACAGATACAACAACAGCAGTCAATGCCATTTACCAAGTCCTTAGCCAAAACTCAGGCTGTTTGGGAGTCAGGGCTGTGATTCACCTGAAGAACAAAGCAGGCAGCCAGCCAGCATGCACTTGTCTCCCCTGCACAGAAACCTTTGCTGGAGGCAGCAAATACAGGACATGGCCCTGCTAGATCCACTTCATCCCTCACAGCCTCCTGTACATGTCTCAGCAAGAAGCTATTGAGCCACGAGCTACTCCCCCACTGCACTAGGAAGCAGCATTCTCACAGGAACACAGGGAGCTGCCTGCTCCCCCACCTCTTTCACTCAGGCAGTGCAGAGTGGAAGGCTTTGTTGTACCTAAAGACCGAATTCTTTCTGCCAACAAACTGGTTGGACTCTAAGGAAAAGTTCATGGATTCTCTCCGTACATTTAAGACTTCTGGGACACCATGCATACAAAATGTTATTTTGTAGGCAGCAAGACTCTGCCCAGCTGACTGAATACTCTGCCATCACAGACAGGCCCACCAAACAGGGAGAAGGGTGATCAGAGGGAACAGTCATTCAAATTCAAATGAATGCTTCAACCTATGGCAAAGCTCTTACTGCATTTGAAGAAAAAAATATTCCCTCCCCACCCAAATTAGCTCCAGCTGTCAGATTGTTGCGCTCTTTGGAGAATTATTCAGTCCAGATAGGAAATACTGCAACACTTCCAAGCTGTGAAGTTCTCTTTTTCACCAAGAAAAAGAAACATCTACAGCTGTGTGAACTGAGCAAAAGAAATAACTTAAAACTCTATATAAATATATATGTTTAAAAGCATAAACATAAAAAGCAGACAAACTGCATGCTTCAACAACAGCCAAAAGCCTCTTCATGCTTATATGCATCTGAGCACATTCAGCACTTGAAAAGTGCTAATAATTTTTTCAAGCCAAAAGAAGGAAAATAAATGCTACTCTCTAAGTATTAATTATCCTATTCTATCTGAAGTCCATCCAAACTTTGTGGATAAGGATTCCAGACCTTGAATTCCAGTATGAACTCTGAATGCTGTTTGACTGGAGGGAAGAAACATGCCCTGAGGAAGTGGAAGTGCAGTACACACACACGATGTGACAACATGCTTCTCGTCATCTTCATTTCTCATTAATTGCTTCATTTTTAGACATGTTTTTGCAGAGCCAAAACCACCCTTAAAGTAAAGGGCGTTTGTTCAGACATTTGCTGAGCTCCATTTTGACTGTGTTGTGCTCCCCTCCTCCCTGAGCTTTATTTCATGTTTGGAAAATGTGTTCTTTGCAACCTTTTACTCCTATTTGCTATCAAAATTATTGCTTATACTCCCCTAACAGCTCTCATGGAATCAGAGAATGGCCTGGGTTGGGAGGGACCTTAAATCTCATCTTGTTCCAACCCAGCCATGAGCAGGTACACTTTTCACCAGATCTGGTTGCTCAGGGCCCCATCCAACCTGGCATTGAACACTGCCAGACATGCAGCATCCACAATTTCTCTGGGAACCGTGTTCCAATGTCTCACTGCTCTCACAGTAATGAATTTCTTTCTCATATCTAACCTAAACCTACTCTCTTTCAGTTGGAAGTCATTCCCCCTTGTCTGTCACTACATGCTCTTCTCCATGTTTCCTATAGGTACCATTCATGTATTGGAAAGCCACAGCTAGGTCTTCTTGAAGCACTTTTTTTTTCCCAGGCTGAACAATCCCAATACTCTTAGCCTTTCCTCTTAGGAGAGGTGCTCCATCCTTCTTAATAATTCAGCTCATCACTTTCATTGCTCAGTTATTGTCAGTTAGGCACCTTCACACTTAGACCAAGGAGGTTTGTCAGAGAAATATTGTAACATGCAGCATTTGAGCACACCAGCAACTCGCCTCGTGTTTCACCTATTTCTGCCAGATCCTTACTCTTGGATCTCTTTAGAATAACAGCTGTCTCTGCACAGTACATTTGCTGACACTTCCTGCAGAATGGAGAGTCCTGAACAAACACACAGATTTGTGAATGACACAGATTTAGTAGGTAAGACACTCAGGTTTTACCTTCACTGTTCACAATGGAGCTGCTCTTTTAAGTCCTCTCTAAAGCCGTAATCCTGCTGGTTCCTGAGGAAACTGCACTGTAGTTTCAGATGATTCCAGATGCAAAGTTGCAAGTGAGTAAGGATATACAGAGGCAATGGAAAATTCTACTCATTCTAAAGAGCACCTCAGTTAAATAACAGAAAAAAACCATCAGTAACACATACCTCTTTGGGTTCTTATTCACTTCTCCTTTAATGGCAATTGTGCATCCTGGACGAAGTGCAGTATCAAGTTTCCCAACATAAGGAACACCCTGGAAGTACACCCTCAGTAAAAATTTTGACAGTGATTTACTTTTTTCCCTTTTTTTATACAAGCTGAGCTTTATTATGACAGGAAGAAATTTTGGCCTACAATTGCAAATCTGCACTTACAGCTCAAGTCATTCCTACCAGGATATTGCAGGATCCTAACACTACAGTGGAAAAGTTACACTGAGATAAATGCATCAATGTATTGGGTTTCAATTTAGACTACCACCCTGGGTTCAAAACAAACATTATTTACAACTACTTCTGCCACCACTAATGGTGGAAGGAGAGGAAGAAGGGGAAAGAAAAAAAGAAGAAAAAGGTAAGCATAAAACTCCCTGTAATAGTTTAAATTCATATCACATAAGTTATTCAGACTTGTACGTGACTTCTCATCTCTGCAAGTATCAGTTTTGCTTTAAAGAGTAAGACTCATGCTGAGGTGTGTTGTTGTCCCATGATCACATAAGTACTAGAAGTAGAGTCACTAAAGTGTTCTGTCCTCCTGGCAGCAGTTTATAATGATAGACACTGCAAGTATTTTATTTGTCTTTTTTTTCATTGTGTTAGAAGTTATTTTTACCAGGGAAAAGAAGGGAATGGAGAAGCACTTCACTTTTACATTTTTGCTGAAGTCCACCACTTGCAAATTACAATGTTGTGTGTTACTTTCTTTTGAAAAAAGACTGAAGAAGGTAAGCTGTCAAGTGACAAAGCATCTAAAATTATGGCACTCTCTGCAACTTCACCTTCTACACCAATTCTATTTGCATATATTCCTGGCTTCAAGCCCTTTTCAGTTTGAGTGCACTCCTTGCTCCAGGGGGGCACAGGTTTTTACAAAAAGATGAGCACTCATTCCATCTATACTCCATGTCAGCTGGGTGCAAGTTCCACCCTTAAGGTGCAACGCTTGCATCCAGCTACGTCAAGTGTACACAGGGATCTGTCAGCAAGAGGAAGATGTAGCAGGCAGGTTTCACACGTTTTAACATAATATCACTGCAGAATACTTTCACTTTGCAGGTATTCCCTAAGGCAGAGAAAACAAAGCCCATGCTGTATGAAGAAAAATTCAAATGTGACTTGGTCCTGTAAAACTTCAGATACTTCACTTTTAAATTCTTTGTTTATGGTTGTGGATGCTGTGTTTACCTATTGGGTTTTCTAAACAATTTAACAATACTCTCATTTGTCCTAGCACCAGAGAAAAGGGTAACCCTCTACAAAACCTCACTGATGATCTTTCTGCAGTTGACTTCTTGTCTTTTGTCCATGTCTTTTCATGAATAACTGAAGTATTTTTGATTTTTTTATTCTACATTCACCACAAATCCATAGGAAACACTTACCAGTTGTGAACCATCCGGCATTTCCCCCTACAAGAGAAGAAAAGAACATTATCTAGCGTATCAGACAACAGGGAGATTCACTCAACCTTTCACAAAGGTACGTACATTTTCTGTGCTTATCTTTGTTACTCCTAGAGACGATGGCTGAGAGCCTTGTAAAGACTGCAGAAAGAGAGATATTTAGATGTCACTGCCAACGTCATATAACTTTAGCATAAAGTTGGTTTAGAACAATGTAAGGATCATCATGCTTTGAATGGTGAACTGTTAAGATGGAAATCTAAGGGCTATGTCAAAGAAAAAGCTAGCCAAACCCCTACAAACTACAGAAAAGTTCTGAAGATCAACTGCTGAAGCCAAATCAAGATTTCTGAAGATCACCTCATTACAATTTGAATCTTTATTTAACAGAGCACTGTCAAGCCCTGTCAAGGATACCCACAGAGTTTTCTCACTGGGGTAGAAAGACCGGTTTGGCAAGTCCACACAGTGAGGTTCTTGGGATTCTAAGCAGCCCTCTACACCCTTGTCTCTTCTCATGGGAAGGACAGACGAGCAACATGGCCATGGCAGAGACAGTTCCAGCTTAGCCCTAGAAGATTGTGTCTTCAGGTTGTTTATTTCAATACAAACCTCCAACTTCCTCCTCAGAAAAGTGTATTAAAAACAAAGACTAAAAGGGAAGAATCACCTTTCTCCATTCCTTTCTTCCACAAAGCATACAGCATCAGCAGCCACAGATTAAACCAAGAGTATGTTTTGTGCTTGAGTCAGAAACCAACTTAAAGCACCTGCTTGCCCTCAAGCTCTTCTTGGAGTCAGTCCTCCAAGATTAGGATACAGCTTTTGCAGGAATATTATGGCAACATGCCCAAGGCCAAGTGATGGGACCCATAAAAATCTGCTTACTGGCTTTGCAAATGATCTTTAAACACAGCAGACCTATGTTTAAAGCTTAGACTCCATTATGCTCAGCTTTGCCTCCTACCAAAACAATTATTAGTCTGCTGCCCTGAGTTAGACCTGATATTTGGCAGCAAGAGTCAAAAGCTTTGCCCACAATACAGGGAAGATTGCCCCAAGAGACCAGGAGTATTTCACAGGAGGAGGTAGGTTACCTTAGTGAGCAGGAAAGGGAAAAGGCATTTACCTTATGTATCTCCCTAGAATTTATCACCTTCAGTTTCTGTTCTAAAAGTCTAACTCTTCCAGAACAAAAGGATCTCTCCTGCACAGGGAAAAACTCCCTGTTAGTTTACTATCAGTAGCAGAGCTGGCAGCTGAGAGGAGACACAGCACTTCACTTGGAATTCACTGTAGTTTGGTCCACATGCAAGTCAAGCTACAAAGTCTGAGAAAGAATAGCTCTTCTCATCCCCATAAATGTATACTTCTGACTTCATTCAACAAATTGGTCAGTTAAGCAGGAAAAACAGGGCTAAGTGCACAAGGAGTTCCAGCTGTGGTTGACCTTGGCATTTCAAAGCCAAGCAACAAGTTGCACCCATGGCTAAACTTGCCACTTAGAAGCACTGAATACTCATGAGTTCATTCTGGAGCCCCTGCAATATTTGAAAAGTCTAATCCACTCCTAGACTAAGTATCCAATCAATTCTTATACCATCTGTCCTGTTAACTTTGTAAGCTGGAACCTTTTGTCACTTTCTTGCCCCTAACTGCAGGACTAAAACAGGAAGATAGACATCCTCATGAGAGTCACATGCTGAAATGGGGGGAAACCAAACTCTCCTTACTAACATTGGACTGTGTTGCTGCTTCTCCTTTCTTCCCTTTCACCATGAAACCCACTATGCAGTTTAGCAGGACAGAGGAAATGAATCAAGCAAGTCAGCTGTCCATGCAACTTACCTTAGAAACAAACTCTATGGTTTTGATGTGCACTTTGCCATATATTCCAAGAGTATCTATTTTTTCAAGGCTAATTCTGTGGTTGTAGAGCAGCAAGTGCTTTTTGTTTACAGTCACCTAAAGAGACAGGAGGCAAAACAGAAAAACTGTATTAAACATACATTACACCAGCCATGTATCAAACTGCACACATCTCTGGTTTACACTGGTTTGTTATAGAAACAATTTGCTACAAAACACTCCTAGGAGTGTCCTAGAAATATCTGATCAACTAAGTTCAGCTCATCCATGATTCAGTCTCTCTTTCCATCACTATGAGAGAGATTAATTTGCCTACACTAAAATTTGCATTTCACACCTCTAACACCTGATCACTTACCAATGTGGTATTATCAATGTAACAGAATGTATTACTGCAGTCTAACAGAGCAAGACAAATACACCTCGTATGTCCCCTCCAAGAGGACTGTCCTACACTAGTCACAGAACAGGTTTATCTCAAGATTAGACCTTTGTACATACACAGGGAAGGGTGGAGTAGCCTTTAGCCACGGCAGGAAGTTCCTTGCCTACTCATCCAATTTAGAGGGAAGCAATACAAAATTAAAGGTCTGATTTAATTAGCACCTCTTTAAAGAAAAGCTCTAAACTTTTCTGTAGTTAGACTATACCTAGGTAACAGAGACACCTAGACCACCAATATTTATTTCAATTATGCAAAATACCTCGACGTTATTGGCCTGACAATGGCTGCAGATGAAGAATCAACCCAGACTCACCTGGAATTTATCCTTTAAAATCATGATGACAATCTCAAATGACCTTCCTTTTTCAAAGGGCATGTCATAAGTGATCTCCTCCCAGCCCCACTTCTCCCTCTCCAGTGTGTTGCAAACAACGCAGCCAGACCTTTTGAAGCGGGGGTTGAAATGGAACGCCACATCAGCTCGAGGCTTTATGCTGCTGCCACACTGTAAATCCACCTGGAACCTAATCATAAAAATAAGACAAACCACATTCAGCTCAGTCTCTCAAGGACTCACCTAAAGGCTCAGTACATTTGTGTTTTACTGTGGAGCCTCAGAACAGGCAGACACAATGAATGACATCGGATAAGAAAAAAATCCCCAAACAAACATTTGTCCTCCTCTCTTCCTACACAGCTGTGAAAGGTTCTCCCATGATCTATTCCAGTGAATACAAATATTTAAATTTATTTAATGGTCATCATTCATATCATGTAAACTCCTCACTTACTGTGTTCACCACCTTCCCTTCCATCACCTTTAGCAGAATATAACAAAAGAACCTTAGATAAAGTCAGGGAACAGAACCCCCCCTACTGGGCACAAGCACAGTCCATATCTCCTTATCCCAGTTTAACTTAATTCCTACCCACAACACATTCAGTTATCAAATTTGTTAGTCTCAGATTACCCTGCATTCAATCTGATGCTATCACAGGGATTTAGATAAAGCCTTTGTGTGCCATCCTAAGTAGAAGCCCTGGAAACATTTCATCCATTACATTCTTGCTCACATGGTGACACTGCAAAACATGACAACACAGCCTCTACCTGTCTGCATCATCAGGAACAGTCCCACATATCACAATCAGCTCCCCAGGAACAAGGCCACCATGTATTGTCCCAACATATGGAATGATCTAGAAGAGGGAAGAAAAAAAAGGAAGAAAAAAATATTCCAGTAACATTTTGTGATGGAGGCAAAAAAAAACCCAAAACAGTTTAAAAAGTAGTATTCTAATTCTTAATTATATGACGCTCTACAACATTAAAAGAAACACAGCTAGCTTTTAATATAAAAGAAACAACAGAAGGGGAAAACCTGGCGTATTTTCCCCTATGAAAACAGAGCTTTTCAAATAAAATTAAAACTAAAATTTCCACCCTCCATTCTTAGCTCTCAAATGAAGAGTCATAGCATTTTATTGCCTCGCCATTCATAGAGCATAAAGAGATTCACTTCAAATGAGGTCATTCCCAAGGGCTGACTACTATCAGCCCCTTGCTGGTACCAGGAGGCAACTTCCTCAAGTCCCCAACCCCAGAGTACAGGAGCTGCCTTTCTGCTTGTTCTTGCCCCATTAGGGACAACAGTGACAGGAAGAGACTACATCACAGAGTCTTCTTAGTAAAACCTACACAAACACAACTAAATACCTCATCCTAATGAGCTAAGAACTGCAAAGTGCACTGAAACAGCCCTGTTCAGGAGCCTTGGATTTTATGGTGTCTACAGCATGCAGTCTGGCTCAAAGCCTCACTATCTTTTCTTCCTTATCAATAGCTGGAGAAGGTATGGATGCTACACTGAACTGAAATGGCAGCATGGGGAGAGTTGTTAAGCCATAGGGAGGGATAGGTCAGCCAGAATAAAAGCCCCAAAAACTCCGGCACAGCTCACTGGCAAGACTCAGACATGCTCACAGAAGCCGTACCCTGATCATCAGCATTTCAGAAGGGATGGGAACCACCCTAACATTAAACTGTGGAAGCTCCCAGGTGCCTGGCCCAAAAGCAAAGCACTGGGTCTACATCTCATCACATGTGTGATGTGCTTCAGATTGAAAAAGGAAGTAAATGGTAGAAAATGTTGCTTTTACTCTGGCTAAAAGACAGGAAAATTTGCCAAGGCTGGTTTTGGTAGTTTATAAGATTTTAGGATACCTTTGAAATGAAACATCAATTGCAAACAAGAGTTCCAGTAATTTAACAACAAAAATAACAAACACATTGGTATTACTACTCCTGAATGGAATTTTGGACCATAAAATGACAAGCTGAGATTTTTATTTTTAAAATATACAGACCATTGCATGAAACAGGCAGATATGAAATGGATATGCATTTGCTGACACATATTTTTGCTAATCTGTGAGGAAAAAGGAACGACAACAGAAATTGTCTAAATCCAGAGTGTTGATCATTTCTGCCAGTAGATACACATCCTTTTCTGCTCACTCTCCACTTTCCTTCTCAGCTACACACTCACTGCATAAAACCTAATTCAGAGTCATCTTCTGCATCAAGAAAAAAATAGAACTTGCTTCCAAATCAAATTGTCAGGTTGTTTTAAGTCTCATCATTTTTATTTGCTTTAGCAGGTGCAGTAGAAGAGGACTAAAATGTGAAATTAGGTGTTAAAAATGAAAGAAAAGTGAAATCCCTTTGCTTACTGGTAGTCTCTTGGTTCCTTAAAACACAAGCTGCACACCAGAAGACAATTTTTATGCAAACAATAAGAACAATAATAATAAAAAAGTGTAACTTGATCGTTCTCATTTTTACACTCTGCTCCTGAGGGGCAGTAGCTCTATTGCAATAAAGTAGTAAATTTCTGGTTCAGTCTCCAAAGACAAACCAAAGAAGCACACCCAGGTCAGGGATAATGGGACAAGTCCACATGACCACTTTAGTGAAGTAAAGTTTCATACTCCTAAAAAGAACTGCAGCAAAAGTACTTCTTTATATTCAAAAGGATGCAATCATTTAAAAGAAAAGGTGGCCCATCAATGCTTCAGCAGCTCAGATGTGGATCCTACGAGACCATAAAAGAGCATTTTCTGGGTGCAATACTACAGACTTAATGAGACTTTGCAATCACAGAACATGCCTGTAATTTCCTCGTGTCTCAAGATGCTCTTCTGCTACTTTTTCCTCATTTATTAAAAACAGTGTTTCTCATTATGACATGATCTACCATCATCCTGTCTTTCTTCCAGACCTCCAAAACTTGGCTGTAAAGCCAACTGGTCAATGTCAAGTGAGTTTGAGAGGTCTCGAAGATGAGGTTCTTCCTCAAAGAAAATGCCGGTTTTCATAAAACAACAGGAGATATTATGGTCTTACAGAGGAAAGGACTGTGATAAAAGCTTTTACCCAGCATGCTGGATATCAGACAGCTGCCCCACCAGATGGGACATGACATCATTTCATGTCAGATGGGTGGAGTAAAGGGCATAAAGGAGGAAAGCAGATTTCTGCATGTTTGAGAACAGTACAGTAATGAATACATATCAGACTCAAACCTATAATAAAGCTATGAAGTTTTGCTGCCAATGGAACAATGTACTGAAACAATGACATTTTCATAGCCTGCCCTGCTAAAGAAGGGCTGGGGTTGGAAGACACCTCTGGTCTCTCTAACGAAATGCCTTGCTCAAAGCAAGGTCACATAGAGCAGGTTGCTCACTGCCTTGTCTGGAGGCTGCCCCAAAGTCATTGGCACAATCTTTCCCAACTCTGTCTCCATATCCCCATCCCAAATACTCATTCTTTTTCCCACAATAGGCTCTTGAGCCCTAAGCTCTAGCTGAATTCTCCTGCTAAGTCTTTCACCCACCATACTGATCAGGCCCCTTGCAGCCACCAAATTTTGCTGGACTCTCAGTCTCTCTCTGACACTACTCATTTGTCCTAAACATCTCCTACTGCTCTTCACATCTCTCCCACCAAGATCTCCATCTACCAGCTTCCATCCTCCTTTTCCTTTTGTACTTCAGTCCTTCCACCTTCTAGTTAATCATACAGCTTTCTTTCCTCTTCCAGCTGGGTTCTTGTGAAGGAGGTTGAAACTATTCCCCCCTCATCCCTAACTCTATCCACTTTGCAAGCAGTGAATAAATACACTGGGAATAAACAATCAGATTCACTGAGGGCCCAAGAGTGTGACAGTGCAAAGCTGCAATTAATAAGGAAGTCCTGTGCAGGTCTGTGTAACTGTACATTCCCCATAAATACTTCACAAATTTTAGTATTTTTAAAGGGGGTCTAGCACAGAATGGTAAAATTTCCTGCAGGTTCAAATGAACTATCTTTTTTAAGACACAACAGAAAACACAGCTTCAGCTCACCCTTTTAGGGTAGACAAAGTCAGGCTACTGTCACAGACCATGCTAGAACTTCTCAGAGAAAGTTTCCAGACTCTGACCCAGGCAAACAAAATTCTGACAAATCCAGTATTTGCAATTGCTGAATAATATCAGCTCAAGTTTTCTGTAGAAAACAGGATTTATTATGAATTGAGATATGAACTATGAAAAAAGATTCCAAGTTTAGTTGTTCAGACTGAAGTTACAGGCATCACAAAATATACATTTCATGAGAGCTGCCAGGCACCACCCATGTTTACAGAGAATTTGGAGTGAAAACACTACTTATCATACTTTCACTTTCCAGCACATTCTGTAAAAATGCCAGACATCTATGTAAGCTGTACACGAAACAGGATTATCCTCCAAGGCTGACATAACATCTGTCCTCTTTTGGAAGTCCTGTCCATTTGTTTACAGCACAATTTCTAAACACCATCAGCTCTTCATGTCACCTGTGACATTCTCCCTCAAACACCTGAGTGATGCAGAGCTCTCAGTATCACCCCTCACTGTGCAAAACAGCACTACTGACATAAAACAGCAAAGTCCCATTTCCCAAGGGAGACATTGTTGACATGACAGAGGAGTTACCGGGTTATTGATTGTCTTCTGTGATGTATCCAAGGGCAGTTCACGTATTTCTTTTTGTGGTGTATCCAAGGTCAGTTTACCCATTTCCTTTTGTGTTGCAGCCAAGGATGTCATCTTCCCTCCTCCAGCTGAAGTTTGTTAGTTCTGTGTGGCCACTGCTGGAGTGTATGTAAAGAGCTCGCTGATCAGGCAACACCAAAGGAGAGATTCCTTCGAAAAAAAACCCAAAAATTTTAATTAAAGAGAAACAAGGCAACACAACATGAAGTGAAACCCTCCAAGGCACAACTATAAATAGCACAAGAAATGATGCAAACATCTTTCCAGTAAATCTGCTGGAGTTTTGAAATACGAAATTAAAAGGCTTGCTTAAAGCACTGAGATGCCACACTGGTAAGCAATGTCAGCAGCAGCGTGCCATCCCCAGATTTCCCATGGCAGACAGACCTTGGCGGGTGACCCTGCCTTTTCCACCTTTATCTTACATAAAGGTAAGAAATACTAGGCAAAGACAAAGAAGAGAAACAGAGGGTGTTTTATATTTCTTCCTCCAACACATATAATCCCTCAACTCCACATCTAATTACAGGAGTTTGTAAAACTAGAATTAAACACACAACATTAGTAAGAAATAAAGCTTGTGAGTATACTCAACAATTCTGCAACTTCTTTAGCAAAGTGACCAAAATTCAGGGCCCAATTGAAACTACTAAGTATTATTTCTGGCATATTCTGGAAAAACAAGGTACCATGCAAGCTGTGTGGTGATGACAAGCAGACGGGGAAAAAGTCAAAGGTGAGAGCTCTAGCCACATTATTGTGTGACAATAGCAAGCAATGTTAAGAAGAAGAAAAAGAAAACCCACCACAAAACACTCCAAAACAACAAAAAACCAAAACCTGGAGGTCTGTGGCCTGTTCCAAAAGGGTTTGTCTTCTGCAATGATTAAACAACAGCATAGTCCATTTCGCAACATCTGGCTTATCCTGTTGGAGATTTGGACTAGATGGGTATTAACTGACCTGCTTAAGACCAATATCTAGAATCCAATTCAGAGAACATCAGGTGCCAAGACTGCACAACTATTCTGCCCTTTGACCTTCTCAAAGGATACTACCATAAATTCACTTTTGCCTGTGCGGGCAAAATTTATTGATTTCATTTTTAAAAGGAGAAAATAACGACCAAATCAAACAATAATTTTGCCTTTACCATTGTACAGTCCAACAGCAGACCCCACAAAAACGAAGCCTACAAGCCAGCAGCCTGCTATCTGAACTTCCTGTGTGTGCAACAGCAATCTAGATCCTGCTAGGAGATCCTGTGCCAGGATCTTGGCAGAGCAGGTGGCACTATGACAAAGTGATGAGTTAAGGGTTTTCTTGTTTGCCTATTAGTATTTTATTGGCAAGGTCGCAATAAAAAGGAAAGCTGCAGTTCAAAATTCTGTTTGTCAAAAGCAGGACAAGCAACTGCAAAGCTCTCCTGTCTCCTTCTGTCAGAGGAAGCACTACCAGGGGACGTGTTACACCAAATCTGCAACACGGCAAGTTAAGGTTCCCTGACTCTGCCTTGGGAACTGAGATACATAGGCTGCCCTGTTATCTCACACACTGCCAGAAAAATATCTTCCACAGACCAACAGGAAACCACAGAGGCCAATATGGGCTATCATGCTTCCCACTGTGACACAGAGAAAATGTGTCCTTCATGAGTTACCTTCATGAGGGTAACTCCGGCCAGTCCTTACAATTAAAGCGACATTTTGCACCAGTGCGAACAAGGCTTCTGCAAAGAGAACTACCGAAATGCTTTCTGGATATCGGCAAGCAATTAAAGTAGAAAACACCGGTGATGTCCCCCCATCCCTCGCTATAAACCCAACACTCCCGAAGGACACAGGACCAAGCGACCTCGGCCACTTCAGCTTTACAGCGAACCGAGGCAGTCCCGGCTCCCCACGGCCCCGCCGGCAGCAGTTCCTCTCCCCGCCACGCACAGGTGTGGGCAGGGAGCGTGTCCCTGCACTCTCCGCTCCGTCTCTTACCTGCAGGACGCCCCGCGGCGATCAGCAGCGCCCGCACACCCGCGGGACGCGCCCGCCCGGCGCTGCCGCCATCGCCGCCGGCCCCGCGCCCGCGCCCGCGCCCGCCCCGGCCCCCACCGCGGTGACGTCACCGCGGCGCCGCCCGCGCGGGCGCTGTGGCGCGTGCCCGGCGCAGGCTGCTGGCCCCGGCGCGCGCAGGCGCCTCCGCGTGCAGCCGGCGCGGTTGGGCTGAGGCGGCTCCTATGGCGGCCTGGGCTGCGCTCACACCTTATGAAGGAAATCGCGCTCCTTCCCCTGCCGGCCGTTCGCTTCCTATGTGTGTTGGGCTTCTTCTGAAGATCCCGTGTCACAGCGCAGCCCCACCTCCTGACGAGGCACATCTCACACAGAGTTGTTAGGTCTTTTCCAACTCTCTGGTGATTAAGTCCAACCCCCCTGCGAAGGCAGGGTCACCTCGAGCAGGTGACACAGGAATGCCTCCAAGTGGCTTTTGAAGGTCTCCAGACAGAGAGGCTCCACGACCTCCCTGGGCAGCCTGTTCCAGTGCTCTTCCACCCTCTATGTAAAGAAGTTCTCCCTTACATTCTTGGGTTTTAGCTTATGGCCGTTGCTCCTCACCCTGTCACTGGGCATCACTGAAAAGAGTTTGGCACCATGCTCTTGAACTCACCTTTGAGATACTTCTATGCATTGAGATCCCCTCTCAGCCATCTCCAGACTAAGCAGGCCCAGCTCTCTTCTCCTAAGAGATAGTCCAGACCCCAAATCATCTTTGTGTCCTCCACTGGACCCTCTCCTGGCACTCCTTGTTTTTCTTGTACTGAGGAGCCCAGAACTGGACACAGCACCCCAGATGTGGCCTGTGTAGGGTGGAATAGAGGGGCAGGATCACCTCACTCAGCCTGCTGGCCACACTCTCCCCAATGTACCCCAGGATACCATTGGCCCTCCTGGCTGCAAGGGCACTGCTGGCTCGTGGTCAGCTTTCACCCACCAACACTCCCAGGTCCTTCTCTGCCAAGCTGCTCTCTAGCAGATCGGCCCTCAGCCTGTGCTGGTACTTGGGATTATTCCTCCTCAGGTGCAGGACCCTGCTCTGGCTCTTGTTGAACCTCATTAGGTTTCTCTCTGCTCAGTTCTCCAGGCTCTCCAGTGACCCATGATGACCATGGTCCTTTCTGTGACCAGATCCAAACACAGTTTCAAAGTTCACGTTGGGTCATTCACTGCCCCAGGATCTTTGTGTTTCTGAAACCTGGAAATCTTATACCCAACCCAGTCTTAAAACTACGGCCCCAAGGCTGTGCTTCCACCCTCCTGTTCCTTTGCAGGCCCCACTAAGAGTGATTTTGGCAATTTTGGTCTAGTAAGCAGGAAGGTCAATGAAGTCCCTTGCAGTTTTACAGTTCATGATGTGTAACAACAG
This sequence comes from Phylloscopus whistleri, assembly GCA_017589585.1. Taxonomy (NCBI): domain Eukaryota; kingdom Metazoa; phylum Chordata; class Aves; order Passeriformes; family Phylloscopidae; genus Phylloscopus; species Phylloscopus whistleri. The sequence continues at coordinate 3,394,952 of JADMLD010000090.1, forward strand.
TCTGCTCAGAGAAGCACTACTTCAGGTTCCCCCTGTTAATACACTGGATGGGGAAGAGATGAGCACAAAAATAAAAAGTGCAATATAAAAGGCTCACAAGCTTAAATCACCATCTCCTACTCAATTAAAGGCATTAGTATTTCTTTGCCTTGCTAAAAGCAGTGTACATGGCTATAGTGAATTTAGAATGGCATTCAGCCACTTGTCACAATGACCACTACAGTATCTTAGCTAGATAATATCCAGTCTTCTATTCCACAATTAACCAACACAGAAGCCTCATCTCAAATCATATCTGCTTGCTAGAGTTCTGCTGATAGTTGTAGGATTGCTGCTTTAATGAATACCTCAGCTTAGCTATGTAAGATTTGAAGGATTAATTCACAGAAAGGTATGATAACATTTCTTTTGAGGAGAACTGCAGAAATGAGGTACTCAGATAAAAGAGCAGCAAAGCAGATTGCCTGGAGAAAGGTACCTTAGAATCGTGCATGGTTGTGAGAGAGGACTGACAACTATTGTGTATAGTCAGGTGCTAGCAAAAAGCCTTTCAGAGGCTATTCAACTGTTCTACATAATTCCACATCACTACTTAAAAAGAGAACAAATAAAAGGTCCTGAGCCTGAACTACCACTTAGTTTTTCTTTGAAGCTATTTTCCAGGCACTCTAGTTGAAATAGTAAAACACTTTAAAAAAAAACCCAGGCTGACATAAGTACATGAAATGCACTCAATTGTCAATATTAGACTGCAACCTCAAAGCAGGTTTGAAACTTCAAGTCAAACAGCAAAGACAGAAAATATGCTGAAAGGTTGGAATAAAAAAATATGATGCTGAAAGGAAGAGCAGTAAGTGGAAGTGTTTCTAGAACCACAGAAAATAAAGTTTTACTACTTTACTACTTCTTGGTCAGGGCTCTTCTACTTTCGGGAAGGAACAATCCAAAGGAAATACAGTGATTTGAGTTATGCACCAGTTCCTTACTGAAGCAGAACAGCTGTTTGATTAACATGATTTTAGGCTGAGTCATAGGCCATTTATGAAATTTGTAGGAAAGTCCCTGTTTCAGTTCCCAAACCTGATGCAGCATTGGTCATGTGTCAGTTGGGTTACAGCTTCAGCAGCTTTGTGCTACAGTGCTGTTGCTTTCTTCACAGACCATCACTCTCCTGCCGATTTCTTGTGACTGCTATTTTTAGCACCACTTACTAATGGCAGTCCTGACAGCAAATAGCAAAGTCTTCCCTTATTTCCACAGTCCAAGTCCTAATTCAGGCTTTTTCTTTTAAATTTGATGTGCACTCAACCATTGCTGGGACTACGTGTAATCCTGTCAGCAGGCACTTCTCATGTTCCAGCAGAATTTTGCTTGCTGGGAAAATAGAAATGCTTTGTCAAGACAGATGCAGCCAATTTCAGCTGAAGCAAATACAGCAGCTATTCTTGGTCATAAGGTAGCATTTCATCAAGGACCCTGTTACCCCTAAGAAATTTTACCTGCCTCTCCTGTCCTGTAACCTGTGCCTCTCAGGGTAGCAAGCCATAGTCCAAAGTCAAAGTGGAAACATACACAGTCACGCTTACTTGACCTGGTATTTTATGCACAGTTCCAGTTTTAAAATTTCCATCAATAATGGAATTCCCTAGATTTGACATGAATAAACACTAGTCTCCATTAAGAAACCTGCCCATGGAAGGGGGCTAATTTTTTTATATTGTTGTTGTACCAGAATAACTGTAATTTTCCCTAGTTTATACAGTACTACAGGCCACAAGGTAAAGCCTCTAGCACACTGGACTGTTCAGCAGACATTTTGTGCTTAAGGACTTCATATGATCTCAAAAGACTGACATAGTTGTATCTTCTGTAGTTTTAGTGGAGCTGCTTGTGCATTGCAGCCTTTTCTGATGGAATGTAAATGTAGGGGTTTTTTAAAGTCATCAACAACATGAAACTTCAGTTATTCCCCTAGCTTCTTTGAAAGGCTTTAGACTCAGAGGGGACATGAGTCACCACCTCTTGGTACACCAACATTAAAATTTCAGTTGACAGCCCAGCTGGCTCAGCTTTTACTTAGCTACGAGTTAATCAGTGGCCTTCCATAACTCTTCCTTGATATGGCACTATTTAGCTTCAGTGATCATTCAGATCTTCCAGTTTTCAGTTTAAAGCATGCAAATTGCAGGAAACAAAAAAAAAAAGTCTTTTTTTTTTTTTAAATGGGCTTATGGATTCAAAAACCTAAAATGCTACAGCTGCTTCAGGAACTAACAAGTATTATATATATATATTTTTTTTTTTTTTTTTGTAATGCCTGCTTTTTAGAGCGAAATGTTGAAGAGAAGCATAAGAGCAAACAAGATACAGAATAGATAAAAGGGCCGAAGGACAAATGAGATACCAAGAAGTCACTAGACCTTTTGAAAACCAATTATAGGCCATATAACCCTTAAAACATACTCACCCCTTCTTTCTTAAATCAGTGACATGACACTCTAAGTTTCTTGGAAGTAGTCAGGATCACTCCTTCATTTGCATTGCAATAGATACGAGAGCAAAGCTGGCCTGTGCTTGCCCTCTGCACACCCTGCCACACCTCCACCCCCAGGCGGTTGTGCCACGATCTGCACATCGTGATTCAGTCCCTGCCTACCTAGGGAATGAATAAAAACCAGGAAATACATTTCCTGATATAAACCAGGAAGTATCATGCATCTGGGCAAAGGGAAAGACTGTGTGATGTTCTCCAAACTGGGGACTGTGACCAAATCCAAGATCCCTAGAACTCTAGAACTCCACCTTCACACCTTCATCATCCTCACTGCAGTTGCTCTTGGACATGCCTGGTGGGTCTCTGCAGTTACAGATGAGCTCACCTGCCCTCAGCTCTCCTGCATTTTCAAGGAAGTGCGAGGGCTGTAGTATTGCCTTTCACCACAAGATGGTAGGTGTTTCCCGATGGTTAGAGAGGATCAGGCTTTTAATAGAACTTTGAGACTGAACTTCTCAGCTTCAGAGAAAGCAGAGGCAAAAGTAAATAAGGATCAAAAAAAACCCCCTAAAACTGTTCATGGGATTGTGAATGAAGTAGGGGAGCCTCACATATACTGGATGCAAAGACAAAAATAATTTCTTAGCTTACAATCAAGATGTTTTTACTATTACAAGGATTTGGGTGCTCCTTTCTTATCCTGGCTCTTTCTGTTAAGGAACTTCTTGGTTACGTAATTTCCTTTTATTTATTTATTTATTTATTTATTTATTTTTAATGTCATCAACAACATGAAGCTTCACTTATTTTTTGAGACCAAAAACATTCCCAAATTAAATATTGAGTAATTTTGAAGCAAACTCATAATCAAAAAAGAATAAGCAATTTCACATGAATGTGTAAAGTTGTGTATCCATCCCTTGCTGTACATAGATACACAGAACACATTTATTAGACAAGTTACTTGCACTGCTCTTTCTCATTTAAGAATCAGGCAACTCTCATCACCACAATAACAAATATATATCTCCTCAAAGGACCTACCTTTGAAGTCAAGAATCACTGTTTTATGAAAGCAAAATACAGAGATCAAGTATGCCCGGCTGTTCATTGCCCCTCTGCCCCTAACAGAGGGTACAGCAAGCCTTTCCCAAGGCTGTCAACTTCTCTTTGCCATCAGTTTCTTCTAAGATGGAGTCAGTCCCAGTCCTTGGCCAAACTACAGACAAACACTACAGACTCTACCTCTCAAAGTAAGTTCTTTCAGTGCTGCTGATATTCAGCCTGTCTGACCAGTAGATCCATACCTTCCCTATCCGCTTAAGGCCAACCGACCGTAGCCATGGAATCAAGACTAGCTGAACTCAGGGACTCGGAGAAGCACTTTTCTGTCAAAACAAGCTCATGTCCTCATTTAGTGGTGCTTTGCCCTTCTGTCCAAAACTGAGCCAAAATCTTAAATTTACAAGATATATAGAAAGTAGTTATGAATAACTAATTGCTTTGCCTTCATGGACAGAAGAACATGATTGCTGCTAAAATTACACAAGCAGACTGTTCTTTAAGTTATTATAAATGCCATACACTTTCTTTGACCTAGTTTAAACAACTCTGCTGCCTGACAAATAATTTTCAGCTATGTCTGGCCCCAAGTCAAAGAGTGTTACCCTAGCTTAAAGAACCATAAGGCAAAATTTACATTTCTTTCCTCATGCTAACAGCTTGACTTGGAACTGTGGGAAGCCTTTTGAAAAATATGCAGTCTCTTGCACAAAGCACTGCCCAGGCCAAGCTGCAGCTCTCCATTTTTCAGTACTGGTTCAGGAAGAACCTTTGGTTTGCCGTTTCTGTACGTGTTATTTCAAAGCAAGCACCTGGGACCATACTGACTACCCCTATCCTTTATGGTAGGTTTCAAAGGACAGTCCCAAACCTATCCTGCATTCCTCTCCACAGATCCAAGGGAAGTGCATGCAGAGAGTGAGGCAACTGGACTCTGTCACAATTTTGCTGAGGATACTCCATAGTTGTCCACACAGGAAAACCAGGTTCTCCTACGAGAACAGCACCGTAACTCTGTCATTGAAGAACAGTTATTAAGCTCATTATATCTTAGATAAGCTTGCAGGAATGAAATAATACAGTGATTTGGCCAGCTTCATAGAAGCTAAAATGGGTGGCAAAGGCACTGATCATCCTTCAGGCACAGAGACAGCATGCAAAAAACTGGAAATCTCTGAAGGGAGAGTAGGTCTTATACAGGAATAAAAAAAGGATATAATGGAACAAAACTGATAGCCTAGTAGAGCCTTTTTAGTGTCCAGTATCAGACTGGTTATTAATTCAGGAGAAGTTCACCCCATATAGGTTTCCTATCTCTCTCTGTCAGTAACTCAGCTACAAGTTTCTAAATAAATATTTTTGTTCATCATCTTATCAAAATTAAGTCATTCTTCATATGGAAAAGATTAAATGCATCTTCCTTTCTTCAACAGCAGTATATGTTGCAAACGTAAGTGCTTTAAAGCATCATGAATTTCATACATAAGGTATTTTTTACACAGAACAAGTAATTGATAGTTTAGTAATTCCAAGGTGACTGGTGAGAAGGAAACCAGTTGTTTTCCTAGCTGTAATAAAAACAAATACAATGAAGTCAAACATTGACAACTATATTTCTTCTAAAAATAGTACACATTATAACAGAAGACATAAGAATAAATTGAACACTCAGAACCAATATCTTGTAAACAGATATAAAACTAAAAAAAGAGTGTATATATCTCCATTTATGCCATACAAGGAGGAAAAAAAGGTATTTCAAGTACAGCAATGAGTAATCCAGTGTTTGGTGAAGTTTAAGGCTAACATTTTCAACCTTCAGAGCTGAATTTGTACAGAATCCACCTAGGAACTCTCAGAAGCAGCTTTATTTCCATCCAACATGAACTCTTGCATCTGACATTGACTTTTGAAGAGCTCCAAGAGATCAAACTCATCTTCACAGGACAAATTTTACAAGCTTTACCCAGAAATCAGGAAAAGGGGTTGATTTCAGTTGACCACATTGATTCACAAATGCTACTGCATCATTTCATATTCCCATTCTGGTTCTTAGGTGAGGATTCCATCTGGTCTGGATCTACCGAAGCACAGCATATTACAACACCACACAGATACACCTGTGGTATGTTATGGGAGGGAAAAGCTGTGTGCATACACACATATGATCCTAAATCACACATGCAGGCAGCCCAAGGTATGGGAACTAGGTTGGACAAGCTGCATTATGAGCTATTTGCACATTGGCAGTGGATGCCTCTGTAGGAACTGAAAGCAGCAGGCAGCCCAGCCTCAGCAATAGTCCCCAAAGCTGAATCTAGAGCATCTAACTCAATAGAGAAGATTATTTGCAAAAGTTACAAGCTGACAGACAGCTGTTGGGAAACCCCCACTCTCAGAAGAGAACCATTAAACACTTGAACTGCAGCCCCAACAAGACAGCAGTGAAATTTCCTCCTTAAAATACAGCTAGAAAACTAGAGTTCTAAAGAGTAGCAGCTTTTTTTGAGGAATTGTTAAAAAAATTCATTACAAATTCCAGTCTCCTCTAAAAAAATTAAAAATTCAAACCTCAAACAAGACTTTCAGCTTATTGAAGTCACTAAAATAAAGTTAATTTTAAGTGCCTGACATCGAAAATGTTAGTCTTTACTTCTAGCTCCTCTGTAAGCATATCACTCAGTATCTATAGTAAACTATTATAGAGGTCCCCTTTCAATCTCTTACAGTAAGAAACTCAGCATACAGCATTAGACTTCCCTCAGCTTTGCTAGTAATTCTTATTATTTCTACTCAAGAAAAGTAAACAGTGTATCAACCTGCACCCCATTCTAGTTTTGCCCCACATCTTGACCAGTGCTTTGGTATATACACCTATGTACATACTACATTGTCTGAGATGGCACAAGAATGGTAGGAAAAAGGCCGATTCTGAAACATTTAAAATGTAAACAGTGTAATTCAGAGTATCAAAATCCTTTAAAAAAACATCAGTCTAAACCACTGTAAGTGCTTTAATAACTATCCACCTGGGTTGTAGGTGAATTCAGCTGTTCATTTTCCGTTAGAGTGACTTTAATCAATATATAGTGCTAGTTTCACACAAGACTGTAACTGCCTTGGTGTGGGACAGAAAGTAAGGCCAATCCACAGGTCTGTAAAGAAAACCACAGCCTGTGAAAAGGAAAGTTACAGTAAATACTAACAATACCCTGTGGTGCCATCATCTTGCACTGCAAAGTGAAAGGGATTTGATACGTACACCCAGAGGGTACACTGTCTTTAAACCTTTGTGAAGTAATTTTAAGCATAGAGCCTTTTAACTGGTTCTTTTGGCCCCTCAAGGTTATGGGTTGAAAAGACTCTCTGAATTGCATTATTTCTTCTTAGAGTAAATATATGGCCTATGATGTACTAGCATGTGAGTAGTTATTTTGTTTAACATCTGTTATTGTTTAATGTCTACTCTAGTTCATAAAAGAGACTTAATTTGCTCAAGTGTGATGTTGAATATTCAGTTAATTGTAACATTCAGATCCAAATTGCTGCCTGGAACACTGAGGTGTCCCTGTGCCAAAAAGAGTGTCAAAAAGCTTAAAAAAACAAGTAAAAAGGAAGAAAAAAGATCCCACTTCATCTTGTGCTAGGTAGAACACACAAAATTGTGGAAGGGCTACCAGTAAGGCCAAAAGACTTGCCTTCTAACTGTGGCTTTCCCAATAGCAGCAGCAGCACACAATTGATATGGTTCACAACTGCTGCAGTAAAACAAGTGGTCTGGCCTTCTCATTTCTGTTTAGGAAGGCTGTGAACAGTAGCAAAGAAACTGAAGGTATCTGCAGACTGAAGAACACATTATTCCATCCACTTGTGGAAGGTTATCTTTGCAACCCTGAGGGCATAAAGCTTACATTTGTGTATACAGTAGATAAAACTTACACAGTATACAAACCCTCAGTACAGGCTCTCTCTCTCTTGCAAGGGAAACTTCCAATGTATTAGTGGTAGCTAGCATTTAACACGTACAGACTAACAACTTTCTTTGACCTAGAAGTCATTCTGGTAAGTTCTGTTCCCTCTCTTGGGCCATTCCTCCTCCACCCATTTCAGCAGGACTTTCACAACATCAATTCTCTTATAAAATTTACAGAGATCAATCAGCTGCTCCACAGTCCGGTCACTATTCCGTAGCAAGAATTCCAAGGTGGGACTTTGGGGCTTTTGTTCAAGGAAACACAATTCATCATAAGTCATCCCCCACTTGCTTGCTAAATTTCTCCAGTTTTTCACTGTTGGATGGCAGGGATCCAGCTTTAGCCTCACTGTGTACAACAAGTCCTCATCATTGAGCATGTCACTGATGGTCGGTGCACGGAATAAGCACAAGGAGCAGGTGACATTTTCCTTGCAGGTTTTCTTGAGATCTGCAATGAAAACCATTACATGGGAAGAAATTAGGCTCTGTTGCTGTGGTATCACCAGGAACAAAAAGTTAAAAGCATAAAGGCTTGAGGAGTTGCTTTGAATTGCTTCTGAAAAAGTCAGAATAGTGACATGCAATGCCTCTCCTCATGAAGAACTTGTGAAATTAACTTTCTAAAATGTCTCTCCTTACTACACTCTAATCAAAGGTGGCTTTAATTGAAAAGAAAGTAATTTTGAAAGTACCATATTTATACTTTTACAGAAAAGACACAGGATTCAATGCAATGTGTGAGCTAGGATAGCCCCCTTTTCTGTTTTTGGAACAATGTTGCTTCCTTGAATGTGCCACAACACCCACTTACATCACCAACAGGATTATGTGTGCATTCCATGCATCTTGTTGTGGAATGAAGGAAAAGGTTTTGCATTTCTCAGCTGCTGCCTTCATAACAACATGAAATACATGCACCAGGAGAATCTCTGCTGACAGATCCAAACACAACTAACATCTAGTACTTGAACACAATGGAAAAGTAGGTATGTTCCTTTGCTTTGTAAGGTCTCTTGCAATAAAAACTGTCCCTGTTTTACCAACAAAGCCTATTTTAATTGTACATCATGGAAAGAAATAAAGTGCATACTCCTCCATGTGTGAGAAAAACTAAAATACCAAGTTGCTGGAAAGAGGTGGTGATATGTTCTAAAATCTGCATCAAATACTGAAAATTGCCATTTAGAAATCTCCTACACAGCATAGTCAGTATCTGTCCCAAACCTGGGAACAATGTGGTGCTATCAGACTATATTATTTATTAATAACCCTTAAACCATGTAGAAACCAGTTTGAGTCATACCTCTAGTCAAACTCTAATACCAAGACCTTTAACACTGCAACAGTGCAGGACATGGTCTGAGCATTCTGGCTGCAGATATGACCTCAACTCTCCCTGCTCCTTCTTGAAAGCAGGGAGAATCTGGTATCTCCAAATAGTGGATGATGGACACAGCCTAGAAGCTTTTCCTAAAGTTTCTGTGCTCCAGCCTCATTGTACAGCTTGAAACAGGGAAATAGCTAGTCCTAGTTCAGACAAAACTCTTGAAAAAGGGGCTGTTTTTAATCAAATGATTGATTAAAAACAACAGAAAACAGTGACACACAATTTACAAGTGCTGTATCAGAGGCCTGAACTGTATCTCTGGCAAAGGACAAATGTGGTAGTTAGTGCCACCTACTCATAAGGACAACAGCATCTGTTACGGCTGTTTGTTTGTGGGATTTTGTGGCTCCTTTTTGTAACATCAATTATTTATTTTCAGTAATTATTGTCAGATTGTGTGAAAATTCCAGAATATAATGTCTGCATGCATGCTGTATTTTATTTTTTAAGTAAGAACAGGCTATTGTTAGTTTTGTAACACTGCTCACCAGACTGCTTTTTTAGCAGGCCAAGGACAACTTCTGAAGTTTTCAACAAGTTAGGACGTGCAGCAATAACACTGACGAAGACACATAACTTCATACAAATGCTTAGATTCCCTGTTAAAGGGAAACATGTTCTGGTGACATCTTAGCTCACAGGTATTCCACAGGCCTTGCAGCTGTTCTGTACAGGAATATGTATGTTAACTCTTCTGTTCTTCTTGTGCACCCTAAACTTGTGCTAAAGTGAGACAAAACTTTCTTGTTTCATTCATACCAACCTTGACTTATACAAACAAGGCAAAATGAATATAATCCAATCAAATTTCTGGCTGAGCTTAGAGGGCAGGAGAGCACCCTATCTGAATTTCATCTTATTTACTCTGGCAGTGTTGCCAGGGCAAGTTTTGTCCTCCAATAGAAACAGGGAAGAAAGGGTAAAGAAAACACCTCTGTAAAAGGGCACAGATATAAGTAAACAAAACTAAACCAACCTGCTTCTTGTGCTGTACCATCTGGAAGACAATCAAAAGCATCATAAAGAATCCTACTTTTTCTAAGGTGCCCCTGTGTTAGACGCTGACAAGCACTACCCAACTAATTGCATGATCCTAATGGCACCTGATAGGAAAAGCTTCTTTACTAACAGGAAACTCCCAGTTTCTTACTGTTAGACTAAGAGAACTGTGTATCATACACACACACCCCTCTCCAGCAGAACTCACACAGTGATGGGATAAGCACTCACAGCCCACTGCCAGCTTCTGCTCTCTCTGAACAGTTATTTACACATCACTTCCAAAGGCAGACGTGCTAAATGTATTTGGAAAGCCCAATTTGCATATTTTGTATGGTCTGCATTATTGATCACCATCCTCTTAGAACAAAGGGGAAGCTGTAAATGACACCAGTAATTAAATGAGCTCCATAAGCACTAATTATCCAGGCAGTTATTTGTTATGACAAACAGCAGTTTTTTAAAAAGCACTTTCAAATAAAATCCAGGAAAAAAATATGGAGAACAATAAAGCTGACATATTACCTGAAAGTGATTTGTCAGTATGGTTTTGTGTGTCTTTGTCTTCTGGCTACAAAGCAGAAAACAAATATAAAGTCAAAATAAAACAATATAATTGAACACCAGAATAAGTATTTGACTAATTTACAACCAGCAGGAGATTATTTAAAAGAATCCCAAGCTGCTTGTAAAGTCAGACTGGGAATATACATATAGTTCTGAGGAATTGCTAACAATCTGCAGTCTTTTCAGGCAGCATTTCCATGCTTTGGCTCATAAAACTGCCCTGTTGGTTGTATGCAGTGAACAATAGCATTTTTATTAATGATATGCTATAGCATTGCATCTTTTGACTAACTCTCTCTTAAACACCTAAAAGTTATTTAACTATTCATATGGTTTGGTTAAAAAGATTTTTAAAATGTTTTGCAATGAAAAAACCAAGAATTTTGCCTGTAACAAGCAGCAGTAGGGACTGTTTTGTGGATCTAGGCAAAGTGGAGAATTTTGTTTTACAGATGTCTTTATGTACACAGGAGGCTTTTTTAGACAACAGGTGGACGTGAACATTTTTGTGGCTCACATCTAACCCTCCTCCTATTTGAAGTTAACATTCCCTCAGTGGTGTTTTGTTGCCTAATTAAACATAATGAAATTACTTAGCAGCCTGAGACTGTAACACACGTCGTAACATTTCAATTCTACTACTTAGCAACCTCTAAAAACTGGAAGGACAGCCCCTTGATTGTAGAACTGCGGGGAAACTGCAGCTTGCCCTTACTTTAACTATGCAGGTGTGGAGCCAGGTGAAATAGCTTTCTTCTGCTGAGGATTTAAAGATGAAAGTAGAAGGGGATTTTCCCCTTAGATAGCTGCAATGAAGTATTGTTGATCTTTTTGTATTGTGTCATTCTTCTGAAACTATAACAGCAGGCTTCTTAGTTTTGCAGGTTGTGCATACAAACAAAAGTCAGTATATGGGTAACAATATGGTGTAATAAGATACTCTAGTCCTACCTGCTACACCTTCTTTACTAAGAAATCCACTAAAAATAGAATACAGGTAGTTTCAGTTGCTGTGGTGAACTTGCATACATTCACAATCTAATTATAAAGAAGGTGAACTCTCTCCAAAATATTTATAGACTTTGTTAAGAAAGGAAAAATTTGCATACTGTTTTCAGTATTTCTTTACTCCCTGAAAACTGCAGAACCACACATGCAACATCAAAATGTCTGCTCTGCTCAAGAGAAATCTAACACTGCACATGCCAATTGCAACTGAATAAGCCCTGCCATTACCTTCTAGTAGTTTACTTTTCTACCACAACAGCTTTATCTGGACTGCACTTTTTAAACACAAACTTGGCCTTCATGGCAACACCAAAGTTAAAAAAAAAAAATCTGAAGTTCCTGATTATAGTAATTGTCTCCACTCCCACAAATTCCTGAGAAAGGCAGAATGTTATTACTGAGCCTCAAGGAGCAAATTCCCAGAACGGTAACTCATTGGGGAGAATGAGGAACTTTCCAGGACAGTTCAGCCTCCCCAGAGATCTACTTCAAAAGAAACAAATAAGCAAATTAAAAAACAAACAAAACTAAAACAAATCACCAAAAACCAGATACTGTTCACTTAACTGCTGTCCTGACCTTCATTTTCCAGACTTTATCAATTCATTGAAGTTCAAACCTTATTGTGAAAGCCAATGCCTAAGTGCCTTCTGTCATTATACATGCCTTATGAGGCATAAAATATAAGAATGGGTAGTACTGCAAAAAGTACAAAAAAAGCAGCAATACCTATCTGTGCCATACATCTGTTTTCAAAATTCATATTTTTACTGATCAGTCATTATCCAGTTTATCAAGTCAGATGCACTCAGGTTTATTCAAGATTATTTTCTTGTAATGTAATTGCAGTAAGACAACGTAGTGTTACTGCCAGGGAAATGAAGGCATTATGCAAGAATATTTTTTGCCCAAGTGAACGTCCAATCATCCTCTACAGGTCTAATCAAAGCCATAAACATATTTACAGTCTGAAGGTAAGCAGAAAGTTTTCCAGCTCTGTAGAACCATTAACACCCTAATACACTGAATTATCTTTATAGTGATTCTAAGCTGCCAATAAAGGCTCTCTTCTTGATGATGGCAAGGAACAGTTACCTCCATCATCTGTGAAATGCATACCAAACCCATGTTTGTTTCTGATGGAATTCAGCTGGGACTTTGGCATTAGGAACTCCTTTTAATTCTTCATCTTGCTGGAAAATGCTCATTTATTTCTCTTCTCCAAGTTTTCTGCTCAACCCAAAGAGAATCAATTTGAAATTCAGCAAATAACATTCACTTGAAAGATGATAACCGTGGAGCATGGGAGTCATTCAGCATTGCACTTCCTATAGCAATGTAAGGTTTCACAAAAAGTGGACAGTGTTTCAACTATGGGAAGAGCAGTGTCCCAAAATCAAAGTAAAACAATCTAATACCTCCCTAAGGGCATTATTATATCTAGGATTCCTTACTTCTTCACTTCTTCTCTGCCTGGCTTTCTTTTCACCAGAGGGACAGCATGCATGACAAAGCTTTAACTCTTAGCTGGCTCTTCTTCAGAACATCTATACATTGATCAAAACCTATTTAAACTAAAAAGTACATGTTAATGATAAAATTTTTTTTTTTTTTTTTGCTCTTCTCCACAAAAGCTCCCTTCAGTGAACTCTTGAAAAGAAAGCAAATTTCTGGTCTGTTTTACTGAGTAACTTTGTGCTCTCCAGATATAGTCTGAAAATATACTTATTTGTTAACTTACTTAACTTAATTAATACTTAATTAACAGCAGTAACTTAGTTCACATTCAAGTATCATTTTCCTTACCTGTTGGATTAGGCCAGAATCTGATGTAAGGGTCTTGATGTTCACAGATGCAATTTCCAAAGTAACTTGATCTGTTAGGTATTCCTCATCTAAGGCAAAGAGTGTGAAACACTGGTCTTCCACTCACACACAAATTCAAGTAGTAAGACTATCAAACATAAATTATAGTGTAGGTGTCTAACATACAAAATTTAAGTCCATATCATGATCAAATATTGGGAATTGCTAGATTAAAAGCCAAAAGTGTTAAATCAGCAGAGTCTGTAACAGTCATGCAGAGCATGACTGTGAGAAGAAATACAATCCTTGCAGAGATTAGTTATTAAGAGCAGCAGTTGTTTTCTAAACAAACATCACACTATTTTTAAAGCAAGAGTCATGTTGTTCTTTCAGAAAGCTGACTACAGAATATTAACTGAACCAATACAACCAAGTAGGCTGAAGATGTCACAAGTCACTCTAATTTTTGTTTTGGTTTTCTCATCACACTTAAAATGACAGTTAAAGTAAGTACTGCATAAATATTTATCTTTTATTCTGTCCCTTTGTGAACTGGACTCATCCTACTGATTTCTACTACACAGGAATTTGCTGAAGCACTGAAATGATCCATTTCAAAGCGTGTTTATCAACAGCCCTTGGGAGTCCACTGAAAAGCACAGCATTCTGTAGTACAGCATAAACTCTATTAACCTTTCAACCATCATTTCTACCCTCAAAATGGGATACAAAGGATACATCAACCCTTTGTGAACCTGTGCAAATGGACAAATTTCACTCTGCAGGATTAATAAGGTCCTCCTCATCAAACTATTTGCATAATTCCCTTGAGTCAGGTGCTGACCAACCATTAACACAAGCTTTAAAAGGGTTATATACCACATTTTTACACACAAGCAGGCTCCATGGGATGACCACATGTAGTGCTGGTATGTTTCCATTTGTTGTTTGTTTAGTCACAAGGCCTCATTGAAGAACCTCTATTATCACATAACAGAAAGAAGCAATGTTTTCTTAACTCACTCAAGAAATTGATCTGAATCAAAGAATTCATCCTTGCAAGAAAAAGAAAACCAAAACTCATAATTCTCCTCTTTTTCTGGTTTTATAAGACTGTTGAAAGATATTTCATCTCCAGTAATGTCAATGTTTAGTAGAGGATCATCATTATTCCTCATGACTGTAGATCCAGAGACAACAACAAAAAAACCCGAAACAAAACAAAGCCTGTCTGAAAATGCAGAGCATGGGCACCAAAACTGTGGAAATAATATGTGTGAAATTTGTTCTATACTTGAGTGGAAACAGATTTATTATCAAATCATGATAAACACTAAGGCGTCTGCAAGTTTAAAAGTTCCCTCAACTCCATTTTAGTTCATAATTAGAAAAGGGTGCCAAGAACTTTAATAAGTTATGGCTCCAAAATGACCCATTAATTAATTAACCAATAAAAGCAACAGACAGCCCATCTCACCAATATACTGTCTGTTCAAACATTAAATCTGAAACAAACATAATTGTGTGTTATACATAATCAGACCAGCACATCTGTTACAAATTTTAGTTGACAGACTCACACTTCTAAGTTTGTATTTTTATAGAAATAACTATGAAAAGCCATTCTCAGAGAAAGAATTAGATTCACAGAAATGAACAGAATACTAGGAGGTATTTGTATCACATTCAACTTCAAAGGGGAAATGTCAGGCTGTATTAGTAATTACCTTTTCTTACACTTAGTAAGAGGAAGCAAAAATGGAAATTAAATATAAACCAAGTGCACTTCCCCTTTACAGAAAGTGCTGACCTTTCTACTTATGTGTTAGCTTTCCTTTTTAAATTAGGTGCATTTAGAATATACAATTTTGGATTTAAAACAACCCTGACAAATTTGAAATTTAGGAATTTATCTAATTAATTCTGAGGAGGATCTAATCTCACAGGTGAAATAGAAAACAAGACATGAGAAAAAAACGTTCCAGTGTAATTGCTTTGATGCTAATAAAAAATATTGAAGGACCAAACCACCTGCCTGCAAAAAAACAGAAACTAGTTTATGACTTCAAATACTCTTCATCCCACATGATCCTTCCCTGCTGAGCAGCACTTCTGAAGAGTGCTCATTTCCTCTGTCTGGCTTTCTCAAGCCCCAGAACAATCTCCAACTTCTCTTTAACCCCAGCAGTACAGTGCTCCCACTCCTCAGCAGAAGTTTCCATTGTGACAAGCCTGGTTTCCTCTGTCTGTCCCACTGCAGACCTGCTGTGCAACACAGGATGGAGAACACACTACCTGCAGAGTGCTCCTCAACCAAGCCCCTGCCAGTGTATTCCCTGGACAAAAGTCAGTGGCAAAGCCTGGGATGACAACAAAAAACCCACCCTACACGTCAAGGAAGCATAAGGGGGATAGTCACACTGTGTAATCCATGTATTTTTCTTCAGAACCTGCACTCCCTCACTCCATTTTCAGCAAGGAAAGGCAGGAACTTGTGCAGAGTGGACCTAATAATAGGTTCCCCAGCAGATGGTATTAACACCTGCTGAAGGTAAAGATGGCACAAAGAGTTGAAGATTATAAGGCTGGGAATGCAGTCAGAGGCAAAAGACCTCAAAGGTATTTCTTGATTGTATTTCTAACAACATGAAGGCACTGGTAGTCCCTTCAAAGTCACCATCTAGCATTATGATGTCTCTACCATCTCTTGTCTGAACCCTGTCTTTCAGTGGCACCACTGTATTTTCCTTTCAGATCGGGAACCCAGGCCTTCTGAGGATAGTTTTAGAGTGACTCTTAGATCCAAACCAAACTTGGGAAAGAAATTTCAAAAGTTAGATATACACACCAAACTGACATTAAAAATAAAAAGGGCATTATATTTAAAACATAAATATCTATCAAAAAGTATGAGTAGTTCACTCTGTTGTGTAACATTACTGGTTTTATTGCTGATAGCAACACAGATCAATGATATCTGAATAGACAGAATTCACAATACTTACCTTTAGGTACTCCTGTGTCTTGGACAGGATATTTTTCAGTCTGTCACAAAAGGACAAGAAACACAGATGTTTGTTATTTTGAGTGTAATTGTGCTGGGGAAAGAGTATATACTCTTTCTTTATGTACTTTTGTAAGTGCATAATTATAGTTGTATCTCTCAAGTTGCTACTAGTTGATCTGTTCACCATCAGATACAGCAACACTTTTGTGGGAACTGAGATGTTACTAACAGGACTGATCAGCACATGAAGAAGTATTAGAGACTGCTGCTTTGCTACAGTATTTTTAAAGCTATTTTTCATCAAAAAGCAGGATTTAGGAAAGAAATTTTGTACTGAAGTAGCAAGATAATCTTGAAAACATAATGCATGCCAGGAGGAACAGACATGACTGCCAATTCTCTTTTAGCAGATTAAGCTTTTAATAAAATATTACTGCATTGAAAGAAAAAGAAATATTTTCCCCTTCTGCTCTAAACTTACACAGCTGATTAAGATGAAACAAGAAACTATTATTACTGAGTTTAAGAAGACAGCTGCTGATTCCTGGGCATGACCTAACTTATTATTATATCCGAAATTTACCTCCTTCCCTATGGCCCTTGCCCTTTCGTCAAAGTAGGTGTGGCTTTTATAAAAAGCCACATTTTAAAAAGTTTTAATAGAATTTCATATTACTTCTACTCCCATCTGGGCAGGAGCCTGGGATGTTTGAGATCCTGACACAAGCGGGATTGTGCGCCAGGAAGCACCAGAGGGTGAGGTTTGGTCCCTCCCGAGGCTCAGCCAGGCCTGCCTGAGGCACTGCTCTTGGCTCCTACCTCTCCACGACTTCAAATCAGCTACAGGAAGTAATAATAGCTTAGTAGTGTTGAAATTTTAAGCCCTGAGTGGGTTTTTTTTATCTGTCCAAACTGTGTAGACAGAAGAACGTCAGCACCACTTTTTCTCAGTTGTTGGGGCTTTTCTAAATTAAAGAGATGGCACTGCCACAGCTTTTGGAGGTTATCCCCTGGACAGCTCCACTGTAATACAATCCAGTTCAGCTGATGCACCTGTTGGTATTTTTATTTACACTTTGACTGCACAGGTTAGTAAATTAAAGTCTGTTCGTGCAGTCATACAGATAAGCAAAATCTTGTATATGCACTCACAGTTTGAGTTAGCATCCTTGAATGTTTTTTTCTCACTGTGGCATTACAAAACATAGAGAGCTATAATGATTTCCAGTGCACTCAACCAGAAACACATACCATTGTTAAAGAAAGAGTGCTTGGATCCGTATCCTCCACTGGCTCTTTTGCTGCATGATCTGCTGGAAAAAAGACGACTTTATCACTGCATAATCATTGAAATATTTCTGCCAATTCATATTTTGCTTCTTTGTCTGACCAAGATAAAACACAACTATGCAGCCATTACATGCATTATGTCTTATTTCCATAAGAAAACATGACAAACTGGCAAATGTCAGAACTACTAGCACAGAGATGAGAAACCACATGTAATAAGGACACCCAATCCTAACCTAAGAAAGACAGGCTTCAATTAAAATCCTAAACTATCTTAAGTGAAAAAAAATCACAAAACGTGTCAGCAATAAATAATAAAAATTCAGTACATTTTCTAAAAGCTAAGTTCTGTTCTCCTACTGACAGCATTCAATTTTTTCCTCAAAGAAATAATTCAAACAGGAAATGAACATACCCACTACAACAAAAATCAATACTATAACAAACATCAGATTACAATAGAAATTTGAAAATACTAAATTAAAAATATTTGAGCAAAATATTAATTATTTGTATAGAACAGAACAGTAAAATTCAACTATATTAATATCAAGAGAATCAAAAAATAAATCTTCAAAGTACCTGCAGGTGAATCATAAAATGTTAACCCCGCTGCATCAATGGCTAAATTGACAATTACTAGTGGGATACTGACTACAAGTGCACAGAGAATCTGAAACAAATCTCATACAGAAGTTGGGATTCACAAAACTACTCCTGTGATTTAAGGTTATCCTGCCATATTTTTCAGAAATCTCTTCTGTTGATAAGTAAAAATGTTTTCAAAAATTGAAAAAAAATTTAAATTATGTGGTAAGACCTTCATTCTTGTCACCCTTACTCTAGAAGTCACTTACTGCAAGTACACAAGTTTTCAGCTGCAACCAGTAAGAGATTATTGTAATCAGTATTTGGTGATGACCTTCTTTTGAATATAAAACACAGTAGATTTAGAACATGGTCACAGAAATTAACTACTAAGCACACATTATAAACACTGAGTCCCAAAACAGAACAGAAGTTACACAGACCCTATTCTAACCAGCTCAAATTTAGCATAGTTGCTTATTTGGGGACCCACTCCTACAAATCCACTCAATACAACAGAACAAGCTGAAGCACTACCCAATGCAAGACAGCACAATAAACTGAAAATAAAAAAGGTGGCAGCAGTAGGACAGAGTTGTTCTCCCTCCTGCTTCTGTGAGGCAGCCCCACCAGCAGCAGTTCCTGGGTGTCTCTGGGATTCCAAGTAAAGCCTTTCTCAGTGCTGGAGCACTCAGGAAATCCACAGGCATTGTCCAGGCAGGTGACACATGATCAGAGGTAAATGACAAGGGCTGAGCACAGTCTTTGCACACTGAATGTTTAAAACAGGCAGGGGCCTATGAAATCACAGTTGAGCATTATTTCAGTACAAATTAAGAAGCCATATGCAGAAGAGAAAAACAAACAAACCCCATGTTCTTGTCACTTGTATTTTTTGGTAAATATGAAATCCCTGCTTCAGAAACATGGTATCAACAAAATGTTCTGGATAAAGCCTGCCCTGATAGCAGTAGTCAGCACAAATTCTCAAATGCAGAGAGGTTGAGAGTCATTGGGACATGGGAAAATACAATAAACTGGCATAAGACGTTGCTTGAGGGTAGGGCCAAAAATAGAGGCTCCTAGTGGGAACTGCAGTGGAAAGCTGAAGAGGAACTCGGAAAAGAGAAGCCCACCCCATAAAGGAAAGTGGAAAAACAAGGAGGCACTGGGAGCCAAAGAAAGGCTCTAGGGATGAAGGTCATCCCATCCCAGGCATCCCTAGTCTCACTGTTTTTCCAGTGAGAAAACACTGCTTTTGCAGTTGGTTTCTTCCGGAGGCCTTTCAGCTCCTCCCTACAGATTTTTAGATGAAGTTAAAAAACCCAAAAAACAAACAAACAAACAAACAAAAAACCCCAAAACAAAAACAAATTTAAAAAATTAAAAAAAAAAAAACAAAGCAAAGCAACCAAACAAACAAAATAAAACAAACCCCAGAAGTTTCTTTTTCCCATGTAAGAGGAGCCTTGAGGCAGATGAAGGCAGACCCCACAGAATGTCCATACCTGGGTGTACTGTAGCTACTGTAACTATGGCAAGGGCTCTGTCCCCTATTCCCTGTTACATCTCCATGACACCACCAAGGTACTTTTAACACTGATAACTTACTTTCCACAATCCAGAAGGAAGCCCAGAAAAAAATGGAGAAGCTCAGAGAATACAGGCATTTGAAACAAGGACTTGGCAGACCCAAGGTCTCTCTACAAGACGTGATGGGGTACAAGGGTGTACCTCTCGCTCCTGCTTTCTAGGTCTCACACATAAATACTGTCATGGGAATCTGCATCTTTCCTGCTTAGCACCTATCCTGAAAAGTATTTTAAACTGTGTTTCATTTCCTATACCTAAATTGCTTCCCATTATTTAATAGTTCCTTATGAAGAATAGTAATTTCCATTGTTTTGTTTAGGTTGCAGAGCACTACCAAGTCCCTAGTTTTTTTATAAGTGGCATATATGTGTATGAATACTTGCACCTAAGATCACAGACTCCACAAATTGGGCTGCAGATGATTTACCAGGGTCTTGTTGACCACTCTTTGTAGGCAGATAATCAGAAAACCACAGATGTGTTTTATTGTTGATTATTTATGTTTATTTATTGATGTATTTTATTTGTTTTATTAGTATTTTATTGTGAATAAGACAATTCGAATGTCCTTTCTCTCCTTCCTACATGCATCTGCCCCAAGAGTCCACAGCTCATGTCACAGAGCTGGATGCAGGTGCACAAAGCAGTAGGGAGGAAAATTCTTTGTTTATCTCAGATTTAAACCATCCGCAGTTTTGCATGCTGAAAGGCCAGCAGGAACTTCTGTCTGATTTCATGTTACTTTGACAGACGTGTTTGTAACAACGTAACAACATTCGCTGGGATCCCTCACAAAATCACTGCCGTCCTGTTTGCCCCACAGGATACGGACACTGGAGCACATTTACTTCCCCACACGTCTGCAGGGAGCCACAAGTGAGTTGACTCAGATGGACACAAATCAGCATGTGCACATTGACTCAGACAGACATAAACGAGGTTCAGTGGTTGCTCCTGAAGTTCATTTCTGCCCCACAGCACCTGCACACTGCTCAGCAGCTGCCACAGCTCTGCCAGGGCCCACCCAGTATGACCAGTCTGCAAGAAGAGCAGCAGACCTGCACCAATGCCCACGTTCTCTCTCTGTTCAATGCTGCTACTGTAACAGGGATGCAGTGCTCTGCACTTACCAGTGCAAACAGTTTTTCTGCTCTTCACCCTTGCATTGGAAGCAAGTCTGAAAGTGAGTTTTAGAGACCTCGGCATTTTGACCTTTAAGGAGGAGGGGCACCAAGCAGCAGAGACAGTATTCCCCTCTGTTACAGTTTTTCTCTGCAACACAGTCTTGACACCACCAGGAGTGAAGCACCTAAGGTCGGCTGTAGTTACATGGTTCAACCATGCACATAAGACCTTTTTCACACCAAGGCTGGGCATACACATTAATAGTTTAACTTAGCACAACTTAAACAAGTAATCACTCTAATACTAATGTTTGCTCATAGAGATGAATTCTTTGATTAAACACAAATAAAAAATGTTGCTTTGACTAGAGGCACAGGAATTCAGATTTGAATAGGAGGAGAAGATATGGCAAATGATACTAGAATATTCAGTACCCTGAAAAGCCCAAGTCCACCAGCACTTGTGCATTTTTGCTTACTGTTAACTACTCAAAACTTCGTCCCTGTCTGAGCAGATAGGTATGGAAAAATCTGTGATGCTGGCACACCACAGGTGAGATGCTTAAAAGTAATTTGCACCATTACCATTACTATGTAAGTTAATCAGTGTGGACGTCGTAGCCACCTGAGCTCTGGGCTTCTAAGAAAACGTCTTTTAAAAAGGTGTATTTGAACGTGCTGTTAACTAGCGCAAACGAAGTTACACGCTAAATACTGAAGCAGGCTTGACAAGACAAGTTACACTAAATCACATCAGCAGAGCACATGATAAATTATTACCATACTTAACTGGCGTGTGCGGAGGGGGAAGGGAGCAACTTAAAAACTCTTTTCAAGCCGGCCGGGGCTACGCTCCTCACCTGGCTCCCAGGAGCCGCCGCCCGGGTCTGCCCGGCCCGGGATGGGCGCCGCGGGCCGCACCCCGCGCATCGCCTGTCCCGGAGCCCCGGGGGCCGGGCAGCGGCCGCCGCCCCTCGGGGCTCTCCCGCCCGCCCACCCAGCTCCCGGCGGCGCCGGCCTCACCTGGGGGCAGCGCGTCCTGCGGAGCGGCCATGGGGCGCGGCGGGTCCCGGGGCGAGGAACGCGACGTGCCCGGAACCGCCGCCCCGCCGCGCCGCCCCCTTCCTGCGCCGCCCCGCCGCAGGTAGGGCGCTCCCGGCAGGGACGGAGCCAGGCAGGTCGGTCCCACCCATGGCCGTCCCGGGCGCGACGCCCGCAGGGGTAGAAAGCGCGTCCGCCGGGAGCCCGCATTTCCCAGCGGGAAATACCGCGCTCCCGCGGATACGTCGGGTTAAATCCTCCGTGCGGGAGGTGCTCCCGAGTGAAAACGCCGTGTCTGGCTGAGAGCACGGACACGGGGTGCACACACCGCTCGTCAAGTAGTGCTAGTTCGGATCTAAAGTGAGCTACTCCAGCAATATGAAATCAAGTGCTCGCTCTCCTGTTCTTGCGGACATTTACCCGCGTAAATCACCGCCTTCACACAGGAAAAGGCGCTCTCCAGTAGGGCTTAAGGTGCATCTGCAGGTGGCTCAACGTGCACGGACAGAGTTTACAAACGCAAGTACTACAGAACAACAATCATAAACTGTACAGGTTTTTCACAGATACTTAAAAGTCATCCTCTTACACTACGGGCACATCCGATAGCATGACAAAGTCAAATCTTTGGATGTAGTTGCTTTGGAACCCACTGTCATCTCAGGCAAATTCTCTCACGGTTTCGATGTAAAGTCATACAGCTTCTTAAATAGGTCTGTGCATGAAATCACTCTCTAAATAAGAAATATCATGTATTCCTACTTAGTGTACAATACAAGCAAAAGAAGCCGGCACAACTGAATTTGCTATTACAAAGATCACTTTTGTGAGCCACCTGGCTCATTTATTAAAGAGGTAAATTTACAGACAGATTCTGTTCTGTTACACTGAGAGAGCTCCAATCTAGACAACTGGCTTACACTGGCATAACTAAAAGTAGCCTTTGGTCCATTAAGCATAAAAATGGAGTGGGTTTCCATGGATTTTTTTTTTTTTTTACCTCTTGTGCATGTTACAAATAATAATATTTTTTTAAAAAATGGTAAAGATTAAATTTCTCTTATTTCCATAATTTCAATTGATGACATAGCTGTCATCGTGTTGTCATGAACAAGCATTTCTCACACTGCAGCCTGGGAAGGGGCAGGGAGTACGCACCACCACAGCTGTTATTTGGTCTTTAGCTAACATCAGTAATATTGATGTTTTTCAATGATTGTTGCATGCCTGTTCTTGTATCATTCTTTAATGAGTGTTGTCAAAAATCTTTGTTACTCAGCTAACTGACCAGTGCAGAAAGCCAGCAATTATTTTGGCAAAACTAAATCCAACCATATCATAAAAGGTAAGTCCAGAATGAGATAACTTTAAGCAATGGCATTCCATAGGATGCTGGATTAATTTTCTCATCAAATTTCTAAACCTAAGTACTCTCTGTATCTTATCTTGCTGTAACCCTGCAAGCTACTTGTCGCAGTCGCTGGCATGTGTGTCAGTCGGCATTGACACGGCACTCGAGGTGCTTCACCAAAATCATCAGAAGGCTTCATGATGGAAATCATCAGCATGTTGTTATTCAAACAGTCTCCTATATCTTCCTTCTTTATATCTTCTAAGAGCAGCTCCACACAGCTCTGGCATTGTCTCTCTTCTTCTGTTTCAAGTCCGGCTCCATCCTGCCCCTAGCACGGCCGCCTAACCCTGTCTATGCTAAGTACAATATCTTACAGTGTCTTACCTTCTCTGGCCCTTGCCACGACCTCCTGTCCCTGGGTCTTCACAGCACGACCAGCAGACTCCAACATAGTTAACTCACTACTTATCATTCCCAAGGCTGTGGGGGCAAGGTGTTTCTACTCTGAGATAATTAACACAGCTGTAACCTGTTAGAGAGGAGACTGCCTTCTGCAGCATCTCTTTCTGTATTACCAAAATTCCCCATTTCTTTTTTATAATTAAACATCTCTAGAAACACACGTTTAGATAGATTGACCACTATGTTTAAATAAATTGACTACTATAACATTCAAATACTGTCTCCATTTTTTCTAGATCAATCTTTTCAATGGTATCTTTTCTATTTATTTTCAGCTTATTTTCCCATTTTTTCTTTTTTTTCATTTTCATTTTCTTTTTTCCATTTTTTCTGTGTTTTTTTTAAGTTTTCCTTTTTCTCTTTTTTCTTTTTTCCGTTTTTTCTGTTTTTTTTTTAAATTTTCCTTTTTCTCTTTTTTTTTCATTTTTTCTGGGTTTTTTTAGGTTTCTTTTTTCTTTTTTTTCATTTTTTCTATTTTTTCTGGATTTTTGTCCTTTTCTTCTCCTTTCTCTTCTTCTCTACTGTAGTTGTAATATCCTTCCTTTTTCTATTTTTTCTGGATTTTTATCCTTTTCTCACCTCTTCACTGTTTCTCCATTGTAGCTATATTTTTTCCCTTTTTGAGCTATGTTTGGTTTTTGAGGAAACAGTCCGATAACAGAGCCCCTCAAACTTTGAGGAAACAGTCTGATACCAGGATAGCTCCTCAATCCACATTGATTAATGCATTTAACATCTTGGCCATTTTCTGGCATAAACACTTGATACAAGTGTCGCTGTTGAGGCAGTCAACACACAACTTCCTAAAGAAGTCATGTTCCATTATCACTAGTTGGTGGCTCACCTATTTCTAGGTATCTTTATAGAAGAATCAGGTCCGGACCTCTATGTGGCTTTCCCGCCACTCTCAGCTTCACCAACGCTGCCTCCCCCACTTTTCCCAGTGGGTCTATGTTGCCAGTTAGTAGGACCTCATAGAGGTCTAGGCCAAGTATGTAGTTCAAGCTGTTGTATATAGTTCCTGTTTTATCAGTATATAGTTCTCACATTATTCATCACATCGCTCCTCATGTAGGTCCTCACATTACTCGTCGCATCGCTCATTACATTGCTCATTACATCGCTCCTCGCATATGTTAAATTTCTTTTTTTTTTTTCTTTTTCTTGTTTCCCAAGTTTGTTAACATTTACATTTTATCTCTTCTTTGTTACTTCCCAGAATTAGTTTCTGCTTAATCTCCTTCCCTTAGTCTCTTTGATACTGCCCAGACTTTGTTTCTGCTTAATCTCCTTCCCCTATTCACTCATCATGTCTCTGTCTTTTCTATGCTGAGGACTTTGCTGGATCACGTCGGGGTCACCAGATGTCGCAGTCGCTGGCATGTGTGTCAGTCGGCATTGACACGGCACTCGAGGTGCTTCACCAAAATCATCAGAAGGCTTCGTGACAGAAATCATCAGCATGTTGTTATTCAAACAGTCTCCTATATCTTCCTTCTTTATATCTTCTAAGAGCAGCTCCACACAGCTCTGGCATTGTCTCTCTTCTTCTGTTTTAAGTCTGGCTCCATCCTGCCCCTAGCACAGCCACCCAACCCTGTCTATGCTAAGTACAATATCTTACAGTGTCTTACCTTCTCTGGCCCTTGCCACGACCTCCTGTCCCTGGGTCTTCACAGCAGGAGGAGCAGACTCCAACTGACTTCAACTCAGTTAACTCACTACTTATCGTTTCCAAGGCTGTGGGGGCAAGGTGTTTCTACTCTGAGATAATTAACACAGCTGTAACCTGTTAGAGAGGAGACTGCCTTCTGCAGCATCTCTTTCTGTATTACCACAGCTACTAACTTCAGCATAACTAATCGTAATGGGAAAAGTTCAGGATTTTGTAAATTTCCACTCAAATGCAGAATTAGTAATTTCAAATAGTTTTCACAAATCGAGTCTATGTAGATCCCCTCTCACTCCTTTCCTCTTGACCCCATCAAAAAATCCAGCCATATTTGATGAGGACAGAGGCTTTTCTCAAAGATCTACAAACTCTGGTAATACATAGCTGGCGAATTTGTTGTTTGAAATAGCAATTAACACAGTGTCAAGGGACTTCCCATCTTTTGAGCACAAGACTGCGGACAATATATTCCTCTCCAGAAAAATATACCTTCTATATCCCCACATCAAAAATAAAAACAAAACTACACACACAAAAACTATACACACAAAAACTAGCCCCCTCAAAAAAAAAAAATCCCAAAAAAAACCAAAACTTTTTTTTTTTCAGTTGATCTCTGTAGCTTTTCCACATGGAAATAGAGAGCTTTTGTTCCAGATCACAAATGCTGCTATGACACAGGGGATCAGTAACATTCCCCATGCCTCAACACAGGTTGCCAATAGTCATGGCAACTGTGGGCCTGCCAGAATCACATGGCAATCTTTTTTATTCTTCCTCATCTGTTTGCTTTCTACATTTCAAACATCTTCACTTAAGGAAGTTGACATTGAGTAAAATACCTCTATGTCAACATAAACTCTTCACCCCTCCTGTACCTCAGGAGATTCAGGGAGAAACCTCCCTGCATTTTCTCTCCCAGTATCCTATAGATAGTTTTTAATTGTCAGCAGCTTCAGACTGCTGCTAGAAAAGTTCTTGAAAATTCTGAGACTGCTTTGGAGTAGGAATAATTAGCCAGCAGCTAAAAAGTTAAAACTACTTTCTTCGCCAATAATGATATTGGTCTGCTCTTTTACAGTTCTTTTACAGGAACGTCATGAGTTTGACATTTAATTGACAGAAGCAGCACTATATGGAGAAAATGTAAGAAATGACACATACCTAAACCATCTTATGTAAGCCTGTGGATAATTTGTTTGCCTGACAGGACTGCATGATATGGAAATGTTCCCACCACTCCAGGAGCTGTGCTGTGGCCAAGTCAAACACATGCCATAGAAACAGTGAAACCTTGCTTTCTCTAGATTGACATGTTGAAACTGAGCCTAATATGATTGATTTCAGGCTGCAGCTTATGCCTCTGCAGGGACTTTAGCACAGTCCCCCTGCTTGTTTCCATAAATGTACAGTTTAGATGAGATCTATACCTCATGGTCAGATTTGCTGACAGATAAGCACACACACTGAAAGAGGAAGTGCACAAATCTCAGGTGATTTTTTAAACAAGATTATGTATTTTCATCACACCCACTATACTCAGAAGTTTGACAGAGCTAGTAGACTCATTCCTGTGTTGGTACTCCTTCCTAAAAAAAAAGTATAGGTACTACAGGAATGATAATAACCTATAGATAACTTCTACTCTTCACTGAGATCATGCTGTTATAGACTACAAAATGCACTTTGTTAACAACCAGCTGTAACACACACACATGGAACCTGGAAATGAGAATACAGGTGTACAGCTTTGTAGTTAGTTTTTCACCACCTAGAAAAACTTCCTAAAAAAAGTATTTCCTCCCTGTATTTTGCTATTCTTTATTTTTTACTGCATTCTATCTCTTGCTTTTTTCCTCATAGTCACTGTGAAAATATTGCTGTATTTTCTTATTAAAAATTTACCTTTTTTTACCACTATACTGAATTTGACATATTGTTTTGCCATTTACAGGCCACACTCCTGAGATAACCCTAGACATCCGTAGGTACTTTTCAGAAGATATTTGCACCCGTTGCCACAGACTTGAGCACAGGTTGTGGTTTAAGACCTCAGTAGGGGGGAACAAGGTGTCAGTGTGGCATGACTTGCAAGGAAACATAACTTGTATCAGGCCTAATGACAGCAGGACAGAACAGGGGTGAGGGTGTACAAGCTCTTCACGGTCGGAGGCCTGACAGATCACAGAGCTCATGTGCCCTGGTACTTGGCTGCTTTCTGTACTTAGATCAGGTGGTTTACTGAAAGTTCTTAACCACAGCTGTCCTTTGCTGTATCATTTAAATCTAAACTACCACAAGATGTTCCATTGCTCAACAGGCACTGCCCTCCCACTGCTGCTGTTTGCCAGACTTAAACAGAAGTTTGTGACATATTGATTCCTCTGGTTTACTCTCGTAAGTTTAGTAAGGACTCACTCAAAAGTTAATTTGGAAAAATAAATAAAGGCAAAAGCTTCAAGGGCAAAAGGTTTCAAAATAAAATCCACATTTCAGATTACTGAAATCTAGTTAATGAGTTTAATAGCTGGGATTTATCAAGTTTCTCCTAATGGGAAAGGTGGAGCCACCCTGTTTTACGTGTATATTAATTTAAATCAGTCCATAATAATCTCTAATATCCATTTTTACACAGTTGATGCTCATAGATCATTATTTCTGTCTACAACCAGAGTCCATAAGCCCAATTCTGGCAAATAAGAGCTGCCTAAAAAGCACCGATGGAGATAATACAATAAAACTTGCAAGACTTGATCAGTTTCAGGCTAGAGGCAAAGTTTGGTGATTGCAGATCTGCTGCATCCACTCAAAGAATGTCTCTCTGTCGTGCACCCAGATCTGCGCCTACACTAGAGAACATCACAGAGTCATGAGGAAGAGGTGACCCTGATGTGCTTTACTTAATTCTTATTTAAGAATACAGAATACTGTTTTTAGTTCCCATGTTCAAGGCTTTCTTTGCTTGCACAAAGAAAACGTTAGTGCTTGTAAATGAAACTGTCAACGTGTGTAACAGCAGTGCATATTATGAACTCACAGAAGATGTTTGTTCCTATGACAACCACATTGAAAAATTAAATATATAGGCCAGATTCTTCATGACCCCAGCAACCTGTAAACTGTATTATCCCTCTCCCCAGTAAGGGCTTGTCCTCAGCCCTTGCTAAAATTTTGTAACATCGTGTCAAATTTCTTTAAAAGAAGAGGCTTACTCAACACTCACAACTTTGTAATATGCTGTTGGGTTTTGCTTGCAATTATAAGACTGCTTCTTCTGCAGATCTTTCCTAAAACTGATTTCACACAGAAATCCATTATTAGGATTTTTATGTTTGGGGTTTTTTAGACATTTTTATACCCCTAGCAAAGTAGCATTCATAGATTTAAATTGACACTAAAACATAAAGTAAGGTTGAAAATACCCTAGAGTTTAGAAAACTGTGTTAAGCTACATTCAGCTCTCCTATCTTAGGTAATACTTATGTATAAAAGGAATATTTCTTTTACTGCCTCTTAAAATTATCCATTATATATTTTTACAGCCAATTCCTTATCCTTCTAATATGGCAGTAAAAAGCTAAACCACAACTGACTTCTGATGCAAGCATTTCAGAGGTGAGGAAATAAAGTACCCTCTGTAACTAACATAGAGTGTTCTGAACTGAAAACTGAGTGAACACTATGACTTAAAATAGTATAGTTTACTTCTAACTTTTAGAGTCCTTTAGGTAGCCGAAGCGTGTGACAGTGCTTGATTCTTCCAAGGTTTTAGGGCTTTTCTAAATACTCGTGATGGAAACTTTTTTTCCAGAATCCAAGGTACAAAATGTAAACAAATACAATGAATTCACCTTAATCTGCTGAACAGAAACAGTTTCTTTGTGAGAAGTACAAACCACTTGTGATAAAGTAGGGAGTACTGATACTGAGAGTAAACTATGGCAATGTAAACATTAACACCAGCTGTTCTGCTAATTTCTTCTCAAATATCTAGTTAATGTACTGCTCCACTGATGCTGGAAGTAGGAGTAGGTTCTCATTTAGTTCTCTGTTCCCAAATTATAGTTGTACTGCCTGTACTCCAGAGAGGAAAGAAAGGAGTATTTACATATTTACATCATCTCTCTGGAACCAGACTAACTACTGCCTACTTCATCTTACGGTCTCTGCAGTTCCTAGACACCATCCCTTCGAGACATTTTCAGCAATGCAAAAATCTGTGACATACTGGCCCCTTAAGGACAAATGTAATGGAAAGCTAATTTGAATTAATTTGCAAGTAAATAACAAAGGTCAATCTTAAAACGTTTAAACTCTCTGACTTAGTTACCCTAGACTTAAAGCTTGTCTCCACACTCCAGCAAAGGGGTATTCTCCAAATGAAAAGGTGTAAGAAGAACCTGAGTTAGCATCTGAACTGAAAATAGAATCCTAATTTCAGCAACTTTGCACATTAAATCAGTGCAACACTCAAGTTTTTCACCGAAATATGACTTTTTGCAATTCTGGGAATTAATTACAGATGAACACTTAATTGTTGGGAGCAAAAGATTGGTTCTGAGCTACGCCAGCAGTGGGGCAGGGGGTTCTGTGGCCCTGTCCAGCTCACCTGCGTAGCGCTGGGGCAGCACAGCCCCAGCCGGCCGGGTTATACTGGAGTGCAGTGGGATATGGAGGGCCAAAGTGGTTTGTACAGGTCTGGACTGGGTTGTAGGGATTGGAGCAGGTTTAGGCTGGGGTTATAGGGAGATATGATGAGCCATACTTGGTTTGTTCAGTCTAGAGAAGAGGACAGTGAGGAAAGATCTCACTGTAGTCTTCGACATCCTCACAAAGGAAAGTGGAGGGGCAGATACCAACCTCTTCACTCTCACAACCAGTGAGAGGATCTGAGGGAATGGCCTGAAGCTGAGTCAGGGGAGGTTTAGGCGGGATATTAGAAAAAGGTTCTTTACCCAGAGGGTGGTCAGGCACTGGAACAGGCTCCCAGGGAAGTTGTCACAGCACCAGGCCTGAGAGAGCTCAAGAAGCGTTTGGACAACGTTCTTGGGCACGTGGTGTTACTCTTGGGGATGGTGCTGTGCAGCACTGGGAGTTGGACTGTGATGATCTTTGTGGATCCCTTCCAGCTGAGGGTATTCTATGATACTGGGCTGAACTGGTTGATACTGGCCTGGACTGGGTTATACTGGGATGGACAGCGATACACTGGCCTGGACTCAGTTCAAGCTGGGATGAACAGGGAAATAGTGGGACTGACTGGGCCCGACTGGTTCACACGGGTCCGCACCGGGCCGGACTGCTTCCGCAGCCCCGCTCCGCCGCCGCCCCTCGCGCGCCCCTCCTCACGCGGCCCTCCCGCCGCCGCGCGCACGCGCCCAGCCGCCCCCTCGCGCGCCGCCGCCACTTGTTTTGGAGGCGCGCGTGGTCCTCTCCGATTGGGCGCCGCCGCCCCGCCCCGCCCCGGCCCCGGGACCGGGATGGGAACTACATCTCCCGGCGTGCCGCGCGGGGGCGATCCGGGAGCGGCGGGCGCTGGAGCGGGGTGGCGGCGGCGGCGGCGGCGCCGCTGCTTCGCGAGAGGATCCCGGGCGCGCGCGGCGGTGCCGCGGACAGGTCGCGGGGAGCGCGGCGCCCCCGCCCGACGGGTCCCGCCGCCCGCAGGAGCGGCCGCGCCGGGAGGAGACGCTGCCGCCGCCGACCCGCGGCGCGTCCCTCTCCTTCCTGTGCCGGCGGCGGCGGGGCGAGGGCTGCCCCCTCCTCCGTCAGTCGCGGCGGCAGCGGCAGCAGCGGCAGCAGCAGCATGAGCGGCGGTGGCGGCGGCCGGAACGCGGCGGCGAGGGCACGGCTGGCAGCGCGGCTGCTGGCGGTGCTCGGCTGCGTCCTGACAGCGGAGGCCCAGGTAGGAACCGGCGGCTGGCGGGACGGTGCGGCGGGGCAGGCAGCGGGGAGGGAGCGCGGCCGGCCAGGGATGCCCGCCGGCTGTGGGTAGGGCTGCGGAGCCCTCCCGGAGGGGCAGCGGGGCAGAGGCGGGAGGCGAGGTCACTTCGGGGGGTCGTGGGGGAGAGGGCAGCTCTGCGCCGTGCCATGTGCAGGCTCCCCGCGGAGAAGTCGGGGAGTCTCTTGTTGGAGTGTGTAGCCCACGTCCTTCCCCTTCCACACCCTGCGGCTGGCGCTTACCGGGATCCAGCCCGCTGGGCTGCGGGGAGAAGCTGGTCGACCTGGTAGCGTCAGTCAGTGGGATATGATGAGGAGCTCCGGCTTGGATCAGACTCGTGGCTTGAGGCAGAAAGTTCGGTGCCCTGATGGAGTCTGTGAGAAGCCATATGTTCCAGTGGTGATGCCAGTGCCCGGGCTTAGCTTGTGCTGGGTCGTGTCTGTTTGCCCACATTACAGTCAAGGGTGAGAACACTCCTTCCTTCTGTAAACTGCCTTCACAGCTTTAGGAGGGCAAGTGTCTGTAGTTAGGAGCTTGCAATTCATCCACCGTGTGACCGTGGCTGAAGTGATAGCTGGTGTCAAGTAGGAGAGGCTTTAAGCTGGGCCAAAAACCTTGGAGTGAGTTTATAGAGGAATGCGCCGGCCACATGGAGCAAAGCTTGTTCTCTGGATTATTATTTTTCTTATATTTTGTAAATTTCCGTGTTGTATAATATGCTATACTGCAAGTGGCCATCCAAGGTGGTGATGACAGTAGCACAGATAACTTTTATTGCAGCTTTTTTTGTTGTTGTAAGTTGGGGTTGTTTCTGATTTACATTATTTTAGTAACTATTTTAGCATAACTAAATGCTAATTGAAATGGAGTTCTTAAAGAAGCACTTAATAAAGTGGCATGGGGGTTTTTGTGATGCTCGGCAGAGAGATTGGTTGTTGCTGTTTCATAAAATTGTTAGCATATTGTGTTCAGAGTTTGGCTTCTGCAGGGAAAGATAAGCTAGCCTATAGTTCTTGGAGTCATGTTACCTAAGGCTGTTCTCTCATTCTGCAGCCATGGCAAAGTAAAACGTCTAAGGAACAAAACAAGGTGTCCCAGGTGGTCTTCTAATTGTTGAAGCAATTAAAGCACAACAACCTGATAACACGAATAAGGTTGTTTATATGAATAGATTGCTTATTATTATATGCAATTATTCAGAGTTTTTTCCTTAATAATAAAGTGCTGACTGTGTTTTTCTTTCTAGATTTCATAGGGAGAAATTGATGCAGGTTGGACATTGACCTTTTCTTCTGAAAGCTTGATTTATCTTGGAGAAGATAAGTTAGAAGTTTCACTTCTCCAATATATAGCTCTGATACCTTTTTAAGAGCTAAACTAGGTTTGACAATACCTGGAAGTACTTTGACAAGCATATTGGAAATGTAGAAAAAATAGCAGCTATGTAATGTCAGGTGACTTCTTGAACACAAATTACAGTAGACTAATGCTTCTATGGTTTATTGTAGAGTTCAAAGTCATTAACAGATGAAAAGAAACCATGATACTTGTCCATTGTAATAAAAGTGTGATAACTTACAGTACAATTTGGCTTTATACTTGTGGACTAAGTTAACTAATGTAATTCAATTTTAAAAAGGCAAAGTACTAATTGTGTGAATAAAAAAGTAGGTCCTGCAATATGTAATTTTAACCATGTAGTACACTGTTCTTATTTTGATGTCCGCGGTTTGAAAAAACAAATTCATTGGAAGATCCAGATGTTGACAAAAAAGAAACAATTTTCTGCATGTTCTTGGAGTGTTCCATCCAAAGTGAGAGCACTGAAGCCTGCACTTAGACTAATTAGAAAAACCTCTGACTGGGGGTACTTGAAGCCGATGTTGCTGTTGCATCGCTGTTCTGTGAACTGACTCCACTGCTGTGCAGTACTAGTGTTTCATATCTGCTGTTAAAGTATTTTATAATTTGTGGTTTGGTACAGATACAGCTTAGTTTAATTTTAGAGCATGCTTTCCAAGGAAACAATGATTTTGCTGTTTTATGTATTCAGGGAGTTAACTGTTCAGTTCTGAAAAAGTTGTGAGAAAAAAAAAATGGAAAAGTTAGTTTGCTTGCTCTGGTACTCTAAATTAATTTTTTTCTTCATCATTTCCTAGATCAGTCCTAGGTTTTGAGGAAGATTCATTTCTGAAACTTCATTGCTCTAGGTAAACTGTAATGAGTTTTCAAAGATTTTCTTAGAATTGAGGTCTCAGTTAAATAAAAAGGCTGCAGCTTTTTATTTTTCCATGAGGATTTTTCTCTGAGTGTAACTATTGCATTTATCTGGGACATTTTTCCCCTGAAAAAGCATTTTCCATTTTGCATAGATGGTAAAATTATTTTTGTAAGCAGTGGGTAGCCATATGAGCTGGTCATCAAACTAGTTTCCTACTCTTTATCTTCTCAATCCAAAAACCTCTTTCTTGTATCATCCTATTGATAGAGTTCAGTAATATTTGAGCAAAATGTTCAGTTATCTTTACACCTTTTTATATTATAATGAGATGTTACGCTGTTTGCTTTGTGGTGCGGTGTTACCTGTAAGGGTAACCTTTACAGATTCCTGCCTGTGTGTGATCACTAAGAAAATTTGAAAATTTAAATGAAATCATTCTAGTCTGAAGTGCATGGGGGTTTTATTTCTGTAAGCATCATTAATAACACGTTTTTTCTTCTGACTTTGAAGTTGGCAGTCATGCAGGCTGTGAAAAACCTGTAATTACACATTGGCTCTTTGACAGTTGTTTGCCCAGGTTTGAAGTTGGATAACATTAACAAGGCAAGCATAACAGCAGGAAAAAATTTTGGTTAAAGTAACTTTCCTTAAATTAATTTTACTTCATTGCCATATCTGCTCTACAGAATTGTGACAGCCTATTTAGTGCCTCAGGAAAAGGATCTACATAAGGTGAATTTTCCACTTAAGTGCTTTATTGCCATATCCTCACCTCTTTATTCTCACAGAGAGTTGGGGGAAATCCATTTTCCAGGCCTCCTTTATGCTTTGTAAAGGAGCAGAAGCCTACAGTTTGGTTTCTAGTGGCTCTTTTACATCAAGCTTGGTTATATAAGGGTATCTGCTCTGTAAAGTACGGGAGTGATTTATCATGCATAAAACAGATTAGATGTTTTCATAATCTCATCTGCATGAAATCTGTGGAGGAAAAAAAAGCCACAAAATATTTTTTGTCTCCTTTTCCACATAACATTTTAATAGTTAAAAGTTCTTTTAATCCCATGCAAGATATAAGATGTGTGGGCATTTCTATTTTAAATAATTTCTGGGCCATAATGGATGTCAATGAATTTCCTGTCTGGCTGAAGAACAGAAGCAGTAAGCACCAGTGTTTGGTTCCATTCCCTTATAAACATACCTGAAGCCTTCAGACATGTTTGTAGTAGTTTAAAAAGCTATGCCTAGGAGAGTTAGTGTAGATGTATTGAAATTTATTATATAACTGTTCATAGAATCACACTTCCAGTGTCACACTTTTCACTAAGATACTGCCAGGGTCTCAGCGAGACTGTTGCCGTAGCCAGGTCTGCAATGGTAGCTGGAGCTGTCCTCTGCTGTGTGCATAGTCCTGCCTTCCCTTTGTGTGTTGGCTGTAGAACTTCTGCACTTGTAGAAGCAGCACTTCTGTGCTGCTTTTTGCCAAGGTGGTCTTAACCTAGTGCAGTAGCAATACAGCTTGCTGTCCTGGCACAAGAAGAAGGATGAGACCTGGAAAAGTCATATTCAGTTTCATGATAGATTCACAGCATTGCAATATAGCTCCCTGTGCCTGGTTTTCCTTGTATTTATTTGTGAAATTGCGAACTTCTTGGGCACAGAACCTCCACTCCTTTTCACCATGCCTCTAAGGAAACTAGATGGAGTGTTTTCACACTTTGAGAAGAAATAGGAAAATAACATGATGATGTGTGATTGTAGGGTTATTTTAGGCAATTCGACTTGTGAGCATTTGGTAGGAGAACAGTTGAAATGCAACTTTTCTAATATACCATGTGTTCGTAATTTGGAAAATCTTGTTGCTCATTCTTCAGAAAGTTCTATGTGCTGAAAGTATCAACAAATTTCAGGGGTGAAATTGTTCATCTTGCTAACATTGATTCAGCAATGCATTTGGAGGTGGGCTTAAGCTCAAAGTGCTACAGTTTTACTTTGAGTTTATGAGGTATGTTACAGAGTATTTTGTGATGAGCAATGTTTGCTATGGAACTGCATTTTACTAGTATTTCTCTCAATTACCATCTTTTTCTCGTTAAAGGATTTTTCTGCAGCTAGTATTCTGTTTCTATATTAAATATAAATGTTTATGTATTTTTTCAATAGCTCACAGGAGTCCTAGATGATTGCTTATGTGACATAGAAAGCATCGATGACTTCAATACTTTCAAGATCTTTCCCAAAATACAGAAATTGCAAGAACGCGATTACTTCAGATATTACAAGGTACACTTAGAATGTTTTTTTCCTGAATAATTTAAATAAAATGCAGAAAATATAGGAAGGGTTGCATATCAAGTCTTACCTTTCCAGTGTTAAGCTGCCTATTAGAAGCCCATAGCTCTTTAATTTGGTTGAAGCAGGTTTTCAGTCCCTGGCAGTTATGTTGGTAATAAGTCTTGTTTGCTATATTCATCCTGGAGTCAGTGACAGTAAATCATGACTGCTTTCATTCAATTGATAAATGGTAATTTTAAAGATAGTGCCTTCTGTACTGCTGCATCTGGAAAAGGATCATGTTTTAGCAATTTTATGATAGCATGCAGTGCTTATCTTCTAAGAAATGTGTGTAATTTGAAATGGAAATATTGTCATGATTTACTTTTCTAATAATTTGCTGTCTTATTTCTGATTTTAGTGTTTTCTATCTAGAGAATTGTTACTTTTTTGAAAAATAGGTAAAACTGTTCCTTTTCCAAGTAGCGTGTAGTATCACTTTTTATTACTTGAAGCATTTTTTCTCTGTATTACTATCTAATGTGCAAATAAAGATTTGAAGCCTAATATTTCTGTTTTCAAATATACTTAACTTGAAAGTGAAGTTACATTTTGACTGAGCTCAGCAGGTGGCTGCCTGCCACTGGGAAAAGGAGCTCACACCTCCTCTAGGGCAGCGTCCTGCCCTTTGCTACTTTTACCTCTCAGTTATGCCAATGCATCTCTTTAACCTGGTAGATATTTAGTTTGGGTGTTTCAGTTTGTCATTTGGTAGGGGATTTTGTTGGTAAGGTTTTGTTGATTTTATTGGGCATTTTTGTTGGTTTTGGGTTGTTTTCTCTTCAGGATGTAAAAAAGTCACCTAGCCGATCTGGAATCGGACAAATATTAAACTCATGCAAGATGGAGTTATGAGTTTAATAGGAGAAGGAGCAGAAAGGAGAAGAAAGCACTAGGCTCTTCCATTTCTAGCCTGAGCAAGCAGTAATGTGCAACTGCACCTTGAATCTCCTGCTACATGATACAGTTCTAAATTCGCTTTTCAGGAGAAACAGGATATGTGCAACCTCAGTACTAATACATCACGTAGTAGTGATAATGAGATTCTCCAGAGGCAACAGAAAGATACAAAACAAAGTGCATGAAGATGAGGAGCAACAGGTACATGAGACTTCATACAGCAGTAATTTCATCTTGCAAATGTAGAGCTAATGTTCATTTCAACAGCAGTTCTGCAGATCATACTCTAAAGTTATGCTGCAATCCTGCCTCATCTTTTATACTGATCTTCCTAATAGATGGGAAGTTCCAAGGGCCTGTGTGCAATCCACCCAGCACTAACTTCACCTAGTTCTTCCTGTGCTGGCAGGAAAGAATTTGTGTTGAACAAGCAAACTGAGCAAGTCAGTTAGAATGTTTTTCACCATTTCCTGTTTCAATAAGCAACGGCTTTTTTGATATCCCTGTGCAGAATGATGGAATTGCTTTTCAGCACATAAATGGATGTGGAAAGTGTGAAGGTAGGTGTTGTGGTTTAGGAATGGTACTTCCTACCAAACCACACACCACTCACTCTCATTCCTGTTTTACTCTCCCTCTCCATGCTACATCAGGATGGATATGAGAATTGGAGGCATAAAAGGTGAAGATCATGGGTTGAGATAAGAACAGTTTTCTGGAAACAGCAATGAGTCAAAACAGTGAACAGTAACAGCAACAGTACTAATGACAGAGGGCATAAGAAAATAAGTGATTCACATGGAGGGGAAAAAAAATAATAGACAATATCAGAGGACTCATTCTGTCACATTTTCTCAACTGGAAAGAACCTCTTATCCCTGGAAGCAAGTCCTTTTCCCTTCCCCTGGTAATGATGTTTGGTGGTATAGAAGACCTCAAACCTTAATGTACAATACTGAATGGATGAGATAGTTTTTATTTAAAGGCCATAGAAAACTTAATAAAATCTTTCAGAAATTGTTCTAGGTGGTTTCTAAATAGTAGAACACTTGGCAATGAAAGAAATAAGGAAAGAAACATTTGTGTCTCTAGTTTTATACATCAAAACACACAAACTGTGGAAAACTCATGATCAAGAATCTGTCTTTTAATTTATGAAAGGACTGAATAATACTGAGTGATAATAATGAATCCAATACCTCATACCCTGAAGAAAATTGGATGTTTTATGTAGACAGTAGGTGATGGGTTTGATAAAAGTGCTATACAACCTCAGTTTGTATGTGTACTGGTTTTTGGTGCTCTTCAGTCATTCTGGGACTAGTACATCTTGATTTGCATGTGTTCTTTCTGAATTAATCTGCAGTTTAGGCAGCAGTATTCTTTTATTTACAGCATTCCTCTGTGTTAAAACAGTAGCTGCCTAGATACTTATATCTTCCTTGGTGTGTAAGCATTTTTTTATTGTGAGAGTTTGCTTTGAAGCAGGTTATAATTTAACCATGTTAGCTGGTCCTTTTTGATAGAAATTGGTGGGAGGTGAAAGTTTTATATAATAGGTCTTACTGTGAAGATGATGTAGAATGTAAAACTATTTTGTTCTTTATTTAAAAAGATATGAGTGAACAAGTACAATAAAATCACTTTGCATTATTTTTTTCTAAGAATGGTGTTTGTGCATTGAATAGAGGAAATGGGGGGAAGCAACCTAAAATCTCTGCTTTTATTGTATTGGTGCTAGCAAGGTTTGAGCTGTAATGAGAAGATATTTGTCATCACTTCTAAGTAGAAGTCGTATCATCTGCTAAATGTCTTATCAGGTTTTTTTTGACTGAGGAATATCTTTAACATTTTAAAATAATAATCTGTTTTTAGTTTGATTTTGAAATCCAAAATCATCCAAGCACTTACTTGAATTAGTAAATTTCAGTTTCAATCTAGTAGTGAGAGATTTAATTTTTGCTTTAATATACTATGTGTTTGTGTTCATTCTCTGGAGACCATTATCATTAACAGTTTTAATGCACAAAGCTTCATCTTATGTAGTTAGAGAGACTAATTAAAAGAAACCAAATGACAGACCAAACACCTCCAAAACCCCCTAGACTTAAAGTACTTTATATAACACTCTTTTCCCTTGTATCCTCTCCTTTAATTTAAAGGATTTCCTGATGCTGAGAGCTTTCTTCTACAGTTGCCTTATTTAAGTGTGGATTGTAAACTTCTGGTTTTGTTTGTTTAGGTCAACCTGAAGAGACCATGCCCATTTTGGGCTGACGATGGCCATTGTTCTATCAAAGACTGTCATGTAGAGCCTTGTCCTGAGGTATGGATCAAATAATATATAATACAAAGAGGGCTTTTGGTTAAAACTCTGCCAATTTACAGTGGCTATTACTATAGTAACTATACTTACTAGTGAGAACTTAAATTTAAGTAAAAGCGACGAATTTCTTTTCCATTCTGAAAGTAGAAATACAACCAAAATATTTTATGAACAAAGCAGATAGCTTCAAGAATAAGCTCTAATTCTCTTCTAAGCTGTAACACCATTTTGCATATAACATGTTGAGAAAGTAAAGGAACAAGTTAATTTTTCAAAAAACAAGTTTGCTTGGACCTCTATAGGAATGATACCTAATTTGTGGATTTTAATCAAGCACAAACATTTCTACGAGCAATGTAAAAGCTGTGGTTTATTTTTTGTTTTTAGAGCAAAATACCTGTTGGAATTAAGGCTGGGAGCTCTAATAAAGTAAGTACTCCTTTATTTTCAAAGTTCTTTTTGATTATTTTTTTTAATCTTAACTTTATAACAGCTGTGTGACTTTTTAGTACAAACCTTCAGTCTTTGCACACTGATGAAATAATTAAGATAACTGATCAATTCCTGTGTGTGGCTTTACCTTTTTACCTTTATAGTGTAGTAGTGTTTCTGACAAAGCTGGTACTGTTGTGTCATTTTGAGTCTGTCGTTGCTGGAGAGCTGGTGCAGACTGAATCAATGAACGACAAGGGACAGCAGTGCATGGCCACAGAATGCCTGATACAAAATCGTTGTTTCATTTCTGAGTACAGGCCACCTTTTAAAAAGCTGTAGGCTAAGATGCACAGAGGCAGTAGCAGCGCAGTCTTTTTTAACAATCATAAATAATCACAGCATCTGATATTAAAAGAACCCAAATGATTGCATGGAGTTTCTGCTATGCCTTGTTTTCAAGAGGTCATTAGTCTGGAGATTATTTGGTCATTAGTCTAAAGACAGTTTAGGCCAAAGTGGCCAGTGCAAACTTAAGCAGTCAGTCGGTGCTGTTGGCTTTTGCTTTCATCTCTCCAAGCCATCCTTCCTAGATCACCAAGTGATCCTAGCAAAGCCAGAAATGTCAAGAGGCTATATATGCCTAGGAAAAGGGGTCAGAGCAGAAAGACTACCTATACATCCCAAACACAATGCCCAAGAGTAAGGATTTGAGCTGTTGATGGGATAATGGTGCCCAAATGAGAGATCTTCCCGTTGACTGTGTTGTAGGCACGTACCTCTTGATTAACTGTCATATCTCCATCTTCCCCAGTGCTTTCTGCCTCACTGGGCAGACTGAGTGTGGTTCACCATATCATAAAGGACTTATGAAAAGGACTATTGGCATTAGATTTAGATCTCATGCCAAGAAACATTATCAGAGATAGCTGAGATGAATAACACTTCATTGTGAATTGATGACTTGTGTGCTGCTGTCTGGAACAGAGCAGGCAAGTCTGTCCAAACTTTAGCTCAAGAGGAAGTTGTGTTTCTTTTATACATACATTGTTAACTCACTCTGAAGTAAAGACTTCCTCTTCATTTAAAGGTTCCTGGTAGTCGGAGAAGAAAAATCTTCCTCACTGACATGACCTAAATGTCAGCTGTTCCCCATTCTAGCACAGGCAGCAGTAGTTGTTCTGAAAAGCTGACACTATCTCTGGGCAGCAGATCTTGTGTTTTAGCTGAATTATGTATTGCCAGTTCTCTTTTTCATTTATCTTCCAAGCTTGACTCTAGAGAAAATGACTCCTGGAATATCATAATGCCTCCTAAAGAGAGGGACTGTAAGACTTTAAAGACTGTTTAAGAAAGGACTCTTGTAGCAGGCATTTGAGCTTTCTGATTGATTAATCTTGAGAGCCATAAATAAGTTGTTAAATAGTAACCAAAGAGTATGCTGTTCTTTAGATACTTCACATAAGCATATCAAATTGGATTTAGGAAATGAAAAAACAGATGCCTTTTGCTTTCACCACAACAAAGAAAGTGGGATAGTTTCTTTGGGAAGCTGTCATTTGCTGTATATTTGCTACAGTGGTTTCCTTTGAGTTGCCTTGCAGGTTGTTGAAACCAGCTACAGAAAGTTAGGCAATTTTGTACCTTCATTAGAAGACAATAGAAGAAACTAATGTGTGCTGCTTGTCTGTTAGAGAAGCAAATATTTCTGGGTGAAAATTGTCATCAGAACAGACATAAATCTTACCTACACCATTTTCTTACTTCTTATGCTTCAGTTAAATGATCTTTCGTAGAGCCAATTTAAATTGACAATCTCATTTAATATCCATTTTAAGGAAATATCAAATTCATTTTAGTATGAATATTTTGTTTCAAGGACTGTGCAAGTACTGTGCTATTAGCTTGTGCTAATTTCCCATTTGGTGAAGTCTTGCACCTTATGGCTTATCTGTAAAGTACTGGGTTAAAAAAAGGGGTATTTTTTTTCCCAAGGACATACATGTCCAGTTTCTCTCTTTCATCCTGGTAGTGTTGGTCTCAGAAAGTTGAAAATAACCAAAGGCATCTTTTTAATAATGAGAGTTATAATCTCTTGAATAGATATACTCATGATAGAATCCTGTGGAGAGGTTTTCTGTGGCTTCTGTCCAGTTTCCCATGGCCTTTCTCTCCTAATATAGAGTAGCTTGTAAACTTGTTTTTTGTTTGCTGAACAATGAAGAAAACAGTTCTTTGGAATGCTCATCTAGCTGCAAAGACCAAGGTTACACTTGTACAGCTTCCCCATATGAGTGCAGTTAGCAATAGAGGATGTCTTTTTAATTCTTGACACCACCATAAGACTTTTGAAATAGTGCTGTAGAGGCACACAGTAATTTCCTTTTCTATAGTTCAGTTGCATTTGAGTGGTGAATGCATACTTTGTGGCTAGACATTAAAGCTTTATTAATGTTTGAAGCAAGGGACAGGATACAGTAACTCTAGGTTACAACATTCAACTTCATAATTTACTTCCTGCTCTTCTCTTTTCTGTTTTTTTTTCAGTAACTGGCCTTAGGAGATCCTGGTTGGCAAGAACAGATATTTTGTCCTGATCTTGTCAGGGGTCACAGAGCACTGATCCAACAACTGTTGCTATTAAACACTGGAGAATAGGAAAGGCTGGAAACCTTTTGTTTTGAGACCTGAATGTTCGTTTCGTTAGAAACTGTAGATTTAGGATTTTAATCTTGGCAGTAACCTTTTTTCACTTCAGGGTAGGGATTGGTTTGCAACTCTAGACATGCAGAATGTTTACTTCAGCATCTCAGTATGTTATTTCATCAGCAGTATCTGTTTCAGTCTAGGTTAAGGCCATTCCTTGTTCCCATTTTTCCATTTAACATCCATACAGTGCTAAAGAATCAGGTCCCACACCTGTCAAATCCAAGAAAATTGAGTGAGAAAGTCTTTCTAGAGTAAATATTTATGGGCAAGGTCCCTAACAAGATTTAAATTATTTGGTTTTTCTAATCTCCTTCACTTCTTAGGTCTTCTGCTGTTTTTCTTTGTGGATTCAGGCAAATGCGTTTTTAAAAAGCAAATAATTTTGCTTACTCATCTGAACAGTTTAAATTAAATACTTTCTTTTTTTGAGTGATACATATTGTTGGTACTTTGCCTCTGGCATCTTGACCACAGAACTGTCCTCAGATATGAATTACTCTTTCTTTTAAAATTTATAATTTATTTGTTTTATTAATTGACCTAAGCTTCAGTCTGGAAAAAAATACACATACCCCACCCCCCAACCAATCCAAAAACCCCCAAAAGGAGAAAATTGAGTTTATCTTTTAAGACAGCTCTGTTACTACTTTTTATGTTCCAAAACTTAGAAGAACTTTTGAGCTTTGAGCTGACAGACTTAAATTCCCTGCTTACATAACCGTATTATTATAGAATAGTGGAATTTAATCTTTAATTCTTCGAATGTTTTCTTTAGAAGTGTTCCAGAAGTAAGTATTTTAGTGGATTACTTTTTAAAAAATACTTTAGAATCAAAGTTCAGCTTATATATTTCAATATAAGTCTTTAAAATAAGCAAAATTTGAGTTCAGCTGAAAAAGCTTGTCTTCCAGACCTGAAGCAAACCAATGAATTAGATTAAAGGAAACATGAGGGGGAAATGGCCAAAACTGATAAATATACCTACTGAAATGAAATTAAATGGAACTTGGGGTATGATTGTACTTGTAAAAAAATAAAGTGTGTTTGTAGGTATGATGCTGTTCATCTTTCAGGTTCCTTTTATGAGACTGTAAGTAAGTATCTGGAACACTCCAATGTAGGGTATTTCATAACAAAAGAACTCAATTTAAGCAAAAGGCAGAACAAAATTTGGACATCTTTAGCTGAATTCCCTGTAGCAGTTAAATTCAGAGTGAAATCAGCCTGGTGAACTTCAGTGGGAAAAAAACCAATCTAAGTAAGAAATGTTCCAGAACCATATACTGCTTCTAGAATAAGATTTCCCCTAATACTAGGGAACTCACTGCTAAACTTAGAAATACCTTTCACAACACCTGTTCTTGAGGATTTCAGTAATTCATTTGCATATTAAATATGACTTTTTTTACAGTATTCAAAAGCAGCAAATAATTCCAAAGAGTTGGAAGACTGTGAGCAAGCTAACAAGCTGGGAGCAGTTAACAGTACTTTAAGGTATGCTGTGATTTACATCAACAGTACAAAAATAGTAAGAAAGGAACATTTTATTTTGTCTGTCTGATGTGCTGGTTTTTGTTCTTCATTCTTCCTATAACCCTTTAGAAAGTAAATGGGAAATGATACAAGAACATCTGAAGGCAAAGGTATTACATGATAAGTAGACCTTTTTTTTTTGTTTAAAGTATGCTTTGATACTACTTAATAGAAGTATCTTACAGCATCAAGAGTCAGAAGAAACTTGCAAATAGAACCACATTTTCTTTATTTTTTGTTCTCAACAACTGTGCTTGATTAAGGGGTTTGGTCCTGCTTTGTCCCACGGTTGCACTGATGTGCCCATTTGTGATCATTCAGTGAACCAGATCAGGGAGCTGAGTTACTTTTGTTGTTGGCAAAGTTATTTTTAGCTTGGATCAATTCTCTGATCTTGCTTATTGCATGGCACTGTCAAGGTTGGGTGGGAGGAATTCTGCAGGATGGTGTTGCCCCTGGGTACAAAAGTCTGTAAACAGCATCTAGAAAACATAGCACTCTACTGGATTCCCCATTTTTGAAAAATAGAAATAGAAATATCAATTCTTCACTCTTAATGGAGGGATATGGTGTCTTTGCCCACAAATTTCAGCAGTTCTGCCTGGTAAAGGTGTTGAAATTCTTTGTTGTGCCATGAAAAAATGACTGTTTCTGCCTTGTATGTGGTGTTTTAGGGAAAGTAAGAAACTATTCTGTTCCATTTCTGTAAGGCGAAAGAAGTGGGACTGTAAATGGAGAGCTAGAGAAAATGCCTTTATGAGAGTAGGATAGATGATTAGTTGGGAGAGAGCAGGTAATGGATCCTGCAAGTGGAGGACAAGTTTGTGCTTTGCAAGAAATCCTCCATGTTCTCTACCTAGCAGTGCATTATCCTCTTGGTTTTGAGTTGTTTTCCTTTATAAGTTGTATTTCTTGTGGTTATCAAATCTTGTCTGCTGGTGATTACCAGGGAATTTCCTCACCTAATGCAAAGTATAATGTCTCCTATTGTGATTTGGCAAGTTAGAAATATAGCTCGTTGTAGAATTGCCTCTGTATGTAGAGTTGAGCTGGTGCTAATTTGATCAAATGGAATAGGTTGGTTTTGTTATTTCAAGGTGCTTGCCTGCACCCTGGAGCAGTGTTCTCAGTCTTAACTTTGCTTACCTTTTTGCT
Source organism: Phylloscopus whistleri (assembly GCA_017589585.1). NCBI lineage: Eukaryota > Metazoa > Chordata > Aves > Passeriformes > Phylloscopidae > Phylloscopus > Phylloscopus whistleri. The sequence continues at coordinate 3,439,927 of JADMLD010000090.1, forward strand.
GTCAGTACTGTGGCATCAGTAGTTCTGTGCTGCACAGTCACAGAAGACAGGTTTTGGCACTGTTTGTGTTTAATAGTGTGGGAACTTCAAACTACTTGTCTCTCTAGTACAGTGCACCTTTGAAAATGCTACAGTGAGTGGAATACCATTATTATTAAAATGGCTTAGGACATATCATATTCATAGAGTTCTTTAGCTTTGAAGAGGGATTTAGACATCTAGTCTCCCAGTAAAAAGTAAGGCACTAACAGTTGTAGCTTTCATTGAAAGTACAGGTCATGAAAACAGGGTGCTTCCTCCCTCCCCCACCCTTGAAGTGACAGCTGCTAAAGTAGTACTTTGAAATGTGTTAAAAATGTATTCTATGAACATATTTTACCAAGCTCTTACTGAAGGAAGAGAAGCCACTGCAGTTTGTTCAAATAATGGTGAAATCTTTGGCTCAACAGTAAGTTGACTTTTGAAAGTATTGCAGTTGATGCCTGCTTGAATCTCAGTGCAGTTAACAAGGGATAGCTCCATATATTCTCAAGTTTCAGATATAGTGGCTCAGAATCCACTTCCAAGCTATATGTGGGTTGTATTTCTTTCAGAAGGTCTTATTGACATTGTTTATTTAAAAGTTTAAAATCAATTTTTTTTTCCCCCTCAGTAACCAAAGTAAGGAGGCTTTCATTGACTGGGCAAGATACGATGATTCACAGGATCATTTTTGTGAACTTGATGGTAAAATGTTTAAGCTTTTTCAGAGTGTTTGTTTCATTTGCTGTCTCATAAAAATGCAAAAGATAATGGTTTCTGTACAAATAACAATTTTTAAGAAGTTTTAATTTTGTCCCAAGTGACAGAAATGTGACAGTTCATATCATACACACGAAGTGCAAATTTTTGCAATTTTACAAGGAGTGTTTGGTAGCCTACACAGTGCACATTCACTGTTACCTCCTTTTAGTATATTGAACAGGAGATATTTATGTAAATAAAAAGAGATGGTAAATGGGAGAGGGCTAACACTTTTTTAAAAAGCTTCTTACAAAGACAAATGGCTTGCAGCTGGTTGTTTCTTACTACTAAGAAACATTATTATTGTTCTGTTGCTATTTTACTATGCTTGGACTGAGTTTGTTCCTCTTCCAGCCTTGCTGTTTTCAAATCATCTCTGCACCCTTATTTGTAAGGCCTTTCTTATTGTTAAAACATTAGGATACTAGATTGGGTCTTTCCTCTACTCCATGTATGCGAGTCTTTTATTTGCTTGTAACGTTCAAAGCTCAAAGGAATGTTTTTCAGATAAGTGTGAGAATTGCTAGCTTCAGGATTTGACTACTGAAGTCCTTTTTAATAAATACCTTAGAAACCTTTCTAAGTGTAGGAATATTTAGGGCATAATGCTAGATGTTTTCATCTACCTTTGGGTTTATGTTTGGTGTCACCTGCAGAAGTAGCAGCTGCAGTGGACTTAGCAGCTGCAGTTCTCTTTCAGCACTTCTGCTGTATCTGATCTGAATGCTTTCTATATGAGCTGTTCCTGTAACAGCTGATGAGCATTACTGTAGATCTGAACTGTTATATGGAATCATCTGCTGTTGTCCCCAACTACCTTCAAGTTGTCTACATGCATTTTTTAGTAATACTGGGCTGTGACAGGTATAGTTGAGGAGCATTTCTTTTAGAAGTAATACTAGCTTAAGTAGTTCCTGATTCTAACTCCATGTCTCCTTATATCATGCCCTGCTGAAGGAGGATGTCCCCAGCTGTGTTCTTCCAGTGTGGTTTTTTTTGCACTGGTGTGCATCTTTCTGCATGGTAAGCTGATTAGGCTTACCTAAATAGCGGGAAAGTAAGTTGTCATCTCCCTGCCACCTCCCACACTGTTGTGATGAACTGGCTTGTTGGGTGAGTTTGTGATCTGGAGCAGGGTGAGCAAGAGAGAATAAGTACTGGGAGTCATGGGAAGGGAGTAGAAACTCTCTTCTCCTTTCTTCCTGTTGGGCTTAATCATAAACTAGATAAGGGAATTGATCTAGCTGAAAAAACTTGGTAACCCGGGTCAGCTTTCCATCTCTCTGTTGCATGGCTCCACAGTGCACATAGACTCAGTTGTATGAGGATAAAAAGAAGAAAAATGGACCCTGAAGTGATCAGGGAGTGTAGGAACTGCTTAGGTTAGCCACACTGTCAAATAAATAAATAAAGCTGTAATTTGACTTTCTCTCATCTGGCACTCATTGTGTGTGCTTTATCAGTCTCCTTTCTTTGTTTTTGCTGCTGCTGCTGAAGCAATGCTTAACTGCTCATGCAGAATAAGCTCTTCTTTTTTAGAGCAGCTTCACTCTCTGTTTCTGTGGCTTTTTTAGGTATCTGAGGAAGTACTACGTGGCACTTCTTGGCCTATTCCTACGAATAAGTCTCTGGACTTTCGGCTTACATTATATGTGGGGTTTGTTTAAGCATGAGTTGGTCTTGACCTAGAATTTCAAAGAGGGTTGAATTCCTCCTGCTTTTTACTGGTGTAGCTTTAAACTATTTCTGTTTCTATTGTGTTTAAGCAGAGGGAGTCCTGTTCCACAATTTTCTTGGGATAAGTTACTTCAAATTTGTAGTGAACTTCCAAGATGAGGGTATAGCTTGTTGAAAGGCTGCTTAAGTAACATGCTTCTGGTTGTAACCAAGAGATTTGTTCTGCAATATGCTGAAAGTTTTATCAGTTAAGCAATGTGATTCAGATTTTTCTACCAGTATACAAGGATATTTGGAGGAAAAATGGATTTAGCTAATAAATATACAGTATGTACCAGCTACAAGATGTACTACTTTGTATGCAGTATACTCATTTCATAAAAGCAACCCCCTCAACCAAATACTGACAGACAAACCCTAAATTTGGAGGCCATTTAAAACAAAATGCTGTTTATGTCTTAGCCTGGGGTCAGGGAATCCAGTGCATGTCAGCTGTTTATGGTAGACTTAAAGAAGCCACATAGATGATCATCAGACGTTACAGAAATCAGAGACACTCAAGAGACTTTGGAATACGTTATATACTTTTGAGCTTTGTATTTAGCATGTGTATTGCTGCATTTTTACATACAAGGCACTTAATATCCAACTGGAAGACAGAATAGTATTACATGACACCTCTTGTTTATATTTAGTTCTGTGTGACTGGTTAAGTTAAAGCTTTTTCAATTGTAACAAAATATTTCCTATTTAGATGAGAGATCTCCAGATGCACAGTATGTGGATTTGCTGCTGAATCCAGAACGTTACACTGGGTACAAGGGACCTTCTGCCTGGAGAGTATGGAACAGCATTTATGAAGAAAACTGCTTCAAGTAATTGGGAGGGAGAGGAAGCCTATTTCTTACACTTGTACCTCAGTTTAGCTGAAAACTGATTTTTGTGTTTTCTAACTTATTTTTTAGGCCTCGGTCTGTCTATCGTCCTTTAAATCCACTGGCGCCTAGTAGGGGTGGGTCTTGCCTGTTTTATTTTCCAATGCATTTCTTTTAACATAGTGACTGTTGCAGTACAAGTCATACAGATAGCAATCTTCAGTCTGTAGATGTGCTTTCTGCTTTTTTAATTTCCTCTCTAGAAGTAGCTGTACATTTTTTATATTTAGACTAAGGCTTGTGGTACTTTATTACATACATGCCTAATCTTATCCCTATTAATAGGCTTATTAATGTCAGGTAAGCTGATAAGAAAACTAACTCTTACATCTCAAATTGTTTGCTAAGTGTTATACTAGTTTTCCAACTTGAATGCACTCTTGTGTTCTTGTTTCTTTTTTCAAAAAGCATTTAATTTAGTGGCTTCAGTTCATACTTATTCTGGTGTAACGTAGTTGTACATTTTTCATCCATAGTGTGCAATGTATTGCAAGTGTACAAATAATTACATTATTTGAAGGATGGGCCACTTAGGAAGAGTGGATTATGTGCAAAAGTGTTTAAAAAAAGTATTCTAATAACTTGGGATTTGTTTTCAAATTTAAGTTGAAAGCTATAACCTGGTATTTCAAATGAATCAGCTTTCCCCTCTCAGTATGTCTCATTTCCCTTAAAAATTAACTATTAGCCAATAGATTCAGTTAAAAAAATCACCATCCACTAGAAAATCGATATCTCAATATTTATAATTACTAAAAGCTGATATATTGCTGATACACACAAATAGAAAGAACTGTAAGAATGGTTTAATGCAGGGATCAGAATTTCAGGAAGGAACACTGGACTGATTGTTGAACAATGCAGACTAAATACTGTGACTTCCTAACCATCTTTCTGAAGCTAAAATACAGCTTTCAAGAATATGTGCACCAGCTGCTACTAAGATTTCAATTTCTTAGTGACTTCCATTATTACAATGTGTTAACTCTCATGTGGTCTTGAGTAACAAGAATGAAGGGAAGAAAAGTAGCCTGATTTTTATAAATTAAATAAGGTTTCTTGCACTTTTTGAGTATTTGTAGTAAAGTCTGTGTTTTATTACTACTTTGTTTAATTGAAATTATCTTTTTAATGCTTATGCATTTCTTTTCTTTTTCCCCCTCCAAGGAGGAGATGATGGTAAGTCATCTTATTTTCCTTGACCTGCAGACATGAAGTAAGCATTAAAGAGTTTTGGATTTTGGATTTATTCGCTTTACTGTTATTGAATTAGACAGCAAGAAAGTTATGTTTCTGTTATTGAATTAGACAGCAGGAAAGTTATGTTTTTGTGCAGTTTATTGATCAGAAAATGTTTTAAATGGACTCATACTTTCATTTGGAGTAAGGGGAAGGAGTGGATAAGATCAAAACACAATTTTCTTCTTGGTTCTTATTCTTGTAACAGAATATGTGTTGTAATAATATCATTAGTTTTTTCCAGAACCCCATTGATACTGATGTAAGATCCCTTAAAAGAAGAGGGACTTTTTTTTTGTGTATTTCCTTGAATGCCCTTGATGTTGGGAAGATTGGAGAGAGTGGGGAAGAAAGTATTTGATCTGCCTGGAGTGAGGCAAACTTAAAGATTTTTCAGTCAACTGAAAGCTCTTGGGCAAAAGATCTAAGTCTAAAGGAAAGCTTTAGGCAGGTTGAGGTGAAGGCTGTCAGAATTGCACTCTGCCATCATGTCTTTGACCAGCAGTGCAAATAATCAGACTTGTGCTTCCATATACTGCTGAATGCCCTGACCAGTAGATTTAAACCAACCTCCAAGTTAGCTGCTTCAGTGCCTCTTCTCATTTTAATAGCTAAATTATTTAACTTCATGTCTAGATGGCAGCTGATGTTGTATGCATAGTAATATAAAGATGCTGTAATGTTGAAAATGAATACCCTTCATTTAACTATGTATTTTGTATTTACAGGAGAGTCTTTCTACACATGGCTAGAAGGTAAAGGCTCTTGGATGAGTTAATGTGGTGCTATATTCACTAGAAGGAGCACTGTAGCACTTTTTTCATCTCCTCAAATATTTTTCATAGTGTAGGATTTTTAGTAAATTGTGCAGAGCTTCCAAGTGTTGCTCAAATACTTCTTACCTTGAGGGTCTTTAAAAATCTTCTCATTTACTTAGCATACTCCTTAAACATTTAAGTGTTTTATCCTTTATAAAGGGGGAGTTACTTTGAATTTTCTGGTTATGTTAGGCATTTAAGCAGAGACATTATTAGTAGTAAAATTGGTAAGCATTATTATTTGGAAACAGCTTTAAAGGACATTAAAGATTTTGGTGGCTCTGTTCCCATTTTATAATCTAAGTATGTGTGTTCAGGAGGCAAAGCAATTTTCTTTTTATTCATGTTGAAATGGAAATTATTATTGCAGTAGTAGCAATCAAAATCCCATTTTGGAGGTGTGCAGAAAATTAAGTGAGTCAAATGTATTTAATTTTAAAATTAGTTTATTCTGCTTTTCCTAAGCCTTTACTTGTCTGGTGGTATTGTAGGAAAGCATATAAATTTACATGCCTTTAAAAATGTAATGTCTGTAAGTGAGGACACGTCAGGCTCACAGGTAGGCTTCACCATCTGCTCTTCCTGCTTCCATTTGTGGAGATTGGAGTGGCAGGGAAGTTGCCCGAACATATTTTTGAGAGGAACAAACTCTTAAATTTCAAGTGTAGTCTCTAACTTTGGTTATAATTGGAATTATAAGTAATTTCTGCATATCAATTATATTCTGATATCTCAATGCCACTTCATTTCCATTTATGCTGTGGACATCTGTATTCATCAAGTTGTATTTTCCAAGGTTTTGTCCTGTGCATTTAAATCTTCGGTGAATTTACAGTACAGCTATGAAGAGGTATTTTTGCTGTTTTCCAGTGCTGTAAGGATTTCTGGGCCCTTTGGTGTTTTTCTTTAGGGCCATTCCTCTCATTCAGTGGTAGCTCTAATTGTAATTAAGATGGGTCACAGTATATATCTGATTTCCAGACCATCAAAATTCAAGATTTCAAATTTATTGCTCAAACAGTGTAGGCATCTTATTTTTGTGTAGCAATTTATCTATGCCCATTAAACACATCTTTGACTGTGTTTACTAGAACAATAAAATAGCAAGCAAAAAATGTCTAATGTCATTCTTAGTATTGCTTTATATAAAAAATAGGATGTAAACTTTTTCTATGATGCCTTATCAACAGTACTCAAGTGCTGTAATGGTAATTCTTGAAAGTCACCAATGCAGACTTGCATCACTAAAATGTCAGGGTATATTCATTTCAATAAATTATTTCCAGTATTTAGTTTGGGATCTAAATGTCATTTGTCATTTTTCCTGAACAGGTCTGTGCCTTGAGAAAAGAGTGTTTTATAAACTCATTTCTGGACTCCACGCTAGCATCAACTTGCATCTGTGTGCAAATTACCTTCTTGAAGGTATGTCTAGGTAAAATTACTGAATGGAATTCTGCAATATCTCTAGTATGTATTTTGGTTCTTCTGAAAATTGTTGGGGTATGCTTAGTTGCTTTTATGTTCTAAATGTGTCTCTTTTACTTTACTTATTTACTGCCCCTTTGTTTTTTTCTCTCTGTGTAGAAACGTGGGGGAAGCCACGCTGGGGACCAAATGTGAAAGAGTTCACTCGCCGCTTTGACCCTGCTGAAACGAAAGGAGAAGGCCCAAGGAGGCTGAAGAACTTGTATTTCTTGTACTTGATCGAGCTGCGCGCTTTGTCAAAGGTCGCTCCGTACTTTGAGCGGGCGGTTGTCGACCTTTACACTGGCAATGGCCACGAGGATGCTGAGTCTAAAGCTCTCCTACTAGATATCTTCAGGGATACCAAGTAAGGCATAGGGGGGGTTTATCAGTAGTATGAAATTTTCAGTTGCATTTGGAAGTGAGAGTAGGTGACTCCTTGATAGGATAGGACAAGAAGGAGAGTGGAATGAAGAAATAAAATTTAAGTAATGGGAGAGATCGAGGGGAATTTGTATATTTGATAGGAGAGATTAATAGTTTTGAGCAACATACTCCCTGTGTGTTGCTTTTTCTGATTCTTCAGTATAAGATGCACATGATTTATTTTGAAGAGTAAAGAAGTACATACAGTCCTTTAATGGTCCACTGAGTAATCCAGCTTTGATCACAACCTCTGGTGGTTTGGCCATCCATTTTTCTTTTTATTTATTCTGTAATGTTCTTAAGTTCAGTTTCTTTGCTCTCCTTTTTGCTAGTTTTTGTGATTGGTAACATGTTGTGTGGTTTCACTGCTGTCCCTAATCGTGGTCTTGCTGGGTAATTGAGATGTAGTCAGGCAACAATCAGTTGGAATGCAAACATTAAGCCAATTTCAGTATTAATTTGAACAAAACTCTGAATAACAGATTTCAAGTTAGTGATTTAATAGTAAAACTGATACCACTGAGTAACTTTTTAAGGCCTAATCTGTAAAGACTAGAAACTGAAAAATACTTTACGCTGATGGCATCAGCTGCTCACCAAGCTTACTTGAACACTGTATTTTATGCCAGCATTTGTTTTGATTGCATTTTGTCTTTATTAGGTCCTTCCATATGCACTTTGATGAAAAGTCCATGTTTGCTGGAGATAAAAAAGGAGCCAAGTCACTAAAGGTAAAGCTAGTTTTCTGAATGATGTCCAAAATACCCATTTTGAAATTAGGCTGTGTTATTTTGGAAAGCCCTTCTGCCTACCACAAACACACTGCTGAGAGTAAGGTTTTATCCCTGCCTGTTCTAGAATTGTATCTGAGGCCTTTTAATCAACTTTATGGTAAGGTGCTGTCCTGATCCAAGCAGACTGAAATCCCTGGCTTTGTGCCTTGGGTCTGGCATCAGGACTGTGGTGGGGCAAATGAGTATTACCAGTAAGTACAGTGGTGCTTATTTTTAAGTAAAATATCTGTTGCACATAATTATCTGGATGAAAAGAACCCACCCAGTCATGTTTGCTTTACAAAATTATGACTTATATAACACAATATACAGTATAGTCTTATAATATAATACTTAACATTAGAAAACAGTTCCTAGACATGGGAACCTAATGGGAATGCTGTACCATCAACTTCCAGTGTTAACATGCCACTGGTATAAATTGCAATTCCACAGTTGGGAGTGGTGCTTGGTAATGAAGGTCTGTTTTAATATTTATTTGTACTTACAACACTTATTTGTAATGCACATCCGTGGTTTGGAATGCCATCAGCATTACCAAAAGTGCTATTAGAAAAGTGGCAGTGTTTTATTGGCCCAGCTAGTGGTTTTTGGACATTAAAAAATTGAGATCAGCTTAATTAGTTCTGCACTGTGCTTGCTCCCCCTCTGTCTGAATTTGCACAGCAACAATCTACCCATAGTTTTGAACAGTAAATATCTTTTGTGAATTGTAATCAGCTTGTCAAAAAGGTGGTTGGTTCTAAAGGGATTTGAATAATGGAAGAAAAAAATGGGCAGGGACATAGATACAGTACTTACAGCTCAGAAAATTTGGAGCAAGTTGGTAGGAAATCAGAATCCAAGCATTACCCTGCATATTCTATATTTTGGGGGATTTTTTTTTTTTTTAAGAATTAACTGTTAGAAGTGGCTTGGAAACCAGATTCTGTGTTTACAGGATCTTTGTTATGGCCTGACTACATAAAGCAATGGTTTTGTTCAGTTTTGGAAGAGAATTGATATTCTAATGATACTAGATTTCTAATGGTACTGGGTTCATTAACATTCTGTTTTTGTGAAGCTAAGATGTACATTAGCTTAAGCTTTTTTATTTTGCTTTTAACTGATAGGAAGAATTCAGATTGCATTTCAAGAACATCTCCCGCATAATGGACTGTGTTGGATGTGACAAATGCAGGCTGTGGGGCAAGCTGCAGGTACAGTTTATTTTGTGTAAGGGTGTGCGTTCTGGCAGGGGCAGGTCCCAAGATAAGCATCTATTTCATTTTGGCAGGACACCTCTTTACCTTAGCATTCAGGCTTTCTGTACATGGTTGGTCCTTGGTATATCCTTACCTATATATTAAAAGTAGGCATATGTTTAGTTTACCATTAAACATTTTAATTTTTTTTCAAATTGTTTATTTCCTTTAGTCAACAGCTGTTTAGTTTACTAAAAGGTAGAGTTTGTGTTCTAAAAGAGATGCTTTTAAAGTAGATGCTTCATGGTGAGATACTACTAACAGTAGTCAATATCTTACCTGTATTCGATGATCAGATGAGCCTTGTAGAATCACTCATGGGAAACCTTCCTTTAAAAACATCACATACTTGTTAGGGATTCCAGTCTGATATTTAACTCCACAAACTGAGGTGTAAGAAAAAGAAGTAATTCAGATTTTCATAGTTTATGGAGAGGGCAGCAAATGAATTAATGCAAAGGTGTGCAGTAAAGGTGAAAGTTGAAAACCAGTTTCATTTTCTTGGCAACAGTATTTTAAACCTCAAGGCTTATGTTAAGACTGAGAGAAGTTATTTTGGAGTGCCTGCCGTGCTATACCACTGCATTGCATTAAACTTACCAGAGTGCAATTTTCAAAGAGTTTGCGGCATCAAAAATTTGGTGGTCTCTGCCAAATATCTGGAGTTCTGCTTCTCCTGTCCTAGTTAATGCTTCTGATCTGTTGGTTTTTTCCTCCTCGCTAGGAACTAAAAAAGGTCAGACCTCTTAACTATAAAGTTCTCTTGCAGCCAGCTTCAACCACCTTTTGTCAAAATCCAGTAGTTGTTTATGTAGCCCAGGTAAAAGTGAAAACAAGAAAAGCTACTTCTGTTCTATTCTTGCATAGAAAATAGAGGTCGAAATTGCAACTGCATTGCTTGCAACTAGGATTGAAGGTGGAAAAAGTGCACGTGTTGTGATACCTCATAAAAAACTTAGTTTGACTTCAGAGAGGAAGGGGAGAGGAAAAGGGGAGATGTGTTCCTGCAGGAGTAGGGCATGTGTAAGGTAAGGGGCAGGAGGGAGCTGGAAGTGTTGTAATGGGCACATTTTCATATGCACCACTAAGAAGAAAAGAGATGGGAAAAGGAGACATTAAAAAGACAAGGATGAAGAGCAAGTATATTTGAGGAAACAAATGTTCTTAAATAACTGACTGACCCTGGTACACAATTGATGTCATCACCCATTTGCATTAGTGCCCTGATTTTTGTACAGTTATTTGGGTTGAGGGTCAATATATAAGAATCTCTACTAAACTTTGCCTAGATTAGTGTGTTTTTATCTTTTTATGGTTTTATGAGTTTTTGAAGGAATGATCTTCCTGATGTTAAAACGTTGGACTTTTCTTATAGACTCAAGGCTTAGGAACTGCTCTGAAGATCTTGTTTTCTGAGAAAGAAATACAGAGCCTTCCTGAGAATAGTCCATCAAAAGGTTTTCAGCTCACACGGCAAGAAATAGTTGCTCTTGTAAATGCCTTTGGAAGGTAAAATATTTTAATTTTAATAGTAGAAAAATATAAAACTTCAGTATCAATACTCAGTTTTTGTGGAAAGATGTTATGTACATGTAGGTTTTTAAAGGCTGAATTACTATCAGTGATATTGATAAATTTAATGCCTTTCAACTGAGCATGTGGATTATTAGCCTTAGTCTTCATTCTGTGTTTAGATCTAATTCATCTCTTCTATCTCAAGTTTCATAAATCTACCTTCTACAAGATGAAAGTTAAGTCTCTTAAATTTGATTAATTTTTTAAAAATATATTCCCTTCAAATGATGAAATATTTTAACAGCTTTAAAAGTAGTGTACATAGAGCATGCTTTGCTCATCATGCTAGTTCTTCAGATCTTGAATATAACAATCTGTTCCTGTTTAAACAATCTACTTAAACAATCTGATAAAAGAATGTAATAAACTTTACAACCTGTGGTTAGGGATTTATAGATGTTTAATGAAGCTGTGACAATTAAACATTGATATAAACTTCAATCCCTGTCATACATTATGTAAATGTAAAATGGAGAGTCAGATAGTAGACCTTTTGAGAAAAAAATGTATCTTAAGTGTGCTAATCTTTCGAACAGAATTGTGTTTGAAAAAAAAAATCTAAAGGAAAATGAATGTGGTAATTTCTACCTCTCTTTTGCTGACTTGGTAACACTTCCCTGGTTTTTGTTTTACAGGCTTTCCACGAGTATAAAAGAGTTGCAGAATTTTAAAGTTTTATTACAACAAACTAGGTAATGAAGGTCTTTGCACAACCTGTTAGTGAAGATCATTTACATGACTGCATTGAGCAGAAGGAACTGATCCTTACAGGACTCACATGAACTGATAAAAAGTAAAATCAAATCCCAACTTGAATATTTATGTTTAAACTAGGAATGGTTATTAATTAGAAAATATATTTATGAATGAAATATATAGTTTTTAAATGTGTAAATTATGCTGATCTTTTTATTTTTTAAGTTTTCTGCTCACAGTTCTGTTGTACTGAAACTACATACATTTTTCTTACTTCCTTGTCTTTCTGAGACAGCTGTTTTATATGGAAACATATGTCCCTCCACCCTGACTTGGCCTGTCTGGAAAGAGGGGAGTCACTTCTTGTGTCTCCCCATTTACTGAGCTTCAATCTTTTCTGAGGACTTGGTATGTTAGTTCTGACTGTCAAAAGGAAGGGGAGGGAAACCTCCAAACAAACAAATAACAACAAAAATAAAGCACCACAAAAAGGAAATAAGGCTCTTGCTGAGTTTTAGCTTCTTAATGTAATAATGAAACTTACTTAAAAATGGCAAATTTACTGAGCAGAATTTTTTTTCATGCTGGATTTCTTTGCATCATGGTGATACCAAGATTTTTTACCCTTGTCTTGTGCTTTTTAGCACCTTTTTTTTCTTTAATTACTACCTTGTCTCTAATGCAGCAGAATTGAAAGTGACTTTCCTTCAGGCCCTTGCTGCAGCCCCTTACCTGCATTTACTTGGAGGTGGGGTCAGGACAGGGGGAGATGGTTGGTGGAGTGCTGCTAGCTGAAAAGCCTCAGTCAATCAAATTTCGGTTTACTCCATGTTATTTTCTAATTGTAACTGTAATCACAAGTTCAATTTCCAAAAGCTTTAGTCTTTTTAGTGTCTTAAATGTTAAAACAGCACACTTTGGTCTTTGAGCCATGGAAATAAATTTGCTCTTTATGAGTTATGTTTGAGTGCTATGTTAAAAGGTCAGTGTAAAAATAACTTGCTTTTGTAGTCACTTTTAAAAAAATGCTTTTTAAAATTCATAATCATACTGACATTTAATACCACATACTCTATCTATGCAAACCCTTACTGTATCTTCTTTAGAAGGATATTCAGCATAAAAAAACGGGTACGTTAATAACATTACTTTCATAAAATAAGAAATTACTCATCTATCATTGTCCACAAATGTCAGTGGTAACTTACCAGTGTCAAAACAGAATTCAGAAACAGCATTACCATTAGTAGCAACCAAATATTGGTTTAAATTTAAAACAAAGTAATAATTTCTTTTAAACCAGCATGTTTAAAAATGAAGTTAGGTGTTATGAATGTAGGAAGTGCTGGTGCAGTGTAGATACATCTCTTGTTTTTAAGAACAAGTCTTCACAAAATTAAGTGCTCTTAAACATTTTTTCACCCTATTAGATCCTCAGTGACCTATTTATATAATTGATTGTAACTGTATTGGTTTCCATAATGTGTTCCTTTACCACTGAAATTTTCTGAAGGCTGAAATACACTCTGTCCTTTGTTTCCAGACTAGCCTCAAATTTCTACCTGACTGGAAATGAAATAGACTATTCTGCTGACACTTGGCTTTTCTAAAAAATGCTGTTGCTGAAGAAAGTTAACCCTTTTGTGTCAAACTGGGATATGCTAAATGAAATTTAAGAAATTAGAAAGGGAAATAAACAAACAAAAAAACACCCTCCAAACAACCTTTACAAAATTTTGGTAATAGTTGTACAAATTGGCATGAACTGGTATCCCAGTGGAAGTTTCTGTTTAACCTTATAGGTAATTGGACATGGTGTTAGGGGAAGCTGATGCCAGTTCAGGGATGTTATGTTTTTCCCTAGTAGCCTCTCTGGCCTGTGGGCACCTGTGTCTGAGCAAGTCATCACAGGCTTTTTTTTCTAGTGAAGCAGAAGAGCAGGAGGTTTCTCAGTGGATTCACCTGGCCTCTTCCAAGCTCTGTATTTGCACCCCTAGAGTTTATTTTTCTCTATTAAGTTGAAGTGGGAATCTAGGTAAGTAGCTCAGATGTGAACAGCTTTGTTTGGTAGATGCGTTACACACTGAGTATCCAAATCTTCTGAGTAATTGTATGTATTGAAAGAGTGTAATTTTTAATTGGCTGTAAATTCTTTGCCTTTTGGATAGACCTGCAAGGGCTAGAACTGTAGGCTCACTTGTGTGAGGGGTGCCATATAACTGGGATTTATCTGTATTGTTATATATTATAGTGCCTAAAGCTTTAGGCAGGATTTTCTAGTTAAAATAAAAAACAAAACTGTATGACCGCTGCCCCAGGAAGGACCTAAGTCTCAGAAATGTTTCTTCCTTTTTTTCCCCTTGCTGTGTGGGGAAAGTGAATTGCTTCCAGCCTCCTCCTGGGGATGCAACTTGCTTTTTTTTATTATTTTTCCACCTGTGCCTGGCTAAAATCAACAGACACTGAAGCAGAATCATGCACTTGCTCATGGGACAGGTGAGAGATTCAGGCATGCAGATCCTGGACACCTGGTCCTTGCAGCCCTTGTTGGCACAAGGTTAATACTGTTGGGTAAGGACATAAAGAGATGTGAAGCTTTTCTTCTTTTCCTTTGTGTCATGGGAACACAGGAATGCAACTGAACAGCAAATTGTGCGTGTAAGTTCTGTTGCACCTGAAGGTACATCTCTCTTGATGATCAAATAGGGAAGGCATTTCACTTCACTGTCATTGTAGAGATAGGACATAAGATTTTTCCTGTAACAAATCTAGTTGAAACAATTTTCCTGTCACCATCTTTTTTACTGTATTTGATGTACATTCTGTGACTATGCTGCCTATGAAGTTTTGCTGTGTGAGTTGGATGACTTAATTCTTTATATGTTAAATTAAATTTTAAAAATTTACAACTCTGTTTTTATACTAAAGAGTAAGGTTAGTTACACCATCCATGACCTGTAAACTATTTTAAATTCCAGTTCCCTGCTGGAGATCAGCCTGTCAACACTGTCTGCCATTCATTTCAGAGCAACAGTACATTTTCTTGTACAAATGACACAATGATTGTAATCCCAGAGGTAGGGAGAAGACAAAGACAAAAAATGTTTAATTGTTCCCAAGTCATGAAGACTTGTGTGAAATGGTGAAAAAAGACTTGGTGAAAACTGCATAGGTAAAAAGTAGGGCACTGTTGCTGAATAACTTGCTCTTCAGTGCCTGAGGAGGTGGGTCAGAATATAAATTTAAAACAATGAAATATAGAGACTTGTGTAAGCTGGAATAATGTGTTTTCCTAGTTTTCAGCTGATGATTTGTGCTGTCATTGTATGTGCATGAAATACACTGTGCCACATTTTCTTAAGTTGTGTTTGATGGTTGGGTTGCCTTTATCTGACCTTGCTTTGTGCTTTTCTGGGAAATGACCTGTAATATGTTGTAAATAATCTTGATGCTCATGTTTATAAAGTAGCAATCAGCAATTCATCACTTGACAATTTCTCCATATAGCTATCTTATTAAAATGTAATATTTATTAAAATCAAAATCAATGTTGGAACTGCTTATTGAGACCTAAACACTTCTGAATCTTTGCTATGTTTGAATCTACAAAATGCAAATTAAAGTATTTTCTGCTACACCTTTTTTTTGTGGATGTGATTTTTGGCATTTCATTTGAAAATATATTTTTTGCTTTTCATTTACCTCTCAATGACACTTTGTAGCTATTACATAAATTACTTTTGTGATAGTCATGTAAGATTAAAATGATTAGCAGATTTTCACTCTCACTCACATTTCACTTAAAAGATAAAGGTAACCTGTATATTTTTTGCTGGTTACATTGCACTGTGGTGTGTCTGCACATCAGGAATCCATTGTAGAATTACAGTATGTTTCTGTATGAATATGGCCAGATTTAGCCCCTGCTTAAGTCCAGTTGTTTTAAGAGGCAAAAAGGCTTATTTAGAAATGAAGTCTGTTCTCAGAATAGCTTATAAAATCAATTTTGTAAATTTTGTTTGTTTGGGGCTCTTGGGGGCTCTTTTGTTTGAATGGGGCTCTTCATCTTGAAATTATTTCTCTGAAAGGGTCTCTCTTTTTCCTTCCATTTATATATTTTTAACAAATTATCTTATTGAAAATTTGATAGACATATTTCATCCCCAGATTAGGTAAGTGCCTGTTACACAGGTGATGTTAAATTAAATTTAAGATCTTACCTCTCACATTGTTGTTCAAATCTCCTGTGTTTTAGAGTATTTTAATTCATTACTATAGTTAGTTCCAGTCACTTGCCATTCCACTTTTTTGCATGCATACTGTGGCATAGGGCTGAAGTTTGTTCAAGTGCAGAATTCTCTTAAGTGTTTGCTGTGCAGCTGTAACTACTGTGAACAAAATGAAACTGCTGCAGCCGTCTCTTGCACTGGGTCTTCAGGCAGTTTTGTGCAAACACGATTGTAGAATTCCAAAGGCTTTAATAAAATTTCAGTTCTCCTAACCCTGTGGCACTTCTTTTAAATCTGACTGATAGCTTAATTGGCTTTTTTTTCTTCAATGAATGTATGTGAAGAAGGCAATGTAAGCTTTGGGAGGGCAAATAGTTTACTTCTGCTGGAGGCAAGGCTTATGCTTTGGCTTTACCACAAAGACCCCAAAACCCAAAGATGCTGTGGAAGTCTTGATGTGGGAGTGTGGCACTGCTCTGCCTTTGGCTTTCAAGCAGATCTGAACACATCTACTCACCATCCCTTCTTTTTTTATACCTTGTATATTCTCTGTGAAATGTACACAAGAATTCTCAACTACTTCTACTTCCTGAAGCTGAGCATGAGGAAAACATGAAACCTATCCACCATTTGGGGATGCTGTAGCACACCTCAAAATGGAATACTTGCATAGAAGTAAAGATTACTAGAAGTAGTTATGTTTTTCTCCTGGGGAAATGTGGATTGAGTTATGGTATTTGTTTCACATAGGAAAGGAGAAAGAGGTGCTGGGCATGCAGGGTTCTTCACTGCTGAGAACTGAGCATAATAAAAAGACCTGAAGTAGAGTCAGGGTTCCTGTTTGCCTTAGGTTAGTAATAATTACTTCTAGGCTCACTCCCTGCAATGTCACATCCTGGAATGGTATTTATCCACCATTTCCCCCCATAACTCACTACATTTATCCCTGAAGATACAAGGCTGAAGCACAGCTTTTCTGGCTTGCTTGTTATGCAGAAAGGCACTTTTGAGGTTTTTCTGCTCTATGTCCTCCTGGCTCTTGTTCTATTCCCACACTGCAATTCCCAGGTTCTTAATAAATAAACAAACAAATCTGTAGTGTTCTATGTATCCATCTGCCTGGTGAGGTATTTGAGTTACTCTCCTATGTAATATCTATAGATCTGACTGATGGACATGATTGCATAACTTTAATTTTTCAAGCATACAAATTTTCAGCTTGTTTTGCAGTTCACAGTGCTCCAGTTGGAGCAGATGCCCATCTCCACTCTCCTGAGATTGTCCCTAAAGCTGCTGAGAAAATACAGTTTTCTTCCTTTCTTAGAAGAATACAGGGTACAGATAACTTCTAGCCTCCAACTATCACACCACACTGAGTAAGCAGTGATATCTAAAGAATAAATTGTGCTCTGAGAACATAGCAATAACTTGAAAAGACAGTATTTAATTGGGTTGATATTTTTTTCTTACAGGCTTTTATGTGCACGTAAAAATTGCAACTGTCATGCATTTGAAAAATCTATTCATGTGTTTACAGTATATTGATCATAATCTTGTATTTCTAACTTTATACACAGTGTAAAAATAAAAATACTTAGAAAATAATTATGCCATTTCACTTCATGAAATTTGCTCCTTTAAAATGAGCATAAAAATGATTAAATTATACCTTCTAACAACTCTATACAAAGCCAAAATACCATGGCTTAGAACAAGGTATGAATTGGAACAGTCTTCAAAGTTTAAATCATTAGCTTATACTTCTCCTTGAACTATGAAAAGCTCATGGCAAGGTTCTTCATTTATATGTGCATAGGAAAATTTCTAAAAACCAAAAGGTGAAGAAAAGTTGCTAAGCTTTGTTTTTCAGAACATTGGTTTTAATATTGGAATGTCCCAGAATGCTGTAGTTGATTGAAGTTAAATAGGGCTTGGCCTGTCTGTGTCCAGTGCTGGATCTTGTTGGAGGGATCCTATGTAAGCCATGAAGCTGTTGTTCTGATGGCTCCAGTCATAGTAGTCTGGAGAGAAACTTAAAAAGAAAATAGAAGAATTAGTGACAGGCAGATTGGTTCTGTAGATACATGGTTAGAGAACATGGGGAAAATGCCATCATGTAGACATAGTTCTCATGCTGAAGTGCAAAAATAAAATAAACCCCCAACCAGCTACTTATTCTTCTGATCTGTCAATTATTTTGGCCCAAGTGTTTGTTATTTATTTCCTGATTCTCTTGGTTCACTAAAGACCCTCCCCTTTCTGATTTGCTGTTCCAGAAGGTGTTGGAAAATCCCAGAAGTGGTGCTGCTTGTCCCTGCCAAGCCCTGGCACTGCAAGGGCCTGTCAGAGATCCTGTGTCTGTGTCCCAGAGACCAGGACATAGTTTGCAGCTCTGCCATGCTACCTTTCCTCCCACGAGCAGCATGGCACAATGCATGTGGCTGGTTTGGTTTCCACTGGGAGTTGTGCATGTGTTACCAGTGTGGCTGGTTGGTTCCCTGATGGCTCAATATGGAAGAGAGGGTGCTTCTGGCTCTAGGATGGGATACCAGCCTGGCTCAAACCACCTCCAGCAACCCCATGGGCTTGGTTACTATGTGAATAACTAATTAATGCAGGAATAGGATGACTGATTACTGTAAATAGTGAGTGTGCAACTTTACTGAGCCATGGTCTGGGCTCACAGACAGTGACTACACTGTCTCACCTGAATGAGTGTCAAGAACTAGATCTGGGTTATGTTAACTATGACTGGCAACTCAGGCAGCATTTTGAGTGGTTACATTTATCTATTCATATCATAGTGCAGCTACAGGAACAGCAAAGGGATAACATGACTGAGACTTCTTTCAGGGCAGGATAGAGTCCTGTCAGTGCCTTTCCTTCTCTGAATTGGCTGCTACCATTTTTTGTGTGAACTGCTCCTTCCTGGACAGGAATCCTTCCCTAAACTCGCAGCTGTGCAGAGAAGACAAAATTTTTGTGCCAGTTCTGGGTCGTGTGGGATTTCCGCAGTTTGGTGGATTTTTCTTTCAACATGTGGGAAAGCAGATGCTCCCTTCATTTCAGGTCACCCCCAAGATATTTATTTGCCCCATGTTGCAGGGCAACCTAAGATGAGAGGCTTCTCGCTACAACTGTCACAAGCTGCTGCTTGTGCTGTCCAGCTTTTCCCTGCTCGGCCTGAGCAGGGAGATTGCTGTTCTTCTAGGCAGTCTTGCTCTCACACTTAAATGAGTAAATGGCACTTCTAAAGCCATTCTTGGAAGAAATAGAGGATAAAACAAAGTTCTGGCCCGAGTTTTTCAACCAGAGATACATTGATACAATTCTTAAATTATTTAACAATTTTCATTTTTGTGTCTGTGCTGTCTAGGGGCCTTTGGATCCCCACAGTCACTCAGTGCTGCCTTTCCACTTCAGCTTCCCCTTCTGCTTCCCCTCACCCTGCTGGGATTTATGCAGCAATTTCAGCTACACAATTTACATCCGTCTTCTGTGGTGTGTCAGAGTTCCTCCTCCTCCAGTTTCTGTTTTGGGAAGCAAGTGGTTCCCTCTGGTACCTCACCTGGCCTGTGCCCCCTGTGGTGCAATATTCCAGGCCAGATCGTCATCGCTGTCGTATCTGCGAGGGTTGTCGAAGAAGTAAGATCTGGGACTGAAGCCGTGGCTTGGGACCATTCCTGCACTGGCCTGAGGGAAGGGAAACCTCAGTCAGTATTTGCAGCAGATATCAAATAGCTGTTTATCAATTGCTTGGTGCCTGACTTCCAGAAGAAGTTGCTGCCAACTTACCTCATGGTTTCCAAAATAAAACACACAATTTTGCATTTGCTGAAGACAACAGAAATAATTTTGCATTTACTGTTCATCTCTACCAACATAGTGATATTGTTCTGAACAGCTTTTATTTATCCTTATTTCTTAGCTAACACTTGACCTTTTTCTGAAACCACCCTCTAGTCTGCATTCAACTTTCTGCTGAATTCCTGTCCATCCAGGACACTTCATGCTTTTAGCCAGCTGGCTTGAAGTGAGCACTAGGAAGCAGGTGAGGAGCTGAAGGAAACATACGAAACATCTGAAGAGAAGGAAACATATGAAACATCTGAAGAGAAGGAAACATATGAAACATCTGAAGAGATTTGATTTTTACCTCCCACATTGCTAACACTCCCTCCTGGTGCCTTACCCCTCTTACCACAGGAACTGATCATGTTGAAGCTTGGCATCCTGCTTACTGAACCCACATCTAAGAAGTCCCTTAGGGCCTCACCAAGCAATTTCAGTATCTACTCTATGGTGCTGAGAGGGTCAAATCCTGAGATCAGGTCCTTTGACCAAACAGGGAAAGGAGTGTACATATAACTTTTTTGTTTATAAAGCATTTTCATTTTATTTCCCTGTGAATCAAACCAGAAAACATACAAGATGCAAGACAGTTTGATTCCAGAAACAGCACAGAGACTTTTAAGAACCTGCTGAGCATCAGCCACTGATCCACTGCTCCCATCCCCAGGGAAGAGGGGTTCTCTGTGCCTGGGGATAAGCCAGGATGACATCTTCTCTCTGGCCTTAAAAAGGAGAGCAGCTTGATCTCCCCCTTTATTTTATGTGTTAAATAACTCTGACAAAAATGAAATGAAGATTAAGTGCATCTCTGTCATGCCCCCATTTCCAACATTTGTCTGGTTTAAGGTATGGCAAGGCAAAGGGCCACATGCTGCTGTAACCCTGTGTCAGCACCAGAGCCAACAGACAGCTCATTCCAGGCTATAATCACTTGTGGAAAGGAGTTTCATGTTTCAGCAATGCTGAATGCAGGATGTCTCTACTCAAAGCTTTTGTTTCTGAAGTCCCAAGTGAACCATGAAACCAAAGAAATATTTCTCAGGATTGTTTTTATTAAAAATAAATTCTTTATTTTAATATAAATTTTTATTATGTTTTAATGTTTATTATTGTTTATATTAAAAATAAATTATATTAAAATTGTTTATATTAAATTAAAAATAAATGTACCTAATCAAACTTGTTACGATTTTTTTAACTAAAGGAGGGTTTGTTTCATTTCTAACCCCACACTTTCTGCCCAAGTAGCAGCCTACTGAATGCATTAACCTAAAATCCTGCGGCCCTTGGTCTCCCTCTTGTGGCAACCTCACACTGAAGTTCAGTTTTCTCTTGCTATAGTCTCTTCATTTTTTGTTCAGTTCTACTTATTTCTCATCTTCCTCTAAATATTTGTCCCATCTGAGAAAAAACACAAAAGCTATATATGACCTAACCCATGTGACAGATAATGCTTACCCTAAAAAAGGTATCCATAAAAGAAGTGATATCACTGATTGCCTTTTCTGAACTGTGTCTTTATGGAGATTTAAGACTTTCTGCAAATCACAATGCAAAAATATGTTATATGTATTACTGCAATGCTCTTGTGGGAGAATACTGCCTATCTGACTCAATTTGAGCTCTTGTTTGATTAGGATTCCAAGCTTTCACAGGATCAGCTTTTTGAAATGAGTGATTAGACCACTTCCCTTATTTTCATTCTCTGTGAATCGCCCCCACACTATCCAAACTTTGGCCAGCAGTTCTAGCCTTTCTAAATCCACTTTAAATGAAATGAGATCTCTCTGTGGTCATTTTTTAGAAGAGCAGGACCTCTGGCCTGTACTTAAAAAACATTTCTTCTCTCTGCAGTTGTCCTGGTTAACTCCTAAGCAGGAGTGAGGCTGAGATATTTTTGGTCATGGACACCAGGATCCATGGGGTTTCTTAGTGCAACATCAGGTATTACTTCCTTATTCATCTTGGCTTTATCATTGTCTCTGAAATGTGCATATGAGGATAAAACCCATCACTTTATCTAGAAAGTTATTCTATTATTTGCTTCTCTTACTTGTGTATTTACCATTCACATCCCTTTTGAGTAATACTAGCTTTGGTTTCATTTGGCCTACAGAAACAGAGACATTACCTCAGTAATCCTAGTGAGGGCTGGTATTTCCTGTGTGCCTGTCAACCAGCTAACCTGGAGACATTGCCTACAGCTATAAAAAATGCTTATCCATCTATTAACTACCTAGATATTAAGGACACTTACTGGGAATTATCCTTACAACTCACACCTTAATCTCTGGTCTTCTGAAATAGCCAACAAGTCAGCAAGTGCTTATTATGGCCACTGGTCTTTGACTTGGAAAAAATTCAATGGGTACAGGGCTGAAAAAATTCAATCTATTATTTCATAACCCTGTTGAACAGCACACAACCATTTTCACTACTATGTGGTGAAAGATGCCAAGTTTGGATAACAAACTCCTTTTCCACCGAGTCCAATAAAGTGCTGCATTATCTCAAAGGGAAGTTGTCCCTACCCTTAAGAAAGTTTCTGATTTTTAAGACAAACTGCCTGAGAAACGCCTGGCCTTCCTTCTGGATAAACCTGACGAGTTTCTTTCAAGAGGAGATAGCATAAAGGAGTGGGAAGTTTTGGTTGCTTTTATTCTGCTGAGGACACATTGAAAAAGAGAAGTCAGAATGTAAAGAAGCAAAAGATCCCTCAGCAGCTGAGCCCTTCAGACCTGCCTGGACATTACACCAGCAAACACTCTAACAAATTCCACTTACCAGATCTTTTGTAGGGTTTCGGACACGGAAGAAATACACAACCAAGGAAGTAGGCAAGAGCTCCCAGATGAATAGGATCACTCCAAACACTATGTAACCTGCATCTCCCAGCTGACATTTCAGATCTGCCTGTTGAAAAGTAAAAGAGTAAAGTGTTTAAAAATAAAGATGACAGCTCATTTAAAGGTTCAGAAGGCAATGCCAGAAATTCCATTCAGTAGAGGCAGCTTAACCTGGCTAATGATTAAAGGCATACTAAAAAAATCAATATGCTATCTTGGGTACATGATTTTCCTTTCCTCCTCCTGCTATCTTTCCTTCAGAAATATCAGTTTAATGCAGGGGTCTTCCCAGCTTAAAAGCCTGGCAAGCAATCACTTGATGAAGGGATCAAATTCAGTATCAAATTCGGTAATGAGAAACTAGTTTTCCAGTCATTTTCCTGCTGGGAATAATTGTAAAGGAACAATCAATGGTCAAGGGCATTGCTCTTAAAAGTGAAAGGTTTGGATCTGTTCAAATTGGTGCACATTCTAAAGCTGAATAGCCTCAGTGATCACAACAGCTGTGACCTTCTCTCTAAATCTCCACCATTGCCCATAGCTACAGAGGGCAAATCCTGTCCTTTCATCCTGTTTTGTACAGAAGAGAAAAGGCTGTTTCTGACCCGTGACCTGAGGCAATACTACAGTAATTTACTGGGCTGTAATTTTAAAAGTGACTTTTGATTCCAGTACCAAATTGAGTGCCCACTCCTTAAGTTCCAGGCTCTTGACATATAGTTCAAACAACTTACCCCAGAATCCATGCAACCCTAATGTCACAAGCCAGAATAGATGTTCAAAAAATGTAGTGATAACTCAAGGGCTAAAAAGCACTCTGCCTCTAACAACCTCTGCCTCCAGAGGGCAAACAGGACCAAGCAGTCTGGCCATACCAACCCCTGTTACTCCAGACTGTAGGAGTCAGAGCAGTAATTGTCCCCTGCAAGGGGCCATCAGGAGCAGCAAAAACTCCTCAGGGCTTAACAAGAGGCAAAATGCTTGATTCAGGAGACAAGTCAGAGCCTAATGCCCTTCTGCCTAAACCTGTGTGCCCTAATTCCACGGGCAACATCTGCAGTCCTCTTCTCTGCACTGCAGCAGGGTTGATTAGAGGCCCCTTGACAGACCCTACTCAACTAACTCATAACAAGCTCCTCAGGGCAATCCTATCCTACTCTTTACCTACTTCTTAATTAGAATTTTACCTACTGCTCAACAGACACTTGTTAATGGCTGCAGGTTTGCCTGGCCACCCTGCCAATACAAGGTCCTTGAGTGGCTGGGAGCACTGCCTTGGGTCTGCAGGTGCTTGCTGACTGCAGGGGAGACACGGGATTTTGAGGCCAAACAAAAGATACTCACAATCCAGACCCAGGCCTCCCATTTTGCTGAGCCTTGAAAGAGCTGGAAAAATATTGGGACCTAAATACATTCTTCAAAGCAGAGAAAGGAGCTAGATGCTGAAATTTACTAAAATTCAACAAAGAATCCCCTGCTGTTTCCTTTAGTGTTTTTATTACTGTTAGTTTTCAATGTAAATTGCCACTTGCAATTAAAAGTTGGGAAGAGTCCTAGCCTTATCCTTAAACTACAGAAATCATCATGCTAATGCCAGAATTAAAGTAAATAACCCCACAGCCCTGGATGGCAGTGGGAGATGTTATGATGTCTTAGAACTGAGCATTTCAGTGGAATCAAGTACTATTTTTCTGCTTCTCTAAGTACAACACATATATTCTTTATAATGGACAAAATACCTGTCTGTTTTAATAAAAGGTGCTCTTTCTTTTGACAATAAAATCAAGGTAAATAAAAGATGGATTTTTAAAAAAATTATTTCTCTTGTGGTTCCTTTTTTTTTTTTTTTTTAGTACAGAACTGGAGTTTTTATCCTTATGCCAAAATTATCAGAAATTTGTATTCCTGGAGCAAAACAATCTTAGTGCATTGAATAAAAGAAAAAAAAATAGGGTTTGAATATATTTATTCTTCTTATGGTAGAATTTAGGAAGTCAATCATCAGATAGAGAATGAGGTTTTCTCATTAGCCAGTATTTTCATACTTGCCTGATCTGACACGTTGTACCAATCATAATCAAAAGAGTTGACTTTCTTGGTTTGGGAGAACGATAAGATGAACAGGTTGTAACAGGCTCGTGAGGTATAAAGTAGTATCACAGTCACTCCTATACTTGTCACCTGACAGACAGATGAGCCCTGGAAGAGATTTAAGCACAGGTTATTATTCATAAGGGAAGTTGAGAACAACTTTGCTTTGCATGGACTTTGAGAGTTGTCATGCTACTCTGTCTCATGCGATTGACTTTTTGTCTTTCCTTCTTTGGCCAATACATCCTATTCTATGGGTATTCCTGTATTTCATCAGCACAGTGGTTTCCAGGCAATGGTAGCAGTTCCAGCCCTTACCAAGATGGGCTGTGACTAATTTTTACATTTTATTGAACAAGTGCTATTTTCAGAGCAGTGAAAAGAGGTAAGACCCACACTTGGTATGAGGCAGAGTGACAGAATTCAGCCTTCAGCTCTGCATTAGCTACAGAGCATCCTGTATCAGATGCTGGCTAGCATGATGCAACCTTGCATCTTTTTACAACTGCTTGCTTTGCACGCATAAGTACAGAGCAGGTCACAAGAGTCAGCAGTTAAACACAGCACAGACAGGAACAGAACATCCTGCCTTAGCTAATGTCAACACAGAGGAGACAAAGTGGAAGCACAGCCTATGGGCAGAGTGACCATGGCAGGCCAGTCCAAGTAGCAGCTTGGGCAGGGGAGGAGTGGGACTGCAAGAATGAAATTCCAACAGTTCCTAAGCCCAAGAGAGAAAACTGGACAAATCAGGGGAAAGAGCCTGATACAGTGAAAGAAGTAAGTGCCTGACCATTATGTCAAGTGGGCACATAATGCCACTGTCAGGGGCTGAGACACCAGTACAGGGGTGGTAGCAGGAAGGAATGATGGAAGGAAGGAATCCAGGAGCCACAGCTGCAGTGATCTGTGTGAGTCTGATCAGAGAGGCAGGCAGGTGTACAAAAATGGGACTGGCTTTGAAAGAAACTCCAAGTAAATTCTTTGCAGTTGGCTCTGGAATAGTAATTTGCAGAGCCAAAGGAGGAAAGATGGGTTTAAGTCTTGTGTGCATTTAGAGGCAAGTTGCCTTGCAGTCATTTGCTTCCCTAGCCCTGCCCTCTCCCCCTCCTGGCAGAGACCCACACCAGGAGGATGGGTTCCTTTCATCTATATGAGAGAGACAGGCCAAGAGACAAGTTGCTCCTCCCTGCCACGGGACCTTTTAAACCAGTGCAGGAGACTGGAAAGTCTGCATCCTATTCCCTCTGCTCACACACTCTGCTGCCAGGTTTGCAGCTGAGGGGCAGAGGGTCGAAGCACTGTGGCCGGCAGAGCAGACAAAGCAGAAGGGCTAAATAAGTATCAGGGGAAGTCACCAAGCCACCACGTCCTGTATTCCTGGACTTCAGGAGATTACCAGGGCTCCAGTGCTGCTCACCCACGCTGTTGGCTATTGACCCTGCAGCTTTATTGACCCAGCTCCACAGTCTGCCCTCCCCGGTGAGCATGAGTTAAGAGGAGCTCAGGGAGTATTTTAAATAAAGCTTGCAGAAAACAAGCTTGCCTGTCTTCCCAGCAAAATTACATCGGTTCAGTGAACAGCCAGGGTCCAAAACTACCCAGTGCAGTCAATGTGTCTGAATTCCAGCTTACAACAGCCTGGAAACACCACCATTCATCTGGCCATAACTTTCAGCCATCTCAGGAGTGAGCCAAGCGACTGCAGCTACTCAGGAATTGAAGCCAGATCCATAGCAGGCAGTGGGGAAAGCTGTGGCAACACCAGCAAGCAGGAAATGCTTTAAAAAGGAAACGTTTGCTAGGCACTTCTCTGTTCTCCTTCGATACTAAGAAGTCAGTGGTGCTGCCATGGAAACCGAGGGAGAGCGAGCAGAGAGAAGCTGCTGACTGGCACATACCATACCCCAGCTCTGTGGCATTTACAGATTGCAGATAGCAGAGGCAAAGAGCAGAACGGGGTTGGTATTTCCCTGTGTAAATTTCCCTACGTAGCTGTCATTCTTTAACAGTTAATAGCTAAATTTGTAGAGATGTAACAAACTTCCATCCCACCGAATACAAAAAAAGGGGATAAAAGTATCCTGGTCTTGCTTCCAGTCAAATACACTTAGTGGGCTGGTAAAGGGAGAGGGCAGCAGTGAAAGCAAATCCAGAGGAATTGTTTTTCAGTCACAGGCCCTTACAGAAAAGGAGAGCCCCAGGCTGGCAGTGTGTCCCACCACATGATGCATTTGGCCAGCACAGACCCGGCCCAAATCAGCACCTAAAGGCAGAGCTGTGCATGTCCTTGGTGCTGGCGCAGCCCTGGCACAGAGCACCAGGATGGCTCCCCATGCCAGGGCATGGAGATGAATGTGTTTGCACATGTGCTCAGAAGATACATGCCAGCAAACGGGAGATGCAAATAAAAGGCTGCCAGTACTGATGCCTTTTACATGCACCACAGAGCATGCATTATCTCCAACACTATTTTTGTCATATCACTGCACAGAATGGATTTTTGTTCTCTAGATATTTTTTTGGCGTAACCGTAGCAGATAAAAACAGGATGTTTTATTCACTGCCAGTTTCAGTCATCTGTATCCCTAAAGTATGTGCTGTCAAACCCCACTGGAAGTCCTCAGAGGAGCTCCCATTTCAGGTCAGCAGAAAGGAGGAGCAAAGCACTCTTTAACTCTCATTTCCACATTCAAACTTTCATCAGCTGAGTGTTGTATCCTTTCCTGTCTGCAGTAATGTTAGAGATTCTTTGGGTTTTGTAAAATAGTTTGGAGTAAAGAAGGTTGGGTTTCCTGCAGAAGGAGAAAACACAACAAAACCAAAACCAAACAAAACCAGAACCAAAGCCTCCTTCAGGTTAACACTGCTTTGTTACAGAGATTTATGCTCCTGTGATTTGCAGCACAAGAAAAACTTTTCTTACTAATAAAAATAATCCATTGCCAGTGCCCTTTGGTCAGCAAATGACAGGCTTGAAAGAAACAAAACTGAGCTGTGTTTTTAAATCTTCTATTCAGCCCTGAACTTTTAGTTGCTGTGCAGCACGGCCAGATTTGATTAAACAGGAAATGTACTTCTTTCATCTGATTAAGTAAATGTAGAGAGGAATTCTATGATAAGGTTTTTCTAAATAGCAGCTGAACCTTAGATTTTTAAAAAATTTGTTGTGGTAACAGTAATGTGTTATTGGTTAAACTGATAATTTAACTGTCTTCTGCAAATGCAAGGACTTTTGAAAGCCCTATTTCATTATTTATAGATACAAAACATCTTCACTGGTTCTATAATAAACACTGCATTCTTATGTGATGCCACCCAGCTCCTTGACTGCCAAATGTGTCCAAAGATATAAACCTAACAATATTTCTTTATGGAACATCCTGTAGAATAATAGGAGACACTTTTTAACCCTTTTCCCCAGCTGGCTAAGTTATAACATATTAAGTCTTTCAAAACACATTCTTAATATCTATAGGAATATATATAAGAATATGCAAACATATAAAGGGAGATTCATATTTCTCTGTCTGGCTTATCTTCAACATGCTGCTACCTTAAACAGTTAACTTAGTCAATGATTTGACAAACTGAAGCATTTTTAAGTATAGGCCACTTGTGTATTGCAGTGAAATACTGAAACGAAATGGTCTCCAGACAAGGGACCCAGAAAAAGCAGCGTCTGCTTGAAAAAGAGCTGTGAGAAACTCCAGCCAAAAAGTTATGCAAAATCTGCCTCAAAAATACGTATTTGTGGTCACTGGTTATAACCAAAAGCTCCCTTACTGCCATTTAGTATTTAATTCATGTACTGAACACAATGGCCAGCCAAGTGCAGGCTGTAAAGTTTAAGGCCTCCAGCTCTCAGGCTTTGTGGCTTTGCCTTGCACTGCCCTTGTATCTCAGAAGGTACTTGAAAAGAACTGAAAATGTACCTTACCTTGGACTCCAAGTAAATGTTGGCTAAAGACATCTTGGAGATCTTATACAGGCAGATGGAGAGTGAAACAGCGCACAGCACAAACAATGTGTCATTAATTGCCACCCGGACAGAGACAATGACTTTTCTCTCTGAATTCTGTGTCCTCACCAATACTGCACATGTTAAATTCACCAAGAGGAAGAGGAGACTTATGAAAAGAGAAGCCAGGTAGAGGGGCAACCTGGGAGAGTGAGAAGAAAACAGTTTTAGCAACATTGTTCAGCAGGTGTCAATCATGAGATGGAAGTTGCACTCTGAGAAATGAAATCTGCCTGCGTTGGGCTGCCACAGCTGACAGAGTAACCAGCTGCCTGAGCCAAAGTCAAAGTGCTCTAGATTGCTGGACAGATTAACCTAGCTTGTTTCAAACCTGTTTTTACGGTTACACAACAAGCAGTAAGTAAATTAATACCAAACAGCAAAACATGGAAGACTGCAGCAGAAATACAACAGCACAGTTCTTGAAAACTACTTTTAAAATACATGTACCTTCTTGGATCGTGCACTTCATACACAGCACAAACCCCCTGCCTACTCACTCCTAGAAGAAACCTCTCCAAAGGCTGAATTGCCTGGAATGGACTGGTTTTGACCCTGGTTTTGCTATACCACCACTGCCATATAAAGCATCACTGACTGTTAGTGTTTGCCATCAGATATCAAATTAGGCAAGTGTCTAACAGCAGGAAGAATCTCCAAGTTACTGGTTCCCTAGCTTCCATCTCAGTCTCTTTTCCTAAACAATTTACTCATGGTCAACCTCTTGAAAGAAACATCAAGAAATTTAACTATGCATTGATTTTGGGTTGGCGTCTTGCCATCTAGGCCAGAAAAAAAGTGTGTTTTCACAACCACAGAAGCAGACCTGGAACCAAAATGTGACAGACAGAAGCTCGGGAGTGGGACTGTTCTTATCTGTCTGGTTCTTTTCCAACCCAACCAGCACTGATACCTACAATATAAGCATACCATGTAATCAAGGTATTACGTGGTATGTAATTTTTTATTACTGCTTCTAATTCCTCCTTATGCCTCTACAAACCTGTGGGGCTTTCCATTAAAAAAAAAAAAACAAAAAACAAACAAAAAAAAAGAAAACAAAACAACAACAACAAAAAAACCCCACCAAACAAACAAACAACAAAAAAAACCAACACAAAACACACACACACACAAAAAAAACATAAAAAAACCCAAAACCCCCTCCCCCCACCCCCCCCAAAAAAAGCATGCTTCCATTTCAAGTATTTGCTTAGTTCATTCTCATTGCTGACCAAGGCAATTACTGATAAGACTTATAATCTGCAGTCACTGAACAAGAGGTTTTGGCCACAGCTTTTCATGCCTGTTGGGAACTTTGAATTTGGCTGACAACAAGCATACAGACTGTCCCTGAGGACTCTGGTTCTGATAGTTTGACAATACTTTACCCAAAGGGGATCTTTTCCTTTCACACATTCATATTCTTTTGGGTTAGCATCAATGCAGCTACAAAGCTGAAGCACAGCTGGCTTCTTTTCAGAGGGTAGGAAAGAAGGAGATATACCTTTGAGATATTTTAACTGTGTTACAGGGAGAACTGAAAGCCTAAAAGCTTGTGAATCAATGCCTTTCTTTCCAGCTATATCTGGCAGTGAGTGAGGATGCTGTTTTTCCCTTGCCAGGCACGGAAATTCCCTCTCAGCAGGAAGATTGTGCTCATTCTTAACTTTCCAGGGCAGGGCTCTGTTTTTAGGATAAGCAGCTGGAGGTAGTTCCTTTAAGCCTCGTAGTCTAATGCTGGGAGCATTGCACTCCTGAAGTTCCTCTCTCACACCGTTTCCTCTCTAACGTGGTACATTTACAGCTTTTATCAGTACCTCAGAAGTCTTTAAATAGTGGTCACATGCCTTCCTTTCCTTCCCCTCCCAAAGTCCCATCTCTAGTCCCCTTGTGGGGGCTTGTGAGGAAAGGCACACTCTTACATCTGCCTTGTGGGACAGTAAGCACATGCCCTCCTCTTGCTCACCTCAGCTAGAAGGACCTCCTGCTGCAGCACAGCCTGCATGCTGGCATGCTGCATCAAGCTGGCTTGCAACCAGCAAGGCTGAGAGGCTTCCAGGCCAGGCTCCTCCTTTGCAGACTTCAGCAAGAAAAAAAAGAGGCACTGTCACACTCTCGTGCCCACACACTCCCATATGTGCCGGGGTGAGCTGCAGTGGCCAGTCACTTGTGCAGCTCTTCACACAATGATCTTCCAGCCCCCTCATTAACATGATGTGGCCGAGGAAAAGGCTGCCTGATTTGCAATGCAATAGAAGCATTGTTGCTGAATTTCTGCAAAAGCACTGATAGACATGCAGACTGTCTCTCTAGGGGAAGTTTTAGGGTCTCAGCAGATTAAAGGAAGTAAGTATCTTTACAATTCAACTACAAGGGCACCTACGAGGCATGAAGAAGCATATGGAGTTTTATAGAAAACAGAAAAGCAGGGCAGGAGAGGTGCTTCCAGATTGCACCAGTGAAAGCCCAAGTGAAAGTTCAAAGGCCTATTGTGCCTAATCCCCACTTTGGGACTAATCTTTAAAGGAGCCCTCTGTAATCTAGTTTGGCTGAGGAAGACACATGCCAGGCTTTTCTGTTCTTTCTGTGTCAGGCTGAATGCACCCAGAAGTTTTTTCTTTGAGCTGAAAATAAAACCTCAGATAAATGCAGTGAGTTTTTTTCTTTAACAAGAAAATCTGTTTGAAACTACTGTATTTTGTATGCAGTGTCTGAGGCTTGTGTGTAACAAGACATGCACACTTAGCACAGCAAGCCCCATCCAAACCTGGCGACAGTAAGAAATCCCCAAGTTCAGGGAGACAGGCAGAAGAACTGTTTAAATATGAAATTGGGCTGGCACAGGCTTCACCTTGAGCTCTTTTGATAATATTGTGAAGGCTGTTCTGAATAAAGTTTGCTTAAGATTCTGGATCCCCGCTAGGATTTTATCAATTTTTTTTTTTTTGGTATTGGAAATTATTCTGATTTCTGAGACCTGTATCACTACACAGACAGCACTGCTACCTCTCAGTTGCCCCATCATTTGTTGCAAAAATGGAAATACCAGGCAATAAGGTCTGACACTTATTAAAGAAAATGTGAGGAAAAAAATCACAAAGTGGACATTCAGTAATGAAGAAAAATCAGATTCAGTAAGTGCAGATTCCAGACCTGCATGTAGGCCTTGCATCTTTCCCTCATTCATCTCTCCCTCAGGATCTGAGCAACCTGATCTAATGAAAGATGTCCCTGCCCATAGGACATGGGTTGGACTAGATGATCTTTAAAGGTCCTTTCCAACACAAGCCACGTGAGTCTTTCACTAGCTTGTTACAATTAATTCATCTGTGGGTGTGTACATATTACATCACTTCAATTGCCCTGTGTAAGATAGGAAACGAGGCCAGCATTATTAATATAAGCTCTTTTAGACAGACTAACTGCACTCATGCTGAGATCTAGATGTTAAAACAAAATAAAACTGAAAACCCTTACCAACAGAGCTGCACAAGAAAGAAAAAGCTAGGCCAGACCCAGGAGTGATTTGTATTAGAAATGCAGTAGGAAAGAGTCAGAGTGGACATGGAGCTGTTGTGAGGAGGGCAGTCTGTGCATGAGTAATTGTAGCCACAGTACCTTTGTGTTTAGGAACACAAATGCTCCAAGAGCTACATGCAGGTTGATAATGTAGTCACTTCATAGGCATTGACTAAATATCACAAGCTCCCTGTGCTTCAAGAAAGACATTTTCAAGCGGTGTTCCGGAATAAAGCATCAGTAAGAGATGAGGTTCAAAGTTCCTAGCTCTCACCTCTAAAGCCCTGAAGGAACCTGTCCACAGACAGTCCTCCACCACCCCGACCTGGCTCTGTGCAAAGCGACCCTCTTTGTCTCTTTTGCCTGTGTGCCCCATGAGGGGCAGGCACATCTGCTCTGGGGGGACCTGCCTGGGGTGTGCTCTGCTCGTCTGCCAGCCCATTCTCCTGGATTTTCTGCCCACAGGAACCAGAGTGCAAAAAGGGGGGTCCAAAGCTGCACCAAAGCTGCAGTAGAGCCTGGAGTCCACATTCCTGAGTCAGCCATCACAGCCTGCATTTCCCATGCCCTCCCCACCTCAAGCCTGTTCTCACTGTACTGCCCTTACACCAAACATGGTTCCCAAAGCACTTGGTACAGATGAGTGCCCCACAGGCTGCATGAAAACCCAGTAGGATAACAAATTTCTAGAGCAAGGACAGTGATAATATTTGCCCCATTGATACAGTACTATGTTCTCCTAACATTCAGCAAGGAACAAGTCAGATTGCAGTTCAAAATTATTCTGTTTTCCTATCCTGAATTCATATTGGAAATTCTTTCTTTAGAATGGAGACAACCTGTCTCTTTCTTCCCTCCTTCTAAACAGCATTGCCCAACTGAGGCTTCTAAGCATTGCCACAACAAACATTAATTTATTGAGCTCTTCCTGAACTTTCTGGGCATTACTGCCCTTTGGGGTTCTTTCAAGTACATCCTGACAGCTTCTCCTCCACAACAAGATGCCAAATGAATCTCTCCACCTAAATACTATAATCGCAAGAGTCAGGGGAGGTTATCTATAAGCTCCCAAGCACATGACAAAATTGAATCCATTCTCCCTAGCTCTTTCCCTTCACAGCTTGTCCACCATCTTCCCAAAACTTTTAAGACTTCTATTACCACTGACCTCACAGGTTAAAACATACCCACTCCCACTCAGTCCTATCAAAAAAACGAAAACATCACTCTGCTTCTTCAGCACTGGATCTGAATCTACCTAGTAATACAAATGTTAAGAATCAGCAAACAAATCCCCAGGGTTAGTGTTTTCTGCTTATATTTGAATTATTTGCCTTTGAAATATGTGACTGTCTAAAAATGATCTTTGTGGTGGGAAAGGACACAGTCTCCTAGAAGTCATAGGAAGAAGGTGGCTTCAGAACTATCATCATAAAACAGTGGTATACAAATATGAATAGATGAAATATGGGCACCACAAATTAGAAAAGATGTTTCTCAAACAGCACGGCTGCTCTTCTTAACCACATTGAATGTTTGCATATTTCTTACCTGTATTTCAGTAGCTCAGGGGAATATTTTGACTTAGCTTTGAAAATCACCTGCAAAACAAAAAAATATTGCATCAAACATAGCATACATGTCAGCAAAGAAAGACACTGTGAGTCACAGCAATTCTGTCTCACAGGCCACAGGACATGTCATGACAAGTTTCATTACATAACGGATTTGCATGGATTGCCTACCCATGGCAGGCAAGCTCTAACCAAAGTACTAGAAGCACTCAGCAGGCGATCAGATGCACTGATCAGAGGGAAATTATTCCAGGCTCTTGCATGACCTGACAGTACATGTCTCTCACATAGACCAGCTCACACCAGCCCAATGTTCCCATGAAGAGCCCATCATAGTACCATGGCCTGAAATTAGAAATATACTTTTACATTCATGTTATATTGCCAAAAAGATGCCATTGAGAGCCAAACTCTTTGTTTTACTCAGAGGCATTATTTGGCTTCTGCTGACTGTCTCTTCAGGCCCAGCAATTAGCTTGCTGTACCAGAAAAGATAAAATACTGACAAGTTTTCTGTAATGTAGCTAGGTGCCATCAGTCATAATTATTTACCCACCATCAGAAATTATACAAAAATACATTACCATATTTTGCATCTTATTTGTTAAAAATTACTTGAAAGAATCACTGCTTTTTTATAAGCTAACACGGTTTCCAAACCAACCTAGTTTACAAATGTTCATTTAAACCAACAACAAAACACACTGGTTACTAGTATTATAAAAACCTCATGATGTATGACTTATTCTGGGTTGTTTCCCAATAATTTTCTCCCAAGTTATGCTATCTTATCCATTTACCTTGGGTTTGCATGCCCTTTAATAATGTTTGCATAATATTCACTATGATTATTATGCTTTCCCAAGGAAACGGGACTTAAATTATCACAGTGTAACTGTAGACGTGTCTGCCTGTCAAGCTCTTTATCTGGCCTTTACTAACCTTAAAATACTTCAGAAAACTGATGGGAAAATGCTTGAAGTATCGAAGACAAGATCCTTTGTTACTCTTCTAAAAATCAATGACTCAAAGGAAAAAAAGAACTCTATAAATGTATATGTCCTCCGTGAGGAGAAGCCTACATGATTCTACACGTCACCCAGTAGGAGAGAGTCTGCATAGCAAAATATTGTAAGAAATTCTCCAGTTATGGGAACAACTGAGAGCCAATCATGAGACATAGATCTGGAGAAAATCAGGCTCAACTTGTTCCAGAGCTCCTGGAACAACTTGTCATTTAACTCCTATTCACCATAAACAGCTGCCTTGACATGGAAATTATTTTTGTGATGCATCAGCCTGCTTAGCAATAGCTGAAGCAGCAGAGAACACTGAGTTTTTCAGCAAACTGAGAATAAAATTGAAAACTTGGGGGGGAAAAGTCTCTAAAATTATTCTGCAATCATTGATACTGTTTTCAAATAGATAACATCTCTGGAATTATCCCTTATTGAAGAGCTTTGTGACTCATTCTCCAAATTCCTGGGTCATGAAATCTCACAGGAGTTCAGGAAGAAGTTTTAGGGTGTTTTATTTACTTGCTTTTGAAAGGAAAGGTACAAGGGACTCGCAAATGTTCTGCACTTCTGCTGTGCATAGAGTAGCTGTCACTTTCAGAGAAGGGATGAGGTTCAAAATACTTTGCAGATACTTTTTGTGCAAGATTTATTGCCCACCCTGCCTATTCTAGAAGGGAGGAAGCAGATTCCTGACATCAATGAAATTAAACAAGTAATCCTTGTCTCTAGGGCCATTCCACAGTCCTCACCTATTGTGAGTAGCACTTAGACACGTTGTACCATTGATTTTGACATTGAACAGAAGAGTTCAGAGCCTCTGCAAAGAACTTCATGAGACAAGCAATTTCCAGTGGGCAACAAGTTGTTCTGGTTTCACAAAACTTATATCAAGTTTCACAAACGAAATATCAAGCTCCTAAATGCCATCTCCAGTGCTTCCCCAAAAATGATCTATTCATCCTTCTTAAGTCACAAAGTCCTGTCACATAAACCAACTCAAGACCTCTTCCCCACTTCCCAGCAACATCTCCATGGATAAGTTAGGTAAAACCAAATGCAATGCTCCTGCTGCAGATCCAACAGGATCTCAAGATTCAAGATCACCAAAACAGCTGTTTCTGTGATTCTGCATTTGGTGAACCTGTCCCAGGTGATAGATGTTCTGAAATTTTCAGAGAAAATGACCATAAAGAAAGAAAATAAACACTGTACAAAAAAAAAAAGAAAAAAAAAAAAAGGTCCTATGTAGAATAAAAGCTACACTTTAAGGCATGGAGGGTTCTTACCAATTCACTGCTAGTCAGGAGGACAGGCAGCCAGATCCTGCCACCTTTGCTTAAACACTGATGGGGCCTTAGTTCATGAGTAGCCCTGCTGGAAGCAATGGGATTGTCACAGAATAAAGGGTTGCTCAGTGGGAGTAAGGATGTCAGAAGCTGATCTCAATATACCTTGCATGTGTGGGTGCAGCTTTTTGCTTTTAGCATTTAGCTCAAGAGACTGGTTGCTCAATGGCCCCTCCTCTCAGCAGTGTTGAGAAAGCTTCCAGTCAATATCTGAGTCATCTAAGTAAGTCTTCCAGCAAACCAGAGCAAACCAGACTATTCCTAAGAACAGACTAAACAGCAAACAGAGAGCAGGCTCTTTTGAAAAGATCTTTCAGAGAGGCCCAAGATGAACATGGAAAATGCAGTGAAAGTCCTTGCTAATTTTCTTGTGTCTAAAGGGTTATTTTTTAGTCTTAAAAGTATTTCCCCTTCTGCTTGTTCTTTGAAGATGAAATATCCTGTTTTGGCTCTCTGTTTCTGCCAAAGGGTTGGAAACCTCAAATGAGATTCTCACACCCCCTCCTCCCCTCCCCTGAGGTATATGCCTGGCATATAAAACTACAGCAGTTCAAAAGGACTCCAAATATCTCTTCATACAGCCAGAGAAAATTCCCATTGCAGGAACTGATGTAAACAGCTGACCTTAGAGACATTTTACCAGGCCCCAGGAGTGGGATGGCATGGGACCCATCAGCAGCTTGGCTGCAGAGAGCTCTGGAGAGATGCTGGGCAGGAGAGCAGGCAGACAGGGCCAGGCTGTTTTAGCTGATGGGGGTTCCAGCTAATCAGGAGCCACTTTGGCTCTATAAGTATCAGTGAAACAGCTGTCAAAGCCAAGACAGATACTCCCAAAGCAAAAGAAAAATAAGATCTCCCTGGAGCAATTTTTGTGTCCATGCTCTGATTTAGCTGAACTGATGTGATGACTGGCACAAACCCCTGCTGTACCTCCAGTGATAGCTGATCAATTGACTTTTACAGGAGCTACAGCTCAGCTTACCAAAAAGCCACAGATATGTGGTAAATGCTTGCATATGTCTCAAGCTGGCCCTCTGTACAGGAATGAATTTCAGCTTTATTCACCACTTCTCACCTCAAAAACCCTGTAAGAAACATAGCATGCACTTTTCTCTCCCAGTTCCTTTCACCACAGTCCCCCTCTTCCTTTGTCACACTCCCTGCAAACTTCCCTATGAAACCTGAAAATATACCACAACTTCAGCAGCAGCACACTTACCTTTCTTCTGCTGTGTATCTTTCAGTCCCAGCCCCACCTTCCCCTTTCTCTCTTTCTTTCGTGTTCATTCTTTTATTTGGATCAGATTTCCCAAAACAGGCAAGTTTTCTGTCTACTCTCTAAATTCTACACAGTTTATAAGGCCTACAGACATAGGCAACACGACTCACTACCACATTGTGTCTTCCATGAATTGTTAAAAATAGTCCTAAAAGGACAGGGATGACTGTGGGGGCTGACAGCCACAATAAATTTTCAAGAGTAGCTTTCCTATCGAATTATTTTCTAAATCCAATGACCTCATCCTTCATGTCAGATGCTGACAGCCAGCCAAACTGCAATTGCAATTTGTCATCTGTAGATACAATACTAAGGGCAACATTTTACAGCAAACGTATTTGCTGACGCTTTACCATATGTAGCTGGACTCCTGTGTAGTTCTATATACATCTAAAGCTTGTTTTAAATTAATAATAAGCTTTACAGTATAGGATTTATTAATTCCTGCTAAAAAAAAAATTCTCCAAAATAAAAAGCCCTCTCTGTTTTCTCACTGGTGAGAACTTTTGAAATGCTATCCCTCAGTAATTAGAAAATGGGATTTTTTTCTTAATTCTCCTCCCAGAGCTAACATTTACTCTGGTTCCTCTGAAATACATGAAAACTTTCTGAAAGCCTTGTGCTGTTTTTACCCCACCCTGCCAGGCATGGCCAGCTCCCCTCTGAAATGTCTTACTCTCTACAACTTCTCTTCATTTGAAAGTCCCTGATTTTATCAGCACTGCCTGGGAGGCAGGGTAAGCTTCTCAATCCAGATGCCAAAGAAAAGGGAAGATGGTTAGGGAGGAGGAAGGAGAGGTAAAATCTGCCTACCAGCCTTCTCCACCCATACTGTTTCACAGCTCTTTAGCTCAGCACTACTTTCCCTTAATCCTGGAGAAGTTCCCAACCTGATGACAAAACCTAGAGCCCACCCAACTGTTTTCTGAGCCTGGCCACAAGGGAGGCCTGGGATTTTCAGTGACATTTATAGCTCACGGTCTTTGGCCCTGACCTTTTTCTTTGAGTGTGTAACCCTCCATCCGAGCCTCTCTCCTGCTTCATTTGTTTCCTGCTCCCCAGGGAAATGCAAAGCCTGAGCAAACAGGACAAAGTGAAGCAAGTACTTCTCTGCCCACCCCTCACATGCACTGAAAAAGGCAACTTACATTTTTTCCCAAAGCCTCTCTATTCTTTTACCCACAGCACTAACTGTAAAACCTGGGGACTCATCTCAGTCTCCCCTCGTCAGGGACAGGGAAGATTTGAGAAAGCAGGACATAAATAAAAGAGTACCCAAATCCTGAAATCCTCACTATCTTCATTATCCTGGGATCCCTCACTGTGGGATCCTCCACTTCTTTCCCTTTAAAGTGGAAAATATGTTATTAAGCAAAAAATAAACCCTTAGAAGCTGCATGGGTGAGGCAAATATCTCTATGGGATTTTTGGTTTCTGGAGGTGGAAATGCACTTTGGCTGCCTATCTGGTGGATCAGGATCAGGGAGCTTCTCTGTCTTGGTACAGTGCAGTTACTTGCTGGTGTTGTGCTACTGTTTTACAAAAGTGCCACTGGATCTCATGTTCATTTGAGATTTATTTTAATGATTTCCAAGTAGGCAGAGGGCCTAGTCTCCAGAGAGGGCAGATGACACTGTTATTTTTCTTTAGAAGGGAATGAATACAGACACAGGATTAATAAATTCTAATGCATTTACCTATTCCATTAGAAATCATATTAATTTTCTCCTTCCAGTATGGGATCTCTGAGAGAAACTAATATTCTATCAGCCTTATCTGCAGCACCCTTTCTGCTTGCCCTAAGTAGGGCATTACAATGGTATCAAAGGACCCTGAACTTGGCTCTTAACCCAAAGATCCTGTTTTGAGTCAAAACTATTTTGATTCTAACTTCCCTTCTGCTCATAGTTGCCCTGCTTTAGCAACCTGCCCCAACACACTAGAGGTTCTTCTGATGCAGCCGCTGATGCTCAAGTCTGGGAACAAAACTCTGCTGTGCTGATGTCATCAGGCATTATTTGTCTTGCTACACATAAAACACAGCTGAAATTCCCTATGGCTTTGGGATACCTATTAAAAAAGTGAATAGTTGTGGCTAACTTTCCGTCAAGTTCAAAGGTGCTTGTTATTTGAAAAATGCCCTTGGGCACTTGCCAAATGAGTTTTTTGTTGGGCCAGGAGGATTTGCCATATTTTTTGAATCACTCTTTTTCTTCTCACATCTACATTTAAAAGTTTTCCTAGCAGTGCCACATTTAGGAATGGTGAGTGCCCAACAGCAGATAATAAAAACCTACAAATTCCAGAGACCCACGGGATCTCTTCCAGTGCTCTGTACCAATACTAAACGCAGATCACTTCTTTCCCTCTAGCTAAGCACCAGTGAAATAGCAGGAGTTTCATGCAGACCCTTCTTGCCCATCTTCTAGAGAATAAAAGGATAAAAGTTGTTTCTAAACAGGTCTGTGAAGTTATAAGCCATTACTGAAAACAAAATTTTCTCTCTCCACCCCTTTCACACTAGTTCTTGCTTGCCTACTGTGGAAAGCTAGATGTACATTAAATACAAGATGCTGAATTTCAAGCCAAACCACCTTTTAATGGTTAGAAGTAAAGAATTAATAACAGTGAATTAAAAATATATGCAACTTATTCTGTCATATATTCGTAGAATGGCTGTGCTTGTATTTCTTAAACCTTTGTTTCAGCTGAGGAAGTATTTGAGATTAAATTTCACTGACAGCAACTAGCTCTAGAGCAAACAACAATACTGATCTCATGTCTGCCTACAGTGGCCCAAGATATTTAAAGATCATGACGCACATCCCAAACTCTGAAAGTCCTTTGCAAATATTGTTTCAAAAGCCTCACAGCAGCTCTTCGAGACAGGTAACTGTTCCACCCTTTTTCAGAGGGGCTCAGAGGTGGATCATGAGGACCCAGGATGACAAAGCAGGAATTCTCTCTCAAAGGCAGAACCAACAGCCTTAGTGTTTTTTTCTGTTTCCAACCACTGACTGGTACTTCCTGAACGCTATCAGACAACAATGCTAAAAATAAGTGAAAAGGACATATGTGTGCATTCTGTGTGCTGTCTTTTCAGATCTTCCTTAGACAAAAGGAACGTTACCTGCAGCACTAAGCCTCCTGAGTGCTGACACTCCACTGCACAGACTGCTGTGCCCCCTCTGCGCTCGCTCCAGCCCCAGGCTTCTCTTGGCCAAGAGCCAGGATGCTGCATTCTGCCTCCAGACTTCCACAGCAGCACCAGACGTGTGTCTGAGGGAAGAGTCTGACCTACGGCTGTGACTTAGCCCCAGCACTGTGATGGGATGGACTGTCTGCTGATGGACACTTGGCCCTGGGAAGCTGCACAGTTATCAAATTACTCTCACAATAGCTATGGGATAAAGCATAGGTCACCACATGCCTGAGCTGGATTTGAGTAGTAAGAAGATGAAAGGTTCCTGTAATCCCTTAATATATCTCAAGTATCAGGGAGTGGAACAGGGTGAGTTAGCAGGCGTTTCAGACACTGAATCCATGAAAGCAAACCTAAGCACAAAACTGGGTATGTGGTTCTCAGTATTTAATACCCTCTACAACTCAAGAGATCTTCTTACAGCTGTCATGCTTACCATTGCTGCTTTTCCAGCTCTGGGATAGCAGCCCCTGCATGCAGCCTGATGTCTCCAGTGAGGCTGTTCAGAATTGATAAGGCCTGTCATCACTACACAGCACTGTAAAACACCATGGAGACTACAGAAGCACAGCCCCAGGCATCAAGCTGGTTCCAAGTGGGGCACACAGCAACACCCAAAGCATCCTGAGCACTGTCTGGTGTGTTCCAGGGCTGGCTGATGCTCTCCTGACCAACTGCTCCTGCACTGGGAAAGTGGACTTTGATCAGGGCCACATGAATGCAGGCTTGGCATCCTGCTCCAGGCACTACAGTGGGATTGAGGAGATAAAAAATCCAGTCTCTGCCTTCCTGTAAGTTTCCTTTGAGATCTTAGGCAAGCTCAGCAGCCTTTCTTTGTCTCAGCATGCCAATATCCCATCTTTCAGCCAAGTACGAGATACCCATGCTCACCATAAATATTTCCAAGCAACTCTAGCTGCAGCAACCTGGAGCCCTGTGCAGCTTAACTCATCTAGCTTCTTAGATGTTGAGGGCACAGGTACACTCTAAAGACCTCTTCCTGAAATGGAGATACTATTTCCTTTACTCCACTATACAGCTAATTTACCTTTATATCAGAGAGTCCTTGAAATAGAGGGTGTATCTGCACACAGCACTTAGCACCTATTGAACAGAGTCAAAGCTGTTTGTAATAGAGATTGTTACAGGAATTTGGGCCCACAGTAGGACTCCATCAACAGTTTCAATTGTTATACACATAATAGAAATCTCACTCAGAAACATTAGCCAACTTATGAAAAAACTGGGACCGGGCAAAAAGCTGGCAATATCAGACATTACAATTCTGACTGCACACAGAGATCAAGTCTGGTAAGCCAGGAGGTTTTTAAAGTCTAATAACAATAATAAGGCATAATAATAGAACGATATTTTGGGTATCTAAATTCCAAGCCCTCCTATACATTTTTTC
This sequence comes from Phylloscopus whistleri, assembly GCA_017589585.1. Taxonomy (NCBI): domain Eukaryota; kingdom Metazoa; phylum Chordata; class Aves; order Passeriformes; family Phylloscopidae; genus Phylloscopus; species Phylloscopus whistleri. Next base: position 3,481,973 of record JADMLD010000090.1, read on the forward strand.
TCCAACCTTTGAATTCTTTTTATAGATAGTAGACATGTTAATTGATATTCTCACAGTGATCACTTCAGGCTCCGGTTTCATTGTAACACTGATCACTTGCATATAAACCAGAAGTTAAAATACCCAAACAAACAACTGAAATTTACTTTTTGCATTGTCAAGGTACATTTGTAAATTATATATTTCTCAAGATGCTCACATAATAAGTCTTTACCATTCAGCTAGATTGAATCAACTAAATATCTGTTGCTTACCTGTGTGAAGTAAAGATTCATCAGGGTCAGGGTGAAAAACTGGAGGCAGACTGGGAAGCAATAGAGAAGCCAGAAGATGAAGGGGCTGAGAGAATTTGCTGTGACAAAGTCTTTGAAGTAAAATGAAAAGAGCACTGTCCTAAGAGAGGCCCAAAACAGGCACAGAAACAGAAAGACAGTTTGGTAACTGAACCTCTTGTGCCTGTAGTGAAGGACCAGCCAGAGCTGGACGTAGATGAACACAAAAAGCAGTGAATAAAAAACAGTATATACAATGGTCAGGCCCAGCTTCACATACGGAGGGACAGCTGGCGTCAGGGTCGGCGGAAGGGTGTCATTTTTCAGTGGGTCCCACTCAGGGGCCTCCATTTGATATCGGGAATCGTCAGAATTATTTAAGTTTGGCTGCCGCTGTTGCCTCCTCCTCCTTCTCCTTTCATCTTCCTACAGCATAGGAATCAAGAAAATGAAAGAAAACAAGCTGCACTTCCTCTTTGGCAGCTCACTGTGGGCTGGTAGCACATGATCACAATTCAGAATGATTCATTAGGACTGCCTTTGTCAGCAATTGGCAGGGAACAGCTCAGAAAGCTGCTCTTTGCTGATGTCTCTGCACAAATCTTTACCATCCTTACGAAACAAAGAAATCCACCAGCCCCTGAACGGTTTACTGCTAATTTTTTTTCCTAAGGAAAATTATCTGGATTTTAAATTAGTTAAGTAGTGTTCTATTTTCTACGAGAAGCAAGTACCTGACACTTGTCCAGTGGCAGCCACATCGTATCTTTGTAGGATTTTTTTTTCTTGTTTCCTGTTTAACAAGTACTTCATTTAGCTGCATTTTGTTAGAAATCATTTTAAGCACCTTCAAGTACTCCTGAAATTCAAACTGCTGTATTAAGCTGCAACAGCTCAGCTTGGCATTGCAGAAACCTCTGTATTTATAAAGAATTACACAACTGACACAGCAAATCTAATACACTCAGTTTCTTCTTTTTCTTATAAGATGCTTCATTAGAATGGAGGGAAAGGTGCATCAGGACTTCCAAACCTATCATATACAGGAACAAAATAAAGCCTCCTAAAGATCTAAATTCACCAAAGCATACATGCAGCTACAGGTTCTTTTCTTCTTGGTTGTTTTTGTGCCATCACTCTGGAAACAGCTGACCAGACACACCTTCTTACAAGTGTGCAGATGTGTCCTTGGGATGAAATCTATAAATTAATAGGTGCTATGGCAGGGTGATGGGTTTGACTCATGGGGGTGAGAAGTGAGAACTGAAACTGAGTGGTTTAGACATTCATAGTGTGGTCGAAATGCTTCATATATCTCTAGGTCACGTACAGCGCCATGTACCACACAACAAGATTTTAAAAGCTATGGTTGGAGCACTGCCATCTGTTTCTCTATCATTTATAGTAAGCTGATTGCAAGAAGTGCTTATTACCTGAACCAGTCCCCAGGGAAGACCAGAAGACTGTTTACATAGCTGGTAAACAGTGAAAAAAGATTCCTGTAGTGGAAGGGTCCACTACAATGTAATGAACTAACACAGAGTACACAGTATGCAGAAACTGACACCTACCAACCAAAATAATGATTTCCATTATTAATGCCTTGCACTGAGTTCAAAACTACTAATTTGTTGAAAAAGACAATTATCATAATTGTGCTTATTAATATAAATACAATATAAAAATTTGGGTATCTATTTAAAAAGATCTCAAAGTGAACCCCATTCTGCCCTAGAAATACCCACACTGAACCCTTAAAGCTCTGTTCCAAAATCCAAGGTTAGGTACCGAAACTTAAGCAATTTTATTTTCAAGGTGCTGACTAAACTCAGGTCCCATTGACTGCAAAAGGATTTGTGGGTTCTCAGTGCTTCTGTAAATCTGGTCATTGATTAAGGTTTCTAGATATGATTTTAAGACTCTTACCAGTCAGCCTTGGAAATCCCAGATAAACAGCTTACAGAAGCAGGGTGATCCACAGCACTAGGTGACGGTCGATTTGACTACGGATAGAAATGTACAGAACACGGAGTGAATATGGGAAAGATAAGAGAGGATAAGAAATGTCTAAGCACTAAAAATCATGTGCATGTACAGAGGTATGTGAGAGCTTGCAGAAAAAGACTTCTAAGGCTTCAGCGCAAATAAACTTGGACTTAGTTTTGAAGTAGCATATGCTCCTAGATCCTGCATAATTCCTGGAACAAAAAAAGAAAAAAAAAAAAAAGAAAGAAAGAAAGGAAAAAAAAAAACCAAAAAGAGTAAAATTTACATGACACCAGGGTAGGATATGGAAAACTGAACAGCTGCTGAAGCAAGTTTTTCAGAGAAGCTCTCTGTACTCAGGCTGTAACGTTCATTAGGAAAAGATGGGGGAGGTAAAGTGCCTGAACAGGAGTTTAGAAAATATGTATAACAATTAGGATACAATAAATCCTATTGCAATACATACTACAGATGGCTCCATCTCCCAGATCAGGAAAACATCTCCCCTATATTGATACATACTTCCTCCTAGCAGACAAGGAAAACATCTTCCTAGCCTTCCTCAGTTCCACTAATAGGCCAGCCTTGTGTATCTGTCAGTCTTCACAACCCCAGTGCACACATACACTTTCTACAGGCCAGAGTACAACAACAAAAAATTCAGTGGGTTCACACCACGTCTCTGCTCTCAGCACAAACTTTCTGATTCTGCTTGTGGCTGTCATTAACCCACAGTGGCCATAAGCAGTCTATTGCTTTTTATCAGTGACCTGTAACAACTCTTCACAGCTTGTGCTGTAAGACTTTAACCTGCTACATAGGGTAAAGGCTTCCACTGCATTCCTTCAGCAAGAGCCACCAGGATTTTAACACTGCCACATGCCTGAAGTATTCTATAAAATGTAGAGAGGAGCAGGAATCCATTTTCACTCAACAATCTGCTGATTTAGTGCCCTTGTGGATGTGATTGCCAGCTCATGCTTTGTGGGAACATGTTGTAAACACCTAAAGAAGAAGCCGCTGCCTTGGTCAGGTGTTGCCAAGGTACAGCAAAAACAGCGGTCACACAGATTGTGCCCCACACAAGTGTCCTTGACATAGGTGAGCAAAGGTTGGTTGTGAAACTCTGCATTGCAGCATTATAAGAAACTTCTTAATAGACCAAACTTCCGTGTAGCTCTTCAGTCTTCAGCCACTTCTTGGTCTTCAGCAGTCCTGCTGCTGTCTGTGGATGTTGGGCAATTCCAAAAGATCTGTTTGTGTTACTGTTTTCTTTCTAAGGGCCATTGGTCAAAAAGAGAAACTTCACTGAACAGCCAGTGTTCAGAAAGTTGCTTATCTAGGCTGTCCCACTGCTATTTGACTTGAAATGAGCAAAAGTAGGTGACATAAAGTGTCTGGATTCTGCAAGTTGAACTGCTCCTGTGCAAAGAGATCTGAGTTCTCATCTTTGATGTCACTTGCAGTTAATGAATTTGCTGGCAAGACTGTTAGCATTCTGCAACTATAGACTCTCAGTGTGTAGTTCTAAAAATCTTTTGGAAAGAGTTTTGCAGAAAAATGCACTTCTGAGAAGGGAAGAAAAGAAAGTAATTTAAGATTTTGTTAGATACTGAACCATCTTCATATTTGATTTTATACTGTGGTAGTCCAGAAAACTTGTCCATAGTTAGATGGGCAGGATTTTTAATTCTCTTGAGGCTTCATGATTTCTTGGACTGTGTTTCTTATAACTACCAGGCTCTCATGGTTTAAACCTGAAGTACTAAATAAAGAACCATAGCTGGACCTTAAAGTCTGTCCTTCAAAAGTTGCTTTCTCCCAAAGTTATCTGCAAAATTGTGAGGCCTATCTATTCACTTCCACCTCAGCTGAGACATACCAGGAGAGGTTATCAGATAGACAGGCCTCTTGCCAAACCAAACAAAAATAAACTGGTATTCTGGTTCATTTTCTTTTGCTCCGCACCCCATGAGGCCTATGATTACAAAACTCAACAACAACATTTTGAAGTAAATAATTCTTCCTACTTCTACTCAAAAAAACAAGTGAGACAAAAATCTGATGCTGAACAAGATCTGCGAAGTATCTGGTGGAGAGTGGGAGTATTAATACTCTGAATTAGGCAAAGGGTAGAGATACTGTGGAATTCATGATTATTTAATTCTCCCAAGTTTGTCACAACACTTACACCTCGTCCTTTTTCATTTTGTGTCCCACAAAAGTATGAGCTCAATTCCTTGTACTCCACTCATTTCAATTTAAATAATCTTTTGAATAGACAAATGCCTCTGAAGCCTTTTGTAATGTGACTATTAGAATAGAGAAATTTAACTATGTGGTGTAAGCACACACCTTCTGCATCTAACGCTTAGGCCAATGCAATTTGGTGCATACATGACAAGATGTCACATTTCTTGATGAGACATGGTGGCCAGGATGCTGGAAAAAATGAACATTTCCTTTGAACAGGTTCAGCAATCTGATTTAACTACAAGGCAAGCACCTAAAGTAGTGCCTGCTCAACATAACAGATGAATTAGCCAACAAATACTGAACTTGTAATTTCTCGTTTGTCTTTGGATTCTGAGAACCTCATTAGAAGCTTTTTGAATGCTACTGCATTGCAGAGTGTATGTACTTAGCTTTGGAAAATACTGCTGATGGGATGCTTCTGTCCTTCATTCGGAATGGGCTCATCTCCAAGTCACAGTCTACGTCACCATCTCTGCGATCCAGCGTCTCGCTGCCATTCAACATTTAGCAACTCTGTTAAAAACCAAACAGAGGGCTGGGAACCAGTTTTCTCAAGGGAAAAAAAATGTCCTTTCATTGTTATGCTTTCTCTGTGCCTGGGCATGTTACATTTCACTATTAATCCTGACACAGACCTCATACTCAAAACATGTCTAAATAAAACCCTCATAATAAATCAGGATTTATTATTCTAATCTCATTTAGGTCATACAGTGGCGTAAAACAGTACAAATGTAGGGCCTTAACCCATAATCCTTAAGGCAGCCAAAGCTTCCATTGGCTTCACATAAAGTAATGCCTACGCTTCGAGGGCAGGAGCTCACCGCACAAACTAATCAGAGAAATGCAAATTCCCTTTAAAGCAAGAAAAGCGTGGTTTCGTAATTTCAGCCCATTTTGACCAGAAGAAAATTTTCCAAAATACGTAACTCAGTGAATAGAAGATTGAAAGAGACAACGTCTGGAAACAGAAGCATCTGAACATGAGTGTCTTTGTTTCATTTTCAAACTTTGTCTCTATTAGGCTGGTTGAATGTTGACTTCAGGCTCTCCTGCAGACTTTCCCATTGTGCAATATGCAATAGAAGCAGTGTGAAGCTTGGAGTTGTAGTTTGGATTCCAGACTGGTAAGAAAGTCCTGAACACCCTGGAATTTCAGTCTGTGTTGCATATTCCTTGGGATTTAAAGCAAGACTCACCAAAATGAGATGTAAGATTAAAAAGAATCAAAAACGATTTGTTGCTTTTCAGTGTTTAAATCATTCTTTGCAGCTTTCAGTTTCCTAGATGCCCCCATAACCCAGAAAGACATTTTGAATCCTTGCTAGCTCAAACAGAATATATCCTCTCCTTTGCTAACCTTCTTTGCTTTCTTTGACTTAGTCTTTACCAGCTTCCTTGCACCCATCCCCAGCCCCCACTGGAAAAACCCATCTAAAGGGAACTAAAGCAGTTGGGCATTTCCCTTCAGTGGGGATTCCCTTAGATAGATCTGTCAGCTGTGTATGAGCTGACTGGAAAAAAGAGGTGGATTAGATGTGTACTGATAACAGAGGAAGGTGGGTTTGAGTGCTAAAGGTTACTTGGCCCAGTGTCTGGGCATTTCATATTACCTGTGACACTTCCTAGCAGGGAACATGTCTTCTCTTCATGAGAATCTTGACAGGTAAATAACAGAAGTCCTAGAAAAGGGATTATTTTAGCCACATCCAGGAATGTGAGTTGATTAATTTTCTTCCCTTGGAGTCTCATACTCAAGACAATATGAAGCCTCTGGCTCACAGCTAACAAAACCCTCCATGTTAGAAATCACCTGATTCAGCTCTGATTATCTGTCCATTCAACCAGCTGAGGATTCAGCTGTGAAAGCAAAAGCCCATAATTTTGCTTAAGCCTTCTCAGGATAATGTCTCAAGAGGGTTTTTAACTCCAGTGTCCTAAATCTATGCCAGTTAGTGCCGACATCCAGGCTAGCTCGGAGGAAGATGAGGATTATGTTGGGAAGTGTGCTCACAGACAGGCCTGAGCAGCTTGGTGTTCCCTCAGTTTCTGAAATTGCGTTGACACGGCTGAGCTCTGAATGTGGCCACTGCAGAAACATGTCAGCTGCATGGCTGTCCTTGGAGTATTGATGAAGACAGTTTTGTTGGTGAGGGACTCCAGTCTAGCCTTTCTGGGATATAAAAAACAGGGTGGAGAGGGATAGCCACTGTAGCTGGAGGCAAAGGATCTTGTCTGGGACTGCAAGGTGATGTAACTGAGCAGAGGAACAGAATTCCCGAGATACGTGTCACATTCACACTCAGAGATGCATTCCTACAAGATGGGCTTTCTTTGATCATTACTGAATCTGTAATTAAGCACATCTGGAAAGATCGGAGGTACATTTGTATTTCCTGGGCTAAAACCAAGTCGTGAACAAACATTTCTTGCAAATTTGCATTCAGCTTTTGACAAGTCAGATTGAGCCAACAGTGCCCTTCCTCGCCCCGCACGTGGATCCTTTGGATGTCGTATCCCATGCTGACCCCCGTGTGTTTATGCTGGGACTTTTCCGATGCCAGGGGACTTGTCCAAGGTGTCAGCCCACACCTGAGGGCAGAGCACTCCGGTAGCATCCCCGGATTCAATTAGTGGAAAGGGACAGAGCTGGCACCTTATCTGCCGGCAGGCTGCCACCTGCTGACCCCCAGATCGTGCTGCGTCCCCACCCGCTCCGAGGGGCATGTCTGTCAGCAGAGAGGAGGTGAGGACACCTCGGAGGAGTCTCTCGCCTCAAGCCACCGTCCCTCTGTCCCTCTCTGCCGACAGGAAGGGACGGGGAGGGCTGGCTCAGAGGCCCCACTCCGGGAGCTACCCCGTGTGGCCCAGGGACACGGGCAGAGGGGTGGCACAGTGCCAGCCCCGGGCCCAAGAGCAGGACAGGGAATGCGGGGAGCGGCGGGACGGGCCCTGCGCGGCCCTGCCCTCAGGGCGGGCACGGCCACCGCCGCCAGGGCTGTGCCTGCGGCGCCACCGCGACCCCTCGTGGGAAAGGAGGAACGGGAAGGGTTCCGTCAGCTGCTTGTTGAGGGGCTTGCATTCCGGCCTGGTTAGCATGGGGAGTTTTGTTTTTTGGTTTGGGTTTTTGTTTGGTTTATTTGGGATTTTTTTTTCCATTTTATTTTTCCTTCTGCTTCTTTTCCTTCTGTTCACCTGAGATGGACACAGAGATTGCAGCTGCCTGCTTTCCCCTCCAGCTCTGTGCGTGCTTTTCTGCAATGCCAGCCTGTTTTCTCCATAAAGCTCCCCTGGAAGAGAAACAGAGCTTGTTACATAGGTTCATGTCCCGCAGCCAGCTGCATTTAGCCAGACGGTTTCCTGTCCCGACCAGCAGCTTTTCTGTATCTACCCCTGTTGCAAAGCAGTAACCAGCACTGTCCTGATCTATTCTGCATGGTTTTACTTGTTTGTGAACTGTGCCTCAGTGGCAGAAACCACTGACCTTTATCTCCTCCTCCTTAACGTCACTAAAATACATTTATGTGAAAATAAATAGCTGGCTTAACAAAACGTTGGTTTTATTGGGGGAAAACTGCCAAGGTTGTATTTTATGTCCATAAACGGAACTGCATTTGTTTCAAACACAATAAAATAAAAGATGATCTTTTCGTGAATGCAATAATCTTCCCAGCTGTTTATGTTTGTTTTATCGTGCAGAACATTAAGTGCATTGGACTTCAAATGGCCCAGCTGAAAAAATTGCCTTAGTGGGTGGAGCAGAGCAGAGAGTAAAAGTGTAAAAAAAAAAGAAAATAATGAAAAAGAAAAAAAATAAAAGAGAAAGGAGAAAGTTTGGAGGAACAGAGCTGCAGATGTTTTTACAGGAACGACAATAAAGAGAAAATCTGCTTGGAGACTGTAAGTGACATTTTGTAACCTTTGGGGGATTTTGGTAAAATTCTCACAACAGAGTTGTTTGATGATACCATCATGTGGATAGCAAAACCTCTGCCTTTTTCATTTCTTTTCATAAAACCATGTCTGTGTAAGTTTATTATATTAAATAAGCACCTTAGCCATTATTGTGTCTTTACCCCAGCAAGCAACTAATCTGCATTATTATACTAAATCCAGAGCACAGCACTGTATCAGCTAAGAAGAAAATTTACTCTATTCCAGCCAAAACCAGTGCAGCTACAATTATTAATATTAATTTCTTAATAATAATATTTGACAATTAATTTATAATAAATCATAATTATAAAAGAAAATCACATTATATAGCTATGTTAATATTATCCTTTAATATATTGCTAAATATAATTTAAATTATAATTAGGTAATAATTTATAATGTCTAAGCACTAAGTAACAAGATATTAACTATTTAAATTATAGGACATGATGTAATTAAGGTTGTCGCTGCGAGGTTTTTTTGGACAGCATTGCAAGTGCTTTGTAGTTTTACCTTTAGTGAAAGTTTTTCCTCCAGGATCCTTACTTAGGAGGACAGAATGGTAATGCAACAAATGTTTTAGAAGGAACCAGAGTTGTTAAAAAGTGATATGGTTGGTTGTAATGTTTAACATGTATATGAGCTGAGGTTTGGTAAAATGAGGGTTTGCATTGAATCATATCAGCTCTTTGTAAGTACAGGGTGAGGAGAGCTGAGGAATTCTGCAGAGAGGAGAGGTTAGAAACTATCCAGTGGCACATGCTGTGAAAGGAAAAGGAATAGAAAGATTTAACAGCTGGGATGGAGGGCAGGGAGTAAGTATTTAGCCTGGACATACTTCTATCGCCTCCAGCTGTGCTGACTGTAGTTTATTTTGGAGTAAAATCCAGTATAGTACAATGGCAGGTTTCCAATCCTTTTATAGAGTGAACAACTTTGCAGTAAAATGACTTCAATCATGTTTACTATTAAAATGTTTTAAGAGATGTGTTCCTGTGTGCAGCTGTATTTGCTTCGTCTTAACAATGTCATTGCACAGAATGTTTCATCAGAAACTGTTGGGTTTGGGGTTATTTTTCACATCCTGTTGCCCCATATTTTTTTAAGAAGTAATGACTGTCTCAATCTCAGCTAAGGAAAGGTGGTACAGCCATGTGATTAATGAACAGAAAAAAAATATACAGAATTTCAAACTACCTTAATGAGAGAAACTTAGCAGCTGAAATTGAGTCTTATTAATTGGTATGACATCTTTCCAGATTTGCATAACCTAATTTATAGGTTTAAATGCAAAGATGTACTACAGAGGCCTCAGCCAACAGCATCGATGACAGCTAAAATCAAAAGCGATTTTAAGTGATTGGCAGTTCTTCTTTGGACTGCTTGTCCCTGCTAAATATTGGGGGTTTTGAGAACCACAGGTATAAAATTGTAATCCTTCAAGGTATATGGCACTTGGCCATTTATTGCACATTGCTGTGCGTCCAGTGTTCAAAAAATTTTAAAAACGTGAAAGAGAGGAAGGAAGGAAGGAAGGAAGGAAGGAAGGAAGGAAGGAAGGAAGGAAGGAAGGAAGGAAGGAAGGAAGGAAGGAAGGAAGGAAGGAAGGAAGGAAGGAAGGAAGTTAGTTCCAGGACTGTATCTTCAAAGGTAGGCTATGCAAGCCTCTGTCTATCAGCAGGCAGCTTTGGTTATAATTTGGTTACAGTCTTATCAAATCTGTTTTAACGACATACCTATTTTATTATGTTTATCAATAATTTTTAATTAAGAGAAGCAAAATAGTAATGTCAGAGAATGTTTGCATTGAAAAAAGTGTGATTTGGTAGTCCAAAGACAGTGGGGAGGTGCATGGTCCATTTCCCCCACAGAGCTCTATAAGTGAGTAACACAAAACCATTCAGTCTTCCAAGTATTTTCAAAGACAGACTAAATCTAAATTATTTTTGTTTGTTAAATTCACAGAACTTTGTAAAAAGAATGTGATTTTTATTTAAAAAAAAGAAACATGAAGCTAGTTAGTTTGCACAGCATATCCTCTTTATGGAAACCTTATAGCAGTATATCAAAAATTAATTTTATGTTAGAAGGAATGAGATATATTTTGAGATATATCTCTGTGCTTTCTCCTGCAAGACAGAGACCATGGAAAATTATCAGCCACTTTAAATTTACCAAAAAACACTGAGATTACTGAGGAGATATAAATGTTTCTATCAAATTTTGAGATAGTTGGCTATATATGCAAAGCAGTTGAAAATCCTGAACACACAGTAGTAACAGATTTTATCCTTTCAGGGGGATTTAACAGATATAGACTTAGCAATCTGAGTGAGTTTGTTACCTTTCATTATATATTCTTTGCTTTTATTAGTATCCACCTTGTTTTTAACATTTTTTACATTAAAGCAGTTTTATGAGGATTTTTTAAAAATTTGTCTTGCTAATAATAAATCAGTGCATTTTGAAACTCCTCAGAACCCACACACTGCCAAATTAGTAAGAAGCTTGAGCATCACCAGAATTGGAACAAGTAACTTTACTAACAGTGCCACCACTTGTCTTTTCAGGCAGACACATAATGTTGATTTTATGCCCCCACTTAGGGTCTTATTTCTGTCTTGGAAAATATGACTCCTTTCTTTGTTGAAGTCACTTTACATACTGATCTCACTCATGTTTCTGTGATATACTGGCTGAAGATCTAATCCAATGAGAATTCTTACACAGGATTAGGGTATCCAGGAATTTGTGCTAAGAATTACTCTAGTCACTGCAGATGTATTCAGTATCCAGCTACTCACATGAACTGGGAGGGGGTATTTCAAATGCTGTCTATCCATTTAAATTCCATATAAATATCCAAATCCATGTAGTTACAGTAAGGAAATATTAATGACCCTTCCCAGTTTCGGTCTAGGTGGTTTTACACAATTGGTAAGAGTAATCAGAATCAAATATCCATATCAGCCAGTTCTTGGAATCACTGCTACTCTGCATGAATGCACATATGCTAAACAGAAAGAAAATATCCCTCCCACCCCCCCGAATAATTATGTCACCAGATTATGAACTGATTTAGGTAGACCATTATTTTCAACATGGACCTTTATGGTTTCATTATTGAACACCTCGATATAAGTACACAGAATAAAAGTTTAAAAATCACTAATGTACAGGGGGTCTTCAAATAAAAAGAAAACAAGTTAAAATATGTTGAATGTGCTTAATCAGTCACTAATTCTAAAAGACATTTTTTGCAAGCTGCCATGCACACAGATGATGGGTCTTCCTCAGGTGCACTTAGGTGGTGCCTTTTTTTTGTTTGATTGAATTTTGCACATATCCAATGTCCAAAGATCTTGGAGGAAAATATATGGCAATATTTTATAATAATTTCAATAATTAAACAAATAACATTTAAAGAGATTAATATTAATTACAGGTTCCAAAATAAGATTGGTAATTTAACTAAAGTTCTAATTAAGATTAGTCTGTTTGGGGAATATATATTTTCATATATTATAACGTTGTTTATTTGTCTTGCAATTAACACTAATATAAAGTACTCTTCCTGTGCATAAGCTTTAAAGTCCCTGCCCTTGGTTTTACATCGTGTGTGTGTGTGTAGTGACCAGAGGCAGCTGAGGACCGCTTACAGAGGGCATGACCTATTAAGAAGTCTAATATAAAGGTGTGTTTCTTTAGATTTAGCTTAACAGGTCTAGCAGCAGCTCCGATCAGCCCCTTCCCTGTGGGTGTCTTCATGGCAGGGGCCAGCGGAGGGTGCTGGTGTTACTGTTCTGCACCCGAGCACGATGGAAAAAAACCCTCCAAACCCGAGGGCAACATTGTGCTGGGAGCGCCGTGTGCCGGCGTGGGGTCCCGTGGCTCCCCTCCCAGCACGGCCTGTGCGGGGTCCCGCCTTTGTGAAAAATCTGTGAAATGCTTAAACTCTGAAAATCTGTGAAATGGTTAATAATGATTAGTGAGCACCGTCTCCGACCGCAGGAGGTTGGGAGCATGAAGGGAACAGCTGCTTCTGAGGAGCCTGCAGCAGAGGGCTCCAAAAAGCTGTGTGGTAGGAGTCTGTGGTTTGCCTCACTTTCAAAGTGTAAGGCTTGACACACTGACAGACACAGCCACTGGACTCAGTCTGTAATGGTAGGGGGTTCAGTTTGCCGTTGCTATCTTGAAATATCTTTGTGGAGCTGCATAACAGAGGTTTACATCCTTTAGCATGGAGTCACAGAACATGCTGAGTTGAAAGGGACCCATCAGGGTCATCAAGTCCAACTCCTGGCCCTGCACAGGAAATCCCAATAATCACATCATGTGCCTGAGAGCGTTCTTCAAATGTTTCTTGGACTCTGTCAGACTGGTGCTGTGACCACTTCCTTGGGGAGCCTGTTCAGTGCCCAGCCATCCTCTGGGTGAAAAAGTTTTTCCTGATATGTAACCTAAACCTTCCCTGACTCAGCTTCATCCTGTTTCCTTGGATGTTGTCACTGATCACCAGAGTGAAGAGATTGGCCCCTGCCCCTCTGAGGATGTTGAAGACCACAATGAGATTTCCACTCAGTCTCCTCCAAGCTTTGGCTGCATAGTGCATCCTTTGTGGTGAGCTTTTGATTCTCCTGTGATATTGTAGATTCTTGGCTATATACAAGCAATCCTGATGCCAACTTTGAAAAGTCACCTTTTAGAGGTTGCAAAGTATGCAGTAATAAAAGTGTCCTGTACTGTACCCCATTCATATTGAATATGCTTGAATCTTTACTGGTTGGCTTCACAGGTAAGAGATCTCTGCCAGGGAAAAATCTTGCTGGAGCCCTCAGCTTCTGCTTTGCTATAGCTGCAGTCAAGCAAAAAGCAGGAGTCAAGCTCTACAAGGGATAACTTCTAAACACAACGTTTAATCCTCTTAGCATCCCTTGTGTGCTGTTCTCTTTTTGGTTGGAGCTAACTTCACCTGGTGTTTGCTCCTTGCACCCATACCAGTGCCCTTCTTGTGCTTAGCAAGATGGGCCTACCTATTCCTTTCATTTCTTCAAGCATCCTTCCTTATTACTGAGTGGCAGCATTCCTCTTTTATTTAAAACCAGCAGATGCTCATTTAGAGAATTCACTCATCTTAGCTGAGCACTGCTGGAGGTAAAAGAGATCTTTGATCAAAGAGGAGATCCATTTTATCCTGCAAGGTGCCAAGACCAGCAGGATCAGCAGGCCCTGGGTTTCATTTGGTATGGCTGGGAGTGCACACATGGTTAGACAGCAGTTCACCTCTTGCTTCTTTGCCTGCAGGACTGGATAGCCCAAGTTGTGCTCTTCTTCATTGCCAGCTCCCTTCTTGAAGTCATCAGGGCAATTTGCACAAGCAAATGCTGGTCGTGACAGGCCTTAAATTTGTACCCTCTGACTTAAAAGACTCAAATTTTCTTTTGCTTTCCCACTGTCCTTCTCTCATCTGACTCCTTTCTGAAATCCAGGTATTTTCTCCCTGGTTGTTCCTTCTTAATTAAAAAAAGACAACCTGAAAATATGGAGTGAGATTACTGAGGCCAGTGGAAGTCCAACAAGCTTCCTCTTAGTCCTGGGACTGGCTCTGCCATAGCAGGAGCAGCTGAGAGCAGCTGGTTCAGATACTGGGACAGTAAATGGGTTATTACTTTGCTGAAGCAGCACATGCAACAAATATTTATGTCTGGTACCAAGAGGGGAAAAGCATGTTCAGAGAAGATAGGCTATTTGGAAATGACAAATGTCCTGATCTCAGGCAAGGCTGAGCAGTCTGGGAGGGATTTCTGTTTAAGTCAGTCTGAAAACTATAGTACACTGGAGGGAATGTTCAGAAATCTTAGAAACTAGAAAAAAAAATTACCATTAGTGGCAGTGAAATAATAAGGATAATGTACTTGTAAGTTCTTCTGTACATATAGCATATATGGTGTTGAATATAAGCCCCAAGGTTGCAAATACTCAGGCAGAAATGTTCCCAAGTTTCAGAGAAGACTTAGATGCATGAAGCATGCAGGGCATGCTGATGAGTATCTGGAAAGAAGCATCAACAAGCAAGAAAATTAACTTAGTCTTGGTCATAGTTTGCCATGTAAAATGGACATGATGCTCTGGAAACTTTAAAGGTAAGGTTTTATTCAGGCAAGGATCATACCAAGCAGAATCTCCTCTCTAACTGTCCTACCTTTGTATTTTGCTGTCCTTGAGTAAGAGGGTTGTTTGAACAATACTGCACTGTCAGGGGTAGTTTTATGCTGCTGTATTAAGTCAATCTGTTTGTTTTACTTTACTCTGAAGCATACATCCTGTTTTCAAAGTAATGGCACAATTTACGGAGAACAGAAACAGCTTGCAGATAATTCCTCCACCACACAGAATGAAAATGGTTGCATAAGTGTTTGTATCTTTCCCTGCTTACCAAGCTGTAATTTGTCAGTCATATCCTCCCCAATGGGGCTGAATTTGGCAGCCAGCAACAGAATCCTTTGTTACACATTCACTCTAAAAAACTTTACTCCTAATTTTTCTTTGGGATGGTTTTTTCATTAATTTTTGCCATGTGGTAGCCCACAGAGTATCTCAAGTTAGTGAGCTTTTCCTGAGGCTTCTGAACTTTAGGAATAACTACACAACTTCACACTCTGCATACCCGTAGAGAGGGTAATTAGCTGAAATTGGATTTTCTTGGGAAGAAACATGATCTACTCCACTTAAGAAAGCTGCTTCTTGATGCTAGGAAATCTTCACTGAGTTTCCTATGTGTCTTCTGATTTGCCAGGTGGACAAACTGTATTTCTTTGGTATCTTAATTTTTCTCTTTATGAAGTGGAATAACAATAAATGTCTTTTAAATAATCAGAAAAGGTTTTGAAATTCGGAAGAGTGGAAATCTGGCAAATGGAAAGTGCTGTTGAAACTATTACATCATGATTTTTGAGAATATTGTACTGTGATTGCTGTGTGAAAATCTGGTTTATGTTTTAGCACTGTTGCAGGGAATAAGCCACAGAAAAAAATTACATTTTGGATAAGAAAAGTCCTGTTCTGAGTATTTAAAAAACTGAATTTTATTTACTAAATTGAAGAAGCGAAGGACAGCAGATTTCCCTCAAAAAGAACACAATGCTTGTTTGTTCAAATGCTGTGGCTCACTCTTCAGAAGTTAGTCTTCCTTCTCAGATGATAAAAAGGTTAATATCCACACACACAAAATAATCAATCATTTTGTTAAAACTTTACTACATTGGGTCCAATGTAGTACACATTTTTCCCAATTACTTGTTTTCAACAATTTAATCTCCAATTTTTTTTCAGACTATACAAGCTGTGACACAGGTTGAATAGGGGTGTCTAAATGACAATTTCATATTACATTTAATGGCTCTAAAGATGGATGTGTTGCTGGATAGGTTGAACATTTTAAGGTACAAATGCATTAAATACATAAAATCAATAAATAACAAATGTTATATATTTCAAGGAAAAATAGCAAATTAAGGACCAGACATAGTTTTGTTTTGGATAATACCTTTTCTTTCCGAAGTTATTTCCTCAAGTTTAGTGGCCTTACTTGTAAATAAGTATAACCCATGCTGGCAGAACTGTGCAACTGTGTAACTTTGAAAGATCTATGCTGCTGGAAAACGTTCAAATGTTTTTTCATGCAGGAAGTTTGAGGGAATCATAAAAGATTTACAATTAAAGGGAAACAGTCGTGAGTTTCTCTGAGAAAGAACTCAAGGAATGAGAACTGGTCAATGAGCCATAAAGAGGGTCAGCCCTAAGAGCCCAAAAGGTTAATAAAAAGACTCTTCTGGAAAAAGATAAAGAAGGAAGCTAGGATGCAGATAACCAGTACAGTGTTAAAGGCCCTTGTGGGGAAAAGGTAAAGGAAGAGGATGTTACTAGTGGGTTCAGAGAGCCCAAGGGAGAGAAGGCAGCACAGGTGAGGAAATTTAGTTAGAGATCCAATAGTGACTGCAGAGCAAGAACCAGTAATTACCTGAAAAGGCTTTGGTAACCTTTCATTTGCTAGTGTAGCTTTTAAAGTTGTAAGCAGTCTTGCTGTCTCTCCTCCTCGACAAGCTTAGAAACCTGCCTCTGACTGCAGGTACACAGGTAAGTCTGTATTCCTAAATGAGAGACAGCCAAGGATCTCCCTCATGCACTGAATGCCTGAATATCCAAGCTGCCCAAGTGTGAGCTGATCCCCTGCCCACTCCAAAAGGCTCTTTCCAGGACAAAACACAGAGTGGTCTGGTGACAGTTTGCTCCAAGGACCACACTCAAAAGGCAGACACAAGCCACGGCCAGACTTTGTTCTTGCCTTTTCTCATCTTCCAGAGCTAGCTTAAAGGCTTTGCAACTTCAAATACCTGCACATACCCTCATGTCACAGGCTTTGGTATGTGACACGCCCTTAGTTTTGTGCTTTAACTAAACCACTGCTGGTCTCTGTAATGGTTCATTTTATTTCAGACACACTGAACAGGAGTGGGAAAGAAAGGGAAGAATGAACAAAGATGTCTCTCAGGGTTACAGTAGCCCAGCAGAGATTGTGGGCTAAATGCTTTGCAGGGTGGACACTCCAGTGAGTTCTGGGGTTAAGTAGTTTGAGCACAATCCAGTCCTTGCTACTTGGCCTCGGGGAGCACCCTCTGTCCCTCTCTCAGCTGGGATGTAGACTACACAAGGAGTTTGTTTCCTGCAACCTCTTGTAGAAGAGACTTTTCTTGCTCTCACTCTGTCACTTCTCCAGTGAATAAGTTATTGTGCCAATCCCAGGGTTTGCACATCATGCCTTTTTTTTTTTTTTTCCCCAGGGGCAATGTAATTGTTTCTGTGCTGAGTCACTTTAGTGCAGATCCCTGTGTTTTATTGTTGCTCTGTGACAAAACTATAGTGTTGCATCCTAGTCTAAAACACTTAACTCTGTTTGGGAAGAAGTGAGTGGGCCATTGCTTGTATGAATCTGCAGATTCCAAGTGAACCAATATAAATCCTTGTGTCAGAAAGAATAAATAGCTGTAATTCATGGAATTACTCCTGGGTCTTTTTGAATCTGGACTGTTTCAAGTCAGGGTAAAGTTCACAGTTTTTACACAGTTTAAAAAAGGAGCAAAAAAATCTTCTTTCAGCATTAAAATATTTGGTGTGTTACAGCCAGCTACATGCATTATGTCCAACATTTTAAACATAACTTAGCCCCAAGCACACAAATTAGGTCTTCAGGCTGAAAATGTACAGTCAGTTTTTGAATTCATACATGTCTAATTTAAGAATAAATTATTATATTTATAGCACCTCATAGCTAAAATTTTAATTCAAGATACTGAAAAACTTATGAAGAAGAAAACAAAGAAGAAAAATAAATTAAAAAATAAACTATGAAACTACTGAATTGATATCCACCAGTTTTCACTACCATTTTGTGTGCCGTGATTAGCAGAATTGTCACTCCAAAATGTTGCTTGTTGACAAGGTTCTTGGAGTCTAAGGTTATGATTCAGCCATTCTCAGGCAAGTGTTGCCTTTAAGCACACACATCCACTCCTCCCCCCCCTCACTGCCCCCATCCCACAAATTATCTTAATCTCACAGATAAATTTCAGTAACTTGTAAGAAGCTTTGGGGTGTGCTGACTGGATTCCTGAAGGCAAAAGCCTTTAGTATAGCCAATGTTTAACAGCTGGCCAGGAGACATCAGGAAATGTTTACATCCTCTTTTTTGGATGGAGGAATTTTCTTTCCTAGTAGACCTTGACCAAAAATGAAAACATTTACAAGCAACCTCATTAAAGGAAATATTAATACCTATTGCTCAATCTAGCCAAGCATGGAATTATAGGGAACTTTGTTCTTCCTCTCTGTGAGGCTTTCACAAATATATCTACATGTAAAGATAAACCACAACCTGATTTTGAGACCATACAGTTTATGAGAATAGATGTTATATCGATTAAATATTTCTTCTCTTACCTCCTTTTGTAGAAACCAGTAATTAAAACTGCTGGTCTTTGCTGCACCACTGCATCACCTATCCTGAATGAAAGTCAATTTCTCTGTTTTACTCACAGTCACTTAAGGTAATGAAAGATTCTCCTGGGTGAATGTCACTAACTTAGGCAATGGTTTCCACTCCAGAAAAGTAATGTATAAGACTTTTTCCCTGTAAAAAATATCATTCAATAATCATGGGGAAAAACAGGCTAAGTGTTTTCTCTGAACATTTAGACTCATCTGAGAAATCATATACTCTTTCTAAATGACAATTGTTGCAAGATATATTATTCTACCAGGCAGAGAATCCAGGCAGAGCCAGGCTCTATGGGGCTGGCTGGGTGCTCTGCAGACACAAGAAGCTGAGGTGAGAGAGTGGCTTGGCTGTCATTGGAGAGATTGTGTCAGTGTTTCAGACTTTATTAGCCCTTCTGAATAGGGCTTTGTAGAAAAGTTGGGGATGTAACCATTTGTTAGTGAATTTCCAGCCACCGCAAGCATCAGATCAGTGCTTAGCCTCTCTTTTCTTTCTGATTGTCATCTAGAAGCTTTGTTGTTGAGACTCAATGTGGCAGCTTTATTTTGATGTGTTACATCTGCGCCTAAAATTCACAGTCAAAATCTGGATGCCATGTAAAAGAGAACAAAACATTTATCATTGCTTTTGGTTTGGGAGCACATTCAATCTGAAGCAATGGTTTCACTTGAGATGCACTAAATACCATCTCTTCACCAGACTACAAGGATATGTATTTTCCCTGTGTGTGATATCTTTGTTCTGAAATCTGACATAATAATCAGTGGGTCAGAGTAATTATCAGAGTAATTATTTCTTTAGTCCTGGAGAAGATAGGCAGTAAATGATACCTTTTCCACAGCTCTCTTCCTGTCCCATTCAAATTGGTTTTCCGCATCCCATTCCCATTGTTTAAAAAACAATGTTCCTTCATATTGTAACTGTTTTCTGTGTGTATGAGAAAATGATCATACATTTTGTCTTCCTGTCTTCACTGTGTTTTTTAAAACTCTGAAGTAATTTTTTATTGTCTGTTTGGAGACTTTTATGGCACAAAGCAAAATCTTTTAGATAATAACGAAACAGCAGGACTTGGAGTAGATGTAGTAGTTAGTGCTGAGCTGAATATTTAAATAGAAAACTAATTATATATCCTCTGGCCCAGTTTCAACTCTCTCTTACTACAGAGAAGTTCTAGAATTCTTACTGGATTAGAGAATCTGTTCTTGAAGGAGATCAAACATTAGGATGTAAGAAGGATGTTTTGAAAATATATATATTAAAAAAGTAACATCTTTCATATGGCTGCATGTCAGATTGGGAGGATTGTAAGGCTACTTTTTTTTTTGTCTAGCCATTTTACAATGCTGATATTTTTCTGTTCCGTTTTCCATCTACTTTTGCCTAAATTTTAAATTGGGATAAAAAAAATGTTCATGACTCTGTACAAGCATAACTTCCCCTTTGAGGTTTTTTTTTTCTGTTCCCTATGAATATACTTACCAACTCTAATAATGAGAGATAGAAATAAATTAAGACAGCCCCAGAAATACAAAGTGTCTCCTAGCACCAGAGCTAGGAAGGGTCTAAGAACTTCTGTTTCTCCCATGCTCCTTGCCCTGCTCCAGAGCAGGAATCTGCTGCTGCTGTGTACCATTATATCACAGCAGCATATCTCTCCTGTACTGACCAGGTCACTGGCCAAGTGTTAACACATCCTTGTTCTTGCCCAGCTGTTCTCCAGAACAGGATATGAGTTTCCAAGGAGATTGTCCTGCAATATTGCTGCCCTTTTTCTGCCCTGCAATAGCTCTGCATGAGAGAAAAAGAAGGGATTCTACAGTCTTCTATACGCTGCCCTAATGTAGAGGCCAAGATAGAATATCGCCATTCATGTGAACCTCTTCTCAAAAGCATCTAAGAGTGCCTCAGAATCAGTTTCTTTCTCTAGAGAACTCTGCTGCAAAATACACTTTTTTTTGAAGATGCCCTCCCTGGTGACACTGGCTCATGTAGAATTACAGAAGGAATCTCATCGTGTTCCACTCTAGTGAACAATGAACATTAAGTTCTAAGACGGAGTGATTTAAATTTATGATCTGCACTCCATGATCTTCCTGTGAGCCTTGCCTTTGCTTCTGACTCTCTGATTCCCATGACCTTGTCTCTCAAATAAATGCTCCTTCTCAGCAGACCTCAGTACTATTCTTTCCTGCCAGTATCCCAAATACTCAGTTCTCTCCAGTTTATTGCCACGTGGTTACTCCATCCTTTGATCCATCTGCTAAAATGCTTTGTTGTCATTTGACAGTAGGACATCATCATGGGAGGCCCAGGGCATTACTTTCCTTACTCCAGTCATGCCAGCAAAGGGAACACTAGCTCCATATCCTCTGTTAATGAAACCTGGGGAGAGGCTTGAGAAGGTCAGGCTTCTCTCTATCTGCACCCCCTTTTCCAAATCTCCTCACATTTAGGCAGTGAAATTCTCAAATATATGTGTGTGTATATCTGTGAGCTATCTTAGCACTGTATGAACATAGAAACTAAAGTCAAATTTGTTGGACTGTCTCAGTTCATTGTTAAATGCAGGGTTAGTCCTTAAAGTCTATTGTTTAGTGATCTGATCAACCTAGTGTTGACTTCTCAAAGACCTCTATCATTCTGCTTCCACTATGCCTTATCTTTGACTTATCTGAAAACAGTCCCCATGGTAAGGAAGCATTTGCTGATACATGGTTTCTTTAGTTATTTCTTTTAGTTATTTCAATGTCCTACTTACCTGTAATCCTCAAACTCATCCATTTAACTCCTCCATCTGTTTGGTACCACTCTTCACATATTGTAGTTGAAGAAGCTCCATATTTTTGAAGCATGATCATAATCAAATCTCCCCATTATCATTTAATCAAGTAAACATGTTCAGTTCTTTAGCAATTTCTTGTATGTAATTTCCTTTTGTCCCCTGATCTTTTTTGTTTGTTTGTTTCAGTCTGAATTCTGTCCAGTGGTGAATTTTCTATGACACCTCTGATCTCACAAGCAATCTCTGGAAAAGCAGTGTCATTATACACCTTTGGATAATGTCACCTCCTTGTAACAAAATAAACCCAGGTCATTTGTTGTACAGGATCTCAGTGGCTGCTCAGGGAATACTGTTGCTTTGTAAACTGCTGCCATATCTGATTTAATATCCAACGAAAATGTGGAGTCCTTGGTATTTACCAGTTATGAAAGACCTTCTGGAATGTCTTTCTCAATAGTGACATTCCAGTTTGCATTTAAATTCTTTCCTTCCCTTCTTAAATCTTGCTGAACTCTTTTGCATTCTCCATTCTGGAGTTAGCAATTAATATCTCCTAATTAATTACAACATAAGTAAACATGCTTTTCCATCCCCCTTTTGGATCCTTACTGAAGATGCTAGAAAGGACAACTGGAAACTTATTTTCTTGTCTTAGAACTAACAGTGGGAGCTGTATAGAAGATAAACTTGCAACTACAACAGAAACACTGCAATCCTCTTAAGGTAAGTATAGACTAAACAATCTCAATATGTTGACTAATGGTCAAAGGGTTTACCCTAGCATGGCTATTACCCCATGTTTTAAACATGCAGATGAAGATGTTTAACTCTTGAGCCTTCAAGTCTATTTCAAATTTACTTCACTAAGTTTCTAGCTTCCCAGTGGTCCTTGTCCTTCAAATTCTGGACATAATACAAGGAAATCATGTGAATCTGACAAGAAAGTGTTACCCCCTCAGAGTTTTCTTCTTATTTTGCTTATGTCTTCCTTTTGTTGAGCCTTACTGTCGTAGTAAATGTGGCTGTGGAAAACACTAGGCTTAACAGAAATTATGTTCTTGTGAATGTGTATATGAGGTTCTGGCATTACCATGGGGGTTAATTTAGGCTTTCTCTTTGCTATGGAGCTGTGTTGCACAAGCACAAGAACCTTTAGGTTCTGCAAATTTGGAAATGGGCTTATGCTGGGGTGACAGGTTTGTAACAGGAAGATGATTTTGTGGTGAAGGCAGCTGGTGGTATGCTAGTGCACACATTTAATGTGGGTGAGAAGCTACAGTTGGCTTGTGTTTAAGTATTGATTTGTCAAATGAAGAGAAAGATACCTTGGCTAGATATGGAGTCATCTTTGTAGGTATGTCTATGCTCAGATATGGTGGTGATCCAGCCAAAAGGCTGCTCTTGCGGCAGTGGTTAGCCACCTGTTCCTGGATATATATAAAGCCACGGATTCCAAGAATCCACCAGTTACTGACTTAGAGGCTCTGAAAATATGGAGGGAAGTTGCAGGTGAAAGTACAGCAAGAACTCAAGCAGAGCAGACTCATCTTTCTCCCAGACCTTCACGCTTCTCTGTCTCAGTGACTGTTTTCACTGACATACAGAACCCAACAGTAAATAGTTGCTAGTGATAATGGTGATTAGAAACGCTTCTCCTTTAGGCTGGCATAGTTATAGCTCTGCCCAGGAATGTCTTGTGCTCTTGCCATTTGCCAAATGCAAAATAACACTTTCTTACACGAAAACTAAAACAAAAAACCAGGCATTTAAAGAAAAGTAAAAAGCCAAGCAAAAAGCATGTGGGTAGCATTTCGGCCGCCTCTCCTCAGATGATTATCTGCTGTAAACATTCTGTGGACATATCACAGCATATATTTTACTGGCCAAGATTTAATCCTTAAACACTGCTGTCCTCACTTGGAAGCTTTAGGAAAAACATATGAAATATAACCATTCTTCAGTTGCTTCTGAGTGTTCCAAGGGAGCAGGACTACACTGTAAAACAAGAAGCTATAGTCAGAAGTAATATATTTATATATACATATTTGTTTTCTCTGTATTTCATATCATCAGTGATTTTTTTTATTTGCAGATTTATTTTATTTTTTAGTTTTGTTTTACAACCCAGTGCAATTCTGACATGGATGGTGGTAATTTATGAAATGCGTTCCAATGTGTTTATTCATTTCCCCCAACAATGAGCACCTGGTATCAAAATCGTTTCAGAAGGCAGCATGGGGATTCAGAAGACAGCATTGTTTCATGTTGATTTTGGTATTTGGTCTCGGTGCGCTGGCTGTTGGGAAGTACTGCAGCTGCTGGAGCCACTTCGAGCACACATTTTCCGAACTAACTCAGAAACCCCACTGGTCCTGGCGGAGAGCCGTGGTGCTTTGAAAGCATCTGCCGGCTGCCTACGACCCCGCACCGACTTAGCTTCCCGAGTTCCGCGCCGCACAAGCGACACTGATCCCAAAAGCGGCTGAGCGTCCCCATCCCCGCTCCCCCGGAGCGCTCCCGAGCCCCGGTCCCCGCGGGCTGCGCGGACGCCGCTTTGCTCCCGCGGGCGGAGCCCCGGGCCGGGAGCGACCCCCGGGCCGAGCCCCGCTGCGGACGGAGCCTGCTGGGGCGGTGGGCGCGGCCGCTGCTCCGCCCGGGCCCTGCTCCGCCCGCCCCGCGCTGCCATTGGCCGCGGAGCTCCGCTGTCCCCGGCCCCGCTGCCCGCGCTTATAGCGGCGGGACGGCGCTGCCGCTGTCGCCGGGAGCCGCCGGGATGCGCGCCCCGCCGAGCTGTCCGCGCTGGGCGCTGCTGGCCCTGGCGCTGCCCGTGCTGGCGCTGCCCGCAGAGCGGCTGGCGCTGCTGCCGCACGGCGAGGATCGCGGGGATGCCGCGCTGGAGCCCGGGGACGATGTGCACTCGGCGGCGCTGGAGCTGAGCACGGCGCTGCGCTTCTACGGCGCGGCCGTCCGCTCCCTCTATGTGAGTGTGGGCCCCCCTTTGGCTGCCGGCGGGTCGGAACCGCTCCTGGGGACTCCTCAGAGAGCTTTGGGGGGTGCGCGGTGAGCTTGTGGGTTCCGTGTGGATTGTGTGAGTGCAGAGGTCAGAAGTCAGTCCAAAGAGCTTAATTGTTCCATTGTGTTCAGCCAGGTATCGAGGCCGTGTTAATTCCCTTCTCACACTGTGGCCGGGGCAGATTCTTCGAGGTGCACCGCCTCCGCTGGGAGACAGTGCAACAGATAGGAGCGTAAAGAAAATGTAATCGAGTAGTCAGAGTGAATGCCGGCCCCAGGCGTTGTTTGCGCTCATGCAGAGTGTGTTCAGCTCAGAAAAACATCCTCGTTGTGGTCTGTTTCGTGTGTTTCGGCACGCCAGAGTCAAAACACTGAAACGGGGTGTCTAACCAGCAGCCTAACATCTCCAAGAGTTGCACCTCTAAGCACTGGGAGAGCTTTCTGTTCCTTCATGTCTTGGGCACTCTCAGGTGTTCATTGCTTTAAGAGTCTCTTGGGCGGAGGAAGTCCATATCCATAGGAATTGCAGGCTTTGAGCTGCAGACACATCTCAGCCTTGTGTGCGTCTCACAGCTGAATCTGCATCCCAGAGTGGTGTATGCATGTTTGTAGCTGATGGAGGGTGTTCAGTGTTTGAAGGTGGGATTGGAAACAGATTGTCTGGAGCAGAGCTGCTCAAAAGCAGCCGTAAGGAAAACTGTTTAAGATGGCAGCATGTCTTCAGAACTCTGCAAGGGTACTGCACACTTTATCATTGCCTCTTTTCCCCTGAAGCCCCATCTGGGCTAGCAATTGAACATGATGAGTAGCATGTTTAAAAAGGTTTTGGTAGGGAAGGCACAATGTGTTTAGCACATTAATCTGGTAAACTAAGTCTCATCTCCCTGTCCAGATAAAGCAGTGTGGTTTAGTATGGATCTAAGATGCAACTCAGTGGATTAACTTAGATGGAGACACTTGGGAAACCAGTGCTCCATGTGATTGCAGACATTCAAAATTTGATGCAGTTCCCATGCACTTGAGTCTGTTTCATGGGTGTTCACTGAAGATATAACTTGCTTGTCCTACACTGCGTTACATTAGTGATGACACTCCTTTTCATTGTCTGTACTGCCACTACTTAGATAAATCCTGAAATCATATCTGAAATCTAAAATTTTGAGGGATTCGAGTTATGCTTGTGTGGAAAATGGATGTTGTTCACTGAAGCTGATTGAGATGAAGTATTTAGTGGAGTTCAGACTTCAGTTTGACCCTTAGTTCATTGTCTTGCCTTCTGTACTTTAATTTGGTCACTGATTAGTCAACCCAAGTAAAAAATACACTTTTTAAAGCACCAACATATTCTTGAAAGATAGTGGGCAGTATATTCAGCCACTGAGAAGCAAAGATAACAAGCAACATGTCAGGTAAGCAACAGAGATGGGACAGAGTTTTCAAAGGGCAGTAAATTGATTAACCAGTCTAGGTTTCTTTAATGATTCTCTCACTTGCCCGGCCCTCAAACAGGAACAGTTCTAATTAGTGTTTGCCTGGAAGAATACCCATATAGAGTCTATTTCCAAATCAGTTCCAGGGCTCTGCCAGCATTACTCAGTACTAAGGGTGGGCAGTTTTAATGAATGGCATTCCAGTATCAGTCTATACACTATGCAGAGGCTTTTTCTTGCACTGAGTCTGGCACAAGTATTGCAGAACAGAAGCACAGGACAAACTTCATGGGGGTGGGGAGAGGAGAAGCATACCTGTTAAGGAAATGTGCTGAACTGTTTTTGATGCGTTTTCACATGACATATTTTTATTGTATGTTTGCAATGTGTGCTTATGAAGTTCTACAATCTTGGCTGGAGTTTCCAATGTGTTGGTAGTAAATATTATCAAGCTGATACAATTACCATTTAGTGCACATTGTAGCAATTTTATGTGGGCTCTCTTTCTACATTTTTAACAGCTGAGAAGCTGAGTTAAGTTAGCTGTACATGAATAGAAGGGCAAGGCATTCTGTGAAGTGATTGTTTAGTACCAACTTGTCATAAAATCCCTGGCAACAAAACCTTTTCTCATAGACAGAGCACTTTTATTTCATATAAGTGGAAACAAACTTTCACATATTGTAATGCTCAATACGGTGCTTTTGTATGTAAGATTAATAGCATTGAACTCTATCACTGACCCACACTATTCTATTTGTTTCAATAGCATACTTTTATTAAGGCTTTTTCAGTTAATGCTAAAACTCACTGGTGTGGAAAAATTGAAGGATTAGGGGTTACCTCAATTTAAGAAAAAATTGAGAATCCTCTAATGCAGACTTGGTTCAATTTTTTTAATCTTTACTTTTATTAACTTCTTAAATTAATAGTTGGTCATGTTTTTATTAGAAAGCTTTGCTGCTTTAAGTCAACTGTCACTTCATTATAAAAATAACTTCAAATTTTCTAAACTTTTTTATGCAGAAATATTCAAGCCCATAAAATGTCTAGTCATTGAACAGGAAAAAGGTACCTCATTTGTTAGAAACTTTAATTTTTTGTTGTACACACAGAGTTACAAGTTTTCTTTTAATAGAAATACTTCCTTTCCTTGCATTCTTCTTTTCACTTGGTTTTCAAGGTGGACCTATAATTGTGTGTGTATGTTATTGGTTCTGCTACAAACCACAAATGTATGTTAACTATGTGTGTAATCCAGAAGTTTAAGATGCTAAAAATAGATCTGTGTTAGTTCCTGTCAATTTAAATAGTGTTATACCCTAAAAGGAAAGATGTGCTGTAAAGCTGGTCTTTAGACAACGCCCACCTGAGGCCTCTTTTCCCCCCCTTTCCCTTTTGACACGAATGATGCTTTGATGAAACCCAGTACTTACCCCAAATTACTTCTTTTTATTTTGGGATTCACACTTAAACCTATGTTTGTGACCTTGAAAGACACAGGGTGAAATTAAAGGAGTGTTCACTGTCTCTGTAAATATAAATGTATTGTTAAATCTGAAAGCTAAAATAATTTTTTTCATTATTGGTGTGTTTCTTCTTTTTTTCCTTAAAAATCACTGCACAAAGTGAGCAGCTTGTTTATTTATTTTCATGTGATGGATTGCAAATGTTTTCTGGGTTATAGAAACATTCCCTTAACATTTAAACATGAACTGTCTCACTTAAAAACTTTCTTTAAAAATGGGATTTGCATCTCATTAATAAAATTACTTCTCTTACATTAAAATTTTTAGCAAATAGGAAAGGAATAGCTAGATGTATGTCACTAAGAGGTGAAAAAAGGAGGGCCATTTCTTTTGGCTTCTGCTTTATTCTGAAGTATTAACCAGTCATGACTGGATTTTCTCTTAATGCTATTTTAATCTCTGCCATAAATGGGGGATCATGAAGCCATAAAGTCTGTGTACACCAAATCTGATGAAGAGCATGGAATTTGTTTAAAATACTTCAAACACCAGTCATCTCTCACAAGAGGATTTAGGTGAGAGTAGGGCTGTTTGTGTAAAGAAAGCAGAGGGAAAACTTGCACTAAATTTATTATTTTAAAGAGAGAGTGCATCTCTTTTCTAAAAGGTCTTAGCAAACAGACTGTAATGTCCACCATTCTCCATCCTGTCTTCCAGTGATATACTATAATTGGTAGGTTTTCATTTTCAGGTCATGTTTTAGCTTCTCTCTACAGGAATATGAAGCATTTTCTACAGATGTTGTAGGAGTTCTGGGAACTTCCCTGGACTAGATTTCTCTTACATGTCCAACTCTAGTTGTAAGATCTGTAGTGAGGTAACCCATGCTGTCTTTTTAGTTCTTTATTCCTCAGATTCATAGTTCACCTTAGGATCTGTAGCCACTGTCAAATCATGAATGAGTAGTGTAAAAATTATCACAATATTCAGCTTCTTCTTCTCCTTTCTAACGTGACCTGAATGAAGGTCATGAATGAAGAGTGATCAAAGACAAAGAACACCTCTTAGACAGGGAGTGCATGGGTAGGCTGTGGGGTCTTCATTCTGGAGGAGGAATTACATAGTGAGAGAGACTGGGTAGAATTTTTGTATGTCCCAATACAAAAAGTAGGGTCATCAAATGAAGCTGGAAGCCAGACTGAAAACAAACAGAAGTAGGAGAGACCTGAGGATATGAGTCACAAATTCATGGAGTTCCTTTTTAAGGCATTTTGTGGATGCATAGAGTTTATATGTATTAAGGGAAGACTCAACAAATACATGAAATAGATACACTGAGGATGAAAAACAGTCAAACCACAGAGAATTCCTTGAGGTGGATGCGGTTGGAAGCTCGCTGGAGAAGTATGTGCATGTCCTCTTGTTTGGCTGAACCTCTAAGCTGGCAGGTACAGCTGGGGACAGGCCACTGGGCTAGGTGACCTTGCAGTCTGAGTCAGTGACCATTCTGACCTACTTCTAGGCATTTGTAAAGATTTTATCACGTTGACAGTATCTTGACTGTGTAAAAAGATCCAGCAACAGTTTGTTCTTCTTGGACTCACAAGAATCCCTGTGAGTGAGATAAATCTGTGGGAGGTTGCAGGTTTAATTTCATAGCTTATAGTGACAGTTCTGGGACCCTTTTGAGCCCCCTGTGTATGTGGCAGCAGCTCTAGAGTGAGTGCCTGGCTGCCTGCAGGTAGTCACATGTGTCCTGTTATCAGGTAGTCCAAGACTTGGAGGTGGATTTGTGTCATTGTAGAGATGGTCACGACGTACAGAGTGACATGGTATCAAGCTTTCAGAAGGCACTTGTATATTATGGCAGCACGATGTCTTTTATATGGTTTTTACAAACCTCATGGGCAACTTTAATTGGTTAATAGCTTTCTTGTTAATTATTCTATTGGTTAGTAAAATGTGTTTTACTTGTCCATCAAATCTATCTATTCTTGAATTGTTTACATATTTTCTTTACTGATTCTCATGGGACAGATCCCTTGTTATTACAGGTGCATTTATTTTCACCCTAAGATAGATTGTTGTGTTAAAGGAACTTCTCATTCTGAAAACAGCTTCATATGGGAACTAGCAAATCGCTTGTTAGCTGCACTAGAAAGAAATGACAGGCCAGTCATGGCTCTGTCCACAGATTTGTATGTGACTGTGTCAGTGCCAAACACAGCTGGTGGAAGGACCTGGCACAAAAAGCTGTGTGTGAGCACTTTGTGCACTGCCTCAAGGCCTGCCACCTTGCTCACTGCCTGTGTCTGTGAGAGCCAGCTCTGGTTTGCCAGTGGAGTTTGGCTGTCAGTCACACTTGGATGTGCCCTGGCACCTACCTGTATGTCTGTATTTATCTCAGTTTTAGTCAGAGGTGGCTGGCTGTGAATCAGCATCTCACGGGTGGGTTAAATCCCCCTGAGCCAGTACCTATGCATTTGCAGACCAAGAATTTCACTTCTGTATGCAAATTCCTTGCCCCACCCCCCACTCCCCCCTTCAAGTATTAGACCCATTTTCCTATCAGACTGTGTGAGGGCACTCAGCTGTAAAGGAATTTGTAGGGTGGCCTATATCTGCTGTGGAAATTCTGTCTCCCACATTCTATAGCCTCTGGTATAAGAGCTGTGCTCTGCGCTCACAGCATGTCTTAAGAGGGGGCAGCAGCTTGTTGTTGTTAGCCTTGCACAGTAACAGAGAAGTTCCTGGGAGGGTGGTTGTAGTCCAGTGAAAACTAAAGCAGTCCTGGCCAGGCAAAGAGAAATCTGTATGTCTTCCCAGAAGACTTTCACCCAAGCTATTATAATATATAAACATGGAGAAGAGTATTTTGGGTTGGCATCTATGTGTGAATTAGTTCTTTGCTCAGAAATTCTATTGTTAGAACAGACAATAGGCGTCTGAAATTTAAATAGCTAAAATCTTATCTAAGAAAAAAAGGCTGTTCTGTCTGTAAAGTTGACCTCTGATTTTGGGCAACTGAAATCTCAGGACTCCTGACATGGGATAAAAAACAACAGCTTAAAAAACCACAGCCACTTTTAAAAGCAGCCACTTTTTAAATACAAAGATGACTTTTGATTAAATTTCTTTTGGAATTAAAATTAAAATATTGTGATCTGGAGCACATGTGTGGGAGACAGTTGTATGAACAGTATTTGTGTTATAACTTTCATCTTTTTATTAGGTTACCACTAATGGGATTATTGCAGTGAATGAACCGTCAAGTGAAGAAAAATACCTTGGTCAATTCCCAGTGAGTTTTGGGGCTATTGCTCCTTTTATGGCTGACCTGGACACAACAGATGGACGTGGAAATGTGTATTACAGAGAAGATTCATCCTCAGATGTCTTGCAACTTGCATCAGACTATATCAAAAGAGCTTTTCCTGAGGCTGCTTTTGATCCCAGCAGTGTTGTTATTGCTACCTGGAAGCTTGTGGCTCCTTTCCAGGCACCAGGAGAAGATCATGCTTTGGAAGAAAAGGTGAATGTTAATCAGAGCTTTAAGTCATGTTGGACACATGCTCAGCTAAATTTTAACACTGTAACAACCTTTTGCTTTGAAGGCTTGAAGTTCTTTGTGTTTAAATGAATTCTGCAGACCTAAGAATGTATATTATCATTGAAAAAGTTGTAGCAAAATAGGAGTTCCCAGAACTTTTACTTGAGATTTATTTTAATAATGTTTTATTAATTCAAAAGATAATGCTTAAAACTACATTGCTGATTTTGCTGTGTTTCCTAATGACTCTTATTTTGAATGTTAAATGTGTTGTGATAATAACTGAACTAGAATATCCTGACCTCCCTCTGTGCAATGTAATCCTGCTGGCTTGCATTTTTCAGCAGACTCTTAAGTCATTTTGACATCAAACTATGTAAAATCAGATAACTATATGGACTGGTAGGATCTTAAGCCAATTTTGAACAGATGATATTGCATTCAGGAAAAGCTCATGTTTTGTAGCTAGTATTGGATTAAGAAACAGAGGTTATTTTTATTATTATTCACAAATCATTTCCCCTTTTTAAACTGTTCAAGTATTATCCTGAAAGGATATGTAACTTTGAACACCATAATTATCAAAGTTGATGAGAACATTACCATTACTTAGCATATCTTTTTATGTCAACAATTGATTTCTTTTGCTGAACTTGGCACAAGCATTGTGTTTATAGTAATAATTCTGCACCCTGGTAGCAATGAGCAGCTGAAGTCTGAGGTGCTGTCCCAGTGGCTCCTACAGGAGGCAGGAGTGTTCCTGTGGGAAAAGACTTGAGCAACATGAAACTTGAACTTTACTTTAAACATTCTGATTACAGAATTTTTTATTTAGTCTAGCACATCACTTCTGTTATTTTAGGGAAATGAAATAGCATCCTATAGTGTTACAGAACTTAAAATCATTATGCTTTGGGCAGCCTATCTGACTATTTCCTACAGATGTAATTTACTTTTGATAATGTTTTCCTTTTAATGAGAATTCTGATTTCCATTTTGTGTTTAAGTGTGAGTAAAAGAAAATTACTCTGTCCTTCTTGACTATTTTTCATGAGTAAATGTGTATTAATTTTTTTTCCACAGAGAAACACATTCCAGGCTGTCTTAGCCTCTTCTGATTCCAGTTCCTATGCTATTTTCCTTTATCCAGAAGATAGCTTGCAGTTCTATAGCACATACTCCAAGAATGGCGATGAAAATATTCCTGCTATGGTTGGCTTTAGTCAAGCCTCTACAAACTACTACTTTTGGGAAAAGCCAGGATCCTACAATGTCATTGCTAATGATGAAGACAGCATTAGAAACCTATACAAGTATGCTTTTTCCCTTTTTTTAAACTCATCAGGAACACATTAGAGTTCTATTGTTTTTTTTAATTGTAGCATGAATCAATGAGAACTAATCAGATCCTGTTAGCTATTGCAAGAGAAATCACAAGATCTGCCACCAATAAATATCCACCCCATTGAGGTGTAATTTTTTAAAAGCCCATATTCCCATTGTCACTGATAGGAACTCCTGTATACTTAGTTCTTATATAAATACTACCACTTAGACTTCAACTTTTTATAATCTATCCTAGGCAGGTTGTTCTTGTGTGTTTGTGGTTTTGAAAGAACAAGTGAACAAGAAGGAAAGGGAATGAGTTAGAAAGTTTTAGTAAGTGGTAGCAAGATCTTTGTGGCCCTAAAATCTCCTTCTGTTCCCACTGCTTTGGAGACAAGAAAGCTAGACATTCTCAGCAGAGTTCTGGGTGAGGAGGAAAAAAAAATATTACCTAAACTGTCAGGGATTCTATAGCTGAATAAACTGTACCTGTAGGGTAAGTATGTAATGTAGATAATTAGACAGTTTTGTCTTGACACTTCTCAGTGAAAGATAACATTGTCTGTAGGCTAGAAATGCCACACAACTTACTTTATTTGGCACGTGCTTCTCTTTGACAGAAGCAGCAATGCTGGGAAGCAGGGCGTCTGGGTGTTCGAGATTGGTAGCTCATCTGACAGTATTGTGCCTGCCAAAATCAGCAATATTTTGGAGAGCGTAGAGCCCAGCGAAGAAGACCAGGAGATGACTTCTAAGCCCTTTATGTCTGACTATGGTTCCACTGAAATAACACAGCAGTATATCACAAGTAGTACAGACAGCACAGAAGAGGATCAGCACCTTGTCACGTACAGTGTTCCTCGGTTAGGTGCAGAAGACTTTCTGACCTCCTACCAAGATGTAACAGGAACACCTTCAACCGAGTCTTTTTACAGTCCTCAAAATTTCCCGACAGCAAAAGCTCCACCTCGCCAGTTCCGGATCCAGCAGTTCCCCCCACAGCCACCCCAAGTCATAGATGTGGAAGAATT
Source organism: Phylloscopus whistleri (assembly GCA_017589585.1). Classification (NCBI taxonomy): domain Eukaryota; kingdom Metazoa; phylum Chordata; class Aves; order Passeriformes; family Phylloscopidae; genus Phylloscopus; species Phylloscopus whistleri. Next base: position 3,515,080 of record JADMLD010000090.1, read on the forward strand.
TGATGAAACTGGAATAGGTAAGGTCTTTTGTACAGTTTAGCTTCTTCTAACATGGACGGGCTGCAAAAAAAAAAAAAAAAGTGTGAAAGAAATTAAATTATGAAAGAAACAATATTTCCTTCTCATTAGCTTCATGTCTGAAAATCTGGACACATGTCATAAGTTTGTGTTATTCATTGAGGTAGTTAATTTGGATGTCATCTCAGATGCAGTTCTTGCCAGTCTAGTAAAGTAGTTCCCTAGTCAAGCTCACAGACCTTTCTCAGATGTGTTACTGAATACAGGTGGTTTAGTAAAGGTTGGGAATAGAAGCTGTCATAGATCTTTTGGCTAGGATTTCATGGTCCCAAGTCTTAGAATTGTGGAATTAGCAATTCTAAGTTCTAACAAAGTGTTTCTAGAAATTTCAGAGTAGTGTGACTGACTGCCCAGATGTTAATTGAAACAGGTGTGAGAATTGCTACCTCCATTACATAACAGGGTAAACCAGTTAGGATTACAGTGGGCATCAGTTGCTGCATGGTCCTGGGTACTGTACTGAAGTGTTTTGTTCTAAAGTTGGAAAGTCCCCTTTTTGTTTTGATTTGGAAATAAGGACAAACTAAAATTATTGTGTGTTTAAATTTGACAGGAATTTTAACTGATCTGTGTTAATATAGATCTGCTAAAGTCAATAGAATTAAACTGTTTTCTAACTAAATAATTAAACAGCTTTAGCCCTGATGTTTTCTGCAAAACAGTAGAGAGTTATTTGCATATTGCAAGGTTAGCCAATATCAGTTGCAATAGTTTGTTTTCCGTAAAAAGAAAATGAAAAGCTGATCAAGTGAGTCCAGAGACACTTTTAAACCAGTCCAGGGATACATGTGAATACCACAGTAATTAGATGAAATATAAATGTCTGGTGTTATTTCCCACAGTGTTTCGCTACCACACAGATGTCCAACAGACCTGTGCTAACAACCGTCACCAGTGCTCCGTTCACGCTGTTTGCAGGGATTATCCCAACGGCTTTTGTTGCAGCTGCATTGCTGGTTACAAAGGAAATGGCAGACAGTGTGTAGCAGAAGGTAACTGGTTTAAAATTTACATACATAAGCAGCAATTACATATGGCATTCTTGAATGAGGTGACCTGTATTCAATTCCAAAAAAGATCTGATAAAAAAATCTTTTGAAAGACTTATCACTATAAGTGAGATACAGTGAAAGGCATTTGAATCAGTGAGCTCTACTTGTATAAACGGTTTTTTGAGTGAAGCAAATGTTTTTGAGTGATCAAGTATATGCTTTATGCATTTTAATGTGACTTTCTAGAAAAAATAAACTTCTGCAACTGATGTCATTTGAAAGAAAGCATAACATCCAGTGGTATTTCCTAGCATTAGTCATGAAGTTCCAACGTGTTATAATCTGATATGGCCCCCACTCTAGAACTGGACAGCTCAAAGTGATGAACAAATTAACTTTGATCATCCAACCAATGAGCATGACTCCGCTTTGACTCTTAAGCTGCTTTACTAAAGGGATCTGCCAGATTTCTGTTAAATACCCATTTAAACTTTGTTCCCGTGTAAAATCCATAAAGGAATTTCTTATGTATACACTTGTAATCCTCATAGTGATTTGGCTCAGAGTACAGATGCATTTCAACAACTCAAATAGTTTGTTGCAAGACTGTGGTTTTTTTAGCCAGGAAAGCAAAACCCAATACTTAGCTTTCAGTTCATAAAATTGGATTTTCCATAGAAAGAAAAGAAGGATCTCATGATAATGAAATTTAAACTTCCATGTAGGAAATTACATACAGGAAAAAACTAGCTATCCAAAATAGCTACTTCTGTGTAACACCAAGTCTTCAAAATGGCCAGGAGTTCAGAGCCAAGAAATGTAATAGGTTAGAAAAATAGGTCAATTATTCTAATGCCTAATGGCATTGGTCGCCTAATAGAAAATGAACAAATTTGCATTCAGTGTGTATTGATGTGAAGTGTGAGCTCAAGAAGTTTCTGTCTGCCACTTACTGTCAGCTATACTGTAACAGTGTTATGAAGTTGTCCTTGCAGACAGAACTTTCAGTGAGGATAAGGGGCATCTCTTCAGGTCAATTTGGCCATTTAACCATCCACGTAAGACAACACACATGCACGTACCTACATAAGCAGTGAACATATGGCAATTTCTTGTCTGAACTCCATGAGCATTTATTTGCCATTTGTTTCCACACTAAGCACTGAACACTGTGAACAAACACTCTGGACATGTTCCTTGGAGAGTGTGAGAGTACTGTTATTCTGTTCTGATGCTTTGTATTGATTTGCCAGGTTCTCCTCAGAGAGTCAACGGCAAGGTCAGAGGAAGGATCTTTGTAGGAAACAACCCAGTTCCAGTTGTATTTGAGAACACTGATCTCCACTCCTATGTTGTGATGAACCAAGGGCGTGCCTACACAGCTATCAGCACAATCCCAGAGACTTTGGGGTATTCTTTACTACCTCTTGCCTCTATTGGAGGTATCATAGGATGGATGTTTGCTGTGGAACAGCAAGGATATAAAAATGGATTCAGCATTACTGGTAACTTCTAAATTACAATAACGTTCAAAATGGCTATGCTTTCCTCTGTCTTGATAGAAAAGAAACGTGCATTTAGAAGCAATGTAGGGTGAAAACACATCTATTCTGAGTTGCAAATTGGTTTTCTGTGATCACATTTCTCACCATTTTTCTTGTTTTCAATATGTAAGCAATGGACTTTTTAATTTACTGTCGGTGTACAAGAACTAAGTGTGTTAGAGAGAAGATTGGCTTGGCCAGTGTCTGTTCAAGAAAGAGATTATTAAAAATATCTGTTGGGGGGGAGGTTGTTACTCGAGTGTATATAGTTGTTAAAAAAAGCTTCTCCTACATCTTCAAGAGATTTAACATGTTAATTGCCTGATTGTACCAACAGAGCAAAAGAGAAACGATAATCGGACCTCCTGAGGGTCTGAAACACTTTACAGGAACAGCTGCTGCATGACATGCAAATGACTCTGTTAGCTAGTTTGAGGGAAACCCCTGCTCACAATTCGAGCTTTTCATAAGAGATTAAGGCCAAATCTGGTTGGTTTTGCTGCTGTGAAGCTTTTTCAAGCTGTAGATTCAATCTGTTCTAGGAGAACATGTGTTTCTTTTTAAAATTTGATCCTATACAGACATGTAATATGAATTTAGTTGAACACAACTCTTTGGCTTGGGATTTTCTTGGATTTGGTATGTTTGAAGCTTGTTCTGAAATTTACATTTCACTTGGTTTTGATCTGGAAACAGATGTACTGGATTTTGAATTTTTTTTTTTTTAATCTCTGTACTCCTAATGGAAACTTTCTCTAAAATGTCCTTTTACATGGCAGGATAAGGCCTACTGCTATTAGCTTAGTCAGAATTTCCTTTTAAATTTAATAAAACCCTGCTGCCTCAGGTCTATTTGTGATTTATCATGTTCAGTGCTTAAAAATTTTGCTTGCAGTATCCAAGTATATTATCAGTACATCTCTGAAAGTTATTTCATTAGAAACACAAGACATTAGCAACTGTGCTACATCAACACTTGCAGACAATAGTAATTTATATTTTATCTACTAGAAGCAGTATTTGGAATAGAAAGAATCAGAATCCTCTATTAAGTTTAGTGTTTAACTAATTCTCTTTCTTTAGGTGGCGAGTTTACACGGCAAACAGAAGTAACTTTTCTCCCCAACAATGAAAAGCTGGTTGTAAAGCAGAAGTTCAGTGGCATTGATGAGCATGGTCACCTTACCATCAGCACAGAAATGGAGGGCAGAATACCTGAGATCCCATCTGGGGCATCAGTCCATATAGAGCCTTACACTGAACTCTACCACACTTCTAGTTCTGGTAAGGTTCCATAAGAATGAAATTGAAGAAAGTGCACGAACCAGAGACTAAGACAATCTGAAAAACATTCTTTTATTCCCTTTTTAGCAAGTGTATTTAGGATCCTTTGACTTATGGAAAGCTGCTTTTTGCCTCTTGGGAAAAGGTTTCAAAAGAAGGTGGATTTTGAGTGAGACAATGCAAATATTTCTTATCTTTTTATTGAAGAAATACAAGTTTATCTTTTTCTAAACTGTTGTTTGCAAAATACTCTCAATTTCACTTTTTGTTGGCCTTTTTTTACACTGTTGATGGCAGTGTACAAGTTGCAAGGTTTTTCTCTGTAAGTCCACAGCCCTTTCGTAGGAGGTCTACTGGCACATAGCTTTTTGTAATGTCATTAAGTGAGCTGTGATCTTTGAGACTAAAACCCACTATTTATCACTCATGTAAACTTCATTACAATGACTCTGCAAGTGTTTATCAGTATTATTTGAGCTGAATTTTAACAACCAAATGGAAAATTACCTCTTAATTCACTTATCAGGTCCCTACATTGTCTCTTCAGTACTCCTCTCTCCTCTCTCTCAATTCCTTTATCACAGATCCTAGGTGTCCTAAGAAAACTATTCTTCTTTCACTGTTTACAGGGCAATCTTGTTTTGCTTACTTATTTTGCTTTGCTCTTCCTGGATAAAATTACAGGTGTTTCAATACAGAAAGCAAAGAAGTGAGGTTGGAGTGTTGCTGCTGGCCAGCCAGCCCAGCTGTCAAACAGATGGAGCAGCCTGTGGTGCACCCACATGCACATGCATACTGGAGAGACTGCACTTTTCTCCAAGGGAGCATTTTTGGTTGCTAGAGGTAGAAAATGGTGTGGTTACATCACATCCATCACTGCCTTATGGTCACTAATGTCTGGGTTTGGCAGCCAGTGCTGAACCCACTTGTGCTTTGCCTGTTGTTTTGGACTGGGAGGAGGAGGAAGTGGAAGCAGCAGGAAGCTTCTGCTTTGTGCTGAACAACTTGAGAGTTTGGGCAGCGTTTACTCTACAGAACAGTTGCCTATTTGGCAGAAATGCTGTTCCCATGGAGGTAAAGTCAGAGGCTGGAGGGAGATGTCCTTCAGGCTGAATTTGATTTACCAGGACTCAAACAGCTGTGATTCTGCTGTCCTATGGCATATCTAATGGACTTAGCAGAAATCCAGCTTTAGCCAGCTATTACAAGTGGATTGATATAGGTGTGTATTCTGGTGTCCAAACAAAGAATAGTGGTATTCTGAGGACCTTTCTGTTGGTGGAAGGATCCACAAGCCCATAACTTTTTGAGGAGCTCTGTTCACAATTTTTCCCAATATAGAAAACTGTTGTGAAGCATACAAGAGCTCTCAGACATGCAGCTTCTTCAGGGCTCTGATAAAATCCAAGGCTAATAGCCTACAATGAGCTAAAAGTGGGGGTAGTTTAGGCTGGTGAGATGGCTCTTGTCCTTAGCTTGGAGATCCATTATATAAATCCACCTAAAGGAAGCTCTGAGTTTGTGGAGTTGAATTTTCCTTTCATTACTTGGAAATCCACAAAGTTAAATTTTTAAAATATGTCAAAATAAATCAAATTACTCATTTCTCAAAGCTGTGATACCTGAGAAGAGCGTAAGTGTACTCAAGTGCTTGTTCCTTTGCCTGGAAATACATTCCCTTTTGTAGCCTCTAGCCTTTGAAATTCCCATTTGCACTACACAGACTGCATCCCGAGTCTACAGATAGCATTTGACAGCATGCTTCTGGTCTCTGCTCTGATCAGTGTGTTTGCTGTCATGTCCCAGTGATCACTTCATCGTCCTCGAGGGAGTACACAGTGACAGAGCCAGAAAGGGATGGAGCTGCTGCCACATACACGGGCGCCTATCAGTGGCGCCAGACCATCTCCTTTGATGAATGCATCCACGATGACTCCCCCCATTCTGCTCCTGCCACTCAGCAGCTCTCCGTGGACAGTGTGTTTGTCCTGTACAACAGAGACGAGCAAATCCTGCGATACGCCATGAGCAATTCCATTGGCCCCATCAGTGGTGCGTAGCAACTGCAAATTTTGCTTTTTCTCTTTTGTGCATAATTAAGAGCAGTCATCTGTTTTTTTAGCCTGTTCTAGCTGGGTGTTAATGAGTTAAATTAATTAATTTCATTATTTGGTAGCAGTCCAGATCCACCAGAGAAGGAGAGAAATGGAATGGTTAAATGTTTTTATTTTTACTTCAGAAAGAGTATTTAAGTGATGCTCTATTCTTGAAATTCACTGGGGTTTATGTCTAATTCCTTGAAATATTCTCAATACATCACCTTGAATCTATTCCCACTTGGATGTATGGAGTATGTTGTTTATCTTTACCTAATTTGTAGTTCCTCTATTAATTTTTTGGGGGAGAGGGCATTGTCAGAGAAAAGAGCAAAATAATGGAGTAAGATTTACCATGGATGGGTTTCTATAGTTTATCTGGAAACACAGCATTTTATCTTTGAATTGTAGGCAGCTTATGAAAGGGGTTTTTTTTGGATGAGCTATCCAAGCTTGCACTAACATCAGAAAGAAAGCAGAGAGACAATTTGAAAATGCACACCAGATGAGTATAAAACCAGGCTGTGCTCACTTTTGTTTGTTACAAAATAGAGTTCTGCTAATAAAAATGTATAAACCAAGAATCATGTTTTGAGCCTAGCATCAGTGACTGGTAAATTGATTTTCTTTCTGTCTTGTTCTTTAGAGAGGTTCTTGTGGCTCTTTTTTAACTCAGGAGTCCTTTGTACAAGTAACAAGGAATACAGGTGCTATTAAATACGTGTCTAAGATATCACCTACGTATCACCTGCAAGGCCCTTTCTTACTGATGCAAAACGTGTGTTTCCTTGTTTAATGTGTGTTATGAGCAATCTCCTTCCTGGCCTTAACTGGGTGCTATTACTTGGACAGAGTCATCAGGGCTAAATATGGTCTCTCTTGCCAGATGGTTCTGCTGACATTAACCGAAATCCTTGCTACACTGGCACTCATAACTGTGACACCAACGCCGTGTGCCGCCCAGGAACTGGAAATCGTTTCTTCTGTGAATGTTCGATTGGCTTCCGTGGAGATGGAAACGTTTGTTACGGTATCAGAAGGCTTCAGTTCATTGCCAAATGATAGCTAATGTAGAATTTATTTTCCTTGACCCTCAGGATTAGCCATTCCAGCAAAATGAACTGCCCTGAGAGGCTGGTTTTAGGGTTAGAGGGTTGCTGGGCTATGTATCTCAATAATCAAAAGTAAGCAAGTTTGACTGTCTTGAAGAGTATGTTTTCCTATTTTGCAAAGCATCTTTCCCACCCAGTTCATCTTTTTATAAAACTTGGGAAGTTAGTTGTGAGAAATTTACTGTAATGCAAGTTCTGGTTAAAATGAGTCAACTAGGTTAAAAGTTCTCAAGGGAGATGAAAAATAGGAAATGCACTTGGGGACAGAGCACAGATGCACTTCATTGAAATAATCTTTTTCATGATCTACTTTGAAAATCCATTTCTGTTCAAAAAGACTCATATTTCCCAGCTCTGTCTAACTCTGTATTCCTAGTGTATTTGGGTTTTGCCTTGCAATCAAATCTCAGCACTAATATTAATTTTCAAGAGGTGAAAGTGTGTGTTAATGAAATGTGTCATTAACATTTAAAAATTTAGGGGGGGCTAAAGCCCAAAGCAGAACTTTTCTTCCACTCCAACCCTTTAATCAACTTACAAATTAAAACAATAGCATCACACTGTCCCTTCCAGTCCTCTGATGCTGTGAGTTGGGCAGCAGTGGATTAGAGATGTGTATGGATAATGACAGGGGAAGCTTTTCCTGGAGTTAATGCTCCCCCAGTAATCATTGCCTCTGATCACCTAAGGCTGCATTTTCTTTGGCTCCTCTTTCCTCTGCAATTTCCTGTGCCTTCCCCTTATTACTCCATGACAGAACTACTTCTAGTTTGTTTTCTTCTTTTGGGTGCAGATTAGCTGAGGACACAGTTACCTCAAAACTTATTTTCAGGTTATTAATGCCTCTTAAGAGGTACAGCCTATCCAAGCTGTGGCCTAAGTACAGAATACTGCAAAACTAATCTAAAGTTCCCCAGTTTCTGTTTTTCTGGCATCCACATGAAATGCATTTTTGTAATGACCAAGACCTTTTTAATACCCTAGATATTGATGAGTGTTCAGAGCAGCCAGGGCTGTGTGGCAGCAATGCAGACTGCAACAACCAGCCAGGAACCTACCGCTGCGAGTGTGTTGAGGGATACCAGTTTGCAGCAGATGGGCAGACTTGTGTTGGTGAGTTTCATCTTTCTTAAAAGCATTGCCCACCAGTCTTTGGGCTGTGAACTGTCTCACAGGGACGGAAAACAGTGCTTCATGATCTGTGCTGATTTCTAATGTGAGTGGAATTCAGGAGTTTGTGCTGCAGCTCATGATTACTGGGTTTTTCTGTGTTTTCTGAGTGCTTTGCTTTTGATGTTTGGGGGATGTGTGTTTTGTTTGTTATGTCTAATACAGAGTTCAATTTAACAGATGAGATTTCAGTTACAGATTCAACCCCTGGAGAAGATAGTGCACAGTTCTAAACCAGTGTGTCTCGACTGTTGCAGACTTGTTCTGAAGTGATAATTTATCATGATGAAAAGGAATTGTAGCTGCAGATCACTTCACTGTTAAAATCTTTGCAATTTGGCTCTTAGCTCATTTTTAATGAACTGTTAAATATCAAATTCATTACTTGTCACTGAACGAGTTTATTTTTCTGTAGTTTAAAACCTTTTTTTCTGGAGGAAGCCTGAGTTAATCTGTGTTTGCTAGACTAAGGTTGCCCTAACAAGGGATATCTTTTCCCTCTTTGCCCCATTTTTCACTCAAGTTGTAGAAATTCCTTTTGAAAAAAGGAATCAACAAATGGTAAAGGGGGGTAATGACAAATAACAAAAGAGGAATAATGATTCTACCTCTAGAGCTGCAACTGTCAGGGTAGAATAGAGATTAGATTTCTTTTCCTTGTTAGAATCTTTATCTTTGCAACCTGAGAGTAATTCTGTACCAACAAAACCTACACACTCTTCCAGTATGGCTGGAAGCCTTATAATTCCAGTATGGCTGGAAGTTCCTCTTTCGTTTGGAAAGAAGTGATAACAGCTGAGGATTTTTTGCTTCTGCTGTGACAGCTCTTTGGTGGAAGTTTAGCTACTCTTTGATCAGTTAATGCATCCAGGTCTTTGGTCGTTATAGCCAAGACTGTTCTTCAGCAAAGACTGAGGAGCCTTCATTTTACAGCAGAGAGTTGCATTACTTTCCTTGAGTTTGTGACTTTGCATGCTGTGTATTACACTCCATCACAAGCCAAATTTCTCAGCTCCAGTAAGAATTACAATTCATGTCTGTTCCCTAAGTCACAGTGCACCCCAAGTCTCTTTGTTGCAGAACAGTCAGAAAAAGCAGCTCCTTCTACCCAGGCCACTGAAGGGCCAGAGTGAGATGTGGAAAAGCAGCTTTATGTTCCTTCTGTTACATCCAACGTTGCACTTTTGTGACTTGGACCTGAAAGGGAACATTTTCCCCTCCAGCTATGACCTCACCAGCTTCACACTACCACTTTCCCATGAAGCTGATGTTCCACTTTTAGCAAGTGCTAAGTAATTCCTTGCCCAGCTTGAAGGATTTCAGTTTTATGCCTTCGTTCAACCAAGACCAAACTGCATTTTTAAGGCTGAAGAGAGGAAAGATAAATTCTAGTTTCCCAACAGATTGAAAATAAAGGTCATGGTAATCTTTTCACAGTAGAGGGTCTTATGACCTACAGAGAATTTGAACCCCAGAAGGGGAACAGCAACCCTCTGTGATTTTGCAAGCTGCTCTGAGACACCAGTTCTGACTCAGCTTTTTTGGAACCAGCACTTTTTTCATACCAGCTGTGTGATTCACTGGGTAGCTTTATAAGAGAGTTGTAAATATATCTTGTCCTCCTATTTGTAGGATGAGAAACAGAAAGACTTGGGGACTCCCTTTGAGCTCCAACTCTTACTTATGTATTTATAATATTGTTCTTAATTAATTTCTTTTTAATCCAAAATTTACTCAAGATATTAATGATTCTAACAATGATGTCATTTCCTCCAGAGAAACAGAAAAAATTAATGTTTTCAGATATGGCTCTGATAGAAGATTTTTGTTATTTCCCTGCTGACACTGTGGTAGTTTCCATCTGTGTGCTGTGATGAAATGAACATTGTAGAGTCTTGTCTTGGCTCCCTGTCAAATCCTTGTCATAATTGTGTAAAGACAGCCTCAGTGTTACAGCAGCCTCTGTTAGAGCAGCTGCAAGTCTGTTCCTAGATGTACACACTGGACACCCTATTGTCAGGCCCAAAATTTTTGTAGTATTTTACCTCTTCCTATTTCAAGTACCATGGTTTCCTTTCCTGTTCTCTGATGTTGCAGGTAAGCACAGGCAGAGCTCCAGCAACTTCCTGAAACAATTTATGTGCAAAGTAGTGCAGTACCTTCAGAGCCCCAGCTGTCAACATGAGAGAGTTATGAAAAGCTGCAGATCTGATCCCAGATCTCTCGAGTAGTTGACAAATGTGTTTATCTCCCATTGAGTGAGTCACAGCTCCTATTTGTTGCCAAGTGACAGCAGCCCTGGGTCAGTACTGGGTTAATGTAGCAGGTCATCTAAATAATTCCCAGTGTGGTGAACTGACCACTTAGCTAACATGTGAGGTAGCTCTGTGAGATGCCTTACATTTCTTCATTCAGGACTTCTTTTCATAAACAAAGCTGATATGGATATTAGGATCTGTCACTGTGGTAGCCTTTCTGCCCCGTTCTATATTAACAAGCACCTGTGAGGTGCTGAGGACAATCAATTCATTGTAAAACTTTAATAAGATTTAATACCACCAGAAGGGGAGATTTCATGGAAAAAAAAAAAAAAAAATCCCTACCCCCAGAGCAAAATCCCCTCAGTTCCTTGTTTGCTTTTTCTTCTGTAATCTTTCACAGATGTTGTTCTCTCGTATGAGCTCACTATGAAGCTTAGACTTTGTGAAGTAAAGTTCAGATTTTCATCTGCTCTCTTACACATTTAACCTGCAGCTGTGGAGTATGTGGTAAACCACTGCCAGAGGGGCACACACGACTGTGACATTCCTCAGCGTGCTCAGTGTGTGTACACCGGAGGCTCCGCCTACGTCTGCACCTGCCTCCCTGGCTTCTCCGGAGATGGCCGTGCCTGTCAGGGTGGGTAACACCATTTCTTCTGGGGCTTTTAGACTCCTCATTGCACTACTGGGCTGCTCTTTGCTGTGTCCTATACCTACTTGTCATTTCAAGTAGGAAATTTCATAGTCTGAATCCCTCCGGCAGGAATTTTTATGAAGCATTTCTCTTTTCCTCTTCTCACTTTTGAATTTACTCTTCAACATTTGGTCTATAGAAGGTCCAAGATGAAATAACTGCAACTACTGTGATTTCTGCAGTTACAGACCTTTGTCTGACCTGCAACAGTTTGCTCTGTATTGGTTTGAATTACTAAGGTGGAGAAACAAAATGCTCAGACTATGTAAAATAATCTGCATTCTGTTTCATGTCAGTCTGAGTGCAGTGGAGGAGCAGCTTTACCTAATTACACGTTGGAAACATGGCCGGCCAAGTCCTACTTCTCTTGCTATGTTAAGTAATTTCTTTGGGCAATACAGACATATATGTCTAAAATAAAGTGTGAGTTAATAATGTCTATTACACTTTGGAACAGGAGAATCCTGGGATTTGCTGAGATAGAGAACCTAAAATACAGGCATGATTCCCCCTCAGCCCCATTTTTTATCTCCCTTGCATTTCTGTACTAGATGTATTTCCAAAGAACTGTGTGTCTAATCAGATAGCCTGAAAATGTGACAGGTTTGTACTTTTTCATCAGTCTGATTTGTCACCTGAGGAAGGAACAGTCACCTGAGATTGATCTTTTCTTTTACAGATGTAGATGAATGTCAACAGGGCCACTGTCATCCAGATGCTTTCTGCTACAACACTCCTGGGTCCTTCAGCTGCCACTGCAAGGCAGGTTATCGTGGGGATGGTTTCCGATGTGTGTTAGGAGGTAAAATTCTATAGTTCTTGAAAGTTGGACCAGAAATATAATTTGGGATTTGGAGGATATATATCTTTATTTGGTTCCCTTCTGAAACACAGTACCTACTGCCACACTAGTGTCTTTATTCTTCTCAAGTCTTTCAAGTTTAGAGCCTTACCAAGCTTTTGTCAAAACTGTACCCTAACTGCTATCACTTTTTCATGATATCCTGTTCAATGTCCAATTTTATGTTTTGTTTACTCTATCCTCAGCAGTTTTCAGCCCCAAGCTGATATTATCTTTTGAAGTTGCCTTGTGTAAAGGCTTGCCCATGGGGGTGATTGGGTTTGCATACTCAGTAATTACTTACCATAAAATACCTGGAATTGTTGGCAATGCAAACGAATGCAATATTTACAGGAGAAAAGTGAAAAATGAGACCAAAGTCACAAGGCTCTTGTCTACAGTGAGATCTAGATGCCTACATGCCACATACAGCCTGTGGTCAAGAAAGACTACAGTTTCCAGCTGGCACTTATTTGTTTCTGTATTTATCCAGCTTATTCTCAATTCAGGAGAAAGTTCTTTACCCTCACACTTCTGTTTCTCCATTGTGCTTTGAGGCTTGAAGTACAAAACTCAACTTGAAGGTATGCTTAAAAAAAAAAAAAAAAACCCAAAAAGGAAGGAACACTGGAACACAAAGTAGGGTTGTTGTTTGACTTTAATTCAACAGCATGGCAAACCTATGGGACAGCACTCAAGTTTTGTAGATGGTGAATCTTTCACCCAGGAAATAAATCCTAACTTCTCAGTATATTCAAACCAAATTCTTCTTCTAAGGTTCTTGCTGTTGGGCATTTCTCAACAGACTGAAAGTCAAACTGTGCAGTCAAGAGAAACAAGAATATCCTAGGGCCAAAAGGAAAGAAAAGGTTTGGGGGTTTGGGTTGGGTTGTTTTGTTGGGTTTTTTTAATAGAGGTGCTTGCTTCAAAGTGCTTGTCTGTGTGGCATGATATTACTACCTGAGACTTAATATTTTTATCTTGCCTCTATATCCCCTAATTCTGAATTTCTGACTTTTTCTTTCCACAATTGGATGGTCAGTTTTTGAAACCAAAAGGCAAAGGATTATACAGAGGAAAGAAAAAAATCACAAAGTCGATTCTAGTTTTAGATCATATTTACATGAACTTCATCATGTGCACAGTAACCCAGTATGTATAATCACCCAGTGCTTGTAGATTTTTGTATTTTATATCATAGGTAAATTTCAGGAGGTTTTGAAGTGTTTAATTCTGAGGTGTAGCTTTCACTACTTTGTCAGTCTTTTAATATAATTTTTAACTAACATTTCATGCATAATCACCCATGTGTATTTTCATTTTAGTGCCAGATGAATGAGGAACTAACTGGTGTTTATGATCTGTGTCAAAATATTTAGCTAACTATCCAGCTGATTAAAACAAAATTATTTCTGCTAGAGGAGAAACTTGATGTGAATAACTTGAAGCAAATAAAGCTTCAGTCCTTCAGGCAGAATTGTAGATGCAAAAACATTGCTTTCATGTCTGCCAAGTGCCCTTTGTAGATGAAACAGGTGGTTTCATAGACTGATGTTTGCAATCAACCAATTAACCTTGTTACAAGGACACAATGAATTTCTTCTGAGTATGTGTTATAATTTACTTAGGTAGGGCTTTTTTGTGTTATTCTGAACATCTTTTCTTGTGCAGTGCTTGGTGTGTCTACTAAACTGCTAAGCCCATGGCATTATTTTGTGGTAACTATATTTCCTGCTTATCCTCTACACTTCTCCACTTTCTGTGCTCAACCTAATTGTGTCTTGAATGGGGATTTTTCCATGTCACAATTTTAACAGTAGTAACAAAATATTTTTAAGAGTTTTGTATCTACTATTCTAGTGGGTAGAGATCTGCCAGGCTTTGTTAGTCTTCATGTATGCCTCACTGACAACTTTTTTTTAACACGGTTTTGTATTACCACTAGAAGACAGCCTTTTAGAAACACTTGTATCAATTATCTCTGCTTATTAAATGTTCTGAGCAGTAAAAAAAAATCTGTGTAGATAAGAAGTCTCACTTTTGCTGAATTGTGACTGAAGTACAAATTATCTGTGTTGCTCAGCTAGTCTGCAGCAATGCAACGTTTACAACTCAGCGACTGCTCCCTTCTTTGAGTTAATAGAACAATAGCTGCCCTTGGGGTGTCATCTGTTGCTAAAGCTTTAGTGCTTCCAGAATGGATAGATCCATCAGTTAGCCATTGCCAGGGACAGAAAGAAGCTATACTTTCTGAAACCTCACAAAAGTAGTTTAGTTTACTCTAGCACTCAATTTGTAAAGGAAGTTCAGAATGGAGATTGCAGAGGAGTTTGTATTGTATTCAGCTGTAATTAGAGACCCTTTCTCCCCCTTTTTACCCACTAAGGTTTTGATCTAATAACCCTCAGTGTAGTGACTGAAGTTTTTCCTTGTTGTTAATAGCATGGCAAGTTTAATTCGTCCAAGTACTCAGTTCTTTTTGCTGTTCTCTGTTCCAACCCATGTGTAGAATTACTTGCTTGTTTGGTGTCTTTATTATTATATGAAGCCTACTGTTAAATCTCGATGGCAACTCCTGAAACAAGTAGACTAACAAGATAAATGCATCTGAGTCGCACACATGGGAATGTCTGTAGGAGTGCACTGGCAGGTTAATGAAAGAGTTAATGATGCTGGAATGTCCTGCTGCTCCCATCTATTAAGAAAGTCTGTACTTCATTATTTCCTCACGCTTCATTTTTCCATTTCAAAAAAAACAGATGTCTGAGTGTTTCTACCCCTGCAGACCCCAGACACTGTTTACTAAACAGAAACAAGCCTGGATTCTTGGAACTAGGAGCTGTTAAGAGCTATTCTCTGATCATCTGTGTGCAACTGGTTTCACATGAGAAACACACTTACCAGGACAAAACTGTGAGGAATTACAAAGGAAAATGAAGGGACAAAGGGAAGCTTTTTCATTTGGGTTTTTAATTTTTTTTTTCCTCTAGCATGTGAGGACAGCAATTAAAAATGTCAGTATAAGTCTTTGAATAAGAGAAGTCCATACATCTCAGTTTCTCATCCTTTTACTCAGCTTCCATCTTTTTTAGGAAAAGTCCATAAATCATTTTCTACATTGCTGCTACAAGAGCAATCCTCTATGACTAAAAAATACCTTGAATATTTGTATATGGCTTTAGTTTGGTTTTTACTCCATTCTGTTTCTTTTTTCACACATGAGAGAAATGTGTACGTGTATGTTTTTCGTCTCATGTTTCCATATTCATGCTACTTCCATTTTCATTTTTACAAATTTCATAATCTATTTCAGTGAGTTTTAAAATCCAGATTGCTACTGGTAATTCATTAAACAACTGAAAATAAAAGTTTAATACTCATCAAATACAAATTGATTCTTCTGAGGAAGGATATACATTTAGCTGAAGTTCAGGATGCACTATTCTATGGATCTAGTGTGATTTGTACTGTGTTCCACAGGACACAAATTCTTTGTTGCAACTTTGTTCTCTGTTCTGCTCTACAGCTTCTATCTTAGGAGCATTTTTCTGTACACTTGTTCAATTTCTCACTGTTCTTTTGAATTGTGGTTGCCAGAGCTGGATGCAGTATTTCTTGCATCATCTTCCCAGCCTCATATTCTTCTCTAGGCCTGTATATTCCCTCTGTATATGCTGAATTCTTTTTTATATCCTCTCACAATCCCTACAGCACTGAGCTGTGATCTGCTTTTTTGTAGTTTCAAAGATTAGTCTATCTTTAGAGGCTTGTGTAGACAGTTTATCCCAAGAAGTGTGACTTTACATTTGCATCCTGTAATTCTCATCCTGTGGCCTGTTTCACTTCCACAAATGATGCAACCTATGGTTGTATATCTTCCTCTGGAATCCAAATGATGGAATTAAATTCTTAGTATGGAAATTTAAAAGCAAGACTAAGGTAATACGGGAATTTACTAAATATACCACTACTTCAAGACATTTGACTTCTGACTGAGATTATTTCTTTCAGTTTTTAATTATTTGCCAATTTAAGTGCTTAGTTTCAAAAATTATACAGTCCTGTGGGCATAATTAGAGCTCCACAGGAAAACATAAAGGTATTAGGTCAGTGTATTACCTTCAGCAATCAAGCATCAACTGCACCAAAACCCAGTGAGAATGGGGTTTTACTTACTTCTACAGCAAATGCTGATTGGTAATGTTTAAATGCATACACTGAAAAATAATGTAACTTGATCCTGCTGTTAATGAAAAGCTGATGTTATCCCTGCTTTTTTTCATCACCAATGATTACCTAGGTCCTGCTTTTAGTGATTGTTCCATCTCTGGCAGAATGAGCTAATCCTGGTGTATACCATTTTTATCATCATTGACATGATCATTTGCCTTGCCTTTCAAATGTGGGTTTCAAAAATGGTAAGAACCTCCTGAAAATGAGGGCTATTTATCCTTGTATATGGAGCCTTGAAACAGGCATGGCTTGTTTTCCATTTGCTACTATCAGGTGCAGTAGATGTAACAGCACCATTACACCAGATAGGTGTCATTTGCTCTTGGTACTACCAGTTGTATTTAATGGACTTTTTCTTCATGCCAATCACAAGATCAGAAAACTCTCCTAATGCTAATTGTTTTGTATCTTTAAAGAGTCTTAACTGTACTTATGTTAAAGGCAGGCTCACTAAGAAACTGCATTGAGGCTGCAGTAGTGCCAGAAATTTACTGGCTCTTAGGTTTGTGTCTGCATGCTGGCTTACAAAGTAGCCCTTGTGCTACCTAAATACATGCCCTTTCTTGTTATCCTTTTTGCCTAGCTTGTGCTGTTAGCTCATCAAGGCAGGAAATGTGCTTTATTTGTTGTGTCAATCTCATCTTTCAAACTCTGTCATAGCTAGACTAACTTCAGAGAGTTTGTTAATGCAATTTAAAACTTGCAAAATCAGAGCATCTTCTCCTAAGCCCACTGCATAAAAGGTATGGCAGTATAAGCAGTGTAAGCAGACTATTTATCCCAACCCACTATCATCTGTGTCCAAGATTATTGTGCCTTCATTGTTGCATAGGGTACAACACTGTGCTGAGTTTCAACTCATGTTTTTTTAGGTACCTTTAAAATGTAATAATCTGGCCATGATTCAGAGATAAGGAGAAAAAAATGGAGAATGGATTCCAAGTGCTTGGTTGAACTATCCTTTAGTTTAGTCGCTTGTTTGGTTTCTAAGTTTTAATATTGGTTAAATTAATATTAGGGAGTCAAAACAAAATGTTAAAAGATGAGTTAAAATTATTGAGTCAGCCCAGATGAACACAGTAACCCTGGCTTTATTTCTTTTCAGAATGTCTGTTTAACATAGATTACTTATTTTACTTAATACTGTTAATAACATGATCAGTAAGTAGTATAAGGGATTTTCATGAGCAAAGAAGTAGTAAAATACACAGTTATTCCTAAAAATGAGTGACAATAGGGTATTTGCAAATATGTTTATGCAAGTAAAAATTCAGCATTGATGGGTTTTTTAGAAGAAAGCAATCATATGCTCTGCCTTCTAGAAATTCAGTATTAATTTTGAAAATTATCCTTTTGACAAGTCTTTTGACCTTAGTGTTGTTAAGTGCATAAGCAGACCATTTGTGGGATTGGTCTTAATCACTGCAACATAAATTCTCTTAAAAAATACAATCAGAATTCCTGAGTAAAATCTGCAGATATTAATGTGAACATTGTCTTGAAATTAGAACAGATATTGATATTTCAAGTCACCAGCTACACTAATATATTTTATATGTAACCACTGGGTCCTGTCTGGGAGTGTATGCACTCTCCATAATCCATATCTATATTCATATAGAATATTGATTTAAAAATTGTAACCTGTTGGTATATACCCTATTTTTATGAGTTTCCAATGCAAAAAAGAAAAAGAACAGTTTCTACCTTTGTTTTTATATCCTACTGAGGAGGAGTTAATAGCGTTTCTCAAAGCTGATAGGAATGCAATTATGAATTTTTTTCTGCACTGAACAAAAATATGTGTGGGGGGTAGTTTACCAATACTCTCTGTTCCCCCTGCTTTCTCCCATGAGCAGTGCACATAATGAGAGTTTAGAATAAAAAATTCTGTGGCAAAACCATCTGTTTACTGGAATCAACATTTCTTTTACCTGCATACTGCATAGGACACTGAATACATGAAAACAAAATCTGAGACAGATAGTGGAGGCTTTCCCACAGGGCCTGGTTTTGTAGGTCGATTCAAGGCTCTCCACCACCCACATTAAAAGCGATGCCAAATATTTCAGTTGTTCAGTGAGCTGTTCTCCAGTCATTTGTATTACTCTAATTATGTCCAGGTGCATGAAACTTGTCCAAAGCTTGTGCTTGCATAACTAGCTTAAATATTAATAAAAACCTCCCAGCTTTTTTACAGAACATAGATTTACACCACAACAGTCTGTAGATGCATGGGATTAGCTTTTTGCTCAGCTGGGGTCAGTCTAATCTGAGCCACACAAAACTAATCCAGTCCATCAGGCAGTGTAAAAACAAGGAAAGGAATAAATGGAAGTGTAATGTTAAAGACTCTTTAGCAGACAGTTTGTGCTAAGTATTTCTAAATGTCTGTAGAAGTCATTGACAGGGAAAGGATACTCTCCCATAATTACGTCTTTCTCTCCCAGGGATCTCAAGTGTATGGTAAAACCAAGCCAGATTTCTTTGTCTGGAAAAGGAAATACATTATTTTTATTGTATTCTTTTAATTTCATTTCAAATTCACTTTGTTTGGCTCCTGGAAGTTATATTGATCCAGATGACTTTCCCTACTGCATCATAGATAATATAATAAGAAGGTGTGAATTTTAGTTCAGACTCTTTTGTAAAATTGAAACATATAGAGCCGGATCCCTGAATGTCCTGATCTGACATCTGAAAAGTTTCTTTCCTCTGTAGTCTCTGCAGTAATATACATGCGTGTGGTGTAGCCAGTGTGCATGGTATGTTTCTCTGTGCTTCACCAGGGAGTGGACAGCCTGTCCCTGCAATTCCTTTCTTAGATCCAGAAGAATCAAATGAGTGCTCAAAATTCATAATTGAACTTTAAAAACCTAATATACATCATAGCAATGAATTGCTTCACTTCCTAGGATCTGTAGAGAATTTGGCATCTGCCTCATGTTGTGGTTTTCTCTTGTGGCTTTGAAGGCATTACAAAAGACCTACAGCTGCTGTAGGGTCTGTCTAATTAGTCACATTTTAAGGCCCAAGGATAATTGCTGGTGAGTAGACATCAGGGTCAAAAGTCAGACAGAATGTTCTTGCTCATCTGCTTCAAGGAGAACAACTATGTTTTCCAGCTTCTGTTTATGACCCTCCAGTGAGGGAAGATGCAGGGGACCTGTTTGTTCTCTTTTAAACTAGGCAGTGAAAGATAAAACAAGTTTAAGACGAATGTGTCACACTTACATAGGGCAGATTTGTTGAAGCTGTTCTGAAGTCACGTGCCTTCAAGGTTTGTAACAGTGTCATGTTCCACTAGAGGCAAGAATTCCTCTTAGTGTATAGGTAGTCAGCATATGTTAAGTGTTAATGGACTGTAGTTATTAGCTAAAACAGAAATATTCACTGGGGTTTGTTTTGTTCTCTTGTTTTTTTTCCCCAGACGTGGAAAAGACCAAGTGCCAGCATGAACGTGAAGTAGCTCTTGGCAGTGGAGGTGCTTTCTTCCCGAGGGATGTACGAGTTGGTCACTTCATTCCCCAGTGTGATGAGCATGGGAATTATCTGCCCACTCAGTGCCATGCTGGTAGTGGATATTGTTGGTGTGTGGATAGGGATGGAAATGAGATTGATGGCACCAGAAGTGGTCCAGGAGTTCGACCACCATGTAAGTGGCTGAAGCAGTTGTTTCTTGTGGGTATCTCTCCATCTGAATGCACTGCCTCCCAAATGTGGGGCTTAGTCCTTCCCTGAGATACAGCACTGACTTGGAGCAATGCAGATTTCTGCTGTCCCAGTGCTGGTATATCTCATGCCCCAACACACACTTTTCCTGCAGCTGGAGCATTGGGACAGTTGTGATAAGCTTCTGAATAAGAAGAAGGTTTTCTAGCTTCTTCCCTGCCTTGAAACGGCGAGAGGCCTAGAGAGTCTCTGCCCTTTGGGAGCTGTAATATCTGATTTGCCTCAGGAAATGAAGGATGTTCCTTCCTACGTCTTGCTCACTTCAGCTGCAAAATAAGAAAGATTTTTCTAAACATTTGAAGCAAAGAGCAATTACAGAGCCAAACATGAAAAGACTTATTATGTCAATTGCTCTTTCTCCATCAGCCAAGGGGAAAATTTCAGAAGCTTTCTGCATCTGACTATAGTTACTGATGTCTGCTTATAAGGCTGTTTCCTTCTAAGAAGTCTGACTGCAGTTGTGTCTCTGCAAATAATAAGGAGCCTTGTTGTGCTGTACAAGCTAATTTTCCCCCATCTGTTTCCTTCTCTGTTAACCAGGTCTGAGCACAGCTGCTCCTCCTGTTGTTATTGGGCCCTCCGTTCGACCAGACACGGTACCTCTGCCGCCAGGAACACACTTGCTTTTTGCCCAAAGTGGTAAAATTGAACATGTTCCACTGGAGGGAAACAATATGAGGAAAAATGGTGCAAAAGCCCTCTTGCACATTCCAGTAAGTAGTTTACTATACTGAGTCCATGTTTTTTAGAAGATTCCTCACAAAGATGAAAGTTACTGTTTGTCTACATACCTTGATAATTTAAGTCAAAAACACAATTTTTACTCTTCATTAAAATTTCAGTATCCCATCAATTTGTTACTGAAAATTCCTGACCTGACTAGTCAAAAATCTTAAACCTAAGGTATAGAAAAAATAATTATTTCCTTTTAAAGAATGGCTCACAATAGATCCCAAGACAAAAATCTAATATCACATGACTCCAGCAGCTCTTCATATAAAATCCTCTCTATTCATATTTCTATTGACTTTCTGACTCTGGTATAAAAGTTTAGGAGACCTACAATAGCAGTAGGTAGAGAGGCCCATTTTTCTATTCCTACTCCCTCAAATTTTTTTCCTAAATCTTAATCTATTCCTGTTTTTTTCAGTCAGTTGTCTCCACTTCTTGGCTACACGTGTATTTTTCTTTCTTCTTTTTTTTGCTTCCTTCCCCATGTGAAAGCCCAGTGGGTGGTAGATCTTTTTCCCATGCTTCTTACTACTGTCTTGAGAATGTTTTTTCTTAGAAAATGAATTCCTGATGCTGAGAACTTCTCTTTTCCACCACCTGTTTCATATGGAAGCCCTTTTCACTGGCAGTTTCATCACATTCATTTGGTTTGCCTAAGGCCTAGGATTTCTGTTTTCATTCCAGTGTTACTTTATTTATGATAGATGGCAATATTGAATAGTATGCTGATCTCTTTATATATATATATAACACTGAGTAATTAGTAAATCAAATACTGGCTAAATTACACAGATTCAGTTCATTAAACAGTACCATATATTTCTGTGATATAAGGGCAAAATCAAGGTTTTGCCTTTACGTAAAGTGCTGCTGCTATAACATAAAAAAAGTAAAATGCTTTATAAAAAATGGTGTCATAAGGCTGAAGGTGACATGATTCTGAATACTTGTCACCTAGTCTCATTATTTACTTGCTCTAACGTTAATTAATTAATTAGAAGTATCTTAAGGAATTAATTAATTAGAAGTATCTTGAAGAAAGAACTTCCAAGAGATAACATGCAATTCGTCCTTGCAACTTTCAATTAAAAGGAAACTTTCAGTCTCTGCTAGCATTGTTGACTTTGTGTTGTCTGTGTTGTGCATTTGCAAAGCAGTACCAGAGATATTTAGACTATTTTGCAACCTAGAGGACTAATGCACAGTGATGATTAAGTGCATCTGTTTTAATTCATGGGTTTGGAACATCTTTCTAAGAAGCTGCGTTGCAAAAGCAGCAACAGTGACAGACTTGAGAATCCATGTACAGCTGTTGCTTTACCCTGATAGTCTCTTAGATTTGTCTGGAGGGAGTTTGAAACTCAAACTCTAGTCCTATCTTCTTTCTGCCTGAAAAATTGCATATAAATGTTTCTTGTTGCTGAGAATACTCTTTCCACCAGAATGATATATGTAGTATTTGTTTAAGCTAACTTTTATTTTAAAATTTTTCTTTGCTAGAACTTTTTAGAGTCAAATGGTGCTACATAGGAAGTGCAGCCATAATGCATGACTTGGATTTCAGTGCAAGTCAAATTTTGATAGAAATCATTATTCCCCCTTAAAGGGAAAGAATGAGAGGAAAAATGTACATGAAAGGGTGATGCAGTAAAATGTCAACATGAACTTTCTTTAGATGGGTATGTAGATGAAGCTGTAGAAGTCAAATTGTTCAACTCTGTAAATAATGGTGAATGATGTCTGCTAGTTAAAAGGGACTTTTAACTGGAAGTATTTTTGTAAGGTATTTGACAATGACTGTTACCCAACAATTTTCTCAGCCTCTCCTCCTAATTTCCCACTTTTCCTCAAGAATTTTGTTTCTTCAGGCTTGAGACTTAAAAGTATAAGTTAATGCTGCTGATGAGTAACTGTTGTTTATCCTAATCTGATCTAACTTGCCTGTTGTCCAACAGGACAAAGTTGTTATTGGAGTTGCTTATGACTGCGTGGACAAGATTGTTTATTGGACAGACATCAGCGGCCCTTCGATCAGCAGGGCCAGCCTGCATGGTGGGGAGCCAACAACCATAATCAAAACAGGTAACAGCACAAAATTTTTTCTTGCTACTCCCTAGGAATGGTATTAGACTTGAATTTAGTAATATGTACCTCCTAGGTGTTGCCTGAGCTGGCTAAGGGCTGTGTTTATATATTAACATGGAATACCATTGGAGGGGGTCTTTGATTTTTTTGTTCTGGCAAGCAAGGTAGGTGCTGGATCGCTGAGATTTTGTTATATGCAGTATTTTTTCTCTCCTGAACTCTGCCTGTCAGCTGCCTGCTCTGCTGAGAAAGGACTGGTGAGTATGGTGGCTGAAGAGAGCTCCTGCTCTCTCTTCCTTGGCTTTGGGATCAAACAGCTGAGAAGTTGTTAAAAACCCTCTCAGCTGTGATTTTCCCATGCCTGCCACTCAAGCTGTAACATGGAAAATGAGTAAAGCCACCTTGTTTGGTTTTTACCCTTTGTAGTTGAAACTCTGCAGGGAAAAGATTTTTGCTTTGCACTGTTAATGATTTTTTTCAGAATCTGCACTTTTAAAATGGGGGAAATTACTATTGCTAAAAACTTTATATGGATATGAATGTCTGTCTAATGAGAGTGTGTGTAGGCATTAAAACTCTTGCAATTTATAAAATGTTGGAAAATTATTTGTGAAGGCTTTCAGTTAAATTTGATTGATTATTTAAGGTAATTCAATGTGCTTCAATGCCACATCAAGTTTTACCTCATGAGTTTTATCTGTTATAAAAAATATTGTATGTATGAATCCTTCTCATTATTTCTGTTCTGTTGGTTGCATAGGATGTGAATGCTTTTCCTGAAGAGGCTGGGAGAGATGTTGCTATTTACTTTTTGTATGTTAATGGGCATTTCAATAAGGATTCAGATCAAAATAATATTGACTATTCACATTCAAATGGATATCTTCTATGCAGGCCAAAACTGAAACATTCAAATTTCGTGATATAGGAAAATGCCTCCCCTTCAGAAGACTCATGAGAATTTTTTTTTGTTTTGATCTTTGCCACCTTCCTCCTGTGAGCTCCAGCTGCTTTCTTCAGTTCATGTGTATTTTTGTGGAACGTACTACATTTTTGGTTGGGTTTTTTTTAAAGCTCTTGCGATCCAAGTTGTGCTGCTTTGCAGAAACACTGTTTAATTGTGGAGCCCCATCCAGTTCTCCTTTATCCCTGCAGCTGTATAGGCTGTGGAGGCTTTCTC
Organism: Phylloscopus whistleri; assembly: GCA_017589585.1. Taxonomy (NCBI): domain Eukaryota; kingdom Metazoa; phylum Chordata; class Aves; order Passeriformes; family Phylloscopidae; genus Phylloscopus; species Phylloscopus whistleri. Next base: position 3,539,114 of record JADMLD010000090.1, read on the forward strand.
AGCTCTGCAGCTGTGGCAGCAGGTTAGGAAGGAGATCTTTCCTCTGTGGTAATTGCTCCAAGTCCTATCAGCTGTGCGTGTCTGTACAAACCTGCTCTCAGGGACAGGGTCTGGGACTGGATCAGCTTGATGACAATATAGCAGGAACATATTTGTGCCTTTGGAGAGACTGGTGATAAATGAAGCCTTTAAATATTCTCTTACCCCTGCCTCCATGGGGGATAGCTTTTTCTGGCTCATTATCAACCACACAGAAGGGACATTGACTTCAGACTTCTATAAATCTCCTAACATATAGCTGACATAAGGAAATTGAAACAAGGAAACTAGTCAGGGAGCAGGGGCTCCTAGAAATCAGTGACAGCAAATCTTTTGCCTGCTACTGTCTTCTGTTTCCTACAAGAGTCTGGGAGCTCCTCCAATACCATTTAGTCAGTAATCTTCTGATCCCAGAAATGGGGGACTGTTGCCAACGTCACCTCAAAATGAGGCCAGCCTCAGCAGACTCTGCCATTAGCAAGGGAAGAGCTAGGAGCATTTGAGGGTCTGAAGTACATGTAAGGTGGCTTCTTGCAGCTGACAGGCTTAGCTCCAGCTACGAAGCACTTAGAGAAATAAAGGACTAATGTGAAGTCAGTATAACTGTGTCAAAGTGTACCCAAGAGCCCTCAGGAGGAGTAAAGAAATGCCTGATTAACTTCTACTTTCTTGCCCACCACCCCTCCCTTCCGGCCATGAGCTGTGAGTCAGAAACAATGGGATACATCTTGTTTGTTCCTTTCCACCTCTTCAGCAATTAATATAAATCTAAAATGTCATGTGTGCAGATAAAGTGGTAAATGTAATCCACTTGAGTGGGAGAGCAGAGGATGCTTGAACTATTGTGCAACTGTGATTCACAGCAACATCACAGTAGCAAAGTCTAGAGAGCCCTACCCGCAGTTCTGGGCCAAATGCCTTTTGTCCAGAAAGGTTGCTTGTGTCACATAATGTTTGTTTAATGCTGTCAGTGGATAAACTTAAGAATTAAAAGAAGGCTAAGGGGCCACATTCTGTTTGGTGTGTGGATCAGCATTTGAAGGGTGCTTTTTTTCAACAGCTGGCTGCTATAAAGGGTCACTTCACATCTTTTGGGGAGTGACCATGTACAATTCTTTCCTTTTCTTTTGGAGCTGAATTGAATGAAAATAGAATTTTTTTTTTTAACTTGTCTTTGGCTTTCTTAAATTCCACATGGCCTGCCTGCTCTTTTTCAATGGAATCTTGAAAAAAACAGAGCAGTTTCTCATAGTGGCTGAATTAAGCTTTTTAAGTTTTTTCTGCATCCTGCATCCAAGTTAGAAATTACTAATGCTAGAGCAGTAAGGTCATTATCTGCTATTTCCTGTTGCTTTTGGAACAACTAACTGTCCAAGAAAAACTGTATGCATACAGTGCTAAAATGCGTTCCAAAAAGAATAGCTCTGCAAAAACAAAGAACTGGATCTAGGTTGCGTCAGTTAGTTAATGTCATTGTCTCTGGTGTTTAGAATTTGATTTTGTTTAGTTGTTGCATCAGGTAAACTTAGCATAAAATTCAGTTTTCAGAGGGGTGCTGTGTATGCCAGTACTAAAGAAGGAGAAATATTAAGGGTTATAAAATCCATTTTATGGCCTTCTAAGGATGGTAGAAGAAGATTTTGACACTATCTGCTGTTCCTTTCTCTGTTATCAACTCTATGTTTGCCTCACCAAGTACATTTTCTATGTGTGGCAAGTTTGTTCCATATGGAACTTTTCATTCTATGTCTTTATGAGAGTTTTGTGTGTTTAAACTTCGAGGTAAAATGCATGTTCCTCTTCCAAGTGATATAAAGTAGCTTTTGTTGGACCACAGCCAGAACACTGAAGAAAACTTATCTCTGTTAAAGGTTATCCTTACGAGGCTGACACAGTGTATTGGGAATAATAATAATGCCTAGGAATGTTTTTCTCTGTTCTCCTGCAGACTTGGGAAGCCCTGAAGGGATAGCTGTAGATCATCTAGGTCGCAACATCTTCTGGACTGACTCTCAACTGGATAGAATAGAGGTGGCCAGGCTGGACGGGCGCCAGCGTCGCATCCTTTTTGACACTGGTTTGGTGAACCCCAGAGCAATTGTTGTGGATCCTGTGAGAGGGTATGGATGTGTTGTCAAGCAACATGTGCAAAGCTTGATTTTATTTATCTGATTATTTAACAGACTGAGGAGAGACCTGTGTTCCATGCAGAACCCCACTGGTGGAGTAGGGCTCTGGGTTCAGGTCAAGCATCATGGATTTCCATCATATAGTAAATTGTGTGTGTGTGTGTGTGTTAAGGAGTAAGCAACAAAGGTGCCATTGAGGGGCCATGCATATTCTCAGGCACAGAATGTACATCCAAGGGAAAAAACCCTACCACTAAAAATGGCTGTTAATAGTAAAACATCAGAGAGTTAACAGCCCTCTCTGGGGATCTCGCTGAGGATAAACTACTCTGATTCCATTGTGTGTTGCTTACTCGGTACACTGAAAAGAAAAATATTGTTTCAAATGGGTCCCAAATGTGTGCCAAATACTCTTGCTTTAGCCTGAGCAGATATGATGGGAAATGAGGTGGAAGAACTCAAAATGTAGATGTATGTTTTGAACGGCCCTCAGAACTGTTGCAATATAGGTCTTTTTGGCTGGCATTTTGATCATCAGCTAAACAATGGGAGGAAAGCATTTCTTCTTATGCCTGTGCTTGCTCCTTTTGTTTTTAATGAAAGTATATTTGCTACATTTTTACTACACTTTTTTGACTTCTATATCAAAGTGCAATATGCCCCTTCTTATTTATTTAAATGATTTAGGGGCTGTGTATTACTTTTGTGTTCTTAGCATTTTCTTAATGGCAACAATCTTTTGAGATTAGTCCCTGTCTTAACTCTAGCCTTTTTCTTCTTCCTAAGAAACTTGTACTGGACTGACTGGAACAGAGAAGCTCCTAAAATCGAAACTTCATACATGGATGGCACAAACAGAAGAATTCTTGTTAAAGATGATCTTGGGTTACCAAATGGACTGACATTTGATCCTTATTCCTCAATGCTGTGCTGGGTAGATGCAGGTAAATGGGGGCTAAAATATTTCTTTGTAATAGTAATAGTGTAAATATGTCCAATCCTGAAATTATTCACAGCCATAGCTTTTGGCTTTAATGATTTATTCACTGCTATTCACATGAGACGTTGTGCAAGCTGGAGGATTTCAATTCTGATCACAAAACCTTCTAGGAATGCAATAGATCTATGTCTGTGTGTCTTGTATGTGGCTATTTTTTTAGGTAGTGCTTAGGGCTTTGTAGAAGTTGTTAGTTTAAGACTAGGAAAAACCACAGATTTATCTAATCTGCCTTGAATGTCAGGATGTCATCCTGGCACTATTGTTTTAAGGCCTATAACCTGAGGCCAAGTCTGGCTTATATTTGACTGAAGCAAGTCTTGAAAAAGCAACGCACCCAAAAGATCAAGGGATTAAAGTTCTGCCACAAACCCATTGTTGGTTTTGTGACAGTGTCTTACCAGTGGGTGGGGGGGAAGTGTGCTTTTAATTCTTATCTTTTGGCATCTTGATTCTGTTTCACCCTGTAGACTCTGGCAGGGATGTCTTCCTGTGGAGGTGCTTTTACACTTCAAGTCACCTTTCAAATTTTGGATAAGCTAAAATGGTTAAGCTCTCTTTTTCACTGTAAAACAATTTCTATAACCTTCAAATATATTTCTTCTGCTATATCTAGTTACTTCTCTTCCTTTCTTGTTCTCACATTTGCACCTTCTCCTTTTTTGTCTAATTCTGAAACACATTATTACTTAGGAAACACCTACAGGTGTTTACATTCATTAGCAGTGTTCCCAGCCTGCAGTGGCTTTGCAGCCAGACATTTTTGCACCCTATTTGTATCTATGAGTTAGATGTTCTTCCTGCAGTCTCACCTTCATGGCCCAGCCCAGCAAACATTTCAGGAACACGATCACCAAACAAACAAACTTTGCAAGAATGTCTTCCAAAGGAGATGGAACCAGTTAATGGCTGAAATATCCCTCCAAAATGGAGGAGGCCTTCTGTCAGCTTCCACACCAACCTGAGGATTCTGGAATCCATATCAGGAATCTCAGCTTGTAAACATTGACCATGGCTGCATGGGACATCTGTGTTTCTTTAACTTCAATGATGTGCTGAGTAGCATTAGCAGCAGAGTATTTATCCATTCAATTTTTGGCACATGCACACATCTGACATGGAGGAAGGCTTTGACTAAGCAGCACACTGAAAGATTTCCAGGACTTTCCACCCTGTTCATGATTGCATATTTGTGTTTGTCTTTCATCCTTGATGAGAGCTCTCTTGTTCTGATTCAAAGGCTTAATTGTTTCACTACCTTCAGGTACCAAGAGGCTGGAATGCATGAACCCTAATCAGCTTGGTCGACGAAAGATTGTTGAAGGGATTCAGTATCCTTTTGGTGTTACAAGCTATGGGAAGAATTTATACTATACAGACTGGAGAAGGTATAGTATCTGCTAAAGAAATTATGGAGTATTTTAATCTTTTTTTTTTCTCCCTCTAGAATCTGAAGGATATACTGCATTTCTCATGCCTGTCCTCTCACATTCCTGTTTTGTTGCTTTCCTGGCAATAGCTGATGCAGGGTGGAGTGGATATGTAGAGTTGACCTATTGATGCTGCCTGGGTTTTCTGAGTTTTCACTTTTTAGCAGAGTGATTTGTCCTTGAAGAAAATGCTTTTAACACTGGACATTCTTGGGAAAGGAGTGGGCAGTAACTTGTTCCTCTATAGCAGCTTCATTGTAGAGGGCATTCATCACTCTTGGCTTTCTCTGCCCTATATTATATGAATGTTCAATCAAAAATAATGGGGGGGAAAGTGTTCAGTATCTTGATGACACTTTCTTTATTGCAAATGCTCTAAAATGTTGCCATATGAACAAGACTTAGAGGTTTACTTTAACTTCTGGGGAAAATCCAGTCTCTGTATTTTAAAATAAGTATTTTTACTTGATGTAAATGGTTTTATGGGCTCTATCAGCAAACTCTTATCCAAATGCCTCAATCAATTGCAGCAGCAGTAGCTATTAGTGTGTGAGGATTTCCAAGTTAGAAACTAACATCTGGGAAGTGCTATTCTAGAACAGACTTGAGGAACAGCGTGCTACAGGTCTGTCACTTGCCTGCCCTTTTATACTTAGGAAGGAAGATTGCTTATGACTAGCTATATTCCTTCTGGAGATCAGGCTCCACCTGAAACATGTTGTCCATAGTTGCTGTGCTTAGTAGCTGCAATGTCAGCTGTATCACAATACTTGTTGGAGGGGCAGAATGTGAAAAGTGTTCCAAAACTACCAACATATCCATCCTTCCTGTAGAGGGACATTGTCCTGTGTTGGAAGTACCTTCAAAATTATTAAGGTGTCTCCCTGATAAATTTCTTAGCTGCCTAGAGTGAAGGTCATAACACACTAGGTTTGTCAGGAAAGGTGATGGATCTTGGGGGATTTTACTTCTGGTATCTCTTCCTGATTGTGAAAAAGAAGCAACTGCAAGTTTTCTTCACTTTTGGTTTTGTTTTGGTTTTTTGACTGGTTGGTTGGGATTTTTGTTGGTTTTTTGGGCAGGATTTTGTTGTGTTCTGTTCTCCCCTATATTTTCGCCTTCATCTCACTTCTGTATATTTTCTTCCACATATGGCAGGGATGCTGTTGTAGCAGTGGATCGCACAATCTCATTAGAAAACGATAACTTCCAGCCTCACAAGCGCTCACGACTGTACGGAATCACCACAGCCTTTGCTCAGTGCCCAGGAGGTAATCCAGATGATTCTTGAGTTTTTCTGAGAATCCCAGTGGCCTCGAGTCTCACCTGGCACCTTCTGCCAAAGGCTTCAGGACAGATGACAAATTAGGGAAAACAGAGTCCCTCCTGTAGATGGTTTCTGGTCTCAGCTCTTCCTCGCTTCCTCGCTGGGAAAAGTTGTGGCACTGGAGAGATCTTGGTGGGTCCGGTGCAGACTCATCCGGAGCCCCAACTCCCCCGGGTCTTCAGTTTGGGGAGGTTTGAACAGTTCCAAAAAGAGGCGGAAAAAAGGAAAAAAAGAAATCTGAAGCTGCTCAGCCCTAAGCTACACTAACTAGCTACAAAGCAAAGCAAAGTTGAAGTGAGTGCAGAAAAAAACCAAACCTTGCTGTCTGTGTGCCGGCAACTCCCACTCTTCAAGGCCAATCCGAGAGGTTTCTGAAAACAAACTGTGCATTTCTCTCCCCATTTTACTCTCAGGTCCAAATTAAAGGTACAGAGTGTAATATCCAACATAAACCCAACAGACGATTGGGGATACATCGTAATGTCACCCCAGGACACAGCTGTGCAACACCTTACTGTATAAATGAATTTAGTAGCAGCTCCCATTTATAAGCTGCCAACTGATTTGGGTAGCGAAGATTTGGGTTAGTGCTTAGATTTCTGTTTAGTAGGAAATTAAAAGCCACGCAATTTCTTTTCCATAAAAGCAATTGTTGTAGTTGCCACACGAAACCAGAACTGGAAGGGGAGAAGGGGCCTGTTCTATCCTTTGTGAGAGGATGTGTGTGATTAGGAGGAGCATCTGACCTGTCAAAAATGCTAATATATCGTCTTCTAAATTGAATGCTGTATTCATGGCTTGGACCTTATTCACTTATTAAGTTTAAGCCACAGAAATATTATGGTCTTCCAGATGTCCTTAATGAGATCCAGTGCTTTTCAAAATGGAATGTTCAGAAAACAGCAGGTGGTAGAGTGGCTGGATGGAGCTGGCCCTCCTGCTCTGTTGGATGTTAAGTTTTTCAGATATGCTATTGAAAGAAGGAAGAGAGGAAGCTGATACCCTTGAAATATAATTTGATTTTCATGAAGCAGTATCATTGTGCAGTTATGTCATTCTTAGCAAATCACAGGAGAAGCATTCGCTGTTTTTTATTACAATATGGCTGGAATTATAGGAGTTATGCTGTTTTTACTTTGGGACTAAAAAAACCCTTAGGATAGTTTCTCTTCAAATTACTCAATATATGCAATAAAAATAATTTGGTGGAAGTTTTGGCTCAGAGCTTAAAAACACGTACTGATGTTTAGTTAAGAAATCAGTTATATTGTTATTACTAGTTAAGTCACAGAACCATTTTGGTAGGCAGTGTAAAATTAAACAACGTTGTGTGCTCTGAGGTATGCTTATACCTATAATATTCGCAACCTTGGTGTTATTTCTTTCTGTGTCTTATGTCTGTTTCAAGTGGTTTTCTGGATGGATGCCTTTCCTCTCTGATCCACTGCTTCTGGCACTGATTTCTTTCATTTTACTCTTTAATGTTAACACTTCCCCAATCACCCAATTTCTTTGTGTGCGTTTGTTTTCATGGATCATTCCTCTGTCTTTGTTGGTATCTGAGGATGATGTTCTGAAGCATTTGGACTTTGTCCCCACATTGCACTTCTCTATTTACTCACTCACTTCTCTTCATTCTAGTATCTGTGACCATGTGGCCAGTTTTATGAAGGGTATTTTAGGAATACCCACTTGACTCATTTTGCTGCTTTCACTCTGATATCTTGATCTTTCTTTCATGTGAATTTCTTTCAAGTTGACACAAGGGATAGGGTGACTCTTATCTCCCCAAAGCAATGTTTTCTTCCACTCCTAATCTCATTATGGCTTGTTTCTCTAGTGTAGCCATAAATCCTAACATCTCTTGTACGTGTCTGTTTCAGATTTTATTGTGGGTTTGCATTTATTTTCTCTGAGGTTTTGCATCTCTGTTTTTTTTTTCCAGGACACAACTACTGTACGGTGAATAATGGTGGTTGTACTCACCTCTGCCTGGCTACCCCAGGAGGCCGTACCTGCCGCTGCCCTGACAACACAGTTGGAGTAGATTGTATAGAAAGAAACTGAGCATTAAAATAAGCTTTAGAGCAGCAGACACCTTTTGGAAATGTGCTGTAAACAAGTCACTCCTATCAACACAGTCAGGCCCTAAAGATAAGTGCTGCATGCTGCTGACAGCAAGCCACAATGCACATGTGCAGACACACACACACACATGCTGTTTTTGTAGCAGTTAAGTAAGACAGAGCTGCCCAGGTTAGATCCAACTTCACCTTATTCCTTGTAATATTATCTGTTTGCTTTTAAAGGTAAATGTGGAGGCCTTAGTTGCGTCTGCCCCAGACAAGGAGGATGTGTCTCTTGGCAAAATTGAAGTAACAAAACACAGAACAGAGTAAAAAGAGTGGAACTACTCAAATCCTGAGACTGAATTGTACCTTGGAGTGTGCAGCAGTCTTCTGCAGAAGTGGTGTGCTTAGCCCGTCAGATACGTGGCTGGGCTTATCTCAAGCTGAGGAACAATCAGGTTGGTCCCAAGGATGAACAGATGAGGGGGAACACCCAGGAACAGCACATATTTAGTGCCCAGCCACATTCCTTCTCACTACCAGTCCTTTCACTTCAAAACTTGAATCTCAACTTTTGACTTCTGTACTACAGAAGTACTTTATCCAGGATTTGTAAGGAGTATAATTCTCACCCTGCCTCATGTGATCCTTTCCTACACTACATGGTTTGTTATAGATAATCAACACTGTTTAGTGGATATATTTGAAGTTTTTATTAGATTTTACGAGATTGATCTTTCTTCTGTTTGAGGTGGATTCTTGAGTAGTTCCCTAAAAACCACTAAACAAAGTTTAGATATTTTGAACAATTGCTGATAGGTTGTCAAAGAATGGATGTTGATTCATTGGGAGACAAGTGCTTTTGAAGAGATAGTCACATTTGTTTTCTGAGAGGTTTTAAAATAGTATTTCTATGTTTGATTCTATAAGCCTCGAAGCGATCTCTGAATTCTATTTTAGCAATCTTGCTTTTTTTAGCAAACCATGCCATGGCTTTTTGTAGTCCATAAGAAACCATGGCAGTTAAAATCTGATTTTCAGAAAGCTCACTTCTGGTTTGGTGCTTAAAAGAAGAAAATACAGTGGTGCCCCATTTTTGTGCCAGTATTCAGTAACAGCAAAAACAGTGTTCTGAAAATAAAGGTGAAGTTGATGTTTTCATCATCACCAGTAAGTTTGGAGAGGGTAAATCCAAGTGCATACTTATATGTAAAATTAGCAGTACAAATCTGGGAGTGAAGTTTGGTTTCCCCGCTGTGTGTTGGGAAGGAAGCTTGTCTGCAAACCAACCTGTGGCAGAGCAAAACAGGGCTTTTGAGGCTCCTGCCAGAGCACATTTCACTGTTATGATCAGAGCAGTAAGCTAACATCCCCATTTCCTCACTCCCTCTTCAGACACAATGGTGAGAGTTTTAAACAGAGCCAATTCTGAGTCTTAACTGTGTGACATCTTCCTCTTTAATTGTATATTTATCATAAAATAACTAAACATATAAACATTTTAAAGACCTTTTTGTATAACTCTTTATAACTTTTAATTCATTCTATTCATACACTTAATCAGGTATGTCTTACTGTAAATATCAAAATTTTGTTGAAATGAAGGTGCTTGATAACTCTTTCTCCAGAAATATTCACATATCTGGTGAAATATTAAAGTTTACACTCTGTACAGGTATCTACAGTACAGTCAATAAAAATGGTTGGTTTTTATTTTCTATAAAAAAGAATGTCATGCCTGCAGAAGGAAGTGATATGTGGTGTCTCAAATATATTTCCTTGTTGCCTTCTGGGTTTTAGCTAACTCAAGTGGTGGGACTTCTCTTCCAAGCTGCAGCATTATAGAGGGGAAAAAGCTGCTGCTGGGGTTTTGTATTCTGGAAGCAGTAGGATACTTCAAAACAAATACACAAGAGTGCTTGAAGAGCACAGGGCTTTTCCTGTTTTGGCTCAATCTTTTTGCTGGTTGTAAATTCTTGTTTACCTTTGTCAAGTAAGCATAATTCAGTTATCCCACACTTCAGACTTCTAACAGCGAAAATATAGAACAAGGACAAGAATAAAAAGGGATAGAATTTATCCCTATGCTCAAAAATGCCCCGCTACTGGGTTTCTCAATGATAGGGTGCTTAGCAAGGAGAATACTACTGGGATCCAAAGAGTGACATTTGGAGTTACAGCAGGAGATTTTTGGTGATCTGTTCTGAGGACTGCACGTGGAATTGGATTGTATACATTGATTTTTATTTTTTTTAATTTGAATTAGCACAATGTTCTATTCATGCATTATGATGGTTGTTATTTTACTAAACACTAGTCAGCTAATTCTATGCAAATCAATCAGCAATGACAAAGATGTCAAGGAAAATATACCTCAGCAGAACTTCTAGTGTTGATGAGTGAGTTTCTGAGTAGTCTGTAGCACAAAGAGAGAAACAATACTGCTGTGGACTGAGTTTTCAGACTGGAGAACTCAGGTATCCTATCTGGGAGTAGGTAGCACTAAACGAGGGGAAGCTTCAGTAGATCCCTCTCAGTAGTGTAGATGTGACAGTTTGCAAAACTACAAAGTTTGCACAACTTCAGCATTCCAGTCCCTAGAAATGAGGAACTTTTAAAAAGTTCTAGCACAATGATTTTTTTCTCAGCTAATGCTTGTTGCTAACTTCAACTGTTGCAGCTCAATGCCAATGTGCAGCAAGGGCAAAGCTGTTCCCTCAGGGAAGGGAAGCTGGTAGAAGCTGTGCCTTTTCCAGCCATGGACCAGTCCCACTGTACCCTAAGTGACAGTGCCAGTGAGGGTAGCTGGGTTCAGCCCAGGGACCAGAACACCAAGCAAATCTGCAGTGGAAAGAGTAGGTCTGATGTCAAGCTGGGAAACTGAGTCAGGATCATGGATCATAATCAGGTTTGGGCATAGTGATCAGGATCAGTGATTGCCAGCCAAGTGCACAGTGGTGGGGCAGGCCCACAGCCACACTCGGAAGTTGGCCAGCACCTGAATCAATGGGGATCCTAGCTGAGGTACAGCTTAGGCAAGGACCAGGGTGAGAGCCCCAGCTTTAAAGCAGCCTTTAACAGCAGAGAAAAAGGGTTGCCTTTGCTGAGGACCCCCAAAAGAGCTGTTTGAGGATGAGCCTCTGCTGGAGATCCCTCAAGTTTTCTTCACACCTTTTGTTAACTGGCTGGCCTTGAACAGCGAGCTAAGCTGCTAGTGCTTGGGTGGCCTCTGTGTGCTGTTCTTGTAGCTGTTTGCTTTCTCATTGAATTTTGCTAAATTTTTGGCCTCTAAAATGATCAGTGGTGTTGAGTTCCTTATTTTAATCACAGTTGAGCCAGGAATGTCAGCTTTTGATGACATATTTAGCATTAGCCACTTGAGGATATTCTTCCTGTGTCTATCATGTTTTTTCACTTCAAAGTTCACAAGTATTTCGGATGCTGAAAATGTGAATTTTCGGTTTCTTTCTTCTAATCCTAGAGAGTTAATGGTATTTTTCCATAAGACAGGGTTTTCTTCTGCTGACCTGGGTCTAATTCACCTACTCTGTCCTTTTGCTAACTATTGCCTGTTCAACTGTTCTAGACTCACCTCAGGAGCAAGTAAATTTCAGATATATTTTTACATTATGTTTGAGGTTAAAGAGATAATGGAAAATATGATGTTTTATTTAATTATTAATAATATTTTTTTATTATTGTAATAGTCTGGGATTGGTAGTCATACCAGTCTCTGGTTGAAGAAAAGATTCTGTGTAACTGCAGTTCATAGGTTTTTTGTTACAAGAAGCTGTAGATTCCCAGGTTTTCCAGGAATGAAGAACAATGTTTAAACAAATGACTAAATACTTCCTAGAGCTATTCCAGAGGTAAGTTGGATGTTTTCTTAAATGTGTCCATTCAGATCTTCTGGCACACACAAAAATACTTACTGGTAAGATTATTAATGATGTTTACCAATCTTGTAATAAGTAGCAAAAAAGCGAAACTACTGAAAGTAGAAGTGGCTTCCTTATGACTTAATTGGATGATTTGGCTACCTTTCCATCTGAAGGGTGTTTGAAAACCCCAACTTTGCTCACTTTTTAACTTGCAAATAACCTTCCTCATGGTGGAAATCCAGTGTGGCTTTCTGAAGCTCAGCATCCTGACCAGTGTGTTGTTTCAGGCTGACAAACTGCTTACTCTGCAGTTATCCACTTGCACAGTTTTGTCACAACATATTAGATTTTTAACTTGCTGCCATATGATTAAGAATGACAGGTGATTACTAGAGGATAATGGCCTCTCCATGGCAGTGTCACAGTGCATCAGTTTAACCTATGGTTAAATGCAAACTGGGGGGTTTTGTGTAGTATTTAATAGTGTATTCTTGGAGACTTTGCTGGGGAAGGAAAAAAAAGCCAACAGGATGTGAAATACATATGGCTGTAGGGAATACAGTTGTGAGAAGCTCCCTGCTTGGCCTGTCTGTAGGAATGAAATATTACCTCCAGAACCTGAATCCCGGGCTGGGGATGTGGCAGGAGATTGTTTGTGAACTGATTGAATCACTTTCTTTGTTTAAATTCCACTCTAATTGAAGTCTGTCCTTTATCTTATTTATAAGATAAAGCAGTAAAATTGGTGAAAGGTCAGTATATTGCATCCTACAAATGTACATATTGATGAGTCTGGAGCTTTGCTTGATGAACAAAAGGCTTGGCTGGCAGTGGAATGTAGTGAGTGATCTTCCCTGCTGCTTTGTGGCAAAGCAGATGGGGCTGCAGTAACTTAATGGGGTTTTGACCAGAAGGATTCTGGAGCTGATGAATGCGGACAAACTGCCATTCCCACAAATAACCAGGATGCTGTTTCAGCCTTTGGCTTCTTAGTCTTCAGTATGCACCAGAATCCATTTGGTTTGTAGTGGTGTTGCTCACTCCAAGCAGGCAGTGTTTCCTACTCGATGGGGTGTCTGGAACACACAGGAAGCACATGAGGAGCTGTGTAGTGCAGGGCCTTTGACATGAGGAAAATGCTTGGTTGTACAGATGTCAGTGGGTCATGGCATGTGGTGCCTCTGGATCTCAGCCAGTAACTTGCACAGCAGCAATAGGGAAATCTTCCCAGGAACTTCCCAGGGTTATAGTGAAAGGGAAAATGTGGAAGGCAACTGAAGGTTTTATGGCAGTGGATGCAGAAGTGTGTGAAGTTTGGGAGGTGGGGTAAGCAATTAGCAAGGTGATGGTTGTACTGTATATTTGAGGTCTTCAGTCAGTTCAGCAGTGGTGCTGGGTGGGAAACTAAGCTGCAGAGTAACTGTGTTACACTGGATTTCAGAAACCTTTCCAGTCTCTTCCTTTCCCACTAGAACCATACTATCCCAGACACTTCAGGCACTGTTGATTCCAGATCCTGTTCTGTTTGAGGCAAAACCCAAGAGCAGGGGGTTTTGTTTTTTGCATCTCTGTTCCCTGCTTTATGCAGATAAGACACCTAACCAGATAAGCCAGAAGACAGTAATAGTCCATCCAGCTCCCAACCAGAGGGAGAGCATTCTGCTGGGCATAATTTCCTGCATTTCTGACGGCCCCAGATACCCTGGTGAGCCACTGCTGACATTTCATGGTGCAGCTGCTCTCTCAAATTGGTACTCCCAACTGCAACACCTTTTCCAGCGCTAGATCCTCTAGCTATGGCTTTCTGTGCACAGTAACTGTACAGCAAGTGTGTTACAGGGACCTCCTTTAATACTAAATAGCAACAAAGTGCTAGTTTGCTAAGAAGCTAGTAAACCTATCCAGCAGCTTGAATCCAGAGGTCCCTGTTGATGCATTTGTAAGCATGAGATTTATCCCCTTGGTTGTATTACAGGCTGTCTTATTAGTGATTAACATTTGAGAAAATGTATCTCATGTATTTTTAAGTGATTGCACTGTAATTAATAATTTATTTTTAGTAGTCTGTTGTAATTTCAAACATACACATATGGGAGATGGCAAACCACGTGTTTCATCCTATTCTAGGCAGAGTATCCTTCTAGGCTTTTGCTTCCCAAGTGACAATGCAACCATGTCACTGATTTCTTCAAAGCAGTAAACGGCTGACATACTTCAATCAATTTTTGTACTTATATGGCTTGTTACTAGATTTCTGTGCTGACAGGCCACACTGGCATTTTTATCTGACCTTGACCTGGAGAACCCATAGGTTTTGCTTTATAGGCATTTCAGCCTAAATTCTGGCATATCTGCTAGATTCTGTACTGTTACACTCAACTAATAAGTCAGAGGTTGATGTCTGATATGCTCTCTTGTATCTGTTAAATAAAGTGTGTTTTGACCTGGGCCAAAAACATTTGGCATGATCTGTCTCCTCCAGACAGATGTGTCTGTGCTCTGTCACGGCAGGAAAACGTTCAGTAATGACAGATGTCTGTGGTCTTCTTGTGCTTTACCCTCGCTGCCTGTGATACCCGTCCCTCTGCTAGGTTTTACTGGTTAATTTTATGGACCTCAAGCCTGGAATTTGCCAGTAAAGATGTTTTTAATGTTACCCATTGATTAAAACAGAAAGGAGGAAATTGCTTCTCTTGTGGGATTTATGTGCTCCCTGTGAAAGTTCAATCCTCACTGGGTGTTCCCTGGAATCCAGACTTTTCAAGGATAACTTGGTGGTACTCATTTTTGTCTGTCTGTTTCCTAGTTTGTCTGCTAGATTGACTGCCTGTGAGAAATGACATTAGGGTCTGAAAACCTCTGTAAACTGTACATTTGCCCTGAAATAATATTCTATTACTAGAGGAGCAAGAAAATTTAGCTTCATTTTCATTCTCCGGTGGTGTGACAAATTTATGTTCCTGCAGTTATGCAATTCTTATTTCTTTCATTTTGAGCTTGGTTTTTACTTTAATGAAGAATCGTAAAAGGAGAATGAGCATGTTCTTATATAAAAAACCCTCCTTCAGACATTGTTTTAATAAATAACAAATGTACAGCAGTTAAGAAACACACAGGAAGAGTTTCTTTCACAGATTTTCATCCAGAATAATTTTTTCTTCTAGAACCACAGCTTTTTACACATGGCCCTCAATAACCTTGGCTCCAAACAGCAAATAAAATGACCAACACACATGATACTATTTCTCAAGTTTGTTAACTATATGGATTCTTAGAAAATTCATAGAGAGGTTTGGACTGTAAGGAAGCTCTGGAGCACGTCAAGTCTTCAGCTCAAAGCTGGTACAACTTCCATGTAAAAGCAGATTACTTAGGATCTTGTCCAGTCAGCTTCTGAAATCCCCAAAATGGAGATGCAACAGCTTCTCTGGACAACATCTCAGCCCTGAACCACTTCAGTGTTGAAGTAATGTCCAATGGGAATTTCCTTTAATGTCATTTCCCAAAAGGGTTTGGTTCTCAGCCCTTTCTTTAGGTGTAGAAGACTTACACTAAACTTTCCTTTAGGGAGTATGTGTGTTGGAAGCTGGGATGGTTGGTATCTTGTCTTTTCCTGGTCATTCTGAAAGTATCTTATTCTTCATGGCTCTTGTCATTTCTTTCTTGTAGGAGCCCTATTCCAGCACACAAACTAGCTATTCGTGAATTTTCTAGTCCTGGTTTGAATTCTTAGAGCTAATGAATTCTTAGATCTACAACCTCTCTCCCCAGAAAGCCCTTGGACTTTCAGGGAAGCTCTGGAACATGAGAGCTGTATTCATACCCCATGTGAGAGGGGAATTAATCCACCAAAGTGTGACTTTAGAAGGACTGACATGAACTGTTTAAGTGCAGCTGAAAGGCTTTTGGATACAGGAAGGCAGGAGTACTTAGAGGGAGCTTCACTGGGAAGGGTGCTGTGAGACACACAAAGAGGTGTTTCCTTTGAAGTTCTGCTGGGACCTAGACAGGGTCAAACTATTTCACCTGGTCCAACTGGGTATGCACCAGGTGAAATTTGGACCTCGTAGTGATTGACTGTGCAGGAGGGGATATGAGGGTTTCAATGCCACATCTATGGTGAGTAAGACCCCTTCTGGATCTGCTCCTCATTCCTTTTGTGCAATTCACTGAGCAGTGATGGCTAACAGTGTTATTCAGTGTCAAGAGATACTCTGTGCCAAACTGCTGTCTGCTTATAAGTATTTGGCATAAAGCAATACTAGCAGCTTCAAACTTTGAAAATTTCCAAAATTTAGGTGGTTAAAAGCAAGGCTATTAACATAGGTATCAGGTTAGCAGATCACCTGTCAGGCTGCAGTCTTGAATCATGAAGTTCAAGAGCACAGCCCTCAGAATTTGCTGCAGATACATGTGCTGCAAATGCAGGATGAGGGGCTAAGTGTTTTCTCAAAAGATCAGTAGGACAAGAAGGGCCTTCATCGAAATGATTATGTTGAAGTGAAGTCAGGATTAATGTTGTCACAGGAAAAGGATCCTTATGAAACATGTTTAAATTAAAGATTCTGTCATTTCAATTAAGAAAAGGGTACAATATGAACAAAATAATGTTTTAATACAGACATCTGAAGTATAATCATGGGTTTGGAAAACGAAGAACTACTGGTGTATCCCAGAAGGCTGTGCTGGAAATGAGATCTCTTATATTCTGTATCTCTCTGTATCTCGGATTCTGCATTTGTTCTGCTCTGAGTTGTCGTTGGTCTCATGGACTATTTAAAAGACAGTCAGTCCAGTCATGAGATGCCAAAACATTCAGCATCAAAATACTTCTGAGTGCAGTTTACCTTCAGGCAAGTCTCAGAATTTATTCCTTACTGCCAGTGTGTACCATCAAGTTGTAAAACACACCTAATGTTTTAAACTTTAAGTACTCTATTAGTGTAATCAGCTAAATAGCCATCTAAATACAATTTACCCATAATATTGCACATGGCTTAGGTATAATTTTCTTAATGCAAAACTGCCCAGTATCACCTAAATTACAGTAATTTCTTATTCAGCATTTCAGGTAGTTAGATAAGTTAATAATTCTAAAGGGAGAGCCTTCAAGTACAGTTTTCTGTTTGTTTTCATGACTTAAGAAGCTTCCCAGAGTTGTGCAAGAGAACAATGTTTAATTCTTTGTATCTTGGATCAGTGTGCTGCCTTGAACTCCCAAGATGCATCCAGCTGCAGCTGCCTCAAATGGAAAAGAGATTGGACATCAGAGAAGGTTTAGGGGTTTTTTAGGTTGCTTGTAATTGGATCCTACAACCCTATTGCTTTGCTGTGCAGTCTCCTTACAGTGCTCAAATGGCTGTAATTCTAGTGGTTTGGAGAAGAAAAAGAAAATAAAATTGAAGTTATTCTGTAGAAAATGTTACTTTGAATTAATCTTGTTGCCAGGCAGCTGTTGAATGGTTTCAAGTGCACTAAGTTACAAGCTCCAGATGTGTGGGAGAGACTACATGCAACCTTGACTGACATCAGTGAAAACAGCTTGTAGTGGGTGCACTGATTTGTAATACTCTTATAGAATAAGAGTCTGCTTTGTGCTTGTATGTGCAGTATCACAGAGGAAAAGCCTAAAGGGGGCTCTCTTAAATTATGGCTAAACATCCCTGAACTCATGAGTTTCATCACTGACTTGACTTCTTTCACACACAGCATAGGTTGTTCCAAACACCCTCGACACTTGGGCTGATCGAAGAGTCTCAAACACTTTTTAAAAATTCAATTTTAAATCACTCCATCCCCCATTTTGATAGTAGTAAAGATGATAGTTTGGTTTTTTTCCACCACAAAACCATACTTTGAAACTTGCCATGCAAACAGTAAAACTGAGCTCGAGTCACGTTTTCTAATAATTTCACTGCCATTTTCTATGTAGATGAGTTTTAATGCTCCTGTTCTGTTGCTTATCTCTTGCTTAAATGAAGTCTTTGAAGTGTATTAATTCAGCAAGTAAGGAGTTAGTGTGCTGTGGTTTTCTTGCTAGTGAATAACTGAGGCCCCCTGGTGCCTTATTTATTAGCAGATCTGGGAACAGAGCAAAGCATTGCAGTTTTCTGTTTGTCCTTGTGTTTAATTATACGGGTAAAACAGATAATGCTCTTTGCCACTACACATTTAAGCCTGGACCCCATATTTCTTCCACACTCTCATAACTTTTCCTTTTCTTGCAGCTTTCCTCTCAGCTGCTCTGCAGTAGCTCTCAGAGGAGAGGTAAAACACCACAAGTACCAAGCTGCACAACACACACAGGAAGGGTTTCATTTTTCTTGAGTACCAAGTGAAGTACTTTTATGGTGACTTTATGGTGCTTTGGTGCTTGCTGAGTTGGACAGTGGTGCTGGTTTTGGCCCTCTGGACTTTGCATTACTCTCCTTTTTGTTCTCCCCCTTATTTTTAGAGAAGATACTTTGCATTGCTTAGAGCCTGGCTCACATTTCCTTGGTTGCAGTTAAGGTGCTCTGTAGTTCGTTGCTTCTGTTTATGCAAGAATCCTCATCAAAGACTTCATCTTTTCCCATTTAAAAGACCAGAGATCAAAAGTAAGGCTTGAAAAGCCAAAACTCTCTTGAAAATAACTTACCCAAAATATCAGCAAAAGCTGTAAGCACAAGAATTCAGCGAGTCTGAAGGTTATTTTTTGATTAATGCAGCTGTGGTTACAGCTCAGGTAACCAGACACCATCTAGTGGCAGAAGATCAAAAATAATCTGATTACAATCATGTTGATCCCTCCTCTGGGGTTTATTCAAATGCTCACAGTGCTCAGACTCTTTCTGAAGATCTTTGTGTTCACAGACAAAAATTTGCTTGTTGTACGAACTTAAAAGCTCAGGAAATTAAATGTCAGCTTCCTGTCAAATAGTCTATTAGTAATTTGCAGCCCTCAAGAGGGTATTTACGATTTGAAATAATTTTCTAATACATGTGATCAATGAGATTCTTGATTAGGAGTAGTCTGATGTGTGGGATTCAGGACAGCATTTAAAACCAGTTGGCTCCTAAGTGTGCATGGGATTTTTATTTGGCTGCTGGTTGGGTACTGGGTTTGGTGTGGGGTTTGGGGTTTTTTCTTTTGTCTGCCCTGATTTAAAAACATGAACTATTTGAGTGCAGTATTTAGACCACCTGGCAAGGAAAGTACTGCTTAGTATTTGCAACACATGTTTTGCCTAATATTTGCTTAAAACTTCATGTATTAGTTGTTCTGAGGTTATTGGAGAGTGCAGTGTCTTAAAAAAGCAAAAGACAATTCAGTTTATTTTGGATACGGTTTATGCAAACAAGAATTTGTTAAGGCTTTATAGTGCTATTTGCCTGCTTTTTGTAAACAAGATACTGCTTGCCTTTTTTTTTTTTTTTTTTTTTTTTTACTTGCTTGTACACTGCAAAAGCAATATTGAGTAACTAATTTTCTGTTGGCTAGCACAGCATGGTGGATGAGTTGTGGAGGTTCTTGGCTGATAGTATAGATTCCTTGTCTTGGTCCCTTCTTGGCATAATAAAGCCTAACTTAAAAATAAAGAACAAATCTCAGCCTTCATTATTCAGAGTTGTTATGTACTGCTAGTAGTTACTAAAGATGAGAACAGTAATTGGTACTTTCTTCTCTTGAGGTCTCAGGCATAAATATTTGTCAAAATAAGGTAAAACTGAAGAATAGTAAAATTGAAACTCATCCCTTTCCTCTCTAAAATACATATATCTTGCAAGCACAGATACAAAGTCTATGCCTCTCTCGCTGGACCTGTCTCCCAGCATGAACAGATGTCACCTGTTAGCAATGCATTTCCTTTATTTTGTTGCATGACAGTCCTTTTCTCTTCAAGACCTAAGTGAAAGGCAAGGTCACTGCTTGGAAGCCTAAATGTCTTAAATAGGCATTTAATAGCAGAGCTGCTGAGAACAAAAAAAGAGCTGTCCCAAAGAACAGACCAGCTAATTTACAGCATCCAAACAGGGAAGTGCAATTTAGGAACTGTGAACTCCAGTCCAAATTCCATGTTTGAAGAGGGGCTGAAATTTGAAACTTCACAGCTGGATCTCATTCTCTTTTATGAAAAGACCCTCGTCTTTTACCAGAGCTTTAGGCTATGCACGGAAAACTTGAGACATGAACTTCTGTCTTGAAGTGTTAGGCAGGTTATGCACATAAAAGGAGAAGAAATGAGAGATCTTGCATCAACAATCCTCTATGAGAAATCCCAGTAGATGTAGTCCTGCTTTATCCAGGGTCTCTAACAAACCACATATAAAGTTGAGATCCTTGTGACTAGTGAAGTAAATTTAAAACCTTTACTTAGTATAGCTCAAGTATAACTTTATTTTTAAAATCCTAAGCCTTAAAATACAGCTTCTACCTTCCTTTATACAGGAGACAAGAATGGTTTAATCAGTTCCGTTCGCACTAGGAACAAAATGTCTGTAGCATCAAGTATTAAACATCCCAATGCTGCTGCTCCCTTACTTTTTCCTGAGGCACCTGTGAAAGCCCATCCTCAGCCAGTCCATATGGGACCACCCAGGGGCCACATCAGCACTGCACCCAGGCTTGCTGCCAGCACTTTGAGTGACCTTTTCTACATTCTTAAGAAGTATCAATACACCAGCAGCCTTACACAGCTGCAGGTTTTCACACACACAACCACCACCCTCTCTCTTTCCAGCTCAACATCAGGAAGCTTGCCCTAAACCCATCCTCCCTTCATAATCTTGCTGGCAGCTGCCTGGTTTTGTGCAGCTCTTGCAAGTTGTCTTTGATGCTGCTTTTGGCTGAGAAGCTCAATGAGCAGACTGATCTGATTAAATTGCTGGCAATCCCTGTTATTTGAAAGACCTCAGATTTGTGGGAAGCTGTGATTTATTAGAGCTAACAGCTCTGGGGAAAGAGTTTTAAAGCACAGGTGTGAAATACAAGTAACATACTTCAATTATGGATTAAAAGTAGCCTCTCTGAATTTAAGAGAATTAGCAGCTACTGAGCAGAAGTTGTTAGAGAGAAGGGTTTGGTGCTTAGTGCCTGTTAGAGTTAGAGGTCAGGAGGTCATCACGTGGGTTAAAGTTTCCTAGCATTTGTTGGAGGTTGGATAAGGATCTGTCTGATTCCTCTGCTTTGCTCTGTGATCTCCTTTGGGTGCATTTTCTGCTTGAATGGTGTTCAAGCAGAATTGCAAGCTGTGCATGGTGAAACTTTTACAGGCTCGAAAGAAATAATTGGCAGTTTCAGAAATATTATGTGTCTTAGTTCTTATGCAAGTCAAGTGAGGAAGAGAGTGCTGAGCATCCCACATTTAAAGCTTAAACACAAAGCTCTGCATTCAAACCTTTTCTGTTGATAATTTTGAGACAGAAAGACAATGTGACTTGCTTATTTATTTTGCTTTAAAAGTGGGAAAATAATAGCTCCTCACCCCATGGGTTTGTTGCCAGGATCAGCTTTAGACCATGAGTATGAGAAGGGTTACAGAAATGCCATTTGTCAGAACCAGGGTAGATGCAGCCTTGGTCTAACATGAGGAGATGCAGGAGGAGAAAGGCTGCATTGATCTGCCCACGATGGCTGCTCCACTGGCAGTGACAGTCAGGAGCCAGAGCTCTGCTCCCTACTCAAGTCTGTCTGTTCCTCACTTAGACCCAAGAGACCCCCGAATGAACAAGCTCTCACACAGGTTGTGGGGTTAAGTCCAGACTCATGAAGATGGAGAAGCAGGAGATGGGAAATTTTTGGCCCCCTGTGCATTTTAAACAAATGGAACTCTTTACAGCCCTTCTCTAAACTAATGATTGCGAAAAGGCTTTGTCACCATGCTTTTGCTGCCTAGAAAAAGGTTCTCAAACCAAGGTAATGAGGAGCTTTTCTGACGGCATTTGGTTTAAATTCTGGCCCATATGTATATGCATGTGAGATAAATATATCAGAAAAATTGCAGCACCATCCATGGAGGGTTACAGGCTTAAACAAGATGTGGGATGGGTAGGTGAGCCTGAACAGCAAGCTGGAGCTGGGCCACATGAACAGAACCTAGGTAAAAATTGTGTCCCTTGTCCTCGGTGCTTACCTCTGTTACTGGGTTGGAGTTAGCAGGATGTGTTAGGGAACGGCATTCTTTGAAATTGTACCAGTGGTGGATTTAGTGACTTGCAAGAGGAAAGCTTTTCTGAGATAACCTGGGAGACAGTGTGAAAGTGCAGGAAGAGAAGTAGAAAATCAGCCTTTTGCTAGGTTAGAACTAGTCTCTGAAAGTTTTTGAAGCAGGGACAAGAAATATATAGTAGAGCCAACAGGAAGTTTTAGAAATACATTACGTAAAGAACTGCTAAACAATAATCATCCCATACTTCACTACAATCCCCAGCTAGTGGCCTGGGATCCTTGATTGATGAAAAACTAAGTTGCAAAATCAGCTGAAACAAAATGTCAAGACCTTTTGTAAAGAATTGTCTACTTTTATTCCAAAGAAAGTTGATAGAGTTCTGCACTATTGCATGTTTTCACCACATATTTAAGCTGGTGGGATAATTAACATTTCTTTTATACTTTCAACTCTAAAATCTGCTAACTAGCAAACAAAAAGCAAAGAGGGTGAATTTTAGTCAGAGAAGAAATATTTAAAGTGCTCTGCAAGGGCATATTCACACTGATAAATCAGGGAACAGAATCGGATGTAATGTGTTGTCTTACTGCAACACTTGCTTTTCATGGGATGTTCATCTCTGAATTTTGGGGAGTGTCTTTAAGTACCCCCAAATATGTAATATGTTGTCTGGTTTCTCAGGCCAGCATAGCATCAGAGTAAAACATAGCATTCTCAAGTCTCCAAAAAATGTGTCATGGTTAAAATGTTACAGTGTATTTAGCTAATATGTTTTCTACACCTAGTGCAGGGCCTGAAAATAAGAGTAGAGGTAGAACAGCTTTGATGGTGCTGTGTTAGACAAGGAGCCCTTCTTCAGCTGAAGATGTGCCCTAGTGTCTGCTTTTTCCTTCCTTCTCTCCTTCCCCCAAGTTGGCTTGTGTTGGTTTTGTACAGTGGCTGAGGGGTCCTGCTCCTGAGGAAGCTGATGGCCACAGCTGTGGTTTGCCCAAAAGGACCAGAGTCACTTTAAAATTTGGATTCGTCTCGCAGATCAACAGCCCAGCTGGCTGCTTAACCTTGGGAAGGGGGGGCTGAGCTCCAGAGAGCAGCAGGTTCTGTCCTTCAAGGTCTCTGCTCAGACACAGACTGCGCCCTGCCTGCGGCAGGAGGGACTGCTGGTCCGGGCAGAGCTCTCCGTGGGACGGACAGCCAATTTGGGAACAGAGCAGCGCTGAGAATCGATGCTGCTGTTCATCCGGCTGAGGGAAACACCCCCATCAGGCCGAAGGTGCTGCGGGACCATGCCCGGGGAGAGCACGAGCAAAGCCTTTTCTCCAGGCTTCACCCAGACACCGAGAGGTAAAGTTGGCTCCAATTTGGGAGCCTGAACCCAGCAAGCTGTGGGGAGCTTGTCCCCTGGCACTGTGTCCGGGAGGGAGCAGCACGTACCGCTAGGTGGTAGCGCACGGACACAGAATAATCCCTTCTCCACAGCCGGGGTCTGCTCAAACCTGGGGCCGGGGCAGCCGAGGGGAGCCTGGAGCGGGGAGAAGCTGGGCAGGCTTTGCACCCGCAGAACTTCTGCTGATTCCTCGGCCACGAGGGAATGTAGCTTTGCACGTTCCCTGCAGAGCCTGTGGTGATTGTGAATTTGAATTGTAACATCAGGAAGTACGGAGGGGTTCAGAAAATAAAATGTTAATATGGAACAAAAAAAAAAACAAAAAAACCCAAAAAAAAAACCAAAAAAAACCACACACCAAACCAACCATGAACAACCAGCTCTGGGAATTAAACCCTTTTCTTCCCATCATCAATAAAAACAAAAAAACATTGAGAAGAACAAAAACACAAGCCATAATCTGGCCAAAGATGCTGATAAGCTACCCCTTAGCACAGCACTGTCCTAAACAGACTTTGTGGGTGATTGCAAAAACGCTGTTCTGAGGAAGCTGCTATCATTTTATTAATCTGTCTTAGAGCTCTCAGCAGCTATCATGCTATCAGGTGACTCTGCATTAAGGCATCAGGCCCTATGCAACCTTTAGTTTATAGGTCCCTGGACAGTGCTGTGCTTCACAAAGATCTCCTGAAAAGCTGAGCAGTAATAGACTTCAGTTCACTTCTGTCAGTAATATATATTGCAGCAATTGCTGTTAGTTTTCTTGAGCAAGGACATTGTGAATAAACCTGAACACTGGCACTCCGAGAGACTCAAACAGAGGCAGAGAGGAGCTCAGGCCTGTGAAAAAAACACTTTGTTCTGCTCTGTACCAGGAACTGCCAGCAGTAATATTGGGACTAGCTAGCGATCCTCTCATTAACTAGCTCCCTGTGGAAACAAAGTTCCAACAAAGCAACCTGTTGTGAATATTGATTCCAGTAAATGCACAACAAACCCCCAAATGTTGATTTTTCTCCTAGCACACTCTCCTACCTGCCAGGCAGTCCATCTGCCTGGCAGCCCCTGCCCCGTCAGGCCATCAGTGTCCTGGGTTACCAACATGTCCCCCAGCCGTGACAGAGCATGGAGAACCTGCCCACCAGCCAGCCAGGCCACAGTGGAGCCACTGGAATGGACTGTGGGAGAAGGTTCAGATCTGTGACTCATCTGAGATCACTGAATCTTTATGCAGAAAAATATACTTTTCTTGTGTTTATCCCCCTATTATTTGTTCCATAGGGGAAATAAAGTCCAAAATCTTCCTTAGGAGAGGAATTGTGGCACCTTTCAGGACTGACCACTGTGATTATCAGGAAGCTGTTGTAATGAATGTTGTCCCACCTTTAGAGAGCCCTCGCCTTTCAAGTCTCCCAAGATTTTCATCCACCTTCCTTTAGCAAGCAGGGATTGTCTGGCTCTTGATGTAGCTGAGACAATTGAATGACAATGTAGTTTAAAAACCCCAAAATATTTGAAAACATCTTCTGGAGGGTCATCACTGGTCCTTGAGCCAGGGCTTGAATAACTCTGAGGTAGCTGGCCTAGCTGTTTTTCCACACCAGTGTTTCAGGGAGAGGTTCCAAATTCTGAGTGTAGTGATTTAAAAGATCTTTCTCATGGAGTCGTTCTGGGCATTACAAACATGCTTAATTAATTAATTAATTAATTGACCCCTTTGTATTTTGTATAATAGCCACAAAATAATGAGGGTAGTTACTAGTACCTTGCAAAATAATGATGAAAGGTTTAATGACAATAATAGGATCATCTAAGTACTTTGAAATAAGGGATGATACAAATTGAGAAATCAGAGATAATTCTGTCTCTGCACTATTGTGCCATTCAATTTCCTTCTCTATGCAAAATAATTTTTATGTATGACATTTTGAAACAGCAATATTTTTAAGCCAAGAACTGAGCTAAGTACATATTTCTAGGCTTAACATTGCATGGACTTTAGCAAATTTGATATAGCATTTAGCAATTGTCTGGGAGCTTAGTACTTGGAGAAATCTTCCAAAACTGAATCAGTTGTCTGCCATTGTAGGCAGCCTTGTTCTATTATCCTTTTAAAGGATTTATCAAGCTTCATCTTAAAACTGATTAAGCCTTTTCCAGTCACTGTTCCTGACTGGAAGTTTGCTCCAGAGCATCACTTTATTGATGGGTAGAAATAATCTCCAAACTCCAGCCTAAATTTGTATGGTTCACTGCCATGTGTTCTTGTGCCAACATTATGCCATTTTTAAGCCTTTCTTTTCCCCTCTTCGTGTCCCTTTCCAGTGTTTTTATAAAAAGCAATCGTATGCCCTCACCCACTTTTTAAAATGAAACAAGATTAGCCGGTTTAGTCTCCTTTTATAAGATAGTTTCAAATCTCCAGCACCTTTCTCTGCATTCCTTCCAACATGAGTTAGGTTATTTCTGAGCATGGGGACCCAGGATGCTGTGCTTTGTCCTGG
The DNA here is from genome assembly GCA_017589585.1 of Phylloscopus whistleri. Taxonomy (NCBI): domain Eukaryota; kingdom Metazoa; phylum Chordata; class Aves; order Passeriformes; family Phylloscopidae; genus Phylloscopus; species Phylloscopus whistleri. Next base: position 3,565,022 of record JADMLD010000090.1, read on the forward strand.
AAAAGCCTCATGCAGGCAGTGCCTCACAGCGTGGCACTCATGTACAGGGTGTTCTCTGAGAGTGCTGCACTGCGTACAAGCTTTTGGCACCTCATCCCTTCATCCATCATCACAGGCATGCCCAGCTCTGTTGAGTGTCCTGTGTCTTTACATTCCTTCTGCTGAGAAAGCAAACTGCAGGGGAAAAAAAATAAATAACTGGGACAAAAAGAAAATTCAGCCTGAGGCGTCTTCCCTTAACCAGGACACAGAAGACAATCCTTTGAGCAGTGTGAGTACAGACTGTAATTTCAGAATTGGTCAAGCCAGAGTAAGAGTGTGTTTTTTTCCCCTGATTAAATCTTTCCATATCCCAGTTCTATAAATACAATGCTAAAATACTAGGTGCAGCCTGTGGTATATATTTGACAAGATTTGAGTTCTTCCAGTTTGGCCAGATGATGTCTGATGCCAATGTTTTCCCAGGAAATTTTGAGGCATGTGGATTGGTAAGCAGTAAAAAATATAACAAAGGGTCCCAGATACCTGCTACACAGTGCAGAATGATCATTTTTGTTCCAGAATTGTTTAAAATGAGAACATTTTAGGCCTACTAATGTTATTTAAGGGGAAAGCCAGATCTGAGTTGTCCCCAAACCTGCTCTAACTTAGCAACCTTCCTGGAACTGGGAAAATGCTTTCTGTATTTGCTGGATTCTCAGTTTGTGACAAAATGGAAGTAGAGTGGAATTCTCACTCATGACAGTGTTTGGAAGTACAGCATAAGTTCTTGTGTTAGAGATGCCCTAGGGTTATATACAGCTACTGCTTTTTTGAACTTAATTCTCATTTTTCCCATTCTGTTAATACCAGTTCGTTCCTCTGGAGTAACTTCTCTTACACTGGTACACAGTCAGAATATATGGATATGGAAAGGACTCCAGAGAGTATTTTTACAAAACAAAAAGCAAATATTTTGTTCAGTTCCATGCTTTTTTCAAGGTAATGTGGCTCAGTCCAAAGCAATTATTAGTAAAATATGGATCCAGAGCCATTTTAGTCCTTGAGTCTATTTTCAGTTCTTTCTATGTATCATCTGTGTTCCAGATTTGCTGCATTTCTTTCTTGATATGTTTTGTTACTTTGTAAAAGTCAATGAAGTGTTAAAAAGATAAAAAAACTGTCTGGATGGTGAAGCTCACAACAGCTAAATAGATCATCTTGATTATTACTTTAAGTAGCTATTGAGCCAGTCAATCTGTTCTGCTGCCTTGCTCTACTGAATAAGGGCTATGCTGGTGTGAGGCTACACTGCCTAAAAGGTAAGCTGTACAGGGACAGGTGTGTAGCTGCATTTTCCTCTGAAAAATTATCTGGAAATTTTGTTCAAGGAAGGCCTTCATTGGTCCACTAATCAGCTAAGAGAAACATAGTCAGCCTGGGAAAAACCACATAGTCCTTATTCCCTGTCTCATTTTTTGCTAAATATTTATTATTAATTATTATTTTTATTTATTTAACCATCACAAGATAACAAAGATGAGTGCAAGTTTTTATCAGAACCCTATTTTCCAGTAGGCTGTACCTAGTGAGAGATGTTATTGCCCCAGTATGTTGCAAACCATATGGAGACAGTGTTGTGTCAAACTACTTTTCTCACCCACCAAGGAAAGTCCCTCAGGAGAAGGGATTTCTTGAGTATGAGGCATATAAAGAACCACTAATCCAGAAAGATTCTGCTGCAAATCCCAGAGTTCAGTTTCAGGATTAGGTGCTCTGCTTGAGATTTTGCCCTCATTTTACATCTCTCTGATTTCTGAAGTCCTTTTCCTTTTTCCTGCCTGCAGCCTCTCAGTCTTCCTCCTGGAATGAGAAAGTAAGAACAAACTCTGTATCTATTCTGTGATGGAAATGCTCAGGATTGCCACAGAGCCTCTACTGTTGCTAATGCTGGGGACAGACATCTCAATTGCCATACACAAGGCTCATGTTCAGTACTTGATCAATAAAAGGATTTGATCACTTAAAGATCTTGACTAAATCATAAGCAGACTCATGCTTTAAAGGTTTATAAATATAATACAGGTAAGTCTTTGCAGACAGGACAGGTTCTAGTCATAAACTTTTAGGCCATACATTTTAGGCCAATAGACTTATTAATCTATGGAGAACAGCACATAAGCATTGTCCTTAATAAAGCCTTATTTCTGTTTTGCTGGATTTACACATTCAAATTTTATGTTTCTCACCTCATTGAGTTCTGCTGAACAATTAACACAGGTAGAGTGTTTTGTTTTATGCAAGTCCAAGAGTGAATCAGGGCTTGGAGGAGGGGGTGGGGCTTTTGGTTGTCTCTTTTTCGTGTACATAAAGTAGAGAAGAGGTCCTAGTAACTGCATATTCCAATGGGGAGTGGAGAAAAAATCAGCACGCTTTTCAAAATACACATTTTACCTGAAGGTAAACTGAAATGTCTTATCAGGACTTGCCCTTCACTGCCTTATTTTTAGAATTTGTGGAAAATACCAAACCATGTCATTTAGGCTGACAGTTGTTCTGTTTCCTCAACTGGAGCTAATGAAAACAGTGGCAGATGTTTATAAAGCCCCTTCTGCAAGCTCGTTATGATATATGCAATAATTAGCTCTCCTGGGAATGTATTTCTCAGCAGCCTGCACAAATGACTCACACTGACTTCAGTGGAAGCTCCGTGCAGGGAAGTGGGTGCCTTTATGTAATCTTGAGAAAGAAAAATGCTGTCGTCTCTACTTAGAGAAGACAAGTTAAATCTATAGCTACAGCTGACTATTTTCGTGTCATCCTCCCGTTTTACTCACTGCCAATGAATTCTGCCCAGCCTCATTGCTCTTTCAGAGATTCTTTCCTCCCACCTCTCCTGTGGCATTTGATTTACTCAGGCACTGTGACCCATGTTTTTCCTTTTAGGCACATCATCCCCACTGATGGCAGCATCACTCAATTTGCAGAATTGATTCCTCTGGCCCTAAGAGAATCCTCTTGTCTCCTAAAGTCCTCTCAGTAAAAGGCAGCAGTTCAGAGTTTTATCCTTCTCTTGTGTACTCTTGCTGTACACGACTGCAGCTGTGATGATTTTAGCAGACCAAATCCTGGCATAGGCTGGTGTGAGAGAGCTGGCTGCTGCTTTGTGTTTTGTTTAGGCTTTAGCTGTTGTGTTTGCACAGTGCAGTTTGCCAGCCTGACATTTTGTGCATTGTATAAGCTCCGGATGAGTCACAGAGACAAAGATTCATGGGAATCCTTCCAGTAACTTCAATAGGCTTTGACTGGAGCCTCTAGCACCCTCGACTGGAACAGATGGTGCGTCTGCAGGAAAGCAGGCAGCCTGATGGACATCGTTTAGGGCTGTATGATGTCACTGACACTCATTTGCATCAGTTGATAGTGAAACCATAATTCACATACATGCCAAGCCTCTCCTAAGTGTTTCCATACTGAGTGCAGCCCTGTTGCCCCTTTATTCCATTGTTCTGATGCATAGGGAGGCTACCTGGAACAGAGGCCAGACAGTGTTAAAGGAATAAAGTGGGTATTTATTAAAAGGCCTTCAAAGGATACACCTTGGGCACTACAAGAGCCTGGCCGAGGCTACACCCAAGATGGACACCCAGTCACATGTTTTTACACTTTTATAAGTTTTGGTCCATTTATATATTGGGGTTAATTGTCCAATTACAGCTTCAAGTAATGAAGTCCCATCCTCCCAGATTGCTGTCCTCAATTCGCTGCTGTTCATACTTTTTGGGCCTGAAGCTGCAACAGTGTCCTTGGCTCTTGGGCTGGAAAAGGATTGTTTTGTCTGACTAATGTGTGAGGAGAACTTGCTTTATATGAAGTTCAGAGTTATATACTAATGCAGTACAGAATCTGCAAAATATGAAAGCTAAAAGGCATCAGTTCCATCCCTGACAGTGGGGAGCAGCAATAGCTGGATGGGGGATAACTAATTTCTATTACAATCTTCTCTCCTACGCATTAGGAACTGGTTTATTTCCTAAAGCATTGGGGGCTTTTGATCTTTTCACCTTCTGGCTTTGGTTGGTTGGTTGGTTGGTTGTGGTTTTTTTGTGTGGTTGTGTTTGTTGGGTTTTTTTAAGAATTCAACTTGGAGGGGATGAAACATTTTAGTAGAAATTTGCTATTTGTAATTTCTACACAGAGAAAAATGGAAATGCTAAAATTGACTTCAAAGGTAGTACAGTAAAAACCTGCCTACCCATGACACAACCTTTCTGAAATCATCCAGTGATAAAGGGAAGCAGGCAAAACTGTATGCTTTGGGGTACTGGGAAACCTTTAACAGTTGTGGAAGTATCTCCAGGTATTTGCTGCCTGTATAGAAACAAAATCACTCCTGTTACTAAGTTTCCATTCCAAGAGCTGGCAGCAGATAAATCACACAGCACTCTCTCGTGCTGTGGGAAGGACGCAAGTTGTGAAGACTTGTATCTCTAGGAAGCTGCACATACAGTCTCTGACTGTCCTTGAAGGGACTTGTTACGATCACTTCCTTTTTGCTGTCTTATTCTAAATGTTTTTATTTAGCAGTAAAATTCTGGAAAGGGTAAAAAATTTAACCACTTCTTAGTCTGGGTAATTCAACATCTTTCTTCCCTGTGCTGGCTTTGTCTGTCAGAACTACTGAACCCCAGGCCAATGTGATAGCAAACTCTTAGGAAGAACAAAATTCCTGCAAGCTGGGAGGGATTAGAAAGCTCTTCTGTTCTGACTTCTAAACTTTACTGGTGGTGTTCTGGATAATTTACTGACCTTGTAATTTTCAGTGAGAATGAAACTGGGGAACTTTCAGTACAAAATAGCCAAACAGCTATTTATCAAGACGTAGAATGCAAAAGTGAAAATTTAAATCTCTATGTTTCAAAAAGTGTGTGGAGGTGTCACACTGAGAACGGAAAAGCAATTTTTAGATGAAAAAAAGTTGCAATCAATCACTTTCACATGGTATAATTTCTTCTTAAAACAACCATTTGCACAAGGAGCTCTCTCACTGCTCACGCTCCAACAGGCTCATGTTTCAGTTTTCCTCCCGAGGCAAAGGATGGGGGAGAATCCTTCTCATGGAGAGTGCAAACTTAATCTTCAAATGAACAAAGGCTCCGTGACTCATAAGTTTTCTCCTCAGGTCAGGTCATCCACTGCCAACAGCTTCCTCTGTTTACAGTCTGCTGCACTGCAGCTAGGGGTGTGGATTGTTCATGTTGCTGCTCACTGTCATACTGCTCCTGAAAAGAGAGGGGAAACTATGTCATGAACAAACTTTGAGAAGTGATGAAAATAATTCAGGAATGAAGTCACCACTGCCTTTAAAGAGAACTCTTTAGGGAGAAAAAGAGTTAATGTTTTTTATTGGCTTTGGATGACTTTTACTAACTAAAATTATTAACGATTATAGTTTGTAACAGGTATCACGCATTTTAGAGTTCATTTTTTCTTGAAGAAAACCATGATATTGAACAGAAAACATGGGTTTGAAAAATATATATATAACATGTCTGTCTGCAAATATGCTGTCAGGTATACATTTAATAATGATGTGCTGAATCACAGGGTTCTTTCCTTCATTAATGTATGCAATTAAAATTTTGGCTCAGTACCTTATGGAAAAACTCCCTTCCTGAGTACTATCATGCTTTGCTAATAGCTGAAATTTTAGGATTTATCATACATTGCCTCAAATCTGGTTTATTGCTTCAGACCTAAAAATATACATTTCCTGTGATATTAATCTGAACCCTCAATTTAAAAAAGTGCATGCAAATCTACTTCAGATAGTGGGGAGATGTCAGTGGTAGGATACACAGGCATGGGGCAAACAAAGAGAGGAAGAAAAGAGTTACTATTTGTGAACTCACACGTTTTTATTTAGAAAGTGGTCTTGGGGGATTTCTCCAGCAACATGCTCCTATAGAAAGGCACAAATTGCCTATAGTGGGTGGTAGATGTTTGCTATCTGTGTGTTCTGTGTTCCTGCTTTAGAGTATTAGACCATTCCTTCTGCTTCCTCTTGGGGCTGAAAACAAGCTGGCTCACTGATAGTCCAACTCTGTCTGCCCATTACTAGAGATAAAAGCGAAAAAGGAGAGGGATGTTACCCCCTTTTTGCTGTTCAATGACAAAAAATGAATTCATGGTCAGCATGCAGATGTGCACACCACAGAAACATCATGGCCAGAAGAAAATTACACAGTAAACTCTACTGTGCTGGAGGGAGCTTGTTGCTCTCTGTGAAAAAAATCCACAAAAATACCATTTTTTTCTTTGCTAGGAAGGATTTATTCAACATCTAAGCAGTAATTTAGATGCAGTAATTAGATTAAGCAGAACTAGATTACTACTTCTCAATTTGGACACCCCTAAGACCAGATAAATGATGGCATCTTTAGCTCTTGTGACCTGCCTACAGCCATCAGACATCCTCTCCATTGTTGGTGCACCTCCTCATGGAAGTCTGGCTAAGTACTGGGGGTTATGTTTACAGGTATAACATGTCATACCTGTGAAAGAAAAGTCTTCTGATCATTTCAAGGTTTTGTTTATATTTTTTCAGCATTTGAAATTTTTTCTATCTATGTTATAATGCATGGTTGAGAGCTTGAAGAAGATTTCCCTTTTTTGTGAACCTCTATCTGTGTACTTCCACCAGAACAGAAAAACGCTGATTTCTAATGGTCTGACATTTTTCTGGCTGACAAGAGATAGAAGGCAACTCTTAGGACCTGGTGGTGGATTTCATGTGTATTGAACCAGTCTGTGTCATGATTTCTAGTGCTATTCACAGGAATCATGCTTAGAAGCTATTCATTTTAGTTGCAGACCACATTTTCCTAATGCACGTCAAGTTATATATGGTGCCATGGGTCAAATATCATGCAACTTTCCTCTTTTTCATCCCTATGTATGATGTTTTTGGTTTCAGTATATCTTGCAAAGCAATTCTTTTATAAAGCAGGGGTATAAAGCTGCAGCCTCTCCATGCATTGCAGAAATTGACTGATTAGCAGAATCAGGTTATTATTCTACTTCCTTAAATGTTCTGTGTAACTCCACGTGTAGTGATCAGTCCATGTCCAGAAGTTTACTAGCATTACCTACCACGTGTATTTACCTTTGATTTTTTTGTCTGAGACCTTCATAAATTAATTTAACTGTGCTCAGACTGTTGAGCATAACACATTTAATAGGACCATCTGTTGTGTGATGTGTAAAACCTGAAGAGTTAGTAGTCCACAGTAAACAAAAATGGAGTCCAAAGCCTGTGGATAAAGCAACTACTTTCTACTGAATGTGGGAAGAGAAAGAAGAACTCTTATGCTTTAATAAAAGAGATGTGCTCCCCACAGTGTACTTGATGCTCAAGACTGAAAGCTGAGTGAGAGCACTGCAGTGCTTGCTGCCATCGCAGCACTAATCCAAATGAGCTGCTATCCAAGAGAACTCCTCTGGAGCTGTCAAGTGGGAATGTCAGCACAGTAAGGCTCCAGAGCCGCACAGATTTGCACTGCAGAGCAGCTAAGTTTGTACCCTCATGTTACAAACATGTGATGACAAATCTGCCTTGAAATTTTCCTCTCTCCCTCCCTGCTGCAGCTGACTCAACAGGTTGTGTGACTGGACTCTGAGCTGTGTCTGTAGTAGTGACAGCATCACCTTCTACAGGAGAGGAAGGGATGACTCTGGGTGCAGGAAACCTCTTCAGCTGGGTCTTTTGGTGATGGAACCACTGCCTGCTGGGTCAGTGAGGACAAGCCTGGGAACTCATAGTTGCAAGATGAGCTGCTATACTCTGTGCTGTTGGGCTGTACCTGTCAGAAGACCATTCCAAGCACATCTGTATCTCTGCTTATCACTGGCCCCTCTGGACTGTACTCCCTCTCTTGCACTGTCTTTTGTGAAATCCCAGAATAAGCCATCTTGTGTTCATCTCTAATGCTGACCACTTTTTACCAACCACAGCTCTCCAGAAGCTCCAGGAAGTTCAGCAGCTCTGAGACTTTTCCTCTGGGGCTGACGGCAGCAGGCAAACACACTGACTCACATTTGATCAGCTCCTGCTCTCTGCAGAGGCTGTCTAAATCAGTCAAATGAAATGAAGTGAGCAGCTTTCTGCTTGGCTGGTGTACAGGAGGGCAGAATTATCCACATGCTGGGCTTAAAGGCACAATTCACAGTCAAAGATCTTCCTATCTCCTCAACAATTTTCCAGAAACCTGGCTGACAAAATCTTGTGCTCACTCTTTCCTCCATCCAGTTTTTCCCTCTCTCCAGTTAACAACAATCTCAATGGGAGATTGCATCATTACAGGCCTGCATACATGGAGCAGGTGTTCATTTTCTACATCATTCATTGAAAACTGTTCTGTGTCTGTCTTCCCCCCCACCCCATTGAAATACTACAGGTTGTATTTATCCCTGCAAGGGGATATATTAAAATATTCACAGAAGTGAGTGTTGAAGGAAGAGAAAAGCTCACACTTTGTTTCTCTTAGTGACAAGGTTTCCTCTCAGTATCTTAGCAGGGTCTTTGTCTTCTGTTCTGCTTTATTCTTCCTCCTAAGGGCCTCCAAGCTGCTGTTGTTGGCCAGGTCTGGATTCAAACTTTGGGAGTTTTGACTTGAATAATAAGATTAAATGCGTGCCTGAGCAACTTCTGTGGTCTCATTGGCTACCACGGCCTCAGATGACCCAGGCAGGATTTGCATATTCTTAAACAGATAAACAGTGAAAGTTCAAATATTAAGGCACAGCATGACTTGTCAATGCACCTGCTTGTGCATGTACTCTTAACACTCCTAAGACACCTTCACTGGCAAGAGGTTACTGGGCACTATCAGGAGCAAATATACTTGGGAAAATAATATGTCTAGTTTCTTCTCATCAATATCCCAAAAAAATTTATCCCCTCTTGTGATTAGATGTTATTCTTTTTTACTTTGAACAACTAATTTTTTTAAATAAGATAAAACTTCTCACACCAGTTAATGCCTGAATTATTTAGTTAATGCCTAACATTATTTGTTTGCTTGAGAGTAAAAATGCTATTTTCTATGATTTCTTTGCAAATTGCACTTGTAGGATATCCTATTTCAGGGATTAGGCTGGCAACTGGAAGCAAATGTATTTGTAAAAACAAACTCCAAAACCTGCTGAGTGTGTAACAGAACCATGGTAGCAACATAAGCTGTTGTATCAGAGCATGTGAAAAAACTGTAATAACCTCCAGTTCACAACAGAGTAGCAACAGTTTATTACACATTTTAGATTAATTCCCCTTGTGAAGAAAATAGGTCTCCTTCCTCTTCATAATATAGAAAAACAATGGGACTAGAGATGAGGCAGTTTTTCTAGACAGTCTCAGAATCAGGACAGGGGTCTACAAGGGAGGTGGTGGGTTTTTCTTGTACAGAATAAGGGTATCACAAGATGTTTGGTTCCAGGTAATTTCAGAATTGAAAACTCAATCAAATTCGAAAGGCAGCAAAATCATAATTAGCTGCTTTCTGTTTTGCAGAAAGCAAACTTGTAGATTTCATATAGAATTGGTAAAAATACCCAACCTCTTCACCTACAGAAGCTTGAAGAGATCAAAGCCAATTTGCATTATTAGACAGGGATCAGGAAGAGAATGTATAATCATGCTCGTGGGTATTTCTGTTCTCTGTTTAAAAATAAACTAAATAGTATATCCAGCTCTTATACTTTAAACTTCAAAATAATTAGGAACATTTTTATATTAAAAATTACTACTTGAAAAATTTTCCTGTAGGAAATGGGAAATTTTCCTGTGGGATGATGGGAAATTTAAAACTATGAGTTCATAAAAGCCACTGATTGACAAGCTCTGTAAGCCTCTGATTTTAGTATATAAAAATAAGGTAACACCAGCAAACATCAGACTCTTTCATAAGCTTGCTTTTAAAAGCTGGAGTTCATAACTTTGGGGGAAAATCATCGGTCCTTTGAAGGCTGAAACAGTTCTTTCTGTCTACTCTGTGATGAAGGAGGAACAAGTGGACACATCTTCCTTGTGGAAGTTGTCACAGAAGTTAGGTCAGTAGTTAGGGCTGTAATTTTGGAACTTACTTTATTTTCAAATATGTTGGCTGTATTCTAACCCTGCTCATTAGAGGCACTTGAAGAAAATGTGACTCACCAGCTCTATGGCCCTGCCTGAAGAGATGAGATTTTGGAGGTTTTCAGTGGTTGATCTCCTACTAACTAAGGGATGACAAAAAGGATTTCCTGGAACTGTGACCATCTGCAGGGATGGATTTTATTATAGTGACTCACATTCCCTCTGGAACAGACATGATAAAATCTATCCTCATCAATATGTCCTGCTCCAGCTAAGACATGCATGCAAGGACTGCATGAGCAGACCACTTTTAAAATTACATTAAAAGCAAGATATGTCACTGCCATTGTGTGATTTACACTAGATGGACAGTGGTTTTTGGCTGAAATTACCACTATTCCTCAGTCACAGTGTGCAAAAGAATTGAATGAGTCAGCCTCTGTTTAAAGGAAAATGAAGGTCATTGTCCTTCAAGGGACTTCAGATTTGAAACCTTCTTGGTTCAAAAGTCCTCTCAGCCTAGGCTGTAGCACAGGGCCCATAAAAGCACCTGATTCTCTCTAGAGGTAATAGCCGTGTAAGACCTGGTGTCTTAGGACAAAAAGGGAAATTGCAGTCAGTGCTGTCAGTGCCTGTCCTCACTGGCAGCAGGAAGTAAGGAGTAGTTAAAGATGCACTATTTTCCTGTACACTTAACTTTTAACTAAGTAACTGGAGCCTAAAATGGCATGTTCTTGCATGTATGTAGTCACTAAGGCAGGAAAAGCTGCTGACACTTGCATCTCCTTGAAATCAATAACGTGGCTCCCATTGCTTCCAGGGGGAACAGAGGCCAAAGCTGCAAATCCCATCGGGTAATTATGAATCAAACAAAGAGTTGCAGTATACAGTAAAGCTCCACATGGCAGTGATTCAGAAAAGCACTCCATGTTCTTCGTCAGGGAAGTAAATCATGCAGCGGCAGGAAACATTTTCAGCATTCTAAATGCTCCTCGAGAAAACTAAACTCAATTTCGACTCTGCAGTTTTATGTACCTGATGCCTTCATGAAATTTTTCCAGCTTTGAGGATTGCTTGGGATTGTTTCCTTCAAAAAAACAAACAAACAAGCAAAACCAAACAAAAACCTAACAAAAAAAATCACCCCAAACCCGAACAAAAAAAAAAAACAACTCAATTTTCTCTTATTTTTATATGTTCCAGGGTGCATTTGTTTCCACAGCTGATCACTGAAACTCCAAGGAGGCAACAGCTGTTGTGAATGAACAATCAGATTCCCTAGCTAATTAATGGTTTTAAATGGACTTGGGGGGTTTTTTGCCTCTCCTTCTTGTGATTTCAGTGCTGATGAAACTGTTAATAAATTCTTAATGAGGAAAAATATTACATAAATGTTGGGTAAACCAGGTCTTCTTTTATATTCAAGGCATAACACATAATTAAAATGTACCATGTATAGAATCTGAGCTTCATTTAACTCATCTCAACCTACCCACTCTGTGCTGAGATGAATATATCCTGCTTCTCGTTTGATGTGTCCTGTTGTGTTACATGTACCACATTGATCTAAAAATGGCAGATTCTGTGGGTGCCCACGGTTGTTATCAGAACCAGGCACTGCACGCTTGCAAGACGTGACTCCACAGAGTGCCTCTACTTGGAAGAAAAAGGAATGTGCAAAATTATCTCACTTGTCCTTTAAAAACAGTTTTCTAATCCATTTCATCCATTTCTTGCAAATAATCAACTGAAAATACAATTTCCCCATTAAAAATTCTTTTTTTTTTTTTTTTCTGGAGCATTTCCTGGTTTATTCATAGTAAGATCATAATCAAGAAAGAACCATGTGATCTGTAAGGAATTTTTTTAATTAGTTGGAAATCATTACTTTTAATAACTGCTAAACAGGATCCCTACTTAACATAAATTTTTGAAGCATACTGATTTTTTCCAAGAGCTTTCCCAGAACTGCATTTTCTTTTATGAGTGTGATTCTTAAAGATAGAGTGTTATATTTTAGAATCACTAACCAAAGGTTAAAATCTTCAATGTGGAATTTTTAAGGAATCATATATTTATGGTAAACTCTCTATTTTTTATAAAATAGACATGTGTCATCAGCTATCTTTCAGCTATAAAATTCTGCTGTATTGTGTGGGATATTAACCAGCCTCAGAACACTGAGTATTATTTAGCTCCTGTTCAGTGCCATGGGAAGAAGGCTATGTAAAATTACGTTTATCATACCAGAGACCCAGAAGCCATGAATCAGTCTTCCTATAAAAAAAAAACTGCTTTAAAACTCTTCATACTGAATATTAATTTATTTTTTAACCTTCTGTTTTCTGAGACTTTAGCACTTTCATTTTCTGTGTTTTGATCGGAAACTCTGAGGATATGAGTAACTCTTTTAAAGGGGAAGTGGAGTTTCTTCACTGACCACATAAATGCAAGAGCTGGGCTTTTATGAAAGATAATTAAATATTATGAAACTAGGGTGAACCAATCCAAATTGACATTGCTGAGACAACAGCCCTAGAGCATGAAAAGTACTGGGTACTAATGAACAGAGTGAAGGGAAGATAAATAATTCTGAGTCCTGGCATTGCATCCCAACAGCCAAGTACCTGCATCCAGAGTTCAGCCTAATTGTTCCTTCTCCTTGCAGGCACCAGACCAAGGTTTTCTTACAGGCACTTGTCTATATTGCTGGGCAGAGATTTAGCTTATTTACCCAAGGTGAAACTATTTGATGATTTCTACCCACTTATCACAGTGCCCTCCTCACAACTTTAGTTTTTATTGGTTTTTTAAGACAAAAATTTGGTCCTTATGTGTCTCTAACTCTGAGGTTACATTTTCTTTAAATGCTGTTGGTGTTGCAACGTGCTGAGTATATGCACTAACAAAGGTACACACGCTTCTGACCTATATTCAGGGGCCAGAGACGTGGATCAGAAAGGGAATGAGCTTTTCCTCTGTTTTGGCAGTGATATCCCAGCTTTTTTCATTGCAAATATTGGAGCAGTGCCTCTGTGACTCAGTAGGTAAGCTCTGCCAACCTATTAGCTGAGTTGTTTAGTGTGGACTTTGATTAACTTGGTACAAATTTAACTTTCTCTTGGAAGACCTAGCTGTTTGTTTTCTGTTGCTGCTACAGTTGTGGCTAATATCTTAAGATCTACATTATAAAAATGAACAGATAACTTACTGTGTTGGTACAGATTTTTGTTTGGCATCAGCAAGCTGCATTCATGACTACTGACAGCTGAAGCAGCCAGATGTGTGTGTATGTGCATAGTTCTTCAACCACGTGGGCTTTTGCACAATAAATCCATTAGTGCTGATTGCTTCCCTTTCTCCAAAAGGCCCTGCTTTTTCGCTTCGTTTTGCTATCTCTATCTCTAAATCAGCAAATAGCTTTTAGTAAAGTCCTAAAGGGCTGGACATTTGTGAATTATATAATTTAATGCATTAGTCACAAAACAGCAGACAAATTTGTTAAGGGTGACTCACGACTTTGCTGTCTGCATCTTCTAGATGTAAAATAGATCTTTATGACTTGGGTTTTCTTTTCTTGCCTTCAACCTTCTTTATTCTTTTCTAAATGACAAATGCCTTGCCTGTTTCATGGCTAGGAACACACACTGTATGAAAAAGTTACCTGCCTCCCCTGTGAGAAAGGGGTCAGGAAGTATATGTGGTACAGTCTCTTGGTGGCAGAAAATCCTCCTCTCCTGAAGGCAAATTATAAACACATTTATGGAAATTTATCATCTTGGACTTGAAATGTAGCCTGCAACTTGAAAGTCAATGTTCTTTCACAACAATTGGTATGCTACTTTGGAGTCTGGCAACTGAAGATAGTTAGAAAGAGAAGTGATTTCCCTGTGACCCCAACTATTTGTTTCATGCCAAGGTTTACGAAAGCATTTGCACATTTCTCAGCACCCAAAGCTGCACATGGTGCCGAAGTTGTTACAACACCTCCCTGCCAGCAGAAGAAGAGGGCTTCCTTCCTCTCACTGCCCCTCTCATTGCCCAGTCCCCTGCTCTCCATTCTGCCATCTGCTGCTTGTGTGACTGGTCAGAGAGCTGGGCTAGCCCTGAGGGCCAGAAGAGGAGAATGGTGGAGGAGGCTGGAGCAAGAAAGAAGATTCCATCCCCTTTTAGTGGTTCTAAGATCAGCTAGTGCCACAGCCATAAGGCATGTAGATTCTCTCTAAGTTTCACTTTTCCCCTCCCTGAGTGGTTTGTCCATGAGTTGTTGCCACACAATATAGAAAAACATTTTTTGAAGACTTGGGAAATGCATCTGGGTGATTATGAGATATGAAAGCCTGTATTAGGTTCTTCCTCAGGGAAGAAGTTGTCACAGTTTTTTTCTCAAAACAGTCTCCCCAAATAGACCCTTAAGCAAGTCAGGATGCAGCTTCTTCATGAAGTGGGTCCTCGAGACAAGGTCCATGAGTCAAGCTTGTACTCATTTCCATTGACACGCCAAGGAGTCTTTTCTAGGCATGTACCTTCTGGGCAAATAGTGCCATCAGAAATAATTGTAGTGATGCAGCTCTTCCTTCCAAACAAGCCAACATTTCTTAGTTCACTGGACATGGTTGGCAGTGCCCTTTGATTACAGGGCTGAGTCAAAATTCAAGTTATGTCTACAGGTGCAGGAGTACACATGCAACAGACTTTGCTTTTACCAGAAAAGATCTAGCTGCTTTCTCTCCCTCTAGATGTCTCTTCTTATACATCTTTGCTTACTATGTTATGTTCCTTTAAAATCTGAATTACTGAAATGACTCCTTAGTTATTGGACCTTCTGTTATCTCCACCATGGTGGTTTTCCCCTTAGGAAAACAGCCTATTCATCTCTTGACACATCACTTCATACCAGCCTGCCTGCCCTGGCTGCTGTTTGCCCACAGTTTGCATTCTACAGTGAAAGCTAGGTTTGCTGACCTCTTCCCTGTCCAGCAGTACACAGGAAGCTGGAGAAGCACAAATACAGTTCATAAAAATAATACCCAAAGCCTCTCTTTACCTACTGAGGGTTTATGTAGGGGTACAAAAAGAGTTGCCCCAGGAGTCTGGAAATCTTGCCTAAAGTGACAAGTATTTCTAGTTCACATGTGCAAATGGAACAACATTTCAGGAGTCTTTAACTCATCACCTGCAACTTTGAAGACCAGAGCCAGGTGTGCTGAAGAGAAGAACATTGCACCTTGTGCTTACAGACACTTTATGGACTTGGTAAAAAGGATGATTTTGTTAATGGTTAGCCAAGTCAGTAACAAGACTGGGAAAACTGTTAACGGCATATTTACCCAAAAGTGCAGCTAGAGCAATTTGCAAAATGATGTGTGATATCCACATGAAGACACAGACATATCCTGGGGAAAAATGGGCAGAGTGTCATGAGTGGAGTGCAAGCTTCCTGACTCACAGGGCAAATAATAGAATCAGGGGAGTACCACTTGGAATGACTCCTTCCAAAAAATAGCATTATATAAGGGTAAATTTTACTCCAGTTGTGACGGATTTCATTTCATTTTTGCCTGCCCACGCTTGGGGTCAGAGCACAACTTGTGCCAAAGAGTCTAACTCAGGAACATCCAGGTTTCTGCACGTTGCTGTGCTGATTGGACACTTTTGTCATGCAAACACTAAATGATGTGGAGTACAGGCAAAAAAGAAAACTGGTTTGCACTGGGATGTGGCCCTGTGGCACTCAGTCATTCCCTCCATTTCAGCCCCACCTCTGAAGGAAATGCCTTCTTTACTTATGGATGCTGCCTAAAGTGCCGGTGGCTGCATATCAACGCCTACTTTGTTCCCTGCTTTGCATGAGATCAGCTTCTCAGGGACGATCCCTCTCCCTGTGCCACATTTGTGCCAGCCCTGCCTCAGCCTGTACTTACAGCGCAGCTTCTGCTCATCAGCAGGGCATGGGTTTGAGAGGCCTCTGAGCCACCATGGGCAGCCTCCTCTGCAGGCTGGGGAAAGGCTGCCACAGTCTCCCATCTTTCCCTGCCTCTCTGGGGCCTCACTCGCAGCAGCAGCTGCTGGTCTGTTCCAAGGGAGCTTTCACATCTGTCTGTAACCATGGTGACCAGTGACTTGGGGCCAGGATCCTGGAGTTCCAGGATCCAGAGATGCAAGTGCCTGTGTAACGTTTCTCTTCTGTGGCACCTTCTCTTCTTCCTGATAATATCTGCACCTTCTCCTCATACTATAGCCCTGGAGTTCAGACTTATGGAAAGTAGTTCCCCTTTGCATTTTTAAATACTTTTAGAGGCTGTTTTTTATTTCCAAGGGAGAAACACTTGGCTTCAAAGAATATATTTATAACAACATAATTTCTGTGATCATCCTCATCCAGTCAATGTACATAAATATCTTCAGTCAGAAAAAATGCATAGAAGATTATTAATACAATGCAAATCTTATTAAAATATGATCTGTCCATTTTGCATTACAAACTCTGTGTTTGCTGAGTACTTTCTCTTTGCATTAAGAGGCTTAGTACTGCTGCTTGGCTTTCTGCCAACTTTTCATTGCTTAACTCCTTTTGATAATTAGCAGCTCTTCCATTTATTAGGTTTTTATTCGTTTAGTAAGGCACCTCCACTGGGCACTGTTAAATCTCTCTCTCTCTCTGTTTCTCTCAGCACTCCTTGTACTTAGTGACTCCTTTCTCTGCAACTCTATTTAGTGAACCCCCAAGCTCCTCAACCTGGAGTGTTGCACACAGTCAGTGTCACAGTGAGCAGCAGAGCAGGGGAGAGGAGTGTCCCAGTCACAGCCCGACCCCAGAGCCCGACCCCACAGCCCGACCCCACAGCCCACTGCTCTTGTACAGGAGCCCAGACCCCGTGGGGGTCCTACACAAGTAAATGGCAATCCTGGACACTGGAGACTTTGCACATCCCTGGGGATCTGCAGGCAGGGCAGGACGTGGGTAAGCCCTAACCTGAGGGACAATCACATAAACCTTTTGAAGAGAAGCAACATAAAAGCACCAACATCTGTGTAATATGTTTGTGTAATGAAGTTAGGAAGTTACTGGGTATCAGAGTGACTAAAGGGGGTAATGTGGGTTCTGCTGAGCCTTGGAGAATTATTTTTTGTTGCCTCTTGTGCTCTCTTTGGGCTTTTAAAATGAATTTACTTAGTCTGTCATGTACACAACTGCTATGGAAAAACATATATGTAAATATTCACTAAGATAAATACACCAGCTTTAATAAATGCATCTCTTCTCAATGAAACCTCTCTATCTGGCATAAAGGAGTACAGATATTAAAAGCAGGGGTAACAAGTAGAAATTTCTGCTTTTGTGTGTCACAGTAGAAGTGAACAAACTTGTCTCTATTGCCACGATACTGTTTTCTATACCATAGGTGGTCTCTAGACTCACACACTGCTTGCACTGTGAAAATGGAGGAGAGGAGGGTTTTCCTCAGGATAGCTAAACCTAAAAATGGGAATTTAATCCTTAAGCACGACAGAGATGACCTCGGATTTTTTCAGGAATGCTTCTAGAGGGCCTGGGACCTCCATTTATCTGCCACAGAAAAACAAAGAGCTTCAGGAGTCGCTGCCACAGCCATGTCTACGGAGTGTGTGACTGTCACACGGGCAAAGCTCCCACAGCCCAGGGGCTCTGCAGCTCCTCACTCCCCTTGATCTCTAAGGCTCAATACTGCAAAGTGACAGACCTACTCTGCCCGTGTTGAAATCTCTCAGCCTCCATGGAAACTACCTGAAGTGGAAAGTTCTAAACACAAGAGCCACTTGACACTCTGCAAGCTGAAGCTGTAGCAGTTTGTCATTTATTTATCTTTCATTTGCATGTTGGCCATCTTGCTGAATGGTGCCTGGTGCATACTTGCACAGAGGTAAGGCTTCACTCCAGCATTGAGGTGTGGTGATGACAGTCTATGTGAAGGTGCACCTGTGTGGTGAATATATGGTCTGCAAAGCCCAAATTGCTCCCTCTCCCTCTCCCTCTCCCTCTCCCTCTCCCTCTCCCTCTCCCTCTCCCTCTCCCTCTCCACCTCCACCTCCACCTCCACCTCCACCCTCCCTCTCCCCCTCCACTCTCCCTCCCTTTCTGAAAGGCTTATGCCAAACTGTCAAATGCTGCTTCTCTGCTGTGCACTGTCAAATAAAGGTGCTTTTGAAGAGACAAGCTACAATTTACAAAAAAAAATAATCTGATAACAGGAGGAAGGAAGCAAAAAAGAGCAAGAAAACCTGACTACCTGCATACTGTCATTCGTCACTGGTATTCTTATGTTCCCTTCAGACCACTGAACCCTTTTAAAAAAAATAGAGGTACAGCTTATGACATCTGATGCTAGCAACAAACTGGAAAGTTTGGAAACTGAATCGCAGGACCTGTGCCTACTGAAGTCTGACTAATGTTTTGTGTCTTTGTTACACTGACTCGATCTCTGGTTCAAGTTACAGCTCAGAAACTGAGACCATAAAGAGATAAAAGAGAAGTCTATCTGTATCAGACATAACCTTTGCATCCCTTGTGCTTAGTCTCTCTCTGGCTGAATTGGCATAGCTTGACAGGATGTGAGTGAAAAACAAAGTAAAATATTTCCAGCTATTTTACCTATACAAGAATTATCCTTGCTCAACTTTCCCTACTTTTGTTTTTCTTTCATTTTCTACCAACATTTGCAAAATGTGTTTCTTTTTGCTGACATTTCTGGGAGACTTTTTTAATAGACCAGTTTTAGACATACTCACTACATAGCAGAAATAATACATATGATTTCACCAATGAGTCACATGCAACAAATAATGAATTATGGATAGTAGAAGTCAAAAGAGAAGTCACAAGCCTAATGCAGCATTTAAATCCTGTTTGCAACATCAAATGAATGTGCTTAGATTCAGTTCTTTGCATATTTGCCAACAAACTGGCAACCTTTCTGGTTTCCATGACCCAGAAAGGAATGTCACTGATTTCCCTTTGCTGGTTCTTGCTTTCCATACCTTGTTTTCCAATCTATTAAAATAAAACAAGAAATAAAATAAAATAAAATAAAATAAAATAAAATAAAATAAAATAAAATAAAATAAAATAAAATAAAATAAAATAAAATAAAATAAAATAAATAAAAGGAAAACGTAAGAAACAAAAAATCAATAAATGTCCTTTAGGTGAAACTTCAAAAAGGGGCAGCTATTGGCCAATGCACAGACACCACCACAGCTGCCAGAAATTGCCAGCATTGCTGAAAGACTGAACCCAGAGAGGAAGGAGCAGGTGCAAAAAGCTGCAGCCCCTCTGCCCCCACCTCTGTGGCCCCTGTACCTGAATGAGGCATATTAAAGGCCCTGCTTATGCTGGGTTTGTCTTGTCATTAAATATTCAGTTTTACTTTCCAAAATCTGTATCTTGGCATTTCTCACAAGTGTTCTGATCATGCATATTAAATTCCTATGTGAGCATAGGTAGAAGAAACACAAAGCACATTTTGGTTAGATGAAGTAGAGTCTGAGGCTTGGAATAAAAGTGTCACTGCAAACTTTGTTATACCCCTACTTTGTGACCAAGATTGCATCTTTATGTATCAAGCAGTCAGCCAAAATAGTTGCTTGCTTTTGCACCTTCTGGCACGGAGATTGGTATGATCTTGATCTAACACAATCTTTCTCTTCAGGATCACACAGCTCAACAGCTGCTCTGCACATACCAGCCCATTCTCTGACCCCAAAGGTAGAGCTGGCTGATGCAGGGAGTGCATTTAGAGCAAAATCAGGGAGGCAAAGCTGGCTGGCATTGCTCCTGGACTGTGCTGTGTCCCTGAGTATCTCCTCTGCAGATTGGCTATCAAGCCAAACCCTTTGCCATCCCTGTTTCCCAGTTCCTTCATTTCCAGCCAGTTTCACTGCCTGTTCTTATCCTTTGTCCATGGTTTACCTCCTTCAGCTTTGGTTTCCTCTCCTCCTTCAGATAAAATTGTGATGGTCTGTTTTCTCCTCTCTTCTTCTACCTTTTACTAGTGGACCAAGCTGCAGTGCAAGCCCCTTGCAGCCAAGACTGCCTTACTGTGAGTTTGTGCAGTGCCTGCCACACAGACATCCCAGTGCAATCTGAGCCCTTTTGGTGTCACTTAGCTGGCCCATCCACTCTATGAGGAGAGCACTGCCCTCTGTCCTGGGGATGGAACAAGGTGACTTTGGCCCCTACTGTCTCTGAAGGCCCAGCTGAAATCACACCTCATATGGGAGCTGCCTGATGATGAGCATTGTCTTCAAGGAGGAATTAATTCTGTGACAAACTTCCTTTAGTCTTCACCTCTCTCTTTTACCCTCTCACTCTTCTGCAGCTCCATGGCTTTTTCACACTGCAGCGCCAACAGCCAGTGGAGTCAAGGTACTGTGTATTTTCTTGTCCATGCCCTAACAGGCTTGGTGGAAGCCTCAGGTATATTTTCCCCACACTCCTAGGACTGGTGATGCTGAAGTGGCACAGGTGGAGCAGAGACACCCTGTTTCTCAGTGAGCAGAGCTGTCCCAGGCTAGCAGCCAGCCTCTTTCTGCTCTGGCTTGTGAGGTTGTTGCCTGCTGCCTCCTCCCCTGCCCGAGGTGAGGGAGCTGCCTGCCTCCTCCAACAGCCCCAGCCGGCCCAGCTTGCCAGAGCAGCACCAGGAGACACGGCCTGGCAGTGCCTTCCCTGCCCCTGCGAGCTGCAGGGCCACTGCTGCCTGCCACCACCCAGCTCCACGTGCTGGCATGGCTGCTGCTCATCATTTGCAGGCTTCTGGGCAAGGCTTGGGCTCCAGTCAGACTTCCCAGGCTTGCCTGGGAGCCCAACATCAGCCGGTGCTGAGAAGATTTAGAGGCTGCCCCAAGGCTGAAGAGGCATCTGGCCACATTGTAGGGAGCTGAGCAGGGTCTCACCACTCAAGCTCAGGAAGACAAAGCAGAGCACTTGAAATTCCCATGTGCTCCATGTCCATTAGGTCAACCTAGATAATGTTTTCCTGCTAATACTCTGCTAATGTGTTGGGGTTTGGGAAGGTCTTATGGCAAAGAAGAATGCTGGGAATGGGTCTGTGAGAAATGGCCCCAGAGAGCTGATGTTTGTGTAGAAAAGGCAGAGGGATGTCTCCTTCCCTTAGCCCTTTACAAAGCACTTTCTGGACCTTGATCCAGCTTGCCATCCTACCTCTGCAAGCAGCTGCCTGGCTCCTGCAGTTACCCACAAATTGCTGTCACTTCTCCTTCCTCACTGTGAGGAGACAGGTGTTTGGAAAGGCCTCTGGAACCTCTGTTTGCACAAGCAGCTCCTCCTACCCTCTGCTTCAGTCTAGCCAGCCATCAGAAATTGCCATCAGTTTCATCCCTGAGCTGCCTATGCAACCTGCTTTAAGCCCTGGCTCAGCACAGTCAGCAACCCATGAAGGTGCCTGCTCACAGAAAAGCCATGGAGAAGTGAGTCTGGCTGCTGTTTCTGAGGACAGGCATTACTGTCAGTGAACCACACTTGGTCTGCAGCACTTGCTCTCACTCACGACCTGATGTCACCCAGCCTGTGAGTGGGCGAGCCTTATTCTGGTAGGGTAGGAAAATGAATATTTTGGTCAGTACTAGTCAGCTGATCCATTCCTATTTGGAGGCAAATTTCATGCTGGAAAATGAGTGTGTAGTTAGCTGACAGAAAAGAAACAAAGGCAAAACTTTTCTCTACTACACAGAATGTTTTTGTTGTTGAAAATGATGCAATTATAATGAGCCCGATTAATTAACTCTCTTTTAAAAGTCACACACCTTCAGAGATAACAATCTACATTTTAATTCCATTTCTAAGTGACTTGGTTTGACCTGTTTTGCTAGAAATAGTAATCCTGCTCATGAATGCCATCTGCCCATTCAGACTGCTCGTGTACCAAATAATATCTTCAAGGCTGGAGCTTATGGCTTTAACTATCACATGATACACAGTCCCATGCCTCTTAATCAGAGCATCAAGTGATTTATTCAATGTGCTTTTTTATTTCCTGCTGCAGCCTGCCCTCTCAGAAGTTTCCAACAGCTTGAGGCAGCCAGAATTCATTCTTAGGGCTGTCTACTTTCTGACCGGCAATGCTGTTAATGAGCAGCAGCCTTTCCTGCTTTATCTTGCTGTATTTGTTTCTCTCCCAGTTTCTCTCCCAGCAGTTCTCTCCCCTTGTAAAGTGAAATCCCATGGTAGTGGGAGTGAAACAAGAAGGTCTTTAAAGGTCCATTCCAACCCAAGCTGTTCTATGATTCTACGATTCCCACAGTCAGACAAAGCACATAACCCTGTAGTGAATGCAGCAAGAACTTCTCTGGCTCCAAAACCTGCTTTAAGAAAGAAAGTCATTTATTTGTACCCCACCTGGCCCAATGGGACCCTGCACCAAGGCCAAACTTCAGGCAGTACTGCACTGTAAATGCAACAGATAGATTGACAAGATTGCATGAGTAACACTACATGATGTTTCTGTGTCACATTGCTACAGAAAATCTCAGTCTGTAATGTATTTGGCAACTGGTTTTTCTGTGTTTATGTGGCCATGACCTGAAAACAGCATCTCATAGGTGAGCCATGGGTCAATCACTACAGCACTGAACGCTTACTCCAAGCTTGCTTTTAAGACAAGCTGCCACACAGTCTATGATTTAGGCACATACAGAGCATTCATTTAGTCATATTTTCTGCTGGAAATGTAGTTAGCCCTAGTAAACCAAAATTTGATCTAAGCACCAGACTTTAAATCCAGCATTTTTGGGTTTTATTCTTAAAAGTTTTTACAACCCTGTAAGCTAAGGAAGCATGTCACTCACTCTTTCCTAGGGCAAACAGAGACCAAAACTACTAAGAAAATTTTTGAAAAGCCTAATGTTGATCTCCTGACTTGTAGCCTGTGATTATAATCACAAGACCATCATTTCTTCTGTTTTAGTAATAAAAAGAACAACAAAATCAGTCTGAAATGAGACAAAAATGTCTCTCTTTTGTTGGAAAGTGTTTATTAATATTAAGGATGTGTGTTGCTGTTTGTTATTATTTTAGGTAACACTGAAGTTAAGGAAGGGAATTTTCTTAGCACCTCCTTTTAAAAAGGCTGAATGTAGGCACGTGATTTGATTCTGGCCATTTTATTGCAGTGACAGCCTCCATCTGTGACTGAGCTGCCCTGTGTTTCTCTTACAGCTGTGCAAGCAGAGTGTAGGAGCTGTTACACTGTACACAGGGTTGGGAGGGAGGCTGTGGTGAGAGCACTGGAGCACACAGCCAAAGGTACCATTCCCAGCCTTTCTCAACTCCTAAATTACATTCTGCATTTTTGTGTTTTAGGTGGAACATTACACTGGAGCTGAAGAAGCAGAACCTGCTGGGATGAGTCATTTGTATATCCTGTGATTGTCATTTTGTTTACCATCCTGCCAAGATAAAGATTAGAATCCTTTGAAGGATGACTAAAAATTGTTGTGAGTTGCTGCTAAAAGAGCATCAGCTGTCTACATTAGTATTATCTTCTCATTTTTGTAATGTTTCTCATTCATCTCTTAGAGATTTTGTGTTAACAGGAACAGATATCTAGCTTTCCAAAGGGCCTAGTTGCTATGATTGGCTGGGACAGCATTAGTGCTGCTGAGGTGACGCTTCTGGTGACATCCAGAGTATTAGAGCAGGATTTCCTGAGTATGTTCAGTACAAGTAGGAAGTGTTAAAGCAGCTGGTATGTAGAGTGCATGCCACAGGGGAGAGCCTCTGGTCTCCAGCATCACCCTGTGAAAAATATGTATTCAAGAGCTGACCTGGTAAGGCATCACCAGTGTAAGAAAAAGTCATCTCACACACTGTAGAGACATTATTCCATATGCAGGGGTTGTTCTGTCTCCATGGTGCCCACATGAGTTCTGTCTATAGTCATGGTGACTTAGACACCAGTCCCAGGCACCTGAAGCAGTAGGTGTTTCTAAGTTTTCCAACGGGGACCCTGTTGTACCGTGGGAGAGGATGGCGTATGTAGCCTGCTGGGCTACTCCACTCAGTCCCCTAGTGCCAACACCAGTTTAAAGTTCTTTTCTTAGAAGGCACATGAAGGTGATGATCAGCTGCATTTCCTACTGGTCATGAATAGCTGAGAGATGTCTGAGTTGATTTCAGGATGTTACAGGGCTGTGTAGGAAGAACCAAAGCCTCAAAGACAGCTCCCACAATTCATGATGTTGTCATAAGACACCTTCTAGCAGCAGCCTGCTGTGATGGCTCCATGCTGAACCTGAAACAATTCTTTGTGACCTCTTTTAGATACAGACTCTGACAAAAACTGATGTTCTTGGGTCTCAAAGAAGATTAGAAACTGTAGGACTGCTGGATGGGGAAAGGAATCTACCTGAGTCTTCACCAGGAGTTTGGCACCACTGCACCTCAGCTCTGCCAGTTTGGAAAGGATCACAGTGGTGGCCATCTAGAATCTTCTATTTTATTCTAGGCAGTATCACCCAGACTTGTGGCTGGGAGACCTGCAGTGGGCAATGCTGCAGTGTTTGGAAGCAGAGGTGAACAGAGAAGCAGCACTCCCAGAAATGCTGGTAGACGAGGTCCCCAAGAAACCTCAACAGGAACTTAGTCTGATCCTCTTCCCCAACAAGTCCTGAAGAACCATAACCTAACCTGATCTGTGGTAAAGCAGATGTTAGAGAGCTAATGTGGGTAGGCTGGGGCATGAATATCACATGAGGGGACACACTGCATACAATAATGGTCCATATAATCTTTTTCCACTGAACTACACTGGAGCTATTGTTGCTGTCTTGCTGAGCATCTGACTGAACATCTATAGCAAATATTGGCGAGAATTGCTTTTGATCACTTGTGTAACCACAAGTAATATTACTTGTGTTTTCTATTAACTCTCTTATCAGGATGAAAGTTAGTAGAAATTGCTAAAGAAAACGCTTGAACAAATTACTGTAACCAATAATTGACATCTGATACCAGCTTTTCCTCAGGAAAGGAGCTGGAAAGCATGAGCTAAGTAAATGTTATTTAGAGATATAATCACAAATAGTGTAATGCTCCACTCAGGAAACCAGTACAGAGAAGATCTAGTAGCTGATCAGGTAATGGCAATTTTATGATGTGGTATTTGCAATGAGTATCTTTTAAAGGCAAACCTCAACAGACTCTTCTGATTAATTTTATTTCTCAGCCAAATCATACACGTAGACACAGTACAGTTTGTGAGAGTAATGAATATACTTGTGGGAAAACCAAGAATTTTCTGTAATAGAGAGAGCCAACCAAATACCTAGTGCATTAAAAACTGACAAGTTATGTGCTATTTTACACCTCAGTAATGTTTTGGTATATAGTCACAACTTCATTCAAAATTAATATTGTGTACTTTGTTTTTTCTTCATTGCCAGTATAAAATGCTTCAAAAGAAAATCCCAAATACCCTGGACTGTGAAGTATGCACAGTGCTAAGCTGAGCTAACAAGAACATCCTGCCACTGAAAAAAGAAAGAACAGCCTTCTGTGCATCAGGAATAACAAAAGAAGCAGGAGCTATGGTCATTATATTAAGCTGTGCAGCCAGTTACTAAGTGCTAATCAATAGACACAGATTTAGAAACAAACGTAAGTCCTTTCCATTAACAGGAGTAAGCAGAGGGCTTGGAAATAGCATAGCAACAAACCTGCTGTGCCTGGAGGAAGCCATTTCCATCACTCAGGCTCCACTGCCGTCAGCGGTGACACACGCGGCCCTGGAAATGGTCCTGCTTCAGCACTGAGTGCATGCAGCACTGAGGCTTTTCTGCTCCCACATTACACACACTTGCCTGAGTGAAACACTTCTTGTCTGAGCAGAAATGTCTATTTAAAATTGTACTCACGGTAAGATTTATGTCCTACCTGGCCTGGAGCCAGCAAGTGACAAACTGACTTTGTACAACGTGCACAGAGACTTGTAAGCCTGGCACTCTCACTCTAAGCCACAAGAGCATTTCCAGACTTTCAAGTGCTGCAGACTTCTGGACCTCCATCAAGTGCTTGTGCTTGTCTTCCAGTATGGTGGACATATGCTCAGGGTGAGCAGGATCTAAACTCTAACCTAGCTGTGGACCTCTGCACTCCTGCTCCAGTGTGCTTCCTCTGCCCACAACCCACCTGAGAAAAGAGACCCTCTCCCCACCCCTATACCACTGCATTGGCCTTGGCACCTTCCTGCAGCCGAAGTTCCACAGGTTCAGGATAGCTCCAGAAGCTGGAATAAAACAGGCTTGCACAAGTTTCTGACAGACCTGAGCCTTGCTTCGACAGCGCCTGACACACACAGCTCTAGGTTACTCTCACAGCCCTCTTCATCCTCATGAATCTGAGTTTTCTTTGGTTCAGATCCATCCCTTAGTGAGCCCATGGAAGTTCTTTTCCTTCTTCAGTTTAAGGCCTTGTCTTCTTTTACCTTCAGTGGTGAAGAGAGGAGAGGGACATTTTTGGGGTTTGGTTCACCCAATATATGCATACCTGCTGGATGGACTGAGTTGCCTTCTGGAGGTTACTATCTCTCCCCACTTACCATATAAGAATTTTTATTTCAACTGCATGTCTCATTTATTGTAGGGAGAAGTTAGGTGAGACAAAGATCAAGATCCATTTATCTACTGCAGATGTCTGAGTTCCAACCAAAACTCTAAATGCCATCAAAATATTTAGAAATGTCCAGAAAAATGTGCAAACAGATTTCCTAGTCACATGAGGGTACTACAGCACCAATGCAGGAATTTCTTTAGGTCTCTGTGTCAAGCAGAAAATTTTGCTATAGTATGTCGTAGCATCGTGTGTTGCACTTTTTCTCCTTAAAATTCAGAAGAAGCTTCCTCTTGGTATAAGAACAGAAAGGACTTTTACACCTGGAAAATTTCCAAAAGCTTAGCTAAGTGAGAAGTCAAATTAAGTAGTGATTACATGTTTTCAATAACATTGTACTGACAGTGACCTGTGTCTTCTTCCTTCATACCAGCTGCTGTACAGAGATTGCCTGTGTTACCCCTCAGACAACTATAATTTTGTAGTAAATCCTCTGAAGTTAAGGTGCTGTAGGTCTGGTGACTATAAATACAGACTCAGGCATGATAGAACTGCACTTAGCCAGGATCTGTACTGTTTGAGTGTGTGGTGAACTTTGCCTTCATGGTGAGGCTTAAGAGATGTTCATGCAGACTGAGATCAAAACGGATGGCACTGTCCTTCCTCTTGCAGGTGCATGTCCCCCTCCTGCCTTGTGCTGGCAAAGTACTCGTGACTGTGCCACCAAGGAGATCAGCAAGCTGATCCAGTTGAAAACTTGCCCTAGAAAAATAGCAGATTGTTTTTCAGCTGGGTCAGTGGGCTGATCCAGCTGACTGCAAGATCAGACAAGCATGAGCACTACTGTTCCAGCACCTGGGCTTAGTGAAACTGTGTCCTGAAATGTAGCTGTAACCATGCAGAAAGTAAAAATCTAATAATGTCCAGCAAATACTTGAGGCAAATCCCAAGTCCATATTGTACTGACAAGAGGGGCCATAAAGCTAATTCAGTGAATTAAAACTAAAAGGTAGATGAGCACGGTCATATGTGTCAGGAAAGCCCAAAGAAGAAGTCTCAACCATCAACTCTTCACAGAACCCACAAATATTACACTGACAGTTTCAGGGAGGTGCATCAAGATTTAGTGACTTTAGTGTTTTTCCAGTTTTAGCACACTCACAATGCTAAGGGTGATCACTGCCTTAAAGGGTTTGTGGCTCTGGATCTCTTCACGTTTCACTGAAACCTGCTCACCACTATTAGCCCTGAGAGAGTTGATGCCTAAGCAGTTGGGATCACACACATTTAGATCAATTTGGTATTTTAGAACAAATATAATTTCTTTAGTCTGACTAGAATAAGGGGATCCTGGCCTTGCTGTCCTTGCAGTTGGAAATTCAAAAGGAGACATCTAAAACTGTGGACTCTGAAAGGTATATGTAGACTTTGAACTGCATGGTTTGATCACCCTTTTTTGTATTTTTTGTTGATGTTGTGCTTGGGGAAATGACATCAGTTGGAGACCAGAAACAATTTTTGCAGATCAGATCAGATTGCTTATTGAGAGTCCTTTTGGAAGAACAAGACAGAGTTTTGAGTTTTTCACTCAGCCATCTCAGTTCATGAATATGGTCTTAAGGCCAAACTGTTCCCTCTTTATACGCCTATATACAACACTCAAGCAAACACAATGGAATGGCACATTGGAAAGCTTTTAGACTCTTGCACCACTTAGCAGAGTCTTTTTAGCTGTCTGCACTGTTTACTCATCCTCCTGCACCACTGACAGTAAAAGCCTGCAGGAATTCTTTTTCTTTCCTTCCTTTCCTATATGCTTTTTTTCTCTAGCAGCACTGCAGACACAGCAGCAAAACCAACTCAAAGAAAAGCAAACCAAAGCGACTTTTGAATTCAAAGCCTCTGCAGGATAGGCTGCTTGTGTGAAGCTGAAAAGGAGCCAGAGCATACCAGCAAGGAAGCTGTGATTTCATGCAGCAGTCTGACAGAAAATCCAAGGTTCCACTGCAGCAGTTTGTGCAGATGCAGCAGCCTCCCTCTGGCTGGGTCCATGTCAAATGCTAACAGAGGAGTGCCCAGGAGCTGGATGCCCATGTAATTCTGTGTCGCTATCCCTTTGCTTTTTAGTAGCATCTCTCTGAGGAAACCAGGTATGCTCTACAGGTTTTTGAACAGTTTTTATTCCCTATGGTGATATCTAATTTATAGGGGAAAGGGAAGCTGCCAGGAAATGGGGAAGTTGGTTCAGAGGAAGAAAGCTCCCCAAGGAGGGTAATTCTTTTTGCCATGGAATGGTGGTAGTGGTGTGTGAGGGTGTGCAGGAAAATTAACCTGAATGGAGGTGGCTGGGGCATTTGTCTGGGGTGCAAGCTAGCAGGGAAGTCTCTGGTAAGGTCTGGCGTTGAGGACTCAGGGATGATCAGCACCTGAGTCACACACGTTTTGGTGTTTGCTGGGGACAGATATTTGTGGTTTGGCACCTGTGCATCAGCTTGTATGCTAGGTCAGCAGGCAGAGGAGACACGCTGATCAGGTGGGGCAGAAGGTTTAAGATGGTGTGTGCTGGGCTGGGGAAACACTAAAGATTATATTAAACCCATTTGCACTGGTGTGACTCTGGAATGACTCTGCTGACAGCAGTAGAGTAACACTGACAAAACTGTGAACAGGATTTTGCCTTATACTGTGAGAATGAGAAGATTTGGCAGAGGGCCTGGATGGGTGCTGGGAGGTAGTCTCTGAATGTGTGTGTCTCTGAAAAAGTCTGTGCCGATTTCTGGATAGATGTCTGAAGCCCTACAAGCATGCATCACCCTTCCCTTCACAGGAAACACAGAGGCTGCTGCACTTCAGACAGCCTACCCACTGAATTATTCAATGCAACCAAATAACTACAGAGCACCAATGAGTTACATAAAACTGCAAAACTGGCTCACTCTCTCGCCTTGAATCAATAGTATTGTCTCTTTCTGATTGCTACATTATAGTAGTAAATCCATGGCTTGGGGCAATGCTTAACATACTTTGAGAAAGAACTGAAAACATAGTGAGAGGAGCATGGAGATGAACTGACAGAACACTGTAAGAAAGGTTCTTGCTGAGGAACAGTCTCCTGCTCCTTGTGAGAAAGTGCCAGTGTCTGAAATAGAGCATGTTTTGTGCCCTGATGTGTCTTCAGAGCTAGTGTCTGCCCAAAAATGCTAATCTGGAGACAGAAAAGCAGAAAAGCACAATGGCTGAGTGTTGTTACAGAGACTACTTCATGTGCTGGGTTTATTCCAAAACAGGCAATGCAAACCCTCCACACCATCCATGGCTGGCTCTCTTGCACCCTTTTGCTTGCCCAGGATCATCATTCTTCTTGTCAAATTCCCCCACTGTGCCAGAGCTGAAGCTGTGTCAAGGTTTTAAGTCCAGCTGGAGATGAAACACCACACAGCCTCTCTCTTAACACCCAGTGGAATGGGGAGAACGCAAGTAAAACTTTTCTCTTGAGATAAGAATATTTTAATAATTGAAAATAAATTAAAATACAATAATAATAATACTAATGGAAAAAACCCAAAGTGATGCACAATGTAATTGCTCACCATCAGCTGGCCAATGCCAGACTCCCTTTCCCAAACCCAGATTAGCTGTCCTTCCAGGTAACTCCCCCAGTTTATATACTGCACATGATGCATTTGATGGGGGTGTGGAATATCCCTCTGGTCAGTTCAGATCACCTGTCCCAGCTGTGCTCCCTCACAGTTTCTTTTGCTTACCTCCTCACTGGCAGAGCAAGACACAAGGAAAAAAAAAAAAAGTCCTTGACTAGAAATAAATGACTTGGGAAAAAAACCAAAACCTCAGTGTGTTATCAGCACCATTCTCATTACAAATCCAAAACCCAGCAATGTAATAGCTTTTGAGAAGAAGTTAACTCTACCTTAACTGAAACCAGGACAATATCCACCTCTCATTCCATACATTATATCAAGCCAAGTTTCACACTGCCCAACATCCCATCACCTTCCCTATTCATCTGTTTTGATAGATATACATACAATCATCATTTTCTTAGTCTATGGAATGCCTCTGTCAAATATTCATAAAACATCCACGCACACACACACACACACAAAGTTTGTTGAATTCTTTTGCTTCATGACTTTGGCCTTTATCTTTAGATAACAGTCCTTCAAGCAGAAAAGATGGTGTGAGGTGTTGGGTTGTTGCACTGTGCACATTTGAGTCAGTTCTCATTCCAGCACTGTTGCACTTGTTCTGTTTTATCAAAGTTCATTCTTCTTTGGTGTGAATGTGACAATCAGAGGGAAGTCAGGCTCAGCTCCCTAGCATGCTTGTGGCTAAGATTGATGCCATGAGATGCTCAGTGAGGTGATACACATGTAGCCACCAGAGAAGTGCTAATATTACCACTGGGTAGTTATAACACAGTGTAATTAATTGTTTATTTTCACTCAAAGCCAAATCCCTTAGAGGCACACTAGACTTCTGCATCCTGCCACATCACCTGCCAAGTGCATCCAGGTTTTTTAGCAAAAAAAAAAAAAAAAAGATGGGTTTGCCTTTGCCTGAGGCAGGAATAATCCAGGTTTTCCCCAGCATGTTTTTAACGTGTACTACAGGAACTTTATTAGCTTCTACAGTATGTAGAAGTATTGATTGGGTAGGGCCATCCCATTGGCCCTCTGGTGTTGACTAAAGGTGGCTTCTGCTGAATGTGTACCCCAATGTTTGAACTTCCCATCACTTACTGCTGTCAGCATAGCCTTCAACAGTCCATTACATTGCTGGATCTTTCCAGAGACTGGTGGATGACAGGGAATGTGATACAATCACTTAAGGTCATGTTCTTTGGCCCGAATGTCTCTAAGGTTGTCTTGGAAATGAGTTCCATGGTCTGATTCAGCTCTTTCTTGAGTGCCATGTCACCATAAGGCTTGCTTTCCAGGGCTCAGGACAGTGTTCCAGGTGGTGGCATGGGGCACAGGGTGTGTTTGCAGCCCTCCTGTGGTTGCTTCCACCATCATGGCACATGCTTCCACTATGCCACATGGCACTTGCCATCACAGGATTGGGCGAGTGTGATACAGACAACCTACCAGGCCTCCCCGTACTTACCTTTCAGCCATCGTCCTCTACACCAAAGAGGCTTTACCCACTCGGGCTGCTTGATTGCAGCACGTGTTTGACATTCATGGGTAACCTGAAGCTGGCATATGTACCAACAGGGAACCAAACATCTCTATCTGGAGTTGCTGGGCTGGGGGGAGGAGTTTGTCCCCATTAAAGCAGCCCTGTGGAAACCTCCTGTTTGCAATGCTGACATGAGCACCCACAAATACTATGACTGCTGGGGAACAGGCACTGAACCAGCCCCTCACCTCCCCCTGACACCACACCTGTACCTCCTCCATGGGGTACCAGGCTGCCATGAGCCGTCCCAGCAGCAGAGGAGTATTTGAAAGCACCCTTGTGATTGCTCTGTCTGCTTCACCAGCAGCTAAAGAGCACCCTGAATGCAGCTTAGCATTCCATGCATGGAGGTGGGTTACTTCTGAAGATGGAGATACCCAATGCTCAGGGAAAAAGTGTTTGCAAATACTGAGCATTTATCTTTGCTGAATTACCTTTTCCAGCAAAGGAAAGTTACTAAGAAATTAATTGCTGGACTGGAAACAGAACTTTTAGATTGCTAATCAGAAATCACAGGGAGAAATGCAGTATCAGTCTTATGCAGAAATATTTTAAACAGCTTTCTTTGCTTGTTTTTATGTAGCATTAATACATTGGTAAAAGTCATAGTCGGTTTGCCAGAAAATTGTAATGTTTGCCTCATAATTTATTCATAGTCTTGTGATTAGTAGGTTTGTGTGGTTGAGCCACATTATCTATTTTTCTTTAAAAAAACCATCAACAAAAACTAATCAATACAGAGTGACTATTTTGGTGAAAGACAAAGTTTCGTGGCTGAGTCTATCTAATGTCACATTGACTATACTGAAACTCATGAAATTTAAAGAGGTCAAGCCTTAAAAAAAAGTTTGCAGAAATATTGAAGAAATTGGTAGAAAATACAATATATAATGTAATTAGCAAGTGTATATGTGATATTATGAAGAAAAATTGATATAAATTTATAGAGAAAAAATTACCTCACAGCTCGATGGAGCTTTTTGGGCATAGGAAGGAGATGGAAGTCCCCAGTGAATTCTCAGAAATCTGCCCCTGGAATTGTGTTGTTTGACATAGAAGTTATCTGAAAAAAGAAGCATAGTCTGAGGTAAGAGATGGCAAATCCTTTAGGTAGCAAAAATGAAAGTCAGCCAGAAAAAAACAGATTTCATGCTATGGGTTATTGGGTTAAAATGGCAGAAAAAAAATCAGTGTTGTCAAAGGACTCCTCCAACATTGATCTGGAAGTGAGCAGATAATAACAGACTGTTTCTTCTCATGATATAGCTAGACTCACACCTAGTATGTTTTTTAGTGTTTTTTTAGACCATTCCCTGATTCCTTAAGTGCAAAACTGTTTTTTCTATTTTATTCGCTCTTGATTTTTTTTGAAGTAATATAGGAATAAAGGAGTAATGTGCTTCCTTGGGAAAACAGACTGTTATTCATTCCCTGCTGAAAGGCTGCTCATCTCAGCTGACAAAAGACGCCCTTTCCACAAACCACTCTGATTTAATATCACAGACTTAAGACATATCGCATGTTATATAATTTACTCCACAGTTTTAAATATTGTTTTTATTATGCCATTAAAACACAGGTAAGTTTTCCAAGATAGTTACATACTCATACTCATTGGAAAGGAGAGAAAATGAGACTGTAAAAGTGGCTAACAAAATCTCTAGGCCTTTCATTACCTTTGCAAGGCTTTCAGCTGAAACCTTTATGAAGAGAGTAGTGGGAGCTTTATTGAAAAATGTCTAATGGGTACTTAAGAAATTCCAGAAATGGACAGTGTCTCACTGAACACTAAAATTTTGGAACCATTGACCTCAATCCTCTCTGTGAACATTAATAGCACACACTGAAGAATTTGAGTACCAGTGTGATCTGTGCAGGTCTCAGTGCTGTGGGCTTGTTCTATTGCTCAGGAGAACAGTAGGGAAATACCACTTGCATTCTTGCTCCTTGCCTGTTTTCCATCTTATTATCTTCTCCATCTATGCAGAAGAGAAAGAATTATAGTAGAAACCCAGGAAGAATTATGCTGAATAACTTCAAGTGAGATTCAGGCACTGTTTGCAGGATAGAGGGAGTCATCAGTGAACCAATGATGCTAAGAAGAACCAGACTTGATTTGAAGTTATTCTAGTATGAACTAGTGTCATTCTACTCACTTTCATGGAGGTGCTGCAAATTTATATTGGTGTAAATGAATTCAGAATGCTTAGTACTTTACTGAAAAACTGATTTGAAATTGAAGAGCAGGCATAGTGTTGTATCTGTGGAGGATCTTTAATTATTGTAATTATAAAAAAAATCTGCATTGCTGAAAAGTTGTACTTTGAAGCATTCAAATGAAAAAAACATTATTGTTCTGAAAAAATGTGTACTTGCCCCTACTTATCTTTCTCAACAATATTTCAATATTTTTAGCCCAAACAGTTTATAATATTTTTTTAACACACATGGTAACTGTTCAGTGCAGTTCTACTTAGGCTATGGCATACTTCCCTTCTGAAGATTTTAGTAAATACCTTGTGAAGACTCATTCAGATGTTTGTATGTGATGGCCAATTCTCTCCTGAAAACTCTTATTTTATAACAGTAAAATTTATGTTACCAATCTGAAACGTTCATATTCTTTGCACTGTAAAATCTAATATTCCAAGGGTGAATTGATGTGCTGCTGGCCATTGACTTCATTGCTGCTGCTACAGTTTTGCTGTACAATCACACAAGGCAATGTACAGCCAGCTTAGCTGCACTGGTCTCCTTGAGAAAGCGTAGATAACGTGCAAATGTCAAGCACTGCGTTTGCTCTGTCCTACATCTGCTTCTGAGGAAAACTGGGCAGCAGCAGAGGGAACAGCAAAGAGCCTTGGAGGCCAATAGAAACCTCTGTGCTCAGCATGCTGTCAGCAGTGAGAAGGGACACACACATGCATTCATCCTCTGGCAACTGTAAGATCTGAAAGAAAGATAAAGTGGTGCTATCTCCTCTTTTCAGTAAACAGGAAGTCCCAGTTCCAAGGTAGAAGAGACTTCTCTTTCTTCTCAGCTGCAGGAAAGATTTGTGTGAGCATTATTAGGCCAAGGACTTCCTGAGCCTGGGTTTGGGAATCTTGGCTCACTTTCCTCTCCAGTAGCTGCAGTGCCAGATGGGATGGGCTGGACTGAATCCTACCATGTTCTCCAGGAGTTTAAAATAAACTGGCTTAAAAGTAGGATTTAGTCTGCCTGAATTAGCACCTGTCATCTAAACTCCAGGATATTGATTGAACCACTTTTCCCCTATGTTCTCTGTGGCCGCTGAAGAGGCTGGGTGCCTTTGAGAGCCACTTATCTCTCTGAGCTTCTCAAGGGTGGGTACCTAAGTGGGATCATGGGGTGTCACTGGGGCTTCCCACACCTGCAGCTCTGTGACTGTGCTGTGTGACCTTGCTTAGCAGCAAAGCAGAGTGTCAGGCTCCTTTCCCTTCCTTACTGTTCTATTGGAATACTGGTGGCACTTGCACAGGACTGCTTTTCTTGGGGGATTTAAGTAATTTTTGAGTGCAGACATGTTGCCTAGGTGCTTAGTTCCCAGAGAAATGCACAGTCTTGGGTTCTGCACAGCTGGTCCTTGCAAGGAAGTTGCTGTCTTGGCTCAGAATAGAGATCTGTTTAGCTCAGTATCCATCTGACAGCGATAGCTTGCTCCCTGTCAATTAGGTGAGCACAAACATGAACAACAGCCAAAGGCAGGTGCCAAGGGAAAAAAATAAGAAAGGTGGCCATAAATAGATGCCATGGGGAAAAGCATGAGAAGCAGGGTGTACAGGCAGATTGAAGTTTATATTTAAACTGCTGTACTTTGTGTGTATCTAAACTTACTTCGGCGAGTGGGTCCTGGGATCCTGCTGTTTGAAGCATTCCCAAGATCTGGCGCTGTCCATCCATGTAATCCTTGCAGGCAGCCTGGCTTAAGTTTTACAAAGCCAATATGACACCAAGGTAGCCAGCAGGCCCTGGGATGATAAGCAAAATGCAATTACACAGTCCTCACAGAAAAGGCAGCAAATGTCAGGGAGTAGGAGGCCAGTGCACCAGGGAGAAGCATAAGGATGTGAGAAGGATGCACCTGCACACCTTCTGTATGTACCTTTTTCTGATTTCAAGAATCAGGATGGTGATGCCAAACCTAGGCACATATGACTATGTGAAGCATATTCTTACTAACATTGCCTGTAGTGGATTGCTCTCACTTTCATAAAATTACTGAGCGCCCTGGCCTTGCAAGGTAAATTTCTGAAGCAGGCGAGAGCAGTGACACGCAGTCAAGGCTCACTATTTATTTATTTGCCTACACGAACCTGTTCTGTCAGGGAGTTGATCGAACAGCATTCAGGGCAACTGTTCCTTCTGGGCATTCCAGCCAAGAGCCAAAGCCCAGCTCCGCAGCCGCAAACCCGCTCCGAGAATTGACTCTGAGCAAACACCAGAACCGAGCGCAAACCCTCCGGAGCCCTTAGTGAGCCAACGCAGTGACACCGCTGCGGTGACAGCGGTGACAGCGGCTCGCAGCAGCCCGGGCTGCCAGCGGGCGGATGGCCACGGATACGTGACACGCATGTTTAAGGGCGTTTTTAATGTTGATGTTAAAGCCGGGCAGGGTGGTGGCGGCGGCGGTGGAGCGAACCGGCTTAGGGGGGCACTCCCGCCCGCTCAGCTGCCCAGCAGGAGCTGCAGGCCGGCCGGCTGCCCGTGTGTGGCACTTGCCGGGGGCTGTCACGGCCCGACCCCGGGAGCCGGGGGAGCCGGCAGTCCCAGGCCGGCCGCGGCACCTCCAGGAGCGCCCTTGCGCCGCCAGCCCGGCGAGGCCGGCCCGGCGGGCCGGGAGGCGCGGGCGGGAGCGGGGCGGGGCGGGCGCTGTGTTGCCGGGGAGACGGGGGCGGGCGGCGCGGCGGGGCCGGGCAGGAACCTCCCGCCATGGGCTGCCGGGACGCTGTCAGCGGGATAAGAGCGGAGCGGGCGGCCCGGCGCGTCGGCTCTGGCGGGGAGAGGAGCGGGTAAGGGCGGGTAAGGGCACCGTCACGGCGGGGGGCTCGCCTGGCGGCACGGGGCCGTGGGAGGGCTCCCGGCGCAGGCCCTGCCCGCGGGTTTCGGCGGGCCGAGGCCGGCAGCCGCGGCGCCGGGGCGGGCTGTCAGTGGCGCTGCCGCCTGGAGATGCCGCTGGAGGCTCGGGGCAGCCCGGCGGCGGCAGGAGTAGGCGGAAGAGCCACCGGAGGTGGCGCGGGCGGGGCCCGGCCCGCCCCGGGGCTCCCGGGCAGCGGCGGCCGCCGGCGGCGGGAGGGGCGCCGCGGGCTCGGGGCCCGAGTGCTCCCGGGGCCGGCGGCGGGCGCTCGGCGGCCCGGAGCGGTCCCTGCTGACGCGAGGCCTCGGCCTTTGCCGAAAGGCGACGTTTAATACCCGGTGTGCGTGTCCAGGCGGTGCGTGCGGGTTCTCCTCCGCCCCCTCCCGTGTTACCGGGATGCTGTGCGGGTGACCGAGCACTGGAACAGACTGCCCGGAGAGGTTGTGCAGTCTCCCTCACTGGAGATGTTCAAGAACCATCTGGACTCAAAATCCTGTGCCACGTGCTCTAGGGTGACCCTGCTTGAGCAGGGAGCTTGGAGCAGATGCCCCGCTGTGGTCCCTTCCAAGCCGGCCCGCTCGGTGTGCGCTGCCCGCCGTGGGCAGCGCCGTGCGAGGTGTTGGCGCAAAGCGCGAACACAAAGCCTTGGCTGTCAGCGAGGCGTGTGTTGCACATAAGGATTGGAGAAAAGCAAATGTGGGCTGTTCACGGAAACGCGATAACGCTGGCGGACGTGGAATATACAAGAGTCGCAGCGTTTCAGCACCTGAACTGCCCTTTTTCAAAAGCGTGCATCAAAATGAGTAGACCGAGGAGCCGTGGGAACTCTTCTACGTGTTCTTTGAGTGTGGGGAGAATGTTCAAAGATGTTTCTCGAGAGAAAAGCAAAGATCTAAGCATTGGATATTGCCTGATATCCCCAGAGGAACTGAAGAGCTACCTTTTACTAATATCTGCAGTGAGGGAGAAAGCAAGAAAAGCAGGTGCATCACTGGACGTGAAAATAAAACTTCTTGTATAAGAGAAAGCAGAGCAAGTGAAGAAATTCAGAAAGAAGATCAGATGACTGAATGTCATGGCCTAGGAGTTGGAAAAGCATCTAATGTGCTTATACACTGGTCTGGCTAAAGAAGAAAATCTGGATGGCAGACTTTTTTCTTCTTGCTTGTAGTGTCATGTGAATCAGTAAGACTTCATTATAAGGATCTACAGGAAACTTGGAGCTAGTGACACAAGCTTGTGTACTGTTGCTGATGAGGTGGTGGCACAACTATCTGTTTTGGTCGTATGTATCATAATCTTGTGCTAGGACAGCAGAAAAGAGGTGCCTGGAACATTTAACCTTTCCTGAAGGAATAATCTGGGTTTTGTTTGCTTGGACAATAGACCAAGTCTGTATACAGCTTTTATCATAATGGAGCTACAGTGTGGTTAGGACTCAGGAAAATATTCTTGAGTCTCCTTCTGCCTGTATTGTAGGCTCACAGACCAGTAGTGCAAAGAAGAAAGCATTCTCTCAGGTGCTTTAGAAAATCTGTGGTTTAGTGGCTCTGAGAGTTTCTGGTGGATGTTTTGAATAGATTGAATGAAAAATAATATTGCTTTCATATATTATCATAGATAAGGAGAAAACCCATGTTTTTCTAGGGTATTTTAATTTAATTGTTCTTCCTTGTTGTCCTTTGGACAGAGACTCCTGCAAGCTAAAAGCATATAGTGTTCAATGCTTTATTTCTAAAATCAAAGCCAGTTGCCAAAGGAAGTCAGATGTCACTTGGTTTATAAGACTGTATACAGATTTCTTAAGAGGAGCTTTTTTGATGTCACTCACTTCCTGCCTTCCCTTTCTCCTGGCCCTGTGATTTTTTTTAAAACAGCTTTCCATCAAAAATGCTTGATTGTAAGAAGTTTTTCTGTAAGGTTAATAACCATTTAATTAACATTCTCCTTTGATGCTTCTTTTGCTTCCTCCTTTCTCATAGTCGCTGGTAGGTTTTTCTTGTGTCACCACATCAGTTATTAGTGCAGCTTAAGGCAGTAAGGAAAGCGTCTGTGAGTACTTTGAACAGTAGTACTGGATCTGTTGGGAGTTAGACGCTGGGTATGTAAACAGTGGAAAAGAGAAACTGCATTTTTAACACTTACTGAAAGTAAGTTTCTGTTTTCATGTAGTTCTCTTTGCAGTTAAAGAGCTTAAGCAAATACTGTGATTCTATGAACAAGCACTTCAGGAAGCTCAGCTCTGTATTTCTATTGTCAGTGATTTTTGTCATAGACCCTGGTGTTTCCTTATTGGTATGAAATTGTACACCCTTGCAGCTGGTCACTTAATATTTCCTTCATATTTGCAGAATTTTGCCATTGCCATGGTGGTCTCTTTTCAAGTAAGATAATATTGCTCATGGAGGAAATCCGAAGCAAAACTAGTTTTGATACTTGTCTTTTGAGGGCAGAGAGGAGCAGAGGGAATGTTGGATGAAATGATTATTTTGTGAGAAGGTTCTGCTGCACCCGGAAGTGCTGTCCAGAACACACCTGCTTGTCCTGTGGGTGAATTGCAGTTCTTGGCAGTGAACAGCTGTTGTTGACAAGATCACACTAATACCTGTTTTATTCCTTTTGGAGGAGTGGAGACCCCAGGCTCTGTGGGCTTCCTTAGCTAGGAACTGTAGTAGCTGTTGTATGAGATGTCACTACTTCATCTTTTTTGCAATGTTTGTTGGCAAAATGGATTATATTGTTAGAAAAGGATCATAATAGGCAGTAATAGGAGGGAAGCCTTTATGTATATATGCCTGGGATTACCTTGTCTCTTGCTTTCTTTTCCAGTTCAGAGATGGTTGTGAGAATATTAGGTACTTTGGCAAATTATTGCTTGCTGAAGGTTCGTGGGCCTTCAGATTGTATCAAGTAGTTGAGCTGGTGTCATCACAGCTATTGGTTCCTGTGGCAGCACTGGTCTGAGGATGGTACTCCTGGGACAAGATCAGGTAGAAGGGATTGGAGGTTCCTTCTGTTGTGTGATTTGGACTGGTTTGCCTGAGCTTGCTAAGCTAATTGAGCAGCTTGTTACTGCTGAAGGAGGAAATCTCCCTCCTGCAGCCTTCCCTTCACTGATAGTGACAACTGCCTGATCCCTCAATATGGCAATTCAACAACAACAACAAATCCAGCTGAAGAAGCTAGTTTTCTGCAAAGCTGTTGGGATGGGCCACATCAAGAAGGAACTGGATGAGTGCAGTGCTGGAGATAAGAGGAAGAAAAGAGTTGCTGGGGAGGAGCAGAAACACCTTCTTAATAGTTATGAGTTGGCAGGTGGGCTGAGCTGTCTTGTATAACTCTAGCCTAGCTGCATGTTACAAGATGGGGGCTTTTACTGAGGTTCAGCAGAGTTTCTGTTTCAACTGTCATGGTCTGATGAGAAGAGCTAATAAAGCAGCATGATATGTGCTGGATCAGGTTTTCTTCTCCTCTGTTTGGATTCAGGTCTTGCATTTGAATATGGCTCTCAGGGACTTTGAAATTAGTGCAAGGTGAAGTCTTGCTTCCAGATGGAGCACTCTATACAGAAGTGATACTGAAATGTGTGATGGGAAAGGAGAAGGCCTTTAGTAAGTTTTAGCCTTAGAAGGCTGATTTTTCTTGCTGTAAGCTGCTAACTCTTTGTTTCATGTTTATAGCCTAGGGTCTGATTAAGATCTCTTTTTCTGGGAAGTCAGGTTTTGTGTACCAAATATTTAAGTGTGAATCTTCTCAGTGTGATTTTTAGGTAACTATGTTTTGTGAAGATACAGATTAAGTCTGATGCTGAGTAAGAGAGCAAGATGGAAAAAAAACTGTGAAATGTCTTAGTTTATGTATGTTGAAGAAGGGATAAGTATGTAACTGGCATCCGTGTAGTGAAGTCCTGGAATAGCACAGTATCTTGGTGCCTGTACTTGCTGGAACTTCTGCTGTATCTTTGTTTTGGATATTTCTCTAACTTGCTCTAGCTTTTCTTTTTAGTCACTGCTGCACATTTAATCTTCCTTCCTATTCTGTACCTCATGGATTTTGTGATCTTGGTGTGTTACTAAGGAGCCAGGGCTTCTGTTCTTCTGCTTCTCTGTCTTCTGTTTCTTAGTCAGCTTCTCCCCCACAAATAACTCCCAGCTGCCTGCTCTTACTGTGGTTTTGCAGTGACCATGCAGTGGGGAGCACTGAAAGGATTTGTCTTCTGCACTTCTGAGCTTGTGTATCTCCCTGCAGGCATCCAGGGCTTGCCCTGTGACACTTGCCTTTGTATGGGGTTGTTGAGCCAGGGGTGCTGAGGCACTGTGGGAATTACTCTCACTTACATTATGAAAGAGCTTTTCTGCGCTTCCTGGATAATTTAAAAGGTGGGAGTTGGAAGGCAAGTCTTGAATGGTGCTTTGCAAATGATGGTGGAAGACTCGTGCCTGTTAGACTGTGTCTGTCAGGTGCTTGCTCAACCGCTCTGACAATCTCAGCTAATTCTCATGTTTATGAATTCTGTGCTCTCTTTTCCTGCACCCAGAAAGTTGAGCTCCTTGGCTTCATTTAGAAGCTATCACCATGCTCCATGGAAAAGTATGGGAGCATGAAGTACTAACTGTGAGGTGGGAGAGGGACTTTCTGATTTTTTCAGCTTTTGACAGAAGCCCTTTCTGTTTTCCCAAGAGAAAAATTGGAAAGATGAAATATTAGGAGGAATTACTGTCAGGTAGTGCCAAATGCAAGGGTTTGTTGGAAGTATTGAAGCTGACCTTAACTTCTGTGCAGTTTTATTTCTGCAAATACTTGACATCATCTATTCCTCTTTATTATTGTGGAGGCATTTACCAAAGCTTTATGTTCTTTGTGGGAATAAATGACAAAAAGTATTTAACTAGCTCTGTTAATTTCAGTTAGCTACTGATTTGATAGACCTTAGTGTATTAACTAAGTGTATTAACTAAAAGATGGGGAATGAGTAACATTCACGGATGAATAGCTCTCAATGCCTCAATTCTGGAAAAATGTGAATTAGTTAGGAAAATATTTGAGATTTAGAGCAAGAAATGTTCCTGATAGTTTATAATTCTGTTGCAGGACCTGATAAAAATCCAGCAATATAATAATGGTCATAAGATTTCAAAAGCTGACTCTGTCCAGTTTTGATTCACTAGTTTAAACAGACACTGACATAGTCTTAAAATGAACCAAAAAAGTGCTAGTCTTTCTGTTGGAAGGCAAGAGAGTTTAACAATCCTAATTTCCAAGAATTGAGATCAAATGTTCTTATGATTTGCTGTAAAGCAAAAGCCCTCAAGTGTAAAACTGTGTGTTACATGATTGTTATCATTTTTCTTTGTCTTACTTGCGTCTTTCAATGATATGGGGAGATTTGAGTCAGTGAGGAATGTGTACTTTCATTTTTTATTTGCATGTTTCAATTAAGAAAAGATCAAAGGAAAGCAGAAAACTTCCTTTATGTGTCTGAATATGTAGAGGAAATGCTGGGGGGGATGTGGGGGTGTATTTTCCACTCCAGAAGGTGCTCCTAATTACTCCAGAACTATTTTTGGAAGCCTAAATTACAATAGTTACAAAGCAAATTTGATTATTGGAATCCCGCTATGTCCTTAGCATTTGCAGCAAAAATTATTATGTGATGTTTGCTTACTGAAAGTGCTGCTTGGCTACATATGTACCTTCATCTGGCCTACTTCATTCATCTCAGCAGTGTAAAATCTTTTTTTTGTGTGTGTATTCATGAATGATAGATATTTATAATTGGGGACTTCCTAGTCTGGCACTTTTTTTCCTCTGCGTTGTTGATGGATTAAAGGTTTTCTCTGGTGATTCAGCATTTTTTTAAATGTTTGTCTGTCTAGCAATAGGTATAC
Source organism: Phylloscopus whistleri (assembly GCA_017589585.1). NCBI lineage: Eukaryota > Metazoa > Chordata > Aves > Passeriformes > Phylloscopidae > Phylloscopus > Phylloscopus whistleri. The sequence goes on from JADMLD010000090.1 coordinate 3,607,921, forward strand.
TGGGAAATGTCATATCATTGGTAATTATTATATATATAGTAGTGTAATTATTAATTATAATTTTTCTGTCAGAGTCTGTAGTTCTTGACTTTTCAGAGTGCTGTTTAAACTTCAAAAATAAGTTAAAAATCCTAGCTGTTCCTTATTTGCATTCCCATTGGAGAAGAGCTATGTAAAGTGAGATGATATGAGTCATTTTGCCTGCAGTTATCTGGAATGTTGATGGATCATCTGGGTCCAGTTCAGTGGAAGAGGGGCAGCGGAAACAAAAGCCTCTTCGCTGTAAACCTTGAGGAAATGCAGGGTCTGCTTCCCTAACAACACCAAAGCTGTTCTCACTTTGTAAAGAAGCTGGCATACTGAGCTTAACAGGAATAGGAGTATATGTAACTCTCAGATATTTAGGTAACTTTTTAAATTGCCACTTTTAAAAGTGTTAAATACCAACTTCAGTGACCAGTTTTAAAGATTCTGAAGTAGATTTAGTCTTCAGCCCTTTAACGATTTTCCAAAAAAAAAAACCTGATCATTGATCTTTACCTCTTAATTGCTCTTAGTTGATACTTTAGCCACAGTGTCAAAACTTATCTTAAGCACTTTGTAGTTTTAATCCTCTAACTATTAAGCTTTCATTTAGGATAGCCTTTATTCATTCATATCCCTTCAGCAAGAGTGCCTCAAGCACTCAAGAGTGCTCAGATCTTTACTTCTCTTTCTCCAAGTGTCGGTACAATCAAAGTGTATATGATCACAAGTTACAAAAGTGATCCTCTTGTGATCCTCTAGATCACAACTTGAGCAGACATCTGTTGTTCAAAATGCAGGGTGGTCTGCATTACTTGTAGTGTGGCCCCAACTCCAGTCACAGAGCCCACACTGTCTCCAGTGCTGTGGATTAAAGTTAGAGTGTATCACAGGGTCTGCCTGGTCACGCAGGGCTGGTCTCTGTGGGCTCAGTACTGGAGACAGTGGCACTGAACTTCTGACTTACCTGTCCTAGTAGACTGCTGCTTTCCTTTCAATTTGCAGTCTGTGGAGGTTAGTCTTGATCTTTAGATTTAGTTGTTAACAGTGCAGCCATGACTGTTAAGGCTTGCTTGTAGTCTGTTCCGTGGTTAAAGTATCAAACCTAAAGTATGGAAGAAGGTATTTAGGAGTATTACTTGTATATATTTTAATTTAGAGAAGAACTCGTTAGCACTGAGTAATGTTCAGAACAAGGATCACTTACGAGCATTGCCTTGCCACTGCCAAATGTTTTACAGATGATCTTGATCCTTCATTTTTCTTTTGTGAGAACTCACTGGTCTTTCATAGAATCTGCCTGGTGGTGGAATATTTTTCAGTTCCTTCCTTGAGTACCATGTGTTTGCAGAGGTGTTGGCCTCTGACACTTTAGATAAGATCTGAAAGAGATCCTAGTCTTCAACTCTGCTAAAAAAGCTTGTCATCAGCATTTTCATGGTATTGGTAGCAGCATTGTATTCTTTAGTGCTTTTTAGCTGATGTCCATGAGAGCAGGCATATTTGTTTTTGACACAGTTAATGCTGCAATTATTATGTTTGAAGGTCCCCAGCTTTCCCCATCCCACTTGTAAGGAATGCTTACTCTCTGTGCCTGTATACAGTGGTCTGAAATGTGAAAATTTTAAATGAACTGGAATGGATTTAATTTGGCTAACAACTATGTTGTAGCTAATGACTTTGGATAGTGTAAGACCACAATCTTAGCATAAGCTTGAGTATAGCCTTGTACAGGGCTAATGTATAACTTGAGTGTAGGTGGTTGTTTGAGAGCTTGTCTTTCATTAGTATTATACTTTTTATCTTGTTAGATGAATCATCTTTTTTTTTTTTTTTTTGCTTGATTTCAGGCTTGACAAGAATGTATTCACAGGTGTTTCGTATTGTTTGATGACTAAATAAAATTCCACATGAAGTTGAGAAGCTGTCTCAAAGCACTTGTCTAATATGCAGCTAGCCTGTGGGATTCTTTGCCATTAGCTCTGTCTCGGTGGTTTTTCCCCAGACTCAAAAGGAGGAAAATATTGATAATCTGTTAACTTGTAAAGGAATATTGTTCTTCATAACTCTAGGCAGAACCTGAGAACCTGCTGAATTTTAGCAAGAAAAAATGTCCCAAGATGACACTTTGGAAACTGTTGAACAGAAAAACCTGAACTGAGGGTATGGGGTATGTGTTCAAGAATAATTTCTTCATGTTAATCTGAGATACCTCTGAGTAATAGTTTTATAATTTAGAGCTGGTTTCACCAACAGTTATGCTAGACAAGTGAAATTCTAGGAACAGTCATGTTGGGGAGAGAAGACAAAAACACTCACAGGTCAGAATATATCACAGGAAGCTGATTAAACTCTAGCAAATACATTATAGGTTATGTTTTTAAAGACTATGCTGACCAAGTTTTGGAAGTGTAGTCTGCAATGATCTTTGTGCACAAAGATATTACCTGTGAGTTTGATTTCAAACTATCAAAAAACCCTGAGGCCTGAAAATCCATGGGAGATTATAATTTGGGAGTATGCAAGGGTTTGGCTTTTTCTTTCTTATTTCACTGTGTGGTGCACCACAGGTCTGGGTCTTGATCAGAAGGATGACGGCTCTGAGACTGTTTCTGAGAAGGTCACCAGCCTGCAGCTGCTGTAATGCCTCTGTGTACTTCAAAGTGTCTGTAGCCTTGGATATGTTTGCTGACTTGATTTTATAAATATATATATGACAGGTATTTTGGAAAGCACCTGTTTCTTTTATTTGAACAAACCTGGGTTATTATTTGTCTGATCTCATTTGGTTTTTTCCCTTGGCATTCCTATTCTACATGATGAGTTTAGCCATTGTGTCAGTGTTCCCAACCATACATAATATGAAAATGTATATTTTTGTTTCTTTAAGGACGATTTTTTTCAGTAAGCACAGGTAATTCCTTTAAATCTTATTTTTTTTTTCAGTGTAAGATACAATACTTGCACATCCACAAGAGGTAGAACTTTTCTAATTTTCAGGTTGTATAAGCACTGAGCTTCATGGATTACATTTTTTAATACCATGGCAGTAGAACACATGTAAGCAACATACTTATAGAAGGCTTACAATACTTGGAGAAGCAGGACTCTGAAACTTCAGGTGTTGCAAGACAAACATCCCACTTAAGTGAGATGGGACATAAAAGGTGGCAAATATTAAAAGGTGGCAATATTATTATACAGACATAAACATGCTTGTGTATACTGAAACATCATTACTCTGATGGTCTCACCATAGTTTTGAGGGTTCATTAAAATAATACTTGTTTACTGTCTTGTGCACTTGACACACTTCCCTGGCTTGTTTAAAGGGCAGTGCATGTGTTATTTATCCAAGCATACCAAGCATTTTTGGTTTTCATCTTTTTCTTTTTTCTGGGGGGAGAGACTCTGAATGACTTGTTCAGAAATAATATTGGTCTAGTGGATTACACATAAGGCTAAAAGCTGGTTACTGAACTCCTTGATGAAATCAAATACATGGTCAGAAATAGCATTATGCCAAAAAAATTGGCAGCTACCTGCAGTCTTATAATAAATTCTGTATGTTAAGAGGTTGTTTTTTCATGTGCAATGTCATGGTTGGAGCAGCACTGCCTTAGTATGTAATAGGGTTTTCTGCTTCTGTAACCACAAATAGTTAATAAATCATAGCAGAGGACAGAGCAGAAAGTGGTTGAAAATACTAAGCAGGATGTCTTCTGTGGAGCTGGAGCATTGTCTGGTGTGTCTGCTTTGAGAATGAACCAAACTTAAAAGGTCTTGGTTTTTCTCATTTGCTCATGTTTTTGACCGAGTTACTGGATGGTTAGCAAATGTTCACTGTGTTTTGTAAGCTGTTCTTTTGGCTGATTGCCCTGCATCAGTAATGCAAAGCATCAAAGTATCTAAAGCTTTCTGAGATGCTCTGCTTAAACTGCAGGTTCCTGTTTTCTTTCTGTCTGTGTGTTGCTCCTGCTGTGCAACCTATTTTGGCAATGTCAGCTGGGTATTTCTTTCCAGCTTGTGTAAAGCTTTGAATCATATCAAAAGAACAGAAAAGGAAGAATGCTGATTTTGGTGATGCATTACTTCCAGCCTTTACTTGCATTTTCCCACCACGCACAGATTTCAAGGCTGTACTTCCCATTTCATTCCAGACCACACTACATTTTTATTTCTCTATTGCATGTTCTCATGCACTTTCTTTCCTCCCCAGTTTGCACAGAGGATTTCGTTCTTAGTCTAATTGTTAGTGCCTTTCTTTAACCAGAGAGTCAAAATTGCTGTCTGCCACTAACAAGCTAAACTTAGTTTCTGCAATAACCCTGACAATCTTTGCTACAATAGCAGAAGCCTCTTGTGGAGTGTCTTCATGTTAATAACCTGCTGATGCCCTTCATTATGTGTGTGTCCTCTGCTAATAGAAGCTTGAGCTTAAATTCAAAGTTGAACCCTAGACTAAATCTGATTAAATCATGATTGATATATTAATGTTAAAATCCTTGAAAAGGTAACAAGCATGCTCTCCAGAGCATAAACATTAACGACAAGCAATGAGGCTGGGATAGGCATTTGCTAATTGAAATGAGTTCTGTATAAACTAAATGTAGTGTTTGTATATATACAAGAGGTAAATTGTGTATATAGTTTATTCTACAGAATGGGTGAAAAGGCTGCAGGTTTTGAAGTGGAGGCCAGAAAAAACTTGATTGCACAATGTCTTATAGAAACTGAGGATTTTTTTTCAAAGCATTAATTTTCAGAACTACTGGAAAAGCAACTTCATTGCAGTCTGTACATAAAAGGACTTACAGCCGGGCCATGCCTGGTCAGTATTTATTTCTTACCTGAAACAGAAAACACGGGAAGGCAAATAAATTAACATCTTCATGTAGCCATATGTTATCTAGTTCTCTTTTACTTCTGCTGTAGCTCTTGGGCAACAGTTTCTGAAAGTAATAAACTAGTATTACGAGCTTTTGACTTAGTACTGTATTTTATTATGATGCTGCTGTTTACTGGACATTCCAGGCCTTCCTGGGCAATGTATTGCTGAAAATGTAAGTAAGGAAAAGGCCCAGTTCACTCTAGTATATAGAGTACTAGTTCTGACTCTGTGCTTTTGTTGCATTTTCTTCTTTCCATGAATTCTACTGTTGTTAGAGATAACATCTAATCACTACCACGATGCAAATTTAGTATATCAATAATTCAGTGTTCAAGATAGCTAAACAGGTCTTATTTTTGAGTTCCATCATTTTAAGGACAATTTTGATATTTTCTTTCAAAGTCCACTGAAGTATAAGGCAGTTTTACACTTTAAGATGCTCAGTTGATTAGCAACTTCATAAAAATGGAAAGAAGTTCAGAGAAAATACAATTTTCAGGTGCAAGAAATCAATTTCTACCATAACAAATAGGAAATAAATCCTTTGAGAGGTGGTGCAGAAAGGGGCCAGAGGGCACACATGGTACAGGTTGAATTATGAGCATGATGCAAAGATGAGCATGAAAAGGGCAGGAGAATATCAGATTATTCACAGTTAAGTGATTTTTTTTTTTAACTTGTGGGTTTTTTGTAAATAAGGGCTTTTATAAATAAATGCTATGTAGTAGAGGTGATTTTTATGAAATAGTCATATTCTTCTAGCAAATGAAATGGCTTTTTTTTTTTTACAGTTGGTTATGTGAAGCCCTGTCACAGTGTATTTCAGAACTGTAAAACTGTTGGTCTCGTTGTGACTGTGTACAATGTTCTAGTAGGTTTCTTTCTGCTCTCATACTGCTTAGTTAGGTTATATCACCAACTGTTTCCAAAGGTATGTTCGTGCTGTCAGTCTGTTTCAAAACTTGATTGCAGAAAAAGAAATAGGTACCATTCAGAACTAGCTAGCACTTGTTGAAACAAATCCTAAAAGAACTTCCCTATTATCCAGCATGGTATCTCTTTACATTTTTTTTTCTTCTGCAGTGTGGAATCAGAGCATCTTAATTCCCTGCCTATTCTATATTCAATTATTATATTAGGAATATATGCCTAATGTCTTTTTGTGTTAATGGCAACAAAATCATACTTCATCTTGCTACTGATATTGGCAGTCCACCCTTTTGATAGAATATGGCAATGTATGTTAAATCCATGTAACCAGGCAAGCAGTGCAGGAAGCCTGGAGACTGAAGCTTCAGCTGGAAGGACACAAAAACATGATGGACAGCTTATCTCTGTGTCTACTAGTCTGGTGCAATTGCAAAGCCACTATCTGCTTAAACTATTCTATTTCAATAAATTGTGATTATTAGCTGAATGGGTAAGGTAGTTTTTTGTGAGGCTGTGGATGAAATGTGTCTCCAAGTGGTCAAAGGGAGGCCAATTATTTGTTGCTTTCCTGGGTAACCTATAGTGTTTGTCCCTTTCCTTAAGGAAGTCTGTTGTGTAATGTTCATGCTCATCATAACTTTAAGCTGAAATTTTTATTTACTTTCCATCTGAGAATATTAAATGAATTCAGTGTTTCTTTCCTTTTTTCCCTTGTCCCCATCTGTTGTGTTTTGGGGTTTTTTTCTCACAATTAACTGTGGATGTAATAAATGTCTTTTAAGTGCTCACCTAGAGACCTTCAGTAGTTTAATGTTTTTGAGGCTTTTCAAAGGTTATTACCCTTTGCATTCCCAGTGATAAATTTCCAATTGATGAGTTTCCCACTGATAAATCTTCAATTTCTATTAACTACATCTTCCCTGATGCTTAGTGTAATAGGGAATTGGTATTCTGTCAGGACAGACTAGGACAGATTTGAGATGCATTTACATCAGCGACTGCATAATTCAGTTCTCCTTCTATCCCTCACTTGTACCTGGAACTGCAAGTTCTTCAAATATTATATATGCAGGTAGTGATCACTAAAACCTCATGCTGTTCCTAGAGGGAATTATTTAAACTTGTGTACCTAGCTCATTTTGCATTTTACAAACTAATGGATTTTAGTATGTTGACTTATCTCATGTACGCCAATTATTTTCTCCGTAATAGGATTTCAGTTGTGCACAATCTTAAGCTAAAAGTGAAAACCAGGGCTTTAAAGCTCAAAACCCCTCAAAGACTCTTCCTGAATTTCAAGTAGCTATCATAAAATAGCTTTTAAAAATCATATTAACCATGATATTTTTCTGTTTCTAAAAACAGGTGAACCAAGAGTGATATTTCCAGAATATATTTGCTTGTTCTTCCAGATAGGAGATAAATGTGTTAAGCTGGCAAAGTGATTCTGGTAAGAGTTTTTTTGCTATTTCTACAGTGATTGTTGTTATATGTAGAAGTGTTTGCAGTTTTGCTACTAGAAGGAGCTTTCTATACCATTGGTGCAAACAAACTTGATTTTACTTACAATTTTTTTACCTAATAGTTACATATTGATCCATCTGTTATATTTAAATGTTACATTGAAGGTTATTAGGCTTTTTTTTTTTTTTGCACATTCTATGCTAGGATATGATGAAAGTAATTGACTTTCGAAGTTTTTGCTTCAGCTGTTTATACAGAAATAGGAGTTAAATGTGCTGTAGCACTCATTAAGTGAGGTTTATGTGGATTAAATGATCTTGTTTCCATAGCTGCCATCACTGATTATTGTTTTTGTTTTGCTTCCTTCTGTGATCCTCTTGAGAGTTTTCTACAGCTGAGTCTTGCATTTCTTGTCTGGAGTTAAATGTTTCTCCATGTACTAGTGCTGAGCATCCAAAGCAAAATTAATCAGTCTGGGAAGCAGAACCAATATTTTTGGTATTTCCTCCTGAACAATGGCAGAATTGTCTCTTGAATTAAGCACACACTAGTAGTGACTACTACCCAGAAGGAAAGCACTGTCTGGTTTAGTTGTAAATCTAAATCATGGTACTTTTGCAACTCTCAAAATTTTCTGAGCTAAGTACTTTTTTCTTTTCCCCTTGAAACAATCTGCATACTGTTGGAATACATAACATGGTACTGTTCAAATAAACTATTGAAGGATATGTTTTCTGTACAATGTTATGTAAGTGCTATGTGTTTTGCCCTTATGCTTCAGGTCAAATACCTTTTAGTCGCAGACAAATGTTGAAGCTTGCATAGAGGTGACCAAGAAAAGCTGAAACAATGTCATTAACTTTCATTTATGCAGTGGGAGGGAATGCTCTGTTGCAGGCTTTTACTTGTTGGATCTGTGAAATCAGTGTTTGGGGTCCTGGACTGTTAGCTAAAGTTTCACTGAAATGCTCTAAGTTTCTGCTTTTCTTTCCCTTTTACCCTACATGTGTATATTGATTGCTCAGTTCAACAGACACTGTCTTTTGGAGGAGCTGAGATACAAGGAAAAAACACTCCCTTCTTTCCCCCAGTTTTCTGCCTATAAGGAATGTGTTTTCTGATGGAGTTAATTTCTGTCCTTTCCTCTACTTACAGCTCAGACATGAGCAGTGCCAGCAACTCACTGGCACGGGAATTCTTGACTGATGTCAACAGGCTGTGCAATGCAGTGGTACAGAGGACAGAAGCCAAGGAAGATGAAGAAGAAGAAACTCATATGGCAGCACTGGGACAATACTTAGTTCAAGGCCGTGGGTTTATTTTGCTTACTACTCTGAACTCAATAATTGATCAGGTAGTAGCTTTTCTTAAGTGGTTATAATTTTTGTAATTTTGAGCTTTGACTGGGTGGATTTGCCTGGCTCATGTTGTTCTTGGTGCTTGTTTTCTTTCCTTTTTATGGAGAATCCATGAGTTAATTGGGAAGAGTAGAAATTCAAAAAGATATGCTCATATTTGACTAAGGCATGTGTGAAGCTCAGGTGCAGTAGCTGGGTGGAAAGAGACTTCAGTTGCATGTCCCAAAATCATGTCAAGTGCTAAAATGCTTGAGTTGGCTCTTTGTGTTTGAAAGTTATTGATCTTCAGGACTGAAACCGTTCTGATAGTGCTGCAAAGCATGCCATAAAAGAATTGTGTCTGAATTCTGTGTTTGCTACAGTTCTTCCCTGCACTGAAGTTCTTAGTATGTGTTAGAATCCCAGTAGGAGTGGAGGTTTTTCAGTGGTTATTCTGAGGTTTTGATTTTTTTTTGCTGTTACATTTTTAGAACAATGTTTTGGACTTGTCTAAGGCTTTGTGTTTAAATCACTAAGTTTTGTGCTTTTGACTTTCCTGCTTTTCTTTTTTGAGTTAATTTTTCTACAAGGGGGAGATTAGGAGGGCTTTGTATAGAAACAGTTGCAGAGGTGTAATAAATATCTTGGATGCTTTCTGATTGGCTCTAGTTAATGATTGTAGCACTCTTTGTAGTTAGGTAATTTTTTCAGTGCTTAAAACAGCAGAAAGGCATAGGGAACTGAATGGTTAATAGCTTGGTAAAATAAAGTTGGTTAATCTATTTTCTAAAAATACAAGATCTTTTGTTTTTATTTTGTTTCTAACATAGGAGCTGACATGTCGAGAAGAACTTCTGACCCTCCTCCTGTCCCTTCTGCCATTGGTGTGGAAAATCCCTGTCCAGGAAGAAAAAGCAATAAGTATGTTTTATCATTCACAGTATTAAGCACATGAAAGAGGTGATTTGTGTTTTACCACAGAGCTTAGGACTCTGTGCTAAAGAGTAGCTCATTGTAGTTCATATCCTCTAATATGGAATGAAGATGTGACTTCTGCAGAGTATTTATGTTTTAAAAATACCAAAAAATTGTGCAGAGAAGGTAAAGGCTTTTAGTCAAAGGCAATGCTTTTGTTGCTGTGTAAAAACTGAACAAGGAATGGCAGTGATCTGAGTCAGATATTTTTGTTTCATTTTGGGCTCTTACATTTGTCTAATGCCTTCTTTTCCCTCCCAGAGGGTAAAACAAATAGAATGAAGTGAAATTACCTGATTGTTTGGGAGAGTTTCTAAGGATTCATACCCAAAGCTCTTCCAGGGATTTCTTTTGTTATTTGAAACTCCTCCAAATTGAAGGCTTTTGTTAATGTTTGTAGACTTGGAGTCTTTAAAGGCCAATTTCACAGAACTTTTATGTAATAAGCTTTCCTGCTTGCTCAGTCGCATCATTCTTTGATGCTCCTGTAAGCGTGATGGAATTAAAGAAATGTTTTGGTTATTTTGTGACAGTTTAGTGGCTTTTCCAGGGTTAGTTTAAAAGGCTGTTATGTAAATAGGTTTGAAGATGTTGTGGTTTATACACTACATAATGCACAGCTTTTACTTCTATGAATTACCCTCTCTTAGTACTGAAGGAGTAAACATGATGTATCCAGTTGTGCATGAAGTAGTTGGGTTTTTTCTTGGACTGAAGTAAATTTCCCTGTATTAGGCAGCTTTTTTCTTTCTGTGCAGGTAATATCCATTTTTTGGGAAAGTACTCCTGATTAATTTCCTGCCTTCAAAGCAGATGATGTTTCTTCCTTAAGTATCACCACTATGACTTTTGAAACAGCGTGACACAGTCGTGCTTGCACATGGAAGCATCTTTTCTTTCAGCTTGAATATTATTTATAGCTATTATGTGGGCTCCTCAGGCTTTGTGGGGGTGGGGGCTGTTGTTGTTAACTATGACATTTTTCTAAATACTGAATTTACAGGGTGGAGGATACTTGCAGTTGTTTTATGGTAACTATTTTACTGCCCAAAGCATCCAGTTACACTTCGGTCACTGCTTAAAAATAACAACAGACTTAATCCAAGAACATTCAGAGTTGTTTCTCTGCTTGCTTTTTTGATAGTTTAATCAGAGTTTACTGACACAAATGAAGCAGTAGCACTTCTGTTTTATTCTTCAAAATGTTCTTGCCCATTGAATCAGATTTAAATTTTATACTGCATACTTGAAAGTTGGGGTTTTTGTCTTGGCTTTTGTAGGAATATTCAGGACCCTAAACATTATTCCTTTCTGTCTCCCTTTTGTCCCTGACTATTTTAAAATCCCCTACTTTTATTTCTGCTGCTTATATTTGGAATAATTAATGCTGGAGTAAAAAGACTGAGGTCTTGAGGATTTGCACTGATAATAAGTAGAGGAATTTATTTTTTCTTTTACCACTAATACACTGACAATGTCCTCATACATGCTTAGAGGGCTGTGAGCTAACACACCTGGCTCCTATAGCAGCTGAGTTGCAAAAAGTGACAATGGAGCATCAAGTTAAAATGATCTTTCTTCCTCCCTCGAGTTTGCTTACCAAAAAGTCCTTTCACCAACCCTGACATCTTTTTTTGAGAATGGCTTTTTGAGAATAGTTGTGCCAACAAAAAGTTTTAGGAAACCTTTTAGCACACTTTTGTTTAACCCTAAACATTATTTGTCTAGGCTTTGAAAATAGCCAGCTATGGCCTCTAAACATGAGTTGTTGCTGCCTGTTTTATACTGAAAATGTCTGATGCAGGTGCATGCAAAACATGACCTATTAAGATACAAATTTGCTGTATTTTAAATCTGGAAGTATTTAACTATAAAATTAGCAAAAATGCTTTACATATTCTAATGTTCCTTTGTTATCTTTCTGTTGCAACAGATTTTAATATTCCCTTTACAGTAGACATATGCCTGACCAAAGAGAATAATACAAGTTCCGTGAAATCTACTCAGGAAAAACTAAGCTTGGATGGAAGCGCTCATTCGTCTCTTCAGACTTCTGTCAAACTCAGTCTCCGGTCTCGGAAAAGCGGCCGCCTGCGCAAAACCACGCACCGCTACTCCGTGCGAGATGCAAGGAGGTCCCAGCTGAGCACTTCAGATTCCGAAGGCAATTCTGATGAGAAGACAGCTGTAGTAACAAAACACAGACGCTCCCAGTTACTGCAGCCCTTTTTAACCTCTTCTGTTAGGGACAGCTACCCTGGAGCTAGAAGCGATTGCCGACCTTCTGAGGTGGTACCAGGTTCTAATACCGACGCCCCTAATCTAGACAGTTCCAACAAAGTTATTCCAGCACATGAGATTTTGGATGAGCCAGCTGCAGGAACTTCTGAGAGCACCACGGATAACTCTCCTTTTGACTTATGCCATGTGTTACTGTCTCTCCTAGAGAAAGTGTGCAAATTTGATATTACCTTGAATCACAGCTCTGCTCTTTCAGCTAGTGTTGTGCCCACATTGACAGAATTCTTATCAGGTTTTGGAGACTCCTGCAATGTAAGTAGCAACACAGAAAATGAAGTAGTTTCTGCAGGGTGGACAGAAGAACCTGTGGCTCTGATCCAAAGGATGCTCTTTCGCACAGTGCTGCATCTTATGTCTTTAGACATTAGCAATACAGAAACAATGCCTGACAATTTACGAAGAAATTTAACAGACTTACTGAAAGCAGCATTAAAAATCAGAATTTGCTTGGAAAAGCAACCTGGTCCTTTTGCTCCAGGATATAAGAAAACACTACAGCAGCTGGATGAGGATGGCTATATATTTTCTAGATATCGTCACAGAGCCTTGCTTCTACCTGAGGTTATAGAAGGAGTCTTGCAGATTTTGATCTGCTGCCTACAAAGTGCAGCCTCCAATCCATTCTACTTTAGCCAAGCTATAGATCTGGTTCATGAGTTCATACAGCAGCAGGGATTTAAGCTGTTTGAAGTAACGGTGCTTCAAATGGAATGGCTGTGTATGAAGAATGAGGGAGTACCCGGGGAAGCCTCAGAGCACCTGAAAGCCCTGATCAACAGCATCATGAAAATAATCAGCACTGTCAAAAAAGTGAAATCAGAGCAGCTCCATCAGTCAATGTGTACAAGAAAGCGGCACAGACGATGTGAGTACTCTCACTTCATGAATCACCACAGGGATCTCTCTGGGCTCTCTGTATCTGCTTTTAAAAATCAAGCTTCCAAAAACCCTTTTGAAACTGCTGATGGAGAAGTTGATTATCCTGAGAGATGCTGTTGCATTGCTGTTTGTGCACACCAGTGTTTGCACTTGTTGCAGCAAGTTTCTTTGAGTAGTACCTGTGCTGAGATTCTCTCAGGTGTACATAATGTAGGAATATGTTGTTGTATGGACCCAAAGTCTGTGATTGTCCCATTGCTCCATGCCTCCAAGTTGCCAATATTAAAAAATTTTCAACAGCACATACTGAACATCCTTAACATATTTATATTGGATCAACTGGGTGGAGCAGAAGTCTCTCCAAAAATTTTACAGGCATCATGCAATATATGTACTGTTGACTGTGATCAGCTCACTCAGCTGGAAGATGCCTTGCAGGGCAGCTCCAGTGATGCCAGTCCCACATCTAGTTCCTCTTGCAGAGTTCAGGGAATTCTGCCTAGCACTGGATCTGAAGATATGTTGTTGAGATGGCATGCACTGGAGGCTTATCAGGACATCATTTTTGAAGAAGACAAACTACGTGGCGCACAGATCGCAAGCCATATTTGCCACTTAATGCAAAAGGGGAATGTAGTGGTCCAATGGAAACTGTATAACTCTATCTACAATCCTGTGCTTCAGAGAGGAGTTGAGCTAGCTTGCCATGCTCAACAGCAACTTGGACTAAGTACAGCTGATAAACTCATGTACAGTTACCATAGCCAGGATTTGCCTTCTGAAGTGCTTCAGGTTTATTTGCAGATGCTCCCTGTGTTGCTGAAATCCAGGTTTGTTCATTTTCTGTTTATTATTGGAAAATGTGCTAATTAGGTACAGAGCTTTGTCTGTTTGTTACTGATCAGAATGTAAGTTTTATTTGGACTCCAGGCAGTGTTTGCCTATTGCAGGTGGCAGCAAGATAAATGCTTGAGTAACAGGATACAAGCCTAGATTCATAAACCATAGGAAGTGAGGGCTCTCTACTCATGTGTTATGGTCTTTAACAAGCCAAACTAGCAACAAATAAAATCTTTGTCCAGTGTGACACGCTCTCTGCCTCTTCATTCCTTGGTCTAAAATTAGTCAGGAATGTTAAACAGATTGATATGTCACTTTTCTGTGGGAATTGGAAAACGTAGTTTTCTGATCTGTTTCCTTTTTCCTACTAGAATGGTCACTGTGGAAACCCCTTTCAAAAACAAGGCTTGATGTTTACTTTTCCTGAAATAACTGTTTTCTAACTTACAAACTCCTACCTAAAAACATTGTTTCAGAACAGAAACCAAAACAACCCAAAAAAGGTACAAGCATTCTCCCAAGGCATAAAACAGATACTTTTAATGTATTGTTAAATTGATTAAATAATTGTTTAATGAACACATGGAACTTTTTTCAGAATATGAATGTGTCCTTTTGTCCTGGAAAGATGGATTTTATTTCTCTTGGAGTCCTGAAGTGAATTTAGTGGAGTTATCCAAGTTTAAGAGTAGACTACTCCCATTTGTATAAAGGAATTATCTAATACAGTTTCAACTTCTATCCTAACCCAAACTGTATCAGAAGCTATTAATTTTTGAAAGTCTACTTAGCAGCAAAGAGGCAAGAGAAATAAAGCTTAGATGAGGAAAAACATTTAAAATGTCCTATTTTTTACTGGCTTAAAGGTGGGAATAAATAAGTAAATGATCTACTTGATTCTAGAGTAACTTGGTAAACGTAAATCTGATCCTGTGGGAAGGAGATGGGAGGTAAGTAAGGTGGATATCTACAAGAAAACACAGTATGCTAAAAAACATACTGGTCCTTACCCTAAATTTTGTTTGAACTTAACATAATACTTGGGGAGAAGAAAAAGGGAAGAACAGACTTGGAAGCCAATATATGAAACGTTTTTTTGATATTGGACATGGTATTCTTGAATTTATCTGAAATAATATCATCCAAGCAACTAGTAGACAGCTGGGAATATATGATCAAGTATATTTGAGAAGGAATCTCTGCTTTCTGGTGAAATCACTGAACAGAGAAATAAAGATACTTACTAGCTTCAATTGCTAATAAAAAATTGGGGCAAGGAAATACCCCTGAATGTCATAAGTATGTCATAAGTATGGTTAATTAACCATCTTCAATGTTTTGAACCTCATATATTTTTGTGGTCTGCATTTTAGAGGGTGGTATTTCCTACATTATATCTCACAAAAAAGTTGAATTTTCCACTAACAACTGGATGATGCTGAGTTAGGATCCTGGAGTGCTGCAGACAAGTTCCTCTTCTCATTAATTTACAGTAATTTATAGCAATTGCTGACTTACATGAGTTTTTGGCTGATGTATAAGGTAACTTTCTTGTGCTTTCTCTTTGCAGAGTAATTAGAGACTTGTTTCTGAGTTGTAATGGAGTGAATCAAATGATTGAGTTAAATTACTTAGATACATTAAGAAGCCATTCTTTGAAGGTGTTAGAGACTTTGATACTCTGCCTTGATGATCAACAGGAAGACCAAGCAACACCAGAACTGGAAGGCCTGGACAATGAACAAAAGGAATCTATGTCTGACTTGCCCACTTCTCTTTGTAGCCAGCATGCTGTTTCAGAAGTTCCTCAAAGCCTCAGCAAGTTTTATGCTGGTTTGAAAGAGGCTTACCCAAAAAAGAAAAAGTTTGTGAGCCAAGACATTCACGTCAACACAATAAACCTGTTCCTTTGTGTTGCTTTTTTATGTATAAGTAAAGAAGCAGATGGTGATCTGGATTCAGCTAATGAGTGTGAAGATACATCAGGATATGATAGTACAGCTAGTGAGCCATTAGGGCACAAATTACCATATCTGTCCCTGGAAAGCCTTACTTTGCCCTCTCTGGAGCATATTCATAGGGCTGCAGATATTTGGTCCATGTGTCGTTGCATCTATTTGTATAGTTCAGTTTTCCAGAGACAGTTCCACAGGCTTGGAGGCTTTGAAGCATGCCAGAGATTACTAATCCTGATAATTCAGAAACTTGCAAAAAATAAGGAAAAGGAGCAAGGAAAGAGGGAGAGAGTATTGAGTGAAAGCAGCAGAAGTTCACATGGGAGTCCTCGAACTGAGCTTCTCAACAAGGATGACTCTGTTCAGCTGGCTAAAAGCAGAGAGGTGACGCAACTGGAGCTTGATAGTTCTGGCAGTCCTGCTGGGGCTGAGCAGCTGGTGCCTGACTCTGTCTCCTGTGACAGCCCTGTGAGTATGGAACCTGCTTTGGTTACTTCAGTTGCCAATCCTGAAGGGATAAGAACTTGTGCAAGAGAAGAGACCGAGTGGGCACTTCAAGGTATCAGACTTCTAGAAGCTCTGCTGACCATCTGTCTACACAGTGCGAGCACCATGCAGCAGAAGACAGAAGTGGAGATATTTCACCAGGTATTGTGCAACTTTCCCTGACGTCCTTTGCTTGTATTTGTGTCATGCAATATTATTTTAATGGTAATTCAATCAAAAGTTCTTCCAGGGAAGTAAAAACTTTATGCAGTTTTTATGGTACCATATTTTGTGTAGCACTGAAAGTAGCCAAATAATGAGCTTAGTAGTCAGAGTAGTGGTCTGCTTGAGTAGTACTCTTTTTAGAAAGAGTACTCAGTGGAGAAGGTGTGTGAAAGGGGTGTTGCAGGAAAGCTGTGTAGGCAAGATGTCACCATTAATACCTAGTGACTCACATTTTTGAGGATAGTTCTGGGCAGAGCATGGTGCTTGAGAAAGGACTACTGAAGGGCACAGATACTGAAAGGACACCTGAAAAAGTTATTCCTTAAGTCTTAGAGGTGGACTAATTCAGTATTCCACAAGAAGCTGTTAATTCACAGAAGACACCTTCACTTTTCTTTAATGTTTTAATTACTATCTTGAATATTACTTGGCAATTTGTTGCAAAGCAGGGAGGCATTAAGTACAGGAAAGAACTGGAAACTGGAGTTCTGTTTTGAGCATTCACTGTTTTTATGATCTTGGAGATGTCACCCTCTGTCTTGTTAACTACTAGTAATGTTGTGGTATGGTTTGAATGCACAGCTTATGTGAAACTGTTTATTTTTGAAACAGCGCTTTCACAAATTTTAGATAACAGCATTTTGCCAGATTTTTTCAGTGTGCAGGTTCTAATGAAATCTGTTTTGTCGTATAGAGTGAATCTTTCTTGTTTCAAGAGACTGGATGAATTCTGGTGGTTTTAGATGAGGAGTCAGATTAGTGTAGGTGGAAGGAGAAGCTCTTAAAGGAAAGAGCTAGACTATTTCTGTTAGCTAGAAATAGTAACATGAATCAAAATGTTTTTCTCTCCCAAATCACAGAATACCTGTGTGGATGATATCTTACTTGAAATAAGAGAGCAGCTTGCTCAATCAAAAGTGATAGAAACTGACTTGGCAAAGCCTCTGTTTGATTCACTGCTTCGTGTTGCGTTGGGCACTTTTTCTGCTGATCTGGATCATTCTGAAGAAAAAATTGAAAAGGTATGTGTCCTGGTTTAGGGCAAATTTGGGGAAAACCTCCGAAGGGGTTCCTCTGGAAGAGTAAACCCAAACGGCCCCTCCCCCCAGCCGGTCCGGGAAAAGAACTTCCTCGGAGAAAAGTGGAAAAAACTATTTATTTAACAAACAAAATGCCCACAAATGCAAAGAATTAATAATATGAAACAATAAAACCTCTGCCCGCTCCGAAGAGAGATGGCAAACAGAGACAGTCCTTGCCGTGGGTGTAGCTCAGCTCACTCAGTCTCTCCGAAGGTCCAGGCCCGGCGGGGCCGCAGGTGCCAGCCCTCGCTGCTCCTCTGGGTTTTTCAGTCCTGAGCAGATTTAAACAGTCCCAAGAAAAAAAGGAAAAAAAAAAAAAAAAAAAAAAAAAAACCAAAAAAACAGGGAGTCTTCTCTGCCTAGCTAGCTAGCTAAAAGCACAGGAGATCTCTGTCCCACCGCTGTCCGTGCCTCGGACGAACACCGGAGAGCAGCAATGTGGGGGAGTCAGGCAGTTTTCTCAAAACAAACTGCGCGCTGTTCTTTCTCCCCCTTCACTCCCAGAACAAGGTTTAAAGGTACAGAACACAATATACAGCACAAACAGAACAGACGATTGGGGATACAAGCAGCATAAAGTCACCCTACCACAGTATGAAACACCAGCTAAACAGTATAATTCTGAGTAATGCAAGATTTTATCAGATTTGTTCTCTGGGTCTTTTTAAACTTGGTAGGAAATGTTTGTATGTCTTTGATTGCTGTGACAGTTGAAGATGAAATCTCTGCTTCTCATACAAAAGTGCAATGCTGTTTATTGATCTGGTCCCCACAATTACTGCTCAGAAATGAGTCATGTCCCAAAAAGTAGCAAGCTCAGTCAGCCTTTACTCTTTCATCTCATAACGGTGTGATCAACTCTTAAAGGAAGAGCTTCAAATGGGAATGTTGAGTGACCTTAGTAGCTGTAGATATCCCCACCTGTGAGCAAATGCCAAAGGGGCATGCTGATGGTGATAGTGATTTAGAAACACAGTTTTAATGCTGCTTACTAAAACTTTGATCAGGTAGTTAGTAAGAAAAATTGCTCTTTGCAGATTCATTTTTTTACAAAATAATTAAGTATTTTTAACGAATTTTAAGTTTCTTGGAAGTGTGTGATTTATTTATTTTTTTTCCTTATGGGCTTGGAGAAAATAGGCATCTGGATCATTCTAAATTATTTGCTTTTCTAATCCAGAGATTTTTTTTTCTGACCAGTCACAGTCTATTTGGTTGTATTGTACAGACCCATTACACTGAGAAGGAGCCTGTGTCACAACCTGGAGAAATTTCTGAAGAAACTGAAGAATCACAGAGCTGTAGTCTTAAACTTTTTGCTGAAGAGGAAGGATATGAAGCAGATAGTGAAAGTAACCCTGATGATAGTGAAACCAAGATTGAAGGTAAATGGGAATTTACCTTTCTGAATATACAAAGCTGTCTTTTTGATATAGCAAAGCTTGTTCATCTATTGAGATATACCAAAACAGTGCAAGCACCTTTAACAGATAGAAATAGTTTATTTACTTCCAGTAGGATGGAGTTATAGATGGAGAGATAAATATTCTTACTGGGTGTTACAGAAATTGTTCTGTCTTGGTTGTTTTGCTTCATGTGACTCTTGCTCTGAAGTCATGTTGCTCAAATATGTTATTGTGATCTAGGAACCACAGAGATATGTATCTGTAGTTTGTTTGAAAATCAGTGCTCAATTTTTTTTTTCTTTAGAATTGCAACTATCTGATGAAAATTAAATAGTCTAATTATGTTATAGAACACCAGAGTGAAAGGGACCCCAAGGATCATCTGGTCCAACCTTTTTTCACAAAAGCCCATCCTAGACAAGATAGCCTGGCACCTTGTCCATCTGAATCTAAAGTGCCCAATGTACCACTTCCCTGGGGAGATTTATTCCAATGTCTGATTTCTCATTAGGGAAAACTTTCCCATTGTCTCTATATGGAATTTCCCCAGAAGTAACATGTACCCATTGCCCTTTGCTTTGTCCGTGTGACTCCTTGGAAAAAAAGGAGTCTACCTTCTTTGTAGACACCTTTTAAATGGTGATAAGATGTCCTCTAAGCTGCCTTTTCTCAAGGCTGAGCAAGCCCAGTTCTCTCAACCTTTCCTCCCATCTTTTTTGTGTAGTGGGGACAAAAACGGAACACAGTGTTCCAGGTGTGGCCTGACAAGTGCTGAGTAGAGTGGGATAGTAACTTCATTCTCTCCTGGTGCTGTCCTTATTGATGCAGCCCAGCATCCCATTGGCTTTCTTTGCCACAGCAGCACATGTTCACTCACACTGAGCTTGCTGTCCACTGGGACCCCAGTTCTCCAGCCGGGCAGATCCCAGCCTGTGCTGCACTCCTGGATTTTACTTTCCCATGTGCAGACATTACATTTGTCCTTGCTGAACTTCACAAGGTTCTTGTTTAGCCCTCTGGTACAGCCTGTCCAGGTCTTCCTGCAGGGTGGCTCTCCCTTCCCTACTCAGTTTGGTATCATTGGCAAACTCCATCAGGGTGGTGGATTGATCCTATCACCCAGATCACTCAAAAAGATATTAAACAGGATTGGGCCCAATATCAATCCCTGGGGACCCCACTTGTGGCAGTGTCCAGTTCGAAATGGATTTACCACCACCCTCTGTGTGTGGCCAGGCAGGCAGTGCCCAAGCACTGCACAGACCCCTTGTCTCCACCCTAATACATCAGTTTCTCTGGGAGGAGCCTGTGGGAAACTTTGGAAAGCCTTGGAGAAATCCATCCACTGCTCATTCCATGTCAACCCAGCAGGCTTCTCGCTTGTGGAAGGCGATCAGGTTTGTCAAGCACTATCTGGCTTTTCCCAATCACATGCTCCATTTGACTTGATAGCCCCCTTGTTATACAATGTTATCTCTTTCTTCTAAACAATTGATAAGTGTGTATCTTGCTGTATTCTGTTTGTGTAATTAATTTTAAACATGGATTTAATTTTTTCCTTTGTGCTGAGCACACCTGGGTGCTTATGTTCTGGTATGAGATCAGCATGAGCAGCAACAGCCTTTAATAGAGCTACATCAAACTGCTGCTTTTTACCTGCATGAATAGGCTTTATCAATAGATTTGTAATATTTTAAAAGCATTTGTGGATTAAAAAATTAATCTCCAATACTTCCATGATACACTTGCATGTAACATATGTCTGAACCAAATAATTTTGAGTAATGTATTTTAAAGTCTCTTGAAAATGTAGCAAGGCAGGCTTACATGTTTGGATTTTTTCTTTGATTGTCATACAGATATTCTGTCATGTGCATTTTCAGAGTTAAATAACAAATTGCTTCCTCTAGCCTTTTAATATAAAATTATTTAAATTTATCTCCTGTCTTGACAGGCTCAAAGTTTGTATAGAAGCTTGGGGCTCTGTTAGGATGATTTTACTGTTGTGTTTCATGAACTGCATATTTTGCCATTACTGTGTGTGTCCAGTTCCCAGGAAATGAAGCTGGATAGTTTAAGAGCATGTAATGGGAGAAACTGCATCCTTGCCCTTCTGTGTTAGCAGGGAAACAGAAAAATCTGAAGCAGAATATAAAATTATGCTGATTTCTGAAAATTGCTTGTAACCTAGTGACTGTTTTTTTGTTTGTACCTATGAGAAGGTTGAAGATACGTCCTTGGATGTTCTGCTTAAATCTTGCAAACTGTATTTAGCTGAGTAAGTTTCAGTAAGACACATGTGGTTTCTTTTTAGGAGCAGACACAAAGGCAGAACCAGGATGTACTGGTGTTTCAGGTTATTTTAATGGCCTTGCTGAAAACATCAATCAAGGAGAATTAATGTATCCTGAAATCTGCATGTTAGAATTAAACTTGCTCTCAGCTGGTAATGCAAGTTTAGATGTGCTTGCTCATGTATTCCAAAGCTGCCTGAATATCATCAACCAGAAGGAGAGAAATGCTGCTGTCCTTATAGAACAGGTAAAAATGTTATTAACAGAGGCAACAGTTTAGCAGCTGTGTATGTTTAACTTTATCATACCTAATAGAGTGATCTTGAATATTCTCACTTGTTATGGGACTTGATAAGATGTGAAACAGTGTAAATGACTGATACTGTCAGCTGCATTGCATTTAAGTTACCAGGAGCTAAGTAATTTATTGAAAGGTATTTGTCCTACAAGGCTTTTGAGTTTTGCAGGTGTCTTTTTTTATGAAGACTGTTCAATCCCTACAGATAGATTTGGTGATTGTCAGAGCCTTAAGAAAAAAGGGCAGATAACTGCTTGTATCAGTGTATATGTAAACATTCTAAACTTTTTATTGAATGTATACTTTTAGAAACTGTGAGTCATGTACCTCAAAAATATTCCATCCTTTTTTGTCTTCATTAGTTTGTTTTAGAAGTTAGTTGTGCAAATGGTCATGCCCTCGTGATCCTTTGGAGTTCTGATAGTTACCTTTTTTAACAATTGAATTGAGTATCCCTCCTGCAAAAGATAATAATTTCAAAATCAAAGTCTCTCTTCCGCAACTGAACTGTGCAGAACATGGAATATTGTTCATTGGGAAATGTAAAAACATTCCATAATTTCAAATTATTTGAATTTTTATTAAAATCAATAGTAGGCAGGAATTGGTTAGAAGAATTTATTTCTTAGTTCTTTGAGCTGGTGTATTTTCTTCAAATATTTGTTTTACTTGTTCTTTTCAACAGGGAGCTGTTAAACACCTTTTGGGAGGATTTCTGAATATATTGACACAAACAGAATCTAGTTTTCATGGTGAGTTAAAGGTCCAAGTAACTTAAATATTGGTTTTTAAAATTTAATGTATACACAGTCAAACAGTGCAAATGCAAAATTGACAAAGGAAATTCATTGGCATGTGAATTTATGCAGCTGCTTTTTTAACTTGCAAGAAACTTGTACAACTTTAGTGTAAATATAGGGTTATTTCTGAGCTAGTGGAAATCAGTTAAAGAAATACTGGCTGATCTCACAATGATAGTTGAAACCATAACCACTAGTGTGACAGTGTTAAATGTTGCTTGGAAAAAATAGCAGCTGATGAATTCTTGTTCCATCACAATGTAAGTCTGTATTTTCAGTTTTGTTGTAACCCAGATCTTGATGATGCCTTGGGTTTTATTTCTAACTGGAAAGCAGCTAGCTAATCCAAGAATGTGGAAGCAGGTGAAATGCTTGCCCTAAGGTAACTTCCTGTAATGAGGGTGCTTCACAACAGGAGGTGATGTAAACCCATCCCAGGACTTGGATCCACGGTGGCTTTGTGGGGAGAGCCTTTTGCAAGGCAGACACTTGATTCTCAAACTTGGACTCCATTTTGCAAATCTGGGTCAAAATTTAGTATAGCACTGATTGATTCAATTAAATTTTGAATGATAGTGTCAGGAAGTACTGTTGGATGGCTCTAGAATTCATCTTGTAATCGTTATTGCTTCCTTAATTTGAAATGTTCTTGAAAAACACTTCAAATTCCAAATTAATCTTTCCTCATAATAGTATAGAATATGAATTTTTAAAGCTTAAAAAAATCCATTTCAACAATATTATTGTCTCCTTATATTTAGCATGTCAGATGGTGCTGGTAGACCTGCTAGTTTCCTTGATGAGTTCACAGACCTGTTCAGAAGAGCTAACTCTTCTTCTGAGGATATTTTTGGAGAAGACACCTTGCACGGTATGTATGGAGTAGCACCATTGCAAAATTCAGATGTCTAATGAGGAAAATGAAGCAAAAAGAAAATCCTTTTGTGTCCTAGAATTCTGGGAAATGAGGAGATGCACAGCAATGTTTGAACTGATCAGAGCAAATACAGTTGGTTGTAGAAATAGTTCCTTCTCAAAACTGGAAAAGGAAAGAGTAGATGAGAAGGGGTGCGTTGGTCCTGGGAACTCTATTCAGCACAAGAAACCAAGGATCCTCTCAGGGAGACTGACATTGTGGTTATGGATGACAGAACAATACTGTAGAATTTAAAGCAATTCCTTTAAAGTTACGAGGCATCTGACTATTTTGAGAATGCTTTAGCAGCAGGAATTACTTTCAAAAGTGTCCCAGGTTGGTTGGTGTGATGCTGGAATCTACTGCTTTTGTGGGATATACTGCTGAAATAACTCCATTGGTTTCTGTGAGAGTCTAGAAAAACACAAGTGGAAGAAAATAAAAAAAAATACTGGGCAATGAGAAATAATACCAAACAAAGACTCATAAGTCAATTTTTCAATGGTAGCTTGTAATTATCAGCCAAATAACAAGAGAAAGTTTCTGGCTTAATGGCTCAGCTAGTTTTGTTACTGGTTAAGCAATAACAAAGTCATGGTCTATGTGGGCTTTCTTAACCAGCCTCAAAAGACGGGGTGAATGGTGCAGTCTTTTTATGCACATAACAGAAGTGGGATAAGATTACACAATGACTACCTGCTGCATTTCAGCTGATTCCTAAGCATGGTAACTTGAAGTCTGATCTGCCCAGACTAAATCCCCAAAGCTTTGTTGGGCCACAGTCTGTTGAAGTTGCTACCTGATAGTTTGCCAACGTGTGGGGGTTTGGCTATATATGCTCATTTCTCTTGGAAAAACATGAATGCAAGGGGGTTTTTTTTTCCTCATTTATTTGTTTTATTTCTTCTAGGAGATACTCCTCAAGGGTGTATTGAAGATTGTAGACACTAATATTTATATGAGTCCATTACAATACCTTGCCTTCCCTTTGCTGAATGGCACAAATTTGAGTAGCAGTTCCTCACAAAAAAGCTTTGGCACTTCCAACAATAAAAATGCTGGACTACTAAAAAGAGCAAAGTTGTCACAGAGTAAGAAAGAGGCAGATGGTGAAAACTTGAGTCACCAGCTACTTTCTTCTTGGCACGTAGCCCCAATTCACTTGCCTTTAGTTGGGCAGAACTGTTGGCCACACATGTCCGATGGCTTCAGTGTCTCACTGTGGTTTCGTCTGGAGTACGCTCATGAAAATTCAACAGAAAAGGGGAAAAAAGTCAAGAGGAGAAGCAGACTCATAGCTGTAAGAGAGAACAGTTTTGACAGCACAGGTGAGGATGTAGTATTTGTTTTTATTGAGGTAGCACTGAAGGATTCTGGTTACAAATATTACTAATCTATGTACTGTATAGAAACCTTTGAAATTTTATGATTGATATTAAACAGCGGTGGTAGTATTTCTGATTTTTTTATGACTGCTGTACCATATACTTACAACATTTCCAACCCTAGTTCTTGAATTAGGTTAATGCCTGCTTCCTTAGAAATATAGTACTCTCACTGAATTTCTAACTTCAGTAACATTTATGCTACTACTTCATGTTATGATGAAAATAATAAATGCTGCAGCTGTGGTTAGGACAAAAAACTGCTCAAGTTTGATTTCATGTACTGATGATCAAGTCTCAGGCTGACTCAGTATAAATCCTCTTAACTTTCCTTGCACCATGTAAGTTCCAATAGCTGTACAATAATTTTCTGTTTATGCTTTTGCAGGGAACTCAACTGCTCCCAAACTGTTCTAAGCAGAATCTTTTGGATTAGAATTTGTAAAGGGAAAATTCCTTCTTTAAAATGTCTCCCATTCACAACACTTGGAATACCTTTACTCTTTTTTTCCCCTCTTTTTCTATTTAAATAGAAGGAGGGAAAACCCAACCCTGAACCTTGGAACTCACTAGAGTTGATTTTGTTACATTTATGCTTTTGCTTGATAAAGTAAGAATACTGATGATGCTTAAAGGGTAGGATGATTTGTGAAGAAAAATCTGAGGATTTCTTACTGTACACTGATAGTTCAGCATAGAAATGTAATATGATATGTAAAAGCATCATTGGTGGAGTGTATTCAGCTCAGTGGATTTATATATTACAAACAAAAACATGTGAAGTGCTGAGTTAATGTTAAGTTCCTCTATTTCTGTTTGAGACCTAAAGAGAATCAAGCTTATTAGTAAACTCACTTAAAAAAACCCAAACCACCTCAACCAAACAAAACCCAATTCTATGCAGTACCTGAACTGTTTCTTTTCACACTTGATATATGCTGCCAAAGGCATTGTTGTTGTATTATATTGTAATTACAACATGTTTGTATTTCTAGAAGAAACCAAGTCTATAGGAATGGAATATGTAAGCCTGGGAGACAAACTTGTTGAAGATGGCTGTATTCATATAATTTCACTGGGTTCCAAAGCTCTGATGATACAAGTTTGGGCAGACTTGAACACTGGAGCATTCATATTTCGGTATGGTGTCTTAGTCCAGAAGCAGTCCTGTGGACATACTGTATTATTACCTCTTGTAGCAACTTGCAGAGAATACTGATGGAGAGAGTAGAGTACTAATTTCTATAGTAGAGACATCTTGCACACTGATGGGGCAACCTCAAGTAGAGTGTATTGGATACAGATCTACAGGTTTATCAGCTTCAACTGGTAAGCTCTGGTCTTGAGTGTTTCATGTAGTCATTTATAAATAACTGCCCACAAGATAGCAATTCAAGTTCTAATGAAATGAAACAATAAATGTGAGAAGATGTAAAAGATTTTTGCAGCTGTAAGTTTTCACACCTCAGCTGTGAAAATCGCTGTTATGTAGTACTTGCTGGGACAGTCTTGATTTTAATCTTCTGAGCACATTTTAGCCCTAATTTAGTTCTCATAAATAATCCTTAAGTATCCTTGAAATGTGTCTAAAACTGCAGTTTTAGAACACTTTATTTCAGTGTTCAAAGCACCTGGAGTTTTTCAATAAATTGAATTCAACTTTTCTCCAAAATAGAGATACCTTTATCTTTAATGTAAGCAGATTTATGCAGACAAGTTAAATAACTAAGTTGAAAGTGTTGTGGTGATTTTCCTAGCTTATGTTGAGCACTCTAAAAATAGAACTATGATCAAAAAAATTACCTGTCAAAGTTAAGGAATGCAATCTCAAATTAACTGAGGCCAAAATGTGCAGATTTGGGGCTTAAAATGCAAATATGAGAATGCACACCCTCATTTTTCCTTTTCTGTTGTTTTCATAGTATGTGCATGGATCCAAATGATGAGATGAAAGCTGGTCTGCTGGCACAGGCTGAATCTCCAGGGAATGTTTTCCATGTGGGCAGGTGGCAGCATTTGGCATTAAAATACCTGCAGAAGCCAGAAGGCAAGAAAAATTTCCATGGAAAGCTGTTGCTGTGGGTTTCTGGTCAGAGGTAAAGAACACATTAGTTGTAACTAGATATTTATCGTCTTTAAAAGATACTTTCTGGTAAGAAAACCTCTGCAATATTTTGGTGCAAGCTGCAGTTAAGGTTGAGTAGTCTTCTAGGAGGATAGAGAAGGAGTATTACACTGTTAGGAATTCTTTAGAATATTAGAGATATCCAATAAGTCAGCAGCAGGCAGAATGTGTCTGGTTGAATCCAAATTCAGGAGGTGTAGGTCAGGTACCGGCAATATTGTTGGAAGTAGGAATTAAGAGGAGTAGGAGAAAAGGCAGTCACTTTGTTCCACTGAGAAAAATGAATAGGGAAGAGGTTAAAAAATATTTCAGACAAGAATTGATGGTGAGAAGTCCTGCTTGTGCTGCAAGTTAAGGTCCGTGCTCCTAAATGAGGTACCTGGTACTAGGTTGAGTGGGCCTGTGTCTGTATGAATTATTCACTGGTTAGATAAATAGGAATTTATTAAATATCACAGTCTTTGCCTCTTCTTCCTAAAGTCCAATTTATGAAGGCATGTTAAGTCTGTGCATGCTGGTATTCAGTAAAGTCCAAATATGGAGAAACAGGGAAAAGCTAAAACTACTACAGTGTTCTCCCCATGTGTAGTTGTTGAGGCCTATATATAGATTTAGTTGCTAGTTTGCTAATAGTTAGGCTCTTTCAGGAAGCTTTGACTGACCTTTACACTCCAATCTGTCTGTTTATGTAAAGGCACATAAAGTTAATTGGATGCTTTCTGAAGGCATCAGGCTTATTGCCTGTGGCTGTGCAGCACAGCAGTTCTGACAATGTTTCCTGGTACAAGCAACCCTCAGCATGGTGTTTTCCAGCATTTGGGAACCACGGTTTTCATGATGTGCATTAACATGCTCAAAGGACTTTGACTTGTTAGGAATAGTAGAAATGATTGAAAAATTGTGGGATTTTAGAAGTGTCTATAGTGTTACATACCATTTCCTCTTTTAGGTCAGAGGAAAGAAAGAAGAAATTTCAGAACTAGGAAAACTTGATTTCATGGCAACCCTAGCTGGGACTCTATTCATCTGTTCTGTGCAGTATTGGAATTCATATATCATTATGTTACTGAATTTTAAGGTGCCTGGAAGTTGAAGAGGACTTCAGTAATTTAGTGTTGATGACAGCATGGCTTCTCACCTACTGAATATTAAAATGAATTTTAAACCTAAGCTGAATATCTTAGATAGCAATTTTGATCAGTTCTTTATATTTAAACTTTGTTTGTTTACATGTATTTTTAGGCAATGTGAGATTAATTTAGATTTTGCACTACCAAGGAAAACAAGCTTATCATCTGACAGTAACAAAACATTTTGCATGATTGGCCATTGCACATCATCCCAGGAAGATCTGCTTCGATTGTCGGGTAGATGGGATCTTGGAAATCTGCTTCTATTTAATGGTATTTTTTCATTTCTATTTAACGGATAAATTTTTCTTGAATAAGTGCTCATTTTCCCTTTCCCCTCCAAAATCAAAGGCTTATTTTAATACTCTTTTTAACATGCCAAGTTTTTACAGTAAAAACAATACACTCTTTAGCAGCATAATGTAGGAGAATGTAAGCAAATGTTTCAGTATTGGATACTTCCTAATGTGTCTTGCCATTCTCTTGCTTTCTGTTTAGTGCCATAGTTGGCAATTTTCTTAGAGTTTTTTTAAAATATGTTGGGGTAGGGGGTAGAGAGATAGTGATGTTTGCTCTCCTTTTTTTTTTTTTTTTTTTCTTAAAGTACTCAGTCTCTTACCTGGAAAGTTGGTTTCACTTACCTGCTGCTAACCTGCTAGCTTCAAATTACACAAAGCATGTTAAAAAGTTACCAAAATCTGGACCACTGAATACTCCGAGTTAAGCATGCTTATTTCTGGAACTTGTAGTGTTACTTTGGAGATTTCTTAGGTGTGTAATTCTCCTTCCTTGGGAAGTCTTATCTAGTACTTCTGGGTGTTTGCTTAATGCTGAAGGCTGGAACCTTGCTGCTTTGTCACCTGGCATTTCAGATGCTGTGGCCCAGTCAGGACTACTCCACAAGTGAGATCAGTTTGCCCAGAATGTGTGGTGCATTCAGGTCCTGTGTGTGTAGATGTGTATTTGTGGGCCATAGGCAAGAAACTTGCCATGAATGTAACCTGTACAATCTACGTGGTCTGGTTGCCATGTGCCTGCTGCCTGCATAACTGATGTGTCCAGAGAGTCCTGGATTTGCTGCTGTGCAGTTGTCATGCACCCACACATCAGACCTGGGTCCTTCTGGATGCTTCTTTTGAGTTTGTATTCTCAGGTCACAGATGTGCTGCCCAGAAAGGGGAGGAAGCTCTTCCTACAGGTTTTTTTTCCTTCTTTCAGTTGTAGTGAGCTGTTGCATCCTGCTCGGTCACTGCCCAAGTCTCCAAGACAATGCAGCATGTTGTTGCTCTATGTAATCTTGGTATGCTTTGAAAGCTTTGAGGAGGCTCAGATAGATGACTTTTTAGTTTTAAAAAGTGAAATTATTTGGAGGTGTTGTTTATCAGTTCATGCAGGTCATTTTCCTGACTTGGTTTCAGTTGCCTTTGCCACTGAATTAATCTGGCCTGTGGTGTGTCAGAAGTCACTGATCTATTGTAGCCAATAGCAGGCATTAGGCTGGACTGATTTTTTTATCATCAGATCTTACAAAATCCAATTACAAAATTCCTTGTAAAGTCTCTGATCCTACTAGCCAATGTATGAATTTTGTTTTATTGTATGTTAAAGAGTTAACAGATTATTTTCTGAATTTTAGGTGCAAATATTGGACCAGAGGAAGCATTTTACTTATACACATGTGGCCCAGACTTCACATCTGTAATGCCTTGTAAATATGGCAAAACATTGACTGACTGCTCAAAGTACATAAGTAAAGAGATTCTACAATGTGAACAAATTAAGGAGCTCTTCATGACAAAAAAGGAAGTGGATGTTGGGGTTTTAATTGTAAGTTTCTACTTAAAAATGGTCCTTAATCTTTTAGAACTGATTAAGAAAGTGGGAACATGTTTCCTGCTGTCTCCCAAAGGGCTTCATCTGATCAAAGCAGAGAGAATCAAATCCTCTTTACATTAAGATCATTGCAGGGCTCTTCCCACTTATTTTAGTGGGAGCTGAACACCACACAGGGTGACCATTTCATCTTTCTTTAGGCTGGGTTCTGAAGATTTCTAGATGTTCCAGCCTCTATAAATAATACTGCACATTAAATCATAGTGGATAAATAGGTACCTCCAAAAGCTCTAGGATGGATACATAGCTCTTCCCTCCATGAGTGTAAAAGTAGCCAAGGACTGCTAAATTAACCTTTAAAACTAAAACTGGAGAGAAGAGAATTTTGAGGATTTA
This sequence comes from Phylloscopus whistleri, assembly GCA_017589585.1. Lineage (NCBI taxonomy): Eukaryota > Metazoa > Chordata > Aves > Passeriformes > Phylloscopidae > Phylloscopus > Phylloscopus whistleri. Next base: position 3,637,893 of record JADMLD010000090.1, read on the forward strand.
TCTGGCTTTAAGGAAGCAAAAGAATTAATCTAAATTCCTGGAAGGTTTTGGAGGAAGTAAGTTTGCATCACATTTTGTTGAAAAGTAATTTTCCAGCGGGCAGATACTGCTTTTCTGATCTTTCCTGACTGAAACAGCCCTGCCAGATGCAGGTGTAAATACACTTATTGCTAGAAGAAGAATAAAATAAAAGTTGCTTATCAGTGAAGCCTGCTATATTGTGGGAATTCATACACGAGTAATTCCTGCTGTATGAATTGTTCCCACTAGAGGGATTTTTCTGATTTCATTTTGTAGCTGTAGGCAAAGGCTCATTCTGTCTGGATGTGATCCTTGTAGACAATGGTACTAAATTTTGAGTAAGTAGAAATGAATGGGATAAGAGCTTAACAAATCAGTCATGCAACTTACAAGCTTATTTTGCCTTACAGAACACCAGATAGACAGAGAGAAGAACCATGTGCTCAAGTGATAAATTAATCTTTACACTTTTGCATAGAGTGCAAGCTCCTTAAGTTAAATTATTTCTCTATTTTAAATAAGCTTCCAAAGAAGATCATTTTACATTTCTGTGAAAATGAGTTAGTTACTTTCCATAGGAGCTTTGGTTTTGGTTTAAGTCTCTCCATTAATGAAACTTGTTTTGAATTTCTCTTGTGGCAAAGCTGATCAAAGAATAGAATTAAAACAAAAAGCTGGAGAAGATTTAAAAAAACTCCAGTATTTTGGACTTGCCATTTTAGAAAAGGAAGCTCTTTCTTTATATATTCATTTTATTTTAAATTCGTCAGTAACTTTGGTTTTTTATGCAAAACAGTTATGTAGTTCTTCAGGTGATGAGAGGGGGATCCTTGGTGAAATTTCTTAGTGTTTTCTTTATTTTCTGTGCTTTAGCTATTGCATGAGTTTGCCAAGATTTGGGAATCCCCTTGCATTTTAGTGTACATGCAATCACATGCAACCTCAGTGCATGTTAATGGTAAAGTAGAAATGAACTGCCAGAGTTGTTACTACTTGCTTTTAGGTGACTTTTGTGTTCAGCTTTTTGCATCCTTGCTATGTGGGGGTTTTTGTACTAAATTTCTAGAAAAAAATTGAACTCCTTTTTTTTTTTTCAGGAGAGTCTTGCTGTTGTTTATACCACAAGCTGCCCTGGTCAGTACACCATATATGAGCCTGTCATTAGACTGAAAGGTCAAGTGAAGACTGTACCTTCTCAGAGACCTTTCAGTTTGAAAGAAGTTCAGAGCAATGTGTTGGACTCTCATCACCTAAAAGCACTTCACCCAGTTGAATACAAAACTCTTCAGGGTATACTACATGAAATTGGAGGCACTGGTGCATTTGTTTTCCTCTTTGCTAGGGTAAGAGGGCTGGAGGAGAGGGGGGTGTGTATGTGTGCTCCCATATAAAATTTTCCTTGTATCTTGGGTAGAAAATCATATTATTCTAGCTGCCTTGCTAGAATAGTCTGCATGTGTTGCTTTTCTGTTAAAGAAAACTTGTGGAAAGTGCCTGTGGCATAAGGCTGCATCATGCAGGTTGGCTTAAACTGGAAATGAAATTATAATTCTGCTGCATTATGGTTTTTATAATATTGCTAGTGTGTAAGATGGGGTGTTACATTCTGATTTAGAAATGGGGCTTTTAAATACCAAAAGACATTTATTTTTAGGGATATTTTACAACTGATTGTATCTTTCATCTCTGATTTTGAGACACCTATGTTCATTGCATATCTTTAACCATGTTAACCACAGGATATTCACAATGCAAGTATGAATAAAAATGAAACTACATGGTGTGCAGAGCTTTATTTTTATTTAGTGAATAGTGAGACCTTTTTGGTGATAACTGTTCAGCCATATGCAAAGGCTTATCCTAAGAAGAATTGCTATTTAGAAAATAGTAATGCTGTAGTTTAGTTACTGCTTAATTGTGACCTGTACATGGAGAGGCTAATATTTGTGCTAGCAGTCTCTGAAGTACTACAGTTAATTCAAAATTCTACTGTAGGCCTAAGACTTGTCTGATTTATATGCCTCTGGTATTGCTCTGAAAGATATGGTGAGAGTAGTAGCAAATGCACATTAGTTTATGGTTATAAAGATATTACCTGTTGTAATTTCACCTCTGATAGTGATATCTGAGGTGAAAATCCTAATCCATGTTATTTTATTATGTAAATTTATGCTGAGCATCTGCTATAGATCCTGCTGAGGGCTGTTTGCATCAGTAAGGCAAGCAAACAATAGATCAGATTTAGAAAATACAGGTCTTATAATACAAATGTATAAATGTGTAAGTGCAGCAGAATTGACAGGTACATGTCAAGAGAACCTATAGGATTTGAAATCCCATCAATGTGAGATTTCATTCTTGTATATTTTTGGTAAAAATGCTAGTTGCTCTTGAGATTCAAGAATTAGAAAGCAAAGAGGGGAAAAAGGATTCATAGTCTTCATTTATAAAATTACTAGTCTCTTTATTGATGAATTAAAACTTTAATGTTTGACATTTACAGCTAGATTTAGTCTAGAACTTCAGGAACTTTTTTTATAGCTTAAACACTTCAGAAAAATACTTTTTCAGGGCAAACAGTTTATTCTTATTAGTGGTTCATGTATTTCATGACCTTGTGACTGCAGTATGGCAAGTACCTTCTACTTAAAATTTATTTAGAACAAATTTTTTTCTTACAAAGGGATTCTTGTATTTCCTTAGCAGATCATAATTCAGCACAGTAGGAAGTGTCACTTGAAGTATAATATCTGAATGTACACACAGACAAAATGAAGGTTATGTACATCATCTCAAATGCTTTAGAAGAGATTTAATCCATAAATAGTTATTTAGGAGTGCAACAAAGCTTTTTTCTACATGTTTCTCACTTAAACTGTCTTATTGAATTTGCCTTTTCCTCAGGTAGTAGAGATAAGCAGCTGTGAAGACACTCAAGCTTTAGCACTACAAATTATACTATCTTTAACAAAATACAATCAACAGAGAATACAGGAGATGGACAACTGTAATGGTTACTCTATGATTCGTCGGGTGCTGATCAAACCAAAATGCATTGTTGGATTTTGCATGCTGAAGGTGAAGTCCTCTTTTAAACCTGATATTTTGCTTAACATTGGGACAAATCTAGAAACTTCTCTGAGATTTTAATTGTGCTTTTGAAGCTTTTTACAAAAGCAGAACAGTGATTTGTAGCAAGATTGGTGTTGACCAGGTAGATATGTCTTCCCTATCAAGAGAGTGCTGCCTCTAAAGATTTCAATTTTTTTGTAAATTTGATGGAACAACTGTATTACTTTACTTTGATACTCAAAAAACAATTCCCCCCTCTTTAAGACTCTCCTTGAAGGATGCTGCAGTGATGAAATTCTCTATATAAATGAAAATGGGCAATTCCAGCTTGACCCAGATTCTACTGCAGTTATTCAAGATGTCCAGTTGCTAGAAAAGCTGCTGCTTGACTGGAAGATATGGTCTAAAGCAAAGGTAAATGCTTTACTTTTGGAAATACTTCAGGTCTAAAAGTCAACATTTAAAAAGAAAAGTATTATCAAGTCTGAAATTAATTTCTCCCATTACATATTAGTAATTGGAGTAGTAGTAGTTATTTAATTACTACAATTTTCTAAAATTAATGTTCCTTGTTTTTGTTTGAATAGCTATTTGTCATATCAATCTCCTATGACTGATGGTGGAGGTAGCCTTAGTGTATTAAATTCTGTAAATGTGCTGTGTGCATATGACTTCTTAATTGAATTGATAAATTTTTTGGTGGAAAAACTAAGGAGAACCTGTTTTCCTTTGGAATTAAACTGTTGAAAATAACCATTCAGAGTTAATATAGCTAAGAATGTACAAAACTAATGTTAGACAAGTAATTTTTTTTTTAGTTTAATCATTAAAATATGCTTACTTTTGTACGAGCATGACTCTTCTGATTAGTTTCTAACCTGTTCTGACCTGACCACTTGCACTTGTTTAGTCATCATCTTAGGTGTAAAACTAACTTTGCTTTGTTGTTTGTTTTTTTTCCTTCCTCAGTATGTAGATTCACAAATATATTTTTGAAGCTATATTCCTGTTTCTTGTTTTTCAGCAAGGTGTTTGGGAAACCCTGTTGGCAGCTCTAGAAATCCTTATCAGAGCTAACCATCACCAGCAGATGTTTAACATTAAACAGCTGTTGAAAGCTCAAGTGGTCCATCACTTCCTGTTAACTTGTCAGGTTCTGCAGGTACTTCCACTCTGAAATCCTACTTTGTGCTTGGCAAATACTCATTTTTATTTGGGGAGGGTGGGGTGGAAGGGACTAAATTCTGTAGGAAAACTTGAGTAGACTGTTCTCTGTGCTTCCAGACTACTTCCATCTTCAACAGGCACTGTTGTGGTAAACTGGTACAGTTCCCTACTGGGTGCTCCATTTACTGCTGGACAGAAGGGACAAGATCTGTAACTATCTGGTGTGATCTGGGAACACAGGCTCTAGGTTACTTGCACAGCCATGCACCAGCAGGAGCTGAAATGAACTGTCCCTTTTATATAGAAACACCTGAGATGTCACTTGCTGGTTCTTGTCTTCATTACTGAAAGCCAGACACTGTGCAGGTAGTGAAGCTATCTGTGCTGTATCCCACCAGAGCTAATGGGGCAGCCTGCCTGTAGTGCTCAGTCCGAGCACTCATCTCAAAATTTTGGTACAGTAGTAGCTTCCTCCCTGGCATGGGAACAGCTATGCCAGAAAGGACTTTAGAGAAATGCTTCAGTCCTTTGATAGACACTTCTTAAGAACATGACTTTGAAATTATTTCCTGCTTATAGTACATGTATCTATTTGTGAAAAATATGTACTGTAATCTTTTTTCCTATACTCTCATTTTCTATCTTACATTCCTTTTTATTCTGAGTTTCTCACTTTGGCACATGAAATGTATTTATTGGGTTTTTTCCTCTTTTAATGATTTTTTTACGTTTTCCTCATTTTAGTATCTGTAAATTTTTGGTTCCTTCATTTTTATGTGGTGTTTCCTACTTTTGGTACTTGTTAATGATACAGTTAAATTCTAAAATCGTATATTAGTGCAAATTCCTAGACACAGAATGTTTCATAATATTTCTCCTATCATTTTGCGTATTGGGGAAAAATTAATTTCTTGATTAAAAAACTACTTAAATTGCTCAATGATTTGGCAATTTTGTGGGGGCTGATGGAATGAAGGTGAAACTATATAAGCCATTCTCTTTGGAAAAACTTACTTAAATTAACTTCATTTAATCTTTTCCCACAGCAGTCTCAGTTAAGGTACTTGGGTATCAAAAAAGGAGGGAAATTTAGCAAAATTGGAAAGAAACAAGACAATCACCATGCTCACCTTTCAGTGAGGTTTCCCACAAGTTTCTTGAAGTTTTGTTCTAAAATCCATGTTCTTTTAATAGATTTTTTTCAGGTAGCCATTGCCAAAATATATAGAATGCTTCATTAAGCTGAAATTATAAATACAGTTATCAATTACTCTCAAATGTGTATGTTTATAAAAATGGCTACTGAAGTGGTACTGTTCAGAAATGTATTAATATGTTTGAATTACTGGTATTGGCAACCATTAATTTCTCTACAAATATGTAATCCAATGACAATAAACTATACTTGCAATGGTGATTCGTGTCCTGAAGTTCCAGCATTGTGTGGCAGAGCAGTATAGTATGGAGAAGATGCTCATTTTTCTAAAAATCAACTTGCATAACACGCAGTATTTGGTGTGTGATGGACTTAGACGTAGCTCCTCTCAAAATTAAATACAGCTTTATTAGCTGAGCTGCTTTTCATGTCTGTTCTACTGAAGCATGACAATTAAAGAAAAGTTTGTCAAATGAAAATTGCAAGTAGCTTACATTGTACTACATTTTCTTTCTAGGAGCATAAAGAGGGACACCTTACATCCCTGCCTCGGGAGGTTTGCAGGTCGTTTGTGAAAATAATTGAAGAAGTGCTTGGTTCTCCCCCAGACCTGGAATTGCTGACACTGGTTTTCAATTTCCTCTTAGCAGTTCACCCTCCCACTAATACATATGTTTGTCACAACCCTACCAACTTCTACTTTTCCCTGCACATAGGTAAATATGCCACATTTAGGTAAATAATAAGATGAAAATCTGGTCATAAGCTAATATTTTAAAAAATAGTTTGCTGTATTTTAATGACTATGACAATATATTAAAAATTATTGAACTGTTGGGACTTAATAGTGTAAACTACTTTTACTTTTCTGAAACAGGTTACAGTTAGATGGTTTACTTGGAGAACTTTCTTCTGTCTATAGCCATAGATAATTTCTCTGGTGGTTATGCCTTTAATTTTTTTGAAATTTGATGCTGCTCAATGGTATGCATAAGTTTAACTACCTGTGTGAGCAAATTTAGAAAAACCATTTAGCTTACCTGTAAATGGAACTTCTACAGAAATGTGTATTTGGTCCTTTCTCCACTTCTACTTTCTTGTTTCCTGTTACTGAATTCCTAGAAAAATAAAGGGCCTGAGCAGTATTTTTAGGAAGTGATGATTTGCACTGCAAGACATCATTGTCAGGCACCATCTCAGTTCATTGCATACAAACTCCTGGCAGTGCTTGTTGGGCTTTGAGGGGTGCAGACCTAGAACAGCAGCTGCTTTGATATATCTGTACTGGATGATCCTGATGGCAAAATGACTGATGTGAGCTTTAAAAAATATTTCTTGCTCGTATTAAAAATCTAAAAAAATGTGTAGTTCATGCTTTAATATTAGCATTGGACAACCTAAGCAATAACTTATGTAGACATGGAAAGCATCATCCAAGTTTGAAATATTTTCTCCTTTTGCAATTACCTGTGTACCTGAAGTTTTAGTGATCAGTTTCAAAAGCAGCACAGTTGTGTTTATCTGTATCTGTATTGTGTTTATCTGTCCTCCAATATTAACTTTTGTAAAATTCTGAGTAAGGGGAGAATGCATGTTTCAATATTTGAAGCCTTTTTAGACTGTTTGAGAACAGCCACCTGGTTTTGACATGACAAAAAGTCAATTGTCACTACTTGTATGTCTGCAAGGACTGTCTTTAAATATAACTGCTTTAGTGCATCATAATATTTCTATTGTTCTAAAGTAAATTTTGAAGTCATCTAAATCAAAAAGTGCTTTTTCTCACTTGTTTGGACTGGAGCACTTCTCATTAGCTTCCAGTGATCAGCTCAAAATGAAACCACCTGACTACTGTGAGTGTAATTTATCAGCAATGCAAACATTAAAAGCTTTTACATAACTTTCCCCCTTATCTGTTCTTTCTAGATGGCAAGATTTTCCAGGAGAAAGTTGAATCACTTAGGTACCTGAGAAATTCCAGCAGTGGTGGGAAGTCAGTAGACAGTTCTGCATTTGTGATTACGTCTCCAACTGGATTTGCAGCTTTACCACTGGAAGGTAAAACAATACTGGAAAAACAAGGATATTAAGGCACAATCTTTTGGCAAATGACTAGAGTGCCTTCAAGTGTTACTTTCCCACAGATATTTCTTACAAAGCTCCCCCTGTCCCTTGGAGCTTGATACCTGAACAGCAGAGTAAGAAGGATGGAATAGAACATGCTACCTAAACTGCTCCTCATTCTGAAGTTGAAACAAATTGCCACATTATGGCTCAGGCAGTGAAGTGGACCAGATAAACAGAACCATTTGTTAAACAGACCTGCTAGAGATGTAGTAGAGTGCCCTGACCAGGCAGCAGTTGAAGTAGTGAGCCATAAGCAGCTATCTTACCTGGGCAGAAAGCATTAGGATGATAGTTTTCTTTATTTGTGCATAGTCCCCAGCATCCATCCATATATTTCTGATCATGTGTGGCTGGCTATATTCTGGGTATCACAATGTAATACCTTTTACAGTTGATGTCTTGTTGCTGCTTTGTTTAGGAAAAGGAAATTGAGTCTTGAAGCACTACTTCAGTTGAAACAATGTTTATTCAAGTTTTTTTAGTCTTTTTAGTAAAGAAGTGGTATCAAGAATGTATCACAGTCCTAAATTATGTATGGAATCAGTCCTTTTCCCATATAGAAAATGTATGAAATCTCCTTCTTCCAAATTAGTACTTTTTTAATATCAGTATTAGCAAATTATTGTTTTTGAGTAGAGATTATTCATGTGTACCAAGGGAATATTCAACATAATTTCTTTGTGAAAATAGATGTTGGAGTGTTTGTGATGCTTAATTTGATGTTCCAAATTTATATAAATGAATGTATAACTTATATAATCTTATATTTAATCAGGAACTATAATAGTGATAGGACAAGGAGTAATAGGTACAAATCAAGAGGGCAAGTTTAGGTTAGGTAGTAGGAAGTGAGGGTGAGGGTGGCAAGACACTGGAACAAGTTCCCTAGGAAGGTTGTGGATGCCCCATCCCTGGCAGTGTTCAAGGCCAGGCTGGATGAAGCTCTGGGCAACCTGGTCTAGTGGGAGGTGTCCTGCCCATGGCAGGAAATGCTGGGACTAGAAGATTTTAAAGGTCCATTCCAACCCCTTAACACTGTTATGATTCTATAAAATATCTGAACTTGTATGTGTGCTAACCTGCTACCTGCATGTGGGTTTGCAGTTTGTTTTGTACTACCTGCTAGTGTGCGTGAGAGCTTGACTGTAACACTGTTGTAGCTGTGTAGGTCTCCTGTTGTGTCAAGGCCCACTTGGACTGGCTGTATTGGCACATGTGTGTATGTATGTTCATGTATTTCTTGCATATATTTCTCATAAAAAATACATTCCTAATGCATTGTCATTGCACTGGTACTAACTGATGCATAGTTTTCAAAATACTTGTGAATGAAAACGTTCTCCGTTTCCTAGACTGACAAAGAACTGCTTCTACCAGTCTTGTATACAGACATCTTTCTCTCTTAAAGCTGTATTTTGTTAAAGACTTGTAATATGCTCTGAAAGTTTGACTGTTTCAGGTCAAAATGTGCAGTTAAAAGCAAGCAGTGTTGATTAAAACATATAGTTATTTGTTCTAAGTTTGAAGTGTGTGTAAAACCTTGGTGCAAAAGAGTTGAGTAGTAATTTGATGTCCACTAAAACACTGCAGATTGGACCTCATACACAAAGCTCCAAATAGAACAAGCTGCTTTCTTTGACCCTACTTGCAGCAAGAATTCTGGTGTAGACACCTCCAGATGTGCCTTCCACCCTCTGTGATTCTGTAAAAGTTCCTGCTGAGGGTTAGGTGAAAGGATCAAACTTAAATCTAGAAACTCCAGTATATTGGCAAAAATTACTTTGCGTTTCATTTCTTTCACATTTGTGACTTGCTAAATATATGGCTGCATAGTGGTTTACTATCTCTACTTTGATTAACCAAATCTGAGCTATGTTAGGCATTGAATCAGTTTTGCACATAAAATTAACTTGGGTAACTACAATTTTAAATAGATGAAGAGTGTAACATTAAGAGAAAAGGTGGGTTTTAGTGTGAAAGGAAGACTGAAGATATCCTTATTTCTCTAGGGAGCACTTCCAAGGCTAGTGTAGAGCAGAAGATAAGCTCTAAGGCACCTAGAAGGCTTTCTAGAAGCTTACCAGCATCACCAACTTCCTCACCCCAAGTTCCTCGAAAAGGACTGACTGAAAGAATGGGAAGCAGTGTTGATGACCTGCAGATGCTTGGTGTGCGTGACTACGTTGATCTTCAGGGTAGGATTGGTTTTGTAGAAAGTTCTGAAACTATAAAGAGAGTACAGGAAGAGCTCTTCCTTAGCAGCTGTGAGTCTGCAAAAACAGTTTGTGACTCCGAGCTAACATCTGCCGAAACATTTGAGGATATTGCAAAAGAAGTAGAGTTATCTGAAAATGCCTTAGAGAGCAAAGAAGCCGATACAGACCTGAAATGTAACGAAGCTGCTGGAGGTGGCGCAGCTGAGGCATCGCTTCGTCGTCCAGACAATCTGAAAGGACTGCCCTCATTTCAGAAAGGCCAAAGTAATTTTGCAGGGTTGGGCTTGGCGTTCTCTGTTCTTGGAGCATCATCAGCCATTGCTCGCTGGCCAAGCTTGGCTGACAAGAATGTTCTTCCTGAGGACTGGGACAGTCTTGCTTTTTCTTCAGCTAATGAGAATACTCCAAAGCCATCTGAAAGCCCTGATGACAGGTAAGCACATAAAATAATAAGTTAACATGAGCTTTAATTTCACAGTTCTTGCTCTTGATTGCTATTCCATAAAATTTCAGAGTCTGAAAATTAAGGGAATGTTTTCAGTGGCTGTCATACACCAATTTATTGTTTAGTGTATAAAATGTTTCATTGTTTCAGTTTTTGCTGTATTTACATAACAAATTCTAAAAATCGGGAGTTTTGTTATGTACAGTAAAGGTGGAAACTATTCACAAAAAGAGTAGTCCTGGTGAGATTATCCTTTTTACTATCTGGCATCTAAAATTAAGTGTTAATGAAGACTAGTAGTTATGAGTATTGGAGAAACGATGTCTTCCAAATTTCTAACCTGAACTCTCTTCCTGTCCCTCAAGAATTGCAGTTTTGCATGTTTTAATCTTTCCTGCTGTGGTAAAACATATTCCTCTGTTTTCAGATGTGCAGAAGACTATCTTGTGCTTATCTGTTGTGGATTATATGATCTCTTGCGTGGAGTTCTCCTAATCCTACCAGATGTCATGCTAGAAGATGTGATGGACAAACTTATCCAGCCTGATTATCTTATAGTTCTGGTTAATCACCCATCTCCTCTCATCCAACAAGGAGTCATTAAAGTAGGCCTATATCAGATGTTTTCTCCTAAAAAGATATGAACCAGCATAGTTGGTTAGTTCCACATGTTGGAAATGTGATGAGGTTTTTGTTTAGGTTTCTTCAGTTTTCTACATTTATTTCTGAGTTTTAAGATAAGCTTTCACCCTATGGATTAAAAAAAAAAAAAAAAAACCCACAAAAAAACACATACACAAAAAAAAACCCAAACCAAAAAAAACCAAAAACAAACCAAGCAAATCACAAAGCAACATAAACAGACTCTTTGAATAGATAAATATAGTCTCTAATGTAAGCCAAAGGCCTTAAAGAGCTTATGATAGTATTCCCATTGTAAATGGAAGCAACAATGCAGAAAGTCAGTGACACAAAGCATGATGCAGTGTGTAAAAAAGTGCTTGCACTTCTAATTTGATGTGTAACAGAGTCGTCTTTGAGTTATTCTGAGGAGTCATTCACACATTTGTGGACTGAATATGGACTTGAGGCTTCAAAATGTTTTCAGAGATTTTTGTAGTATTAAGGACAGTGTTTTTTGTATGATTACATTATGTAGATAAAAAACTTGGAGTAAATTTCTATTTTAATTTGGAAAAGAATAAGACTATGGCTTTATTGAGAACAAATGTCATGTGTGCATTTGCATACACACTGAAGTGCAAGATTGAACAAATATAAAAAGTTTGAGTATTTAGGTATGCATTTGCTAACTGTTGTGTGTGATTTCATCTGCCCCAAACTTGATGAAAAACGTAAGAGTGTTCAGATCAAAAAAATATTATCAGATGTTGATTGTAACAGGGACAGTGTAGATTGCAGCTGCGATAGTATAATTGATGTTTGCAATCTTGAATTTTAAAAAAATTATTTCAATCACAGACAACAATTTAACTTTCAGGGCAGTTATATTAAGTGTTTAACTCTTATACCATAATTATGCATTTATTTTTAGTTGTTGGATGCATATTTCAACAGAGCAAGGAGAGAGCAGAAGGAGAAATTCCTAAAGAATCGTGGCTTTTCTTTGCTAGCCAACCAGCTGTATCTTCATCAGGGGACTCAGGAAGTTGTAGAATGCTTTTTGGAAATGCTTTTTGGCCGCTCTGTTGGCTTGGATGAAGAGTAAGTAATGCTCTGCTTTTATGTCCTGTAACAATAGGTGAGTTACAAGAAGTGCACTTTGCTGGTCAACAACCATAAAAAAGGTTCCTCTAAAACTATTTTGGTGTGTTTTACTTGTTTAAGGTTGAAATGTATTAAAATCCTTAGGGCTATTGTGTGGCCCTTAAACTGTTTGTAAGCAACTTCATCTGATGGAGGCTGTCAGCTGGGATCTTGTAAACACTCAGACTTGGAGTGCCTCAGAGGCCTTGAACTCAAATGTCCTGCAATCAGTTTAATTCTTTCTGTTGTCCCTGATCCTACATGAAACTGATTTACATCTTTAAAAGTTTCAGTAGTAGACTTCTCCTCTTGGATTTTGGTAGGTAATTAAGGAAAAATCTTGATGCCACACAGCTGCTTCCTTGTCTTGGCTCCAAATTTAAATGACTGTCTCTTTTAGGAAAAATCCCAGACATACACCATTTTCATGAACCAAAGAGCCACCTCATATTGACAGAAAAGGAGATTGCCTTTAAGCAGGCAGCTGTATAAGTAAATGATATTTGTTAGAATTAATCTGACTACTTCATGCTTGTACAGAAATTACATGTGTAAATATAATCATTGGAAAAGTCTTGCAAAAGTTCCTTCTCAATTGCTGTCTCTGCAAGATTTGTAGCCAAATTACTTCTGCCTCTTGACCTGATCTTCACCACTTAAAAACTATTCTTGTTTAACTGCAATATTTAGTCATGGCTGCTAATTTGCTCCAAGGCAGAGAGCTGTTACTTCTTCAGGATTTATTATGGGGCTGGAAAGATAATTCTAATGTCTCAAGTTTTTAGGATTGTGTATAATAGTCATATGATGGGCTGATAACCTTATAATAGTAATGCAGTTTTTTAGTACACAAATAGAACGAGGTCTGAAGTGCTGCTTTGAATTCTACCATCACCATAAGCCAGGTGCCAAACTTAATTAAACTTCAGCAGTAAGGGATAAAGGATATCAAACCTGCTGCCAGTCAGTATATTGTTACAGTGATGACAAGCTGTATCTGTTCTTGTGATAGTGTCTATGTTACTGATAGTATTGACTGTTGGAAAGGTGATGCAATGTTTTTCTACACTGATTAAATACCCCTCTATTTTCATGAAGTCTATATTGTAGACAGTTGGTAGCTAGCTGAAGCATCAGATATACTTTTTAGGCACTTCATTTCTTTGTGGCTTTATGAAAAGTTTATTTTTCTCTTAATGGATTTTTTAGTAGGTAGGTATTGGTACTACAGTTAAATGTAGGAAATTACCATGGGCATCCTTGCCAAAATATGAGCATATGATGCATAACTGATATTCCAGTTGCATGTACTGTTTTTGTTATCAGATTGTTCTTTAAGTTGCCATTTACTCTTATTTCTGTTAACAGATTTGATCTGGAAGATGTCAAGAATGTTGGACTCTTCCGAAAATGGTGTGTCATTCCTGTTCTGGGTCTAATAGAGAATTCTCTCTACGACAATGTTCTGCTGCATAACTGCTTCTGTCTACTCCTCCAAATCATAAATTCCTGCTCAAAAGTTGCAGACCTACTGCTTGATAATGGTTTGCTTTATGTGTTGTGTAATACGCTGGCTGCTCTCAACGGACTGGAAACAAAGTGAGTATTGTTTCTGTTGCTATCAAATATTCTAGGCACAGCCTTAAGGCTAGCAAGATATTACTGTATTGTATTTTTTGTACTTTTTAAAATTATCAGAGAGCATGTACAAAATACTGGGTTTGAAGTTTTCAGCTTTATAGCTGTAAGTTGATGTTTATTCAGTTCAAATAACGGAATACAAAATGTTATTACCACACCTTAAACATTCAAGTGAAATGACATTTTAAAATGCGAGTTTGTCACACTGTCTGCACTTTCAATGCTTTTCTTAATAAAACTGAACAGTAAGATAAAGGCCCAGGGAGTGGTAGCATTCTACTGTATCTATGGCCAATATCAAAACTGAAGAAAAGTCTTTCCTGTACTGCCTATGATTTAATATTTTGAGTGACTTCAATGGCTTTATTAGCTATAAAGATTCTGTACTTTAAAAAAGGTTATGCAGGGAACAAAGGAGAGACAGGGTTTTATTATTTTACTTCATTAGTTGATATCCTGAAGAAATGGAAAGGTTTCCTTTTTACCTCAATAGTTTTTGTTCAGCATGATTACAAAATGAGATTATACTGATATTTTTTTAAGAAATATAGGATTTCAGACTTGTTCTTTATTTTAAGGATCTGATAGCAATATATAATTTCTTTTCCAATAAAACTGTGCTGCACTCAATATTAAAATGCCTCAAAAATTTGCGGGTATCCAACCTGCCGAAGTTACTGCTAAAGAAATGTCTTGAATAATAATTTTCTAGTCTTCAGCAGTGACATTTTTATATGAAGTACAACATAATATGAGGTACAGTTGGCAGAAGTAGCAAGGGGAATAATAATGGGTCTTGTTAAGAGTTACAATCTACTAGAATTGTCATGTTTCTGGTAACTACAACTTTGTTTGCAGCATTCCCTTGAATGACTACAAGTTACTTGCATGCGATATACAACAGCTGCTGGTAGCAGTTGCAATTCATGCCTGCAGCTCCTCAGGTTCTCAATATTTTCGTGTTATTGAAGACCTCATTGTGCTGCTGGGTCATCTCCAAAATAGTAAAAATGCAAGGATGCAAAGTAAGTTGTCTGCTAATTTTTGGGGTCATGGGACTAGAAAAGTAAATCCCTTCCCCACTGTTTTTATGTTTAATATTCCTGCTGAGGGAGAAGGGGGAGTTTTCTGGTGATGAATCCTTTTCTTCTAAGTGGTTCTCACATTAGTAATTTCCCTTAGGAGCCTGCCTTGTGGTCAAGAATTGTGTACTGCTAATCTGAAAAAACAGTGACTGTAAAAGTTCTTTAAGGATATTTAAATGAAAACATTCTGTACAGTTTTATTTAGCTTGTTTTAGAGTAATCAAATTTCGTGGCTTTTCTATGAGAACTCATTTCTATATAGTGTCTGTATCTGTGGAATAGTGAGGTGACTTTGTGTGACTCCTGTGGAATCTAGAGTCTTATAGCTCTTGACACATTGTGTGTTCTGACTTGCTCCAAACATCTGCTAACAATTCCGGAAGATGTGTAGAGCATATCAGGTATGCTTTGTACGCCTTTCTCTCTAGATATGGCAGTTGTTCTGCAGCTGAGAGTTCTTCAAGCAGCCATTGAATTAATAAAAACCACAGCAAGCCAAGATGCTCAGGAGCAGGCCAGTTCAGCCCCGGCACCCTCGGCACCACAGCGCGCGATGTTTCAAAAGCGCAAAGGCATCGCGGGTGAGTAGCAGAGGTGTGGTGTTCTTGTACTTTCTCCTGTATGTATTACCTGATGATTCCATGATATTACCTTCTTTGGGGATTCTCTTAAATTCACAAGTTTCTTGGTAAAGGTGTTTTTAAAGTAATTTGTTATGCTTGAAGTAGCCAGCCTCACAGTGAGTTAGTGTTTGTAACTAAAATCAAGTTAATGCTTGTGACTAAAACAGGTATGATGTGGGAGTTACTTTGTTGCACAACTTTTCATTAGAGACCATCCTGAAATAAATACCTGCCACTCCAAATTTATACTTGGAAGTGCCACTGTGGTTGTGTTTTTAAAACCTTTGTCGAGTTCTAGCTTTAGCAGCAATACTTTCCCTGTATTTGATAGCTAGTCAGTCCTTCTGTAAAGGTTTTGGGGTTGTCTGGATGTAAGTTGATTTTGTATGTCTCTTACAAATAAAGCTGCAGTAAAGACTTCACAGAAGATACATTTTTAAAACCTGGCAAACATTTATTATTCCCTGTTTACTATGGGAATGTTTCCCTTGAGATGGTCAGCTTTTGAGACTCCCTCAACCTAGTGAAACATTGTATATGTTCATTACAGTGAAAATGTTTTTATATTAGTGAACTTGGTAAGGCAGTAAAGGTAAATAGAAATAGTTATTTCCAAAAGAAGGAAGTACAGTCAAGGCCTCCCAGTTCATTTCAAGAAAATTCTGAGGAATATTCTTATAAGTTAGATACTGTGCTTCTATTAGTGGCAACAGGTATGATACAAAATGTGTTTGCTGATAGGTCTGGCTCATCATGTGTGCTGATGAACCCACGCTGCAATATTTTGTCATATCACTGATTTTTAATCCTTTATCCTATTTAACCAATAAAAAAGTAATAAAAGTATGAATATTTAGCACAAGGGTGTGGAAGTCATACAATGAATCTGATCTTGAGACTAACTCATTTCATGGTATTACTTATTAGTTGAAATTTATATATTTATTCTCAAAAAGCTTTAAAAATAGGAAAGACAAACACCCAATGACCCTTATGTTCCCTTTGATACTGATCTGTTTCAAATGTTTGTTTCATTAAATGATGTGAACTCTTTGGATGAAAGTAGTTGCTGAGTGATTGAGTTTTTGTGCATTTCAGTAGAATTCTATTCATGCTTCTCTACTTAAAGGTTCCAGGAAGTTTTCACTTGCTCAGTCCGATGCTCTGCTGGTGAAAATGCGCTCCCTAGCAAGTGAGGAATTCAACATGATGATGCAGCGGAGAATGAGCCAAGAAAATCCTATCCAAGCCACTGAGTCTGAGTTTGCACAAAGGTTACAGAGGCTGACTGTTTTGGCTGTTAACAGGCTCATTTATTTAGGTAGGATTTCTTTTTGATTTCTTTCCGTTTTAATGAAAAATGAATTCTTGCTTTGGAATGCTGAAATGTTAGAGAGGAAAGTTGTTCTATTGACAAGTTTAATGGATTTAGCCATAAAGCATCATTCTCTATGTATTGTATGTTCTCTCAGTATTATGTAACTGGGAATCTGGGTAATATTTTTTATCTGAAAGAACTGAAGAAGTTGTTTTATTTCTACGTTAGTCCATTCATGTGTTAACTGCCTGAATTATTACCTGGAGATTTAACTGCTGAAGGGAGCATCTGCTCTCTTAACATGCAATTTTTCTGTGAAATGGCTACATTGGTTAGCAAGACTTGATGACTTTGAGAGCTAGTTCAAATTGTGCAGAAGCTAGAGAGTGTAAGTATGGTAAATACATCAGTGAAGGCAGTATTTGATATAGTGCCAACTAAAGGTTTTAGGATTGTCTTGCTTGAGATGGTACTGATCAATATGTACCTCTTAAATTTTAAGCCTCTACCGAAGAGTGCCTTGATGTACTGGGTATAACAGAAAACACAAGTCAAAGCAGACTTCCAGCATCCCAGCTGGAAGTTCCTGAAGAGGAAAGCCAGCAAGAACTGACTGGCAGAATAAATCCTTTTCTTAAAGAAATGGTCAAAATGTTGGTGGAAGGAATCAAAGTATCCATTGTAAGTAATTAGATGCTGTCCATATTAAAGCATATTTCATAAGGTTCCTTTATTAGGAACTTTCATGCATAGTGTATTCTGTCTATAAATGCTTTTTTTACTGCCTCTCTCCATTCAACTGTGGCATTAAAAACCCTGTTCAGCTTCCCAGTTACTTTGCAGTTATAAAATAAAAAAATGGATCTGTTCTGATTTTTACCTTTACATTTAGCAAAATTCTGCTTGAACAAGAACACAGAACTTAAATAGCCTTTCTCGTACTATGAAAATCTGCTTGGTGTCTTAAACCTCAACATTTATGTTTGCTGAAGCCTATAAAACCAGATCTTTTGTTCATTCACAGGTGGTGGAGATTTTTTTGAGCATTTTTTTAATAGTATATTTTAGAGTTGGGAAGGAGAGCTTTCTCTTTTTTCAATTCTTGCTAAAGCTTAAAGTCTTCTAACATCCAAGTGTTAGCTTGTCAGCCTTTCCAAGGCAATCAGTTTTTGCTTGTATAATACGAAGTGTGTTATTAATCTTCCTTAGGTCATCTTGGTAAAAGTAGTTCTACCTAATTTTTTTTCTAGCTCATAAGAATTATGTTTGATAGGTATGTTAACTTTCCATTGTGCCACACTTGTAGTACTTTTCAAAGATAGCAAGTTTTTTCTTGTGAACACACACACCTCCTTCCTGCCTGGTTTTTAATCTTTTGAGGCAATTCATTCAGAAACTGGTGATTAATGTAAAAGGGCTGTTGATTAAAATGAGCAATAAAAAAAAACCTCTGGTTTTTAAATCCTCTACATCGCAGTCACTTTCTGGATTGTTTTAGGAGAATGCCTTTTAACCCCTAATAATAATCACTATACTAAACCAAAACACACACTTTGGTAGATAAAACTTTGTCTTGCATTTTGATCATATTAACTGTTTTTATTTTGTAATGTGAAAAACTTGATAGAAGCAAGTCCTAACCCCGTAATATTAAAAATTGTCTCCATTACTTAGGGCACCAGCAGAATGAGCGCTCCAAAACAGCAGTGGAACAGAATCCTCTTGTTATGCAAGGACACATTCCGTACACAGCTTGGGAGGCTTCTTGTGCATAGCTTGTCTCCTGTAAGGCCTCTGCAGGAGAGGACGCAGGCTTTGGAGATGGTACACGAAGTAAACCAGCAAGAGATTTTGCGTGACTCTCTTAGCCCAACTTTGCAAGTAAGCTCAAGAGATTTTGAGAGAAGTTTCTAAAACCTGTATTCAATTTCTTGTCTAGATTTTGATTATTTAGAACTGTATGTGGCTAGTTGTTCACTGCAATTTTAGCAATGTTTAGTGACTGACAATTGTCATACAAAACACCTGTGTGTATCTCTGCAATTGCTATACTGTCCTGAGGACAGATAGAATTAAGTCTGGGTTTGCTGATGCTGTTCTGCATCAAGCATATCCCCTGTGCAGTGCAGAAACAAAAGGGGATACTAATTTTAACATGAAGGATTTTACTGAGGAAGTTAGGAATTAACATGTCCTAAAAAGGCAAATTACGGAAGGAATTATCCTTGCTTTGGAACTCTTACCTTCAGATTTCCTGAAGCTTATAAGAATTGACTGCAACTGGATTTCAAGCAGCCAATCCTCAACCAAAGCAGTACTCTCTCTTTTCTTACTCAGCTTTTATTAGTTCTTAAAGTGGGATTGTGTATGCCATGTTCTTAAGTTAAAAAGTTGAATATGTTCTCCCTGCTTTTCTGAGTTTGTCAGAAGAAAGCTTCTAATTGTACTATGTTAGTGCAAGCTTGAAAGCAATCATTTCTTAGAGTCACAGGGAGAAATCATCAGGTAGGAGTGTTGCAGTTTGAACTGCAAGAGTGATATAAAAGACATGCCAGTTTGAGTCACTGTATACTAAGGAGAGAAAGTATTGGATTAGTTTACAGCACTCACATTTCTGATCACATATACATTACTCAAATAAATAAGTTTTATCGGGTAGAAAAGAGCTGATGTACTCGCAGTGGCTTCTGTGTGGGAGTGTCATGTTGAGTATATTTATGGCTTATGTCTGCTTAACTTCATTATCTGTCAACTCTAATTTGATTAATCAAGTGAGGTGTAGTGTTCTTGGCAGGCAAAATTAGAAGTCTCTGGCACATATTTTCTGAAGTGTAAATAAGGCTACAGAAACTGAGTACTGGGGGAAGAAACAATTTTCTTGCCAGCCATTTGAAAAGTCACAAGATGCTGAGGCAAATTTTATCATGTGAGGATAAAATGCAGCACGTTTTTCTAGTTTTATAAAAGTTTATCTTTACCATTAAAGCTGTCATTTTCTTTAAATTAGAGAATAATTAGAAGATATCTGCACAGTCTGACTAGAAAAGGGAATAAAAGTGGGGGGGAAAATACTGCTCAGTGTTGTGGAAATGAGTGTGACCATACATCTGTATTCTCCTCTTTTCTTCTTTGCATCTTCTAGCATGGGCCTAAATTAGTGCTCTATTTGTATGAGTTAATGCACAATCACAGTGATGGAATGACCAAAGAACAACAAAGAGCAGCAGGAGACTTAATGAATACATTGAAAAGTTGTGGCTACAAATGCATTCCCCTGAGCCCACGACCAAAACCAGATTTAATAAAAGCTTTGAAAGAGGTTTGTGAATAGAACTTTGCTTTAAAGACTGGGTGTTTTTGAGGCAGTTGTCTTATATGGGATCAGAATTTAACTGCACATTGTGGTATTCTTTGGTGCATGGCTTATGCTTTTGGGAGTTCTCTTTGGGTTCTCAATATTCCTGTCACATACACTCAACTCTTCACAGCAAGCTCACAAGCTTCTTGGTTAAACATATTATTTAATCCAGAGGAAGATGGGAGTTCATAATAAGCTAGTAGTATCTCTTATTTTCAAGAAAATAATTTTTGACTTCTTGCAAAGAGAAAAATTATATATAAATATAATAAAATGGCAGTAACTGAAATGAAGCCTTGCTGGTTTGAAATGCTGTAAAGATACCAGTTGAACAGTTTTGTCACTCTTAGTTTTTAAAACTGGCATACCCTTTAGCCTCCCCTTCCTTATTTCGTCCATCTGAGAAAAGAAAGTAATGTGTAAAACTTCCATTCAGGATCAGAAGAAATATGAGATGGAAGAAGGTGTGAACAAAGCTGCTTGGGAGAAGACAATGGCTAATAATCGGCAGAGGTAAGTACCTTGGGGGGGCTGCAAGGACTTTAAGAAATGTTCTCTGTTCAGCACTTCCCATTGTAAAGTTGCCTGTGTGATTATTATGGATGGGGTTTTTTTTCAAATTAACAGCATCACTAGCTTTCAGACTTTTAAGTATACTGTTCTATTATAGACATGCATTTTGGTAGGTTGCATAATAAATGACATTGTGTGAACCTCAATACCAAATTGTTCTTTTGTACATTTGGCGTTTTACCCTAATTTTATGACTCTTGCATCTGTCCAATCACCTCTCCTGTTGCTGTGGTCTGTGCTACTAAATGTCCCTGCAACTAATACTGATTTTCAACAAAAAAACCATTGTATTCGATACTATTTGAATATTTCTGTGAGATATGTAGACTACTGCTCCTTGGTGTAAGTGTAAATCTCAGTACATTGTCGTAGATTAAGGTTTCCATTAATTTAAATTTTGAGGCTTTGCCATAAAAATCGGATTTGAGATGCACGCACATTGTGCTTTAAAGTAGTCAGGTGCAGTATTTGTAAAGGTCAGCTTAGTCAAGTCCATGCAGACAAGTGTTAAGACTTTATTATGTTGAATGATTTGGGAGATTTAATCAATGGTAAATTAGTGTCCTTACTCCAGATTTTTACTGTAATGAGCATACATTAATTAGTCAAGCACATTAATGTGTAGCCATTGATCTTCTGACTGGCTTGTCTTGTCTTTGGCCAAAAGTAATAGGTTTTTGGATGACTAAGAAGCAGAAGGTACTCCTGAATCTCATTATGTAGACTAAGTTGTTCTGCATCTGCTTTAACAAGAGCTCTACATATCTACTGCCAAACTGGTTGTATTTTATGAGGCATTTTGGTGTCTTTGCCTTTTCAGTGTTTACATGGCATTTTAAACACAACTCTTCTCCTCAGTCTCTTTCAGCGTCTAGATACAAAATCTAAAGACATTTCTAAAATAGCTGGAGACATCACACAAGCTGTGTCGCTGTCACAAGGAATGGAGAGGAAGAAAGTAATCCAGCACATCCGGGGGATGTATAAGGCAGAGCTGAGTGCCAGCAGACATTGGCAGGAACTCGTTCAGCAGCTTACCCATGATCGGTGAGTTTTCTCATCTCAGGAAAAGTGAGAGAGACTTGATGCCTGACATGCGCTTCTCATTCCACTCAGAGGCATATGAAAGGGAAATGATATTAAAATTAGAGTTACTTTTGCTAACCATCTGATAGTTAGACTCGTAAAAGACTTGATTTTTTTTTTTACCCTATCTTTTAGGGTCAGTAGCCAAGTAGTATTTCTATCCTGTTTAGACAATATTTTTCATCAAATTTCAAATTGAAAATTTTGCTGTGCCTAATACAGTGAAGAGTGTCCTAAAGTTTTCATATCTTACGCAACATAGATGGGGTAAAAAAATAATTTTGGGGTAACAATACTCACATTAGCATCTAGATACTGTGTTCACTAAGAAGTGTAGAACAAAGGATGTAAATGTTGATAAGAATCCAAACTATGGTATTTTCACTACTGCATAACTAGTATTATCTCATGTTTGCAGCAGCAGAGTTTTCAAAATAGTGTTTGATGTATTATACTGCTGTTTTCATTAGATGAATAACTTCAAAAACAGTCTTACAGTAGCAGCTTGTGAAAAGTCATTCAGTGGAATAGCTCATGAAAATAAACTACAGAATCTTACAATACTTTCTCAGAAATAATTGCCCAGTACTTCTGTGTAACTTCTGTCTTTCTACTAGTTAAAGAAGAACAAAATTAATAAGCATTTACTGCCTCTGCTGCCAAACTCCTATCATGTATTTTTTTTTTTACCAGAGCACTCTGGTATGACCCAGTCTATTATCCAACTTCTTGGCAACTGGATCCAACAGAGGGCCCAAACAGAGAGAGGCGCCGCTTGCAGAGGTGCTACCTAACTATTCCAAACAAATACCTTCTCCCAGACAGGCAAAAGCAGGAAGGTAATTAAAACATCTTCAATGCTGAATGTAGCATAATGTCTGAATTGTAATGACTGTTACTACCTTATTATTTGTGGTGTCTATATAGGTGTGATAAAAACTCCATTGTCTTACTTATTTGAAGACAAAACACATTCTTCTCACTCCTCTACTGTAAAGGACAAAGCTGCAAGTGAACATATAAGGTGAGTTTTGGATAACACTTGCTTCCCTTTCCTATCTTTTCCCAATCAAATGAAACAGTTGTCTAAAAAACATTTTTTGTCTTGAAAATATGTTTTAAAAAAATCAAGTGGGAAATGAGACTAGTGTCAAAAATAGTAGGCATTTTTGCTTTACTCAAAGGCAAAAGACTAGAGCCACCAAATACCATCTGGTGTGCTGTGGATAGGACTTGTGGGATAACCTGATGAGATGTCTTATTTTCCGTTAGTAGCACTGCCTGTCCTAGATATTTGAGTTCTGGTAGGTCTTGCCATCAGAGTTCAAAAGCAAATTGTCTTTCCATTCTCTCTGCTTTTATCACTGCATTACTCAACTCTGCAGTTGTGTCAACTTGCCACCTGTTACAGGAACTAATACAGCCTAAAATAACTGCAGAGAACATGCAAAGAAAAAAATACAAATACACTCATAAGCAAGTCTAGAAAGTTGAGGTTCTATTTTCTTTCCCCCTTTAGGATATGAACCATTAGTCATTGTGTTGGACAGTTTTTCTTCAGCTGTAACCTTAGAGGCTGTTTGGTGTAGGTTGGTTTTAGGTGTGCTGAAAGGTACTTAAATCCATAAGGATAGGCATTTCCATAATCCATAAGCATTTCCACTTTGAAACATTTCAGAGTTAATCGAAGATGTGTAAGTGTAGCACCTTCTAGAGAGACTGCTGGTGAACTGTTGCTGGGTAAGTAGAATTTTCAGTCAGAATTGTTGGTGTAAGAGTCTGTTATATATAAACCTGGCTAATTTTTGTAAGTAATTGAGCTGTTGCCTGACTTCATGGATTACATACTTGATATATCAATTTTGCCTTTCTTCTCTGTTTTCATGAGTGCTGTTTGAAGTGCCAGTAAGTTTTAAGATCTTCAGACCACTTGCTAAAAGATGTGGAATGATAAATTGTATTTCTGTAAAGTACTGTCTTGCCCTAGGTACTGTTCTTAGCATTCTTAACTCTTGAATATTGTTTATACAACCCAAAGATGCATTGTTCAATGTCATGTACCTTTTTATAACTGTTTTTTTGGTGTAGGAAAATGTGGCATGTATTTTGTTGAAGATAATGCTTCAGACACAATTGAAAATTCGGTAAGTGTTAGAACATATTGTCCAGCTTTAATTTTTCCAAACTATGGCCATGAGTAGATTTCTTCTTCAGCAATTTCAGTGGCAGTAGTACTGGAGTTAGACATCTCTGGACAAAGCTAGCCAAACTGATTTGTTTGGTTTGTGTTGCTTCTGTTGAACCCTGGCTATGGAATTGGTGATGATAGAAGGAAACAGGAAAGATGTGGGCCTGGAGGGAATAAGGAATGGGTGGTGTGAGAGGCTTCTGCACCTTGCAGTCCATTGCTTTGAGTTCATCAAAGTGCACAGAATTTGCTTTGATCTGCACCTGAGAACTTACCTTAGAGGAAGCTGGGGGCACTATGGCGTGCAGAAAGTCACAGGGGTATGACTTGTGCTGTGCTCCACAGCATCTCATTCATGGATTTTACTTTATCTGTGATGTTCTAGCTCCTCCCTTTTCCTATACAAGAGGATTGTTTCATGGAGGAAATAGGAGCTGAGCTAATCTGTCTGATATACAAAGACGCTGATGTGTAAATTGTTTATACATCTAGCAGACATGTAAAAGTAATCAAGATATGCATTGCACTACTGAAAGCTTTAAACTGCTTTTACAGAGCTCTTCCTTGCATCTACTGAACAGACTGTTCCTGTGATTTAAGATGCTACCACCTGCTTTGTCCTTCACAGAACTGTCAGAGCTGGGATTCACAACAAAGCTTTGCTGGCTCTGATTGGCTGTCCAATATTTTTAGCTTAAGATCCATTAAAAATGTGGTGTTGCCTGCTAGTGCTGGGTAGGGAACTGGAGTAGCTGAGGAGCATGTGTCATGTTTTACCCACTGCCTTGAGGAGAGTGGAGGATGGGGAAAGTAGCTAAAGAAAAACACAACAACGTATTAAAGCATTGCATTAAAATTAAAGTTTGCTTTAAGCTGTATTGTTATAAACTGGCTGCATTGAAGGGTTTCTTGTTTGGAAAATCCACTATTTAAAATTACTTTCTAAATTGCAAATTCTACAGAGTTTTCATGGAGAAACTGAACCAGCATCATTTTCTTGGACCTATGAGGAAATTAAGGAAGTTCATAAGCGCTGGTGGCAGTTAAGAGACAATGCTGTGGAAATCTTTCTAACAAATGGCAGAACTTTACTCCTGGCTTTTGATAATACGAAGGTACTGTGGCACCAATGCAGAGTAATACACCAAAGCATTTTGCTGTGTCTTTTTAACATGTATATTCATGCATTAGGTTTTTAAGGAGACCTGTTGCATGGACTAATTAAATTCTCCCTAATACCTTTGAAAGAACTTGGCTCAGCTAGGCTTCTGGACAATCGTAGGCATGTTGTAAAACACATCTCTGATCTATTAAGACATTAAAGAATCTTAGTGATACTAGACATTATTCTATTACAGCAGATAGCTGGAAATATACAAAATGAGAGAAACTTACTCTTGGTAGTTTCAAACTTTTAAATTGTGTGATTAAATCTATGGTGTTTTCTTCTAGGTCCGTGATGATGTGTACCACAACATCTTGACTAACAATTTGCCTAACCTTTTGGAATATGGAAACATTACTGCTTTGACCCACCTGTGGTGCACAGGACAGATTACTAACTTTGAATATCTGACTCATTTAAACAAACATGCGGGTCGTTCCTTCAATGATCTCATGCAATATCCAGTATTTCCTTTTATACTTTCTGACTACACCAATGAAACGCTGGACCTAAATGATCCCTCGGTATATAGGTAATATGAAATGCTTGCAACTCTTTTTTTCCAAATACTTGAACTGATCATCCTATATAGCTCTTTAGCTTTGTTATACTAAACTGCACACACACACACACACAAATGGAACTATTTAGGGATAAGTCTCACCTCTAGTAATGTGGGCTTTTACAGTAAGTGGCTGCTTTGCCTGGGATATTGAAATAAAACAGATGTGTAGATTCAAATGCAATGTATTGGACTTACACTGTCTTAATGGACTATGTATAATTCACAGAATTAAATAGGAGCTGTATCTTGAAATTCATATGATTACAGACTTCCAGGCCAATTAGCAAAAATTAAATAGAAAGGAAATACTATTGTAAATTACTTGGCCAGTTACAAAATCAGTCTTCATTTGAATGGATTTGAGAGAATTGTCCCACCCTAATAAATTTGTTATGCTGATTTAACATTTGTGTGCACTCTTTGCCTTTATAGGATTTGAGCATGGCATTTGCTTGCCTGTTACTGTGGATCTGAGTTTGCCTTTAGCACTAACTAGAAGTTGTTTTTTATTTTCTGAACTTTCTTCAAAAGTGTTATATTAAAGGCGTTATTCTTAATGATGTCAGTCAATATTGTAATAAAAGTTACAACATATCAGTGCTGCTTTTGTTGCAGAAACCTGGTCAAACCAATTGCTGTGCAGTCTAAAGAAAAAGAGGATCGTTATGTGGATACTTACAAGGTAATTTGGAGAACTTTTTCTTCTTGCCTTTGTCCCATGTATAAATGACACAGTGGCTTTAGTTTTTACAACAGGCATGTATTGGGGAAGAAGAAACCACAAATACAATATTTCATGGCTACAGAACTCTTATGTCCAGTGTATTTTCCAGGAAACATTTCCTAGGAATTGTTTTATAACATCCTTGGAACTTGTGTTTTTTCCTGTACCTGAAATCACAAATCAATTTAGCTCATCCATATGACACTGTTGAAGAATTTAAGTGGGTACCACCTTATATGGGAACTTGTGTGCATTTAAAGATCCGTAAAGATCAGGAAGATAATTTACTGCTGTTTAGTTGACATTACTTTGGTGGAATTTGTAGCTGTTTTTCTGGTTGATAACAGAAAGGCTGTTTTCCCTCAAGTACTCTATTTTAACATGCTCTACTATGATGTTGGTGCTTTTTGATTTTTTTCTCTTTAAAATGTTTTAAAGGCTGTAGAAAATAGGCTGGGGAATTAAAGCATCTGCAGCTGGACTTGCAAACTTGTCTCTGTCACTATGGTCTGCTATATTATTTGCAAATACTGTTTTTTCCATGACTCAGCTGTGTTAGAAAACAAGACAGGGGAGTGGGGAAAAGCAAAAGTAATAGATAATGGAAAATAGGTCATTTAAATTGGCTAAAGACTTCAATACCTAACTGGATTGTAAAAGTGATTGTGTGTCCTTACACATTTAGAAGTGTATTTGATTCCTGATCACTTTTGAATGTATGTTTCTGAAAAGCTTGAGAGTTTATTCCTAAACTCAGGCAAGCTCTTATTTTTTGTTGTTGGAATGCATCTAAGGAGGAGGTTTGTGATTTTCTTTATTTTTATCCTCTCCTATATTTCTAGTATTTAGAAGAAGAGTACCGTAAAGGAGCACGAGAGGATGATCCAATGCCCCCTGTACAGCCATATCACTATGGATCTCATTATTCTAACAGTGGAACTGTGCTTCATTTCCTAGTTAGGCTGCCACCTTTTACTAAAATGTTTTTAGCTTATCAAGGTAAGGTTGTATTTGCTTGCCTTTTACAAGTACAAGCCTTTTCCTGGGCCTCGTTCCAATCACCCAGGAATTATCACCCTATTTAGCATAGGTTTTCCAATTCCAGATAGCTGAGCCTGGTAAAATTAAATCTAGTATGCTCTAATAGTAGATCTATTCTTGAAATTATCAAGCTAGACCATAAAGCTGGTCATCTGATGTTTATACCTTAGTTTCTGTAGCATGAAAAGCTGACCTCTGACTTGCAGTCCATGTGTAACACGTAGTAATTGATGTAAGAGAATTCCAAATGTTCTCAGCTAACTAGGGAGCGGTTAACTATGTGAAGTTGCAGATGTGCAACTGTTCATGTCCATCATCAATGTAACAAGTGAGTTTGGATTTCTTTACAGATCAAAGTTTTGACATCCCAGACAGAACTTTTCACTCTACCAATACAACCTGGCGCCTCTCTTCGTATGAATCAATGACTGATGTAAAGGAGCTTATACCAGAATTCTTCTACCTTCCCGACTTTCTGGTTAACAGAGAAGGTATTCTAAGGGGACAACAGAACTATACACCCAAAAGAGTCCTATGATTGAGCTTATGGGTTGAAACTGAGAACATTTATATCCTTTGGCTGAGTATGCTAAGTAGTAGATGTATGAGAGAAATCTGGCACAAATTCGTGGGATATGCTAAAAAAGCTGTTATGTAGGAGTTAAGCTAAGTTTTTCCCTAATTCTGTCAGCAGGGCAAAGGAGTGTGCTGTTTTCTCATTTTTCTATTAGAATGAGTATGTACAGCTAAATGTGTTTTGGAGGGACTTGTTAATGATGCTGCTTCGTTGATTATTAATCACTGTGCTTAATCATTGAGTTTTAGAACTCTATAGACTTTTTTGTAGTTACTGTCAACTAAAATGTTGGAATATTCACTCCCCTGTTTTTAGGTTTTGATTTTGGAGTGCGTCAAAACGGTGACAGAGTTAACCACGTCAATCTTCCACCCTGGGCCCGTAACGATCCTCGTCTGTTCATCTTGATTCATCGTCAGGCTTTGGAGTCTGATCATGTTTCCCAGACAATCTGTCACTGGATTGACTTGGTGTTTGGTTATAAGCAAAAAGGCAAGGCCTCTGTTCAGGCTATCAATGTCTTTCATCCTGCAGTAAGTATTTGTTAAGCAGTGTGTTTGTTCATTGTCCTTAGTACCTTAATGGGGGAGAGTTTGGTCTGACTTGCTTGGAAAACATCAAGCATGAAACAAGTTCCCTTGCTCATGAAATGTTGAAGAATAAGAAAAGACTTCAACCATTTCAGTGTTGAACTGTAAGACCCCAGGAGGTATTGTGAGACTTAGTGAATTTTTATTCCTCTTTCTTGCCTTGAGCTTGGTGTGGGGGATACTCAGGTCTGGGGTTTAGACTTTGTGGATAGTTGTTTGCAGTGGCTTGCAGTAGTCTGATTGCTGTAACTGTGTGTAGCTGCTTCTTCCTAGTTCAAAAGCTTTTAACTTAGGCAGAGGCTGCTGCAGCTTTTGATAGGATTAAAACAGTTCTCTGTGTCCTGAGCTCATGGTGTTTTCCTTCGTATATGTCCTGCGTTCTGTCCCTCTAATGAGCACTTTTCTCTACAGTAAATTTAATTTCAAATAAGTCTTCATTTAATATAAGGACTTCCAAAATTTTACTGCTTAATTGCAGCATGGATATCTTGAATTGCTTTTTTTAGCTTCAGTCTTTACTATCACAAGGTTTGCTCAGCAGGCAGTCCTGGTTTTAAATGCATTCAAATGTTTCATGTTTTTAGTGTTTTGAATGTATGTATGAATGTATCTATGGCTGGAAAAGCTAATAAAATGGTAGTGTTTGGCAGTGATGGCTTTTTCAAGTAGCATCCAAATACTTCCCTTTCTTTTTTACTCTTTTTGTGCTTAAGTATTGATTTAGTTCGTAGCTTGAGCTTCAAATATTAAGTTTGCATGTTCATCATTTTTTAAAGTGAAAACTCAAGGCCTTTGGTGTGACTGAGGAGAAGTGTGTGTGCACAATTGGAGAGGCATGAGAAAGATAGATAAATAGAAGGAAATAATTTCCACTCTCTTGAAGTATGAGGTTTCTTTCTCCTTCCCTATCCCAAAAGAGAGCTTAAATATGCTCATTAAAAAGAGGTAAAGAAAATAAATTTCTCCAACTCTTCCCAGTTCTTTTGTTTATCATCAGCAACCCTTCCAGTTTTGCAAAGGTTGGTAAAGTTCTCAAAGAAAACCTCTTTGACAGAAATTAGTCATGGCACATATGTAGGAGCAGCTCACCTGATAATCCTTAAAGTGGTAGTTTATTCCAATAAAGAGGAGGTGACAAGGTCACTGCTCTCAGTGGCTCTTGAGTCAGCACAGTCATGGGATGGCTTCTGGTCCACACCTTAAACAAACAACTGAATAGTCTGCCTCTGCATTTGTGTCTATGTGTTGCAAAATCTTTCCCAAAGACAAACCTGACAAGCTTATTCATGCCCCTCCCCTTTCTTTTTTACCTGTAGACCTATTTTGGGATGGATGTTTCTGCTGTTGAAGATCCTGTTCAGAGAAGAGCCCTTGAAACAATGATAAAAACATATGGGCAAACACCTCGCCAGCTGTTTCATGCAGCACATGTTAGTAGACCTGGATCCAGGCTTATCATGGAAGGAGAACTTCCTGCTGCCATGGGATTACTAGTGCAGTTTGCTTTCAGAGAAACCAGAGAACACACTAAGGAAATCATTTATCCAGTATGTAATTTTCAATTGAATGAATTTTAATGAATTCCCTGTGCTGTTATTGTTGTACCCTGTACCCTCGGTTTAGAATTTTCTTCCTAAAAGTGTTATTTGCTGTATCGTACAAAATTAGTAAGTGATAGTGAAAATTACTTTCTATTACTTTCTATTACTTTCTATTACTTTCTATTACTTTCTATTACTTTCTATTACTTTCTATTACTTTCTATTACTTTCTATTACTTTCTATTACTTTCTATTACTTTCTATTACTTTCTATTACTTTCTATTACTTTCTATTACTTTCTATTACTTTCTATTACTTTCTATTACTTTCTATTACTTTCTATTACTTTCTATTACTTTCTTCTATGCATTTGTGATATTTTGTGTAAACTAAGATCTGAGTTTATCTTGGTTTTGGCAAATAGGTGTTGGAAAACATTTCAGTTAACCAGTTTTATACTTTCAGTGATGAATTGTAGAGTCTGTGTGCAGACCTATAGCAAGCATGCACATACTGTACTTTCCTCCATCCTCAGCTTTTTTACTGCCTGTAGGACAATTAAACTTTCTTCACTTCAAACACTTGCTTTCCCTGAAGTCCAGTGAGAAACTGCATCCTTGGATTTAGAGATCTGTCTTTCTAGTGGTTTTAGAGTAAAGACTTCAGCTGTTCTTACCATGTGATTGCTTATAGGAAACTGACATGATTCATTCTCCATTGCTAATGAAATTATGTTTTTCTGAAAATTCTATAATATGAACCTTATCTGTGCTTCTTTTAGAGTCCATTACCATGGATAAAAGGATTGAAGTGGGGAGAATACGTTGGTTCCCCAAGTGCTCCAGACCCTGTTGTCTGCTTTAGCCAACCACATGGAGAAAGATTTGGCTCTCTCCAAGCTTTACCAACTAAAGCTATCTGTGGTTTGTCCAGCAAGTTTTGCCTTTTGATGATATATAGCAAGGAGCAAGGTATGAATTTGTGCTTATTTTCTATATGCTCAATATATGTGAAATGAGCCATAAAAAATTAAATCTAATGCTACAATTGTTCTTCAGCAAACTTCCCAAGTTTAGTTGCTTTTGCCAAAGATTAATTTATAATTCCATTAACAGCTTCCACATGTGTGATATCTTTACTGGAGGGTGGATTTTACTTAAAAATTTCAAAACTACAGTAGAGACATTCTGTAATTAAGTTCCTATTTTTCCTTGAAGTGACTGACGCATGAGAATTTAACTTTAGAACTTGCCAGCAGATTGGGTCCAAGAACTGAAGAACAGATGAAAAAACTCATGTGGCAACAGAAAGGAACACTTAAGAAATGGATTTTAGAGGCAGACAAATGAGAAAGTTAACAGTAAGAAAGCAGAGGTGAAGAATCTTCTGCTTTCAGTTAAACTTCTTGGAGGGATTCAAACAAGTTCTCACAATCTTTTGTTTTCTTGGTGGTATATACTAGTGCAGGCTTTCTAAAAATAAATCACTTCACATTTACTCAACAAAAACAAGTAACATTCTCCTTGGAATTACAAGCACTCATTTCTCTAGGTGGGAAGTATTGTCTGCCCTTTTTCTCTGTTCTCAAAAGATGCAACTCTTCTTCAAAAAAGTTTCATCCAGGTTGCAAATTGTCTTTGGAGAAGTTGGAATGTTCATTTGGTCGCTGAAAACTGTTTGTTTATAATACATTAAAGGTTATGGATCCTAATGGAAAACACCTTATTTTGAAACTTTGGGGGGTGGATTATATTTTAGCTTGTGATAAAACATGAACCTGAGATTTTTGTTGGTGACTCTTAAAGTGATTGAGTCTTGCTGTGCACGTGACACAATGCTGTGTGCCTCCCTGCAGGCGTGAGGAGCATGCACAGCACTGATATTCAGTGGTCAGCCATCCTGAGCTGGGGATATGCCGATAACATCTTGCGACTGAAAAGCAAACAAAGTGAACCGCCAGTAAATTTTATACAGAGCTCACAGCTCCATCAGGTAAAATGAAATCAGTCTCTTGCTCTTCAATTTAATATTGGTAGCTTAAGTGGTGGGTTGATGTGGCAGTGGGGTACTCTTCGCTTAGCTTTTTTTGGAGATGAGCATCCAATCACAACTCCTTTTCATCTTTTTGATTTCCTTTGGAATGTGTTCCTCATGGCTCCACTGTTGTATCTTGTTCCTTGTTGTTTTTTTGTACTAAATAAAGATTTCTTTTGAATTAATTTGATTTTTCTAGCTTTACCTTCCTATGGAATATTGCTGTGAATTTTAAAAAGTTTAAGTTCTGTCCCAAGAAAAATCAATGAAGAAGTAAGTATAGGTGCTTTGTGTTAAAAGAACAATTCCACTATAATTTAGGATGCATTTGAAAAAGGTTGTCTAAAAGATTGTTAGGGAAAGCTGCATAGTCTGTCACAATCCAGTGACTGGTAAGATCCTGTCAAAATTATTTTGGTGGATGATCTGGAAGTCTGCACTAGTTCACTGCTCTTTAGCTGTGAATTCCAGGCTACATAAAACTCCCTCTCTACTCTGTTTCTCACATAATAACAAGAACAACCTAGAGCAGCTGTATTTTAGCTCTTGAATTTCTTTGGTTTAGGTGTTTTACATGGCTTTTCATAGGATAACCAATAAAGAATCAGTTTGACCAAATGCTGTGGCATAATGAAAACAGTGGTTAGAATAGTTTTTCTGTTCTAATTTTTTCCTGGCTTTGTTTTGTCTTTTCAAGGTAACAAGTTGTGCTTGGGTGCCAGACAGTTGTCAGCTGTTCACAGGTAGTAAATCTGGTGTCATCACAGCATATATGAACAGATTCACCAGCAGTACGGTAAGTTACACTGGATAGAATTCATAATAAAAGATTCAGTGTATTCAATATTACAGTCTTTTTTTAAAACAGAATTTTTTAAAAATGAGAAAAAGAGCCATATTCTGGATAATTGCTAAAAAATTATGTGTGTTTTTTAGTATTTTTGAAGGCTTCTCTGACAGCATGTTTGCGTGTTTTTCTTAAGCTCCTGTTTACATACAGCTAGCCTTTAGTCAGCCCTCATCACCTGAGTGCACAACACATGCAGCTCTGGCTGTACAGTTCAGGACAGGGCTTGGAACTGAAGCTCTCTGGCACAGTGAAGCTCCCTGCATTAAGGAGTAGCTTCTTCTGTGAAGGAGACAGAGCCTTTCAATACTTTAACTGAAGCTGTGGAATGCAATTCCCCAAAGTAAACAATAATTCAAGTGCAGAAGGCACTTTAAACTACAGAGAGCAGGATGAATTCTCAGACAGTGTATATTTTAACCACCAAGCCTCTTTACTTTTTCATATTCTCCAAGGGAAAATGTTGTGAGCAGGGAAGGGAGAAAGTAACTTGCATTACTTAATCTGTTAGTGGAAAATACTGACAGTAGTAGAAAGTCCCTTGATACTCTTTGCTAATAAAAGTTTTGTAAATAGAAAAAATAGAAAACATAAATAGAACTCCAAATTAAAAATGATTGACTGAGTTTTGAAGCTTCCATCTGAATTTTCTATACTTGGTTTAGCAGTAACTTCTATTCTCCATAGTTTTAACAAAGACTAG
Source organism: Phylloscopus whistleri (assembly GCA_017589585.1). NCBI lineage: Eukaryota > Metazoa > Chordata > Aves > Passeriformes > Phylloscopidae > Phylloscopus > Phylloscopus whistleri. The sequence continues at coordinate 3,671,524 of JADMLD010000090.1, forward strand.
GCAGCTTTCCTAACAGCTCATTTTAGGTGTGTCTACAATATTACCCATAGCAACAACTGAATAAACTGATTTCCTAGATGTAGATTGATATAGGTTTTGGCAAACATCTTTGGTGTTGTACTTGTTGATGCTCTTGAATCCCCGCATTAGCATGAGCTAGAGAGAACCTTGGTATGATCTGCTATGCCTGCCCAGTTTTCTGTTTTCAGTAGTGGCAAACAGCAGATGCTTAGACTGGGAAGAGCATAAACAGTGATTTCTAAAATTTCTTTCCTCTTGGCTTTCTTCCAGTTTCTGGTGATCTGCTGCTCATACTTCCTAAGCTGAGGAGCACTTTGAGTATAGAAAATGAAGTAGAGCTTCAAGCCTGCAAGCTTTAGTTATTTGGGACTTAAGTTAGGCACCTTAACTGCTCCCCAGAATAGTGAACTTGCAAATAACCTGTACTGAGACTTGGATTCCAGTTAATTTTTTTAATAGAAATTAAATATACTTGTGTTCTACAAAGCTGAAAAGAAACTCTAGTTAGTGGGGTTATGGTTCTTCAGTTCCTTCTGTTTCCTAGAAAAAAGTGATTTTTGTTCATCTGCACAGATGATGTTCTTTGAGACCATCTTGAATTCCTCAGCACTGACAGTTTTATATGTCCCAGGCAGAGGGACTTGTGTCAATTTTGTAGCTCCTGCTGTTGAGTCAGTTACCCAAGTCAGGGCTGCAGGGAATGCAAATGTGCTTCCTGACATCTGTTCTGTATCCATCTTGTCAGCTGATCAGTGATAAAGTGAACAGTTTGCTATAGTGCAGTACTTGAAACATGAATATTTTGCCCTGTTTCACATTTGTATAAATGCTGTGCATGGGCATGAAGTATACATCATGTTGTTAATTGGGTATGGGTACTCAAAGGCGTGCTGTCAGAATTCAGAAATGGCTCCACATTGTGCTTCAGGTGCTGTTTTTCCTTGCCTGACGATGGTGAAAACCCCATGAGGTTCTGCCTTGACACTGTGATCTGTGCTGACAATAAGTTATGCCTGCATGAGCCCCTCAGCCACACATGTCTGGTTGTACACGTTATTTCAGCCTTCACTTGCTGACTCTTAGAGGTGTCTTGCAAACAGGTGTTGCCTGTGACAACAGAAAGCAGAGGCAGAGGCTGGTCAGGGTAAGTTTGTAGTGGATTTATTTTAGGCCTGCAAGGCCTGCCCCGGCAGCCACCACAGTGACTGCCTAGGGCGCTCCAAGCCACGAGCTAAGGAGGCCGACCCGTCGAACTCCCCCCCTTTTCTAAGTTCCAGTCTGTTTGCCTATGCCCCGTTCGTTATCCAATCGATGACTCCAAATGATGATGACGGTGTTCCATCCTTCCACGTCGTTTATCTTCGGGGCCTGGAGCTCAGGGAGAGTGTCCTTGGAGACATGAATCCAAACTACCCTGCCCCCAATCCCTCTGTAACAAAAAGCAGCCTGCCCATTAAAACAAGGCAGTGAGACCCCATAACCTGAGGCATCAGTTCCCCCCTTTAGAGGCTTGACAAGGCCTCTACCTTGTCTAGTCTCTACCTAATACAATAACAACAACAATTAGTGAGAGATAAATGCCTACTAACAACCATACTGAATATTGGATGAACATTTGATAGCCCAGTTATACTTGGTAAAACTTGGCAAAGATAACTTGTTCTCTTTATATCTGATTATATCAACTTGAACTATACTTGGATGAATCCTAATAGTATCTGTTGACATGGTTAAGGTCAGCAAAAACACTGGGCTTCCCTGAAAAATGACTGATGGCCCTCATGACATTGGTAGTCCTCTGTAATAAAAGGCAAGGGACAGACAAAAATGGGAGTAGCAGAGGTCCGGTATGGCTTTTACTTCCACCCACCATGCCTTCTGGGGTTGCTACCCATAGCAGGTGTGTATGATCTTCTTGGTGGCAAGTACAGAGGCCAACCCGGTCTTGCCCTCTATCCTTTTGTCACTTCTCCCAGTTTTTGCCACCTTCCAATTTTAGTTACCTTTAGAACGTTTTCATTATGGTCTTTTCCTGGGCTCCTAAGCTTTTCCCATTCAACAGACACTAGCAGTTTCCATCCGCAGATAGAACCACAATAATACATGTTGCATACTAACGTCAATATGTTACACCCTTCCCCTTTTCACCAGTACAATCCTGGTCTTTCTGCCGGGAGCTGAAGTGTCTCTCCCTGGTGTGAAATCAAGGTCTCTCAGAGTCCATACAAACTTGGCTCTCCTTCTCCATTGTTTGTGATCCTTGAAATACTCTCCAGATTATTCAGATCATCTGAGTTCATTACCTCTTCATCCCTGTTTAAGAGTCAGTTTGGTATTACTTGATTCAGATCTTATAGTCCGCTCCTCAGGTTCTTCCTTTGACTGGGCCAGTGTGAGTCCAGCCTTGTTCAGCAGTTCTGACAGCTTTATCGGTTGCTATTAGTACTTAAAAGGGACCTCCCCATTGTGGTGTCAATGGCTGTTCATTCTAGGATTTAATTAACACCCAATCCCCAGGTTCTATGTGATGTATCTTGAAGTCTAGAAAGGTAGTTTGGGGAATCATTCTTTGTTTCCTTAAGTCCTCTAAATTTTGGGCTATTGATTTTAACATATTTCATGACATTTACTTCCCTCTCCTCACAGGTCGCAAGTTCATGGGTTAAAGCTAGAAAAGGTAACTTAAACATCATCTCATAAGGGGGGATATAGCTAGGTAGGACCAAGGTTGTGTTCTGACCCGTAGTAATGCTAGGGGTAACATCTTATCCAAGACATTTGAGTCTCAATCATTAACTTAGTCAAGGTTCTTTTAAGGGCCGGTTTAATCCTCCCAGCCCATCCGGATCTTTGAGGGTGCCATGGTGTATTTAAATCCCACTTTATTCCCAGTGCTTGCATTATCTGTTGAAAGTGCATTATATATTGGAAGTGAAATGTGTCCCCCTCTCTGTCTGAATCAATCCTGTTCACCATCCCATACTGGGGAATAATTTGTTCTAACAACATCTTGGGAACAGTATTGGCCGTGGCCCTTACAGCAGGTAAAGCCTCGACCCAGTGAATCAAACGATCTACTATCACCAGTAGGTATTTCCACCGCTGGATCTGGGGAAGTTTGGTCAAGCCTGCTTGTAACCTTGAAAGGGTAATAGCTAAAATGGGGGTATTAACCTCGGATTCGCATGACACCAACAAACCGTGTTGTAGGAAATTTTCAATAATAGGGGCTAATCCCTTACGACTCTCCAATTTTAAGGGATATTGTTCTTGTCTCACCGGTGTGGCTCCTGGTCTGAGTGCAACCCTCACCGGTTCTGCTTGTTTAGATCTTCCTGGGACGTCATCGGCCCCTACTATTGGATTTACTGCATCTTGAACTTCAACGGGGATTTCATCGTGTTTTTCCTGCACAAAGAGTGCCGCAACTTGGACAAATTTAGACTCAGGGATTACGATTTGTACGTCCTTCCCCCTCCTAAACTTAATTTCTACCCCCAATCTTTCTAATAAGTCCCTGCCCAGCAGTGGTTTGGGGAAGCTGGGCATATAAAGGAATTGGTGAGTCATCCAATGTTCCCTTCTTATATCGTTCGAAGCTTGGCCCATAAACAGCGAAACTAAATGTGCTTTTCCATCACCTGACTCAGGATCTAAATCCGTGTATTTGATGGCGGTCTCCCTTAGTCGGTTCAAAAAATCAGTAGGCAATTCATCATAATTTTGCCCGACTTCGTAGAGTTTTGACCAGTTTCTAGCCTTGGGGACACTATGCTTCAATCCATACATCATGAGGATTTGATATCGTTTTAATCGTGCCAACTGATCGGGGGTATTGGGATCCCACTCTGGGTTTTCTAGGGGGAAGATCTGAGTGACAGTACCCTGAAGCACTCCACTGGCTATGCCCCCTTCCGCAAAAGTGGTGATAGCTTTATTAATCATTCGTCTTTCCGTGGGATCGAGTAATGCATCGAGTATGGAATTTAAGTCAACCCAATCAGGATTTTGGGAATTGATAGCCCTTTCCACTAATTGGGCCACCTTGTCTGGATTCTCTTTGTACCTCCTTACTGTAGATGTCCACTGTTCTAATTCTATGAGGGAGTAAGGAACTTTCACGTACACTCGCCCCTGATTGCCAACTGCTTGTCTTAATGGAGCTTGAAAAACCAGCTCCCTTTCCCTCCTCCCTTTCCTAGTACGGCGGGCAATTGGGCTTTGCTCTCTGATAGCTCTCTTTGCTATTCTCTCTCTTTTACGCCTGTTTGTAATTTCGTCTGTTTCCTCTTCGCCTTCCTCGTCCTCAGAGCTGTCTGAGCTGGAGCTATCAGATTCTGTGGTAACTAGCAGCGTGGCTTTACTTCCAATCCGGGCAAGGCTACGAGTGCGGCGGTGGGTCCCGCCTGCTGTCCGTTTGCCTCTAACTACATTATCTCCCGAGACAGCTCCTTGGCCTTCAGGATTGCTATGGCCACGGACAGGCCCAGGAGCGGGGGAGGGATCCCTCCCCCTACAGCTCGCACATTCCACACTATCCCTGCGAGATTCCTTACCTTTGGCCCCCCCTTTTCGGGATGGGGCCAGAAGCTGCTGCCCCTGGCCTTCCCTCCCCCCTTTTCCCGCCCTTCGGGGGGGTGAGATGGATAAGGACGGAGACAGTTGCTGCCGCAATTCCTTCTCCTCCTTTTTCACTGTCCGGGGCCCGGCCCGGCCCCTTGACTGCGAATAGGACGGTGGCGGCGGGGGAGGGGGGGCTGCAGCCCGGCCGGACCCAGCCCTCAAGGCAGGGGCTAGCAAATCCTCTGGTTGGTCTTTATTACACATACTGCGGAGAAACGGCTTCTCCTTTTTATTCCGCACAACCATAATATTTTCCCTTTTGCTATTCTGAGCCCGTTCACAAGCCAAGACCATAAACAGACGTGCGTATTTCAATTCCTCAAAGCACCTATCTTCACGCAAGCATGACATCAAACTAGATATTAACTCTTTATCTAAACTCCCAAATTGAGGCCATGCCTCCCCATTATCTAATGTATATGTCGGCCATAATGTCTCAGAAAGCCTAATCAGTTTAGACTTTAGAAGCGGGGAATCTTCCCCGACCCATTTCGTCCAGTTTCTTAAGACTAAACCCAAAGGACTGCCTCTAGGAATTGAGTTATTAGCACTTTCAGCAGAGTGCACACACCCCATTCTGATATCTCAACCAAAAACACCTGAGCACAACCTTCAGAGCTATAGCCTGAACAGTTATCCCGTGCCGCACCTCGGCTTCAGGATAGCAGCAGCCTGATAGGGAGGTAACCCTTCCCCCCAGGCCGGATCCCAACCAAAAGCAGTCACCCAAGCTAGGGTTAGAACTCACAACCTTCAGAGCTATAGCCCAAACAAATATCCCCTACGCCACAACTTGGCTTCAGGATACCAGCAGCCTAATAGGGAGGTAACCCTTCCCCCCACGCCAGGCTAGGGACTTCAAAAGCTCTGCCTAGGTCCGCAGCAAAAACAGATCTTACAAAGATCCCAGCGAGCAACCCAGCCGCTGAACAAGCCACCCTTTCACCCAATCACTCACGCGACCCTGCCTCCAGGGTTCTTGTGCCAGCGCCTTGGGACCTCCGCCAAAAATCGCTTTGGTCTCTAGGGTTCCCAGCAGCTCCAATCCTCCGTCCCGGCGGAGTCGCCAAAACTGTTGCCTGTGACAACAGAAAGCAGAGGCAGAGGCTGGTCAGGGTAAGTTTGTAGTGGATTTATTTTAGGCCTGCAAGGCCTGCCCCGGCAGCCACCACAGTGACTGCCTAGGGCGCTCCAAGCCACGAGCTAAGGAGGCCGACCCGTCGAACTCCCCCCCTTTTCTAAGTTCCAGTCTGTTTGCCTATGCCCCGTTCGTTATCCAATCGATGACTCCAAATGATGATGACGGTATTCCATCCTTCCACGTCGTTTATCTTCGGGGCCTGGAGCTCAGGGAGAGTGTCCTTGGAGACATGAATCCAAACTACCCTGCCCCCAATCCCTCTGTAACAAAAAGCAGCCTGCCCATTAAAACAAGGCAGTGAGACCCCATAACCTGAGGCATCACAGGGAGTGCACTTGAAGGACCTGTTTGGGTAAAAATGGGAAGTGATCATTTCAATTCCCCCTTCGAGTGCTGTAGGTAGGAAGAGCTGCTGTTTAAAGGTAGATACATATATGAGTGTTTTCTCACATCTAGATACCATTTTAGGGGCTGTCCCCTAAAAACGGGGGAAGGAAGTAAGAAGGGGAAAACATTTCAGGCATGAGAAATACCTATTTCATTACTTATTAGAACTTAATATAACTTAATACAGTTGGTGTTAGAATTCCAGCTTGCGTTGTTGCAATATTGCTACTATAAGAATCAATAAACCATTGCTATTGGTACAGTAGGGAGAAGCTGCTAAAGGTGGGTGCTGCTTTCAGTTCAAGTGTTGAAATGCAGAGCAAGAGGAAACACTTTAAAGGAAGTGGGAGGAGCACAGTAGAACGGTTATCAAAATCAGTTCTTCATAAAAACACGTCTTGTCTGTTGCTGTTATAGACAATTTTGGTATAATTCTTTTTCTCTTAACTGAAAAAGGATTAAAAAAGGATTTTAATATGTGAGGTGTTGCTGAGAATGACACCTGGGTACTTTCATAAATGTCTGACGTGGATGAGATGCTCAGTAGCAAGAGCAAACTAGCAGGTCTTTCTGTTGTCAGACTGTGCATTGCCTTTTGCAGTATTACCTAGATTAGATTGTCCCTTTTAGTGCAAAGACATAAATTTTCTACACCTGTGACTTGAGCATATATATACTTTTATCTTGTCTGTTTGAACTTTCAAATTTTTTTTTGTAGACCTGCTATAGGTAGGCATCCTGTACCCTTATACAAAAATGCAGATGATGTGCTCTGACATGGGTGAGGAAACAAGCAGAAAACTCTTCTCTTCCTTTATGAAGATTATTCTAATCTCTGTACAGCAAGTTGTCTTAAATGAAGCATTAGCATTCTGATTAAGCAGCTCCTTCAACTTAGCCAGTTTTCAGGAGGTCTGAATCATTTCAAATTATATAACTTGAATAAAAAGTGTTGTTTGGTGTTAAATTTTGCTGCTTTAGTTTTTACCTAGCAATTTCTGTATTTAAACTTCCTGCAAATTTTTCCAGCTTGATATCATTGAAGAACTTGGCACCAACTTGAGGAATTCCTAGTAATTTGCTGTACAGAGAGTGACAGCTTCTGAAATGGGTTTTCCTTTTATGTTTCCAAGTGCTTCCACTAGATGCTAAAATATTGAGAACTGTCATTTCACTGTTGTAGGGAAAGAGCAGTCTTGCAGAAAACAAATCAGCTGACTTCAAGCTGTAATTGAGACAGCACTACAGTAGTTTTTCATTCTGGTTCATGGGATCACATCAATATATTTGCTGAGGCTAAAGCACTGGAAGCAAAAAGTTGAACATCAATGATAGCTATGTCACATTATAAAGTGTTAAACATAATGAAGCACAAACATAGTTGCTAAAATGATAATATTAAAAGCAAGGGGAACTGTTCTTGAAATCTAAGACTTAAACTAGGGTTAATTTTTTTTAGAAAAAGAGACATTAATTTTCTTTTTCATGAGAGTTTGTCTTATCTTGCTGTTTTTCAGCCTTCAGAGATAGAAATGGAGTCGCAAGTCCATCTGTATGGACACACAGCAGAAATAACAAGCTTGTTTGTGTGCAAGCCATACAGTATAATGATAAGTGTCAGCAAAGATGGAACCTGCATAATATGGGATTTGAACAGGTACAAGTATATATGTAACTCTTTCCCATAGCTTGCTTATAAATACAGGTTGGGTATCTTTGCCCCTTTCAAGTTAGTTGAATTTCTTCTGTGTATATCTTATTGTGAAGTCAAACCCTTATTTTTTTAAGTATTTATTTTTCTTATTGTGAAGTAAGACCCTTACTTTATTTACATTTTTCTCATAAAAGGTGCTAAAATTTTATAGTGCATATTAAAAATACCCTAATTGTACAAAATGTTGATTGAAACTAATGTAATTCTTTTTAATATTTTCCTCAAAGGACCTTTTCTGCATTTGAGTCTGAAATTTAGGCTTGTTCCCTTTGTTTTCTTCAGGTTGTGCTATGTCCAGAGTCTGGCTGGACACAAGAGTCCTGTGACTGCAGTTTCAGCTAGTGAAACCACTGGTGATATTGCAACAGTTTGTGATTCAGGTATATTTGTCAGTCAGGAAAGCTGTTTTGATTTGCAGACCAAATAAATCATGAGACTTGTAATTAAATTAGTTACTGAGTGTGTATTAATCATCTGAGGACTCACTCATTCATACAGGAGCAACATTTTGCCTTTTTTTTACATAGTAACATACAAAATTCTGGCAAAGTGATTAGGCAGGTGTTTGAATATAATGTAGAGATAGGAAGGCAAACAGCTTGGTATCTTTATAAAAACACTTGAAATTTCAAAGATGCCTGGGAGACTCACGCTTTGTGATGTTGGCTGCTTTCATTTTCACAGAGATTTCTTGTCAAAGGTACAATTCTTCAGTGGAGTACCATGTATTACAGAGCACAGGCAAGGGGTGTTAAAGGACAAGGGGACATTATTCTGGCAGTTTCAGAAAACTAATATTTAGATTTTTAAACTTACTTGGAGACTTTCAAATCCATTTCTATAGCTCATAAAACAATTTTTTTCTGCAAAGCATTGTGTTCTTTACACAATGTGTTCTTTAATTAGTAAGGGACATTACATTTCCTTTTAAGACAATTCCTTTCCAGACAAAAGCAGTTATTGGGTTGTTAGTTCATTGATAGAATCAAATAGTGACAGATAACCAGGTAAGAGAACTGTGCTTGCTATTTTTTAAGTATTTTGCTTAAAATGCAAACCAAGATATGAGAACCAACTGCTTAACCAATTCCATCTTAGTGCCTTCCTTGTTAGTACATGAGAATTGGTTATTAAAAGTAAATTCACATAGTGCTTTGTAGGTAAAATGTTCCATAAATAGGATGTGATGGCTTCTAAATCCCTGCAGTGACTTGGTGGTTTGCGTGCTTCCTGTTTCAGAGAGAGAGAAGTAATTGCAGACATCACTCAGTCATTTAAACCGTATGAACTCTCAAGAAGTTGAATTCTTTACCACGGAATATTTAAATATTATGGACTTAACTGTGGTCTCGATTTATTTTCTAACACTCCCGTGCTATGTTCCGTTGCAGTTGGAGGAGGCAGTGATTTGAGACTTTGGACAGTTAATGGTGATCTTGTTGGACACGTGCACTGCAGGGAAAGTATTTGCTCAGTTGCTTTCTCTAACCAGCCTGAAGGTGTGTCTGTCAATGTGATTGCAGGGGGCCTTGAAAATGGAGTTGTAAGGTAAGCATTTGAAATGTTTATGTATTAAAATGCTCCATCACTTAGGCTCACAGTTGGAGAGCATGTAGCCAAACATCATGCTGGTATTTGGCTTTAAAGAAGGTGGACAAGCTGTTACTCAGCTCCCAGTCCTAGCAGTTGCTAAATAGATTGTTTATCACTGAAGTATTTGTAAAAGCAAGTGTGAAGAAAATGGCTCTTTCTTTCAGACTGTGGAGTACGTGGGACTTGAAGCCAGTACGAGAAATAACGTTTTCGAAGTCAGCCAAACCTATTGTAAGGTAAAAAGATCTTAAGTATGCAATGAATGCATTTTTCTCTTTAGGGGAAAAAAAAAACAAACCAACAAATAAAATCACAACAAAGTAGTCACAGAGCGTTAAACGTGAAAATAGGAGGTAAACACCCATGTCTAAAAAGAGCAATGCAAACCTACTAATTATTCATGAAAGCAAAGTGAGCCAAGTGTACTGTACTTGTAATGGCAGTAATAACTAGCTTCTGCTGCTGGCAGATGGAAATTAGCAGGATTCCCTTGAAAACTGAACCAGAACTACTCCTCGCAGTTTTAATTTTTTTTCCTCAGAATCTGTGTTAAAATGAGATAATCTTAACTATGCCAGACTTAAATAGAGAGAGAGTTCCTTCCTCAAAATTAAATGAAAATGGTGCCTTTTCCATTTTGTCTGATGGAGGGAAGTGGTGGAGAAAGAGGCAAACTCAGAGTAGCCTGGAATCTGCCATTTTGGAGTGCTTGTGTAGTTACTTTTCTCTGAGTCCCCTCAATTTAGATGAGCAGAATTCTTGTGCCAAAGTGTTTTCAGAATGCAGTCAAAGGACTGAGACTTTGATATCCCCAGTGGTACAGCAGTCTGCACAAAGGTCTTAGAGTTATGCCAGAATTTTATCTTAATGTTAGCATAGTAACAAATAACTCTGAAAAATTTTGACTGTTGGTAAAATGCCATTTTAAATCCAAACTACCATTTTTTTTTTAGAAATGAAAAAGATCGTCTGATAGCAGTTATTGTCTTTGTGGCCTCCTTTAAGCAGCATATTTCACAAAGCTTGTTGATAATGATTTAGTAGCTATTGAATAATTTAAACTTTCCTGCTTAAATGTGACAGTAAATGGATGCTGACCTTCATGCTCTCTAACATTACCCATGGCATGACTGAAGGGCTTTTCCAGCCCTGTTGCAGCTCAAGAAATGCCCATCTGAACAAAAGTCCTGTGCTGTGCCATGAAATCTGATGGATTTAGTTTCTGCCTTTGTCAGCAAAGCAAGTTCAGAGGGCACTGAGCTCTGTTGCAGAAAATCCTTCCTTTCAAAAACAGAACGGAAGGGGGTAGGATGCTGATCCTGCCCTTCGCTGTGACACTGCAAAGAAATGAATATTAAACTGCAGAGATGCTGAAGTGCTGGCCAAAGCTGCAGTTCAGCCTGCTTGGGTACAAATGGATAAGCAGGTATATGCCAACACATTGCTATGTTAATGTAGACACTGTGCCTCCCCTGACAGCTCATCTGTGTTGGCTGAGCTCTCACGGGCATTTAAAGTCTCCTGGCATTACAAACAGCCACGTTGGGTACAGAGACTCTTTCCTTGCCTTGCAGCCTTACGTTTTCCTGCGACGGCCATCACTTGTTCACGGCCAACAGTGACGGGAATGTCATCGCCTGGTGCCGCAAGGACCAGCAGCGCTTGAAGCTGCCCATGTTCTACTCCTTCCTCAGCAGCTACGCGGCTGGCTGACGGCAGGGCCTGCTGCTAACTCGTGTCTCTGATGCACTTTAATCCAGATAGCTTATAGGAGCTCTATTTAACTGGACTTTGAAGTACTTTGAATGTCTCTAGAATGACTGAATAGGTCGGGTTTTTTTAAAAGAGCAGCCTAAGGTGGTTGTAAGATTGCGTATGTGCATGAGCAAACTTGAAGCATATCCAGGTGAGCAGGAAGCTCTGGTCATGTTATCCAATGCCAGCAAAGTGAATAAGAAATGCTCAATGCTGCAATATAAAACACCAACTGTATTTTTTTAAATCACTTCTTGGACAGAAGTATTTAAAAAAATTGATTATGCTTATTCCCCCTCTTAGTATGTAAAATATCAGCAGCATCAAGTTCTGTAAATATCTATTCAAATGTCAGCATATGTATATCTGATTAGTTGAGTGTGGTATGGTTAGCTCTGGGATAAGCAATCCAAAACTTAAAAATCAACAACCACCTAAAATTGCTTTTTTTGAGAAGCAAAGAACTTGGTAGGTGCTTTTTGCACCATCTTATGGTATTGTAATGCTAAAAATCAAATTTCTGCTATCTTTGTATTTGTAATTTTTGCCATCTTCTCTGTTAATGTAATAGTCTTTGCAAAGGTGACAATAAAATATTTGTCTTAGTGATGGGTAGACACCTTGTGGCATCATGAAACAGTGGTTAGATCACAATGCAGTGTGAACTCCCTAACTCTGTGGTAGTTGGCTGTCACAGTTCTATGGCAGAACATCTATACTGTACACACACAGCTTATCTTCCAGAGTGCTGAAGAGAGGTGTTAAAGAAGGCACAGATGTGCTCCTGTTCTAGTGGCATTGAGGTTCAATACACTGTAAAATGTTTGAATCTAACTGCTTGAATAATCAATGTTCATAAGCATCAGATGGTCTGGAATGGTTCACACAGATACACTGTGCAAATTTTTTGTGTATTCCTGGGTGCTATTTTATTGGGGGAAAAAATAAGCCTCTGTCATGAACAGCTTAACGAATCTGAAATCTTAGGCCACATGAAAAATTAGTATTTCAGTTGATGTATTTGAAGACCTCTAAACCTGGCACCATGACTGAGTGCCTGCTAGTCATGCAAATGGTAAGGCAAGAATGCTACGCAAGTCTGAAGTAGTTACATTTTCCTTTTCAGTTGCTTTGCTTTTTTATCACAGACATGTTTTGCTATTGCCATTCAAACTGCTGTATCTTCTCATGTTTAAGGCTCATCTGCTTTCAGAACGCTTTACATGAAATTTTCAGGTCATGACGAAGGTGGCACACACACAAGCAATCTTTACACTTCTTTTGAAAATTCAAAATAGTCTTCAGAAATTCTTGAGACTTCCTGGTTGAAGAACTTTTCAAACTAGAAAAACTTAAGAAAAATGTTCTCATAGTTCAAGACACAAAGGCTCATCATTGGTTCAATTAAGCAAGTGGCTGCAGACTGTATGGACTGAGTTTTAAACTGCATATTATTGTAGCAGCATTGTATGGGATGGCTTTAGTCATATTTTTCTCTGTCTAAATGTTAATGTAAGGTCCAAATAACAGACTGAAAAGCTTCCTGGCTCATGTTGATGTGATGTGCTTTGTTTAAGAGAAAAAAAAACAAACATTGTGGTTTTGGGGTGCCTTTGTGCTCCCTGTTTTGGGGTTTTGCTCACAAAGGCTTATTTTTTTATAAAGTAGAATTCCACTTGTTATAAACCAATATGCAAAACTGCTGGCCTTGTAAAGAGTGCAATATTATATATTTTTATGTAAAAGTAAAAATGATTTTTTGAAGCAAGGAATATTTATTCAGCCTAATATTCTGGAACTATTAAAATAACATTGCAATAGTGTCTGTGCATGATGTACTTAAATTTCCTGTAAATGTCACATTCCACACTGTATTTGTATATACACTGTCACATTGTTGGGTAATAAACAGATCTTTGTATCAAACCATTTTGAGATGATTAGAAACATTTTTTTGGCTCAGTTGCAACTTTCTTCTTTTACGGAATCTTTCACACCTTCCTCCAGATCTGCTTCTGCTGATTCCCTTGTCTTTCCTATTTTAAAAATCATGAAATGGGAAGGTTCTGCTATGGACTACATCCTGTGTCTGTCAAACTGAAGGTGGTGAGTGTAAGATGGGAAGTGGGAAACTCCAGGCATATGACTTTGCACATGTGTTCATGTGTCCTTCCTCCCCATAGGATGCACGACTAGAATGTGGATGAAATGGTGGCTCTCAAAGCAGAGACATTCCCCTTCCTTCCATCTGCCTTCTCACTGAAACCTGTCTGAGCTGCAAAGGCAGATAAGCAACTTCTCTCTGGAGTCTCAGAAGGAGGGGTGGAAATTGAAAGACTGGGATCTTGAGGAGGCAGCTGACAGGATCTGAGGCTCTTTCTGTTGGAAGCCAGGGTTGGGGAGAGGTTCATGGGGAAAGGCCTGTCTATCTGATTGCAGGATTCTGTGGTAAATCCAGACCTTTATGTTCTGATAGTGGAGAGACATGGTGAGAAAGGGGAGGCAATAGCTGGATATTCACTTGTGGTGGGGAGAGGGAGTCTCCAATCCATTACTGAAAGGGAACCCTGATCCTGCATTTAGGGATCCCCTGCTGAAACAAACCCATGACAATGAACAGAATGAAAAAAAAAGGCTGAACTGAATTAAGCAAAAATATAATAATAATAGAAAACAATGAAGCAGTGGGGAAAAGATTACCTGGCTTGCTACTAACAAACGTTTAGTTTATCTTTTAATTTCTTCATGCTTTCTTTTGCTTGAAGTTGTATTGGGTTTTTTCCCTTCTTGCATATGACAATGGAAGTCACACTTCCATATGCTGCTACTCTATCACAAAAACAATCAATTACTATTTAAAAGCTCTGCTTGCCTTGAAGAATATCCACTGGAATATTTAAGCCTCTGTATGTTCAGACACCTGTTTTTTACTTTGCTGCTATATGAAGTTACAAGCTACTGACAAATGACTGCTGTTTAGAGATTTATTTCCCATTAGTACTCTGGAGTGGAGTCAGAAAGGCACTGATTTTGCACCGGGGTTTCTGTAATAGGCTCTGTTGTGTATTTCATAATTTTGAAAAAAAAGATTAAAAACGAAATGTGGCTGCTCTGATTAGACAAGCTATTCTGGACTACGCAGCAGAAAGTAGTTGAGTAAAACAGGAGCTTGCTTACTAGCATTCCCAGAAAAAAAACCAAAATGATTTTCTAATGCAGTTGACTGAAGCCCATGTAAGGCTCATTAGGGCCAAGTTCATGTAAATTCAAGGAATAGAGATTTTTCTTAGCTGTATGGATACTACCTCCAGAACCTGTAGGAGACCCTCCTGGTTGTGGTGGAAGGTAAGAGTTTGCAGATTTAAAAGAAGGCAATTTAAAAGAAATATCTGTGTAGTATATGATGAAAATATATTTTAAAGCAGCCATTTCCCATCTTTATATATTAGCTTAAGTCATCGAACTGTTAGAATCCAGTGGTAAAAATATTCTGATGGCAACAGTCTCATGATTGGAACCATCTAATGTGCTGCTTGTCTAACAGCATGTAAATGCTTTGTCTATGAAGTGGGGCCTTGTGTTGACTGATGATGTGGTTGAACATGAAAGAAAGAGCAGCAGCATAGGCCAGTGAGGTTTCCATCAGTTTCTGGAACTCTAGTTATGGGAAGCTTGTGAACTTACCTATTTATATTTAGTGATGTTTACCTTCTTCCTGTTGCATCTCCTACCAAGCCACTACCCCAAAAGCCATTGGCTCAGTCTCAGAAGAGGCTGCCCTTGCTCCAAAGCACTTTTAAAATTAGGACTTTTCCTTGTTCTCTTGCATATAGAAAACAAATGTCACTTGGAAATTCTGCTCCATTATGATGGAATGAGAAAAAGTGCTGAGGGCATGTAGGAGAAAACATCCACCCCTCCAGAGGAAACAGCCATCTCACTGGAGAAAAAATTAATGAGGCTCTGGTGATCCTGGCAATGGGTTATCGCTGCTGACAAAATTTTCACTTAAAAATGTTGACACTTTTAAATGCTGCTGTCGCATACAGCTTCTATAGGGAGAAGCAAATAAAAATGGATCTATGAAGCTGAATTGTATCATTCTGACATACTCGCCCTGACAAGGTGAGTCTAAGCAGCCTTTTCCCACAGCACTTCCATTCCTCATGGCAGGCTTTTCACATCGTGCTTCTGTTGTTGGGTGTGAGGGCAGGACAGGCACTGTGGGCTCTCACCCCAAACCCCGGTGCCTTTTGGGCTGTGCTGTTCGAGGTACAGCGCTACAGGCTGGGGGCACAGGGGCTGGGAAGTGGCCCGGTGGAAAAGGACCTGGAGGTGCTGCTCAGCACCCGGCTGAACATGAGCCGGCTGTGCCCAGGTGGCCGAGAAGGCCAATGGCACCCTGGCCCGGCTCAGCAGGAGCAGGGCAGTGACGGTGCACGGCACTGGTGAGGCTGCACCTGGAGTATTCCGAGTGCAGTTCTGGGCACCTCAGCTCATGAAGGACACTGAGGTGCTGGAGCATGTCCAGAGAAGGGAAATCAACTTGGTGAAGGGAACTCGGGTCCTGTGAGGAGTGGCTGCAGAGCTGGGGATGTTCAGCCTGGGGAAGAGGAAACTCGGGAGAGCTCGCCACTCTGCTACAACCACCGGAAAGGAGGCTGTGGCCAGGTGGGGTCGGGCTCTTCTCCCAGGTCACAAGTGACAGCATGAGAGGGAATGGTCTCAAGCCGTGCCAGGGGAGATTCAGTTTTGACAGTCGGAGGAATTTTCTTCCCGTAAAGGGTGATTAAACTTTGGAATGGATTGCCCAGGGAGGTGCTGGAGTCACTGTCCTTGGATGCGTTTAAGGAAAGGCTGATACGGCACTTATCGCCCTGGTCTAGTTGAGAGAGTGGCGTTTGATCAAAGGCTGGTCTCGATGATCTCAGAGGTCTTTTCCAACCTAATGGATTTTGTTTCTGTGATCTGTGATTCTGTTTGAGAATACCTGGATGATGGCTCGATCCCTGGCGCCGGCTGGAGCCGGGGCAAGAGGCTGCTGCAGCAGGAACCGGGAGTCTCGGAGGCAGGCGGAGCATGAGGGCGGTGGCACCGGGGGCCGCCGCGCCCCCCGCGCCATGTGCCAGCGCCGGGCTGCCCGCGGCCTGCGCGCGGTGAGGGAGGGACAGCGGGAGGGAGGGAGGGACAGCGGCAGGAGGGAGGGACAGCGGGAGGGAGGGAGGGACAGCGGGAGGAGTGCCGGGGGCCCGGGCGGGAGAAGGAGCCGGGCGGGGCGCCCAGCGCAGGGCGGGCCGGGGTTTCGGCGCGGGGCTGTCGCCGTCGCCGCGGTCGGCACCGGTGTCCTGGGAAAGCCTTGGCCGCTCCGCCCGGCGCTCCCGTGGGCGGCTGCGGCGGCCGCGCGAGCCGGAGTTTCCCGGTTATCCGCAGGAGTCGGCGTCGGGCTTTGGGAACAGCCTCCTCCGGAACCCGCCCCGAGCCCAGGTACCCCGCGGGCGGCGGGGAGGGGGTCTCTGCCCGGCGTGCTCGTTCCTCCTCCGTCAGCTGCCTGGGGCCGAGGCTGAAGGAAGCGGCCGCTGCTCCCGCTGCCCCGCTGGTGCTGACGGAGGGGGAACTCCCGCTGCCCGGCTGCTGCTGGCGGTGATCGCTGGTGTGAGGTGCTGGAGCCGCTGCACGGCAGAGCCATTAGGGCAGTGCAGTGAGACAGAAAACTCGGAATAACAACTTGAAAAACGCTTCTGCCCTGCAGGTGATGCAGTGCCGAGCTTCCCGGAGCCGCTCTCCCTGCCTCATAGGTTACAATTCTGTTCAAATCCGTTTTAAGCGAGGCTCAAGTGGAATATTCAAAATTCTCTGTGTATTTCTTTGAAAGCTCACAGCTATCTTTCAAAAGTAGCTAAAGAGGTAAAAATCTTTCAGGCCAGGAATAATCTTTCTGCCTCAGACTTTCCAGATCTCTGGTGGTTTGCTGGGCTATATGTTCTCATAACCTGTATGCCGATTGTAAATAATATTGCACGAAAAAATTGTCCTTGGGAAATACCACATTAGTTCAGCCACTGCTTCCTTTGATTTTTTAATGGTAAGAAGCAAGATGATATTTTTGAGTAAAAATTTGGGTATGGTGGCAAGAATTTATGGAACTTGCCAATTGGACTGGATATAGTACTGGACATGTTAGACGAGAACTGAGCTGATGGAGTTTCGCTGATTTGCAGTTACGTGAGAAGTTATTTTCGAAGTCACCACATTTATGTTATGAAAATTGCATTCTTTCCATATCATGAACAATAGTTCTTGCTTTTAATCTGATCATTTCTGCTTGTACTACTAGCCTTCTCTTTAGGAGACGAAGTGAAAAGCTGTAGTGAAAAGCTTGTATTTCTTTGTGCAGCCATGAGATAAATAAAAGGATTCCTTCCCCTCCCTCTCTCTTTACATCAGCTACAGCAGCTACATCAGCTGCTGTAAATCTTAGAGTAAGAACTGAGATAGCAGGGGAAGTTGGGTTCCTTTCAATTTCTTTTTCTTTTCTTTTAGTTTCTTTGGTATACCAGTTTGGCATCAAACAGCTGTGAGGCTGTGAATTGTGCTGTTTATGTTCCTGCAAGTGCATAATGAAATGTGACGATCTTTCCTCAATTTAGGGTGTAATTTGCCGGTCATTATCCAGGGATGATTCCCGCTAATGTCACTGGGACTCAGTTCAATGAGTCCCAATTTCCTATTGGGCTGTGCGGTCCAAGAAGTACAGAGCTTGTGTGGAAGGTGTTCTTTGGAGCTGTCAACCCCAGGCTTTCTAATCTAGTAATTTCAGGTCCATCACTTTAGATTAAGGCAGCAGTTTGTTTTAGGGCTTTTTAGATTGAATTCTAGAGGTGACTTTTATGGTATAGCATTTTAAGGCTGTACATGGAGCTGGGGGTGGGGGGTGGAATTGCAGCTTTTCATCCCTGTTATTTGTAGAAATCCATCCCAAAGAGTTTGAAAATTCAATTTTGCTTCTATGTTACTCAAGTTTTTAGACTTTTTCTGCATTTTATTAACAAGTATTTATAATGTTAAGTAAGCAAAGGCTGCACTTTTTACCCCAATGCAGCATCAAGCTCTACCTGCAAATATTTATGCAGCTTTCTGCATTATCATAAGATAAATTTGCCTTTGAAGTGCTGTTGGGTACAATCGTCCATTGTAAAAACAAAAAAGGAAAAGCTGCTCCTCACAAGCATTTTTAGGAGCCTGGGAAATTAAGAACTTCGGCGTACGTGAGTAATGTGCACCGAGAAAAAGGATGAAGTCAGGTAAACAAAACAAAACACCAGAACATGCAGCTGGCTGGGAGGCTGTGGATGTGCAGCTTTCAGGAGTGGTGCTTTAGCAAAGGGCTCTCTGGTGTGGGGTGCCAGTCAGCAGAAACTGCTTGGCTAAAAAAGGCTGTGAGGCTGCTGTCACTGCTCTTTGTTAGCGCGGTCGGTGTTCCCCTAAAAGAAAAGAATCAATAGAGAGCAGGTCAATGCACTCGGTGTGCTGCACAAAACCACGCTGGATAAATGAGCCCTGATACCATCCAGGTCTGCTGGCGGCAGCAGTGACATGTAGGGTGCATGTGGGCTGCTCGTTAGCACAGTGACTGTAACTACAGTGATTATCAGTGTGTGCCTGCATTGATACAACGCAGAAACAGCCAGGAAGGAGCAGCAGCAAAGCCAGCTGAGAATTTCTGGTTCAAGGGGTTTTAGGTAATTCAGCTGATGGGGAGAAGTTACTCCTTTCAAACATCAAAAGCGATGTGGCCAGCAGGTCAAGGGAGGTGCTTCTGCCCCTCTACTCAGCTCTGGTGAGGCCCCAGCCTCCATCCAGCTCTGGGGTCCCCAGCGTGGGAAGGACATTGACCTGTAGGAGCAAGTCCAGGGGAGGGACACCAGGAGGGACATCAAGGGGCTGGAGCACCTCTCCTATGAGGAATATCTGAAAGAGTTGGAATTGTTCATCCTAGAGAAGCCAAAGCTCCGGGGAGACTTTATTGCAGCCTTTCAGTAATAACAAAGAGGCTTAAAAGAAAAAAAATGGGATGGAATTTTTAGCAGGGCCAGTTGTGAAAGGACAAAGAGTAATGGTTTTAAACTAGAAGAGGGTTGATTCAGACCAGATAGAAGGAAAAAAAATTACCATGAGCATGGTGAACCACTGTAACAGGTTGCCCAGAGAAGTAGTGGATGCCTCATCCCTGGAAACATTCCAGGTCGGCTTGGACAGGGCACTGAGCAACTTGTAACAGTAGAAGATGTTCCTGCTCATTGCAGGGGCCTTGAACCAGCTGATCTTTAAAGGTGCCTTCCAACATAAACCATCCCATGGTCCTGTAGATCGCTCACCCAGGTACAATATAGAGATAAATGTGCCTTCCTGTGGGACTAAAGGCCTAGGGAATACTTGGACAGTTTAAGAGGAGTCATCTTAAGAGAGAGGATCAGATCCACTTGTCAGACTGCAGCCTCAGATGAAACGCATCCTGCGAGAGGGTGTTTGAAGGAGAGGCTTCCTCACCTTCCAGGGGATGGGTGTGTAATAGATTCTCTTGTAATTAAAATTTCTGTTCTCGCCAGAGCTTTATTTCTAAGTAACAATTACATTTCATTAATAAATATTGAGCTTAAGGTTATTATCATAGGTCCTAAGGAGAACAGAACCAAGTGTCATACAAAGCTTTGTCTGCAACAAGGACCTTTATCATGGTCTGGTTTGAAAGTGAGTATAATTCTCATTGTCCACATCACACCATATGTAATAGGGCCTTAAATAATGCACAGATATGTGCTGTGTTTGCAGACAGTGAGAGGAGGTAGAGGCATATGTAGCTTGGTATGTGAGGAGAAGTCAGTCTCACAAAGTTATGGAACCAGACTTGTCTTGTAAAAAATTGAAGTTAAATACTTAAATGGATGCTCAACACTTCCAGAAATGTAGTAGTTAAGTATTTAAATGCATGTAAAGGCCAAGGTTGGAGCAGGATTTGAAACAGAACGAATGTTTGTGCTTCAGAGTATAAACAAACCTCTTGCCGGGGATAAGTGGTAATTTTCTCCAGTGTCTGAAATGCCTAGTGCCAGACTTTTTTTTTAAGTTCTTCTTTTTAATGAAGCCTCATATTCTGATTGTTTTCTGATACTGTGAAATGTTTCACTAGGCAAGATACATATTTTCTTTTTTAAAAATTTCCTATTTGGTGTTTCAGAATATAGGTAAGGATATATTATCTTTGTGGCATTGCTTTAGAAACATGGTTTGAATTTTTGGAAGCATTTTTATGCCTAATAGCCTTTTCAAAATTCTACTATGGACTTAATCCTTATTCTGTAAATGCTTAAACACTGGCTGGAAGTACTATGAACAGTGTTCTTGCCAACTTTGTTATAGGCACTGACAGTTCAAATTGTCCAACTCTAATGTTTATAGCTTTTATAGTATGAGTGAATGAATTGCCAGAAAAACTTGGGAGATCTGGAATTCTCAAGGAATTCCTTGAACAGTCTCTGGACTGTTCAAGGAGTTGCAGTTGTTTAATTCAGTTTAACTTAATTGTATGTGGCAAATGTAGAAAGGCTTCTGACTTGATTTAGTTTTGACTTTTTTGACTTAATGATCATCAGTAAGGTAGATCTGGAGATGATAAAATTTAAATTATTCACTCTTGTGGGGGTATCATTTTGTAAACAAAGCTAAATGTGTTTATTCTAATTTTTATGGATAGGTTGGTACTTAAAAGTGAGGAGGTTGAGTCGAACAAGAAGTCCAGAGATGAGCTGTAGTTCAGAACCTTCTCCTTTTGTGAATGCCTTGTATCCTTTCTGCTGTTTGGCTTTCCACTGCAAGTCAAAACACATCTCAAAATTGATTGGAGGCTGTGGCTTGGTTGTGGATTTTCATACAGTACATGGCATTTTATGCAAAGCCAGTTCCTCCACATGCATTCAGTCCTGTGCCTTGTGAGGAATATGAGGTAAAAAATTGTAAACAAAGATGAAGACAAAGAACCTGCTGTGTTCTGACATGATTTTATTTAATCAGAGCATGCAAGGAGGAAACTTGTGTTCCATTCAAATGACACATGTATATGCAGAAAACCTGTTCTTTGTCTTGGCATATGTTAAAGCTCTTGTTTTGTTTGGCACAACTAATATATTTTAAAGTAGCATTTCTCTGCCTTGACTTATACTAGACCTGAAAGAAAAAGATTCTATTGTTCCTTCAAATTAGTGTTGAGCATGGCTCACCATGGCATTTGCATTCCACCATCCCGTTTTACAGCACAGGTTACTGATTTTTAGAAACAGTCTGTTTCATACCGGGCTGTGAGAAGAAACAACTGTCTTTGCCTTGTCTCTGAGCATTTGTGTTTTGCAAAATCAAAGTAGTTAAAGGATTATTCCTCCATTCTCTCTGTACTATGGATTGCATACTTCTCTCGAGTCTAACCAGGGATATTGTACATACAGGTTTTCTTACAAGAGTATTCCCAGTGTCCTGCTTTATTTCCTGTTTGTATCTTACACCCCAGTGACTGGATCAGGTAAGTTATCAAGGTTCAAGAGGGGAAATTTGTGTGGTTGTAGGTTGTTGCTTCTTATCCAGAAATAAGCTGGAAGTATTCATTTTGAAAGGCCTGAGCCTAAAACTTGGTAGCAGTGCAAAATGCCTCCTTGTGTGTGTTCTCCTCCTGTGTCCCATCTGCCTCTCACCCTGTGCCCTTTGCATTTTGCTGCACTTTGTATTGGTTTCTGAGGCTTGGTGCCAGACTGACCTGGCTGCAGGTGGCACTGGTGGTAAGGACCACAGGGGAATGTTTCCTGATTGAAACCTCATCATCCAGTCTTACTAGGTAGTACAACTAGTCTGGGTCATCTGTATCCCATCATCTTTCCATGTGGCCTTAGTCCAGCCTCCAGTGACTTCAAAATAGTGACTGTTCCTTGTGCTGGGCCAGTGCTGCACAGAGGTGTCAGCACCAGGGGGTCTGACATGCAGACCACCTCTGGCACATATATTGTAAGTTAGTTAGGTCTGAATGTGGATGTCTCAACTCATTTGGTAGCAGTGCTGACCACTGCTGGTATGGAGTTGATTTACTCTTAATCCCTCAGGAAGCAGCAATGCAACAGAACCAAAGACTGACACACCTTACCTAGATGTGCCTTCCCAAGAGCTGCAGATCTCTTAAAAAAGAAAGCATTCCTATCCTGTAGAGTGTACTGTACTGGGTTTAGTCATCTTTAGACTTTGCTGGGGTGTCTAAGCAGAACATTGGAAACCACTGCATTATTTCTTCTTAATCTGTAATGTCATTTCTAAACTTCTTTTATTGATAGTCAGAATTCTAACTCGTTCTCTGTCTTACAATTTCTCTCTGGTGCTTGGTGAGAGCGGTGTGGCATCCATTTCCCCTGCACACATTTCTGAGCTTGTTTTGATGTTTCTAGGTGTAACTGGGGCGTGGAGCCAAACTGTGCAATGCCTGCAAGGTCTATTCGTGAGCAGCTGTTCTGTGTTGGCAACGAGAACCAGGGCAACCATTTTCACACTGAAGTCATGGTCATGTGCTCTGCATTTGTGTGTCATTTGCAGGATTCAGGCAGAATGCTGATGATAGAGGATGCAAATATGTAATGCAGTAAGGTGCCATGGAGCAAGAGAACAGAAATAAATGGTGTCTGCTTTGTATTTGTGACCAACAGCCTGCCAGGGTTGATGTGGTGGGCAAGGGTTGGTTAGAGTTCAGATAACTGCCCTCTCAGTGATTGCTGCATTTGCTGCCTGTTCTTTAAGTGGTCTCAACTTCATCTCTTCCAGGAAAAACAAAATGAAGGAACTAGTGTCAAACAGTACAACCAGTATTTCTCAAGCCAGGAAAGCTGTGGAGCAGTTAAAAATGGAAGCATACATGGATAGAATGAAGGTAAACTTTGACTTTTGGTTGATATTTTGAATTCACTGACTAGTTTGTGGAGCAGCATGCCTTTAATAATGCAGAAATCAAGAATCTGTATTGAGCAATAAAACAATATTCAGTACTGTGAATGAGTTACATACTGACTGGTGGGTTCTAGTGAAGCGATTTCCAAAGCCTGGCTTGAAGTCTGCTTCTGTGTGAGTGCCTGTTACATTTGTCAAAAGTGATATTTTGTGAAATACTTAAAATCAGGGGGCGAGTGCACTGGTGCTCTTCTTTGTCACCTGTAGCTAAATTTAAGTGCAGCTCTGGTTTCTTGGTTTTTCTCCTTTAAGAATTGGAATAACTCTTTAAGATATTGCAAAATTTTTGAATAATGATGAGACAAGCTGAATTGCTTTGCTTTGTCTTGTTTTAGTGCAGATGTCATTGCACAGAAAATGTGTATGATTGCAGTGTGCAGTTATGATTCTTCACACTTGATAACATGTATGTGAAGATTTGATTTCATCATGCCTCTAAATACACATGGATTAAATATTATCATTAAAGGCACTATTAAAAAGAGGTTTTCAGGTTTTTTAACCAAAAGATCCTGTGATGCATGTTCTTGCATGTCATTCTGCTTTCCACTAGGCTAAAATTTTGTGAAATAACAAGCACCTAGAAGCTAATAATGCCATAGAACTTTTTAAGAAAGCAATGCTTATTTCTTTTGCTCTCTGCCTCTGAAAATAGGGACTAATTATTTGGATTTAAAAAATTCAGTCTCTACAAGGAAGATGTTTTTAGTCTTTCCATCTTTAAAAAGTAATGCATTAAAATTGCCCAGTTCTCTGCAAACAACTGTAACTGAGTTGTTACAAACTGTAAGTGAGATTATTAAGTCAGTAGGACAATTTAGAAATGTTGCACATTAAAATCTTCATGAGTCTTAACTTGGTCTGCTTGTCCATCCATCCTGTGTGCTAAAAGTCTGCATCTAGTCAACGTGGGGATAGTGGTATATATTTATGATTTTTAAAATAGTCTGAGATCACAAACTCACCAGCTGGAAAAGCAGGATTTATAATTCAGAAATATTAGTGCAATTCATGAGTGGTCAGTCTTGCTCATATGAAAAAAGAAATTTCCGTTCCTCTGTTTTGTGGAAGTTTTTAGCAATATCTTGTGAGACCACTGAATTTGCAAAAGTAGTTTCTATTTCATAGTGTGTCACAAATTCACCCCATAACCTGTTCACAGGGACAGGGGTTTGTTTCCTGCAGTAAAAGAAGGTCTGCCTTGGTTAGTCCCAACTCATATTGCAGCTGCATGAACAGAACTGACAAGGGAGGGTGTGGGTGGCAGAGGAAAGGGTTGGAAAAATATGGCCCAGTTTATTGGCACTTGCAATTGTTGGTACTTAGCAGATTGTCTTAAACTTGCTTCCCTATATACAGTGGTAGCTGTCACGTCCCACATCTTTAGGTCAGTTATGCAAATAACATTAGTTAGGTGTATAATGTTCTTAATTACATAGGCAAGAAAGACACAGCTGAATAAAGACATAGGTTATTTTTACAGCCAGTTTAATTAAAAAAACCCAGTTATTAGCAAATGTGGAAGACCTAAAAAACAGGTAGCTTGAAAGTGCAAATATTTCACCTTTTGAAACAGCCTAGGAAACACCAAAGCCTTGAAACACCAAAGAAAATCTGACATTTCAGAATTATGAGTGTATCTATACCAACATAAAACAAATATAACTTTTCAAAATGCCTTGATTTCTAGAATTTCTTTGAACAAGCATATGAGGCATTGTAAGAAGTGGTTGATTGGCTTTTTATTCCTTCAAAATCTGCTTGGCTTTTTAATCTTGAATCAGTTAAGTGTGTGTTTCAGCACAGCCAAATTTACCAAGAGACTTTCTAGTGGTTTCAACAAGAGATTTTAAATTCTCAAATCATCATTGTAAAGGCAAATAAATAAACTTGCTTCATTTTTTTGTGGAGTTTTGCATCTAATTAACCTAGTTAGACATTTAACAAAAGATCAGGGCTTTCCAAATAATTTGATTAAACCCTCTTTTGCAAATAGCTATAGCCAAGTGTTTATTGCCACAATAGGCAAGACCACATTGCTAACATTGTAGAGGTATCTGTGTTACTGACTGGGGAAATGAGAAGTTCCAGTTTATTTTTCTACTACACAGACACTTTGTTTCCCATGCACAATAGCTGCTGTAACCAGCAAGAGTTGGGTCTGCTCAATTAAAATGTGGTAGTTAAAAGTATGTTGATAGTTGCAGACTCCCCACTGTGTTCTGGATTTTTCAACTAATTTAAGAAGTCCTATTAAGTCCTCTAGCCAGTCAGAGCAGCAAAGCAGTGCTGTGTTTTGTCTGAGATTCCACAAAGTGAGATTCCACACTGTGAGGTGTGAAAGAAACTGGACAGCTCAAAAGAGGAAGATGGAGTTATTGGTGTATTGATCAGTAGTTGGAAGGAGGATTACTGTGGGGTTTTTTGTAAACCATAGGAATCTCAGAAGGATCATAATTGAACCTGTCTTACCTGGCCAAGGAACAGCTAGGGTTACAACAGAGAAATAAGCAGGAAGCTGGAAATGCAGATTCCAAGCTAGGAATCACCAAAGTAAATCAGATGAACAGTGGCCTCCTGACTAGGAGAATAATGTGTCTTCTAAAGATGCAGTAAAATTGAGAAAGCAAAGTTAATATTGGTGTTTATCAGAGTTGTCCTCAGAATAAAGCACTACTTAATCTTCTCTTTGCAACCAGAAAAACAAGAGTGCTCTGACATTTAAGAACTTGGCAAATCAGTTATCATTCCATTTTCTTTTTCCTTAGGAAGATAAAAAGTATTCCTAGCTGGTCCTGAATAGTGTTGGGAGAGGAACAGTGAGAATGCCAATAAATGTGTGTGAATCTCTTTGTTTTAGATGTAAAGGATAAGCAGAGTGGGTGTTGTAGCAAGGATGGTAATTAGTCACAATCCATGACAAGGCAGAAGACATTGTAATTGCAGCATTTTGCCCTGTCACTGAAGCTTATAATTATTAGTGCAGCTAATAGGATGTTCTAACTCTGGCAGTTTTTATCACTTCTGCTATTCTGAAATATAATGGTAAAATTTCACAGTCCTCCTGAGACTAATTCTTTAAAGGGTCGAGTGTTTTGTTGGATTTTTCCCCCCTTTTGTTAATTTGATAACCAGATGTCGGTTTTGCTACAGAGAGTAAAAGCAATTCTACAAAATGTGAGATCAGTGTGATATCTATATATTCCAGCTCTTCCAATCCATACACCTTAAGAGGTTCCTTAAAAATGAAATGTTAACTTTCTAATAGAATTCATCAGTCAAACTGGAGTCTGATTTTTTTCTTCAGTCACTTCTGCAATATGTATAAATTACTTTGAATTTGCAGACTGAGCCGAATTGCGTAGGAAAGCTGACATGATAAATGTGTTAGCTTCATTTGAATATTCAAATCACATGCATTTATTTTAATTCTTAGGAAAAGCTATTTTGAAGCTGTCCAGCAACATTTGGCTACAAATAACCCCAAAGGCGAGTGAAAGCTGGGACAGGGTGGGCTCCATTTAACTCCTTCCCTGGCACAGGGGGACGATCAGCACATCCACACGCACAGCACAGCCCGCAGCCCCGGCCGTGGGGCACCCCTGGGTGCTGCCTGTGCCAAAGCAGCCATCCCTGCTCAGTGCACAGCCCTTCACCACTGCTCTGCCCAGTAATGACACTGAGCAGGAAACTTGCTGGAGGCAATATTGTATTTTGCTCTTTTTTAGGCCACAGGTCTGACTTTGCCAACACTGCTCACAGCCGCAGGAACTCGTGTTTTCATTGCTCCTGGACTGTGATCAGCTCATTTAACTCCCTGTTGTGAATGGTCATTATTCCACTGTGCAGGCCTAAGTTACTCTACTTTTAGTTAAGAAATGGTTATAATATACTTTTATGACTACTCTAATCCTGGTGGGAGGATTTTTCCTCTCAAAACCTTTTATTTGTTTAAAGGATGAAGATAGACAGCCTAGTGCAGGTTTAGTTTGTGACAATGATCACGTTTCTCAGTTTCTTGCTGCAGGTTTGTTTTTAAATAAATTGTACTGTGGTTTGTTTAAAAGCAAACTAAAATGTGACTTAAACACTACGACATTGAAGGATGGGTTTCTTCATAGAAAGGGGTGATGGGGCATTGGAGTGGTGTGCCCAGGCAGGTGGTGAAGTTGCTGTCCATGGAGTTAAGGAAAGACTGGATGTGCCACCAAGTGCCATGGTCTAGGTGGTGTTAGGTCAAAGGCTGGACTTGATAATTTGAGAGGTCTTTTCCAACCCAGGTGATTCTGCGATTCTGTGAATGTATTCCTCTGCTTTACAACATTCCTGCCAGCATTACAAGACAAGTTAGATACAAAAATATATGTTGAACTTTTTCTAGTGAAACACCCTTTTTTTTGTTGTTGTTGTATCATATCAAAGCACAGCAATACACGGAGAAACAGGAAATTATGTTATTTGGTTTATCCCTTCTAAGAAGGAGGTCTGAAATTGTACTTCTCTTCCACTGAATGAAAAGCAATATACTTGGGCTGATGTTGCTTATCCATGCGTGGAACAAACAAGATCATCACAGGAAAATCATTACAATCCTTTGTACTTTAAGGTCTGTAACTTTTCACATATTTTTTTTACTGGCTTCTTCTTGAGAAGCACTGGTCCTTGTGATCATCTCTTCTGATTTGTTCAGTTTTCTGTTTCACCTGTGCCAGCAGCCTTCTGTTCACATGTAATGTCTCTGCCACCCTTTTGTCTTGCAGGCCAATTCAAAGACAAACTAATTTTAAATAACCTTAACACTCTTATTACCTCCATTAGGGGTATACTCCATACTGGAGTGCCAACCACAGGTTCTCCATAGGTTTAAGCATTCTACAAAGGCATACAGAAATTAAAAATAAAGAAAATAAAGAAATAAAGAGTCCATAACTGTCTTCAGAAGTTCATTCAAGTTTCATCCAAATTCTGATTCAATACCCATTAACTTCATAGGTCTAATCTGAAACCTACTATGGGCTGGGTTCATGTCAAAGCAAGCAGGGTGTGGGAAGCTTAAATGGGGAAGCCTTGATGACACACCTGCTAGAAAAATACCAGAAATACGATTTACTTCTTCTCTTCACTCATGTTGTGCAAACATGCTGACCTCGGTGCTTGACGGGACAAGCTGTCAAGGTGCTCAGAGAAAAGACTCCAGAATTCATCAGAATATTGAAAACCCACTAATTCACCAAAGCAAAGAGATACAGATAGCTGTGAATATCTTACCGACTGAGCAGAACAAAAAAAATTCGTATATACTTTCTAAATTCTTGAAAAAATAAATGAGTGACTATGGCCTACTGCCACCAATATTCTTACGGCACAAAGCTGCAAAAATAACAAGGTTTAATATTTTTTCATTTTTCATTTAATGCAAAATAGTTTGCAATGCAAATATTCAACACACTGCTACATTTTTGTATGTATTTGTATTTTTATAGACTTAGTAAGCATAAACCCATGTTCTGAATTTGGAGACTTGAGAATTATTTATTTTCGAAGTATAAAAATTTTAAGTTAAAAATATTCAGGCAGTGCTTAAGTTTAAATGAAGTCTGTGAGTAAAGGACTACTTGTAGTAATTTACTGAGCAGAGGACATTAGTCTTGCTTCATTGAAAAGAGCAGTATTTAGCTTAAATGAGAGCTATGACACATGTTTTTTTCTTGATTTATTATTTCTTTTTAATCCATGGTCATGTGCCTAAATAACTTTTTATTTTGCAACCAGGGGAGCAAAGGGTAGAGAGAGAATGTGTGTGGAAAACCTTAAAACCAATGAATGGGACTAAGAGCTGAAGCAGGTTCTCTACAGAAACAGACATTTCAAGGAGAATCCTTACTGCTTATGGGTGGTTAATATATAAATGTATTTATGACTTGTGCTCCTGACCTCCTTCTGATGGGGAGGAACAGCTTGACGTGGATGATATCAATTGATACCATTTATGTCACTATGTTAGATAAAATGTATGTTAGGATTACTAGGCCTAGGAAAAGCAAATTGAGAGATGTGTCTAATATTTAAAAGATAAAGCAATCTACTCCCTGTTTTACGATAGCTTCCATTATCATTTGTTCTATGAAAAATATTTATGCAATCAGATTGGTTCAGAATTAAGCATTACAGTAGTTCTCTCTTCTCTTCTATTAGGTATCCAAGGCTGCAGCAGATTTATTGGCATATTGTGATGCACACATTGGAGAAGATCCCCTTATTATTCCTGTACCTGCATCTGAAAATCCCTTTAGGGAGAAGAAACTCTTTTGTACTATCCTTTGAGTCAGTTTTCAATTAAAAATGTCATCTGCTAAAACTTGATATCAGTGTTGCATGCTGTTAGCACTTTTTTCTTCAGATGTCAATACTTACCCCAGAACTACAATATTTTTGGAAGGCAGTGCAATTTCTGCTAAAAAAAACCCCTAAAATGAAAAAAAAAAAAAAAACCTAAAAAATTCAAGGTAATGCTTATCTTTCAGAGCAATGTATAAGTTTAATTTCAGTTCTTCATAAATATTCTTTTGGTCTTAATGAAAATATCAAGTACAGTATCAAATTGTAGATATCTTTGCCAGTCATAGATTTTTCTGGGACCTAAATGAGTCATACCAGTTCTTGGAGCTATTTTTAACATTATTATTTTCTTTGGAAGGTGAATTCAATTCAATTGCCTTTACAAATTTCTATCTAAAGAGAGTAGTGTGACCTTTTCCTCAAGTAGCACTATTTAGGAAAAAGTCCCAGTGATTTACACAATGTTTAGAGTGATTGGTCTTATACAGTAAGTGGTGTCTATAAATATGTTTTCTGATGACTTTAAGGAACTTGACTACAACAACAATCCTAGAAAAGTGCCGTTGTAGCTACGAGCAGAATGAAGATGTATAGTCACACACCAGGATTGCATCAATAAAACTGTAGAAAAATGTGGTTGCTTGTATCTTATTTTAAATGATAATGATTTAAATTATTTAGAAAGTAAACTGAACTGTGAAATAAGTGTTCCTGAGTGTTTTAGGTGGGGGGTGTAAACTGCTCTGAATAGCACAGGCAGGGGGGAAATTACATTTTCTGAGCAGCCCTCTACATGCTTTTGCCCATGAGAGTAGGATTTTATGGGGATGGAGAGTAATGGTAAATAAATGTTGTTCTAGGATATGCAGAGAGACCACTGTGCTGTTGACAGCCACTATGTTTGTGTATTTTGTGGCTGCAGATTAGTTAAGCTGTCAGCAAGTAATTTGTGGAGATTCTGGGACTTTTTTGTTTCGACTTTAAAGTGTGGTGAGAGGAAAAGAATGAGGTTGAAATAAGACTGCCTTCTTCATGAAGTAGAATTAAGCTCATACAAGGCACGTGATGGAAGCAACTGTTACTTTACAGACTTTTTTTTTCCTGTTCTTCTCCTTATTAAATAAATGAAAGCTCTTTTCCAATCTGCTGCATTAGGACAGTTGTCTCACTGCAGTAGCTGATATGTACTGTGTATCAGCCAGCCCCACAAGGAAGGAGACAATTTTGTTGGAGAACTGCACCAGTCTGAGCTGAGACTCTGAACAGCCACCCCTAACACATCAAGCTTCCTCCCTTCCTCTGCACAAACTTGTATTCCATAAATATCTTAAATACCTGCAAGGCAAAAAACTAGCTGAGGAATTGAGGGCCTTGGGATATTCTTAAATGCTGAAGTTAGATGCTAAAAAGGGCTGCTTGGTGAACAAAGCCATGTGCATTTCCCCCAAAGTGCATGTACCTTCTCCAGCTTATTTTTAGCAATTTCCATCAATGTCTGTTGTACTGTTTTTGTGCAGTGGAAATACAAGATGTCTGCATTGGACAGGTTTTGTTTTCTTTGCCATTCAACTTGCATAATGAGCCTCACCCAACTGTGCTCACCTTCTACTCTGGGCACACGAGGCAGGGGGCTTTGGATGGTGCTTCTGCTGCTGGCAGAACTCCCCTCATCTCTCTCATGTAAAATGATTGTTCAAACCCCCTACATAACCCTATTCCTTTTAACCAATAGGCTTTTGGGATGTCTTTCATTCAAAGATTTGGCTTTTGAACTGGGCAGCAGAAGACATCAGTATCTTAGCAGGCTTGACATACCTATGCTGAAAAACATTCAAGTGTCTTGAACAGGTTTTATTTTTGGTAGGCTCATCCTTGGTTCCTATTTCAAAGTTTTCAGGTTAAGAATCCCATTCCTAACTTTTAACAAGAACATTTCTTAATCTATGGTGTGTTTTTATTTTGGGGGTAGAGAAATAGGGTTGAGCTAACTGAGTAGCTGTTTTATTGACAGCAAAATAGAAAAAAAAAAAAAAGGCCTTCTGAAAATATTTTTTTAAAAAGAGCAACAAAATGCTTAATAAGGTTCTTTGGGGAATCCTTCCTACAGTGTACATGATTTGGTAACTGCTCTGATCACCATGGCAACATTTTCATTTGTCCTTCCGCATGTATGGTTTTAACTTGAACAGCATGGAGGAGAATATAGGGCATGCAGCTTTATTCTCAAAGGCTTTGTAACAACTTGCAGTAGTGGCTCATCATTAACATCCCATCTAAAATAACAAAATTGCCACAGCTTATTACAGTATTGCAAACAGCTTGCTTTCTGTTTCCAGTGAGGTTAAGTGTCTGACATCCTGAGATGAAACATTTCAGTGCTTTTGAGCATCTCTGATTAGAAGAGCTGCATTTACAAAAAAAAAAAAAAAAAAATCCAGAATTATTATTCACAAGAGGAGAATGTCACTCTTTTGATCTTCAGGTTTTTCTCCAAATTTTTCTTCAAGGAGTTGTGAATGTGTTGGAGTTATGTTTTAAATAGCTGGTTCCCGTGTTAGTGGCTTCTTTCATCAATTCAGAAATTTCATTAGGTTAAAAAAAAAGAAAATGTATCTATTAAGATGATTTCATGCTTCTAATTAAAAAAACATGGAATACCATAAAGTGCATATTTATGTTAGCAGATGTCTATAATGTGTTTGAAGAGGTCAAACTGTAGAAGCATAATTCCTTACTGGAAACCAGAACATGATTCTTTAATATCCTTGGGCCTTATTTACCAGTTCCTTGAAAGAAGATATACTACTGGCAAATTAGTAATTTGAAGGGGAAGAGGGTGAGGTGAACTTGGAAGATCAGCACTTCAAATAAAATTGTAACAGCTTTGGATTGCATACAAATATATGACTTTCCTTAAGAATACCATCAAATAATTGACTCTCTGAAAGAGAATGGCATCATCTGGTTCACTTTTTTTTAATGCCAGCGCTATCCAAATCAACATTGAAAAAAATATATTGTCCTCCAATCCCAGCAAATCATAAAATGTCTTTGCCATTATTATATTTTGTGCTGCTTTTACCTTTGAGGTGGCTTGGATAATCTGCTATTGATACTTGAGTTTCATGCTTAAGCAGCTTGCCTCAGCTCTACACAAAAATATCTGTATGATTTTGTACATTTTTCTAAATAATGAATACGTATTATATCATGAAATATAGAATAATATATATATAAAAAAAAAAGCTCTCCAAAATTTGGATTTATCTAACAGAAAGGTTTCCTGTAGGCTGAAGCAATGAGTTTATATTTTCATCAAACTGTCTGATTTGATTCCTGCTAATTTCAATGGAAACAAAACCAGACCTGCTGTCATCCTAATGCTGTACTGCTCTCTCTCTCTCTTTCATTTCATATCCCATTAGGCTTGTTTAGTTGTAGTTCAGGCCCAGAAAGTAAGGGTGTGCTCTCCTTTAACTGTGTGAGCTGGGGCTGTCATCTCACAGAGTGAGAACTTCGGAACAGAATTGGATTCAAGGGGGTTTTGGCACGTTATGCATAATCCTTTCTTCATATGCCAACTCCTGCTGCTCTGATGAAATGAGAGTTCCCAATGGATTGGTGGTAAATTGGAATGTCTCAGTAGCACACGTGGGG